>OY856412.1:1235027193-1236428443 GCA_963693085.1 Alisma plantago-aquatica | reverse complement strand
TGCAATGTTTTTTTCAAAAATATAATCCATTGATCTTATTAAACATCTCATGAAAAACTCATACGCAAAATTTGAGCACATTTTGATATGTATAGCTCATGTTATGAAGACCGCAAAAATTATACATTTCAAATTAGTTTCACGTGTTGATTTTGTTGCCCTTGGATGAGTTACTTACACTCATCCAAATGGGCTCAAAATTTGTATGTAGCCTAGTTATAGTATGATGGTGAAGATCAATGGTTTACATTTTGCAAAAAATAGTCTTGATATGCAAACACACTTGAGTGTATTCATGCGATCCGTACACTCGAGTGTATTCTAGCCTGACTCTATATACATATACATATATATATATATATATCTATATATATATATATATATATATATATATATATATATATATATATATATATATATATATATATATATACAGAGAGAGAGAGTCATGCTAGAATATATATTTGGATGAGTGTAAGTCATTCATCCAAGGGCAACAAAATCGACGCGTGTAACTAATTTGAAATGTATAATTTCTGTAGTCTTCATAACATGAGCTATACATATCCAAATGTGCTCAAATTTTGCATATGAGTTGTTCAAGAGATGTTTAATAAGATCGATGGATTATATTTTCAAAAAAAAAACATTGCATCATGAAAAACTACTTGAGTGTATTCTGCTCCGGAGACACTCGAGTGTATTCTAGCCTGACACACACACTCTCTCTCTGTATATATATATATATATATATATATATATATATCCATATATATATGTATACATATATATACATATATCTATATACATATATGTATATATATGTATATATATATACATATATATATATATATGTATATGTATATATATGTGTATATATATATATATATATATATGTATGTATCTGTGTATATATATATATATATTTGTGTGTGTGTGTGTATGTATATATATATATATATATATATATATATATATATATTTGTATATATATATGTATATATATGTGTGTGTGTGTGTTCATAAACATTAATATATACATATATACATATATGCATATATATATATATATATATATATATATATATATATATATATATAGAGAGAGAGAGAGAGAGAGAGAGAGAGAGTGTGTGAGTCAGGCCATAATACACTTGAGTGTATTCAAAGTAGAATACACTCAAGTAGTTTTTCAAAAATCTAATCCATTGATCTTCTTAAACATGTTGTGAATAGCTCACACGCAAAATTTGAGCATATTTGGACATTTATAAGTCATGTTATAAAGACAGAAAAATTATACATTTCAAATTAGTTTTGTGAGTTGATTTTGTTGCCCTTGGACGTGTGACTTACACTCATCTAAATGGGCTCAAAATTTGTTTGTAGCCTAGTTATAGTATGACGGTGAAGATCAATGGTTTTCATTTTGCAAAAAATAGTCTTGATATGCAAACACACTTGAGTGTATTCGTGCAATCTATACACTCAAGTGTATTCTAGCCTGATTATATATATATATATATATATGTGTGTGTGTGTGTGTGTGTATGTATATAATATATATATATATATACATACATATATATACATATTATATACATATACATATATGTATATACATATGTGTGTGTTTATATATACATATACATATATATGCAATTTTATTATTATTATTATATTCTAATCTATACTTATATACTATATAGTGTGAATAGGATAATTTTGTATTATTGAGATGACAATACAAGGATAGACAAACTCATCATATAAGATAAGAGGAGTTAGTATTCACAGAGTTGAACAATATGAAAGACACTAAAGAGAGTACAAAATAAATATATAAAATAAATATATTAACACCCCCCAAGCTGGAGCATGAATATCATGCAAATCTTGTTGTATGGAGTACTTACTCTAACGAAGAGACAATTTACCTCAATATGTTTCATGTGCTCATGGAATGTGGGATTCCTTGTAATCAACATAGCTGCTTTATTATCACACTACATAGGAATGGGGGACGAATCATTGACTCCAAACTCCTTTAATAGTCCTTGAAACCACATCATCGCTGCCATGACACCATACTCAACTTTAGCACTGGATCTAGACACAAAAACTTGCATTTTGCTTCTCCAAGTTACAAGGTTACCACCTAGAAAGGTGTAGTAACCTGAAGTAGATTTACGATCAGCCCTACTGTCAGCATAGTCTAAATCAAGGAAAGCAGAAATCTTGCAGTGTCCATTGCTCCTATTTTAGAGACCCTTTCCAAGTGAGCTTGTTAAGTATTTTAAGAATGTGTCACACAACATCCTAATGACATTGTCGAGGTTCATCAAGATGCACACTGACAATTCCAATAGCTAAAGTGATATATGCATGAGTAACTATCATATGAATGACTTTGCCCATAAGTCTTCTATATTGCTTATTGTTAGGGTAATAAGGAGAGGAATCATCATCCTGATTAGTGTTGGATCTATAGGTGTGTTTTTTGGTTTGTCACCCATCATGTCGATCTTATATAGAAGATCAAGTACATATTTTTGCTAAGAGTGACATGCTCCAGAAGAAGAATGAAATACTTCAATCCCTATAAAATAGTGTAGTTTTGCTAAATATTTAGTAATTAGGTGTTTTCATACATATTTGTTGGTCTCTTGAATACCCTATTGGTCACTCCCAAAAAGGATCATCATCCACATACACGATCAAAATAACTATTCACACAAAACAGACAGAATGATCAGAATGCAAGTACTAAAAGTCAAATTTTGTAAGAATCTAACTTCATTTATCGGGCCATGCTCTTGGACTCTATTTTATTCCATAATTTGCTTTTGTAAGATAATTTTTTTTAGAACACTCTCGCTAAGCAAAAAATCTGTGAGGTTTCTCCATATACACCTCCTCATGTAGTTCACCATACAGTAAAGCATTTTGAACATCAAGCTGAAATAAGGGCCAACATTTATTGACAAAAACAAAAATAAGAATATGAACTAAGTTAAGTCACACAATAGGCAAGAAAGTATCATGGTAATCCATGTCATAAGTTTGAGTGTATCCCTTAGAATCTAGACGAGCTTCAAGTCGTTTAATTGTGCCATCAAGTTGATACTTCACAATGAAAATTCAGCAACAACCTATAGGTGAAACATTTATAGAAGCATCCACTAAGTCCCACGTATGTTGAGTATGTAGAGATTCCATCTCCACTTCCATGGCATGACTCCAAGATGATTGTTAAGGGCCTTGGCTGTAGGAACATAGGTATTTGAAAGGGATGTAGTAAAGTTTGCAAAACTTGAAACAAGATCAGCATCAGAATAGAGATTGTCGATAGGATGGGAATGGGCTCACCCCGTTTCTTATGCTAATCAGAGTTTCCAATTTATAGTATACATGATTAGTGTTACGATATGAAAAGGAAGATTAAGAATTGGTTGAGGAAGGGGACATAGAGGGAGTTGTAGTCAGGCAATGTCTTGGATACTATGAAAAGTGCATCAGGAAAAATAGATTTTGAAAATTTTGGTTCAGTGGGGATGTGAAGGGAAGTGGAAACAAGGAGATCCATTGGCAAAGTCAAACATATAGTAGAATAATATGGATTATCTTTGAAAAAGACAACATCCACGCTAACAAACCAATCCTTGGTATTTGGGTCATAACATTTATACCCCTTTTGAGTTTGTGAATACCCCAAGAAGATGCACTTCATAGATCGGGGATCAAGTTTACTTACTATCCTTTTTGTCCTTGGTGTGGAATTTGTGGAACTATTGGTGGTTTGGAGTATTTTGTTTATCATTATTCATGCCAATATATGGGTTTATGCACAAATATCTCAGTTAATGTTTCAATCAGGGTCTAAAATGCAAATTTACAACCTCAATGAGATATTGATAAAATAAGTTCACTCTAGAACTTTCTATAGCCTTTTGGAACAAGAAAGAGAAAAATGAATAAATAATAAGGCTTTAGACATAATAATGTGGCATTAAATTATTTAATGTGAAAAATAGTGATAATGAAGAATAATGGGCTAAAACTCATAAAAGAAAACTCCATGGATATATGTAACTTTGAACTCGAGTTCCTTGGGTGCCAAGTTTCACATTATTTGCATAGTAATAACTATTTTTACTCAAATTGGGAAATAAAATAAGAATAAGATCTAAATGTATTAGATAAATTATTAAATAACTCCAAAAGCGGCAACTAATCTTAGATTCGTAATATACACATTAATATTTGTCTATGAGTAAATTTTCATACAATTTGGATAATCTTTAATGTTCATGTGTAGACTAGGAGAGAAAAAGTATATAAAAGTCCAAAATATTAAATAATGTGGTAAATAACTTCAAAGGATAAATTTAATGGCCAATTCACGTTCCACATGTTTTAGTATGCTTGAGGGAGGAGTTTTACATTAATTTGTGGTCTCTAGATCTCTAATGTGATAGGAAAGAGAAAATATGAATAACTTTAAAAGAATTAAATAAAATACTTTGAGTCTCTAAAATTGGAAACTAATGTCAAAATCAAAATTTATATGTTGTAAATAGGCTAGGTTCAAATTTAATTAAATTTGGAGTTTGTTTGCACCCTCAAGTGAAGAGAAAGAAGATAACAAATAATTTATTTCCACACTTCATTCGAATAGGATTTAGAATGCATTTAAATGTCACGCTGGGCACTGACTTTAGCCAATTTTCATGTTTTTCCCAGTCGTTGTATGTCGATCATGCGGTGGATGTATTGTCTTCTACCCCGCGCTCAAAACGGAAACAAGGGAAATCTAAAAAAATGTGAATTTCTCTCTCCACACTTAATCATTTTGCAAGATTCTTTCACCTATAGTTTCTAAATTCAATTCTGCATCTAATGAGTGCCTACTTGGCACCTATGATTGAGTATTTTAGAAACACCCAAATTTCACGGCCCAAGGCTCTCACATTCTCTACAGAGACCCTAACACAACCCCTATATATACATATGTATCCCTAAATTTCTCTCTATTGCACCATTTGGAAGACTCCTCTTGAGTCAATTTGGTATGTGCGTCTCCCATCCGCTGCCACTAAGAGTTTTCCCTTTTCTACTAACCTCCTCACTGGTGGAAAACTAGGCTAACACTATCCAAATTGCAGCAAGGGTAAGCTTCCCTCGAGCATCATATTCATTTTTGTTTAGTTACAAATTCTTATTGGTGAGAAATTAATTTTCCCCCAAATCTGACCTTGTTCAGCCCATTGCTTCTCGTGGCAATGGCACACGAGAGCAAGGAAGGGGGTGACTCTTTGTGATTTCATGATATCGCCCTCATTCGTCCTTTTGTTTTGTTTCTTCACTGGGACAGTATGGTCTTTTCGCCTTGTTTCTTTTGTTTTAAAATGAGTCAATCGAGTCATTGATTAGATGACATGATTGCCTCTGATTGGGCCATGTCAGCAGACTGATCCCTCTCTCTCTTTTTCTCTTGCGGTTCTCTGATGATGACATGGATTTTTGGAATTTCGTGATTGGTCAGTTTTGTAAAAATTGTATCTTTTGATCTACTTGTCCAAATATTCTGTAAAAATTTGTTTTGGAATTGGTAAAATGTTATCTTTCTAATAAAAATAGTTTGAGATTCTTATTTCTATGTTTTTATGGTTGATTTTTAAATGTATAATAAATTATATAAAAAGCATTAATAATTGTAACTAATTCATATAAACTCAAAATAAAGCAAATAATTATGTTTTCTTGATCAGGAAAACATTAGGAATTGATTGGTTTAGGTTTTGTAACCAAAATATAAGATTTTATAAAAGGTCTAAAGTTAGGGTTTCTTTACTCATTATGCTTTATAAAAACCCTAATACATTTGAATAACTTAAAATTAGGCAAAGGTGATCTTGGAATCTTCTAGGTTGGTAAAAAGTGGTAAGTAGGACTTTGAAGTCAAGGTATGTGCATCTCATCCTTTAAGTTGGGCATATTTTTTCTCAAAACCCTAATTTCCCAATGAGGCCTGGACTAAAACCTTGATTCCTATAATTGCTCTTTTTGGTGCAATTATTTAATTATTTGCTTGGTATTTGACCCACATATATATTTCTATTATTTGATGTTAAATATTTCCTTGTCATATTATTTATTTTAGCATGGTGATTTGGTTGACTTGTTAGCTAATGTAGTATGCCTCTGTACAACCACCCATAGTTTTGGCATTAGTTATTTTGCCCGGGGGAATGTGTTTATTCTCTCCACTTATATATATATATATATATATATATATATATATATATATATTTTATAGGTGATTGGGAATGTGTTTATTCTCCACTCACCTTATGGTTGAGGTTTGGTTGATGCCCCACACCAGAGACCATGAGATTACTCCAAATTAAACGTGGAAACAAAACTAAACAAGTAGATTACCAAAAAACACTAAAAAATTAAAACCAATTATAACAAGGCCATCATCAGGAAACTTATTACATAAGGGTCCAAAACTTGCCATCTGAAACATATATCATAAAGCATCATTATTTACAACATGTCCATAAAAAGACTATCTTTCACATGTGATATCTGTTCATTTACATAAACATGTACAAGAACCAACTATATACAACAAGGGCGCATAAACCAAAAACTCATATCGATAACACCATCGAGGAACATATGTAACTCCCCCAAAACCTTAGTGTACAGGGACGACTATAGGACTCTAACAACAAAAGACCACAAGTAGCATTCCCAACCTTAGTTGCTACTATCCTTCTTGCTATTGCTCTGCCTTAGTTGTACAATCTCTACCTCCTCATCCATGTCCACCTAAAAGATGTGGGAAACCCATGGGATGATATTTCAAATCTCAGTGGGAGATATAACTCTCCACCAACACTATTATGAGCACATATAAGGTAAATAAAGAACAAAAGTAAAGCTACAAATACAATGAGCAGATAATCATTCCTAATTAGCATAAGCAATTGCAATTGGATTGCATAACATCTCATCATCATAAAAGGAATATGAAGAACGTGTATATTTACTACCAGCTATGTTGTACAAAAGCAAGCAAGGCCTCATCTGATGTTTTCATATTTGATCTTAAGTAAGTACACTACACTGCTGATTACGTATTTTATTATGCCCCTAGGATTTGAGTCATACCACCCAAATCCAATCGACCACTACTAAGTCAAATTGGTGCCATAAAAGGTCTATGGAAGAGCCAGAATCCATGACCTTACCAAACCTCATGGTGAGTACATGAGTACACAATAGAGACATATCGGTCAACTACAACGTGTGACATATGGTCAAACAATGAGAGTCCTAGCCCACCTTGGTACATGTCATACCGCTAGTAAAACTGAGCTATGATCCGTAGCTGCACTCCTTCCATGGTATGGCTCGCAATCAATCCTGTGAAACCAAATAAGCAACATATCACTGAGCTATGACCCACAACCACACTCTTTCTAGGTTATGGCCCGCAACCAATCCTATGAATGCATATACTCAACAATATATGACTCCAAGCTTCCTCTAAGGGAAAGTCTGTTTCACCGTCCAGCAAGTGCTGACACTAAGATGGATCTATGACACATGGCATAACTACATGATTAAGTTCCACTTGATTATTTAAGTCAATTAAGTGTCTTTTAGCATCAATCAAGTTACAACGTATAAAGTCATAGCAAACTTTGCAAATAAGGGCATAGTACACTTTAGAAAATATAAACATATAGGGTGTGAACTTGTCACACTATCACTACATGATGCATATATCATTTCCATTCATCACATCATCAACACCAAATTCACATGCTATGGGATATTAATCCCTCAACTCATCATTCATGTATCACAAGTGTTTCAACATGCCTCTTGAAGGCTCATATTCAACTTGTATCACGTTTAATGACCATAACATATAATAACTATAATTATCAAGCTCATAACACCTGTATGGTTAGAAGTTGATAAGAAAGAGAGAGATAACCACATAATAATCATAATCCTTTCATGATAGAGAAACAAGAAATATCATAGAACATTATTAGGGTTAGTGTTTCTTCTTAGCCAATTCAAGTTTGCAAGACTAGGTTCAACCATCAATCCAAGAACCATCACCGTCAATCATCTTGGAGTGTATAAGGATCAGGAAACATCATTAGAGTTGATTTGATAACATTCTAAACAACATTATATATGTCTTATGTATCATTCATATATGAATATCATTAAGTGTTCACATGTGCTTCTCATTCACCTACCATCACCTTATGTTGACCACATAACCACATAGGTCATGTTCACCCATCATGGTCCATGTCATGACCACGACACCCATGTGTATCGAACATTCACCAACATGTCGCAACATCCACTCTCTAGGTCATGTCGAGCCCATGACGCCTAGGATTAGGGTTCCATAAAACATCTCAACCAAAGGTGTCTCGACCTCAAAATGTCTTGACCAAACCTATATTGATCTCAAGGGTGTCTCGACCTCCACCCATGTCGTGACCCAAGACCATCATGGTCGCGACCCTACACTCATAGGGTGGGTCTCAACCCAAGCAAGGTAGGAACAATACACCAACACCAGGGTGACTAGGCCACTTAACACCAAAAGCCTTGTCCTAACACCACTAGGTCAAACTCAACCACAAGGAAGCATCACAACCAAAAGCTCTCAAGGTCATGACTACAATGAGGGAAGTGTCATGACTACACCAAGATGCACCATCTAAGTCTCAAAATAGAGATAAAACTGAGGGAAGAACCAAGGTCACTATGAAGAAAAACTCAATCAACCGCTCACCAAACCCTAAAGCATAGGTCAAGAGACCACCAAGAAAGAACCTCTTCCAAATAAGGGAAAAACCATACTCAAAGTCACCAAGACCAAACCTAACATCTATCTAACTTCTATGTATATGAACACCATGCATGGGAGCAAGATCAAAGGAAAAAATTAGAGAAGAACCTCCACAACTCATCATCTACTAATTCGGGTACCCATAGATTAGGGTTTTGGATTGCTTCCAAACCAAGCAAGGTATCTCCACCAAACAAGCTCTAAAGATTACCACTAAGTACAAGCATGATGAGGAAGCAATTTATAGAGAGAAGACACTAATCTTAATCATAAAGAAGTGCAATAATACCATACATTTAGTGTTATATAACCCGCCTTAAGATGATCACCACCAAGACTTCCAAACTCCAAGATCAAGAGATCCAAGCACACGATCCAAGGGTTGAAGAAGCTTCACCAAAATCTCCACACTCAGACACAAGATAACCTCAAGAAGGAGAAGACACCAAGGTCAAAGCTAGCCCAAGAAAAGAAGCAAAGAAGCTCTTGGCCAAACCAAAAGAGAAAGGTAGAAAGAGAGGAGAAATACTCTTCATAGTTGGGTCTACCATGTCAAAACATGGTCTATGACCCTTGTGATGAGGAGTTTCTCTCCCAAAACCACCACCATGGAAGAACCATGATCTAGGTCTAAGAAAAGAGAGGAAGATGAAGGTAGGAGATCAAAATAAACATCAACTTAGAAGACAAACATTTACTAAGGATGGAAGATGAGCTCGTGTCACCACCACCACCACATGCAAGAGGAGATTGATCCCCCAAGCTCCAAGGATGAACATCCTTGCTCCACCGAGCTCCAGGAATAAGAAAAGAAGGAAGAATAAGATGGATGGACAAAAATGGTTTCAAGCAAGAAGAGATAAGGGGTTATATAGAAGGAAGATGAGAGAGAGCAAGGGGTAAGGTGTCAACGTACTAAGGGACACTTGTCCACTAAAAAGGCCAACATGAAACCACTTGAGCATGGCACACAAGACATGGTGATATGCTCTAGGTAGTGTCTTCACCACCATGTCAACCCACATGGTCACAATTGTGACCCATCCATGAGGCGCCAACTATGGTCATGACACCACCAATGAACATCACCTCCTGGTCATGACAAAGAACCTCCTCAATCCTAGGTCAAAACAACCTATACTAGGGCAACCATCTTGACCTGAGACCACCCTAGACTACCTAGGTTGCAACCTACAAAACCTAAAGGAGGTGACTCGACCATGACACACTCCAAAACCAACCTTAGTCATGGCCCAAGGTCGAGACAACACAACTAACACACATGGTCAAGGAACTCAACACTCACATCGACCCTAATCACCACTTGGGGTGATACTCCTCAACCAAGACTCAAACAAGGCAACCTACTCTTTATCTTTAATCTATATGATTTCACAAAAGAGATGGAACACTCAAGAGGTGGCAAATTCCACATCAACCCCCTACATTGGGTAAATTGTAATTTGCATCAAAACTAATACAAAAAGCACAAACTTCACCCAAACAAGCTCAAACTTGAAACTTAAGCTCTCCACAAGCCCTAAACACATCTAAAAAGATTAGAGAAAGGTTATAAGCACATGATTAAGCCAACGAAAACATGGTTACACCAAAAATCAGGTCAGTGGTCTTACATTTGGTAGGTGCCTCAACCCTACTTAGTTAATGTAGTCATACTATTAATCATGCATGTTGCTTTATTATTTTATTTTACGGAAAGATTCTTATTTGATATGTGCCTCCTACTTTTGACCTTACTTATTCTTGGTCAATCTATATCCTTTATTTTCCTTGTTATACTTTTCTTTTTTATTATTCCTTATTTGACACATACCTTATTCTCTGCTCTTGTTGGGTGACCCAACCACCTAGGCCTAGGACAAGGAGTGGAACAAGACCAAGAAGGAACAACCCAAGACTAGATTCAGATGAAGTTTTGCTGAGATTCCTAGGTTGCTATTGCAACATCCTGTAGTTTCCTTTCTAGTTTATGTTTCATGAAACTCATGTAGTGAACTTGGATCAAAGCCATGTAAATACTTAGTCTTTTCTTTCTGTTTCTACTGTTAACATATATGTATCTGAATCATGCTTATTTAAATGGTTTTATTATACATGCATACTTCATTATATAAGTTCTTTAAAAATAGATGGATATTGTGTATTTTCTTTTAAATTTCAGTAAGGGGTGATCTCGCCTCCTTACAACATGGTATCAGATCCTGATAGGTAGCTATTAGGGAATAAGTTGAAAGAAAGGGTGTCTAGTTAGGATCAGGGCTCGGGGGTTGGCAAGATTTTCCTCTACACCACTAGTTTGGTTTATGAGGACTCCTAGATCCATATGATACCTACTTGTCCTGAGTTAATATTGATTGTCCATAATAGCATACCTATAGGCAATAGTAGCCTTAGACATCTATGTTGGATACTCTTGGTAATCTAATATGATGACCTTGTGACTTGTTTGACTATGGATACTTGATATAATTCCCTTATGTCCCATAGGACCACACGTTTGGTAGTCTATCTCTGGAATCTGAACTTTAAGCTTTGGTGATATTAATTTAGAGTTAGACCTATACTTGGTTTAGTTAGACCTACCCTTTTACGTCTAGTTTAGTTTGATTTGGTAGTTCAAACCTTTTTAAGGAGTGGATGGGTAGTAGTATTAGTAGGGTAGTAGTATTAGTAGTACCTTGATAGATCATGGTTCTAATTTCGTGGATGAAATCATTTTTAAGGGATGACGTCCTTAACATACCAAAATGTAGCTACTCTAGAAACCCTAACTCCATGATTAGGAGGTTAGTTGCTTGAATCCTTAGAATTGACCAAACAAGCTATAGTTATAACTTGACATGCTTGTTGATGTACTAAAGAACATATAATGGGCATATCATGAATAATTCACATGTTTGAACCCTAATGAATATTTAATTTACATAATATGAGTAACTCACATAATAATCCTAATTGTGGATACACATGATGTTGACCATGTCATGGACCAGTAAACCCTAATTTTATGATGAGTGAGATAAATGGAACCTAACCCTAGACTTAATAAGATGGTATAAGTGAAGTATAATGATCATGTTGACATGAATCCTAAGTTGTAATCATCTAACACTAATATATGCATCCTTAATGACATTCATGATACATTAGTGTCATTAGCTGTCATAATCAAATAGGATATATTGATACACATAATCTTGAATTTATATATATATATATATATATATATATATATATATCAATTCATTAATATGTAATATGATTCACCTTGTTCAGTAATATCCACCTAATGACTCAAATATGGTTAATGAGTAATTTGATCCACTTAAACATGTATGAATGCCTGATGTGGTGTTAAATGTGCATAATCAATAATACAAAGTGAATAAATATGAGTAAATGGTTTATGAAGACATTAATGTGTAAGAAAAGCAATGTGACAATGTATATATGTTTAATGTAGGTGGAAGTAATTAATGTGACTCTAATTTGGTAAATTGTAGAATTAACAACAAATTGGATAAAATTGTTTATTTTGTGCAAATAATCTGATATAATTCAATATGGTGATAATAGGAGGATAATGGAATCTAAACCCAAATCATTAAGGATAATGTTCAGATATAGATATTGAGATAATTGAGTAAACTCTTATTGTGTTAAAATTCTTAATAAGGATAAATAATAAATATACAAGGTTGTATGAATAATAATGACATGTAACTCTTTTGGCAACAAAGTGAATATAATAGCATACAACTAAAAGAATAATAAGGATTATGTAATATTGAAATAAATATAATGCTAAAAATGGTAATTGTGTCATATCTCATAAAAGGAAACCTCAATAGTGAAACCCTTAGTGCTCTATGAGAACCTGACCTAAGATGAGTTGCTTGAGAAGATTCTAGACTCCTGAGTTAAGTAGTTGATGAACAAGGAGATTAAGCTAGTGAAAGTCTTGTGGAAGTACCATGGTTAGGAAGAAACAACCGGGGATCTTAGAGATGAGATTTTGCGTACTCACCCTTCTCTCTTTGCTTGAGATTGCGAGGACGAATCCTTTTTAAGGGGTGGAGTGTTGTAACGAACTGAAATCTAGGTATACTCTTAATCTATCCCTTTTTTTACTAAGCTTTTACTATCCTTACTATCCTTTTTGTCCTTGATGTGGAATTTGTGGGATTATTAGTAGTTGGAGTATTTTTTATCATTATTATGCCAATATACGGGTTTATGAACACATACCTCAATTAATATTTCAATCAGGGTCTAAAATGCAAATTTACCACCTAAATGGGATATTGATAAAATAAGTTCGTTCTAGAACTTTCTATAGCCTTTTGGAACAAGAAATAGAAAAAGGAATAAATAATAAAGCTTTAAACATTATGATGTGGCATTCAATTATTTAATGTGAAAAATAGTGATAATGAAGAGTAATGGGCTAAAACTCATAAAAATAATTAGTGGATATATCTAACTTTGAATTCAAGTTCCTTGGGTCCCAATTGTCTTGGATGCCTATCCTTTTTGTCCTTGATGTGGAATTTGTGGGATTATTAGTAGTTGGAGTATTTTTTATCATTATTATGCCAATATACGGGTTTATGAACACATACCTCAATTAATATTTCAATCAGGGTCTAAAATGCAAATTTACCACCTAAATGGGATATTGATAAAATAAGTTTGTTCTAGAACTTTCTATAGCCTTTTGGAACAAGAAAGAGAAAAAGGAATAAATAATAAAGCTTTAAACATAATGATGTGGCATTCAATTATTTAATGTGAAAAATAGTGATAATGAAGAGTAATGGGCTAAAACTCATAAAAACAATCAGTGGATATATCTAACTTTGAATTCAAGTTCCTTGGGTCCCAATTGTCTTGGATGCCAAGTTTTGAAACCTTCTGGCTTTCTTCACCGGAATGCAAGGAGGTGGTCACACAGGCATGGGACAACAATCACGCAGAGGGTCTCCCAGGGCAGACAATGATATGTGCGGAAAAATTGGCAAGCTGGGCGACGGAAAAATTCGGTGATATTAAAAGGACGATACTAAAGACTGAAAAGAGGCTCACCAAAGTTCAAAACCGACCACCCTCTCATGACATGTTACAGGAATGTGAGGCGTTAGCCAAGAATTGCATGAACTTCAACGTTTGGAGGAGAGCTATTGGTTTTCCAGAGCCAGAACAAATAAAATGAAAGACGGGGACAAGAATACTAAATACTTCCATCATAAGGCCAGCCAAAGAAAGTGAAGAAATACCATAGGTGGTCTCTTTAAAGACGATGGCAGTTGGCACACGGAGCCGGAGGCTATTGCTGAAATTATTTCAAACTATTTCAACTCACTTTTTACTAGCTCAAACCCTTCAGGGATCGACGAGTTTTTAGAAGGGTTTCCACGAGTGGTGCCGGAGGACGTTTTTCCAGATTTAGAGTGTATTCCCATAGAGGCGGAGGTATGGAAGGCGCTACAACAAATGCATCCCAACAAGGCCCCGGGCCCGGACGGAATGAAAGCTATTTTTTTATCAGAAATTCTAGAAGATTGTTAAAAACAGCCTGTTATCCTTTATCTCTAAATGGTGGGCAGGGGAGGTGAATCTATCAGATGTTAATAAGACGGATATTGTGCTCATTCCTAAGACAAACAGCCCGGTACGGTTATCAGAGTATCGTCCAATTAGCCTTTGCAATGTATCTTACAAAATCATCACTAAGGTTTTGGCAAATAGAATCAAGCCGTGGCTGCATGACATGATTTCTGAGAATCAAAGCGCTTTTATAGGAGGAAGGATGATCAGGGACAATGCCCTGGTAGCTTATGAAACCTTTAACACCATGAAGCATCTGAAGAAGGGGAAAGAAGGGTTGATGGCTCTCAAGTTGGACATGAGCAAGGCGTATGATAGGGTCGAGTGGGTTTTTTTGGATAAGGTCATGAGGAGGATGGGAGTGTCAGATATCTAGAGGTCCAAAGTGATGGAGTGCGTTACTAGCATTTCCCACAAGTTCATCGTCAATGGCAGCAGGAGGGGATCTTCAAATCCATCTCGAGGTCTTCGCCAAGGTGACCCTTTATCCCCTTACCTCTTTCTTTTTTGCGCTGAAGCATTGTCCTTTTCTTTGTCTAAAGCAGCACAGGAACACAAAATCCATGGAACGATAATATGCAGACGGGCACCACGGGTCACTCACCTCTTTTTTGCAGACGATAGCATTGTGTTCACAAGGGATACCTCAGAAGAATGCTCCGCTTTAGCTGATATCTTCAGCCAATATGAGAGGGCATCTGGGCAGAAAATCAATTATGAGAAGACAGAGGTGTCCTTCAGTGTGAACGTCACTGGAGAGAGATGTGAGATGATCAAAAATCGGCTGCAAGTGAGGTAGGTGGACAAACATGAAAAGTATCTTGGACTTCCTACGATGGTTGGGCGATCAAAGAAGCTTGTGTTCGCTGCGATAAAAGATAGAGTGTGGAAAAAATTACAGGGATGGAAGGAACAACTTCTCTCTAGGCCAGGCAAGGAGGTGTTGATTAAGGCAGTCATCCAAGCTATTCTGACGTATCTTATGAGCATCTTCAAGCTTCCTGAAGGTCTTATTGATGATATTCATGCAATGATGGAGAGGTTTTGGTGGGGGTCAAAGGAAGGGGAAAGGAAGATTCACTGGATGAGATGGGAGAGACTCTGCAGGCCCAAGGATTGTGGGGGAATGGGGTTCCAGGATTTGAAATCCTTCAACCTTGCACTACTAGCTAAACAAGGGTGGAGGTTGGCAGTACACGACGATTCACTGGCGGCGTGGATACTGAAGGCGAAATACTTCAGGTCCTCATCTATCTTGCACGTGGAGTTGGGGGGAATCCTAGTTTTACCTGGCAGAGTATTTGGGGGGCTTTACAGCAGGTGAAAAATGGATTTATTTGGAGGGTGGGGAACGGGGAAAGAATAAACATATACAAGTATAGGTGGTTCCCGCAGCTCAATGGCACGGTGCATAGGTATTTGGTACAGGGACCGGTGGAGTACAGGACAGTGAGTGATTTGATGCATGGGGGGCAGAGAAGGTGGAATATGGAGGCGGTGGAGGAGTGTTTCCCTACACACATAGCCAGGAGAGTCCTCAACATTCCCCTATCGCAGCGCATTTGAGAAGATATTCTATTCTGGGAGAAGGAGAGTAATGGTATTTTCTCGGTCCGTATTGCTTACTTCCTTCTACGGGCGGGAGCGGACTTGGTAGAGGGTGCAAATACAGATTTATGGAAGAAACTTTGGAAACAGAGATGGCCACCAAAACTGAGACACTTTATATGGAGAGCTGTTAGGAATATCCTTCCCACAAAGGCAAAACTTATGCGGAAGCAGGTGACACAGGATGACAGATGCCAGCATTGCGCCCAGAGAGAGGACACTTCCCATGCTTTACTGCATTGTGCTCGAGCTATGCAGATTTGGGTCACGGGCGCATTCGATTGGACGGGGCAGGTGGATGCACATGACGTGGGGAGCTTTGTGAAGAGTTTGCTTGAGGAGGGGGACGACTGGCGCCAAGATGAGGGAGCCACTCTCTTGTGGGTGGCATGGACAACAAGGAACAAGACTCTTTTTGACGACCACCTGCCTTATATCCCGGGACTTGCGGCTAGCTTTATCGACTTGGTGGCGGACTATGCTCGTTATCACAAGGTGGTGACACACTCAGAAGCGGCGCACAGACCAGTGACATGGCGGCGGCCACCACCAGGTAGTGTGAAGATTAATACTGATGCATCTTTCACCATGGTAGATGACAATGGTTGCGGCGTAGCCATTAGGGATGAGCACGGACAGCTTTTTTGGACCTTCCAGTGTCGGTTAGAGCAGGCATACTCAGTTCTTAGTGCGGAGGGTACGGCTGTTTTACACGGCATGCGGCTCGCTCTTAGGGAAGGCTACATGGACATAGTGGTGGAGACAGACTGCCTACTGTTGGTGGAAGCAGTTAAGATGGGAAAGGGTGGACACGGCTACTAGGAGGCTATCATCAGCGACATCATAGACTTGTCTTTTAGTTTCCTGTCTTTTAATTTTATGTTAGGAGGCAAGGCAATAGAGTAGCACATGCCTTGGCTTCTTTTGCCTGTCATTTTGGTAACCCTCACTGTGTTAGGGAGGGTTTTGAGGATCGGATCCTTGTACTTGCTGCAAATGATTTGATCACGTAATAAAATGGTGGGCGCCCTTTATCAAAAAAACTATTTTTATTGTGATAGGGAAAGAAAATAAGAATAAGAGACAAATATATTAAACAAATTATTAAATGACTCCAAAAGTGGCAACTAATCTTAGATTCATAATCTACACATTAAAATTTGTTTATGGGTAAATTTTCATGCAATTTGGATAATCTTTACTATTCATGTGTAGAGTAGGAGAGAGAAAGTATGTAAAAGCTCAAAATGTTAAATAATGTGGTAAATAACTTCAAATGATAACATTAATGGCCAATTTGTGTTCCACATGTTTTAGTTTGCTTGAGGGAGAAGTTTCACATTAATTGGTTCTCTCTAGATTTCTCTAATATGATTCGAAAGAGTAATAGAATTAAATAAAATACTTAGAGTCTCCAAAACTGAAAATTAATGCAAAATCAAATTCTACTTGTCCTAGATAGGCTAGGTGTCAAATATCATTTAATTTGGAGTTTTTTTGCATCCTCAAGTGAAGAGAAAGAAAATAAGAAATAATTTATGCCCACACTTTATTCGAGTAGGGTTTGGAATGTATTTAAATGTCATGTTGGATGCTGACTTTAGCCGATGTACGCATTTTCCCCAGTTGTTGGATGTCAATCGCGCGTCGGCTGTATTGTCTTCTACCCCACGCTCAAAGTGGAAACATGGAAGATCTAAAAAATGTAGATTTATCCCTCCACACTTAATCATTTTGCGAGCATCTTTCATCTATAGTTTCTAAATTCAATTCTGTATCTAATGAGTGTCTACTTGGCACCTATGGCTGAGTATTTTGAAAATAGCCAAATTTTATGGCCCAATGATCTCAAGGTCGCTACAAAGACCCTAACACAACCCCTATATACATATGTATCCCTATATTTCTCTCTATTGCACCGTTTGGAAGACTCCTCTTGAGTCAATTTGGTATGGGTGTCTCTCATATGCTAACGCCGAGAGTTTTCCCTCTCTCTGTTAACCAGCTTGCCAGTGGCAAACTAAGATAACACATTTTCATTTAGTTAGGAATTCTCATTGGCGAGCAATTCATTTTCCCCCAAATATGGCCCTGTTCAACCGTTTTGCTTCTCACGGCCATGGCGCACGAGAGCATGGAAGGGAGGTGACCCTTCGTGATTTTCGGATATCACCCTCATTCATCTTTTTGTTTTGTTTCTTCACCAAGGGCAATATGGTACTTTTGCATTGTTTCTTTTACTTTGAAGCGAGTCAACTGAGCCGCTAACCCAGAGACATGTCTACCTCTGATTGGGCCATGTTAGTAAGTAATTTGATCCCTCTCTCTCTCTTTCTCTCTCATGGTTCTCTGATGATGACGTAGATTTTTGGAATTTCCTGATTGGTGGGTTTTTTAAAAATTGTACCTTTTGATCTACTTGTCCAAGAATTCCATAAAAATATGTTTTGGAATCAAAAAATGTGATCTTTCTACTAAAATTAGTTTGAGAGTCTGATTTCCATGTTTTCAATGGTTGATTTTTGAAGATCTAATAAATTATATAAAGCACTAACAATTGTAACTAATTCATATAAACTCCAAATAAAGCAAATAAATATGTTTTCTTGATCAGAAAAACATAAGCAATTGGTTGTTTTAGCTTTTTTAACCAAAATCTGAGGTTTTCCAAAAAAGTATAAATTTAGGGTTTCTTTACATGTTATGCTTTAGAAAAACCCTAACACATGTGAATAACTTGAAATTAGGCAAAGGTGATCTTGGAATTTTGTAAATTGGTGAAAAGTGATAACTAGGACTCTGAAGTCAATGCATGTGCATCTTACCCTTTAAGTTGGGCATTTTTGTTATCCAAACCCTTATTTACCAATGAGGCATGGACTAAAATCTTGATTCCTATTATTGCTCTTTTTGGTGCAATTATTTAATTGTTTGCTAGGGTTTTGACCCACAAGCCATATTTCTACTATTTTATGTTAAATCTTGCCTTGCCATATTATTTCTTTTAGCATGGTGATTTGGTTGACTTGTTAGCTAATGTAATGTACCTCTATACAACCACCCATAGTTTGGGCATGTGTTATTTTTCCCAGGGGAATGTGTTTATTCTCCTCACTTATATATATATTTTGTAATTTAATGTGAATATGTTTATTCTCCCATCACCTACTGGTTGAGTTTTGGTAGGTGCCTCAACCCTACTGAGTTAATTTTTAGTCCTACTATTAATCATGCATGTTTCTTTATTATTATCTTTTATGGAAAGATTATTATTTGATATGTGCCTCTTACTTTTTATCCTTCTTCTTCTTAGTCAATCTATACCCTTTATTTTCCTTGTTATACTTTTCTTTATTCTTGTTTCTTATTTGACACATACCTTGTTTTCTCCTCTTGTTGGGAGGCCCAAACACCCATGCCTAGGACAAGGAGTGGAACAAGACCATGGAGGACCATCCCAGGAGTAGATATAGAGGAAATTTTCCTAATATGTCTAGGTTGCTATTGCTTGATCCTATAATTTCCTTTCTAGTTTATGTTTCATGAAACTCATGTAGTAAACTTGGATCAATGCCATGTAATAACTTAGTCTTTTCTTTCCATTGCTACTATTGCCATTTTTATATATAAATCATGTTATTTAAATGGAATTATTACGCATGCATCCTTCATTATCTAATTTCTTTCAAAATAGATGAATGTTGTGTATTCTCTGTTAAATTTTAGTATGGGGCGATCTCGCCTCCTTACAATATGAAAGGTTGTGGGAAAGTTCACATGCCATTTTTTTTCCTTTTTTGAGTTATGAAGTGGCCCTTGTATATTCTAATATGCTTGTAGGTTTATGTGTGATGGAATTGGGCTTACAAGTTTACCTAATTAACATATAATGATATAATATATCTGCAAGCACAAGGGCTCGAGATTGTAGTACAATGTGCAAGTGAAGTTGATACACATGGACACTTCTACATGCTACAGTGGTGGGGTTCCTAAGGTTCCTACATGTGGATCTAGGGGTTTTCGGGTATCAAATTTCATTTGGTTAATTCAACTAGAGGCATGTAATTGAGTAAAGGTTGATTTGATTATAAATTAAACTAGAAATTATAGTTAGCTAACTCAATTAAAGAAACAATTAACAACTAGGATCATGGATTTAATCCAGACTCGCAATTATCAACTAGGGTTAAGAAATTGACTAACTAATCAAAGCAAGAACTAAAGTACACAACTAACTAAGGAAATCAAACATCTTCAATCAAAATTAGTATTGAAATTTATCCTAGCACTAAAAATTCACCATTAACTAGCAAGTACAGCGAGCAAATAGAAAACAAGAGTAACATGAAAACAAGCAAATTAGGGTTTTCTCAATAAAGGTTAGTATTGGGTTGTTTAGGGTAAATAGGAAGTTCAACCATGCAATTGGAAATTGTCCATCGGCATATCCTATAATAATTTCTATTAAACCAAACAAGACTAGGTGTTAACTAGACACCCTACCCTACTTGTTGGACATGGATGGTATAGGTCGTATTTAGCAAAGTAGTCCTTGAATAACTACCTACACAACCTTACAAGGATCACTTGACAATGGCGTAGATGAATAGAATTAGGGCAAATCCCTAGTCTAGTTATCAAGAGTGATTTCCCAACCTCACTTGGTGGAAAGGGTTGGTATAGGGTGTAGGGAGAGGATTTTTACCTCCTCTGCCTCCTATCCAACATCTAGGAGTGCTATTTACCAAATTAGAGTGGACAATAAAACCTAGTGTAATCCCCATGACCTATCTTAACCCTAATCTTGTTCTTTTATGTAAAACCCTCGTGAAGTGTTATGTAAAACCCAAATATTATCTATAGGTGCACTTTGTTTGTCCTAATTGCATGGTTTTCATGATTTATGTAAACTATTGGTACTTAATTCCAATTACAATAAAATATCTAAGAAAATGTTTATCTTTAAGTATGTTCCTTGTTTTATGAGGTCTGATGTATGGGTCCTTGATTTCATCTTAGTGTTCTTCCACCATTGATGTAGGGTTCGGGTTTGGTTGTAGTGTGGTGAGGTTGATGGATAACCCTAGAGCTCGATGGGTTTCCCTATGACCTAGGTTTGATGTCTTGAACTTGGAGGATATGGAATCACCTTGCCTTAGGGTCTATGGATAATTCAAGGAGGGTCGATGGGTCATGGATGAAGGACCTCAATGGTTCATGAGTGAGGACCTTGATGGGTCATGAATGAGGACCTCAATGGGTCATGGATGAAGGACCTCAAATGATAATGGATCAAGGGCCTCAATAACTCATGAATGAAAATCTTGGTGGGTCATAGATATGGATCTCTATGGGTCATGATATATGGACCTTTATGGGTCAAAATAAGGTGACCTTGATGGGTTGAAGAGTGGACACCTCGAAGGGTTGAAGAGCAGGGACCTTGATGGGTTGAAGAGTGGGGATTTTAGTGGGTATTGGATGAAGGACCTCTATGGGTTGGACCTCAAGGGGTTTATCCTTTATGAGTTTGAAGTTGAAGAGCTTCAATGTCTAGGCAGTGCTTGGGGGTCAATGGGTTAGTAGGTAGGGGGAGATGTGTGGACTAGGCAAGGGTTGTTTGGGTTTTTTCTTCTATTAGAGCCTATAAATACCCCATGACCATTGACCATGTCCTCATTTGCAACCAAATAGAGCTTCTATAACATGGAGGAGAGCCAATGACGTCAATGGTCAATATTTGAAACTTGCATGTCCATGGAAGGAGACTAACCTTCCTTTAGTGGATCTAAAGCAAGATAACTTCATTTTAAACCCATAATAAGTATTATCTTCCTTACTTCTTCTTTTTTCTTACTATTTTTCATCTTGTCACCTTCCTTTGTTGGTATCCATGGTGATTAATTATAGATCTTGCTACATATGACTAAAGATTGCTCCTTTTCTCTTTCTTTGACATAGTTAAGCATAGAAATTTCTTGGAGGAGTCTTTGTAGAGCTTTGGTGGTCTTTATGAATGTGATTCAAATACTAGTTCATGGTTTTTTTTAACTCATTTTCTTCATCTTAAGGTAAGTGAAATAGATAATTTTAGCCTGATTTGCCTAGATTCTCTACATGCAAACCCTTAATATGCTTGGAACTTGCTTAATATGCCTAAAGTGGAGTTTTGCTGGATTGTTTGGTAGTATAATGAACTAATCAAGAATTTTCTTATCTTCCCATTAATTTAATGATGAGTTGTGATGGATAAATATTATATCTCTTCAATCCATAAGATAAAATATTGAAAAAAATGCTTGTTTGTGCCATAAAAATGTCTCTTGTATGGGTTTTTGATACCATTCTAACTAGAATATGAATCTATAATATTGCTTTATGTTTGGATGGTCATTGCACATTACATTGATTATTTTAATTCTGGTATTTCTTAGAACATATGTCTTGCATGAAAATTTCATTTTAAGCCTTAAAGTGTCATTTTATGCACTTGCTTAATTTATATCTTACTCATTATATTAGTCAACCTGTCAACTATTACCCAAATGGAATCACAACCCTTGGTTGTTCTAGGAAGGCCAAACACAAAGTCCATAGTAATATGATCCCATTTCCATTGTGGTATTGGAAAAGGTTATATCATTCTTGTAGACTTCTGGTGCTCTGCCTTGACCTAATAACAGACTAGACACCTAGCAACAAACTCTACCACATCACGCTTCAGACGAGGCCACCAATATAGATCCTTCATATTATGGTACATCTTGGTACTACCATGGTGCATTATGTACACCGAGGAATGAGCTTCCTTAAGAACTATCTTCCTCATACCATCAACATTTGGAACCACAATTCTATTATGAAAGCAAACTATCCCATCATGTGACTCATGAAAGACATCACACTTCTTATTTCCAAACTCTACCCAAATTTTTTGTATCACAATATTATTCCGCTGCACATCTATAATATGTTATATCAATGTAGGCTTTACTTGCAATTGTTCTAACAAGCCTGCCAATAAGGAAACCTCAGTTGTACGTTCATCTGACAAAGCGACACTAACATGTCTCGTTTAAGGCACACTAAAGCATGTATCTATGCCTTATCTATAGATGACAACAAAGATGAATTCCTTCTCAACACATCATCCACCACGTTCGCCTTCCCTAGATGGTAGTCATTCATGCAATCATAGTCCTTGATCAACTCCATCCATCTCCTCTGTCTCATGTTCATCTCCTACTTTTAAAATATATATTGAAGGTTCTTGTGGTCAGTGAAGATTTGACACTTCTCTCCATACAGATAGTGTCTCTAAATCTTCAAGGCATGGACCATGACTTCAAGCTCCATATCATGTATCGGGTAGTTCTGCTCGTGTTTATTAAGATGTCATGAAGCAAATGAAATCACATTCTTATCATGCATCAACATGCATCCCAAACTGTTCTTTGATGCATCATAGAAGACGATGTAGCCTTTCCCTTGCTCTGACAGAACCAACACCAGTCCATTGGTCAGCTTCTCTCTCAACATCTGGAGAGAATGTTGACAATTTTCATCCCAGACAAAAGGAACACCTTTCCTTGTTAACTTGTTTAGGGGTAACACTACAACACTAAAATTCTTTATGAATATCATGTAGTAACTTGCCAATCCTAGCAAACTCTAAACTTTGGTAGGTGTCTTGGGTTGTTTCCATTCCATCACTGACTCCAATTTCTTAGGGTTCACACAAACACCTTTAGTAGATATCATGTGACCCAAAAACAACACCTCAGTCAACCAGAGCTAGCACTTGTTGAACTAAGCATACAACCTATGCTGCAACAACAACGTCAACGCCTTGCATAGATGTTGTTCATGCTACTATCTATCATCATCTATGAACACTACCAAAACTAATCCAGATACGATCTAAACATCATGTTCATCAAGTCCATGAAAGTTGTCAGTGCATTAGTCAGCCCAACGACATAACCACAAACTTGTAGTGACCATACCTAGTCCTGAAAGTTGTCTTTAGTATGTCATCCACCTTGATCCTCAGTTGGTGATATCTTGATCTCATATTTATCTTGGAGAACAATATTTGACCTCTTAATTGGTTAAAAAGATCATCTATCCTCAAAAATAGATACTTGTTCTTTATCGTGATCTTGTTTAGCTGTCAGTACTTTATGCACAACCTCATCGATCAATCCTTCTTCTTAACAAACAACATGGGAGCACCCCAAGGAGAAGTGCTAGGTCTGATAAAACCTTTCTCTAACAGCTCCTACAATTATTTCTTCAACTCCTAAATCTCTATTGGCGCCATCCTATAAGGTGACTACATGATGGGTTGTGTTCCAAGAATAAGATTGATCTCAAAATCAATATCTCTGGTTGGGGGAGAGAACACCAAGAATGACATTCTCAAACTCATGCACTACATGCACCTCCTAGATACTAGGACTCCTCACCTTGGTATCCACAACATACGTTAGGAAATCTCACACCCTTGTCTCATTGTCATTGCCAACACCAAAAGCGTAGGAAGAATCTTCCTATATCCTTTAAAGATCCACAAAACATCTCCATCACATAATTTTGCCACCTTGGAACCAGAGTCCAAAGTAACCTAGTACTTCTCCAAGCTATCCATCCCGAAGATCACACTAAATCCATGCATGTCAAGTGACATAAGATACACTTGAATGATGCATCCTAAGAAAGAAAGAATATAAGATGGACATACCTCCCACAACTCGGCGGAACCAACTAGAGGGGTTTCTAACTAAAGACTATTAAATCTAATACAAATAAGAAGATAACAATTACTTTTCATCTCTCTGGTGATAAAAAGAGTGTGTCACACCTGCTTCAAACAAATCAAATACAAAAGAAGAAGCAGATAAGTCAGAGTGAAAAAGTTTCATCTGACCTGTCATGACCTATGGATTAAAAACTCCCTCTGACTGTCTCATAGTGTAGAGTCTAGTTGTTGCCTATTGTTGTTCACATCTTCTAGTAATTAGTCCTAAAGACCCCACCTACAAAGACTGACCGTGACCTCTACCTCCACCACTACTGAACTACTATTGTTGGGAACCTTGTTGACTCTACCTCGATTATTGTGTCACTTCTTCATCTTTCATAGGGAACGCCCACATGATATTCCCTACTTCCCCACACTTGTGTCAAGTCCTCGAGTGTAACATATTGAATCTTGGATTCAATTTGCAATTTAACTCATTTTCAATCCTTTCATTTCCTTCTTATCCTTTTGGCCTTTTCACTAAATTTTACTATCCTTTTCCATCCTCTTTGGCCTCAATGTTGAAATTGAGCAATACATGATGGCTTGAACTATATTTACCCACATTCATTTCCATGAATGGGTTTTTGCAAAAATATCTCAATTAGAGTGTTAATTAGAGTATAATTATACAAAATGACCAATTATGAGAGATAACTAGTAGGTTTTATTAATTTAGTGTTTTATGACTTTTTGGGATAAGAAATAAGCATTAATGTGAAATTGAGTTTAATTAATGATATAATTACCCTCCCCTCTTATCTCTCCTCCTAAATGTTATTAAAGCATTAAAAAGGAGACTAGGAGGTAGGACATTTCTATTGAATGAATTTATAACATCAATGTTGAATTTTATGAAAGGATTTGCTAAAAAAATACATTGGTATTAATTCACCCTATTAAAATTCATTAATATACACACTAAAGACCAATATGGTGGTTAATAGCCAAAAGGTGAATAAAAATGAGATTTAAAGGCATATGAATATTTTAGTCTTTAATGTGGGCATATGGTTCAAATTTGGAGTTAATTGGCCATTGTGTGAACCCTCAAAAGAATTATATTCGTTGGAATATTGTGTAACCGTAGAAAGTAATATGATTTCATTGATTTAATGCATTAAACCAAGGTTTTTATTTTATTTCTTATCATACATTACTGGACTCTCTCACGAGCCATCCAATGGATGTGGCTAAATAATCCAGATCGCCACTTGATCTGATGATGCGGAACTCATCAACTACCTCTCGACAAATAATGTTCCAGTTGAAAATTGATTTGTGGTCTCACTCTTCCTCTACACACATCTATTTCATTTGATTTCTTCTCCCCTCACTTTGTCTCTCTTTCGATTCTAATGAGCCATCACTTGCCCTCCCTCATGGGCTAAGCACGAAATGCCCATCTAGGGCAGACACTCCCTCTCCATCGGTGAGTCACAGAGGATCATCCACCCTCCTTCTCACCTATAAAAGGCCACCACTAAAATGCATAGACCACCAACATTACTCCTCTCCATCCAAATCCTCTACTAGTACTCCCGAACCCCTTCCTCTACTCGAATTCAATCTCCAGCAACCTTAGTTCTGTCCCATACCCATCTGCCTTCCCCGGTGAAGTTGGCAATCTAGTAAGCTTCCTTGAAGCTCTACAAACCTATTTTTGTTGTTAGTTCATCTCGATGTGCTTCGGTTTGCTCGGTCCTATAGCTCAGTTGGAGCTTCTCGCCAGGGCTAGTTGTCTTGACGACTCAGATGCCCTCTAACCTTCACGAGACCTCCCCTGAATCCCCATGACGTCTGTGAATGCAAATGAGTCCTTTCTTTAGAATTTTAGTGCTTAGTCACCAATAAACTTTGCCTTCAACCTCCCCCACCATCAATGGCTTTTCTCCACCTCATTCTGGCGATACAAGGGACCTCACCTTGTGGCGTTTGCTCCCTCATCCTTACCGAGATCCGAGCAGCATGCTCGATATGTTAGTTGGCCAAGAAAAAGCATATGGACGCATTGCACGCTGGAGTCAAGCTCCAGGCTAACTGCTCAATGCAATGTCGAGGTTGGTTCTTGGGGATGAACCCATTCGGTGAATTCCCTTCACCATCCTCGTTCGCTCTGTTTCTTTTGTTTTTTGCCCAAGGGCATAACTATCATTTCAATTTTTTTAGTCATCCTTGACCGAAGATACACAATCTTTGACATGTGAACTGGCCGCACATGATTGGGCCAGATCACCCGGGCCCCAGACTCCACGTCCCTCCTCTTCATGAAACAAAAATCCCATGTGGCATTTCTTAATTTTTGATTCACTGGTTTTAGAAAATTCACAACTAATTACCTATTTATCATAAAAATATAAATAAATATGCTATGGATTCAAGAAAATAAATCCTATCTAATAAAATGTTTCTTGAGCCTGATTTTCAAGTTTTTAAAGAAGGCTTTTTGATGAACCAAAATATCTAATTAAAAGCCCTAAAATGCATAAATAATACATTTCAACCTCAAATTGACTAAATGAATATATTTTTCTAGTTAAAATAATATATCCAATCGTTTGACCTAGTTTTCAAACCCAAAATCGAAGTTTTACCTAGAATGTCAAAAATTAGGGTTTCAACCCTAATTCATTACAAACCCTAATTCTTGTCTTAAACACTTGTACTTAGGATATAAGGGATTTAGACATCTACAATTGAGGAAAAATCTTCTCTAGGAATCTCAAATGAGGTATGTATGTGCATTCTAAACCCTAAGTTGGGGATTTTCACTCAAACCAATCTTCCCACTGAGGCATGAGCCTATTTTCAATTATTCTTACTATTTCACTATAATTGTTCAAGGGTCTTGGACCCCACTTGCAATGTTGTTAAAATTCTTATATATGCCATTGAAATACTTTAGCATGATGATGAAAATGAGTAATTAACTAATGTAATGTACATCAGTACAAAACACCCATAGTTTTGGGCATGAGCCCAGGGGAATGTGACCACTCTCCCCAATTATAAAAATAGTAGGGCATCTGGGAATGTGTTACTCTCCCTCACCCAGAGGTTGAGGTCCGATATGTGCCTCATCCCTATATTAGTTTAATGTAGTCAAATTAAATCATGCATGCAACTTATTATTGTTTACCTTGGTAGAATTTCCTATTTATTTTACTTGCCTCACATTCTTGACCCTCTTAGCATAGTAAATCTTTATCATTTCATGCTTTAGTTTTATTTGTCCTTATTCATTTAATTGCCGCATACATTTTCTCTCCTCTTGTTGGGTGATCCCAACCACCCAGGTTTAGGATCAGAGTGCGTAACAGGATCATGGTGAACCTGTCTAATACTAGAAAAAGGAGTTCATCCTTCCCTCATGGATTAATTTGTTAAGTTGTTTTTATTGGATACATACTTTTGTAGTCTAGTTTCCCTCTACTTAGATCCTCTTTTTATATAAAGCATGTACACCCTATTGGGAAAATTTTGATGTACTCTTTATTAAATTAAATATAGTCAAACTTTTAACTTCCGCTACTATCAAATTGGATTTTGTTTACCATTGTTATTAGTAGAGAGGTGATTGATTTCACTTCTTTACATCGAGTCATACTATAGCCTAGATGACCCTGTCACTGACATAGACGTCGTACTGTGTGCTCCAACTAGTAGAAAGCTATGACCTTAATCGGGGACCATTATGATGACACTCCTGATCTCAGCTAAAAAAAAATGGTCTCTGTTGTGACTGAGGAGAAGAAAATGTTAGCTTCTTAAAGCCTCAAGACGACTACTCTTGAAACTCAAATAGCCTCTTCTTAGTGTTGGATTCACACTTTTGGATAGCAGACCACTCAATCTTCCTACAAAGGTAGATAACATCTCCCTTCTATCCTAAGTAGATACTATCATCAACAACTTCGTACTCAAACCCTTCTCAAACCTCCAAATGTGCTCCTTCTTTATTGCCTCCATGAGAGGATAGAACCACTAAAGCTCCATAACCTTTGCTTCATACTTGTTGATGGTCATCGAACCCAACCATATCTTCTCCAACCGTGCTATCTTCTCATCCAGATATGTCTCAGGGAAAAAACGACCCACAAACCTTTGTTGAAACTCTTCCCAACCAACCACAACTCCAGGTCTCTTCTTCTCCTAAATGGCAGACCAATGGAAAACACTACCCTTTAATAGGTAAACAATGTGCTTCACCCTGTCCTCTTCTGGAATATTAAGGATCTTAAAAGCCTTCTCAAGCTCTGTCAACTACATATCTGCTATGCCCCCATACTCAACCACTCCAACACATCTCAGCCACTCAAACGTCTTCCCAAAACCCTAGAATTTTGCATTAGAGATGAATGCCCTTTCTTGAGATACGGGTGCTCTATCTATTATATGTGTAGTCATGGCCATAAGTTGTCCAAACATGAACTGAAAAGCATGATTGACCATGGATGTAGAATCACACTGAGGAACCACAGGCTGCTCTGGCCCTATCTCAAGCATTATATATTCACGTGCCTACCTCCTCCTGCCACCTCATGGCGCAACATAACTACTCTCAACATGCTCTTCTCATTCTCTAGACATATCTGCATAAGCATAAGCTATAATCAAATATGTTGGATTACTTAAGAATCGACACAAACTTAAGTCATATGTCCCTATAGACTCAGCAAACCTAAATCTATGATACCAACCTCTATCACATGATGTGGAACCCCACCACACCAAAGTGAGATTACTAAAAACAAAACATATGATCAACAACAAATCCAACCATGCACTAGAAAATGGGGTAAATTACAACTGGTTTAAACATTACTATCATGTCCGAAAAACATTACATAAAGGTTCATCAACATGTGTCATATCACATACCATACCGAATATTACATGCATGTTCAGTGGCATCAGCCGCAACCTGTATACAAAAGAGAGATATTCCACATATACATGCCATGTAAAAATGTAAGGAGGTGGGATCACCCCCTTACTAAAGATTTGAAGAATAAAACATCCATTCCAAACACACTCAAAGGTATGCTAGAATAGGTGTAACATTTTCAAATTTCAATAAATGGTATTCAAAACAGCCAAAGTATAGCAGCGGAATACAAAATGTTGACTATATTCAATTTATCACAAGGCTGTTACAAAAGTACATCATAATATACCATAAGGGTTTACATGTATTATACAACATAAGTATATAAGTATAGGGAAATCTAAACCATAACAACTTTGTCTCCAAGCTTTAACTCCTTAAGCTAGTCCAAAACTCCATGCCTTATCATCCAAGTCCTTCACCTAGGGTTGGAAGCATACCCCAACAAAAAGAGAAAATAGATGACATCAGTAAAGGCTGGTATGTGCATACTAAATAGGTAATTGAGCAATATATGGAATAAAGGACATCAAATATAAAAGGCTTCCCATAGAAAGGATAAGGACCACCCAAATGGGTATCAAGAGAAAAGGAATTGAAATCATATGATAACAAAAGAATATTTGCCATTAATAAGACATAAAGATTGTGCCATACAAGCACATGTAAAGAATTATGGCACACACCCCATATCATCAACATGCATGCATGTGAGATAAACATAGCCCTATAACAATATAAACACAAAGGTGGCCAAGTCTCATAAATTTGAAACCTGATAGAGAAAGGAATATTACCAATCTCCCAAATATATAAAACATGGGCCAATAATCACACATCTTGCCCTGGGTATGAGGTTCCTTTCCATTCCAAAAGAGCAGGAAACATCAAATCTGCTCGGAAGGAAATTACACATCTGCCATAAAAACCAATGCAATTACACTACTCTAGTGCTACTGAATCACATAGCATGTTAAATGTAGAGGCAAGTAGAAAGTATAGTCAGAATATATAAACTAGTCACCACATAAGTGACCAACATATACATCTACCTCATAAGTGGAAAAAGACATCACATGTCATCTTTTAGAGTTCCATCATGAACAAAGCATAAGATAAGAGTTCAATAGAATATCCATGATCACATGATCAATATCAAATAAGGTAGTTCACATGAAACATGATTTTCAAAAGAAAAGACATTGTGTATAGGCTAATGTACATAGGACAAAGAGAATGAATAAGCATAGGTGAATTGCTCAACATAGAAGAATAGGGGATACATCATACAACAAGAGAAAAAAATTGCTCAATATGAATAATCGGGTCTGCAAACATACCTCAACTTCAGTGTCTAACCGTCCAAGGAAGTTCTAGATCCAAGCCTAGGCCTACAAAGAACCTCTAGGGAAGGTGGACAGGTCCAATAAGTAAGGTTCCCAAGCTTAGAGAGGTTGATATCTTCAACAAAGCTCCTATCTCGAGCAAGAAGCATCATCTCCACTTTTGAGGTGAAAAACCCTAACAAAAGAACATGGAGATGGGGTGTTTAAGGGCTCTAGGTGGGGTTTCACCATGGAAGACCAGGGCTATGACCTGGAGGAAGGTGGAAGGAAGACTAACAACATTAAAATAGGGAAGAAAAGGAGAAAACTTACTAGTTTTGGTCGAAATAACCAAGGAGGAGCTTTAGAAATCCTAAATTGAGACATTTGGAACCCTAGGAGCCTTCTTCACCAAGGTAGGCACCTCCTTTTACCTTGGGACAACACCTTAATGGAAAAATATAGTAGGAATAATTCTATAAGATAGATGAAATAAAGGAGAGCAAGAGTTTTCTAATTGGGAGTTGGGAAGGGGTAGATATGGCTATATAAAGAAAGAGGTCAAGTATGAGGTGTCTATGAGACTTTCCATGTGTATTGTATAAGGGTGTCCACAGACATCCAAGCCTTTATGGATAAGGAAGAAGTCAAGAATGAGGTGTCAAGGTACTTTCCATGTGTCCAATGCTAAGGGTTCCTATGGACATGCAAACCTTTATGGATAAGGAAGAAGTCAAGCATGAGGTGTCCATGGAGCTTTCCATGTGTACGTCCTTAGCCTAGGGATTTCATGGCCATGCAAGAGGAAAGCTCATAGAGGGTTATTGAATATAAAATTTCATTTTATGGAAACCTATAGGCCATCCCAACCGACCTCCAATCAAAGAAATAACCCCATTGGTTGTCAGCTTCTAAAGATAAGCTCATTTATAAAGAGAGTAATCCCTAAAATGCCCTTGGAAAGAAACACCTTCAAACCAAGGTGAAACTAGGAGACCTATGATCAAATAACTAGATAATGGTAAGATAATATATAAGGATTATAATGAATGTGACAATTTGCAAAGAAAACCTCCCAATTGGGTAAATTGCAAAAAAAGTCCAGAATGTACCTAAAATTGCATAACTTGCACAAACAACATCCAAATTGGACCACACTTTATCCACAAGTTATCTTTGATGTTTTGAATATGAATTTTCCATTATTTCAATATTTTAAAGTTATATAATCACATTATTCATTACTTATGCCTTTTACTCATTTTCTCTCTCCTAAACTTATCCTAATATTTCAAGGTGGTCCAAATTAGATGAAATTTGACATGTATGCTAATTTTGATATGTAGATTTCGAATTTGAAGTTTTATTCCACTTTTGAGACTTATTTTTATAAGATATGTCATATGGCCCATTAACGACCCATTATCTAAATTATTCATCCAATTAAGTTCCTTATCTTCAACTACCACCAAAATGAGTTATGTGGCATATTTTATGTATCCATTATAAACCTAACATTAATGTTAGAATATTAGGTTATATTAAGGTGATCTATACATGCATTAGCTCATTGGGGTTATACTAAACATCTATTTAGGTCTAACCTTCAACCTTGTTTTGCTAAGTCCAAAATGTCAACTACCAGGGTAGAGTCTGAGATCTAGTATGTTACAACAAACCATTGCTTATTGTTAAAACCATGTGTCAATATACATATCATCTACAAAACATCCCATGCCCAGACCTGAGAGTATAGGGATGACTCTAGGACTCTAAAGGCTACTACTATCCAACCTTCTGCCTCCACAACTCTCCAAGATGCTCCTCCTTAGCACTACAATCCCGACCGCATCGCTGACGACTACCTAAAAGGATGTGATGACCCACAAGGTGAGACCCATGTCCTAGTGAGAGATGTAGCTCTCCACCAAAAACTATTGATTACAACAAGTATCATTAATAGACATGATGAGCATATTCAACTAAATAAGCATGTTAAGAAAATTAAGAAGAATAAACCGATCAAGCAGGCTAAGTAATCTACAACATGTAAAACATGTCAGGCACAATATATATGGAAACAAGTAAAGCTACCACTTTATTTATAGTTTATTTCTCTTACCTTATTATATAATAACTACACATTATAAGAAAGCAAGGCAAGGGCTAACATCCTATGTGAAGCATATTTAGTCCTAAATAGATATACTATAAGGCTAGATTACATCTTTTATGAAGCCATGAGGAGTTGAGGTACACCACTCAACTCCAACTTACCACTCAGTGCCATATAAGATCTGTAGGAGAGCTAGAATCCTAAAATCTCATCTACCCTCAACCAATAAGATTCTACCATAGTGACACATAAGTTCAAGCTGCAAAACACCCTAGCTCACCCTTGGTATATAGGTCATGACACTAGTGAACAACCTAGTCCATCGTTAAAAGGCCATGGTACTAGTGAAATCGGGGTATACAAAACCCAAACACCTAAGGTAAAACCATAGTACTCTTCAATCACATCATATATACTGAATCATAATCATCTGAGATACGGCTTCAATTGTTCCCCTGCTAAGGTATGACCGCAACTATCCTTGTGAACATGCATATACTCAACACTATATGACTCTGAGATTCCACTAAAGGAGAACTAGTCCTGACACTAGAATCGATCTATGGCATAGGTCACTACATGATTGAGGTTTCACTTGATTGGTTAAGTTCATTCAGGTGATTTAAGGCTGCATCAATCAAGTTATGTAAAAACCCTAAAAGATTTCTACAAAAACAAGGTAGGTTGCAACTTCAAAAGATATAAAATGTAAGAGATATAATGTTGATCACAACCACATGGTACTTGTGGCATCCAACTCACAAAAACAAGATTAACTAATGCGGAAGCGTATCATTTGCAGCAGATTACTGAAAATCACTAAAAATTAAAACCTTTTTCAAAGAGATCCAATCATAGGAAAACTCTTTCAACAAGAACCAATGTATTACATTTACATCCTAGTTCATAAGTACATATCTTGTACCATCTCTTCTTGAGATTTACAACATCAACTGCCTTGTTAAAAACTAAACACAAACAGCATAAGAACCTCGAGGCATCAAGCTAAAATCTCAATATGATTCATTATAAGCACTAACTAATAACTCTGAGGACCTGAGAGTACAGAGACGACACATAGGACTTCTATCTACATGACACGACAGACAGTACACTCAACCTGAGCTGTCACTGTTGTCCCTACTACTGCTGAAGTTCCTCTTTTTGCAAGATATTCCCACTCTCCTCCGTGCTTGTCCACCTAAAAAAATGTTGGATCCCACAGGGGTGTGACAATTGTAATTGCCCCAACGGGAGATATAAATCTTCACCCAAAAACATTATTATTGCAGTTTAATGATATAAAACTGAGAAAAGGATAAGCAGTCTAAAGTATTCTCTTCTTTTAAAGCATTCCAACTATTTATGATAAAACAATAGATCATCTATTCTCTTAATAAGGAATAGGAAGGACATGTATATCATTTATCCATCATATTATACCATCATGTCAAACTTCTCTTATGACATTCATTCTCTTAATATGTCACCCATGAAACATTCTTGTTTCATCTGTTGGCCTTAGCCAATCTACTAAATAGATATGGAATTATATTTACCATGTACTCATATATTATCAACACAAGCATTGGATTATTACCAATTCTATGTCATCATTACAGGCATTGGGTTATTACCAATCCTGTGTCATCATTACGGGCATTAAGCCTCTTCCAGGTATTGGACTCTTCCAAATCTGATTACACCGCCAGACATTGGACACTACCAATCCTAATTTCACCGCTAGGCATTGGACTCTAACCAATCATGATTTCATAGCCAGGCATTGGACTCTAACCAATCCTGATTACACCACCAGGCATTGGACTTTAACCAATCCTGATTACACAGTCAGGCATTGGACTTTAACCAATCCTGATTACAAAGCTAGGAATTGGACTTTAACCAACCCTGATTACACCGCCATGCATTGGACTTTAACCAATCCTGATTACACAACCAGGCATTGGACTTTAACCAATCCTGATTACACAACCAGTCATTGGACTTTAACCAATCTTGATTACACAGCCAGGCATTGGACTTTAACCAACCCTAATTACAGGCTTCATACCTCTGTTAGGTATTGGACTTTAACCAAACCTGATTTCACAAATCATGGAATATAAATTCCTTTAACTCATCATTGATCATCACATCCTTCCCTAGGCTCTAAACCCTGAGGTTAGCCTTCATAGATTTTCACATTCTTTACTGAATGCAATTGTTCCTTTTATTAAGTTTATTAAAACATTATCATTTCTTACAATAAACTTTTATAATTATCTTGGTGCTTCTCACTAGACCACAATTGTTCTCATGGCTCATAAGGTCCATAAAGCATCTTGTCACCTCTCACTAGGCAACATCTAACCATATGGCTCACAAGGCCATTAAACATCTTGTTACCCATCACTAGGCAACATCTAATCATATGGCTTATAAGGCCATTAAACATCTTGTTACCTATCACTAGGCAACAATAACATATTACCTCATGTACTACAATAGTAACACCACTATTCCCTCAATAGGGTTAGGGTTTACTATTTAAGTTACATTAGTGTTTCTCATATCCCATTACTCAGTTTAGGGTTAGGGTTTCCCATCTCACATTAAATAGGATTTCATACTTACCAAATCAACCTTATTATATTGCTCCACACCTCTAGGAACATCCATTATCATCTCGAGTATTCAATCATGTTTATTACTCTTATCATTTATCATTAAATGATTATCAATACAAGGTATGAGTTCATTTCTCATCCTTATCATGGTATGATTACATCATACTCATTAGTTGGGCTAAACCCCATTCTCAAGGTATATTAGCCTATACTTATCAAAGTATATCAAACTCATTACATTTCATTGTAACAATTTACATAACACACTTCATGTGTTTCTTGTCCAAGTATATTGGTTTTGAGATGCATCAAGGTATATCAACCCTGGAATGCTAAAAGTGATATATGTCATATCTTGATATATCACTTTCCTCATCACTTCCATTTTCTTGAGTTATCAACTTATCTTGTATTAAGGTATTTCCCATCTTAATACTTCCATACACTAACCTATCACTTTTACCATGAAGTGCATAGGTCACACACAAGAATGGTTCAACTATCTTCGATGATACAAACTCATTTCAGGTTAATGCATTGTTTATTATAATATTACCTATAATCAACCATTTGAGATATTTCACCTTTATAAGGCATTACCCACTATTTTAGCATTAGGGTTCGTTCATACCATTACCTAGTAATTAGGGTTATGGTTTATCATCATATTGCCCAAGATTAGGGCTTCATGTAATATAACTCAAAATTAGAGTCTCACATACCTTCACCTTGTATTAGGGCTCCTCATCATACCATTGCATAGGGTTTCACATGGCATCACCCTCAATTAGGGTTTCACATGGAATCACCCTCAATTAGGGTTTCTCATGGAATCACCCTCAATTAGGGTTTCTCATGGAATCACCCTCAATTAGGGTTTCTCATGGAATCACCCTCAATTAGGGTTTCTCCATACCCTAGATTAGGGTTACATTTAGCATTGCCCTAGATTAGGGTTAAGGTGCATTAACCTTCTTAATTAGGGTTAGGATCTCTTAATCAAGGATTATACCTTAATTATACATTTATTCATGTTGATAATGTTAAGACTTAATCATTACATGATAATCGTTCATGTAGAAAGTCCTCTCTCTCTCATACTTTATAGAATGATATTTACATCAGACTTGATTGGATTAGGTCAACTTTAACTTGATTAGAGAGCTGACACATGTATTGTGTCATTACTTCCATCATCATTAAAGATTAATCATTCATAAGGTACTAATTGCCCTATCTTATTAAGGGTACAATTACTATAATCATCCTTGAATTGCATCATGAAATGTTCAATTAAACCATTGACCTTTAATCACCTTAGGTATCCATACGGTTTTGATTAAATATTTCTCAAACGGTCTTGGACAGTTAGACCCCAACCGGTCTTGACCAATCAGACCTCAAATGATCTTGCTTGAAATACCTCCAAAAGCTCTAAGACCATTTAGTCCTCCAAACGGTCTTGGTATAACAATTTGAAAATGTTTGGTAAAGTTGGTGCTTGAAACTGTTTGACAAAGTAGGTGCTTGAAACCGTTTGACAAAGTAGGTGCTTGAAACCGTTTGAGTCTCAATCGGTTTGGGATCGTTTGGTCCCAAACGGTCTTGAGACCGTTGGGTCCCAAATGGTCTTGAGACCATTTGGACTCAAACGGTCTTGAGACCGTTTGGTCCAAACCTCCTCAAAACGGATTGGACCAAAAATGGTCTCAACCATTCAAATCGATTTAGGGTTTCCAAGGTTAATTCCTTCATCAATTGAACCCATGTAATTACTCATCAATCGAACCTAGCACCATGCTTCAAGTGAGCTTAATGAATCATCATTCAATTGATTAGACTCTAAATAGATCATCAATTAGGGTTTTGAACCCAATTGAATTAGGGTTGAAATCGATGAACCTTCAACATTAGTCATTATGGAACTAATTACTTAGAAATCATTGGTCAATCATTCAAATTAGGCATGACCTGACCTCAAAAGGTCTTGAGGTCGTTTGTATGACCTTCAAACGGTCTAGAGACCATTTTCCCCATCCATCATTAAAAGTTTGTGAGATTCAATTAGGGTTTAGCTCATTAGGTTGATCACCAATTGAACATTCGATTGCATTTCAATTTACCAACTTTGGTCCTTCAATTACTCAACCATACTCAACCCTAATCCTCCAAACGGTCTTGGTTGACCTCCAAACGGTCTTGAGACCATTTGGGTGACCTCCAAATGGTCTTGAGACCGTTTGGGTTAATCAACCCAAAATTATAAATCAACCAATTGCAAATTCAGCACTTAACCCGATTAGGGTTTCTAATTGGATGATTGTCCATATGTTGATTCAATCAATTGGAGCCATTAGATCCTCATCCATCATGTATTAGGGTCCTTACCTCAAACATTCAACCCATCCAAATTGTCAACTCATCTAAACGGTTTGGGAACCAAACCTCTAAACGGTATGCAAACCGTTTGGTCTCCAAACGGTTTGGTGAAGCCGTTTGGACCATAATATAGAAACCGTTTGCAATAGATATTTTGGGAGGTGTGTGCTTATGATGATGTCATCATAATCAAGCTCTAAACCCACGAAACTTTCTATGATTTTCATGGTGATTACATCAATCAACCAAATAATATTTCGAGAATGAAGAAAGGATCAACAATTGATAAGGAATTGAATGCAATAACAATATTAAGGGTTCAAGTTATAAAACCCGCCTCCAATTGAGCTTAAAAGCTCCAAGCTCCACGTCTTTAATGGTGGGATAGGCTTTCTCAAATATCCCAAGGCTCGTCCTCAAGCTTTGAGTGAAAATAAATGGCTAGGATAGAAGATTGCATGGAGAAAAAGAAGAAATTCATCATTTATTTTCGATTCCCACCATGAAATTATGGTGAAAGAAGGTCAAGAAGCTTACCAACAGGTTGGGGGTCGTCCTCCTGTTGCTCCAAGATCCCGTGGTCGTTTTTGCAAGCAAGAAGTGAAAGGGGTTTCGAAATTACCCATCCAAGCTATGGATAAGGGAGCATATATGCATTTTATTAAAAAATCATTTTAGGAGAGAGAAAGTAGGGATTATCTCCTCCATTTCCTTGCCACTTTCCCCCTTCCCTTCCTTGGTCATGAGGCTATCTTATTTGACTCATATTCCTCTCAATTATCCATGATTTAAAGAAAAACAAATTAAGCACCTTAAATCATTTTATAATAATATCCAGAAGTGAGTGGATATTTCTTTTTCTTATAATAAGGTGAGTGAGTTATCCACTTCCTTTGGATATTTTCGTGCCTTTCCAAGGCACATGGTCGTTCATTATATTGCAAACTCATCCCTCACCTTTTGGTTAAAGGGGTCTTTAATTAATATATTTATTTTTGCATTAAGTTGAAGTAAAGTTCCAATTATGCTTAAATTTTGATTATTTTAATATCAAGATTCTCTCTCCTCCAAAGAGATACAAATGAGACGCCCCTCTCATTTTATTTGATCTACATGATGCCAAGAAACATTAGGAACTATTTTGAGGTGGTAATTTGCATATTGAACCCTGGGTTTTGGGTAAATTGCACATTACACCAAAACTAGGTTTTTAATGCACAAACATTGTTCAACAAGTTCTTTCTTGTTATTCAGGCTACCGCAAGCCATACTACTGCATCATATTCATCCTTATGATGCTTCAACACTTGAGGAACATCTTACCATGCAACATTTGCAATTTAACCCCTCAACTTGGGTAATTTGCACTTTAGTCCAAAACAGACAAAACATTATTTCAACATTATTCACAAAGGACTAAAATTGAAACATAAGTTCCTCTTGAGCCTTAATTACTTTTAAAAAATTAAGAGCAAGCATATAATTAACTTCATTAAGAAAAACACCTAGGGTGAAGGCATAACCCAGGTCAGGGATGTTACAGTACTACTTCATTCCAATACATGAGCCCATACTCATCATCATGCCATTACGAGATTACAAATCCTTGCCACATCATAGTGATGATAACACCTCAATTGGAGCACATAAGTATATCCAAGGTCATAAGACCATCACATTTTTCCCAGCAAGAACATCATTATCTTTCCAGACGCCATCAAGGCTCATCATTCCATCACCACACATGTGTTACACAAGTTGATACAACATTATATTCAAGAGACATGATGTTCATAAGATAGAAAATCAGGTTTACAACAACATGGAGAGAGAGAAAGTACTCCTTTAATAGGCTAGTCACACAGGAGGTTATGTGTCATCATCACTTGTATTAGGGTTAGGTTCACCAGAATAGTTGGATTAACATTGTTGAACAACACTTTACTTAAAACCTTAAGTTGTATTCATTCAAGGACAAAGGTAAGACTATTAGATCATGTGTTACCAAGCACCAACTGAATTAGGGTTACTAAATAGAAATTAAGGATATACCCTAATTCTTATCATATTAAACAATCACAGAAGCAATTAGGTCAAGAAACACCCTAGACCATAGAACCAAGAAATCATAGCAACCATGAATCAGAACTTCTCATTGACCACTAAGGGTCAGAGATGTCATCGACCATTGAGACTAGGGTCATTATATCTGGCAACCAAAGAGATTTGTCATCTTCAATGACCACTACAGTTAGGTGATCCCATCAACTAAAGAAGGCATAAGGCATTGGTTATCAAAGACAACATACAGCTTTGGCGACCAAAGAAAACATCAAACTTAGTGATCACATGTCACCATGATCCTTGACGACCCTCAAGGAGATACAAATCTCATCGACAACATAAGATCAGACCCAGTGACCACACCGATGAAACCTTGGCGACCAAGGAAGATGAACATCTCATCGACCACTAAAGGTGTCAACCCTCTTAGTGACCAAAGCATAGGTCAAACTTGGCGACCACATAAGGTACAAAATAGCCACAAAGTCAAAGCAATGAGTTGAAACAAGAGAGTCAAGTCAACTGAATCAAGACCAAACCATTAGATACCATATCAAGGAGGAAAACCAACTTAAAACCCTAGAAATCCAAGAGAAAAACCAACTATTTGTCTATTCATGTAACCACCAAAACTTCCATCACTAAGGAAAACTCAAGCACAAGATTTAGGGTTCATCTAAAATAGATATCCACTCAAGATCACCATGTGAACACAACCCTAGATAAGGAATACTATTGTAACATCCATGACCTGGGTTATTCTTTAACCCTAGGTGTTTTGATTAAGAAATATGATTATATGCTTAATCTAATCTTGTGAAAAGTAATTAAGGCTCAAAAGGAACCTATGTTTCAATTTTGGTCATGTTTGAACAATGTTGAAGCAATGTTTGCTTATTTTGGACTAAAGTGCAAATTACCCAAGTTGAGGGGTTAAATTGCAAATGTTGCAAGATAAGATGTTCCTCTGATGTTGAGACATCATAAGAATGAATATGATGTAGTGGTATGGTTTCCACAAGCTTGGACACCAAGATTAAGCTTGTAAAGCAATCCTTGTGCATTAAAACCTAGTTTTGGTGTAATGTGCAATTTACCCAAAATCTAGGGTTCAATATGCAAATTACCACTTCAATATGGTCCTTAATGTTTCTTGGCATCATGTAGAGCAAATAAAATGAGAGGGACTCCTCATTTGAATTAAGTTGTAGGAGAGAGAATCTTGACATTAAAATAATCAAGAATAATGCCTATTTGAAACCCTAATTCGATTTAGGACAAAAATAAATAAAAATAATTGAAGGGATTTCAACCAAAATGTTTTGGGTTGATTTTGAATAAGGATGGGCGTTCCTTTAACAAGATAAGGAACGAAAATATCTTAAGTAGGTGAAATTCCACTCACCTTTTTATAAAGAAAAGTAATATCCACTCACATGTGGGATATTATATTATAAGCATTAAGGTGCTTAATTTGCTTTTCTTTAAATTGAGGATAATGAAGGAGAATTAAAGGCAAGGAAGGTGCCTCGTACCCAAGGTAGTTGAGGGGGAAGAGGCGGCCACTTTATTGGGATTAATTGGATTTTTACAAGGCATTTTCTCTCTCATCAATTTCCTTATAAAAGTGCCATTTCTAAGCCCAAACCAAGGCTTTTTTCGGATTTTCTTCTTCCCCTTGCTTGCAAAACCGACAAAGGAGCTAGGGAGGAGCAGGGATCACGTCCCCAACCTGTGGGTAAGCCCTTGACCTTCGTTCTCCATGATTTCATGGTGGAAATCGAAAATAAATTATGGATTCCTTCTTATTTCGATCTCCTCTTCAACCCTAGCCAACTTTTGCAATCAAAAGCTTGAGGACGAGCCTAGGGGGAGTTGCTAGAGCTTCATACACCATTAATGGCGTGAGCTTGGAGCTTTGGAGCTCAATTGGAGGCGGGTTTTATAACTCAAATCCTTAAACATTGCTATTGCATCAATTCTCTATGCTTTGTTGATTGATTTCTTCAATTTGATACACTCTTGTTTCTTTGCTGCAATTTCCATCAAGAACGGTTTCTGTTCTTGGTTGTTCGAAGGAAGGGGATGATGAAATCATCCTAGATTCTTATCCAAAGAAAATTACCAAGCAAAACCGTTTTGGTAGCTACTCCAAATCGTTTTAATTTGATTGGCTATGCGGTTTCAGCAAACCGTTTAAGGGCAAACGGTTTGAAACCGTTTGGGAGCAAACTGTTTCAAGACCATTTGATATGGTTGATGAAGCGTTGACCGTTTGGTAATTTTGTTCCTAATTATGTAGGATGATAACCCTCCAAATTTGAGGGATTAACTCCAAAGGAATCGTGAGTTGAAGCCTAATCAATTAGGGAAACCTAATTGGATTAAGTGCTGATTTTCAATCTGATTTAATTGAACTTTTCAGGCAAACGGTCTCAAGACCGTTTGAGTGTGTTGACCAAGCGTTGACCGTTTGGTATTACTGTTCCTAATGATGTGATCTAATGACTCACCGAATTTGAGGGATTACCTCCCAAGGAATAATGCGTTGAAGGTTATTCAATTAGGCAAACCCTAATTGAAAACAGTGCTGAAATTCCAATGAGTTAAGTTGAGATTTTGGGTTGATTAGCCCAAACGGTTTCAAGACCGTTTGGGGATCATCCAAACGGTCTCAAGACCGTTTGGGGATCACCCCAAGACCGTTTGGAGGTCTGGGGTCGAGTATAGTTGACCAATTGAAGGTCCAAAGGTACTAATCATATTGCAATGTAGTGCTGATTTGTTGATCCACTCGATAGACCAATCCATGATGAATTTTCACTAGAGTCCAAAGGTTGGATGGGAAAACGGTCTCAAGACCGTTTGGTGGTCACCCAAGACCGTTTGGAGGTCTAGGGTTGAGTATGGTTAGGTGTTTGAAGGTCTAAAGGTACCAAGCTGTTAAACAATGTAATGCTGATTTGGTGATCAATCCAATGAACCAAACCCTAATTGGATTGCTTAGATTTGAGTGATATGATGGGCAAACGGTCTCAAGACCGTTTGGAGGTCATACAAACGACCTCAAGACCGTTTTGGGTCAGGTCATACCCAATTTGGATGATGGTTCAATGGTTTCAAAGCAACTAGTCTTACATTGATTAGTGTTGTTGAATCATCGATTCCAAACCCTAATTCAATTGAATTGAACCCTAATTGATGATCAATTGAGGGTCAATTGAGAGTCAAATCAGTTGAAGGTTGACCTATTAAACTCAATTGAAGTATGAGGGTAGGTCCAATTGATGATTGGTTCCATGAATTCAATGATTGAAGGAATCAACATTGAACACCCTAATTCAATTGGATACCTTATGTAATGGAGGTCCAATGTGATTGAATCTCTTAAGAATAGAGATGATGAATCATCCATTGATCCAATGATGATTAGTAATGATAATCAATGAAGGTACAAATGTTGAAACCCTAATAGTACCTAAGTGATTAGTGCCAATTAAGGAATGAACCCTAATTGCTTATAAGAACAATGTCTTAGTACACTATGTTAACCATAGTTGTATATACTTGATTGAAGGGTTGATGTAACCTAATCAAGTTGATAGGATGATGGAAAGGAATTCATACATGAGTATTGATCATGTGATGAATAGGGTATGATCCTTAATAAAGAGATCATGTGAACCCTAATTGAGGTTGATTCCATGTAAACCCTAATTGAGGGTGATGCCATGAGAAACCCACGTTGGGATGAATAGTAAACCCTAATTTTAGGCAATATGATGAGAAAGCCTAATGAAGGGTGATGTTATATGCAATCCTCACCCTAATGAAGTATGATAGTATGGGAAACCCTAATCCTAATAATGGAATGGTTACTAATATACTAATGGGGGAAATGCCTAAAGTGATTGATTGTGGATACCCTTATAGCAAGTAATGCTTTAACTTGAGATGAGTCTGTATCATTAAAGATAGTTGGACCATTCTTATGTGTGACCTATGCACTTCATGGTAAGGGTGATAGGTTAATGGATTAAAGGATTAAGATGGGAAATACCTTAATCCAAGATAAGCTGATAACTTAAGGAAGTTGAAAGTGATGAGGAAAGTGATATATCAATATGTGATAAATATCACTTTTAGCATTACACGATTGATATAGTTCAATACCTGGAATATTTGCACAGGATTAGCATAGTCTATTACCTGGAATAACATCTGTACAGGATTGGCTAACTCCCAATACCTGGAATGATAACACAGGATTGGCTAACTCCCAATACCTGGAATGCACAGGATTGGCTAACTCCCATTACCTGGAATGATAACACAGGATTGGCTAACTCCCAATACCTGGAATGATAACACAGGATTGGCTAACTCCCAATACCTGGAATAATAACACAAGATTGGTTAAATCCCAATACCTGGAATAATAACACAGGATTGGCTAACTCCCAATACCTGGAATGTACAGGATTGGCTAAATCCCAATACCTGGAATAGTTGCACAGGATTGACATAGATCAATACCTAGAATGGTTACACGGGATTGACATAGATCAATACCTGGAATGGTTACACGGGATTGACATAGATCAATACCTGGAATGGTTACACGGGATTGACATAGATCAATACCTGGAATGGTTACACGGGATTGACATAGATCAATATCTGGAATAGTTGCACATGATTGACATAGATCAATACCTGGACTGGTTATACAGGATTGACATAGTTCAATACCTGGAATGGATACACTTGAATAATATAAGTCTAATGCTTGTACTAGTTGCACAGGATTGGTGCAATCCAATGCCTGGAATATTTATATAGGATTGGTATAGACCAATGCCTGAATAAGACATGATGATGTACACTCTCATGTCCAAAATAACCAAAAATCTGTTTAGCAGATTGGCTAAGGCCAATAAGTTGAAACAAGAATGTCTCATGGGTGACATATCAAGATAATGAGTGTCACAAGAGAAGTTTGACATGATGGTATAATATGGAGGATAAATGATATACATGTTCTTCCTATTCCTTATTAAGAGAATAGTTGATCTATTGTTCTATCATGAATAGTTACAATACTTTAAGATGAGAATGCTTTAAAATGTTTATCCTCTACCTAGTTTTATATGATTAAACTGCAATAACAATGTTTTGGCGGAGAGTTATATCTCCCGCTGGGGCAATTTACAACTGTCTCACCCCCGTGGGATCCAATGTTTTTAGGTGAACAAGCACGGAAGAGAGTGAGAACATCTTGCAGAGGAAGAACATCAGCAACATCCGGGACAGCAGTGAGATCTCAGGTGGGGATACTGTCTGTCAAGTCATATAGTTTAGAAGTCCTATGTGTCGTCTCTGTACTCTCAGGTCCTCAGAGTTTTTAGTCTGTGTTTTTTATATATCAGTCTGAGGTTTTGGCTTGATGCCTCGAGATTTGTATGCTGCCTGCATATATGTTTATAAGGCAGCTGATGATGTAGTCTCTGGAAAGAGATGGTACAGGATATGTACGTTTGAAATAGAATGTATATGATATACAATGGCATTTGTTGGAAAAGATTTCCTATGTGTGTATCTCTTTGCAAAAAGTTTTATTTTTTAGTGATTTTCGCTAATCCGCTGCTTGATGAACGCTTCCGCATTAGTTAATCTTGTTTTCGCGAGACAGTCGTCACAATTTAGTGGTATCAGAGGTCTAGGTTCGCTGAGTCTACAGAGACATAGGACAAAGTTGTTGAGTCTGTGTTAGTGTCCTCCAGTATACCCTATAATGATTTCTGCTTGTGCAGAGAAAGGGTAAAGTTTAAAATGACTGGAGAGCACAAGGAACACATTGCTAAGAGCAATGTTGTTGCACCAAGAAGAGGTGCAAGGGATCATGCAAGAATAGAATGAGTGCCTGAGAATCCCCATTAAGACCTGATCAAGATAGAGAATCCTATGATCATGCTCTTGTTGGGTAGATTAGGGCAACAGTAATGCATATGCGTGGACTGGATGCTAGGATTATAACCTAGGTAATCAGTCCTTAATACAGAAAGCTTGAGCTTTAAAAGAGTTCCTGAATGAATTAGTCATGTGGGAACAAGGGAAAATGTGGAAAAGATTAACTTATGGCAAGAAAGTGGACTCTGCCATGAGTTCATATAGATAATAAATCTGTGATGGTAGTGCCCAAGAAAGGGAAATAAGCTGAGAAGTAGGGAATGGTCTCTATAATTCTAGAGACATTTGCCTAATGGTATAAAAAAAATTTGTTGATTTGGTTTTCCCTATTGGTTGCTATATAGGGAAGAAATGATGAGAACTAGAATTTGAATTCTGTTCAATATTCTTTTAAATACTCTATATTGATCTTACCTCTATGAAAGAGGAAGAGGTATAGAAGAGATGCCTGGATAAAATTCAAGCATGTTAAATCTTATGTTATGATAATATGAAAAGAAAGAAATATGATAGCATGTAAGTGCATACTACTTGATCTCAGTACTTGTAAACCCTGATCAGGTGTACAACTATAGATGATAAAGTGAGTATGGAAACTCTTAGATTGATATCTTTTTGATTGCCCTGATCATGCAATCATTCTGATACAATCTAAAGAGTATCATGAAATTGGAAATATGATATGGATAAATGTATCATATCTTAAGAACAAGAAAGAAGGATCTGATAGGAATTCAGATCAGTATGTGTATATGAGGAAGTAAAAATATGACCCTCATATGATGAGAAAGAGAACAAGGGAGGTGATCCCTGTTCTATAAAGTTGTAAATATGATAAAAGAAATATGAGAATATAATGTGTTTTCAACACATGCGACTGATACCAAGGTAAGAGATTCTGGTATCTGAGAATTATCAGATGGTTTAGATTGGCTACCTGGAATGGTCAACTATGAAATCAGTCTGATTATATAAAATGATATGAACATCATATGTTAGGGGTTTATGCTTTGCATAAACATAACAACTAAATATGTCTTTAAGATAAGTTCTCATTTGACTCTATGAGAATATTGTGTGAAGGAACTTTGTGCTGATCAAAGTTCTATGATGTCTACATAACAATGAGGTGTTATGAAGAGACATGATGATATGATGAATGAATAATATCTGTTCCCTTTATCAGGGATTTCGGGGACGAAATCCTTGTTAGGGGTTTATAATTTGTAACATCCCTGACCTGGGTTATTCTTTAACCCTAGGTGTTTTGATTAAGAAATATTATTATATGCTTAATCTTATCTTGTGAAAAGTAATTAAGGCTCAAAAGGAACCTATGTTTCAATTTTGGTCCTGTTTGAACAATGTTGAAGCAATGTTTGCTTATTTTGGACTAAAGTGCAAATTACCCGAGTTGAGGGGTTAAATTGCAAATGTTGCATGATAAGATGTTCCTCTGATGTTGAGACATCATAAGAATGAATATGATGTAGTGGTATGGTTTCCACAAGCTTGGACACCAAGATTAAGCTTGTAAAGCAATCCTTGTGCATTAAAACCTAGTTTTGGTGTAATGTGCAATTTACCCAAAATCTAGGGTTCAATATGCAAATTACCACTTCAATATGGTCCTTAATTTTTCTTGGCATCATGTAGAGCAAATAAAATGAGAGGGACTCCTCATTTGAATTAAGTTGTAGGAGAGAGAATCTTGACATTAAAATAATCAAGAATAATGCCAATTTGAAACCCTAATTCGATTTAGGGCAAAAATGAATAAAAATAATTGAAGGGCTTTCAACCAAAATGTTTTGGGTTGATTTTGAATAAGGATGGGCGTTCCTTTAACAAGATAAGGAACGAAAATATCTTAAGTAGGTGAAATTCCACTCACCTTTTTATAAAGAAAAGTAATATCCACTCACATGTGGGATATTATATTATAAGCATTAAGGTGCTTAATTTGCTTTTCTTTAAATTGAGGATAATGAAGGAGAATTAAAGGAAAGGAAGGTGCCTCGTACCCAAGGTATTTGAGGGGGAAGAGGCGGCAACTTTATTGGGATTAATTGGATTTTTATAAGGCATTTTCTCTTTCATCAATTTCCTTATAAAAGTGCCATTTCTAAGCCCAAACCAAGGCCTTTTTCGGATTTTCTTCTTCCCCTTGCTTGAAAAACCGACCAAGGAGCTAGGGAGGAGAAGGGAGCACGTCCCCAACCTGTGGGTAAGCCCTTGACCTTCGTTCTCCATGATTTCATGGTGGAAATCGAAAATAAATTATGGATTCCTTCTTATTTCGATCTCCTCTTCAACTCTAGCCAACTTTTACAATCAAAAGCTTGAGGACGAGCCTAGGGGGGGGGAGTTGCTATAGCTTCATCCACCATTAATGGCGCGAGATTGGAGCTTTGGAGCTCAATTGGAGGCGGGTTTTATAACTCAAACCCTTAAACATTGCTATTGCATCAATTCTCTATGCTTTGTTGATTGATTTCTTCAATTTGATACACTCTTGTTTCTTTGCTGCAATTTCCATCAAGAACGGTTGCTGTTCTTGGTTGTTCGAAGGAAGGGGATGGTGACATCATCCTAGATGCTTATCCAAAGAAAATTACCAAGAAAAACCGTTTTGGTAGCTACTCCAAATCGTTTTAATTTGATTGGCTATGCGGTTTCAGCAAACCGTTTAAGGGCAAACGGTTTGAAACCATTTTTGAGCAAACGGTTTCAAGACCGTTTGAGATGGTTGACCAAGCATTTACCGTTTGGGAATTTTGTTCCTAATTATCTATTTTGATAACCCTCCAAATTTGAGGGATTAACTCCAAAGGAATCGTGAGTTGAAGCCTAATCAATTAGGGAAACCTAATTGGATTAAGTGCTGATTTTCAATCTGATTTAATTGAACGTTTTGGGCAAACGGTCTCAAGACCATTTGAGTGCGTTGACCAAGCGTTGACCATTTGGGATTACTGTTCCTAATGATGTGATCTAATGACTCACCGAATTTGAGGGATTAACTCCCAAGGAATCATGAGTTGAAGGTTATTCAATTAGGCAAACCCTAATTGAAAACAGTGCTGAAATTCCAATGAGTTAAGTTGAGATTTTGGGTTGATTAGCCCAAACGGTTTCAAGACCGTTTGGGGATCATCCAAACGGTCTCAAGACCGTTTGGGGATCACCCCAAGACCGTTTGGAGGTCTGGGGTCAAGTATAGTTGACCAATTGAAGGTCCAAAGTTACTAATCATATTGCAATGTAGTGCTGATTTGTTGATCAACTCGATAGACCAATCCATGATTAATTTTCACTAGAGTCCAAAGGTTGGATGGGAAAACGGTCTCAAGACCGTTTGGAGCTCATCCAAACGGTCTCAAGACCGTTTGGTGGTCACCCAAGACCGTTTGGAGGTCTAGGGTTGAGTATGGTTAGGTGTTTGAAGGTCTAAAGGTACCAAGCTGTTAAACAATGTAATGCTGATTTGGTGATCAATCCAATGAACCAAACCCTAATTGGATTGCTTAGATTTGAGTGATATGATGGGCAAACGGTCTCAAGACCGTTTAGAGGTCATCCAAACGACCTCAAGACCGTTTGGGGTCAGGTCATACCCAATTTGGATGATGGTTCAATGGTTTCAAAGCAACTAGTCTTACATTGATTAGTGTTGTTGAATCATCGATTCCAAACCCTAATTCAATTGAATCAAACCCTAATTGATGATCAATTGAGGGTCAATTGAGAGTCAAATCAGTTGAAGGTTGACCTATTAAACTCAATTGAAGTATGAGGGTAGGTCCAATTGATGATTGGTTCCATGAATTCAATGATTGAAGGAATCAACATTGAAAACCCTAATTCAATTGGATACCTTATGTAATGGAGGTCCAATGTGATTGAATCTCTTGAGAATAGAGATGATGAATCATCCATTGATCCAATGATGATTAGTAATGATAATCAATGAAGGTACAAAGGTTGAAACCCTAATAGTACCTAAGTGATTAGTGCCAATTAAGGAATGAACCCTAATTGCTTATAAGAACAATGTCTTAGTACACTATGTTAACCATAGTTGTATATACTTGATTGAAGGGTTGATGTAACCTAATCAAGTTGATAGGATGATGGAAAGGAATTCATACATGAATATTGATCATGTGATGAATAGGGTATGATCCTTAATAAAGAGATCATGTGAACCCTAATTGAGGTTGATTCCATGTAAACCCTAATTGAGGGTGATGCCATGAGAAACCCACGTTGGGATGAATAGTAAACCCTAATTTTAGGCAATATGATGAGAAAGCCTAATGAAGGGTGATGTTATATGCAATCCTCACCCTAATGAAGTATGATAGTATGGGAAACCCTAATCCTAATAATGGAATGGTTACTAATATACTAATGGGGGAAATGCCTAAAGTGATTGATTGTGGATACCCTTATAGCAAGTAATGCTTTAACTTGAGATGAGTCCATATCATTAAAGATAGTTGGACCATTCTTATGTGTGACCTATGCACTTCATGGTAAGGGTGATAGGTTAATGGATTAAAGGATTAAGATGGGAAATACCTTAATCCAAGATAAGCTGATAACTTAAGGAAGTTGAAAGTGATGAGGAAAGTGATATATCAATATGTGATAAATATCACTTTTAGCATTACACGATTGATATAGTTCAATACCTGGAATAGTTGCACAGGATTAGCATAGTCTATTACCTGGAATAACATCTGCACATGATTGGCTAACTCCCAATACCTGGAATGATAACACAGGATTGGCTAACTCCCAATACCTGGAATGCACATGATTGGCTAACTCCCATTACCTGGAATGATAACACATGATTGGCTAACTCCCAATACCTGGAATGATAACACAGGATTGGCTAACTCCCAATACCTGGAATAATAACACATGATTGGTTAAATCCCAATACCGGGAATAATAACACAGGATTGGCTAACTCCCAATACCTGGAATGCACAGGATTGGCTAAATCCCAATACCTGGAATAGTTGCACAGGATTGACATAGATCAATACCTAGAATGGTTACACGGGATTGACATAGATCAATACCTGGAATGGTTACACGGGATTGACATAGATCAATACCTGGAATGGTTACACGGGATTGACATAGATCAATACCTGGAATGGTTACACGGGATTGACATAGATCAATATCTGGAATAGTTGCACAGGATTGACATAGATCAATACCTGGAATGGTTACACAGGATTGACATAGTTCAATACCTGGAATGGATACACTTGAATAATATAAGTCTAATGCTTGTACTATTTGCACAGGATTGGTGCAATCCAATGCCTGGAATATTTATATAGGATTGGTATAGACCAATGCCTGAATAAGACATGATGATGTACACTCTCATGTCCAAAATAACCAAAAATCTGTTTAGCAGATTGGCTAAGGCCAATAAGTTGAAACAAGAATGTCTCATGGGTGACATATCAAGATAATGAGTGTCACAAGAGAAGTTTGACATGATGGTATAATATGGAGGATAAATGATATACATGTTCTTCCTATTCCTTATTAAGAGAATAGTTGATCTATTGTTCTATCATGAATAGTTACAATACTTTAAGACGAGAATGCTTTAAACTGTTTATCCTCTGCCTAGTTTTATATGATTAAACTGCAATAACAATGTTTTGGCGGAGAGTTATATCTCCCGCTGGGACAATTTAAAATTGTCTCACCCCCGTGGGATCCAATGTTTTTAGGTGAACAAGCACGGAAGAGAGTGAGAACATCTTGCAGAGGAAGAACATCAGCAACATCCGGGACAACAGTTAGATCTCAGGTGGGGATACTGTCTGTCAAGTCATATAGTTTAGAATTCCTATGTGTCGTCTCTGTACTCTCAGGTCCTCAGAGTTTTTAGTCTGTGTTTTTTATATATCAGTTTGAGGTTTTGGCTTGATGCCTCGAGATTTGTATGCTGCCTGCATATATGTTTATAAGGCAGCTGATAATGTAGTCTCTGGAAAGAGATGGTACATGATATGTACGTTTGAAACAGAATGTATATGATATACAATGGCATTTGTTGGAAAAGATTTCCTATGTGTGGATCTTTTTGCAAAAAGTTTTAATTTTTAGTGATTTTCGCTAATCCGCTGCTTGATGAACGCTTCCGCATTAGTTAATCTTGTTTTCGCGAGACAGTCGTCACAATTTAGTGGTATCAGAGCTCTAGGTTCGCTGAGTCTACAGAGACATAGGACTAAGTTGTTGAGTCTGTGTTAATGTCCTCTAGTATACCCTATAATGATTTCTGCTTGTGCAGAGAAAGGGTAAAGTTTAAAATGACTGGAGAGCACAAGGAACACATTGCTAAGGGCAATGTTGTTGCACCAAGAAGAGGTGCAAGGGATCATGCATGAATAGAATGAGTGCCTGAGAATCCCCATTAAGACCTGATCAGGATAGAGAATCCTATGATCATGCTCTTGTTGGGTAGATTAGGGCAACAGTAATGCATATGCGTGGACTGGATGCTAGGATTATAACCTAGGTAATCAGTCCTTAATACAGAAAGCTTGAGCTATAAAAGAGTTCCTGAATGAATTAGTCATGTGGGAACAAGGGAAAATGTGGAAAAGATTAACTTATGGCAAGAAAGTGGACTCTGCCATGAGTTCAGATAGATAATAAATCTGTGATGGTAGTGCCCAAGAAGGGGCAATAAGCTGAGAAGTAGGGAATGGTCTCTATAATTCTAGAGACATTTGCCTAATGGTATAAAAAAAAATTGTTGATTTTGTTTTCCCTATTGGTTGCTATATAGGGAAGAAATAATGAGAACTAGAATTTGAATTCTGTTCAATATTCTTTTAAATACTCTATATTGATCTTACCTCTATGAAAGAGGAAGAGGTATAGAAGAGATGCCTGGATAAAATCCAAGAATGTTAAATCTTATGTTATGATAATATGAAAAGCAAGAAATATGATAGCATGTAAGTGCATACTACTTGATCTCAGTACTTGTAAACCCTGATCAGGTGTACAACTATTGATGATAAAGTGAGTATGGAAACTCTTAGATTGATATCTTTTTTATTGCCCTGATCAAGCAATCATTCTGATACAATCTAAGAGTATCATGAAATTGGAAATATGATATGGATAAATGTATCATATCTTAAGAACAAGAAAGAAGGATCTGATAGGAATTCAGATCAGTATGTGTATATGAGGAAGTAAAAGTATGACCCTCATATGATGAGAAATAGAACAAAGGAGGTGATCCCTGTTCTATAAAGTTGTAAATATGATAAAAGAAAGATGAGAATATAATGTGTTTTCAACACATGTGACTGATACCAAGGTAAGAGATTCTGGTATCTGAGAATTATCAGATGGTTTAGATTGGCTACCTGGAATGGTCAACTATGAAATCAGTCTGATTATATAAAATGATATGAACATCATATGTTAGGGGTTTATGCTTTACATAAACATAACAACTAAATATGTCTTTAAGATAAGTTCTCAATTGACTCTATGAGAATATTGTGTGAAGGAACTTTGTGCTGATCAAAGTTCTATGATGTCTACATAACAATGAGGTGTTATGAAGAGAGATGATGATATGATGAATGAATAATATATGTTCCCTTTATCAGGGATTTCGGGGATGAAATCCTTGTTAGGGGTTTATAATTTGTAACATCCCTGACCTGGGTTATTCTTTAACCCTAGGTGTTTTGATTAAGAAATATGATTATATGCTTAATCTTATCTTGTGAAAAGTAATTAAGGCTCTAAAGGAACCTATGTTTCAATTTTGGTCCTGTTTGAACAGTGTTGAAGCAATGTTTGCTTATTTTGGACTAAAGTGCAAATTACCCAAGTTGAGGGGTTAAATTGCAAATGTTGCATGATAAGATGTTCCTATGATGTTGAGACATCATAAGAATGAATATGATGTAGTGGTATGGTTTTCACAAGCTTGAACACCAAGATTAAGCTTGTAAAGCAATCCTTGTGCATTAAAACCTAGTTTTGGTGTAATGTGCAATTTACCCAAAATCTAGGGTTCAATATGAAAATTACCACTTCAATATGGTCCTTAATGTTTCTTGGCATCATGTAGAGAAAATAAAATGAGAGGGACTCCTCATTTGAATTAAGTTGTAGGAGAGAGAATCTTGACATTAAAATAATCAAGAATAATGCCAATTTGAAACCCTAATTCGATTTAGGGCAAAAATGAATAAAAATAATTGAAGGGCTTTCAACCAAAATGTTTTGGGTTGATTTTGAATAAGTATGGACGCTCCTTTAACAAGATAAGGAACGAAAATATCTTAAGTAGGTGAAATTCCACTCACCTTTTTATAAAGAAAAGTAATATCCACTCACATGTGGGATATTATATTATAAGCATTAAGATGCTTAATTTTCTTTTCTTTAAATTGAGGATAATGAAGGAGAATTAAAGACAAGGAAGGTGCCTCGTACCCAAGGTAGTTGAGGGGGAAGAGGCGGCCACTTTATTGGGATTAATTGGATTTTTATAAGGCATTTTCTCTCTCATCAATTTCCTTATAAAAGTGCCATTTCTAAGCCCAAACCAAGGCCTTTTTCGGATTTTCTTCTTTCCCTTGCTTGCAAAACCGACCAAGGAGCTACGGAGGAGCCGGGAGCACGTCCCCAACCTGTGGGTAAGCCCTTGACCTTCGTTCTCCATGATTACATGGTGGAAATCGAAAATAAATTATGGATTCCTTCTTATTTCGATCTCCTCTTCAACCCTAGCCAACTTTTGCAATCAAAAGCTTGAGGACGAGCCCAGGGGGAGTTGCTAGAGCTTCATCCACCATTAATGGCGTGAGCTTGGAGCTTTGGAGCTCAATTGGAGGCGGGTTTTATAACTCAAACCCTTAAACATTGCTATTGCATCAATTCTCTATGCTTTGTTGATTGATTTCTTCAATTTGATACACTCTTGTTTCTTTGCTGCAATTTCCATCAAGAACGGTTTCTGTTCTTGGTTGTTCGAAGGAAGGGGATGATGACATCATCCTAGATGCTTATCCAAAGAAAATTACCAAGCAAAACCGTTTTGGTAGCTACTCCAAATCGTTTTAATTTGATTGGCTATGCGGTTTCAGCAAACCGTTTAAGGACAAACGGTTTGAAACCATTTGGGAGCAAACGGTTTCAAGAACGTTTGAGATGGTTGACCAAGCGTTGACCGTTTGGGAATTTTGTTCCTAATTATGTAGGTTGATAACCCTCCAAATTTGAGGGATTAACTCCAAAGGAATCGTGAGTTGAAGCCTAATCAATTAGGGAAACCTAATTGGATTAAGTCCTGATTTTCAATCTGATTTAATTGAACTTTTTGGGCAAACGGTCTCAAGACCGTTTGAGTGCGTTGACCAAGCATTGACCGTTTGGGATTACTGTTCCTAATGATGTGATCTAATGACTCACCTAATTTGGGGGATTAACTCCCAAGGAATCATGAGTTGAAGGTTATTCAATTAGGAAAACCCTAATTGAAAACAGTGCTGAAATTCCAATGAGTTAAGTTGAGATTTTGGGTTGATTAGCCCAAACGGTTTCAAGACCGTTTGGGGATCATCCAAACGGTCTCAAGACCGTTTGGGGATCACCCCAAGACCGTTTGGAGGTCTGGGGTCAAGTATAGTTGACCAATTGAAGGTCCAAAGGTACAAATCATATTGCAATGTAGTGCTGATTTGTTGATCAACTCGATAGACCAATCCATAATGAATGTTCACTAGAGTCCAAAGGTTGGATGGGCAAACGGTCTCAAGACCATTTGGAGCTCATCCAAATGGTCTCAAGACCGTTTGGTGGTCACCCAAGACCGTTTGGAGGTCTAGGGTTGAGTATGGTTAGGTGTTTGAAGGTCTAAAGGTACCAAGCTGTTAAACAATGTAATGCTGATTTGGTGATCAATCCAATGAACCAAACCCTAATTGGATTGCTTAGATTTGAGTGATATGATGGGAAAACGGTCTCAAGACCGTTTGGAGGTCATCCAAACGACCTCAAGACCGTTTGGGGTCAGGTCATACCCAATTTAGATGATGGTTCAATGGTTTCAAAGCAACTAGTCTTACATTGATTAGTGTTGTTGAATCATCGATTCCAAACCCTAATTCAATTGAATCAAACCCTAATTGATGATCAATTGAGGGTCAATTGAGAGTCAAATCAGTTGAAGGTTGACCTATTAAACTCAATTGAAGTATGAGGTTAGGTCCAATTGATGATCGGTTCCATGAATTCAATGATTGAAGGAATCAACATTGAAAACCCTAATTCAATTGGATACCTTATGTAATGGAGGTCCAATGTGATTGAATCTCTTGAGAAGAGAGATGATGAATCATCCATTGATCCAATGATGATTAGTAATGATAATCAATGAAGGTACAAAGGTTGAAACCCTAATAGTACCTAAGTGATTAGTGCCAATTAAGGAATGAACCCTAATTTCTTATAAGAACAATGTCTTAGTACACTATGTTAACCATAGTTGTATATACTTGATTGAAGGGTTGATGTAACCTAATCAAGTTGATAGGATGATGGAAAGGAATTCATACATGAGTATTGATCATGTGATGAATAGGGTATGATCCTTAATAAAGAGATCATGTGAACCCTAATTGAGGTTGATTCCATGTAAACCCTAATTGAGGGTGATGCCATGAGAAACCCACGTTGGGATGAATAGTAAACCCTAATTTTAGGCAATATGATGAGAAAGCCTAATGAAGGGTGATGTTATATGCAATCCTCACCCTAATGAAGTATGATAGTATGGGAAACCCTAATCCTAATAATGGAATGGTTACTAATATACTAATGGGGGAAATGCCTAAAGTGATTGATTGTGGATACCCTTATAGCAAGTAATGCTTTAACTTGAGATGAGTCCATATCATTAAAGATAGTTGGACCATTCTTATGTGTGACCTATGCACTTCATGGTAAGGGTGATAGGTTAATGGATTAAAGGATTAAGATGGGAAATACCTTAATCCAAGATAAGCTGATAACTTAAGGAAGTTGAAAGTGATGAGGAAAGTGATATATCAATATGTGATAAATATCACTTTTAGCATTACACGATTGATATAGTTCAATACCTGGAATAGTTGCACAGGATTAGCATAGTCTATGACCTGGAATAACATATGCACAGGATTGGCTAACTCCCAATACCTGGAATGATAACACAGGATTGGCTAACTCCCAATACCTGGAATGCACAGGATTGGCTAACTCCCATTACCTGGAATGATAACACAGGATTGGCTAACTCCCAATACCTGGAATGATAACACATGATTGGCTAACTCCCAATACCTGGAATAATAACACAGGATTGGTTAAATCCCAATACCTGGAATAATAACACAGGATTGGCTAACTCCCAATACCTGGAATGCATAGGATTGGCTAAATCCCAATACCTGGAATAGTTGCACAGGATTGACATAGATCAATACATGGAATGGTTACACGGGATTGACATAGATCAATACCTGGAACGGTTACACGGGATTGACATAGATCAATACCTGGAATGGTTACACGGGATTGACATAGATCAATACCTGGAATGGTTACACGGGATTGACATAGATCAATATCTGGAATAGTTGCACAGGATTGACATAGATCAATACCTGGAATGGTTACACAGGATTGACATAGTTCAATACCTGGAATGGATACACTTGAATAATATAAGTCTAATGCTTGTACTAGTTGCATAGGATTGGTGCAATCCAATGCCTGGAATATTTATATAGGATTGGTATAGACCAATGCCTGAATAAGACATGATGATGTACACTCTCATGTCCAAAATAACCAAAAATCTGTTTAGCAGATTGGCTAAGGCCAATAAGTTGAAACAAGAATGTCTCATGGGTGACATATCAAGATAATGAGTGTCACAAGAGAAGTTTGACATGATGGTATAATATGGAGGATAAATGATATACATGTTATTCCTATTCCTTATTAAGAGAATAGTTGATCTATTGTTCTATCATGAATAGTTACAATACTTTAAGACGAGAATGCTTTAAACTGTTTATCCTCTGCCTAGTTTTATATGATTAAACTGCAATAACAATGTTTTGGCGGAGAGTTATATCTCCCGCTGGGGCAATTTACAATTGTCTCACCCCCGTGGGATCCAATGTTTTTAGGTGAACAAGCACGGAAGAGAGTGAGAACATCTTGCGGAGGAAGAACATCAGCAACATCCGGGACAGCAGTGAGATCTCAGGTGGGGATACTGTCTGTCAAGTCATATAGTTTAGAAGTCCTATGTGTCGTCTCTGTACTCTCAGGTCCTCGGAGTTTTTAGTCTGTGTTTTTGATATATCAGTCTGAGGTTTTGGCTTGATGCCTCGAGATTTGTATGCTGCCTGCATATATGTTTATAAGGTAGCTGATGATGTAGTCTCTGGAAAGAGATGGTACATGATATGTACGTTTGAAACAGAATGTATATGATATACAATGGCATTTGTTGGAAAAGATTTCCTATGTGTGGATCTCTTTGCAAAATGTTTTAGTTTTTAGTGATTTTTGCTAATCCGCTGCTTGATGAGCGCTTCCGCATTAGTTAATCTTGTTTTCGCGAGACAGTCGTCACAACTATCTTTGTACTAGACATGTAAATGGATCAAATTTGAAGTGGATACATATATATTCAAAATCTGATTTTTCCCCATAGTATCCGATATACAATCTAATATCTTCCAAATCTCAAAAAGACTAATCAAATTTGAATCTAAATTTAACAATTCGAATTCAAATATTATATGAATTCAAAATTCTTAAATGTACTGCATCATGATTCTAGATATTTTTTTGTACGTCTCTGTCTTTGATGTTTGGTGGGATTTTTTTTTCTATTGTGCACAACTTATATAATTTTATGCTATCTTCATGAGACTAATTATATATTCTAAAAAAACTCTCTCCTCTCGCGTCCCGCGTCTAGGGTTTCGCTGTGGTGACTCGTTGGACGTGCAACGGCGCTGTGCGAGCGCTTTCCCTCCGTGGCCACCGCGGCTAGATTTCTGTTAGTTTTGCAGGTTTTCCCTCCGCCCATGATGGCGGACAAGTTGAGTGTGAGATGCGCGAGACTCTCGGTGGAGGACGACACGGAGGAGGAGGTGATCGACTTCAGGCAGACAGAAGTGCAGACGAACACAGAGAATATTGAACTAGCCCTGGTGGGGCGACTGATGACAACAAGGCCATATAACTTTTCGGCGATGACCAGAACTCTCATTGGTGCGTGGGGACTTAGGCGGGAGGCTACGTTCCGCCAAATCGTGAGCAACGTGTTCGTAATCCAATTCATCCACTGGAAAGACCGCAAGAAAGTGATGAAGGAGGGGCCGTGGAACTTCGATACCAGTCTACTGGTGACAAAGGAGATTTGCGCCGAGGACACCCCGCTGGAGATAGAGCTGAAGATGTGCCCCTTTTGGGTCCGACTGTATAACCTGCCACTAGGGTACAGGTCGGAAGAAGCGGTGCGACTGATCGCCACAAAGATCGGGGAGGTGCAAGACATAGACCAATCCAACTGGAGGTGGGACTCCTACTGTCGAGTCCGAGTTAACGTCGACGTCACAAAACCAATTCGCCAGAGCCAGAAGATAAGGAGCAAAGAGGGGAAGATGATACAAATTGACATCAAATATGAAAGGCTACCAACATATTGCTTTTTGTGCGGGATCATCGGTCATGCCGACAAAGATTGCAACTTAGAAGAGGAAGAACCGAATCATCCAAGAAGCGGGGGGCCGTGGGTGAAGGCGTCACCGGTGAAGAAGTGGATCAAGCCGGTCATGGAGGAACTCAGGGGGGCGGTGAACCCTAACCGACCCATCGTCTTTGTGAAGAAGCCGGTGGAGAAACGGGGAACGGCAAACTAGGTCGAGAATGAACAACCTAATCAGCCGACGCGTGCTAGAGAGGGAGAACTGCAGGCGACACAAGGGCAGACGGGAGTCAACGGAGAGTATCGGGTGACCGCGGGCGGATCGGCTGCGGTAGCGGCGACGGAGCCAAACCACAAGGATGACGGACGGGTGGCCAACAGGCAGGAACTTGAAGAAGAGGCATGGAGGGATTTCGTGGGACCAGAATACTTGAACAAGATAAAGGGGAAAGAGAAGATGATGGAACCAAGCAGAGCCAATAGACAGAAGAAGGCGTCTCATAAGGCGCAGCTAATCCCAGAGATGCCGCCGGAGATGGAACCACCAACACTGATAGCTACTGAGATCCATGAAGGGGAGAGCCACATCCGGACGCTATTTGAGGAGGATAATACTCCAGAACGTGGGATTGGCTCCTTCATAGCAAATTCACAAGAACAAGGGGGTGAGGACAGGACCACCAGTGAGGCACTGCAGGCACAACAACAACATGCGATTTTGCCTACTTTCCATGCGGGAGTGGGAAGCACTGGGAGTAGAGAACAAAGACTATGCCGACGGAGGGAGCAGACCTCATGCTTGAGAAGACTACCGTCACAGCAGAGCACTGAAGAAAGGAGGAGTCAATGGAAACCAGGAGGAAAACAAAACAGGGAGGATTCGGTGGGGGACATGGAGGTTGACATTGAAGAACAAGTGGGAGGAAAGAAAGGCAGGGGAAGCGGTGATGCAACATGGGGAACTGAATCCCAAGTAGCAGACCTTGGCGCAGACTGGGTCTGCGAAGACCAATGAAAATATTATGTTGGAACATCCAGGGGCTGGGCACCCTTGGATTGGACACGTCTCTCCGGAACAGATGTTGGAGAGAAATGCCCGACTTGGTTTTCATATCGGAAACCATGACAAGAAGCAAGGAACAAGAGAAGATGAGGAGGAGTTGTGGTTTTGAAAATGGGTTTGGAGTGGACAGTGTGGGGAAGGCAGGTGGCCTGGGTTTGTGGTGGAGGGGGAATGCGGTGAAGGTGGTATCTTTCTCTGACCACCATATTTATGCTGAGGTGGGCGGTGATGGGGATTCTAACAGATTTGGTTTCATGGGTATTTATGGATGGGCAGCGATACAGGAGAGGCAAGCCACTTGGAATCTTATGAGAAATATTTGTGGATCATCTCAGCTCCCCAAAATCCTAGGGGGAGATTTTAATGAAATAATAAAAGACGAGGAAAAGCAGGGCAGACAGAACCGAGCTGAATGGCAGATGCAGAACTTCAGAGAAGCGATAGAAGACTGTCAGTTGAAGGATATGGGTTTCCAAGGAAACATCTTCACGTGGCACCAAGGAAAAAAGAAGGAAAACAGGTTGAAGGCGCGTCTAGATAGGTTTTTGGAAGATCAGCAATGGTGCAATATCTACCAGATCAGAAGGGTACGTCATTTCCCGATACAGTTCTCAGATCACGCCCCCATCATCATCACGACCACACAATCTAGGCAGGAGGAGAATTATAAGAAAAAATTCAGATTTGAAAATATGTGGTTGTCGGCGCGGATTGTAGACAGGTGATCGAGAAATCTTGGAACGAGGCACTGGGATGCGACTTGCATGAGAGGACGACTTACTGTGGGGAGAAATTAGCAAAATGGGCAGATGATAAATTCAACAATATAAAGAAACATTTACAGAAAGCTGAAGAAAACCTACAAGAAGCTCAAAACAGGCTGCCCGATGATGTGATGTTGAGGGACTGTAAACGGTTCTCTGATGAGGTGCATGATTTGCTCAGATTACAGGAAAGATATTGGTACGCGAGGGCTAGAGCTAATGAGATGCGGGATGGCGACAAAAACACCAGCTATTTCCACCATAAGGTGAGCCAAAGGAGAAAAAGGAACCACATTACGGGGTTGACGGATGATCAAGGAAACTGGAGGCAAGAACCGGATGAGGTAAAAAAGATCACGGTGGATTATTTTGAGGACATGTTTACGACGTCGAAGCCAATGATAGAGGAACATATTTTTGATGGAGTAGAGAGTGTTCTCACGGCTGATGAAGCATCGATGCTGGACAGCATGCCTACGGAGGAGGAGATTTGGGGTGCTATCAAAAAAATGCATCCTAACAAGGCACCAGGGCCTGATGGGATGAAGGCGGTTTTCTACCAAAGTTTTTGGGATATTGTCAAAAGATCAGTCATTAAGTTTGTCCAGGATTGGTGGAAGGGGAAGAAAAGGTTGGATAATATCAATAAGACAGACATCGTGCTCATACCAAAAGTACAACAACCAAAGAAAATTTCTGAGTTCCGCCCGATAAGCTTATGCAATGTCTCGTATAAAATCATAACTAAGGTGCTGGCCAATCGCATAAAACCTCTTCTAAATAAGATGATCACTGAAAACCAAAGCGCTTTTGTACATGGGAGGCTGATTACGGACAATGCCTTGGTAGCATCTGAGATGTTCCACATGATGAAGAAGAAAAAGAAAGGTAAGGAAGGAATCATGGCACTCAAACTGGATATGAGTAAAGCATATAATAGAATTGAATGGGAGTTTATGGACAAAGCTATGGAGAAGATGGGCATCCCGGTTCTATGGAGGTTTAAAGTATATGAATGCGTCTCAAGCGTCTCACACTCAATCTTCATCAACGGGAAGAGGACAGGAACTATAAAACCAACAAGAGGTCTACGCTAAGGTGATCCTATTTCCCCATATCTTTTTCTCTTTTGCGCTGAAATTGTCTCTTTTTCCCTTCTCAAAGCGAACAGGGAGGGAAGGTTGCATGGAGAAAGAGCTAGTAGAAATGGGCCAAGAGTGTCACATCTTTTCTTTGCAGATGACAGCATCCTGTTTACAAGGGCGACCCAAGAGGAGTGCTCTATTCTAGCTGAGATTACCAGCCAGTATGAAAGAGTGTCAGGACAAAAGATTAACTACGAGAAAACTGAAGTCGCCTTTAGTTCCAATGTGAACCAAGATAGAAGGGAATGCATCAAAAGGAAGTTACAGGTTAAAGAAGTAGACCGCCATGCCAAGTATTTGGGACTACCCATGGCGATGGGGAGATCCAAGAAATAGGTTTTTAGTTCTATCAAGGACATGATATGGAAGAAACTACAAGGCTGGAAAGAAAAGTTACTATCAAAGTCGGGAAGGGAGGTCCTTATAAAAGTGGTTATTCAAGCCATACCCACCTACTATATGAATGTTTTCAAAATTCCAGACAGTGTACTAGATGAGATATGCAGGATGATTGTGAGGTTCTGGTGGGGGTGAAAGAGGGGGAGCAGAAAATTCACTGGATCAGCTGAGAGGCGCTTTGTGAGCCGAAAGGCAATGGTGGCTTGGGTTTTCGTAACCTGAAGGCTTTCAATCTTGCTTTTTTGGCAAAACAAGGGTGGAGACTAGCTACAAATCCAGACTCTCTAGCTGCACACGTCCTCAAGTCCAAGTACTTCCCAAGAAAAGATATCCTCGAGGCTGATGTGGGTCATGGTCCGAGCTTCACATGGCGGAGTATCCAAGGGGCCATGCAACATATTAGAGAGGGCTTCATCTGGCGCATTGGCAGGGGGACGAAGATACACACCTTCAACAACAGATGGGTACTTGGTCACTATGGCAGGTTGAACGCATGCCAAACTGAGGACGGAGGGGGACCAAACCGACGATGGACACCTTGTCCAGTACTTCATCAAGCACACAGAAGGTTCATGGGATGAAGAGCGAGTCCGAAGGCTTCTACCGCCCACACTGCATGAGAGAATTCTTAGCATCCCGGTTAGCGCATCCGTGGAGGAAGACCAGCTTGCATGGGAACCCGACTCAAGAGGAGAACTCACTACTCGATCGGTGTACCAATACATCACAAAAGGCACTAATGGTGCACCGGTGACGGAAGGACAAGAGTGGGACAAGCTATGGAAGAAGAAATGGCCACCCAAATTGGTTCACTTTGTGTGGCGGATGTGCAAGCAATCACTCCAAACGATGAGCAGGCTTTACCGAAGGTAGGTGACACAAACCAACTTTTGTCAACGTTGCAAACAAATGGAAGAAGATGACCTCCACACAGTCCTCCGCTGCGACTATGCTAAGAGAGTATGGGTGTGCGAGGGGGAGGAGGTGCAAGGCGTCACCGAGCTGGTGGCAAACACGGTGGACCTGCTGCAAGTCCTTACTAGCCATGACAAGGAGGAGGTGGTTGACGAACTTGTGACGATGTTGTGGATTGCGTGGACGGCAAGGAACAAGGCCCTTTTCGACGAGAAGCCTGTCTACGAGGTGACGTTGGTGGCTAGTTTCATCAGCCTAGTTCGTGATTACCAAGACCATCAAACTAGAAGGATGCACACGGCCGGGCAGAGTGCATCACAGCGGAGAAACATACAGTGGACGCCGCCGATGGGTGTTGTTCTCAAGCTTAATGTGGACGCAAGATGGCAGTATGGGATAGCTACACACGGAGGTGCAATCATATGTGATGGACAAGGGATTATCAAGGCCACCTTTCAACAGCTGCTTGGATACGCCACCTCGGCCCTCATGGCAGAAGCAATGGCGATGAGAGGTGCGCTACTGGAAGCATGCAGGCTGGGGTTTACTAACCTGTTGGTGGAAACAGATAACTTGAACCTAGTAATAGCCATCAAGGAGGGACACTACGACAGAGGGTATGAAGACCGCGTCGTCATGTAGATTGCGGAAGCTACCTTAGGCTTGCATGCCATGAACCTGAATCATGTGTATCGTGAGGCAAATAGAGTTAGCCACCTGCTTGCCAATAAGGCACGCATGTTAGATTGTTCCCTTTCCCGCCTAGATAACTTTGATCATGAAGTCATTGTACTAGCACAAAAAGACTTGAATCAATAATATGACTTCGGTCCCACTTTCAAAAAAATATATATTCTGTATACAAGCATTAAGCATGCCATCAATTTTTCTAATAAACCAACAACTTCTTTTTATTTGATCACAAATACAAGCCTACGACGATTCAAGTGTGAATCTAGAGTGTGTAGTGTAGTGGTTCCATTGGAGTTTTCTTCTAATAGATTCGATCATGTGTCATGTTTTGGCTGGTAAAGGTATGCAACTGAGGTAATGTGTAGTTATGGAAGTGATAGAGCTGTTAAGCAGTGTGATTCAACCAGCCAAGTTGAGGAAGTTGTTAGTATAGGTGATAGGTTTACAGTTGATTTTTCCAATAATAGGCAGTGATATGCAGTGTTGGGTAGGGTGTGGTGTGATACAACTAAAAACATATGATGATATACAATTCCTAAATAAAAGCACCAATTATCATAATGATAAAAAGATCTCACGCTAAAAACAAAGGAATTAGTAAGTGGCCTTTCAAGGAGAGGATACATCAACATGGATAGAGATTGAGCTCACATTACCATTCTTGATTTGATGATTGTTACCATAATGGTTTCTTCAAGCATTAGCATGGTTAGCCAACCATTCTACATACATAGAAAATGTGTTTTTTGCTTTTATCCTAATCAAGTTGATGTCTTTCCTAAGAAATTGATTGTGTTTGGTTATGACTTGTTATGTTTATTATTGGGTTTAAGGTCTTTGAAGAAATTAAGATTGTGGTTGTTTTCTAATATTTCACCATGTGAATATCTTCACTTTGAATATATTTAACAACACTAGGCATGTTCATCCTCTCTTATCGATGACACATGGACATAGAGAACTATTTCTAGGATGGAAGAAGAATTTTGATAATAAATTCCACTTGAATTGCTTTTATTGATCCAAAGCCATTAGAAATGGAATTAGAGAAAAGCTTTTGGAAGTCATGAGCATGAGCTCAAACATTTCCATTATCCACCATATTCCACATTCATGATACTTTTTGATTTCATGTCATAGTTTGAAAAATGTAACACATGGTAATAGAAATAACTAAAATCTATCATTGCCTTCATCAATATTAAATGTAAGTGGATATTAGATACTACTTTGATAAACTTTTACAAGATATAAACATGTCAAAAATAATATAACTTGATAAAAAATAAGGAACATGTTGAACCTGAAATTTAGATGATCTTGGAGTTGTTGGCATGTCAATAGTAACTATTTTTTGTGAAGACAAACTCCACTACTCTTTCACATGAGCTACAAGTTTTCTCTTTCTATTAGGTTAAAAAAAATCCCATAGCTTAAACCCTTATCACGGTTTAAATAAGACATCATGTTTGAATTGTATATTGTTACCTTGACAAAGAAAATGTCATTATGAAATGTAAGAATCAATGATCAGTTGTAAAAGAAAGCATATTGAGCCCACTTAAGGTGGAGATTGAGTAGCAATAGTAGTATATCCATATGCCAAATGATCAGCTACCAGAAACATCCAAGAGAATAACAAATTTTGGTTTATGTTTTTGTTTTAAAAAGTATTTGATTGAGTCTACATAATAGGATGAAGTTAATGAAAAATACCCACATGTTTGTCCAACTTCCCGATCGTATTAACTCTCTTCAAGTTCTAAGATCATAACTATTGGACTAAAAAAAGGAACTAAGAAGACATGATTAAGTAGTAAACAAAGTTAGATGAAAATATGGGACAGTGACAAAGGTATCCGATCATGTAAGAAATTAATAAAGTTAAATATTGAAAGCATTCGATCATAACTATTGATAATGTTTGGAATAGTGATCCTAAAATTGGGCACATCCAATTAGGATAGTACTTTATTGTCTTGCTAGAAGTATTTCCTAAGGAGTTGTAATACATACTTGATTTGATAGTATATGTATGCCACATGATCTAAGGTGAACAAAATATATCAGGTCAAATTGTTAGTGAAATAGTTTTAGTAGATCAATTTATTATGAGTTTCAAATGAAATCAACATGAAATCAAGGATGTAAATTGAGGTATAGAGTATGAACAATTAGGATTTCAAGAGACCAAAATAAAATGTAGATAAACAACATTCTATTTCAAAATGATAGTGACGTGCACACTCTTGGGCTAGGCATGGTATGAGTGGGCAAGATACTAGGAAGTGTCGATATGCATTTGTGTGTTTCCTAACCAAAGCACATGACAACAATAAAATATAATAAACATTGTAACTCTCATGTTTTTGTAAGGTCACATGGGCTTGGGGTTTCTATTCCATTTAAATACAAAAAAACTAAGTTCAAAAATGAGTAGTTCAGTTTAAAGGATGATCAATAGTTCCTAAGGTACCTCAAAATAGGTGGATTTAACAAAAAATACTAGCAATACAAAAGGTTATAGCAATTCAAATCAAATCAAAGTAAATACACACAAAATGAACATGGGGGGACTCAGGAAACTAATTTAATTTAGATATAATTTCAATCAAGTTGGTCAATTAGTTTTCAAGTAGCACACCAAAAATATTGGCAGTGGCAATCACAACAACACTTGTTGATTATGTTAAAAGTAAGTCTTAGAGATGTACATGGTGGTAATTAGAAACAACATTGGTAGTAATAGTAGGGATGCAGAAGTAGCTATAAAGAGTAGAGAATGGTATCAAGTGCAGCATCTTTCAATTAGGTCAAGGTCGTTGAGGTGACATGGGGCTAGGGAAGCAACACTGGAATTAACTATGCAGGAGTTGACAATTGTAATTTCATGTTTGTGGAGTTTTTGAAGTGATTTTTAGTGGAAATAGAAAATCTCATCTCAAAAAGGGCAATTTTGAGCATCTATTATTGAGGATGAGCTGACACTAAGTAATAAAACATAGAAATATTCTAAATTTTAGGCCTCACTTATTGAGGGAAAATGAAATGTTCTTTTGATGCTAGAGATCTTTATTAGTGATGGTTTTTCCCAAAAAAATATCAATGAGGTGTAGCATATCTGAGCTTCAAATTGCATTGTTTTCTCTTAGAAAGTAATGCTACAATTAGTAGTGTTTATTCCTATAGAATAACAAAAGCTAGAGTTTTCATGCCCCCAGTTACAATATATATATATATATATATATATATATATATATATATATATATATATATATATATATATATTGTAATGATCACTATACTGACTCAACTAACTATCATACAACATATTATCAAAATTAGGGAATGGTTGGTTCATAAAGAAATTGGTTGGTTCTATGATCTGCTAAGTGGTAGGAAAATTTTTACATGATGATGACATTATTGTTGTTTCATATGGTTAGAGACTATGCTAGATATTGATTTATAACCATAGTATGGAGGATGGAAGCAAGCTCTTAGAATATGAATAGAACATTGAATGTTTATGGAAAATTTCGAAATAACAAAGATATTCCATTTTATTTAAAAAAATCATGATAGTATACAAATTTAATAAATTTATACATCATTTATCACACCGACACCCCCCACATATATATGTATGTATGTGTGTGTCTATATATGTATGTATATGAGGGTATGTTCTCTACAAGTCCTCCATATTACACAGTGATGTTGGCCTACTCCTCTTACTCATAGTAGTGGGATTTATGATTGAGGACAACCTCATATTATGGTCCACACCATCAGGGGATGAGATTCATCCTATGATCTATCAGATGGATGATCAGGAGGTCATGGATCTGATGGTTTTTTGTTGAATTTCTATCTTGCGGAGTGGCATGTCATTGGAGATGATTTTTTGGAGATGGAGAAGTTCTTCTTTCATGGAATATGTTTTGATAAGAATATCCTAAGCATTAAGCTTGTGCTAATTCCTAGGTAGATTATGTGGCATGCTTAGTACATGACTTCTTCCCGATCTATACTGAGAACATTTATTTGACAATCATGGGCCACCTCCTTAACAACCACCTCTCCTCCTTCCTCCCATAGCTCATCTCCTTGGAACAAGGGGCTTTTCTATAGGGTAGGGACATATCCCATCACATCAAGATCACACAGGAGTTAATCTATGATATTAATAAAGGAAAGGGAGGCAACAACCTTGTGACCCAATTCCACATGGCAAAGGCATACAATCTTGTGGATTGGGGTTTTTTTAGGAAGGTTTTGGACAAGTTTAGAATCCTCCCAGAAGTGGTTCACTTGTAGATTAGATTTTATGAGGCACTTGGCCTACTATCACCATGATGACTCTTTTATACGCTACTTTCACATGCACATGGGTCTTAAACAAGGAAACCCCTATCCCCCTTTCTCTTCATCCTTTTTGACGAGGTCATCTATCACTCCCTATGACAGTTATGTAGCTAGAAAGCCTCAGTGGATTCCATACTAGGGACAAAGGTAACCCACCATCATTCCTTCTTTATGCAATTGATCTGATAATGTTCTTCAACTTCTCATTTTCATGCCTCTGCTAAATTAGAACCATACTTAATGAGAGCAACAAATGAAGAATGATAAATCATGTTTCTCCTATGGAGGGGATGATCAATGTGAGGTTGATAGGATCTCTTCATCCTTTGGCATTCAATCGATGGGGTGTTTCTTTTTATATCTCAGGGTCCCATTGCAAAAGGTAGACTCATAATTCATCATTTTTAGAATCTACTAGAAAACTTTTAAAAAAGGTTGCTTCTTGGAAAGGTTGATTCCTTTCATTTGGTGGGGTGTAGGATGTTGATTACTCACTCCCTTAACTCAGTCTGTCTACACACCATGACTACAACTAACATCTTGGTGGTAGTTTGTAGAAGGATTAAGTAGATGATGTCGGCCCTTCCTTTGGTTGGTTTGTGATGGAAACACAAGATGAGCATGGGTTTCCTGGTATAAGATCACTTCTTTGATATCTAAAAGGGGTATTATCTCTCCCTCACACTCTGGGCATTCGAGATGAAGACATGCAAGGAGGTTTTGCTGAGGCATTTCTATGGACCTGATTTTTCCTTGTAAACTATTTGAGATCCTACCAACAACATGAGGGATAACAATTTAATAGTCTCAACTAGCTCCTAGGTGTCGCCATTCTGCCACAAGCTATGGAGGTTCTTCCCATAAGTTCTCCCATGTTATACTTTTGTAAGGATTGGGACCCAACAGGGGATCAACTCCTCACTTAATTTGAGGAATAAGATCATCTAATCCAAACACACTAACAAGTATGCTAGAATAGGTATATTTTTATTTCTCAAGAGAATTATACAGAAGACCAAAGTATAATAGAAAAAATAAATGTAATGACTATATATAATTTCACAAGTTTACATTATAATCTCCCAGTTGGATTTTACATGAAAGGAACAACTTTTCACTAAGATGAGGGATGCAAAAACTATTTCAAGTCTATCTCCCATGGCTCAGCATCACTAATCCAAGTCCAAGTCATTAAGTAAAGCCCTCAATGTCATTCACATAAGGGGTTGGAAGCATACCCCACAAGAGAAGACAAAATGGATGTTGTCAGCATAAAATCTGGTTTGTGCATATAAATATGAATTGATATATATCATAGAACATGACACCAACAATCTATACAAGGCTACCCAAATCAAGAGAGATAGTGACTATCCACATGGATATCAAAGTGAACATCTAAAAAAGGTAATCACTAAGAGATTTTTTGCCTAATTCAATATCACAACAAAATATGACAATCATTAATGGTTGCATGGTGAGTAATAAGAAGACTATCATATACGAAAAAGTAGGGTAGGAACCCATATTCTCCAGTCCAAAGTGACATGAGCACTAAAGCATCAGTGCCAAATATAAATAGATTTTGCAGTATAGTCATTGATGTTTTCATCTCCTGCAAAATTTATATTTATTTGGCACTGATGAATGTATAGTCATTCTCAAACAAGGATGAGAATATCCAATTTATATCAAGTGGGGTTAGAGGGCTTATAAAAAGGATCCAATCTGTTCAATTATAAATAGAATTCAGTAAAAAAAGGATCTTTGAAATTAAAAACAATTCAAATGAGATTAGAGTTTTAAGTTCCTAAAAGACCAAGAGAGAGAAGAATGAGTCAATTTCTCAATATGCATAGTAGAATGCAACATACATTAGGAGAGAAAAATTAGATCAATTACTCAATATAGAATTTAGGAGAGGCAACATACACCATATCCAGTCTACTAAGATCCAATCTAAACCCTAGATCCACACTACTAAATGCATATATGGAAGAGTTCAGTTCACATTAATTACACAAACCCTAATTATTGCCTTTTTATTATTACATATTTAGGTTACCAAAACCACTTCATAATTTAGATTATACTTTCATGATTTCATTATATATTTTACTTTTTTCTGACTTATAGATTATTAATAATGAATCTATCAATTATTGCCAATTAGGAAAGATCCTTAAAAAATTGCACATTTATTAGTTTGGAATTAGTTAATAAAAAATATATCATAGCATAGAGAATCTTATGTTGCCAAAAAAAATTATGATCTATAGATAATTAATACGAATTTCAGTGACTAGTTAGAAAATTTGATAAAGTCACATGTATCATATTATCTAATTAATAACAAAGTGAGATGGCTTAATAAGGGTTTACTATTTGGTTGGAGCCTACAACGGACCTTAGATTATTTGAAAATACCATCTTTCCAATGTAAGAGAAACAAAATTTCAAAGAACAACTAGGGGTAGACAGGTAGATATTTTGAGGTGATTGTCTAACCTATTTTCCAACCTACACCATGGCAACCAGCACTAGTTCTAGTCCTTGCTTCAGCAAGGTGGGAACTTAGAGGCTAAGAGCATTCAATCAAGAAAACATCAGGGAAGGTCACTATGACCCACTCGTATCCAAAGAAAAGGAAATGAAGAAAAATCAATCACTCTCTTGGTTCTAGAGCCAGTAGTGTTGGGAAATAGGGGCACAAAGTATAGCAGCGAAAATAATTTTTTATCTATTTGTATTCTCATAATAACAAGATCGTGTCAACTACTATGAAATAGGAAGGATGATGTTATGACCCCACCTTCCGGTAACCCCCAATTAAGGGAGACCGAGAGGTCAAAGCCACACCCATAATTTCCGGATCAAAGGTTCAACAATTTTTTTTTGGTGAAAGGTTCGACAATTAACCAAGAACAGTTATTAAATTTCAACAATCTATATTGAAAAGCTGTAAAATTTTGCATACCTTTGAAAAGTTGGAATTTCTAAATCTCTATCCACAGTTGAACTAATCTAAATAAAACCTCCTTGTTCTTCAATTTGTGAATTCACAATGTGCCACTTTACTATTTGTCCTTTTTGGGATTTTGTACCTAAATCGTCGACAAACAAAACATCGATCAGCCAAAGATGGTATGTGGGGGAAACAATAATCATGCAAATATGTTAACAATGTAATCATTCAATTAATAATTTAACAACCAAGATTATGTTTTAAGCCATACTACTCAATCCTTACCTATCCCCTAACTCTGTGCTATCCCTATAGTGGACTTGTATGCTACTCTTTTAGGTAGATTCTTACCCCCATGGTCCTACCTTACATGTAGCCAATACATAGGGTAATAGAGTCGCATGGAACTACCTGAAGGTAGCCCAATATCTAACTCAATGTGACTTGATGGACCTACCCCATTGGCAGCCATGTACTAAGTCATCCAATGACCTGATGGACCTACCCCATAGGTAGCCATGTACTAGGTCAACTATTAAGCCATAGAGGGGACCAAGATCTGAGCCAGTAGGCACATATATTATGTGATAGTCATATCTACATTATAGTTTGCATGAATTAAAATCATCCAACAATTAATTCATGACATCAATGAAAACTTCAGTAAACCTCAGAAAACTAACTCGAGATATTCATAAGCGTAACCACATACCTTTGATTGCAGATTTCAAGAAAGATTCAAATATGCAGGGAAACCCAATCAAGCAAGCAATGATGAATAGAAATCCTGAAATAAAAGTGCCAAATTCCTTTTATTAATATTTATCCAATTTCATCACATTACTTAGGATTTCAATTCCAATTTTAGGGTTTCCTTGGGAATTAGGGTTTTTCCCTCCTCTTTCAATATTATGATCCTTAATTTCTCATTTTAGCACCCTTAATAAGTTTAGGATCTTTATTAAGCATCTGATTTCCTTAATCTAAATATGATTTTCTCTCCTTTTATCCCAAATTAGGGTTTCCATATAGATTATCCTTCTTTTATGGATTACAACTCTAAATTAGGCAACCTTGCATTCAAAATGGATAAACAAACCACCTTTATCATTAACAAGGTTAATCTTATCAATTGACCTATTAATTCAACAAAATACACCCTTAATATTCAATTAGGGTTTCTCATCAACTTTAGATACCTTTTACTAGAAAATTATGGTACTTTTGTAAAATGGAGTAGAATAAGGTTCTCAAAGTATTTTTTTTCAGATTCCTCATATTTTTCTACACAACTTTCATGTATAAAGTTTTTCCATTAGACACTCCTAGTAATTTCTACAAATTTTGCAAACAAAACCCTTTTTAAGGATTATTTGGGCAGAGAGAAACAAATACCGAAAATAGTGGGCCGCTCGATCTATGGTCCGGTGATCCGCTTCTTGGATCTGACGATCCCGGTTGCACATGCCTAACAAAAGTCGCTCCTGCTCTAGAGCTTCGGATTTGACTTGAGACCACCGTGGACTTAGATCGGGCGGTGACGGGTCGTCGTCTACCTCTGTCTTAGCAGCTCCGTGAGGGTCAACCGTGGCATTGACTCTGAGCTCTCGACCACGAGCGAGCACGCTACCAAGCCATGGAGCATCGTATCCCTTCGTCGAACTCAACCATAGATCCAATTGAATGCCTAGCACGCACTGTGAACCCTGTCCACTCGCCGGACTCCGACGAGGTTCACAGCCGGAAACGACAGTGCAGGTCACGGTGGACGAGCCAATTGAAGGCACAAAAATGATCCTCCTGCTCTTCCGCAGAGTTTGCAATAGCAAACAGGGATGCTCTTCTTCTCGTTTATCCCCCACTATATATAGGGTCAGGCAAGTCCCTGCCATATTGGGAATTTCCCAATCGGTGACCACTCCTACACAAACTAGGGATGTTTCCCTTCGGTTTCATCTCCTAAGTTCAAAGGAAAACTCAGCAAACTTGCCCACTCATTGAATCGTGAGGAATCTAAGAGGGAAAATCCCTCTGACATAGACAGAGTCCTAGTCTTCTTGGGACTTAGACGATGAGTGGAGCCTGTTGGATTAAGATCCAACGGCCCACCTTGTTTGCGTTCAACCAAATAAAGGAAACCATTTTCCTAAATTCCAAATTAAATCCATATTTGAGGAAATCTTGAAAAAGCAATAACTCCCAAATCCTATTTCCTTTTTAATTCAAATTTTGGGGGAATCTTGTTCATACTTTTATCTTCCATCCTACAAAATTGGGATTATTATCTGAAGGAAATGATCCCTTTTCTTTGATTGCAAGTTATCATCTAATTATTCATATTTTCCACATCTTTTCTATTCCCTTTACCATTAATTTATTATCCTCAGTTCCTTGATCCCCAAGGAATGAAATTCTATTTTTGGAAATTATTCCTTAGCCTTTTGTTCTTCTTTCATTTATTTTCTTATGTATTCATTTATCCAATTGAATTCCTTTTTCATTTCTTTTTCTTTTTCCTTCAATTGGGGTCAATGGCCAATAAGGTCTATTAAGAAAACACACAAGGCTAGCATACACGAAATTCATTCAAATCAACCATGGATTTTATTTATCTTTTAAAAAGAGATTTAGAAATCTCATTACATGTTTTGGAGAAATGGGGTTATAACATCATTTTAGCGAGTTATACCTGGTCCTGGAGCAAGTTCAACAACAAAAATTGCTTCTTTACAACTACTGACTAGTTGCTCTGGGACCGTGGTTGTGCAGCTCCTGGTCTTCACCAAGAACAACTATATGTGCAACCTGTGTTGCGATTCTGGTGGTCTCACCATAGACTACATGTTGACTTTACTCTCTACGCAACAACCAAAGGAGTCATGCCTCTAGAGTAGTCCACATAGACCAAATAGAACTCCTTTCATTCATGAAGAACGGATAAGGAGTTGTCCAACCTGTTAGTGTACTAGTCGCCAACATGCTCTCCCACCAACAACGATCACCAATTGTTTCTATCACGTAGCTAGCCCACCCTATCGGGTAGGACTTGCTTGGGCACTCTTGGTTACCACAACCAGAGAGGACAAAAATTGTCAAAAGAACTAATTTTCAATTGTCTATGTTGTGTCTTGGGAAGCCACTAGTACCCCTCCTTTTATAGGTGGTGTATGAGACAGGGTTCCCAAACTGTACAGAATTGTGTGGGAGTAGAAGGGACCAGAAGAATTTTAGTTTTTGTAACCTACAAGATGCCAAATAGTCATGGCACACCCAAATGGTTGTTTGGTGTGCGAGACGATCATCTCGCACTACCAGATGGTTGTATGGAAATTTTCCAATTGGATACAAATTTGGTAGTTTCAATTCCAATTAATATCACATTTTAATTTTCTTTTACCCCAAGTAAAGTATAACCGAATACGTTCGGGAAACATCCAAAAAAAATTTTTAGCCCAACTGAGCCATCTCACCAAAGAGAGATGCCCGTCTCGTTCACCCAGACGGTTGTCTGGTGAATCTGAGTTGATTCGATTAGTTCAATCATATTGAACTGGTCGGTTCAAGGGTATAACTTAGCCAAATCAAACTCCAATTACCCTGACTATTCAAACGGTTGTCTCAACTCTTGAGACGACCGTCTTGGCTTCCCAAACATCTGTCTCACTCAGTGAGATGGTCGTTTGTCAGTTCACTTAGCCAATATGTCGATCTACTGCATGAATTGAATACATAAACACTTCAGCAATCAATCCAATTGTCATCTAAGATAAAAATCATCTTCTAGATGAGTTCCTACTTGTGTGACCTAATAGGTCCCATATCACGTTGGAAGTGAATGTCTGTAACTAGCTTATGACATCACAAGCAAGGAGTGGTGCCTAGTTGCACATCAGTTATACCCAAGTGAATGGAAAATTGGAGAACAACTTCAACCTACAATTTGTGTAACATGTTGTAGTGATTGTAGAATTCCTTTGTCACTAATATCCAGAGTGAACTTGAGGAACAAATAGTCATCCTTTCAATGTTCAACTCATGTTCCTTGAACTAAGAGAATACTATTTGAGATAATATGGCATCAATATCAGATATTGATTCACATGTGCATGTGCATACATTTCTTAGTCTCACTTATCAAGTGGGCAGGATATCATACTCTAGTAGGAGGGACAAATCCCATATCTATCACTCACAATATATCCCCATGTGTCAAATTCACCCAATCATCACTGTTATAACAACCCATGTTTTAGGACTGTGTTTGATGATGTCAAAGTGTACCCAACAACATGTGACGAGTGTAGTGATTTAGTTCTAAGAATCACAATCACCACCTTCACTATGAGAGATGACTATGACCACCAATTATGGTTTCCATGTGTCACTTCTCAAGGTGGGTTTGTCTGATACATTGTTCCCTAAAATTTATATGCGTGCTTGGTTTGATATTTCCATATCATGACTAATGAGATTCTATCATCAACCAACCCACACTGTAGTCTTATGTGCTACTGGTGTCTATCTACCTTCCACAGTAACAATCGACTAGGGAAATAAAAAGGATGTACATACTCTTAACATTCGTATGATCTCATCATCCAAGTCACATACATGAAGACATATGTCATTGAGTATTGTCATTCTTTAGACATTCATAATATTTCCTCATTATCTCATAATTGAGTAAAACCAAATGAATTGAAAGCTTGCCTTTATTTGTGTTATTATTAGTCAAATCCTTTTAGGTGATTACGCCATGTCAATCATCATATGATTGTCTCTAAGGGCATACCTTACTAATAGACTCCCACTTCCACTTAGAACCAATCACTCATGAATCCCATTCACAGTGATCCAAACATGTCCATCGTGTTTCTGCTACGCAAGTGCTAATCCAGTGGATTAACAAAATTTTGCTAATAGTCGGTATATTGCATGTTTCTTATCTCTTCACCCTAAGATGAAACCGACGTAATATGGTATCCAATATTCCTTGCCTAACAAGTATCTCTATTGTTGTTAGAATATGTCTACTGATTCATCAATGGTCGGAACATCTATAAGTTCATCATATGAACCTTTTAGATCCATATAGTATCCCTCTATGTTCACAACACAAGTATACCCAGGTTCTATTGTAGAATAATTAATAGCTATTAGCTCATAACCCTTTCCAACTAATGAACACTTCTCTTTTAAATTAAACATATTTTAATTTACGATCACTATTTTCATTATGGAAGCTTGCATCAGTGCAACACTTTACACTCAACTCTCTCTTCTATTGCTATCCTTATCAAATAGCAATCCTATCCTTAGATACTTCTTAAGTACTAATGGATGACTTTCCAATAACCCTTATTAGATTTGATATCATCTTGTCATGTCCAATACATACAAGATTATATGGGATAAGTACATTTATAGCATTCATGACAGATCCATTGTTTACCAGCCTATGCAATATTTATCATGTTATTTCCATTCTTCACAAGAATTGGAACATATGGTTCATGAGAGATTAATTTGGATTATCTCATATTGAATCCATTCAGGTTGAAATCTTTCAACATATTGATACTATACATGTTCAAACTTCCATTGTGAAGCATTCAAGAACTATCTCATAGGTCTTGATCCTTACCTCATAAGATGTTTCACCTTATCATTCACTACTGAAGGTGATTTTCCATGCCAGATCTTAATATTCATAATAATGGGATGCCATTCCATATCACATGTGGAATATTCATATATGCTCCAACTAAATGTTTTGTAATCACAGATTTCATCTTTTATCTTGATTCAAGTCAAATTCTTTAACTATCTTGTCAAGTCAAAAGATCTCATCTCTGAGATGCTTATTTCAATCTCAGAATGAACCTTGTAGTTTATAGACTTGATTTGCATTCTTGAAGTTATGAAACCTTTTAGGTTGTGTCACATACACATTCTTTAATGTATTCCATTTAAGGAATATGGTTTCTTAGTTCATATGCTAAATTTCATTGTCTATCTTAACTGCAACAACAAGCATGACAATTGGTAAAGGAATTTAGGTAACATATTAAATCTTAGATGTAATCTCCATGTAACCATTTTCCCCCAAGTTTCCCTTTCATTTCTATCCTTTATGTCGTTCATATTTAATTAGTGGAATTTATAGTGGTTTGGTGAACATTTATTCACTATTTGTACCGATAAAAGGGTGTATGCACAAATACCTCAGTGAAAGTTTATTTAAAGACCCTATTTAGGTGTTATGAACCTTAAAATAACTTTTTTATGTGTTTTGAAATCATAAAATGAGCCTAAATTTCAAATTTGGTTCAATTTGGATGTTGTTTGTGCAAGATATGCAATTTTAGGAACATTCTAGACTTTATGCAATTTACCCCATTGGTAGGTTTTCTTTGCAAATTATCACATGCATTATAATCCTTAGATATTCCCTTACCATTCTCGAGATTTTGAACCATGGGGCACCTAGTTGGACCTTGTTTTGAAGGTGTTTCTCTCCAAGGGCATTCTAGGGATTACCATCTTTATAAATGAGCATATCTTTAAAATTTATCAACCAATGGGATTATTTATTTGATTGGAGGACGATGGGGATGACCTAGAAGTCTCTGTTGGATTTTAGAACTGACATTTGATATACAAGAAGTCTCTATGAGCTATCCTCTTGCATGGACATGAAGCCCTAGGCTAAGGACACATGGAAAGTCCCATAGACACCTCATGATTGCCCCCTTCTTTATAAAGCCATGTCTACTCCTTCCCACCTCCCAATTCAAAAACTGTTTCTCTCCTTCTCTTTCCCCCGGCTTAGAGCATCGTTCCTAGTCTATTGTCCACGAAGGTGTTGTCCCAAGGTAAAAGAGAGTGCTTACCTTGGTGAAGAAGGCCCCTAATGCTCTATTTAGGGTTTCTAAATCTCCTTCTTGGTGATTTTGACCACAAATAGTAATTTTTCCTCCTTTTCTTTCCTATTTTAATGCTCGTTTTCTTCCTCCCACCTTCTTCCAGGTTAGAACCATGACCTTCCATGGTGAAAACCCACCTAGAGCCCTTAAACACCTCATCTCCATGTTCTTTTGCTAGGGTTTTTCACCTCTAAAGTGGAGAAGGTACTTCTTGCTCGAGATAGGAGCTTTGTTGGAGAAACTAGCCTCTCTAGCTTGGGAATATTCCTACTTTAACTTTTCCACCTTCCCTAGAGGTGAGTTTCATTAACCCCCTTCTCATATATTGCTTACTACATGCTTAAAACTCATGCTTCTATGTTTGAAATCGATGATCACCATCTCTATTTATCATGTTCTTCTAGGGTTTTGGTTTCTTGATGTTTTACCTTCTCTAGCAGCTCTAGCTTGGCTACCTATGCAACTCCAACCCCGATCTTGGGTAAACTGGTGTTTTCTCCCTCTCTCTCACTCTTCATCTCTCTTCAATATTTCTGACTTGCCATTTCCTGATTGGTTCAAATTGAAAAATATATATCTTTTAATCCACACATCCAAATTTGACAAATAAATATGTTTTGGAATTTAAAAATTAATCTCTATCTAATAAAAATATTTTTAAGGTCTGATTTTGTGGTTTGACATAGGGTGATTTTGTAAAATGAATTTAATGCATAAAATTCATAAAAAGTTCATCTTAATCATCATAACTCCAAAAGTAACTTTAAAATATGTTTTATTGATCAACAATAAGTTCACTGGTGAGGTTTTTTTAGTCTAAATATGAGTTTTTCTAAAAAGGTCTAAAATTAGGGTTTCTATACATTAATGTGCATTATGTACTCTAATACATGTTAATACATTAAAAATAGGCAAATTGGAACTTAGACTCGATTAAAGTGGTGAAAGTTAGTAATAGATATAAATAAGAGAGGTAAGTACATTCTTACACCCTAAGTTGGGATATTTGCAAAGCAAACCCTATATTTCCCTAATGAGGCTTTGATGAACCCTATTCCCTCTATTCATGATTCTTTTGTTTAATTTCCTAAAAATTGGTAATAATGTTCTTTTTCTTAGGTATAGTACCCCACTGTCATGTTCTAATTGATATGATGATTTTACTTGCCATGGTTTCTTTTCTAGCATGTTGATTGTTTGGACCATTTAGCTATAGTAGTGGTACCTATGTACAACCATCCACAGATAGGGCATGTATTAATTCACCCTGGGGAATGTCTTATTCTCCCCCCTAAAAATATGTGTAGGTGACTGGGAATGTTTTAATTCTCCCCTCACCTATAGGTTGAGGTCTGGTAGGTGCCTCAACCCTACTTAGTTAATGTAGTCAATAATAATCATGCATGCAAAACTTTATATTATTTTTCTTTTATGGTAAGTATTTATCTGATTATGCCTCATACTCTTGTTCTCTTCATCTTATCATGAAATATTAGCCTTTACTTCCATGTTACTCCTTATCTTTTGTTCTTCTTCATTATTTGACACATCCCTTGTTTTTCTCTCTCTTGTTGGATGATTTCCCAACCACCCAGGTTTAGATTAAAGTGTTGAACATGACCAAGGAGAACATAGCTTCCAACATGGACCTAGCTCTTGGGGATGTTTCTTGGAAACAAATTTGAAGTAGTTTAGACTTCCCTCTACTTAGATCCTTATGTTGTATCATACATGTAAATCCTTATGGAATATTATGATGTACTTTTATAATCTTTTGTGAAAATTGAATATAGTCATTTGTTTAGTTCCTCTACTACACTTTGGTTGTTTTGAATACCATTCATGGAAATTTGAAAATTTTACACCTATTCCAGACACTTTTGAGTGTATTCGGAATGGATGTTTTGTTCTTCAAATTTATTTTTAGTAGGGAGTGGATCCCCCCTCTTGGGTCCCACTCCTTATAGCATGGTATCAGATCCCATGGTAGTTAAAATCTAACTATTTCAACTTTGTCTCCCTAATTAGATCCCTTGACTCATATAGTACCTCTTTAAGTGACATGTTTCCCTAGAATTGATCTATGCTACACTTGAGATGATGAATGATTGATTTAGGATCATAAGATTTTCGCACTAGAAACATGTGTAGTTAACCATAGATGAGCCTATTAGGTAGCTATTATGGCATAAGTTGAAAGTAAAGGTGTCTAGAAAGGATCAGAGTTCGGGGGCTAGTAAGATTTTCCTCCGCACCACTATCTTAGTTTACGAGGACTCCTAGATCCATATGATACCTTCCTGACTTGAGCTGACACTGACTGTCCAAAATAGCATGCCTACAGACAATAGTACCCTTAGGCACCTATGTTGGATGGTCCTAAGAACCTAATATGTTGACCTTGTCTTTTAGGTGTAATGACTTGTTTAAGGATGGATACCCATTATAGTTCTCTTATGTCCCCTAAAACCACATGTTTGGATCATCTATCCCTAAGAACCTAGACTTTGAGGTTTGGTTTTTAGTAAGCAATCAGATTCCACAGTGGAAGTGTAATGGATATTGTACATGGCTTAGTTAGACTCACCCTTTTACCTCTAGATTAGTTTGGCTTGGTAGGTCAAACCTTGTAAGGGGTGGAGAGTATTTGGTTTGATGATGTTTTGGTAGTTAGATATTGAGGATAAAATTGTTAAGGAAATGGAGTCATGTAACATATTGAAATCTAGCTACACTGACTCTAGAAACCCTAACTTCATGATTAGGAGGATATTTTTCTTGGTTCCTTAGTATTGACCAAATAAGTTATAATGATAACCTGACATGCTTGTTTATATACTAATGGACATATAATGGTCATCTAATGAATAGTTCAAATCTTTGAACCCTAATGAATTTATAATGCACATAATATGAGTAATTCACATATCAATACTATCAGTGGGTATACATGATGCTAAACATGTCTTGTAACAATAAACCCTAATGATATGATAAGTAAGATATTTGTAACCTAATATTCGACTTAATGCATACTAAGAATGTATAAATGAAGAATAATGATCATATTGACCTAAACCCTAAGTTGTAATTATCTAACCTTAACCTATACATCCTTAATGAGATTCTTGGTACATTAGTTTCAATATTTTCTAGAGTTGGCAACCCAACTGAGAATGGACTGGAGTCACCATATTTATCATAGTACTCTTCTTCATCTATAGGATCTTCAATGAACTGTCTTTTACCATGAAGAACAACCAACCATTTATCATTTGCAGGATCATCGATATAAAATACTTGTTTCGCCTGTGATGCCAATATGAATGGTTCAGCCTTCTCGCCAATCTTTTCAAAGTTCACTAAAGTGAAACCCAATTCATCCACTATAACTCCTTTGGTGTTATCAACCCAATTACATTTGAAGAGCGGAATTCTGAAATCTATGTAGTCAAATTCCCATATCTCTTCAATGACACCGTAATATGACATTTTAGCTTCACGTGGACTCTTATCCTTTGCACTTGCAAAAAACATAGTCGATGCTTGAAGGGTGACCCCATTGTTTTGGACGACACTCTTATCATCTTGGTGCTTTGTGTAATATGTGAATCCATTAATGTCATACCCTTCATAAGACATAACAGTCAACTTTGGTTTAAAGGCGAGGCATTTGATAGTTTCAGTAATATCATCTGGTGTTTGAGATAGTTGATGTAAGACTTTATCTTCAAACCACTTAATAAAAGTCTTGTTATGCTCTCTAGCAAGCCACATTGTATTGGCTCGAGGATATTGTCTTTTGATGAAATTGGTATGTTCCTTGATATAAATGTTCACTTCGTCCATGTTGTGTAAAATATACAAATGACCTTGTTCCAACTGCTCACGGCTGATTACTTTCACACGTGATCCCAAAATTCCTTTGCCAAATAGCTCGTCAATATTCTTGTCATTATCAGGAGTGTCATTACCACTGAGAAAGTCATTGCAGAAATCCATAACCTCTCTCGCCACATAACCTTCAATAATACTCCCTTCAGGCCGATAACGGTTTCGAACATCACCTTTAAAAATGCTCATGTATCGTTCAAAGGGATACATCCAATGCAAGAAAACCGGGCCCAAGATTTTCACTTCCCTAGTCAAGTGGACAACAAGATGTACCATGATATCAAAGAACGAATGAGGGAAATACATCTCAAGCTGACATAGGGTAACAACCACTTCTCTTTGAAAATTATCGAGAGTCTCAGGGTCAATAACTTTGCTGCAGAGACTGTTGAAAAAGAAACAAAGTCTGGTGATTGCAAACCTTACATGCTTCAGCAATATAGATCGAATTTCCACGGGCAATATTTGTTGCATTAGAGTGTGACAATCATGAGATTTAAGTCCTATCAACTTCAGATCTTTCATTGATACCAATCTACGGATGTTGGATGAGTAACCATGTGGCACCTTAACATTTATCAAGCATTCACAAAAAGCTTTCTTCTCTTTTCTAGACAACGTGTAACATGTGGGAGGTAAGTATGTTCTTTTACTACCCGTTTCACGTATTTCTGTTAATTCTGACCTTATTCCCATTTCACGTAGGTCCAGTCTGGATTTTATCCCATCTTTAGTCTTACCTGGTATATTTAACAGAGTACCAATGATGCTATCACAAACATTTTTCTCAACGTGCATTACATCGATACAATGTCTGACTGTCAAAGAACTCCAATAAGGAAGATCCCAAAATATTGACTTCTTCTTGAATGAAGAATTGTCACTCCGTGTAGTACATTATGATCTCTTACCAAATTCATTGACAAAGTCTTTTATTCTTTCATAAACAACCTCCCCTGGTATAGGTTTAGGTGCACTGCGTTCCTCATTCAATCCATTGAATGCTTTGCGCTTCCTACGATACGGATGGAATTTTGGAAGAAACCTTCGATGACCGAGATATACATTCTTACCGCCATGTTTTAGTCTTGTTGAATCAGTGTTCTCTTCACATATAGGACACGCTTTAGCTCTTTTGACACTATATCCAGACAAATTCCCATATGTTGGAAAGTCATTAATAGTGCAAAACAACATAGCATGCAAACGAAATGTCTCTCTTCGTGAAGCATCATAGGTCATCACACCTTCACCCCAGAGTTTCTTTAAGTCATCAATCAGAGGTTCAAGATAAACATCGATGTCATTTCCAGGTTGTTTAGGGCCCGATATCAACAACGACAGCATTACGTACTTATTTTTCATACACAGCCAGGGAGGAAGATTGTATATAACAAGCATGACTGGCCAAGTGCTATGTTGGCTGCTCAATGTCCCGTACGGATTCATCCCGTATGTACAAAGCCTAAGTCTTAGATTCCTGACTTCTTCACCAAATTCAGGGTACAATACATCAATCTTCTTCCACTTTGGGGAATCAGACGCATTTCGTAGGATCCCATCATTATTTTTCTTAACATCTGCATGCCACCTCAAATTCTTTGCATCTATCGGATTGGCAAACAAGCGTTGAAACCGTGATATTATAGGTAGATACCACATCACCTTGGCAGGAGAACCAGTTTTGGACTCCCCCGAAGTCGTCAATTTATACTGTGACACACCACATTTTGGACAATCTTTCAAATCTACATAGTCCTTTTGAAATAATACACAATCATTAGGGCATGCGTGTATCTTCTTGGCATCAATTCCCGTTGGGCACAACAATTTCTTTACCTGGTATGTTGAGATTGGCAGCTCGTTTCCTTCAGGAAGCATTTCTTTCAACAAAGACAGCAATGACGTGAAGCTTTTATCGCTCCATCTATTGTTAGCTTTCAACTTATACAATCTCAACACAGCGTTAAGCTTCGTAAACTTAGTACAACCTGTGTATAACGGCATCTCAGCATCATGCACAATGTTTCTAAAAATGGGAGGTGGATCGGTGTGCTCTATTCCACAACTATCCAGCATCACATTAACAATGCCTACTGGAACTGGTTCATTCACATCTACGTCATCGTAGGCAATTTCTTCTTCCACACAAGCACTGCTATCGACATCCACTGGTTTCGGGTTTGAAATCTCTCCATGCCAGTGCCATTCTGTATAGCCTTGTATAATCCCGTTGCACATGACATGAGTTTTGATTTCGTCACCAGTGTTGACTTTCAAGTTGTTACCGCAATGTCTACATGGACAGTAGAACCTATCTCCAGGTTGTTTCCTATGTTCCTCGGTAAATTTAATGAACTGGTGAAGACCAGAAATAAACTCTGGGGTGAAGCGATTGCGAATGGACATCCATGATCAATCCATTCTATGATCAAAGAGAAAACAAGTATATATTAGGACAAGATTAGGGTCTAGGGTTAACAAATACATGTGATGTCATTATTATATATAATAAATGTGTACCACCTATCCATTCTTGAACACCTAATCTCACTAGTAAGTGTATAATGTGTATTGGGTTTTCAAGAAAATTTCGGCAGCATTTCCCCGTTGTTCTCCAAGTACATATGTACTTAGAGAACAAACGGGGAAATGCTGCCGAAATTTTCTTGAAAACCCAATACACATTATACACTTACATCCTAAGCGAGATTAGGTGTTCAAGAACAGTCCCAAACTGGGGACTATCCAAGATTTACTCCTAATGAGTAAATCTTGGATGGGTTTCTAGGCCAACAAATAATGTATTGTCATTCTTATACCTAAAATCCTAGTTCTTCAAGTTAGGGTGATTATTGATGTCTTTAAAAGCATGATTGGCAATTTAGGGAAAAGTTCATCATTTACATTCCAAGCATGTCACATGTGTGCATTACAGTTCATCATTAAGCAAGATATAAGCAAGTATGTCATATTAAAATAGACTAAACAATATGAGAAAATAGTAGTGTAATCATGCAAATGGGAACATTCATGGGAACACACACTTCAGTTATAAGCATTCATGTAGCAACTTTCAGTTCCATTCATTAATCTCTTTTTACATCCACACACAGGGGTGTACCCCTAAACAATAACTAAACAAAGGGGTTGGTGTACCCCTAAACATGCACATAATTAAAAAAACTATTAATACAGACAAGTCTAGATAGATAGACAACTAAATACTACACAAACATGGTCCCGCATCAATAACTTCTTTTTTATGATGAAGCTGTGTCATGAAGCTCCTCACTGTATTTAGACGAATCTGAACTGACAGGGGCCTCAGATTCAGATTCGTCTGAGCTGATATGCGACGTCGTGCGCTCATACCGCAGTAGATGATCGGGGGTCTCGTAGTTGTTGTTGGTTATCCAAACTTTGATGGAATTATGGCCAACTGGATGGAGAAAAATCCTGTTGCAACGGACCACATGCATCTCTCCAATCCAATCACGCCAATTGGATTTTGATACAAGATTTCCCGCCAAATCATACTCAACCTCGATAACATGTGAATAATTGCCAAAAGTTATGGTCACTTTACCGGGCATGTAGTGTCTTCCTTTTAGAAAACGCCAATGTTTGGGTATGACCAATTGGTTTAAGGAACGATCATCTAGGATGATGTCCAATTGTTCTTCAATAGGGAATGTTAACATTGACATAGAGGCCCAGTTCATAGTGACTGTTATGGGTGGACAGAGACTGCACAATATTAGTATTAACAAAGTGTAAGTACATATAACGATGTTATATATTTTCAGAAAAAGTTGTATAACATTAGTTAACCTTTTATTGCTTGTCATAACCAATTTTATTGTGGTAGACATGATAGCTTGAAAAGAAGTCTACAAATGTACTTAGAGAACAAATGAGGAAATGCTCCTAATGAGTAAATCTTGGACGGGTTTCTAGGTGCTTACTAAAATAGAACCATTATATGGAACTAATCCTACATTATACACATACTTTTCCTGAGTAAGATAATGTGCACTTCATGGAATTATTAAGATCTAAATATATATAAGTTGTTTCTACCTACTTTGATGGGATGTTATAACATTCGAGTCTTCTATTTATAACATTAAGATCTGAATATATATAAGAATCCCATTTGATACACACGATTGAGAATCTTTCACGATACTAGGAAAATACACTAACTAGATATTCATTTAGGTGTCAGATATCAATATGTGTATGAGCCATAATTAAAACTGAGTCTCATAGGAAGTAAATAAATTTAAAAAAAAATGCCCAGCAGCAGGGTGGCACCTTGAGGGAAGACAAGCAGAGGAAGAAGAAGAAGGCAGGGCGGGCACCTTGAGGGAAGAGGAGCAGCGGCCGGAGCAAGTCCTACCAGCTTCTGGCGGCAAAGAGAGGAGCAGCGGAGAGGGTGGCGAGGCTAGGAGACCTAGCTACTACCGACGACGGTGGAGAGGGAGGCCGGCGGGCGGAGAGGGAGGCCGGCGGGTGGGCGGGAACCGACTGCTTCTCGCTCGACGGCGACGAGCGGCGAGCACGGAGGAAGGAGCAGCGGCGACGGAGCACGACGGCGGAGCATGAATGGCAGGGAGCGGTGGCGGCGGCGGCAGGGAGCAAGAAATCGCCGGTGCTAGGGAAATCGGGAACGAAATAGGGAAATGGGAAGAATCGTTTGGGCAGGGTGAGCTATTAAGTTGAAAATACGTGTCGGTTATTTAAAAAACCGACAACTAAACCAACAGTGTCGGTTCCTTTGTAAAAACCGACACCTATACTATATTATAGTCGTCGGTTTTTGATTAAACGACAACCGACAACTATTCCTATCTCACGAATACCTTTTAGTCGTCGGTTATTTAGTTATGAACCGACGCAATATGTAAAATTTTGGAGCCAATTTTTTCGCTGGAATTTTGGGTTTGGCGGTTGAGTTTAGGTGTCGGTTCTTTATTAATTAACCGACACTTAATAAAAGCGGTACCCATGTCTGGTCAACCTTCATGGGTTGGATGTCGGTTTCTGTTAAAAACCGACACAGTAGGGTTTATGTGTCGGTTTTTGTATACAACCGACACCTTGAAAACCGACTTTATAAGCCATTTCTGTAGTAGTGAATTATAGAAGTGGAAATATATGTAATGACTATATTCAATTACACAAGTTTGCATAGTAATCTTCCACTTGGGGTTTACATATAAGAAACAAATTCTTCACTTTGTAGAGGGATGTACAAACTATTTCAACTCTATATACAATGAGTTAGATGCACTAATCTATGTTTTGGTCATCATGTCAAGCCTCCATGTCATTCACCTAAGGGGTTGGTAGCATACCCCACAAGGGAAGACAAAATGAATTTTGTCAACACAAAACCCTGTATGTGCATATAAATATGAGTTGAGAAATATCAAGGAATAAGACACAAATAATCTATTCAAGGATTCCCAAATCAAGAGAGATAGTGACTATCCAAATGGATATCAAAGAGAACATTTAAAGAAGATAATCAATAAGAAATTTCTTGCCTTATTGAATATCACAATAAAATATCACAATCATAAACGGTTCCATAGTGAGTAATAAGAAAACTAGCATATACTAAAAAGAAGGGTAGGAATGCATGTATTCCATATCAAAGGGGCAGAAGGGCTAAAACCTCACTGCCAAATAAATATAGATTTTGTAGGAGGACTAAGACCTCAGTGCATGTTAAGGGAATAAAACACAATGCATGGAGGGGAATACAACCCAGTGCCTAATATCAAACATGGAAGAGGAATAAAACCTAGTGCCTATATGGTGTCACTACTTCTAGTTATAACTAGTCAATCACACATGCAAATAGGGCATGCAAGGTAATGTACAATCATGCTCATATAGGAATCGGAACATGCAAATGATATCTAGTGGGTTTAGGGGACCCATAAAAGAAGATCCAATACATTCAATGAGAAAAGAGAATTTAATAACAAAAAGGAATTTTAAAATGAAAGTAATACAAAGAAATATATTCATAAGAAGACCGGGGTTTTGAAGTTCCAAAACTAAGAGAGAGAAACATGGGTCAAATCCTCAATATGCATAGTATAGTGAAACATGCATCTAAAGATATAAATTAGATCAATTTCTCAATATATAATATATGAGATGAAACATACCTCATATCCAGTCTACCAAGATCCAAGCTAAACCTTAGATCCACATTAGGGTTCCAATCCACCTACAAAATACATATATGGAATTAGGGTCAAGTTTACATTAATTACACAAACCCTAAAAACTATCTTTTTATTACTACTGATAAGTTCCCAAAAAACCCCCATAACTACATTGTATTTTCCTGATTTCATTACATATTTTACTTCATTTTTCTGACATATTATTAGTTATTAATTTCATAAAATCTGATCAATTAGGAAAAATCCTTAAAGATCACATATTTATTTTTTTGAACCAAGATAGTGAAAATTGAATCATAGAATAAATAAATATATTATAATTTCTAAACATATTTTGTTATATTTTTCTAATCTATAAATAATTTTTATGAATTTTAGAAAATTGGCCAATCAGACATTTTTATAAAGTCATGTATATCATATTATTCATTTAAAAACGAAGTGAGATGGCCCAATAAGGGTTTGTGAATTGCCCCTGGCCTCCATTTGTCCTGGTGCAAAATCAGATTGCATGAAAAGATCATCTTGCTACTTTCAGAGAAACAAAAGCTCAGAGAACAATTGTGGTTTGACATGTAAAATACTCTGAGAGGATTGTCTTCCATGTTTGCCATTTTGTGGTATGGAAATCAACAACATTTCCAAACATTGCTTTAGTGAGGTGGAAACTCAAAGACTAAGAGCATTCAACCAAGAAAACATCAGGTAAGGTCAGGAAGACCCACTTGTATCCAAAGAAAAAGAAATGAATAAAATGACACCAAAGACCCATCAATGGATCCTTGGCGATAGAGCTAGAAGGAGACATGAAAAAGAGGGGAAATCTTGGACACACCTTATGAGACAAGAACAAAGTTCCAACAAGTTTCACTCAGTCAATATGAATAGATCCATGTCTTATTTGGGCTTCTGCTAGGACAGAAGCCTCAGACTCGTTCCCCAGTTCTCTGGCACAAGTGTGTGAAGTAGGGAAAGTATGCATGGGGTCTAAAGTGGCCAAACAAGTATTTGTAAATGAATTTTAGTGGTGCAACGAAGGACATAGAAGGGCTTTCTGGGGATCTAAAGGCTTTGGGTTGTGAAAAGAAGGAAACAATGGGGGAGACAGGGCAGAGGTAGGGTATGAGGGAAACTTGTGATGTGGTCTGGGTGTATATGCCCCAAAACCCCAATGTTTATAGGGTTATAGGTTCATCTAGTTAGGAAGGAGGTTAAGAAAGGAGAGGGCGAAAGAATTGCTCGAAAATACTGAAAGCTGAGAGAGAAATTTGTGCTAGAAAATCAGATAGGAACATAGTCCTATTAGAAACAAAAAGAAAAGGAATTGGAGGTAGGAGACAACTTGGTCTCCCTCTGATCCCCATCCAATAACTATAAACAAAGTTGAAATCTGGAAAGTCCAGATCTTATTGTGACAGACCAAAATAAGTGTGACAGATGCAATTGACCAAGAATTTAGGAAATCGATTAAATACACCAAACTTAATGTCTAGTGGCTTTAAAAATATGTTTTCTTTCCCTAATTAGTTGAAGACTCATATAAGGTTCAAATAAAGTAAATTTGACATCTACGCTAATTTGAGGGTGTAGAATTGGGACCAAAGTTGTTTAGTTAATCAAAGTTGTCAGTCACGCTAATTGGGATCCAAGTTATATGATTTTGTAGATATTTCAGTTTTAAGGTTTCCTTTTATTAATTCTAATGCAATTAGCATTTAAATCAATCATCTTTATAGTAATTGTTAAACATCATATTATCTATCAATATTTATGGTTTAGAGTCCAAATGTCATCATCTCACGACCATCAAAGTTGCATGACATTATTTTTTATGAATAATTATATTTTACTCATTAAGACAATTATCTCCATTAATAAAATATTAACTTAGATAACAAAAATTAGTTATCTCCACTTACATTAAACATCCAATTATTGTCACACAATATCAATTAACCATACTATTGTCCATATAAATCATTCATTTATAATTTATTCTACTATGATTACCAACTATGAACATTTTGGTCATTAGTTGTATATTAGTTTATGATGTGACTTTCGGTACATATATAATGAGCTCACTTACATATTAAGCCATGATTAGGTTATCAAGTTCATTCCATATTTTATGTGATTAAGCACCCAATGTTTCTAATGCGTCTGTTAATGTCACTAAGGATATATAGTTTAGGGCTAGTTAACTCCAACTTAGGGTTTGAGTTCCAAATATTCTTTTAATAATCATATAAGGGTTTATAGGTTTTGGGTATGATTATATTTTCATGTGACATTACTAAGTGTTTTTACTTGAGTTGCTCGTTACATGTGCATGTAAAGTTCATTAAGGTATAAACGAGTGTATTATGGTTTAGGTGCATCCTTGTTTGGACACAATTCAAGGTCTAAGCAAACATGCATCATGTCTAAGGGATTAGGTTTTCTAGAGTCAATATTCTAGGATTTTATATGTTACAACTTAGACCTTGGGACAAGGTCAAATGGATTTTTAGGCTTCCATCGGGTGCGTACATGTTCTCTACTCCTTTAAATGGGACATTTAAGATACTATAGTGGAGTTCATGCAACTTGACTTTTGGAATGAGGATGGAACTAGGATTCTTTGGTGCTAATTCACATCCGTACGACAAAAGGTGCGGATGAAATCTTGAAATTTAACCATGCCATCTCGAACCACGAAGACATTCTTCTATGCACATTGACTCATGATTGAGTCTTCAACACCAAGTTGGTAAAGTGAATCATCCAAAATGGGAAGGAGAAGTAGAGGGCAAGGAGATGGATCTAGATCAATAACATCGTGCATAAATCCAAGATTGTAATATGGAAGATCCCATATTGAGCATTATTGGTGGACGATAATCTTCAGTATTGTAAGATTCCCCTTGCCACAACATGTGTCTATTGCGAGGAGTCAAGATAGGAGACCATGCCACACATGTTCGAACATAAGGGTGGCTATGGTTCTTTGGAGAAACATGTTTCCTCACCTGGAACCTGACTTGGTTAGGCCTACATCTCTTTATGTTGTCCTCTTAGAGTGTTGGTGCAAGGCATCATCGAATAATCAGACATGATGGCTTTATGCCTATCTTCCACCCATGATTTGCTATTACGGAGAAAAAGATGTGAATCTAAATTTTGTGGAGCTATCATTCAAACTCAAAGGATTTGGAAAGAAATCATGATGGTGATGGAAATGGTGATCAATCAAAGATTGTTCTAGGACCTAGTCGATTGGGATCTACACCACAGATTGGAGGGGTAGGGGGTCACATCCCCATATGGTCCCCTTTGAACATATAAAATCTAAGGATGAATATAGCCATTATATTCAAGAATGATCCCATGTAGGGGAGGATGAGATGGATTACAAGAGTTATTAGGGACAGATGAGTTCCAATCATTCTTGCTTATAGGTTTAGGATGACAGTTAGCACACATGAGGAAGCATGTGTTCATTCCCTAGTGATTTCTTTACAAATGATTAATTATTAGAGTTTGAATGTTACTATGATCGAGTCTTATTCAATTTTGATGACTTCGTTGGCTTGGGGGAAAACCAACAAGTTTGAAAGGACATCCCTGTTCACTAGGGAGATAGTGAAGAAGGTGAATAAGCTCTCTATGATATAGTGAAGAAGGTGAATAAGCTCTCTATGATTGGCATCCCATCCCTTAGGTTGCCAATTCAAATACTAAGACCATTGGCAAATGGAGGAGTGTTGATAATACCATTTTTGTTACAAAACATTTTTACCTCCCTAGGAGGATCAGAGGTCTTCTCATTTTAGATAGACAGGGTACATTGTATATACACACTCAATAGATAGATATGTACATAGATAGATCAATTTTTTTAGTTCGTCTCGAGGTTAGTTGTCATGGACCAATATTATTATTAGGAGGCTAGAATTGCATTTCATCATAGGTATATTTTCTTGATTGATATCTTGCATATACGGAGAGGGTAAGATGAATAAAACTACCTCTTTGCTTGATTAAAAAAGAATAATTATGTACCAGAGTACATGGAGCTTATATGTACCCATCTCAGTTAAACATGATTGTTGAATGCTATAAAATACTCCTACCTTGAAAACATGATATATACCATCTATATTACATGTATCTAACAAAACACCATAATTTAACATACATAAATAACCATATAGAGAAGATATATAATTTATAATCAATGGTAGGTCGTAGAAATTATAAAAACTATTAGATGAAATATAGCTATATGTTATGGTGTATATGATATTTGGTTATGGTCTTTCAAACACATATAATTTAGAAAATTATTAATGAATATATATTGTAGGATTTAATTTACATATTTTATAGAATACATTTTAATGATATGTACTTGTAACTTAAATGTATCAGTCACTACATGCTTCCTAACCTATATGCACATTTATTTTTTTCTACATTTGTAAAATAAATCAATCGGATTTTTTTATTATAAATTTTATCCTAATATGTGACTTGAATATTATAGGTATAAAAATATAGATTGGAAAAAAATGAGCAGAAAGCAAAAACAAGACTCAACTTCATGTCACTTAATCTAACACTTGAAAAATATAATTTGAAACAAGGACTAAACCCATGTTATGCACATTCTCTTTATTAAAGTAAAGAAAGATCAACTCGTATTCCAAAAAATAAATAAAAGTGTCCAACTTCCTTCAAAATTTTACATATATAGTATAGACAAGAACAAAAATTATGGCAGACCAAATTGAAATAAAAAATGCAAATACCTTGTCCAACTACCTCCACATTTATGAAAATTAAATCCAACTCCCTTCATATCATTTCATATAGGGATAAGAATTGGTCCTACTTATCCCAAGCCTTATCCAATATGTTCGCATTACCTTCTTAGATCCAGCTCACATAAGGTATATTTACCTGATTTTTGTTCGGGAATACTAAGGTGAACCCCGATCAAAAACATAGATTAGTCGATTCATTATATATAAATGTAAATGTAACACTATGTATATATAAAATGTATCTTTGTATGATGCATGAATTATCACTTTTTACAAATCATTTTAGCTAAAAAAGTGTTTGAAAAGTCATGACAATAAGGCAAAAAGAACACTAGACCAAAGTACATTTAAGTTATATAAGCCCAATCATATTGAACAATCATAAACTTTGATTATTATTGTGATTTATAAACATTTATAGTCAAGAGAATGTCATTTTCAACTATATGGTTGAAATGAATTAATACCTTATAATTTCAATGCTTCTACAAATAGCACATACTAGTTACATGTACTGGTTGATACACACTTTTGAACTCGATAAGAAAATGCATATCCACATATATGTATACAAATATTTTATGTTAGTATGTTATATGGTCCAATAAAACCCGCCTAAAATCTAAATCTATTAAACATGCTAGGTACGTGACAAATTTTAAACATTTTACAGTCGTGAACTGTAATGACCGGATTCCAACTTAGCCATTTAATTTAATATTTATTATGATGATAATTTATTACTATGTTTTTAAATTCATTGTAAAATTTTGAACATGTTTTTATTTTAATGATTAAGGTTTGTAAGCAAAAAAAACAATAAGTAGAAAATTAGGATTATGAAAGTACATGAAATTTTTTTTTGATAAATACATCGGTGTAGTAGATTATTTTTTATTGTTTCATATGTAACATGGATTTATTTGAATTTAGAAATAATTTAGATAATACAATTATACATGTCAAAGAAAACTTTTATCATTTCTATTTTTTTATTTTGTTTCTCGATCGTATTCCAATTCAACTAACCATGTTGGAGATTGTAGTATAACAATGTAATTTTTAATTTTTAATTATTTATTGGTAACTATGAATGATTATAAAGTTTACATGGGAGCTCTATAACCTCATTTCAGAAAACATATTTATTTTTCATAATTTTTGGAGGATATTTGATTGATGACATATAACTTTATCATTAAAAAATTTACCGAAACTTCTGTTATAATTAACAAAAATGTATATTGGACTAATTTGTAAGTATCTCAAGGACCTTAATTTCTCTATGTTGTTAACCTAACACCCTATTATCTCCCATATTTCTTGATTCATTCCATAGAAATTGATACCTAGATAGAGAGGGAGAGTTAGTGTTTGGAAGGAGAAAGAGGCAGAGATGTTGTTTTAGGATTTTATCTTTTGAGTAGGGATGAAAGCAAGTAAGTTTACCTTCTTTAGATAGGTTTTCATGGTGAATCTTATCTCTCATGTAAAAATCCCATCCCTCCTATGATTTGGATCAAAATGATATCAAATCACCCTCTTTTCTCTCTTTTTTTATCAATCTCTTTTCTATTGTTCTAGAAATTTAGAACTTTGGAAAAAAAGGTGTTGATGCAGGCCTAATTTAGGGCTTCAGTCTGTGTATTTTAGCATCTTGATCACATCTAGACATGCTAAAATGCAAGTTAATTCCCCTAATGTGTCATTTCATATCAAATGCACTTATGGCTTCTTTTTTTATGTTTTCCACTCATTTACACTATGAATTGGATGAAAAGGAGAAAGCGAGAGAGGATGCTTGGGTTTCTACACTTGAGATTGGACCTAGATCATCTCCACACATACCATGGATGGGGAAAAAATAGGTTCAAAGCAAAGAAAAGCTGGTTGAAGGATTTTGGATCAAAAACATGCAGCTGGACCCTCAAAATGGGTCATGGTACCTTGCCACAGCCATGACCAAAGTTCTCATAATCACAATAAAATTCAAGAAATTCAAGTTCTACAAAAATCGTCCACCATGGCCATGGCCACCAAGATAGTTGTGGTACTCTATAGCTACCATGTTTGGGGTCAATACCATGACCGTGGTGAGAGACACCCACAACGACCAACTTCATCAGAATTCTTGTGGCCACTTCAGCGAACATAGTCATGCCAAACACCACGATTGTGCCACTAGCCCTCTTAAACCATCATACAACCTCTCATTTTATCCCATATTCACCTCACCCATGGCCATCCACCACAGCCATGTTCACTCCACTCTACCACGACTGTAGTGAACAAAATGGTCTTGGTGGCAGACAACCCTAGTACAGTTTTTACACTACTTTACCCAGCCTACCCCACCTGACCTAGTGCTTCCCCACCAGCTATATATACCTAGGTGGTAGATGTATCCCGAGTTTACAACCCCCTATCATCCATTCCTGTCTTCCTTAGTGCATTCAAGAGCTTCCACCTACTCCCACCTATCTCCACTACATTTCCAACTTCCTCCACCTCAAAATCCTAGTTTTCTAGGGTTTTGACCACTTCCACCACCCATTCCATGCCCTCTTGCTACCAAGGATGGAGAAGGACATGCTCTTTCTATTACATGTGAAGAAGAAGAAGAAGATGCTCCACAAGATCCATGGCTTCTTCTCTCTTCTTTTACTCTTTTTCACTATGAGTAGCTAAGCCCTTTCTGGTGGATTGTTTGGGGCTAAAATGCTACTTTGATACCATGTTGGGAGAATATAAATTTTAAACTCTATATTTCATTTTATGATGATTTCTTTCTACTTCTATCTCATTTCCCATATTGCTTCTTGTGATTTATTCTTGAAAACATGAATTACTTGTTGTTTTATGCTTGAAACCACCTAAGTCTACGAGAACATGGCATATGTGAGGCTGTCTTGGGATTTGCTCCTAGGTCCAACTAGTGGATACCTATCTAGGACCCCATCTTCCCACACATATACCCCTTCTCTTACTCCTAGGTGTGAGACCTAAGTAGCTAGTGTAGGATTGTTTAGTGTAATTGCCTAGTATTTTACTAAAAGCTAGATGGTGAATAATGTGAAGTGAAATACCCTCAACTCTACTCCCCATTCCTACCTTTGGTTCCCAATTACACTAACAACTCACAACCTAGAAACCTATATTATCCAAATCCAATTGAAATCCAGCCTAAACCTTGGTCCAATTGAGCCTTGTAAGGCTAGATAGGGTGTGCAAGGATGTAGTTCCCCTTCACACACTCTATTATATCCATGGCCAACCAATTGTAAGACCCCCTAACCTAGATTTTGTTCTAACCTTGTTTTATTTGATTAATAATATGCTTAAACCTTTATCTAATCCATTGAGATGATTTGTTGACATGTGACAATCTTATGTTTACAGTTTGGTCATGTTTGGATGATGTTTGAGCTATGTATCCTTATTTTGGACCAAGTTGCTATTTACCCATGTTGAGGGTTTGAATTGCAATTTCTCACATGCAGAGTGTTCCTCTTGTACTTTGGCATCATAAGAGATAAGACTATGTAGATGGACGCCTTGCTTGGACACTGGTTGATGATGTGGCATCATGTGGTGATGCTAAGGTTCTGGGGTTTTAGCTTTGATGATATGTTTTGACCTTGAGCTTTAGTTGGGAGTTTTGCGACCGCAATGCCTCAACTGGAGGAGTATTGAGACCACAACACTTATCCTAGATGATGGTTGTTTTGACCATGATGGCCTTGGTGAGATTTGGTCGATATGGTTTGTCTTCTAGTGATGTGTTTTGACCATGTTTGGTTGGTGATCTTTTTTAGTGGTCGATACATGGTTCTTTGATGTTCGTTTCAACTCCTAGGGTGATGGTGTCCCATGTGGTCAATACCCCACCTATTTTGTACCACCATGTGTTGCATGCAAGTGTTTAATGGTTGCATGGTTGTTTTCTTGGTGGACAAGTGTCCCTTTGGTGCCATCATGTGTTAACACCTCATACCCACCTTACCTCTCTCATCCCCTGGGTATATAACCTCGCTCCTCCTCATGCAAGAAATCCTTTTGTTCTATTTCCTCCTCCTTCCTTGCTTGTTCAACCTTGGATCTTGGTGGAGCTATAGGGTGTTGATCAAGGTGTTTTGGTGGCCGATCAACCTTGCATGTGGTGCTTTTGGGCTTGTTCATCTCCTTTGTGGTGACCCTTGGGGATCTTCTTCCTTGGTATGTGGTTTTTAACCTTTGATCTTATTTTCCTTTGCACCCTATATTCTTCTTCCTTGCTTATTGGCCATGATACTATGGTTCTACCATGGGGATCATCTTGAGAGAAACTCCTCATCGCAAGGGTCGAAGACTATGTTTTGACATGGTAGTTCCCAAGTGAAAGGAAGCTTTCTTTTCTTACTCTTTCCTTCTTTCTTGTTCGGACTACGGTTGTTACCCCCTTTGTTGATCTCTCCTTTGATCATGGTGTTCTTATCTTTGGAGGTGATCTTGTGGCCAAAGTTTTGATCTTGGTTGTATCTTCCTCTTCTTCCTTAGAGATTGTGATCTTGGGAGCTTGATCTCTCCATAAGGTGGGTTATATAACTCTCTACCTTCTTTTTTGTTGCACCCTATTTGTGCTTGCATGCTACTGATTTCATATCTAAAACATGATTTTGAGATGGTAGATGATGTTCTTATGATTTTGGGGTTTATGAATTTGTAATACTCTCATGTAGATTGCTCTCTTTCTTAAACCCTAATTTCTTGTACCTGCTTTGTTATGTGATGGTTGAGGTGATATTGATACATGCATCATGATCCTTGTTTGTATCACCATGTTATGGTTTGGCTCTTATGTTTTCTAGAGGTTTTCTATCCATTTTTCTTAAGGATGAAGCTTGGTCTTCTTTTTACTAGTTTGATTTCTTGATGGATCATGTTGGAAGATCAGTTTTTGGGTTTTAACGTTCATCTTGTGTGGAGTTTCCCTTCTTGATGGTGTTTGTTATCTTGATGTTTAAATCTATTTGATCATGGTTTATCCATTTTTTGAGAATTGGTATGTGCCACCATGGTAGTTTGAACTTTATGGCCTCTATACCTTGGTTTTAGTTTCAGTCAATACACTTTGACCTTGGATAATGGTTGTGATGTTGGGTTTTGTTTCGATCGAAACACATGTCCTTTGTAACTTGGGTCAATATACATGCTTTGTTTGATGTTTTGTTTCGGTCAAGACATTTGTTTTCATAGTTGGCTGAGACCCCTGTATGGGTGATCACCGGTTTGTCTAAGTGGGTCATAACATATGGTCAACACACATACATGATACATGGTTGCTACATATGTATAACATAGTGATCTAGTTACACATGTACATGTAAATGATGTTGATACTTAGTGTTTTTGACATAATGGTTTAATCATCATTAAGTAATGATGCACAACCCTAATAGGTTCCAAGAAAGTGAGAGATGACATAATCAGGGTTTGGTCATTGAATTATGATATGAAATCCTAACCGACTATGTATGTGAAATCTAACCCTAATTCTTGGGTGTGTTATGCTTGTTGAACTTGTTTGCATAAATAGCATGTAATTGTACTTCCTCTCTCCTATTTGTATGAGTCTAACCATGCAGGTGAAATGAATGACATAGCTGGTGATTGCTATGGTGATGGTTATGATCCTTTTGAGGCATGTTGAGATAATGATGCAACATAGAGACATGTGATTGGGTCTTATGATTTGGTAGAGTCTTTATGCCTAATGTGAGGTGTTATCCTCCAATGATGTGATGAGGGATTGATGTACCATGATAGTGTGATTATGGTGATATCCTTATGTGGTTGTGTGATGGCAGTGGTATCCTTAGAAGATGTGACAAGTTTATGCTTCAAATGTTTTACATCTTCTAAAGTTGTATGATGCCTTCATCTTCTTAGAGTTTGTTTAGGGTTTGTATGTTGTAACTTGATTGATGGTAAAAGATACCAAATTGGCTAAATTAATCAAGTGAAACCCTAATCATGCAGTTTCCATGTGACATAGATCCATTTTCAGCATCAATATTAGTTGGATGGTGAAATGAGTAATTCATGTGGGAAAATTAGAGTGCATATTGTTGAATATGGAGGTGCAAGTCAAGGTATATCCTTGTATCCTTAATATACTAGGATGACTGAGGTCATACCCTGGAAGGAGAACGGATGATACTATATGTCAGATGATGTGATTCACTACATGTGATGTGATATGTTTACTGGGATGACTATGGTCATACCCTGGCAGGAGAATGGTTGTGGTCGTATCTCAGTTCACTAGCGTCGTGACCTACAGACCAAGGCAGGCTAGGTTGTTTTTTGGTTGGACTTGACATGTCATTGCGGCAAAAACAGACTAATCGAGCGTGTGGAGAGATCATGCATTTTGGATCTTCCATTGATCTTGTATGGAATTTATTTTGACTTAGCAGTGGTCAGTTGGAACATGAGTGGTATACCTCATCTCCTCAGGGCATAATAAAATATGTAATACAGTCGTGTAGTATAATTACTTAGGGATAAATATGTCTCACATTGGATGACCCTTTACCTTATCTTTGTACTGATTTCTTGAATTATAATGCAGTAAGAGAAATCAACTATTATACATGTTCTTCATATTCGTTCTTAAAATATTAATTGTTCTACAACTCAATGATGATTGCTTTAATTGCTTAATATGTATTATCTGTTAAATACATATCGTTTAGTTGAATCTACTAAACCTGATAATATTATTATCCATCTTCTTTAATATACATGTGCTTTTAATAGACGTTGTCAGAGAGTTATATCTCTCATTGGGATGTTTTGTATCACCCTTGGATTTCCACATATTTTAAGTGGTCGAGCACGAAGAGATAAGGATTGTGCAATCAAGGTTGAGCAGCAAGAGGAGTGGTAGTTGAGTAAAGGTTGGATAAGTTTGTTGAATTTTGTAATAGAGTCCTATATGTCATCCCTATACTCTCAGGTCATTGGGGGAAGTTTTGTAGATGTTGTATATCAAGTTGACGTTTTTTGGCTATCTTCCTTTGTTGTACAGATATGACATGTATAATTATATGGACAAGTTATCATATGTAATAGGTTGTGGATTTTGAGCTAATAAATGATGTATGTAATGATCTTTTGGCAAGATTTATATATGATAGGTGGCTTTTGTGGACTCAGATGTCATATGTTTCCACTTGAGGTGGATGTGTAATATTGGTTTTAATTTCCTATTTTTTTGGTAACTTGGTTGTTAAGTTTTAATTCTACTCTTTATTTTGAGTAATCTCATTTTGTGTGGAAATGGGCATCACAAGTATGGTTGGTATCAGAGCTTTAGGTTTGCTGAGTCTATAGGGAGATAGGACTAGGGTTTGTGTCTATTTTTGTGTCCTCCAGTCTATCTTATGGTAACTTCTACTTATGTTGAAGAAGAAGAAGAGAAGAAAAGATGGTTGGAGAATATGATGAACATGCTGTCGAGAGTAGTGTCGCTGCACCATGTGGTGGTGCTAAGAGGCAGGAGAGGGTTGATGTTGTGCCTGAGAAGTCCCAGTTTGACTCTATTGTGGTAGCCAATCCCACTTTTCAATCCATGTTTGGACAATTCATGGCTACGATGACACATGGCGGACCATAATGCCTCCATCCCATGCGAGAGTGGTAGTCCCCAATGTGGAATCTTCAGGATCAAGAAAGACCTTTGAGAGGTTGAGACGTGTAGGGGTGGTGGAGTACGCAGGTAAAAGAGACTCGACCGATGCAGATCTATGTTTGACTGAGCTAGAAAAGGCCTTCTAGATCCTCAACATCCCCAAAGAGGATAAAGTGAAGCATGTTGTAAATCTATCAAAGGGGAGTGTTGGCCACTGGTGGGCCATTGAGGAGGAAAAATCTCCAGGTGCTATGATCAGTTGGGAAGAGTTTTGATCGTAGTTTGTGGATTGTCATTTTCCAGAGACCTATCTTGAGGAGAAGATCAACCAGTTCAAGAAGATCTGATAGGGGTCTATTTCAGTTAATGAGTATGAATCCACGTTTATGAGCTTCTAAGGACTTGTCCACATATGGTAGTGATGGACAAGGAGAGGATCAGACAGTTTGAGAAAGGTTTGAGTACATAGTTGATGACTCTAGTATCATCTCTAGAGAATAGGGAGAAGTTCACCACGTTTGTATAGTCAGTTATAAGGGTGGAACGATAGTGGTGGAGAAACATGAGACGAAGGACAAGAAGAGGCCTCCTCGGTATCATGGTCAGTCATCTGCTAGCTTTAAGAAGGCAAGGTTTTCCACACCGCCATCACAACAAAGATTGGTAAGTCAGCCAGTGTAGTCACCAAGCAGAGGTAGAGGTCATATCTTTCCACCGACAAGAGCCCCAAGTGCATCATCAATATTGGTGACATGACTGATAAGGCCACGGTATGACTCCATGACTTTCCACAAGTGTGAATAGGTGGGACAAATCAGATGGAACTACCTTGTAAGAGATGACGAAGTTACCCAACAACCAAGATAGAATCGACAAGGTTCACACTAACAACATCAGTTCAGTGTCAATGGCAGAGGATGTGACCTGACGTCACAAGATGCTTCTTCTAGACAAGTCAGTAGAGGAAGGGGATGTCAACATGCAACAACTCAATTCTACACGATGAGTCAGTTTGAGGAAGTGGTCAACTCATGAGCCATGACAAGTCAGATGGAGTTATTTCATTCTGATTCGTCTTCTTCTCGCTTTATATATTTTTTGGCTGACCTGGGCGCTACGCACTCTTTTATCACTAGATAAGTGATTGCTAGATATTCCTTTCCTGTTAGTCATAGGTGTGATAGTCTTCACTTAGAAACCCCCTTGGTTGGTTTCATAGAGTTGTGGGATGTGTGTCCTTTCTTCTTCAGGACATATCATTCAAGTGGATCTCATACCACTTGACATGCACAGATTCGATGTGATCCTTGGAATAGATACTTTAGAGAAGTATTGGGTGGTCTTGTATTGTAGATCCAAGGTGACAACATTTTTTATGGTGGTGTTTCATGGGTCTTCCCATGAGAAAGGAAGATTTTTCCAACCTATTTGGTGTCAAAAATGGTGGCAGAGAAACTCATGAGGTTGAGGTTGTGATGCATTCATGGTTCATGTGGTGGATACCAAGGCAAGGATTCTGATATCTAGGAGGTACCAATTGTTTGTGAGTTCATGGATGTGTTTCCAGAAGAGTTCCCAAGTACTCCTCCAGTCGGAGTGATTGATTTTGAAATTAATTTGGTACTCGATACGCAACCGATAGCCCAAACACTGTATAGAATGGCACCAACTAAGATGTCAAAGTTGAAGAAATAGATGCAAGAGTTTCTTGAGAAAGGTTTTATTAGGCCAAGTACGTCATCCTGGGGTGCTCTAGTGTTGTTCGTCAAGAAGAAAGACAGATTCATGAGGTTGGGCATCGATTACAAATAGTGAAACAAGGTGGTGCTAAGAACAAATATCCCTTGTCACGGATTGATGATCCGTTTGATCAGTTGAGGGGTGTTGCAGTCTTTTCAAAGATAGATCTGAAGTTGGGATATGGCCAGTTGTGGATCAAGGCGGATGACATACCAAAGTTAGCTTTTAGGATGAGGTATGGTCACTACGAATTTGTGGTTATGTCATTTAGGCTAAACCAACACACCAGCAATGTTCACAGACTTGATGAATAGAGTGTTCAACTATATCTTGATTATTTTGTAGTGGACATCCTGATATACATTCGAGACAGCCAGCAACATGAGAAACATTTGTGTCTGGCATTGACCCTATTGAGACAACATCGGTTGTATATGAAGTTTAGCAAATGTGATTTTTGGCTGAAGGAGGTGTCTTTTCTTGGACACATGATATCCGTTGAGGGTGTTCGGCCAAGAAGGTAGAATTTGTGATAGAGTGGGAGCAACTGAAGACACTGACAAAAGTTTTTAGTTTTCTTATCTTGACAGGACATTATAGGAGTCTCATTAAGAACTTCAGCACCGCATTGTTACCCCTAACGAAGTTGACCAGGAAAGGTGAGTCATTCGTGTGGGATGGCAAGTGTCAATGTGCTTTCTAGCTCTTAAAGGAGAAGTTAACTAATGCATCAGTGCTAGTGCTTATAGAACAGGGAAAAGGTTATATTGTCTTCGGTGATGCTTTGAAGAATGGTATGGGTTGTGTGTTGATGGAAGACAAGAATGTGATAACTATCCCACTCATGATCTAGAGCTATCCGCAGTAGTTCATCCTTTTAAGATCTAAAGGCACTAACTTTATGGTGATAAGTGCCAAATCTTCACATATCACATGAATCTCAAGTACATCTTTTCACGGTAGGAGTTGAACATGCGGCAAAGATGCTGGATGGAGCTAATTAAAAATTAGTATTGCACCATATATTACCATTTGAGGAAGGTGAACGTGGTGGAAGATGTTGTGGGTAGAAAATCTTCATATCATCTATTGAGAAGGCACAGTTATGTTCCCTGGTGTGCCATAAAAGAGACATGTTAGTCTCCTTACACCAGATGAATGTGAAGTTGGAAGTGTCCATGCTAGAAGTATTGATGGCACAATTGCAGGTAAATCCCAAGTCATGATAGCAGATTAGAGAGGCTTTGTAGGATGATATTTGTGACATAGTAGATCCAATCAGAGTTTGGAAGTGAAATGTGTGATGACTTCCATGTGACAGAGGATGGGATAGTGTGTTACCACTGTAGAGTAGTGGTTCCTGATGTTGACAACTTGAGGAAGATGGTTTTAAAGAAAGCTCACTCCTTGATGTACTCTATGCATCTAGGAAGCACCAAGATATGTCACAATCTGAAAGATTTGTATTGGTGGCCTGATTTGAAGCGTGATGTGGCAGAGTTTGTCGCCAAGAGTCTTGTGTGTCAACGGGTTAAAGTAGAGCATCAGAAGCCTATAGGAACTTTACAAACATTACCCATACTGTACGGAGGTGGGATCATCCCCTTACTAAAATTTTGAAGAATAAAACATCCAGTTTAAACACACTCAAAGGTATGCTAGAATAGGTGGAAAATTTTCAAACTTCAATAAATGGTATGCAAAAGACCAAAGTGTAGCAGCAGAATTAAAAAAATGACTATATTCAATTTTCACAAAAGATTACAAAAGTACATCATAATATCCCATAAGGGTTTACATGTATGATACAACATAAGGATCTAAGTAGAGGGAAATCTAAACCATAACAACTTTGTCTCCAAGATGTAACTCCTTAATCTAGTCCAAAACTCATGCCTTATCATCCAAGTCCTTCACCTAGGGTTGGAAGCATACCCCTGCAAGAAGAGAAAATTGATGACATCGGTAAAGGCTGGTATGTGCATACTAATAGGAAATTGAGCAATATATGGAATAAAGGAATCAAATATAAAAGGCTTCCCATAGAAAGGATAAGGACCACCCAAATGGGTATCAAGAGAAAAGGAATTGAAATCATATGATAAAAAAATAATACTTTCCATTAATAAAAGATAAAGATTGTGCCACACAAGCACATGTAAAGAATTAGGGCACACACCCCATATCATCAACCTGCATGCATGTGAGATAAACATAGCCCTAGAAAAATATAAACAGAAAGGCAGCCAAGTCTCATAAACTTGAAACCTGGTAGAGAAAGGAATACTACCAATCTCTCAAATATATAAAACATGGGCCAAGAATCACACATCTTGCCCTAGGTATGAGGTTCCTTTCCATCCCAAAAGAGCAAGAAGTATCACATCTGCTCGGCAGGAAATAACACATCTGCCATAAAAACCAAAGCAATTACACTACTCTAGTGTTACTGAATCACATAGCATGTTAAATGTAGAGGCAAGTAGAAAGTATAGTCAGAATATATAAACTAGTCACCACATAAGTGACCAACATATACATCCACCTCATAAGTGGGTAAAAGGCATCACATGTCATCTTTTAGAGTTCCATCACGAACAAAGCTTAAGATAAGAGTTAAAAAGAATATCCATGATCACATAATCAATATCAAATAAGGTAGTTCACATGAACCATGATTTTCAAAAGAAAAGACATTGTGCATAGGCTAATGTCCATAGGACAAAGAGAATGAATACGCATAGGTGAATTGCTCAACATAGAAGAATAGGAGATACATCATACCGCAACTTCAGAGTCTAAACAGTCCTAGATCCAAGACTAGGTCTCCAAAGAACCTCTAGATAAGGTGGATATGTCCAATAAGTAAGGTTCCCAAGCTTAGAGAGGTTGTTTTCTCCAACAAAGCTCCTATCTCGAGCAAGACGCACCTTCTCCACTTTAGAGGTGAAAAACCCTAACAAAAGAACATGGAGATGGGGTGTTTAAGGGCTCTAGGTGGGGTTACACCATGGAAGACTAGGGTTCCAACCTGTAGGAAGGTGGAAGGAAGACTAACAATATGAAAATAAGGAAGGAAAGGAGAAAACTTACTAGTTTTGGTCAAAATCACCAATGAGGAGCTTAAGAAATCCTAAATAGAGAAATTTGGAACCCTAGGAGCCTTCTTCACCAAGGTGGGCACCCCCTTTTACCTTGGGAAAGCACCTTCGTGGCAAAATAGAGTAGGAATGATGCTCTAAGCTAGAGGAAATAAAGGAGAGCAAGAGTTTTTGAATTGGGAGTTGGAAAGGGGTAGATATGGCTATATAAAGAAAGAGGTCAAGTATGAGGTGTCTATGAGACTTTCCATGTGTCATGTATAAGGGTGTCCATGGACATGCAAGCCTTTATGGATAAGGAATAATTCAAGCACAAGGTGTCAAGTTACTTTCCATGTGTCCAATGCTAAGGGTTCCTATGGACATGCAAACCTTTATGGATAAGGAAGAAGTCAAGCATGAGGTGTCCATGGAGCTTTCCATGTGTCCTTAGCCTAGGGATTTCATGGCCATGCAAGAGGAAAGCTCAAAGAGGCTTCTTGAATATCAAATGTCGGTTTATGGACACTTATAGGCCATCCCAACCGACCTCCAATCAAAGAAATAACCCCATTGGTTGATAGCTTCTAAAGATGAGCTCATTTATAAAGAGAGTAATCCGTAAAATGCCCTAGGAAAGAAACACCTTCAAACCAAGGTGAAACTAGGTTCCCTATGATTCAAAACTTTAGAATGGTAAGGGAATATATAAGGATTATAACTCATGTGATAATTTGCAAAGAAAACCTCCCAATTGGGTAAATTGCAGAAAAGTCCAGAATGTACCTAAAATTGTATAACTTGCACAGACAACATCCAAATTGGACCAAACTTCATCCACAAGTTATCTTTTATGTGTTAAATATGAATTTTCCATTATTTACATATTTGAAGTTATATAATTACATTATTCATTACTTATGCATTTTACTCATTTTCTCTCTCCTAAAGGTATCCTAATATTTCAAGGTTATCCAAATTAGATGAAATTTGACATGTAGGCTAATTTTGATATGTAGATTTTGAATTTGAAGTTTGTTAACACTTTTGAGACTTATTTTTATGAGATATGTCATATGGCCCATTAACGGCCCATTATCTAAATTATTCATCCAATTAAGTTTCTTATATTCATATTACCACCAAAATGAGTTATGTGGCATATTTTATGTATCTATTATAAATCTAAGATTAATGTTAGAACATTAGGTTATATTAAGGTGATATATACATGCATTAGCTCATTAGGGCTATACTAAACATCTATTTAGGTCTAACCTTCAACCTTGTTTGGCTAAGTCTAAAATGTCAACTTCCAGGGTAGGGTCCAAGATCTAGTATGTTACACATACCGTAGTGGAAGTGGGACCATGTCACAATGGACTTTGTGGTTGTTTTGCCAAGGAAAACTAAAGGTCATGACTCCATTTGGTTGATAGTTGACAAGTTGACAAATACAACACACTTTTTTCCTATAAAGACCATGTACACAATAGAGAAGCTTGCCTAGATATATGTTCATGAGATAGTGTGGTTGCATGATATCCCAACTACCATTATATCTTATAGAGGTCCTTAGTTCACCAGTTGTTTTTTGGGAACATCTGCACATAATTATGGGTACGCAGTTGAAGCTTGGTACATCATTTCACCCATAGATAAATGGACAGTCAGAAAGGATAATCCAGATTCTAGAATATCTATTGAGAGATTGTGTTCTATAGTTCTTGCGATATTGGGATGTACATATTAGTTTGATAGAGTTTTCCTACAATAACATCTACTAGAGGAGTATCAATATTGCACCCTATGAGGCGTTGTATGGGAGACGTTGCAGGTTTCCATTATGCTTGTACAAGACTGGTGAATATCAGCTTTTGGGTCATAAGTTTGTGCAACAGACAACAAAAAAGATCATAGTGATTCATCAGCAACTGAAGGCAGTACAAGACAGGAAAAAGTCATATGTAGATAACTGGCATAGATCGTTGGAGTCCCAAGTGGGAAACAAAGTGTATCTCAAGGTATCTCCTTGGAAAGGTGTTTTTAGTTTTGGGAAGAAGGGTAAGTTGGCTCCTAGATATATGGAAACTTACCTTGTAGTGGCACATGTTGGAAAGGTGGCTTACAAGTTGGAGTTCCACCTGAGTTGCACATGTTGCATCCAGTGTTCCATGTGTCTATGTTGAGGATGTGCCACTCAGATACAGAGTTGGTTTTGCATCCAGTAGAGGTTGAGCTTGATGAGGACATATCTTATGTGGAAGGTCATGTGTTGGTCATGGATACGAGGATCAAGAAGTTGAAGAAGAAAGACATCATCTTAATGAAAATTCTAGGGCATCATCGTGGCATAGAGGTAGCCACATGGGAGCTTGAGAAAGAGATGCGTAGGAAGTACCTATCTCTTCTTGCATAGGATTTCAGGGGCAAAATCCTTGTTAGGGGTTTATGGTTGTAAGACCCCTGACCTAGATTTTGGGCTAACCATTTTTCATTGATTAATAAGATGCTTAAGCCTTAATCTAATCCTTCTAGATGCTTTGTTAACATGTAACAATTTTATGTGTTTAGTTTGGTCATGTTTGGATGATGTTTGAGCTATGTATTAAGTTGGAATTTACCCATGTTGATGGTTTGAATTTCAATTTGTCACATGTAGAGTGTGCCTCTTATGCTTTGGCATCATGAGAGAGAAGATGATGTATAGGGTTTCCTTACTTGGACCTTGGTTGATGATGTGGCATCCTGTGGTGATTTAAGGGTTCTAGGGTTTTGGCTTTGATGATATGTTTTGACCTTAAGCTTGAGTTGGGAGTGTTGCGACCACAACACCTGACTTGGAGGAGTGTTTCAACCGCAACACTTACCCTAGATGATGGTGGTTTCAACCATGATGGCCTTGGTGAGGTTTGGTCGATATGGTTTGTCTTCTAGTGATGTGTTTTTACCATGTTTGGTTGGTGATCTTTCATAGTGGTCGATACATTGTTCCTTGATGTTTGTTTTGACCCCTAGGGTGGTGGTGACCCATGTGGTCAATACCTCACCTAGGTTGTTTCACCTTGTGTTTCATGCAAGTGTTTAGTGGTTGCATGGATGTTTTGTTAGTGTACAAGTGTCCCTTTGGTTCCCTCATGTGTTGGCACCTCATACTCATTGTACCTCTCTCATCCCCTAGGTATATAACCTCTCTCTTCTTCATGCAATCAATACTTTTGCTCTCTTTCCTCCTCCTTCCTTTCTTGGATGACCTTGGAGCTTGGTAAAGCTAGAGGGTAATGATTAAGGAGCTTTCATGGCCAATCAACCTTGCATGTGGTGCTTTTGGGCTTGATCATCTCCTTTTTGGTGACCCTTGGCGATCTTCTTCCTTGGTAAGTGGTTTTGAACCTTTTATTTCGTTTTCCTTTGCACCCTATCTTCTTCTACCTTATTTCTTGGCCATGAGACTATGGTTCTACCATGGTGGTTATCTTGAGAGAAACTCCTCATCACAAGGGTCGGAGACTATGTTTTGACATAGCGGTGCCCAAGTGAAAGGAAGCTTTCTTCTCTTTCTCCTTCCTTCTTTCTTGTTCGACCTAGGTTTGTTACCCTCTTGCTTGATCTCTCATTTGATCACCGTGTTCTTCTCTTTGAAGGTGATCTTGTGGCGAAAGTGTTAATGTTGATTGGAGATTCATCTTCTTCCTTGGAGCTCGTGATCTTGGGAGCTTGATCTCTCCACTAGGTGGGTTATATAACTCTCTACCTTCTTCTATTATTGCACCCTATTTGTGCTTGCATGCTACTGATTTCATATCTAAAACATGATGTTGATATGGTAGATGATATTCTTACAATTTTTGCGTTTCTGACTTTTTAATAGTATCATGTAGATTTCTCTCTTTCTTAAACCCTAATTTCTTGTACCTGATTTGTTATGTGATGGTTGAGGTGATATTGATACATGCATCATGAACCTTGTTTGTATCACCATGCTATGGTTTAGCTCTCATGTTTTCTAGAGATTTTTGAACAGTTTTTCTTGAGGATTAAGCTTTGTCTTCTTTATCCTAGTTGTGTTCCTTGATGGATCATGTTGGAAGATCGGTTTTAGGGTTTTGACGTTCATATTGTGTGGAGTTTTCCCTCCTTGATGGTGCTTAGTATCTTGATGTTTACATCTATTTTATCATCGTTTATCCATGTTTTGAGTATGGTTATGTGCCTTCGTGGTAGTTTGACCTTGATGGTCACTATACCTTTGTTTTATCTCCATTTGACACACTTTGACCTTGGATAATGGTCATGATGCTTGGTTTTGTTTTAGTCAAAACACATGTCCTTTGTATCTTGGGTTAGTACACATGCTTTGTTTGATGTTGTGTTTCAATTGAGACACTTGTTTTCAAAGTTGGTCAAGACCCATGTATGGGTGATGGGTCAAGACACATGTTTGACTAAGTGGGTTGTAACACATGGTCGACACACATACATGACATATTGTCGCTAGATATGGATAACATAGTGATATGGTTACACGTGTACATGTAAATGATGTTGATACTTAGTGTTGTTGATATAATGGTCTATTCATGATTAAGTAACGATCCTTGACCCTAATTGGTTCCAAGAAAGTGGGAGATGACATAACCAAGGTTTGGTGATTGAATTATGATATGAAATCCTAATCACCTATGTATGTGAAATCATAACCCTAATTTTTGGGTGCGTTATGCTTGTTGAACTTATTTGTGTAAATAGCATGTAATTGTACTTCCTCTCTCCTATTTGTATGAATCTAACCATGTAGGTGAAATTAATGGCATAGTTGGTGATTTCTATGGCAATGTCTATGATACTTTTGAGGCATGTTGAGGTAATGATAAGACACAAAGATATTGGATTAGGTCTTATGACCTGGTAGAGGCTTTATGCCTAATGTGAGGTGTTATTCTCCAGTGATGTGATGAGGGATTGATATCCCATGATAGTGTGATTACGCTGATAGCCTTGTGTGGATGTGTGATGGTAGTGGTATCCTAAGAAGATGTGACAAGTTTATGTTTCAAACATTATATATCATCTGGAGTTGTATTATGTCCTTATCTTTGTAGAGTTTGTTTAGGGTTTGTACGTGGTAACTTGATTGATGGAAAAAGATACTCAATTGTCTTAATTAATCAAGTGAGACCCTAATCATGTAGTTTCCCTGTGCCATAGATCCATCTCTAACGTCAGTACTAGCTAGATGGTGAAATGAGCAATTCCTTTGGGAAACTCAGAGTGCATATTATTGAATATGCGGGGTGCAAGTCGAGGTATCTCCTTGTATCATTAATAAACTAGGATGACTGAGGTCATACCCTAGTAGGAGAATGGTTGAGATCATATCTCAGATGATGTGATTCACTACATGTGATGTGATATGTTTACTGGGATGAGTGTGGTGATACCCTGGCAGGATAACGGTGGTGGTCATATCTCAGTTCACTAGTGTCGTGTCCTATATACCAAGGCAGGCTAGGATGTTTTGCAGTTGGACTTGGCATGTCACTACAATAGAATCAGACTAACTGAGTGTGTGGAGTGATCATGGATTCTTACTCTACCACTGATCTTGTATGGCATTGCTTTTGACTTAGCAGTGGTCAGTTGGAGCATGAGTGGTATACCTCATCTCCTCATGGCACAATAGAAGACAAAATTCAGTCGCGTAGTATATTTTCTTAGGGATAAATATGTCTAAAATTGGATGACCCTTTTCCTTATCTTTGTACTGATTTCTTGAATTAAAACGTGGTAAGAGAAATCAACTATTATACATGTTCTTCATATTCCTTCTTAAAATGTTAATTGTTCTACTACTCAATGGTGATTTATTTAATTGCTTAACCTATATTATCTATTAAATATATATCATTTAGCTGAATCTTCTCAACCTGATAATAATGTTATCTATTTAATTTAATCTACATGTGCTTTTAATAGGCATTGGTGGAGAGTTATATCTCTCACTGGGATGTTTGGTCTCACCCCATGGGTTTCCACATGTTTTAGGTGGGCTAGCACAAAGAGGTAGGGATCATGTTGCTGAGGCTGAGAAGTAAGAGGAGCAGTAGCTAAGTAAAGGTTGGATAAGCTACTTGTGTTTTGTAGTAGAGTCCTACATGCTGTCCCTATACTCTCACATCCTTGGGGGAAGTTTTGCAGATTTGTATATCGATTGAGACGACATTTTTTGGCTATCTGTCATTGTTCTACATATATGACATGTATAAATATATGGACATTGTAACAGGTAGTGGCTTTTGAGTCGATGAATGATGTATGTAATCATCTTTTGGTAGTATATATATATATATATATATATATATATATGATGTGTGCCTTTTGGGGACTCAGATGTCATATGTTTCCACTTGAGGTGGATGTGTAATTATGGTTTTAATTTCTTATGTTTTCTGGAAACATGGTTGTTAAGTTTTAATCCCACACTTTGTTTTGAGTAATCTTGTTTTATGTAGTGATGGGTGTGATACCAATAGTCTAGGGTGATTCCATTGCATTTGGCTAATTTTTTGGTTTAGCAATCTAGAATGAATGGTTAGGTTTTGTATGGTATATTCCCCCCAACAAATATCTTAGTATCGCTCCCCAAAATGGCCCACCTCTCTTTAACATTGCTTGAAACCCATCTTGCTCACTTATCTATTTCATGCTAGTTTAGTTGCTTGTTTTAATTTCTCCTTATTTACTTGTCTTGTTTTGGATAATTAGGTCTTGCTAGAGTAATTAGTGCTCTTTTGAGCTTTCTAGTATTAATCTTTCTAGTTAATATTAATCTAGGTCATTAATTACCTTAGTGTCTAACTTGCTTAGCTAGTGTAACTTAATCTTAGTCCCTAGATCTTGTTCACTTGGTTGCTTTTCTTTGATATCTAGAATTAAATTTTTTAGGGTTAAATTATAGTTTATTTTATTTTATTTCCTTTCTTTCTTTCTTTCTTGCATGTACCTTACTTTAACCAAACCAAAACCAACTTTAAACCCTAATCTCTACTTTTGGAATGTAGTTTAATCTAGCTTAGCTCCAGTGCCCCCTCTCTCCCTATGGATCGACCCCTCACTTGACACTAACCTATACTATAATATGATCATGTACGCTTGTAGATGATATATTCTAGTCTATCTGAATGTTTTAGTATAGGTTCCAATATAAATTTGAAAGATCCCAAGTTTCTCTTCTCTTGTGTGTGCCTTTAGAGGTGTGCACATCTAGTAAAGACTCAATAAACTTAGGTGTGTGTATATTCACAAAAGTTATAGGGTATAGGGAGGCACAACAAGTGCTTGTCACCTAAGGGTGATGAGGAGGAGGCAAGCGTCCCTCTGGGCATACCCCCACTACCCAACCACCCCCTCCATGAGAAATTCACTTCGAGAAACTACACATCTCCCATTACCACCCTAGTTGACCAAATTTTGGGTCAACAATTCACCATTCCACCAAGTCTCCTTGGATTCATACCCACCTTCCGAGGCTAAGTCGGGCACTAAAGATGGTTCTGTGTCGTCTCCAGAAGATAAATGACACTTGGCCTATGAGGGTCTTATTTGTCTTTGTCTTGGATCTGGGGTGGGGGATTCTTCTATAGAAATACTAGCTTTGACCTCGACATTTACGACGGTCTTGTTGACTTGCCACAAGCTTGAAAATGAAAATCCTTATCATCATGCTGAAAAATTTCTGGAGACATGCTCTACCTTTCGCACCATAGCTGCTATAGATAATCCTATTAGAAGAACCATATTCCCCTTTTCATTCAAGGAAAAATCTAAAGAATGGTACATGTCAAAGTTAGAATTTCTTACTTGGGTGGCACTAAAGAATGAGTTTTGAAGAAATGCTACCTTGTCTTCAAATTTACACAAATGAGGAGGTACACCACTTCATTCACTCAAAAGGAGAACGGGCCATTCCATGAGACATGGGAGAGGCTCTAAAAGTTTCTTAGAGATTTCCCTCACCATGAAGTACCTATATGGCAGCTTGTGCAATCCTTCTACACCGTGCTATCTAAATAGGGTCAAATGGTTGTTGAGTCCACTTATGGAGAAACCTTCATGTCCAAGCCCACAAAAGAGACATGGCATCTCTTCGAGCACCTAGCTAAAAATTCAGCTCGTTGGGTTTCTAGCATGGGTGTGCATTGTGACAGGAATTGGGCCCTGCCTCCTCCACCTTTTCCTCATCGAGCTAGGGAAGATCAAAATCCCTAAATGATGAAGATTCTCACTGATATGATGAACTCGATGAAGAATCAAGATGGAGTTTCTTCGAGCCATTCAATCAACTTTGTCGAAGCTATTCTTGAGGAGGTTCATACTTCTCAATATTTTAGCAACTGAAACAACCAAGGGTCCATGTCCAACACCACACTCCAAAGTGGAGAAATCACTCAAACTTCTCTTAGAAGAAAGGGTATGAAGGACAAGGGAAGCAAAGTCAGCATCAAGGGTCAAAGCACAAATCCAAATTTGAAAATGAAGTTCTTGGAAGGCTAAGTAGCCATGATGATGTGAAAAGGGTGTGTACACTCAAGGTTAAAACATTAGCCATCTAGAGAAAATGACTTGCTAAATGTGAAGAAGGGAGGATTCCCTCTCAAACCTTGGTGAATCCCAATAGTGTTGGTGGAGCCATGGGTGCTCCTCAAGACACCTCTTGTCCTCAACAAGGGCAAGTGCCCACTTTGCAGTAGTACCAAGGAGCCCCAAAATCATCATGCTCATCCACCTCCACAGACCCCATATAAATACCACTACACTCCACCCCTCCACATTCATACCAACAACCTCCTCCTCAATATCAACCCCCTCCACAACAACCACAATCCCAAACACAGTATGTTCTTCAAAACCCAAATTCCCCACGCCAAAGGCCACTACCTCAATTCTCACAACCACAACAATAAGATCCCTCCTATTACACTCATGAGTAAGTGAAGCTAGTGACCATGTTGACAAGTGGGAGGACTTTGGAGAAGCTGAAGAGCAAAGAAGTTGATGGTTTGGGCAATGAAGACAAAGATGATGCCATGATTCAAGTTAGTTATATTGTAATTCAAGGTGATGATATTGTGATAGGCAGCCAAGATGATACTATAATTCGGGATGATGATATTGTGATTCCCATGATATAGCATGATGCTCGTTGATGTGAACCAGTCAACTACATAACTCCCTCCTTTTTCTTGATGCACTTAAAGAACCATCCACTGCCAAAAGAAAGAAGAAACATCTTGAGCATATCATGGAGACATTCAAGCAAGTAAGGATCAACATTGTATTGTGAGATGCCATCAAGAAAATTCCTTCCTATTTGAAGTTATTAAAAGAAATGTGCACCTCAAGAGGAAGACAACCGGAAGAACTCCAAGGAGAGTCAAGCTCATTGAACAACTGAGTTCCATTTTCCAATGCATTGCTCCAAAGAAGAGGAAAGACCTAGGTACACCCATCATTTCTTGCTACATTGGAACACACAATATAGACGAAGCGCTCTTTAACTTGAGTTCTAGTGTGAATCTAATTCCTTATGATTTGTATGCTAAATTGAATTCAGGACAATTGCAATCAGCTAATTGCACCTTGCAACTGGATGACCATTTTGTGAAGATGCCTCGAGGGACAACTGATGATGTGTTGGTCAGACTTGATGATGACACCTCCTCTTTATTTCTTGTTGATTTTATTGTTCTTGACATGGATAAGGACACAAGGAAGGCACTATAATCTTGGGGAGACCTTTCCTAGCTAAAATTGACATAGTGATACATGTGAGAACCCGCACCATGTATGTGACATTCATGCACATGAAGATCTTGTTGAGCATCTTCAAAACTTTTGCTAAAGTTTAGGTGATAGGTGTTATAGAAGAAGATTTCTATCTTATTGATAGCCTTGAATAGATTGTAGAAAAGTGCCTATCTACATGGATTGAGACTGCCACTAAAGGTAGAGACGTAGAGCCTATTGTTGAGTTTTGCTATGATGATATTGATGAGCAAAATGAACTCCCATTAGTGGCTACAATTGAGGATCTTCATTCCATTTATAGAAACCATTGAAGAATTCCATTAAAGAACCTCCTGTCCTTGAGCTTAAGTCTCTCCCTGAAGGTTTGAAGTATGCATTTTTGGGTTTAAATGACACCCTTCTGGTGATCATTTCTTCTATTCTCTCTCCTAACAAAGAACATTCTCTCATTTCTTATTGAAGAGGAACATTCAAGCCATAGAGTAATCAATTGTTTATTTGAGTGGTGTTGACCCCTCCATTTGAGTCCATAGGATCTATCTTAGGATGATCCAAGGCCAACCCTCCAATGCAAAGGAGGTTTAATAAAAACTAGAAGAAGTTTTGACTCAAGAGGTTGTGAAGTTGCTTGATGTTGTTATCATGTATCCCATTTCTGACAGTTCTTGGGTGGGTCACATCTAAGTTATGCCCAAAAAAGGTGGGATCATCATGGCTTCAAATGAAGATGGAGAATTAGTGTTGGTGAGAGAGAAATCTAAATGGAGAATGTGTGTGGATTACAGGAAGTTGAATGAGTAGGTGAAGAAATACCATTTCTCTCTCCCATTGGTTGATCAAATCTTAGAGAGGCTCGTATGACAAAGTTTATATTGCTTCCTTGATGGTTACTCATGGTATTTTCAAGAGGAAGTGCATCCAACTGATCTAGAGAAAACCACATTCACATGTCCAAGTGGCACCTTTGCCTATAGTAGAATGTCTTTTGGGCTTTGCAATGCCCCTTCCACATTCCAAGGATGTGTCACATCCATTTTCACTGATATGCTTGATTCTTCTCTTGAAGCTTTCATGGATGTTTTTTAAGTGTTTGGAAAGACTTTTGATGAATGTTTGTCTCACCTCACATCTATTATTGAGAGATGTATTAAGATCTGCTTGGTTCTTTCTTGGGAGAAAATTCATTTCATGGTCCCCGACAGTATTGTTCTGGGTCATAGAGTTTCCAAAGATGGAATTGAATTTGACAAGGCTAAAGTTGGCATCATTTCTACTCTTACCATTCCTTCCATCGCAAGACATGTCCATTCTTTCTAGAAGCATGTGGGTTTCTATCATCATTTCATCAAAGATTTTAGCAAGATTTCTAGATTGTTGTCCCATTTGCTTGAAATAGATGTTGAGTTCAATGCTAACGACAAATGCATTGAAGCTTTCTACCACTTAAAATACAAGTTGATTTTTGCTCCTATCATGCAATCCTTGGATTTCTCTTTGGCATGTGAGATCATGAATGATGCTTTAGATATGGAAAAGGGGGTTATGCTTGGTCAAAGGATTAGTTGGATACCTTAGGCGATCTATTATGCAAGTAAAGCACATGGTGAAGCTCACTAGAACTACAGTACCACAGAGAAGATTTTCTTGTCGTGATCTTTTCCCTTGACAAGTTCCACTCCTATGTGCTACAAAATAATGTGATTGTTTATACCGCCCATGCAACACTTAAGTATCTCATGCCAAAGACAAACTCAAAGCCAACCTTGATCTAGTGGATTCTTGTGGTGTACGATTCACAAAAATGAGATTAACTAATGCGAAAGCGAATCATTAGCAGCGGAATTACTGAAAATCACTAAAAATTAAAACTTTTTACAAAGAGGTCCATAAATTGAAAAACTCTTTCATAAGAACCAAAGTGAGTTATTTGCAATCCAGTTCATTATCACATCTCTGTATCACATCATCTCGAGAGTCACCAGCACTAACTGCCATGTTAAGCTGTACATTAGCCGTATACAAAAATCTCGAGGCATCAAGCCAAAAATCTCAGATCAACATTAAACTAACTACCGACTCCTAGGACCTGAGAGTACAGAGACGACACATAGGACCCTCTATACACAGGACTTGACAGTCAATTTCTCCACCTGAGGATCACTGTTGTCCTTGATGCTGTTGCTGCTATTATTCACCCACTGTAGGGTTTCTTCCTCTTCTACGTCTACCTAAAAAGTTGAATCCCACGTGGGTGAGACAATTGAAAAAAAATGTCCCAGCGAGAGATATAACTCTCCGCCAGAAACATTATTATTGCAGATAAAAGAATAATTCTAAGCAGAGGAGTTGTAAGTATTCAATAGCAGTTAAGTCATTAACTAACTATTCAGAGCATTAATCTCTATTCAAGTCAATTCAACTATGTCTAGATAAAGCAGCATGTCATTTATTTAAATAAGGAATATGAAGAACATGTATAGTATTTATCCAGTTAAAACATGCTAAGCAATGTATCATCAACCATTGGTTCTCGTATTTCAACCTTAAGAAAATATGCTACACGACTGATTACATTTTACAAGCATACTTAAGCCCTGAGGAGATGAGTTATACCGCTCATACTCCAACCGACCATTACGAAATCGAAATCGGTACCATACATAGGTCAATAGAAGAGCTGGATTTCCATGACCTCATCTTCCTCAGTCAGAGTGAGGATCAACATGCAGGACATCTCGTGTCTCTGCTAAATAGCTTTCCAGGGTATACTGGCAACTTCACTATTAGAATTACAGTGGCATGTTGTACTCTCTTCGCAATCGAGAGATTTCATGTTTATCTCACATCGATTCGACATCAATATCTTCATCGGGAGATTTGTGATACATCTATCCCAGCATATATATATAATGAAGGATTGAGAGATTTAATGCTTATCTCACATCAATTCCTCCATTAGGGCGTAAGGATATTCGCACCCATAACCCCCACATACTAAAAAGTATGCACTCCAGGAGTTCCCTTGGGAAAACCTATTTCACCATCACCAAACTACTAACGATGATGGATCTATGGTCAGGGCTCTACATGATATCATTTCACTTTATTATTTAAGTACATTACATTATTCTTTTAGCATCAAGCATGTTTTCAAACATAAACCATTATAACAATTTCTATAAAGAATGAGTACTATTTTTATCAAGTTCATTTCACAGCTTTATTAACATTGGGATCTCAATCCCTTATCCTCTCACCATCTTAATTCAAAGATACGGGTGTTCAAACCATTAGATCATCAAACACTTGTTACCAGTTTAACAGGTAACTTAATGCCATCAAGTCATCTAATAGTGTAAACATGATAATTGCAATGCAGGTATTTCACATGGCTCTTAAAGCCTATTAATCTCTTTTGTTACCTCTCACTAGGCAACATAGCGTATTATGACACACAAGGCTCATAAAGTACTTTAAATAAATAGAGCATCATAGCTCATACCTGGCTATGTTCATTATCTCATAAAACCTACATGATTAGTACAGATAATAACATTCACATCAATTTCCTATCAATATCATGCACAACAGTTACAACATCACTATTCACAGGTAATGCCACTATTCCCTTACTAGGATTAGTGTTCCCCTTTACATTTCAATTAGGGTTATTCATCCCCTTTGTTCAATTAGAACCAATGACTTTCATTTCATTATCCAACCTTAGAGTGTCATGCCATATAGTATAACCCAAAATTAGGGTTTCACATATTCCTTCACCTTATTTGGAATTAGGGTTTACTATTCACATCAAATAGGGTTTATCATCAAAATACCCTGAATTAGGGTTTCTCATGTCATTTCCCTAAATTGGGATCATTCCATCATCATGGATTAGGGTTTCACCTATCATTACCCTCTTTTAGGGTTAAGATTCATTAACCTTTTTAATTAGGGTTTCATGATCTTACTATCAAGGATCATACCCTAATTAATCATTCATTCATATTTAAAGTGCTAAGACTTAAACATTACTTGGTTATCAATCATGTAGGAAGTTCTTTCTCTCTTATCTTTTATAAGATGATGTTTACTTCAGTCTTGATTAGACTAAGTCACTCAACTTGAATGAGAATTGACATATTGGAATATGTCATTTCCTTCATGATCATTAGAGTTTAGTTATTCAAAAGGTACTAGTCACCCTATCTCATTAAGGGTACAATTATTATAATCACCCTTGGTTTACATCATGTAATTGTTCAATTAGACAATAGACCTTTAACCACTTTATGTGTTCATATGATTTGATTAATTATCTTCCAAATGATCTTGGTCACTTAGACCCCAAATGGTCTTGACCAATCAAACCTAAAACGGTCTTGCTTGAAATACCTCCAAACGGTCTTGATTAAATACTTGAAATCATTTAGTAAAGTAGGTACCTGAAACTGTTTGCTAACGTGAACACTTTGAGATTGTTTGCTAAAGTAACCCTTGAAACAGCTTGCTAAAGTGAACACTTTGAGATCGTTTGCTAAAGTAACCCTTGAAATTGTTTGCTAAAGTAACCCTTGAAACAGTTTGCTAAAGTGAACACTTTGAGATCATTTTCTAAAGTGAACACTTGAGATCGTTTGCTAAAGTGAATACTTTGAGATTGTTTGCTAAAGTGAACACTTTGAGATCGTTTGCTAAAGTGAACACTTTGATGTCATTTGCTAAAGTAACCCTTGAAATCATTTGCTAAAGTAACCCTTTAAACTGTTTGCTAAAGTGAACACTTTGAGATCGTTTTCTAAAGTGAACAATTGATATCATTTGCTAAAGTAACCCTTGAAATCATTTGCTAAAGTAACCCTTGAAACCGTTTGACCAAAACACTCATGAGATCGATTGGGCTTCAAACGGTTTGGGATCGTTTGGTCCCAAATGGTCTTGAGACCGTTTGGTCCCAAACGGTCTTGAGACCATTTGGACTCAAACGGTCTTGAGACCATTTGGTCCAAACCTCCTCAAAACTGCATGGACCAAAAAGGGTCTCAACCTCTCTAATCGATTTAGGATTTCCAAGGTTAACTCCTTTATAAATTGAATCCATGTAATCACTAATCAACTGAACCTAAGCACCATGCTTCAAGTGAGATTAATGAATCATCCTTGAATTGATTCAATCTTTAATTGATCACCAATTAGGGTTTGAACCCAATTGAATTAGGGTTGAAGTCAATAAACCTTCAATATTAGTCATTATGGAACTAATTACTTAGAAATCATTGAACCACCAATCAAATTAGGCATGACCTGACCTCAAATAGTCTTGAGGTCATTTGGATGTCCTACAAATGGTCTTGAGACTGTTTTCCCATCCCATCATCAAAATTCATGACATCCAATTAGGGTTTGGATCATTGGATTGATCATCAAATTGATTATTGATTGTATTCCACTTCAGTGTCATTGGATCTTAAATTACTTAACCATTCTTAACCCTAGACCTCCAAATGGTCTTGGGTGATCACCAAATGGTTTTGAAACCGTTTGGGTCAATCAACCCAAAGTTCTAAGTCAATCAAATTACAAATCAGTACTTAACCCGATTAGGGTTTGGTGATTGATGGACCTTCAACTAATGAGCCAATTGAAACTAGTAAATTAAAATTAGTGGGTCTTTAACCAAAATCATCATCACCATTTCTCCAAATGGTCAACCATGGTCAACACCCTCAAATGGTTTTGAAATCGTTTGCTTTCAATCGGTTTGATGAAACTGTTTACCCCCAAACAGTTTGAAACCGTTTGCTCCCAAACGGTTTGGGAAACTGTTTGAGCAACTTTATTGAAACCTTTTGGTCTTGAATTTTATTTGGATAAGTGTCTAGGATTATGTCATCATCTTCTTCCTTCGTGCATCCAAGAACTACAGCCATTTTTCATGGAAATTGCAGCAATGAATCAAAAGAGTTCAAACTAGAACAAAATGAACAACGATTTATGGAGAATCGAATGCAATATCTATGTTTAAGGGTTTAAGTTATATAACCCACCTTTGAATCATATTCCAAGCTCCAAGATCCATGTCTCTAATGGTGGATGAAGCTCTAGCAATTGCCCAAGGCCTGTTCTTGAGTTTTAGGATGAAAGAGTTGGCTATGGTTGAAAATCGAGTGAAGAAAACAAGGAATGAAGCATTGATTTTCGTTTTTCACCATGAAACCAAGGTGGAAGATGATCAAAAGCTTACCAACAGGTTAGAGTCATCCTTCTCCTGCTCCTAAGCTCTCCTGTGGTCGGCCAAGGCAAAATGAGAAAAGAAATTCCAAGAAAGGTCCTTAAGTGGGTAGGAAAAAGGATATGTATAAGGGATTTCCAAGGAAAGAGAAAATGAAATTATTTTCTTTAATTTCCGAGATTATTTCCACCACTTCTCCCTCAATTCCTTGGCCACGAAGCCAACTTCATTATCTTGCAAAACCTATTCTTTATCCAAGGATTGATGGAAGAGAAATTAAGCACCTTAATGAATTTTATACTAATATCCAACTTTTAGTGGATATTACTTTTTATTATGTTAATGTGAGTGGGTTTTCCACTCAACCAAGATACTTTTGTGCCATATCAAGGAACAAGCTCGTCCAACACTTTACAAAATCATCCCTCAACTTTTGGTTGAAGGTCTCCTCAGTTAAATTATTTCTTTTTACATTAAATTAAATTAAAGTTCCATTTATTCTTAAATATTGATTATTTTAATGTCAAGATTCTCTCTCCTCCAACATAATTTAATGAGGTTCCCCTCTCAATTTATTTTCTCTACATGATTCCAAGAAACATGAGGGACCCTCTAGAGGTGGTATTTTGCATATTGAACCCTAGGTTTTGGGTAAATTTCACATTACACCAAAATTAGGTTTTAATGCACAAAGATTGCTCAACAAGCTCTATCTTGGTGCCCAAGCTTGTGAAAACTATACCACTACATCATATTCATTCTTATGATGTCTCAACATCATAGGAACATTTTATCATGTACAATTTGCAAGTTAACCCCTCAACTTGGGTAATTTGCACTTTAGTCCAAAATTAACAAAATAATGTTTCAACATTATTCAAAAAGGATTGAAATTGAAATGTAATTTCCTCTTGAGCCTTAATTACTTTTCAAAGGATAAGAGAAAGAATCTAGTCAACTTTATTAAACAAAACACCTAGGGTTAGAACATAACCCAGGTCAGGGTTGTTACAAATTATCCACCCCTTACAAGGATTTCATCCCCGAAATCAACAAAACATTAAGAGAAAAGAGTAGGACATTTCCTCCTCATCTCTTCCCCTAATTCCCATGTAGCTTCTTCAACACCACGGTGATTCCATAGGACTTTTAAAAGGCTTATATCTTTCTTTTTCATCTTCTTGATCCTTTTATTAAGAACTAACATAGTTCCTTCAACATAAGATATATCAATATTTAATTCTACTTCCATAGGTTGTAGAACTAACTCAGTATCAGGATGACACTTCCTTAACATGGAAATGTGGAACACTGGGTGCAACTTATGCAACTCATGTGGTAACTCCAGCTTGTAAGCTACTTTTCCAATCCGTTCAATGATTGGATAAGGCCCCATAAATCTAGGAGCTAACTTTCCCTTCCTTCCAAATCTAAGGACTCCTTTCCAAGGTGAGAACTTGAGATACACTCTGTCTCCAACCTGGAATTCTAAAGGTCTACGACACTTATCAGTGTAAGATTTCTGTCTATCTTGTGTAGTCTTTAACTGTTGTTGTATTATTTTAATCTTTTTTGTGGTCTGCTGCACAAGATCAGGACCCAAAAGTTGATATTCACCAGTTTCATACCAACATAGGCAAGATCTACAACGTCTACCATACAAAGCTTCATATGGTTCCATGTCAATACTGTGTCGATAGCTATTATTGTAGGCAAACTCTATCAAGCTCAGATGTAGATCCCAACTTCCTATAAATTGAAGGATACATGCTCTAAGCAAGTCCTCCAAGGTTTGTATAGTCCTTTCTGATTGTCCATCTGTCTGAGGATTAAAGGTTGTACTAAACTTTAATTGTGTGCCTAAAGCTTTATGAATTCGTTCCCAAAAACGACTCATAAACTGGGGACCTCTGTCAGAAACAATGGTAACTGGGACCCTGTGCAAACGCACTATCTCATCTACATATAACTGTGCCAACTTCTCAGCAGAATAGGTTGTTTTGATAGGTAAGAAATATGTTGTTTTTGTCAACCTATCAACTATCACCCAAATGGAATCATGACCTTTGGCTGTTCTAGGAAAACCAACCACGAAGTCCATGGTTACATGATCCCACTTCCACTGTGGTATAGGCAAAGGTTGCATTGTTCCTGCGGGCTTCTGGTATTCAACTTTAACTTTCTGACACAGTGGACACCGCATAACAAACTCAGCAACATCTTTCTTCAAACTAGGCCGCCAATACATATCTTTCAAGTTATGATACATCTTGGCGCTTCCTGGATGCATAGCATACATTGAAGAATGAGCTTCTTCCAGGACTAACTTTCTTAAGTTATCAACATCAGGTACTATCATTCTACCATAATAACAGGCTACCTGATCATCTGAATCATGGAAACCATCTTGTTTCTCAGTACCATACTCTGATCTAATCTGCTGAACTACAGCATCAACTTGCTATGTTTCTTTAATCTGTTGTCTTAGAGTAGGTTTTATGTGTATCTCAGCTAGCAACCCGGCTAACAATGATACTTTCAGTTGTACATTGTTTTGCCTCAAGGATATAAACATATCCCTCCTAGAGAACACCAAAGAATTCAGTTGTGCTTTATCTAGGGTTGGTGTTGCTGATTTCCTGCTTAATGCATCAGCCACCACATTGGCCTTCCCTGGGTGATAATCAATTGTACAGTCATAATCCTTGATTAACTCCATCCGGCGGCATTGCCTCATGTTTAACTCATGCTGAGAAAACATGTACTTTAGGTTCTTATGGTCTGTGAAAATCTGGAACGTCTCTCCATAGAGGTAATGTCTCCAGATCTTCAAAGCATGGACTACAGCAGCTGGCTCTAGATCATGTGTTGGATAATTCTCCTCGTGTTTCTTATGTTGTCAAGAAGCAAAAGAAATCACTTGCTTATCCTGCATCAACACACATCCTAGTCCATTCTTAGATACATCACAGAAAACTATATACCCTTTCCCTTGTTCATGTAACACCAACACTGGTGCACTTGTCAACCTTTCCTTCAACAACTGGAATGATTGTTGACACTTATCATTCCAGGCAAAAGGAACATCCTTCCTGGTCAACTTGGTTAAGGGTAAGGCTATAGAACTAAAGTTCTTAATGAACCTCCTGTAATAGCCTGCCAACCCTAAGAAACTATGAATCTTCATCGGTGTCTTCGGTTGTTCCCATTGCAAGACAGATTCTACCTTTTTAGGGTCAACACGAATACCTGAAGTAGATATTACATGTCCAAGAAAAGAAACTTCTGGTAACCAGAACTCACACTTGCTAAACTTAGCATATAACTTATGCTCTCTTAGTAAAGCTAAAGCCTGACTAAGATGTTGCTCATGTTGTTGAGCATCTCTACTGTAGATCAGGATGTCATCTATGAAGACGACTACACACTGATCAAGAAAAGGTTGAAAGATTCTATTCATGAGTTCCATGAATGCAGTTGGTGCATTAGTTAGTCCAAACGACATAACTGTGAACTCATACTGACCATACCTTATTCTAAAGGCAGACTTAGGTATGTCACTCTCCTTGATACACAACTGATGGTATCCCAACCTTAGATCTATCTTAGAGAAGATAGTTGCACCACACAACTGATCAAACAAGTCATCAATCCTTGGCAGAGGATACTTGTTCTTTATAGTTACTTTATTCAACTATCTATAGTCAATACATAACCGCATCGATCTGTCTTTCTTCTTAACAAAGAGGACTGAATCACCCCATGGTGAAGTACTCGGTCGGATAAAACCCTTCTCAAGCAGCTCCTGAAGTTGTTTCTTGAGTTCTACCATCTCAGCAGGCGGCATCCTATATGGTGTTTGTGCTATTGGATGCGTGCCTGATATTAGATTAATTTCAAAATCAATCTCTCGGGGCAGAGGTACACCTAGAAGTTCTTTAGGAAATACATCTTCAAATTCCCTGACTATAGGAACTTCATCAGGATTAGAACTCTCCATGGTAGTATCTACCACATGTGCCAAGAATGCAAAACATCCTTGCCTCATCAGCTTCTCAGCTACCATAGCTGACACAAGACAGGTTGGAAGGATCTTTCTATCTCCCTGACAGACCCATGTGTCACTATTATCTGTGAACACGACTTGCTTGGACTCACAATCCAAGACAACCTTGTACTTCTCTAAGGTGTCCATCCCAAGAATTATATCGAACCCGTGCATGTCAAGGGGTATAAGATCCACTTGAATGTGATGTTCAGAAAAGAAACGAATGCAGGGAGAACATACCTCCCGCAACACTACATATCCCATCAAAGGAGTTTCTAACTTCAAACTCTCTGCCCTATGACCAACTGTCATATTGCAGTCAAGAATCACTCTTCGAGTGATAAAGGAATGTGTAGCACCCAGATGAATTAAAACAGATACGACACCGGATGTAGACATATCAGAATAAGACAAATTCATATGACCTGTCACAACCCGAGGGTTGACTACTGCATCAGGATGATTCATCGCATAATACCTTATTGTTGCATGTGGCTGATTCAGTGCTCGATTACTTGGTGTCGACGATCCATCTTGGGATGCTTGTCCACGTCCTCTAGCGCCACTTGGAAATTGTCGCCTCTGAGAGCCTTACTGACTCTACCTCTGAGGTTGAGTCACACTTGCTTCTCTGTCTCTACAATCCTTCATCAGATGCCCCATCTTTCCACATATGAAGCAACTTTTGTTCCCTGGCTGTAGTCAGGATGGTCTTGTAACCAATACTGATGCTGAGCTATGGGCTCCTTCTGGTGGTAAACTTTGGCCTCTACCCCTATTTGACGTCCACTGTCTCTGGGTACTGAACCTTGGTGGTGCCATTGGTGCAGAAAACCTCAGTTTCTTAAAACTTTTGGACATGGATCCTTGGAACTGGGGGTAAACTTTCTTATTCTTAGTCTGTCACTTCTCAGTCATAGACCTCTCTATCCGTCTAACAGACTCCATGAAAGTAGCAAATCTCTACCTGTTCTCCAGAGCGGATACAGGGGTAGTCAAATAAGTGTTTAATCCTTTCTCAAAACACAAAATCCTTTCCTCATCTGTAGTTTCCATATGCGGGCAGAACCGCAAAAGCTCCATGAACTTAGCCTCATACTCACTAACATTCATTGATCCTTGTCTTAACCTCTCAAACTGAGAAATCTTCTCATCAAGGAACGTCTTAGGAAAGTGTCTATTGATGAATTCTCATCGAAATACTTCCCATTCGATCTCCACACCAGGCCTCTTTCCCTCTTCTATGGTCCACCAGTGACCAGCACTCCCTTTAAGAAGGTACACTGCATGTCTAACCTTCTCAACCTCTGGGATGTCAGGGATTTTAAAGGCCTTCTCTAGTTCAGTCAGCCACATGTCAGCATCTTATGGGTCAGCTGTCCCAGCATACTCCGTGGCTCCAACTCGACGAAGTCGTTTAAATGTCTTGTCGGCTCCCTATCCTTCATGGTGGGTAGATTCCCTAGGTGCAGGTATTGGCATCCTATCAGTCATGTGAGTCATGGCAGCCATAAACTGCCCAAACATGGCTTGGAGGGTTGGGTTCCCCATGTCAGCTTGATTGAACTGGGATTGTTCAGGTACGGGCTCCTCCCTATCATGGTCTCATGCACCTCTTCCTGGTGCAGCAACGCTGCTCTTGGCAGCATGTTCATTGTTTGATCCAGACATCTTTAGTTCTTCTTCTCCTCCTATATGAGCAGAAGATACTATCAGATAAACTGGAAGACACTAGAACAGACTCAACAACCTTAGTCCTATGTCTCTGTAGAGTCAGCGAACCTAGAGCTATGATACCACTAAATTGTGTTGTACGATTCACAAAAATGAGATTAACTAATGTAGAAGCGAATCATTAGCAGCGGAATTACTAAAAAATCACTAAAAAATAAAACTTTTTACAAAGAGATCCATAAATTAAAAAACTCTTTCATAAGAACCAAAGTGAGTTATTTACAATCTAGTTCATTATCACATCTCTGTATCACATCATCTCGAGAGTCACCAGCACTAACTTCCCTATTAAGTTGTACATTAGCAGTATACAAAAATCTCGAGGCATCAAGCCAAAAATCTTAGATCAACATTAAACTAACTACTGACTCCTAGGACCTAAGAGTACAGAGATGACACATAGGACCCTCTATACACAGGACTTGACAGACAATGTCTCCACCTGAGGATCACTGTTGTCCTTGATGATGTTGATGTTGTTGTTCACCCACTATAGGGTTTCTTCCTCTTCTGTGTCTTCCTAAAAAGTTGAATCCCACGGGGGTGAGACAATTGAAAAACAATGTCCCAGCAAGAGATATAACTCTCCGCCAGAAACATTATTATTGCAGATAAAAGAATAATTCTAAGAAGAGGAGTTGTAAGTATTCAACAGCAGTTAAGACATTAACTAACTATTTAGAGCATTAATTTCTATTCAAGTCAATTCAGCTATGTCTGGATAAAGAAGCATGTCATTTATTTAAATAAGGAATATGAATAAGATGTATAGTATTTATCCAGTTAAAACATGCTAAGCAATGTATCATCAACCATTGGTTCTCGTATTTCAACCTTAAGCAAATACGCTACATAGTTGATTACATTTTACAAGCATACTTAAGCCTTGAGGAGATGAGGTATACTGCTCATATTCCAACCAACCATTATGAAATCGAAATTGGTACCATACATAGGTCAATAGAAGAGTCAGATTTCCATGACCTCATCCTCCTCAGTCAGAGTGAGGATTAACATGCAGGACATCTCGTGTCTCTGCTAAATAGCTTTCCAGGGTATACTGGCAACTTTGCTATCAGAGTTACAGTGGCATGATGTACTATCTTCGCAATCGAGAGATTTCATGTTTATCTCACATCAGTTTGCCATTAATATCATCATCAGGAAATTTGTGATACATCTATCCCAGCATATATATATATATATAATGAATGATTGAGAGATTTAATGCTTATCTCACATCAATTCCTCCATTAGGGCGTAAGGATAATTGTGCCCATAACCCCCTCATACTCCAAAGTATGCTCTCCAGGAATTCCCTTGGGAAAACATATTTCACCATCACCAAACTACTGATGATAATGGATCTATGGTCAGGGCTCTACGTGATATCATTTCACTTGATTATTTAAGTACATTATAGTATTCTTTTAGCATCAAGCATGTTTTCAAACATAAACCATTATAACAATTGTTATAAAGAATGAGTACTATTTTTATCAAGTTCATTTCACAGCTTTATTAACATTGGGATCTCAATCCCTTATCCTCTCACCATCTTAATTCAAGGATATGGGTGTTCAAACCCTTAGATCATCAAACACTTGTTACCACTTTAACAGGTAACTTAATGCCATCAAGTCATCTAACAGTATAAACATGATAATTGCAATGTAGGTATTTCACATGGCTCTTAAAGCCTATTAATCTCTTTTGTTACCTCTCACTAGGCAACATAGCATATTATGGCTCACAAGGCTCATAAAGTACTTTCAATAAATAGAGCATCATAGCTCATACCTGGCTATGTTCATTATCTCATAAAACCTACATGATTAGTACAGATAATAACATTCACATCAATCTCCTATCAATATCATGCACAACATTTACAACATCACTATTCAAAGGTAATGTCACTATTCCCTTACTAGGATTAGTGTTCCCCTTTACATTTAAATTAGGGTTATTCATCCCCTTTGTTCAATTAGAACCCATGACTTTCATTTCACTATCCAACCTTAGAGTATCATGCCATATAGTATAACCCAAAATTAGGGTTTCACATATTCCTTCACCTTATTTGGAATTAGGGTTTACTATTCACATCAAATAGGATTGATCATCAGAATACCCTGAATTAGGGTTTCTCATGTCATTTCCCTAAATTGGGATCATTTCATCATCATGGATTAGGGTTTCACCTATCATTACCCTCTTTTAGGTTTAAGATTCATTAACCTTATTAATTAGGGTTTCATGATCTTACTATCAAGGATCATACCTTAATTAATCATTCATTCATATTGAAAGTGCTAAGACTTAACCATTACTTGGTTATCAATCATGTAGGACGTTCTTTCTCTCTTATCTTCTATAAGATGATGTTTACTTCAGTCTTGATTAGACTAAGTCACTCAACTTGAATGAGAATTGACATATTGTATTATGTCATTACCTTCATGATCATTAGAGTTTAGTTATTCAAAAGGTACTAGTCACCCTATCTCATTAAGGGTACAATTATTATAATCACCCTTGGTTTACATCATGTAATTGTTCAATTAGACAATGGACCTTTAACCACTTTATGTGTTCATACGATTTGATTAATTATTTTCCAAATGATCTTGGTCACTTAGACCCCAAACAGTCTTGACCAATCAGACCTCAAACGGTCTTGCTTGAAATACCTCCAAATGGTCTTGGTTGAATATTTGAAAGTGTTTAGTAAAGTAGGTGCTTGAAACCGTTTGCTAAAGTGAACACTTTGAGATCATTTTCTAAAGTAACCCTTGAAACTGTTTGCTAAAGTGAACACTTTGAGATCATTTGCTAAAGTAACCCTTGAAATCGTTTGCTAAAGTAACCCTTGAAACCGTTTGCTAAAGTGAACACTTTGAGATCGTTTGCTAAAGTGGACACTTGAGATCGTTTGCTAAAGTGAACACTTTGAGATCGTTTGATAAAGTGAACACTTTGAGATTGTTTGCTAAAGTGAACACTTGAGATCGTTTGCTAAAGTGAACACTTTGAGATCGTTTGCTAAAGTGAACACTTTGAGATCGTTTGCTAAAGTGAACACTTGAGATCGTTTGTTAAAGTAAACCTTGAAATTGTTTGCTAAAGTAACCCTTGAAACTGTTTGACCAAAACACTCATGAGATCGATTGGGCCTCAAACGATTTGGGATCGTTTGGTCCCAAATGGTCTTGAGACCGTTTGGACTCAAATGGTCTTGAGACTGTTTGGTCCAAACCTCCTCAAACTTTCATGGACCAAAAAGGGTCTCAACCTCTCTAATCGGTTTAGGGTTTCCAAGGTTAACTCCTTTATCAATTGAATCCATGTAATCACTAATCAACTAAACCTAAGCACCATGCTTCAAGTGAGATTAATGAATCATCCTTCAATTGATTCAATCTTCAATTGATCACAAATTAGGGTTTGAACCCAATTGAACTACGATTGAAATCAATAAACCTTCAATATTAGTCATTATGGAACTAATTACTTAGCAATCATTGAACCACCAATCAAATTGGGCATGACCTGACCTCAAACGGTCTTGAGGTCATTTGGATGACCTCCAAACGGTCTTGAGACCATTTTCCCATCCCATCATCAAAATCCATGACATCCAATTAGGGTTTGGATCATTGGATTGATCATCAAATTGATTATTGATTGTATTCCACTTTAGTGTCATTGGATCTTCAATTACTTAACCATTCTTAACCCTAGACCTCCAAATGGTCTTGGGTGACCCCCAAACGGTCTTGAGACCGTTTGGGTGATCCCCAAATGGTTTTGAAACCGTTTGGGTCAATCAACCCAAAGTTCTAAGTCAATCAAATTACAAATCAGTACTTAACCCGATTAGGGTTTGGTGATTGATGGACCTTCAACTAATGAGCCAATTGAAACTAGTAAATTAAAATTAGTGGGTCTTTAACCAAAATCATCATCACCATTTCTCCAAATGGTCAACCATTGTCAACACCCTCAAACGGTTTTGAAATCATTTGCTTTCAATTGGTTTGATGAAACCGTTTACCCCCAAACGGTTTGAAACCGTTTGCTCCCAAACGGTTTGGGAAACTGTTTGAGAAACTTTATTGAAACCTTTTGGTCTTGAATTTTATTTGGATAAGTGTCTAAGATTATGTCATCATCTTCTTCCTTCGTGCATCCAAGAACTACAACCATTTTTCATGGAAATTGCAGCAATGAATCAAAAGAGTTCAAACTAGAACAAAATGAACAACGATTTATGGAGAATCGAATGCAATATCTATGTTTAAGGGTTTAAGTTATATAACCCACCTTTGAATCAGATTCCAAGCTCCAAGATCCATGTCTCTAATGGTGGATGAAGCTCTAGCAATTTCCCAAGGTCCGTTCTTGAGTTTTTGGATGAAAGAGTTGGCTATGGTTGAAAATCGAGTGAAGAAAACAAGGAATGAAGCATTGATTTTCGGTTTTCACCATGAAACCAAGGTGGAAGATGATCAAAAGATTACCAACAGGTTAGAGTCATCCTTCTCCTGCTCCTAAGCTCTCCTGTGGTCGGCCAAGGCAAAATGAGAAAAGAAATTCCAAGAAAGGTCCTTAAGTGGGTAGGAAAAAGGATATGTATAAGGGATTTCCAAGGAAAGAGAAAATGAAATTATTTTCTTTAATTTCCGAGATTATTTCCACCACTTCTCCCTCAATTCCTTGTCCACGAAGCCATCTTCATTATCTTGCAAAACATATTCTTTATCCAAAGATTGATGGAAGAAATTAAGCACCTTAATGAATTTTATACTAATATCCAACTTTTAGTGGATATTACTTTTTATTATGTTAATGTGAGTGGGTTTTCCACTCAACCAAGATATTTTTGTGCCATAGAAAGGAACAAGCTCGTCCAAAACTATACAAAATCATCCCTCAACTTTTGGTTGAAGGGATCCTCAGTTAATTTATTTCTTTTTACATTAAATTAAATTAAAGTTCCATTTATGCTTAAATCTTGATTATTTTAATGTCTAGATTCTCTCTCCTGCAAGATAATTTAATGAGGTTCCCCTCTCAATTTATTTGCTCTAAATGATGCCAAGAAACATGAGGGACACTCTAGAGGTGGTATTTTGCATATTGAACCCTAGGTTTTGGGTAAATTGCACATTACACCAAAACTAGGTTTTAATGCACAAAGATTGCTCAACAAGCTCTATCTTGGTGCCCAAGCTTGTGAAAACTATACCACTACATCATATTCATTCTTATGATGTATCAACATTAGAGGAACCTTTTATCATGTACAATTTGCAAGTTAACCCCTCAACTTGGGTAATTTGCACTTTAGTCCAAAATTAACAAAACAATGTTTCAACATTATTCAAAAAGGATTGAAATTGAAATGTAATTTCCTCTTGAGCCTTAATTACTTTTCAAAGGATAAGAGAAGCATCTAGTCAACTTTATTAAACAAAATACCTAGGGTTAGAACATAACCCAGGTCAGGGATGTTACAATTCTATTGCTCCAAGAATTTGATTTGGAGATCATTGACAAGAAGGGAACTAAGAATTCTATAGACGATCACCTCTCTCATATTGAATCACCCTATAATGATGTAAAAAAGGTCAAGGAGGCAATGCCGCATGAGCAAATCTTCTTGGTTGACTCTGCTCAAAGACCATGGTACAAGAAAATATCCAACTTCTTGGCTAATGGGAGAGTACCAAGCACATGGACTAGGGAGAAAAGTAAAAGGTTGCTTTATTTGGTGAAGAACTACGTGTGGGATGACCCACATATCTTCGAGTATTTCCCTAATCAACTCATAAAAAGGTGCATTCCAGAAGTGAGCACCAAGAAATTCTTTCCATGTTCCATTCTAGCATATGTGAAGGACACTTCGGTGGAAAATGGGAAGACCCAAAAAAGTTCTCCAATGTGGTTTCTTTTTGCCACCATTGTTCAAGGGTTCTCATGAGTATTGCAAAACTTGATTGAAGTGCCAAAAAGTGGGCACCATCTCAAAGAGGTACATGAGGCCTCTATCTCCTATTCTTGTAGTAGAGGTGTTTGATGTTTTGGGGTATTGACTTCATGGGTCCATTTCCCCCTTCTTTTGGGTATGTGTACATCTTGGTGGTCATATACTATGTCTGCAAGTGGGTGGGAGCAATAGCTACAAGAACAAATGACCACAAGGTGGTGTGCAAGTTTGTCAAATTAAATTTCTTCAACCAGTTTGGTGTACCAAGAGCTATGATTAGTGATGGTGGAAGTCACTTCATCCATAGAGACTTTGAGATTTTACTAAAAATACATGGAGTCAATCATCGTGTGGCTACTCCTTACCACCCTCAAACTAGTGGTCAATTTTAGTTGGCCAATTAGGAGATAAAGCTCATTCTTGAGAAGATCGTGAGATCGGACCGCAAGGATTGGTCTCTACGAGTCAACGAAGCTTTATTATGAATATGGACATTGTCGGAGTTAGAAGGAACCTGCATCTCCATGAATTGGAGGAAATGAGGCACGAGGCCTGTGAATTTTCAAAGAGATACAAAGAAATAATAATGTTTTTACGTCATTGATAAAGAAGAAGTCATTTGAGCCCAGGCAATGGGTGTGGTTGTACAACTCAAGGATGAAATTCTTCCCTGGAAAGCATATATCAAGGTGGGAAGGGCCATACTTAGTGAAATATGTGTACCCATGTGGTACCATTGTGATATGTGAGAAATAAGGTGAAAAAGAACTCATATTGAATGGTCAAATATTGAAATCCATTGTGGATGTTGAACCTGACAAGGGCCATCAAAGTTTCGATATCGTCATGCTAGTTGAGAAACCCTCCATTAATGAAGATATGTGCTTGAATAAACATGAGATAGGCATATACTACAAGGATGCTTTGAAGTTCCCAAGAGGATGAGTGAACCAAGAATCAATATGCTCGGTTGAAGGCATAAAACTTAGGGCTAGTGGGAGACAACCCACCTAGGTTTGAGAACTTTTGAACCCAACCTTCAATTTTTGATACTTTTCATTTGCTTCCCCACATTACAAGAAACACACACTTGTGTCTAATACTTTTTGTTTAGTTTTTGGAGATGTGATAGGGTCACATGTGAAATAGAGTGATATAATGAGTTGAATTGGTTGAGAAGTGAGAGAAAAATGATAGAACCTCAATTGAATTTATAGATGTGAAGATTTTTGAAGTTGAATGTGAAGATGGGATGATTTGACACCCACCACGGTTGTGGTACATGGGAATGGTAGTGGTGGGAAATGAAAAAATGATCAAGGTCATGGGGGGTTTTGATAAGAAAAGAGGGAGAGCCACCATGGGCGTGGAGAATGGAAACCGCCACAGGCATGGAAATTGTCACAGGCGTGGCGTCAACAATCTGAATCTTCCTCAAAAAAGTCAGTAAGGTCATGGCACCCATTGCAACCATTCTTCCAACCAACCACCACAGGTTCGGTGACCCACCACGACTGTGGTAGGTTTGACCCCACCACTTAAGTGGCAATTTGTTTTCCACAGACCACAAATTCTGCTCATTTCCATGACCTCTCCTCGCTTGTGGCACAGTGCCCAACTTCTCCCAATCACCCTCTCCACCACATCTAGCCCACTTTCACCTCCAATCAACCTCCTAAACATATCCCCCATCTCAACAACACCTCCTTCCATCTCTTCCACCCTCAAACTACCTACTAACCATAGCAAATCTCCATCATGCTTCCCCTCATCTAGAAAATCTGATCACCACCACCCCTAAACCCTCTACAACCTGATTTCAAAAGTAATCAACCTCCCCAACCATAAATCTACCACACCAGACCTCCCTTCATCTTTTCTAACACAACAACTCCCTTTTCCACCTTCATTTTTCATAAATACGAAAAGCCCTAGTTCTTTCCCCCATTTTTCTCCAAGCAATAAAAAAAGTTGGCAAGCCTATCAAGAAAGTGGCTCAAAGTAGACTCCAAGCACTCACCAGAAGTAGGGTATGAACCAAAAGAGAATCCACCACCATCCCAATGCCCTCTCATATCCCTACACCATCACCTTCCAACTACATTTCTAGTTCAGTTCTTCATTCAACATCCATGAGTAGTTCTCACCTCTGCTCATCCAACAACTATCACACCTTGAATGCAACATACGAGGAAGAAGATGAGTATTATTTCAATGTCAACACGATGATTGACTCCTTAGATCCAGATGCCACCACCCTTCTGCATCGAGGAAAGGGGACAGTTGCCCCCATCATCTTCATGTGCTCCACCACTACCTACATAGGCACGTCACTCACCTCCGCAGCCAGGTATAGGCCACAACACCGGCCACCAGCCTGATGGCAATTATTGATTGATGATGAGGGAAATGATCAAGATGAGCACTTTGAGGAGACATATCCACTAAAGCTAGATTCTAGTTCAGGATCCCACACTTATGGGATGGAAGAGGATGAAGAAATATCTAAATAATAAGAATTGGATCCAAAGTTGCTTAAAATTCTAGCAACACTTGAGGCGGACAGGATAAGGGTGCTTGGTAAGGCTCTCAAGGGTGTTTCATATATGATAAGTAACCAAAGAAATATCACTTTGAATCCCCTTTACCCTGAGTGCATGACCAAAAGGATGATTGCTACCCACTATGCTTGTTGGGCTACAATACAAGCATTGGTTATCAATTTCATAACTGAATCTGGATTGAAGTCTTATGGGATGTTCAAGGTGACCATCATCACGTAGATACATATATTGAGTTGACACAACAATTTTTTGCCACACTGGAGAAAACCATATCACGTAGATACATATATTGAGTGGACAGGATAAGGGTGACAAGCATAAAGGGGAACATGCCATCCGCTTTGAATTGGAAAATTAAATGCATGTGCTAACCACCTCCCAGTTGAACAACATTTTTGTCACTAGCCCCAAGGAAGCCAAGCACTGAGAGAATGGATGCACTGAAAGGGAGGGATACATAGAATATGTGAAAATGTGGAAAGATATAATTGGGAAAACAACTTTCACACTGGGAAAGTAAAAAATAAGTGAAATCCATAATCCCTTTGTGAGGTACTTACAAAAAGTCATCGCAAACACAATTGTTGCCAGGTATGACAAAAAGGGGAGGTGCTCTCAAAAGGATCTTTTTGTCCTTTATTTGGTGTTAAAAAGAAAATATATCCACCTAGAAATACTTTTAATAGCTCATATAAGGTCAATCTCATCCAAGAATAAAACACCCTTTGTTATGGGAGGGATTGTAACCTCATTTGCACTAGCCCAAGGACAAGACTAAATAGGGTTCACTAAGGCATGGGAAGTGAAATTTGTAAACTTGAATTATCTAGTCTGATCCCAAATGATTTAATTGGTTGACTATAAGACAATTTAACCCCCGTTATCCTGGAATCACACTAGACCTCCCATACTACAATGAAACACTCATATAACACCCAGGTCCCCATGTTTAAAATTGGGAATACCAGCATCCTAGGGAGAACTTTAGAGATGTCACATTTGATCTACCTGAAGGGGCTAGAGAAACAAATGCAGAGGAGCAGTATTAGGAAGAGAAGTAGAGAGATACACATAGAGTAAGAAGGAGAGAGGAAGCAAAATCATCTTAGCACCAACCCTGACAAACACCTATGACATGGCCACCATACAAGCACAGCTGGAAGGCATTCAGCAGACCCAGTAGAGCATGCAACAAATTCAATAGTACATGTGGAAAGATAAAAAAACAATGCATTATAGGACCAACCATATGTACCAGTATTAGCATGAACATGCACAAAGGAACCCCCAATGGGGGGAAGACTACTGGAGTGCCCTTTCTGTATATCTAGAGAGATACCCTCACATGTAGGAAGACTATTGGGGTCATTATTACTAGCACCCTCCACCTCAGGCTTGCCCACCAACATAGGGAGATATTCCTTAGGATTCACCACAATGTTGAGTGACAACTACCCTATCATTCCTAAGCTTTAGTTTCATGATGAGGATAATATGATTCAAAATTTTGGGTGGTAGGGCGGTATGCCCTTTTCATTTTTCTCATTATGATTACACTTGTTTCACCTTGTTCCCTTGTTTTAACCATATTATTTAGATACCATCGTATATAGCATACATTTCTTAGTGCATGCATTCATGCATATCATATAGTTTAATTTCATGCATATTTGTGTAAATTTTCAATTTTTTTCTTTTCATGCCATGCATTGCATCTCATGTAGATTTTTGGTAATTTTGTGTGTTTTAACTAGGATTTGCTTAATTTATGTTATTCATTTTCTAATGAAGGTTTAGATGTGATTGGGTGCAAGTTGGCACCATTTTGGCCATTTTTTCCAAATTAGAATGTCTTTCCCAAGCAGCATGTTTCGACCTAATCTCCACTCTTTGAACTAAAAATCTTGACTTGTGACAAAGGGATGCTACATTCTTGTGTTATATTGCTAAATTGTCTTAATAGTTGATTTTATACATGTCAATCACTTCCCTTGTGTTTGTGAATTGTTTGGTTCAATTGTGATTTGATCAAGCTAGGAACGCTTAGGGTTTGTGGAAACACGTGATAAAAGTATGAATTTGATGTTGTTCACTCATGTGGTGAGACATTATTTGATAAAGTGTTGGAATAATTTTCATGCAGGAAATCTTATGTTGAAGACCACACTAGTGACCTCCCCTTTGAGCTGACTTTTCTTTTAACATCTTATTACCTCTCTGCCTCATGAAAGGATACTGAAGTGCACATATTCAGCCTTGGTCACCCCAAAAGTTGGGGTGGCCATATCTATATCCCCTCACTTCACTCTCACCACCATGTTCCCTAGCTACACTAAAGGTAAAGCAAAGAAAACATGCAAAAAGAAAATAAAATATGCCCCTATGTAATAGAAACTAAATAAAGAAGAGATGAATGCTCCTGTGTAATAGCACTCCAACATTTTATTGCAACCCTTTCTTCTATTTACATGTCCATTGAGCTAGGAAACATCAATCCTAACTCACTTCACCCTTTTTCTGAAGCCATGTGGGTCACATAGTGTGGTTTGAATTATGAAATTGAATGCGTGAAAGTGAAACAACACTCCTAGTCATCTTTTATTATTTCCACCATGAAATAATATACATGAAGGCCATATGTATTGATTGTGTATTACATGCCTTACATGTGAAGTGTGTATGCTCAATGCTGAATTCATGTTTGGTTTGTAAAACTGGAGAGGAGACATGTGGAACACATATACTTAGTCACCATTAAGCCCATTTAGTCAATAATCATTTGTTGCAATGCATTTATCATTTTTGTTTGTTGAAAGAAATGGAAAAGAGATTAAGTTGGAGCATTCTTGAGGACAAGTATTTTTTAAATTTGGGGCAGTGATGCAAACCTAATTTAGTCCTTCATCCTATGCTTTTTGCATCTTAATCACATCTATACATGTTAGAATGCAACTTAATTTCCCTAATGTGTGATTTCATATTAAATGTACTTATGGCTTCTTTTTGTGTGTTTTCTAGGCATTTTTACTATGCATTGGATGAAAAGGAGAAACATAGAGAGGATCCTTGGGTTTATACACCCCAGGATTGGACCTAGAATATCTCCACGCCTCTCATGGATGGGGAAAAGTAGGTTTAATGCAAAGAGTAGCTAATTTAAGGATTTTGGAGCACAAACATGCAGTTGGGTCCTTAAAATGGGCAGTTGTACCTTACCCCATCTGTGACCAAAGTTCTTCCCCAACCATGACCAAAGTCCTCCTCCTCACACTAAAATTCAAGAAATTCAAGTGCTACATAAAATCAACCACCATAGTTGTGGCCACCAAAATAGTCATCGTGCTCTAGAGCTACCACGCTTGTGGTCAATACCGCGACTGTGGGGAGAGACGCCCACAATGACCAGCTTCATCAGAATGCATGTGGCTTCTCCATACAACACATCCATATCAGACACTATGGTCATGCCACTAGCCCTCCAAACCCATCATCCAACCTATCATTTTCTCCCATATTCACCTTACTCGTAGCCATCCACCACAACCATGTTCACTCCACTTCACCATAGCATTGGTCGCCAAAAACCCTAATATATTTTTTACACTACTTTATCAAAACTACCCCCATTTAACCTAAAGCTTCCCCACCACATATATATACCTAGGTGGCACCTATAGCATGAGGTTACTACTCCCTAGCAATGATTTCTACCTTCCTTAGTGGATTCAAGAGCTCCCACCTACTCCCACATATCTACTCTCCATTTCCACATTCCTCCACCAAAATACCCTAGTTTTCTTGGGTTTTGTCCACTTCCACTACCTATTCCATTCCCTCTTGCTACCAAGGAGAGAGAAGGGTAGATCTCAGACCCTACCCTGGAAGTTGACATTTTGGACTTAGCCAAACAAGGTTGAAGGTTAGATCTAAATAGATGTTTAGTATAACCCCAATGAGCTAATTCATGTATAGATAACCTTAATTAACCTAATGTTCTAACATTAATCTTAGGTTTATAATGGATACATAAAATATGCAACATAACTCATTTTGGTGGTAACATGAAGATAAGAAACTTAATTGGATGAATAATTTAGATAATGGGTTGTTAATGGGACATATGACATATCTCATAAAAATAAGTCTCAAAAGTGGAAACAAACTTCAAATTCGTAATCTACACATCAAAATTAGCCTACATGTCAAATTTCATCTAATTTGGACAACCTTGAAATATTAGGATAAGTTTAGAAGAGAAAATGAGTAAAAGGCATAAGTAATGAATAATGTGATTATATAACTTCATAATATGGAAATAATGGCAAATTCATATTGAACACATCAAAGATAACTTGTGTATGAAGTTTGGTCCAATTTGGATGTTGTTTGTGCAAGTTATGCAATTTTAGGTACATTTTTGAACTTTTCTGCAATTTACCTAATTGGGAGGTTTTCTTTGCAAATTGTCACATGCATTATAATCCTTATATATTCCCTTACCATTCTCGAATTTTTGAACCATGGGGCACCTAGTTGCACCTTGGTTTGAAGGTGTTTCTTTCCAAGGGCATTTTAGGGATTACTCTCTTTATAAATGAGCTTATCTTTAGAAGCTGACAACCAATGGGGTTATTTCTTTGATTGGAGGTCAGTTGGGATGGCCTATAAGTTTCCATAAAATGAAATTTTATATTCAATAACCCTCTATGAGCTGTCCTCTTGCATGGCCATGAAATCCCTAGGCTAAGGACGTACACATGGAAAGCTCCATGGACACCTCATGCTTGACTTCTTCCTTATCCATAAAGGTTTGCATGTCCATAGGAACCCTTAGCATTGGACACATGGAAAGTACCTTGACACCTCATTCTTGACTTCTTCCTTATCCATAAAGGCTTGGATGTCTGTGGACACCCTTATACAATACACATGGAAAGTCTCATAGACACCTCATACTTGACCTCTTTCTTTATATAGCCATATCTACCCCTTCCCAACTCCCAATTAGAAAACTCTTGCTCTCCTTTATTTTGTCTATCTTATAGAATTATTCCTACTATATTTTTCAATGAAGGTGTTGTCCCAAGGTAAAAGGAGGTGCCTACCTTGGTGAAGAAGGCTCCTAGGGTTCCAAATTTGCTCTATTTAGGGTTTCTAAAGCTCCTACTTGGTTATTTCGACCAAAACTAGTAAGTTTTCTCCTTTCCTTCCCTATTTTCATGTTTTTAGTCTTCCTTCCACCTTCCTCTAGGTCATAACCATGGATTTCCATGGTGAAACCCCACCTAGAACCCATAAACACCTCATCTCCATGTTCTTTTGTTAGGGTTTTTCACCTCTAAAGTGGAGAAGGTGCTTCTTGCTCGAGATAGGAGCTTTGTTGGAGAAACCAGCCTCTCTAATCTTAGGAACCTTACTTATTGGACATGTCCACCTTCCCTAGAGGTTCTTTGTAGGCCTACGCTTGAATTGGACAGTTTAGACTCTGAATTTGAGGTATGATGTATCCCCTATTCTTCTATGTTGAGCAATTCACCTATGCTTATTCATTCTCTTTGTCCTATGGACATTATCCTATACACAATGTCTTTCCTTTTGAAAATCATGGTTTATTTGAACTACCTTATTTGATATTGATCGTGTGATCATGAATATTCTTTTGAACTCTTATCTTATGCTTTATTCATGATGGAACTCTAAAAGATGACATGTGTTGTCTTTTTCCCACTTATGAGGTGGATGTATATATTGGTCACGTATGTGGTGACTAGTTTATATATTCTAACTATACTTTCTACTTACCTCTACATTCAACATGCTATGTGATTCAATAGCACTAGAGTAGTGCAATTGCATTGGTTTTTATGGCAGATCTGTTATTTCCTGCCGAGCAGATGTGATATTTCCTACTCTTTTGGGATGGAAAGGAACCTCATACCTAGGGCAAGATGTGTGATTATTGACCCATGTTTTATATATTTGGGAGATTGTCAGTATTCCTTTCTCTATTATGTTTCAAGTTTATGAGACTTGGCTGCCTTTGTGATTATATTGTTCTAGGGCTATGTTTATCTCACATGCATGCAGGTTGATGATATGGGGTGTATGCCCTAATTCTTTACATGTGCTTGTGTGGCACAATCTTTATGTTTTATTAATGGAAAATATTCTTTTGTTATCATATGATTTCAACTCCTTTTCTCTTGATACCCATTTGGGTGGTCCTTATCCTTTCTATGGGAAGCCTTCTATATTTGTTGTCCTTTGTTCCATATATAGCTCAATTTTCCTATTTAGTATGCACATACCAACCTTTTCTGATGTCATCTATTTTCTCTTCTTGCTGGGGTATGCTTCCAATCCTAGGTGAAGGACTTAGATGATAAGGCATGAAGTTTTGGACTAGCTTAAGGAGTTAAAGATTGGAGACAAAGTTGTTATGGTTTATATTTCCCTCTACTTAGATCCTTATGTTGTATCATACATGTAAACCCTTATGGGATATTATGATGTACTTTTGTAATCTTTTATGAAAAATGAATATAGTCATTATTTTTATTCTTTTGTTATACTTTGGTTGTTTTGAATACCATTTATTGAAGTTTGAAAATTTTGCACCTATTCTAGCATACCTTTGAGTGTGTTTGGAATGGATGTTTTATTCTTCAAATCTTTAGTAAGGGGGTGATCCCGCCTCCTCACAGGCGTACTCTTACTGATGGATGGGAAGAAGAAGAAGATAATCTATGAGCTCCATGGCTTTTTCTCTTCTTCTACCTCTTCTTTTATTCTTTTTTGCACTATGAGTAGCTAAGCCCTTTGTGGTGGGTTGTTTGGGTCTAAAATGTTACTTTCATACCATGTTGGAGGAATATAATTTTAAACTAGATATTTTATATTCTATGATGATTGCTTTTTTAATTCTATCCCATTTCCCATGTTTCTTCTTGTGTTTTATGATTTGAAACACAAATTACTTGTTTTTTATGCTTGAAACCACCTAAGTTTAGGAGAAGATGGCATATGTGAGGCTATCTTGGGATTTTCTCCTAGGTCCAACGAGTTTATCCATAGATAGCACCCCATCTTCCCACACATATACCCCTTTTATTACTCCTAGGTGTGTGATCTAAGTAGCTACTGTAGGATTATTTAGTGTAATTGCCTAGGAGTTTACTAAAAGCTAGATGGTGAGTAATGTGAGGTGAAATACCCTCATCTCTACTCCCCATTCCTACCTTTGGCTCCCAATTACACTAACACTCTCACCCTATCAACCTACATTATCCAAATCCAATAGAAATCTCACCTCAACCTTGGTCCAATTGAGCTTCGTAAGGCTAGATAGGGAGTGCAAGGGTGTGGTTCCCCTTCACACACTCTATTCTATCCATTGTCAGCCAATAGTCTAGCATGAAACCCATTGTACTATTTGTTTGGTTTAGAAATATACAATGAATGGTTAGGTTTTGCATGATAAGTCCCCCCAACTTGTATCTTAGTATCACTCCTTCAAATGGCCCATCTCTCTTTAACATTGCTTAAAACCCTTCTTTTTCACTTAGCTACTTCATGCTAGTTTAGTTTCTTGTTTTACTTGCTCCTTAGTTACCTATCTTGATTTGGATAATTAAGTCTTGCTAGAGTAGTTAGTGCTCTTTTGAGCTTTTTAGTGTTAATCTTTCTAGTTAGTGTTAATCTAGGTCATTTAATCGCTTATTGTCTAACTTGCTTAGCTAGTATAACTTAATATTAGTCCCTTGCTCTTGTAAACTTAGTTTCTTTTCTTTGTTAAAAATAATTAACTTGTTTTGGGTTAAATTAAGGTTTTACTTGTTTTATTTCCTTTTTTTCTTACTTTCCTGAACCTTAGTATAACCAAACCAAAACCAACTTTAAATCCTAAAAATTCTAATCTCTTCTTTAGGAACATAGCTTAATCTAAATTAGTTGTAGTACCCTCTCTCCCTACGGATCGAACCCTCACTTTCCACTCACCTATATTATAATAAAATCATGTGATCTTACGGGTGATATATTCTAGACTATGTGAATGTTCCAGTATAGGGTCAATATAAATGTGAAAGATCCCAACTCTTGTCTTGTGTGTGCTTTTGGAGGTGTGTGCATCTAGTCAAGACTCAATTGACATAGATGTGTGTATATTCACAAATGTTACAAGGTATAGGGAGGAAAAATAGGTGCTTGGAACCTAAGATTGAGTGTTTATCTCTCTATTAATCTCTATAATCATGTTGAAAGCCTAATTATATCTGGCTAAAAAAATCAACATCCTTTCTTGATTTTCTATGTGAAACAATTTCTATTGATTTAGATTCTTTTTAGTTGAATTGTATTCTTCTAGTTCATGATATATTGTTTCAAGATTTTGAAAAATAGATAGATAACTATGTTCTTTAATTACATATGTTGTCTAAAATTTTCCTAATGAGTGTTATGCTTAGAAATTGAGTTGACAAGTATAGAATTGTGTATGAATTTGATAAGAATGAGTCCTCAACTATATTTTGATATTTATGCTAGAACTACAAATGGAATGGAAATAAGAACCAGTATGAAGGTTTTAAATGAAGTTATCCCATATCTAGAATTAGTTTTTTACAAATTGATTCAAATGAGCCAACCAATGATGAATATTTATAATTGATGGATGAATTGTGAGAAAATGGAAATTAGGATTCCATGTGATGAAAAGTAGCCTTAATGGCACTTTGTATAGCCTGATGAGGTTAGTGATCAATAGTTTTCTTATGTATTAAATTGAGCCAACTTCTTGAAAACCTTATAAATGCAATATCAACAAGTATGAGTGATAAGCTATAGCTTGTATATAATCTTATAAATGTGATGAAATGTTGAGTAGTAGCTATATTACTTTAAATGAAGGTGATAAGTCATATTATTTTAATATAATTTATGGAATAATGAGTAAACCCTACATGAATGCAAGACTTTAATTCAAGTCACATAATAATGAATTGAGAAGATGACTACAAATTAAGAGACAAGAAGAAGAAATTGTAATCCAAGGTACTTCCTAAATTGAGAGTTCTAAATGGAATAGAAGGATTTCTTATGATTACCAAAATGCCATTGGAAGTCAATGACATAGTACACTCATATGAATACAAGAGAGGAAATGGGAAGATTGAACTAATCAGATATGACAAGTTACAGATGAGATTATTGAAGTATGAGGAAGTCTTTCACTGTTTACGTTAAATATATGTGGGCTAACTTAAATTGAATGAATTACACTAAAATCATATTATGAAGAATTTCAATGATGGAGGAGCTTAATGCATTTAGCAAATTTAGAATGATTGATTCCAAGAATAACAATGAAGATGATATAAAAAATAAGTTATGACTAATGAATAGGAAATGAAGAAATAAGGAAGAAAATGGATAGTTGGATTTGAGAACCTAATGTTAACCCTTGTAGGATGAGCTAACTAATAATAATGAATAATGCTATGAAATAAGGGATTAAGGAATGTACATAAGTATGGTCTAATTCAATTATAAGATGAAGTTGAAGGACAAAATTTTGATTCATAAGAACGCATCTTTGGATTGTAATTGTTTATAGAACACATGGTTTCTGTGAATGGTCTAACTTGATGGATTTTAAATGAGATTACATATGTGATGGAAGGTAACTCTAACTAAAAAATGGAAAATAGTAAAAGAGGAGTATTAATTTTTCTATGCATGTTATTTCTTTGAGATGTATTCATATATATAGAAATTTCATGAAATAAGTGTATGGTGTATGATAACATATTTTGAATGTGATGAATGATACAATATGTCAATATGGTTATATTGTTTCTAGTTCTAACATCTCTGCAAATATTTGTTGGGATTTGTTGATATGGAATTAACCAATTTTGGAGGCATGATGTACCACATGATTTCTTCTCTCCCCTGTGAAAAGATTTGGGCTTATGTATCGAGTAAGTCATGCACGAGTAGAAAAGAAGGAGTAAATGTAACCTGGCTCTTAGTCATGGTAACTTTAAGACCGTGGTGACTACTTTCAACCTTTACATATGAAAAATAGATGAGCCTCAAGATTTATAAAAAATTATTGTTAACCTATGTTGTTTATTTAATAAGTTAATGTGAGGAAAATGGTCAAAGATGAATGTGAATAAAAAGTACTAGCACCTCTCTAAGGTGCATAGCTCTATGATTATATTTGTTGAATTTCTAAGATGAAATTCCAATAAGGTGGGTGGAATTCGAACATACTCAACTTTAGCATTTGATAATCCAATATAGTTTATATGGATTAGTAGACCACATGATCTGGATAAAAAATACATAAGAGATCGAGTCATGGGTATTTACCTGATTTCAAAATTTTAGAAAGGAGCAATATGATGGTTATCATGAGATGTGATATCAAAGGTGAGAATCTAGAACCAAACTCAAGTATGTGGTGAGTGATGAAAAAGGATTAAGATTAAGTGATCAAAGCATACATATGAAAATACGGTGACTTGATACATATTTGTATAGTTGAGTAGTCAATTCAATTTTTCAATACATGTTTGTGTCACAAAACCTTTCCTAGTGATATACTTGGATATAATTAGGTTTTTAGACAGCTTGTGGAGTTGATCTTAGGACCATGCTTGTTACACTTCCGCATAGGTAGATATAAGTGGTAGACTCCTTCTTGATTGGGATCACTAGGTATATGTTCGTATGTATGCCTAGACAGCTAGACAAATGATGATTAGAATGACATATTTTGTAAATAATTTTATTGATAATAAAGGAAGACCTTCAAGTTTATTATGTTTCATTTAGTTATGAGATAATGATGAAACATAATGATGTAATAAGTATGATATTACTCAAAGACGTATGTCTTCAGGTTGAGGATGTCAAAAGTAGATACATTCTTGTTATGTCCCTAGTCAAATGTTGTCGTGGAAGGCGGATAGACAATAATAACACATAAGACTAGAGTGTTGTTGATTGATGATAGAATCCCATTAGTCATGATATATGATGTCAAACCAAACACATATATACTTGTTGGAGAACGCTATATCAGAAAGAGCCACTTTAAGAGTGGTACATGGAAACCATAATTGGTAGTCAGAAACATCTCTCATAGTGATGGTGGTGATTTAGGTTTTTAGACCGGAAATCATTGTACTCATCCCATGTTGTTTGATGTACTTAGACATCATCCACCATTTAGGTTCTTAAACCTAAAATCATTACACTCATCACATGTCATTTGATGTACTTAGACATCATCCGCCATGACCTTGAATAAGGTTTACCATAAAGGTGGTGTCTGGGTTCATCATAACACATGGGGATGACTATGAGTGGTGTAGATGGGATTTGTCCCTCCTATAGGAGTTTGGTATCTGGGCCACTTGATAAGTGAGACTGAGAAAAGAATGTGCATGCACAAGTGAATCAATATATGATATTGAGTTCACACATATCTCAGATATTCTTCTCTATAGTTCAAGGAATATGGATTGAACTTTGAAGAGGATGATGATCCATGCCTCAAGCTCAAAATAGATATCAGTGACAAAGGACCTATACAATCACTAGAACACCAATTATAGATTATAGGTTCCGACTTTCCAATTACTTGGATAGAAATGATGTCTTTCTGGATACCAATCGTTGTTTGTGATGTCACAAATTAGTTATGAATACTTACTACCAATGTAATTTGCAACCTATAGGGTCACACGCATAGGATACACTTGGAATAAGATTTTATTCATGAATGTAGTTTAAACTTGATTACTAACGGGTTAGGTATTCAATTTAAATAATGATGGTTAAAAGTTGACTGATTGGACTGTCAAAAAATTGATTCAAAGTGTTAGATCAATTGAACCAACATTGGCATTCTAGTCCATGAGATGACTGGTTCAAGAAGTGAACAGATCGACTTAGGTCCATGAACTGACTAGTTCAGGTTGTGAGATGACTATTTGGTTTATCAATTTGATTGGATCAAGGATCAGTGTTGACGTCATGTTGTGCATTGATTGAATGTTAATTGTCAATACAATTGTGATTGGGAAACATAGTGAAATGACCGTTGCAAGTGTTTAACTAATAGGCTCACATGCCAATCAATCGCTTCAGTGTTGAATCGATCATTTCACTATATTCTGGATTTGAAAATTCATGAAATTCCCCCCCCATTGACTCCCGCTCAGACTAGAACTCCTAACCCTGACCATCCCATGAATAGAGGGGTATTCGAGGTTTTCTAGACACAAAACAATAATCTTTGACAATTGTTGTTTTCTCTGGTTGTGATAACTGAGAGAACCCAAGAAAGTCCTACCTGTCAAAGAGAGGGATAGCAAGGGAGAGACAATTGGGGGAGAAAGTCAGTTCTAACACACTGACTAGATGTGAAAAATCATTCTTGTCCATTAATTTAGAATGATGGGTGTTCCTGATGGTCCAAGTTGACTACTATAGAGGCAAGGAGGTTGTTGCCTCCTCTTGGGAGGATGAGGTAAAATTTTGTTTGTTGTGATGAACTAGGAAGTCGATGTTGACGTTGTCTGAGTGAAACTTGAAGAAAGGTGCACATTGTAGCAAGGGAATTATCACTGACTTACTACAGGACTAGGTATAACCTTAGAAACCATCATTCCCATTACATAGTTCTTGATGAAATCTACAGTCTAAAGAGGAATATGGCAGTTAATTTTTTTGTTTATGTTGGCTACAAGAGAAATTGCATATTTAACTTGTAGAATCGAATGGCAACCAATAAAACATTTCCATTGTGACCAGTCCTTGAGAAGGACGAGTTGAAAGTGAATAATTTCCATGACTGGTTTAGGACTTTGAGGATTGTTCTCATACAAGAGTAGAAGCTCTATGTCCTGGAGACATCAGATCCAGATGAACTTTCTCTTAATGCACCTACGGCTGATAGGGTTACTTACAGGAAGCATACTAAAGATGTCATTGATGTCAAATGCCTAATGTTGTGATCCATGAACTATGAGTTACAAAGACAACATGAGAACATTGATTTTATTGAGATGGTAACACATCTTAAGAACATGGACCAAGATTAGGCAATACATGAGAGATATGATGGCTCCAAGGTGTTGTTCAAATGTAATATGGTTGAAGGAGATCCACTAGATCCTCGTGCGCTCTAGATTATTGGATATGTCCAGAACCTTGCTAGATTGGGATTTCCTTTGGGTCAAGAGTTGACCACTGATGTGATTTTGTAGTCACTCTAGAGTCATATAGTTAGTTTGTCATGAACTACAACATTAATGACTTTGAAAATATGTTGATAGAGTTACCTAGCATGTTGAGAATAGTTGAGGCACAAATGAAGAAAGACAAGCCTAGGTCTGTGATGATGGTCAGTAGATAAAAAGGGAATTCCAAGGGTAAAGGAAAATATAAGAAGAATTCTAAATCTATATAGAATCCCAAGTCTTCAGCGCTCAAAGCAAAGGGAGGGGTGAATAAGGGCGGCAATTGTCACCACTATCACCATCCTAGACACTGGAAGAGGAATTTCCCTCTATACCTAGAGGAACTAAAGAATAAGGAGGGGATCGAGATGTCCACTTCAAATATATATATGTTATTGAGATAAATTTAACTACTTTCTCATCTTGGGTACTGGTTATTGGATGTAGATCAAACATATTTTTTAATATGCATGATTTGAAAAGAAGTGAGCCTTTACAAAAGGGTGAGGTCAGACTGTGCATCGCAAATAGAGCAAGAGTTGTTGCAACTACAATCAGAACTATAATTCATCTCTACCCATAGGGCTTGTAATAGATTTAATGAACTCTATTTCATATCTTCCAATAATAATAACATTTTACTTTCTACATCTTTTATGGACAAGGATGAATATGAAAATCATATAAAGAATAGTCAATATTCTATTTTAAAAGGAAGAGATCTTTTATGGCAGTGCCCCAAATGTCTTATGGTATTTATTTTTTAGATCTAAATTTAAAAGATTATAATGTAAATACTAAAAGATTAAAATTGATAACTCAAAGAATGAAACAAATAGCATTTTCATCTTGAGAAAATAAATAAGAAATGCATTTCTAGGATCCATAATGATGGTTATCTATACTTTTGGTTATTGAACCAACAGAGATGTAAATATTATCTATTGGGGGCTATGATAAAAGCACCTTTCACTAGATGTAGTGGGAGAGTGAGTCTTCTATTAGGTCTTGTACATATTGATGTATGTGGACCTTTTATAATAAATGCTAGAGGTAGTTATTAGTAACTCATTCTATTTTTTAATGATCTCAGTAGATATGGTTATTTGTATTTAGTGAAATACAAATTTGAATTTCTTAAAGTGTTGAAGAAGATCATGAATGAAGTACATAACCACCTTGGAAAAAGTATTAAGACACTTTGATATGATCAATGTTGAAATATTTTACACCAAAAGTTTGAGGAACTTTTGGAGAGATCGTGATAGTTTATCACAATGAACTACACCTAGAATATAATGATGTATCAGAAAGAAGGAATCACACCCTGATGAGTCATGGTACGATTATCAATAAACTTAGCTAATCTTCCAAATTCCTTTTGGGCACATTCTTTACACTAAAACAATGTACTATATAAAATGGTTCAAAAGACACCATATGGGATATGGCATGGGAGGTGTTGCAATATGTATTTAATAAGGATTAGGATTGAAAGCTTGTGTAAGAAAATAGTTTCTTGAAAAGCTATATCCATAAATCACATAAATGTTAGTTTTTTTAATACTACTTTTATCCCATCCAACAACAAAATGTTTGTTACAAGGATGGATGAATTCCATAAGAGAAATTTAAATTCCAAAGGAATCAGTAGGAGTAAAGTAGAACTCAAAAAGTTTGAGACCAACAAATAACTGATCTTAAAGAGGTATAATAGGAATAAAGATAATCACAAATGGTTGTGGAATCTCAAGTTCCTTATGTAACACAAAACCTTGTAGTTCTAGTACAATGTTCTATGAGCTTCAAAGATTATGATATCTTATAAATCAAAAAGATGGTAAGAGGGCATAAGTTTATGAGCCAACAACCTATCTAGAAGCTATTGAGGCACTAGAATCTTATAAATGGCTTGAGGCATCCACCTAAAGGGGCAAAACCCATAGGGTGCAATTGGGTCTTGAAGAAGAAGACTGACATGGATAGAAATGTGTTATCCTATAAGAGCAGATTGGTTGCAAAGGGTTCCAAACAAGTTCAAGGTGTTGAACATGATGAAATCTCTTCTCTAGTTGTCATGGTTAACTCATTTAGGATCATGCTTGCCACTGTAGCTCATTATGACTATGAGATTGGGCATATGGATATTAAAACTGCATTCCCTAATAGGAATATAGTAGAGGATGTGTACGTAACACAAACTCTAGGTTTTATAACTCCATCAATGCAAATAAAGTCTAAAGCTACAAAAGTCAATCAATGTGATTGAAGCGAGCATCTCAAAGCTAGAATCTTTGATTTGACAAGATAGTTAAAGAGTTTGACTTTAGTCAAAATGAAGAAGAAATTTGTGATTACAAAATATTTAGTGGGAGTATATTTATATTCCACATAATGATGGGGAATAATATCCTCACACTATAAGTATTAAAACCTGGCATGGAAAGCACCTTCACTCTGAAAGGTTCAGGTGAAGAATGTGATAGAAATTGAGATCTACATAGATAGATTTGTAAAGATTCTAGACCTAAGAAGTAGCACATATATTGGCAACATGTTGAAAGGGTTCAACATGAAGGATTCAAGGAGAGAAATATGTCCATTTTTCATGGGATTAGTATCTCAAGAACCCTATAATTTCAATTCTTGAGAAGAATGGGAAAACATGAGTGAGATGCCACATGCATTCAAATTTAGATCCATCACAATTGCAATACAATGCACTTGTCCCAATATCTTGTATGTATCGGACATGATGAGATAATAAAAGTCAGATTCCAATGAAGGCCATTGGAATGCCATAAAGAACGCTCATAAGTTCTTGAGAAGCACTTAGGATCAGTTTTTAGATTATGGAAATAAGGAATACTTGTGTGTAAAGGGTTACAAAAATGCAAGCTTCCAAAATGACAAACCAAATTAATTATCGCAATCAAAATATATGTTTGACCTTAAAATGTCGATTGTTGTCTGGAAAAGTTCCGAGGAAGAAATAATGATTTAATTCTACAATAGAAGTTGAGTATCTTAGTATTATGAACATAGTATAGGATATTGTATGGATCAAGAATTTCATATAGATGAACTTATGAGATGTTCCAACCATTGATGATACAATAGAAATACTATGACAACAATGGAGGTATTAGATAGGTAAGGAATCTTGGATAGCATACCACGATAATTCCATCTCATACGAGAGGTTGTACATCCAAGAGATGTGAACTTGAAATATGTTGACTAGAGGCAAATGTTGCTAACCCGCTGGATAAGTACTTGCATAGTAGAAACATGATGGACATGTTTAAGATCATTTAGAACAAGATTTATAGATGATTGGCTCTAAGTGCAAGTGGGAGTATGTTGGTATGTATGCTTAGAGAGATAGTCATATGATGATTAGAATGGCATATTTTGTAAATGATTTGATTGATAATAAAAGAAAATCTTCCAGTTTAATAAATTAGTTATGGACACTCACTGCCAACGTAATTTGGAACCTATAAGGTCACACACATAGGATACACTTGGAATGGAAGTTTATTCATGAATGTAGTTTAAACTTAGTTACTAAAGAGTTATGTATTCAATCTAAATAACGATGGTTAGAAGTTAACTGACTAGAGGATGAACCAATTGGTTCAAGGGTTGAGGTTGATCGATTCAAAGTGTCAAGTCAATTGAACCAACATTGGCAATTTGGTCCATGAGACGACCGATTCAGGAAGTGAACCGAACGCTCAGGTGCATGAACCAACTAGTTCAAGCTATGATCCGACCAATTGCTTGATCAATTCAATTAGATCAAGGATTAGTACTGAGGTCAAGTTGTGCATTGATTGAATACTGATTCCCAATACAATTGCAATTTGGAAACATAGTGAAACAACTAATTCAAGGGTTGAACTGATTGTCTCACATGCCCACCAATTAGTTCACTATTAACCCAATCGTGTCTCCATTCATAGGATATTTAAATATTGTCCCTTCGACTCCCGCTCAGTCTAGAACTCATGAACCTGACCCTCCTATAAACGGAGGGGTAGTTGACGCTTTCTAGACACACTTAAGCACTAACAATTATTGTCTTCTCTTGTTGTGGAAACTATACAACCAGAGCAAGTACTACCCGTCAAAGGGAGGGATAGTAAGGGAGAGACAATTGGGAGATCAATTTGATGCTAGCACACTGACTAGAAGGGGAAACTCCTTCTTATTCGTTCATCTAGAATGACAGGAGTTCTTGGTGGTCTGTTTGGACTACTATAGAGGCAATGAGGTTGTTTCTTGCCACTGGGAGGACGAGGTCAAATATTTTCCATGGTGATCAATCAGGAGGTTATTGTTGATGTTTTTTAAGTGAAACTTGGATAAACGTGCATGTTTTATCAAGGGGATATATATATAGGTATCCCCTCCATCGTTGATGGATTACTTTCAGTTTCTCAATGGATTACACTGCTCCATGTGGTGTTTTGGGTGTGCATAGGTGTGAGAGGAAGAGGAGGTAGGGCCCCATCAAAGATGGCCACTGTGGAGGGTGTCTACTTTGCACTAAGAGAAGATCTTAGAAGATAAGAGGCATGTTGTGAGTCAGGAGGGAAAGCATTGGTGGCCTTCACAACTCTAGATCTTCACTATGAGATTGTGGAAGACCTTGGAGGTAGTTTGTGTGATGCACCATCCTTTCTGTGTGGGTTTTTAAAAGGGAGTTGCAAATCCTCCTATCTGGAATTAGGAAGAAGAAGAGCCCAGTCAGTTGGGTCCAAACATTAGTGAAGGCAGATCTCGCCCGATATCTAGGTAGGGCCTCTGGGAAACAAAGGAGTGGGTAGGCTATTCTCAGCCTTTGGATCGAGCATGAAGGGCTCCAGTTGCCCTAAAAGGTAACTTTCTCCAAAAACCATAACTTGAGATGTGGTTATCCATTTTCAATGAGTAAGGTACTAGTACAAAGGTTTTTTAATGTACTAGATGATTTTAATGTTTATACATGTGTATATATACATGTATATATAATATACTAAGACATATTTGATTTAAATGATTTGTGCATTAAATATAGCTAATGACATTGGAAATTAATGATTATTTTACTAAAGATGTATTTTCATATGTAGACTACAATTCTAGATATTGATCGCTTGGATATGATCATATACCTAAGATATTATTGTAATTGTAATAAGGGTACTTTGGGTATTTTACCCAATGATAGACAATTAAACATTTGATATTTTATAGAAACACCAATATACAATGATCTTAGTGTTTTCAAAGTTTTAGCAGAGTATCATTTATGATCATATTATTTTTTGGAATCTAAGTGGTTGTCATATGACATTTTGAGAGTTATTGGCGAGTTATATATGATATTGGCCATATTCTTATTTGGTGTGAAAAAATAAATTTTAAGTTACTCTATGATCTGAACCAAGTTGAAGTAACTATAAACATATGTTTAATTTACAAAGTTTTCTTGTGACATGGATCAGTTGTCCGCATATTAGTAAGTTATGTGATTATAATGGGTATAAAGATCAGAGAAGTTATGTAACACATGGGACAAGTGACAAATGCTCTAGTAGAGTTTTACGAATGATGAGTAGTCCCACAAAACACCACTAGCCTTAATTGTGTGTTTTTCCTCACTCATGTGCAAGCCAAGATAAATTAATCGACTCATCTCCCATCTTAGTATTACTCTAGGTTGAACACTCTTAATCACAAAACTATTTCATGATGGGATCCCTAATAAATAGGTGTATATTAGTGATATAGGTAGTCCAATCATTCCTTTTATGATAATTTTATCTGAGTCTTCAAGTCCTTGGATGTTACAATCTCTCCCACTTAGATGCTTTATGCCTAGTCAAGGCTCAACTATATGAACTCATAATATTTTCCCATTCCAGTGCAGACCCAGAATGGCCCATGGAAAACTAGCTCCTGATCATAGAATACTAGTACAATGGAGACTACATCACCATGAATAGCCCTTTCCAACATGTATGGACTGCACATCTCAATACTGGCATGCTACATGCCCGTGTGGACCTCGCCTACTGGAGGGGTTGATAACCTCCCATTTTGCGATGTTATCTTACTAGTTCTACTCAGTTTTCCATACTCTTCCTTAGTTAAATTAGATAGAATCTTTAACTTTCTACCTTTTTGTAAATATACCATTAGATTAACTTTTCCTTTTCACTTCTTACAGAAAAGCACAAAAAAATTACAAAACTCCCAAATGGTCCCAAGACCGAATGGAAGCCAAACGGTCCCAAGACCGAATGGAAGCCAAACGGTCCCAAGACGGAATGGAGACCAAACGGTCCCAAGACCGAATGGAGACCAAACGGTCCCAAGACCAAATGGAAGCCATACGGTCCCAAGACCGAATGGAGACCAAACAGTCCCAAGGCCGAATGGAAGCCAAACTGTCCCATGACCGAATGGAGACCAAACGGTCCCAAGACCGAATGGAAGTCAAACGGTCCCAAGACCGAATGGAGACCAAACGGTCCACATACCGAATAAAGACCAAACGGTCCCAAGACCGAATGGAGATCAACTGGTCCTAAGACCGTATGAAGCCACACGGTCCTGAGACTGTATGAAGCCAAACGGTCCCAAGATCGAATGGAGATCAACCAGTCCCGAGACCGTATAAAGCTACTCGACCCCAAGATCGAATGAAGCAAATGATTTCAGACAGAGAGGACTCAAACGGTCTCCAGACTGAGAGAGTCCAAACGGTCTCCAAACTGTGTGAAAATCCAAATGGTCTCCAAGACCGTTTCGACCCACTTACCCCAAACCTTTTAAGGCTCACTCAAAATACTATAAATAGAACCCAAAGGGGTCCTCACAGATCATCACGTTTCAGACATCCAAAGGCTGCCTCTATTGTTCTAGAGCCATTCCATCCTTCACCCACTACCCCGAGGCTGCCAGTCTGAGATCCATACTCCATCTCCAAGCTACTTTCTCTCTCATCAACAAAGAAGGTGGGAAGAGGAGGATTCATCATCAAGCAAGATACGAAGTGTGAAGATCGTTTCTCTCTCTCTCCAAGGGGTCGACCTTCCTCCCTCCTTCGTGGAGATGATGCTTTCTCTCTCTCTTCTCACCCCCTTCTTTGTTCTTTCCATGGGAGAGTAGTCTCATATACTAGGGTGTGGGGAGTAGCCCCGCTACCCATGTTTTCATTTCATACATTGTAATTCTTGAGTTTGCAATAGAAAAAAAACACTATCTTTTTAGTTCAACATCAATCGTTTAATGAATGCTAGTTGCTTGATCACCAACTTGTGTTATCTATTATCTTTTAGTGTGAATTGTCTATGTTTGTACTTCTAGATTTGAATATCGACTACTTGTTGGTTCCATATTGTATGTAGTCACCATACATTTGGTTCTCTATCTAGGAGTGTTTCTCAAGAAGTGAAGTAAACTCACCTCCATCATTGTACTTTCATACTATGAAATGGAATAAGTTGACGTATGAAAGTACAACCTTGACGGGTTGAGAAACACACTTTGTGAGGGGAGTAATGCAAAGTAAGTGACCATTCATCTGGGGATGGTTGGCATTGCAACACTTCCACGTTTCTCGTAGTTAGTTATCCGAAAGGAGGCTAAGCCTACAAAGATACTAACTGTTTAGACTCTTTTCTTTGCAAGCCAAGTTATTGTGATGTATGTTTTGATCCATGAGTAGTGGTGGCGAAAGCCGATCACATCCTAGTGGTTTCTTAACATTGATTACAACCTCAAATTTACTTTCTTTCTTTTACTTTACTTGCACTTAGTTTAAACAACCAAACCAACTCTTTGATCTAAATACCAACTGTTAAGGAGTTAAATGAAATTCTAACATTTCCTATCTTGTTAATCTTAACAAGACCGTTTTCCTGTGGATTAGACCCTTAACTATACTACGATAAGACTTCCACATATCCTAGCATATGTGGGTGGAGCTTTTAATCTAGTATAAGAAAGGGTAAACCTAAAAGATTTACTATCTTTAGGATTTTTAGTGGTGCACGCAACTCCACACAAGTGGAAGCTCCATCAAAAATTGGCGCCGTTGCCGGGGACATTGGAACGTTTTAATTTAATTTATTATCTTTCTAGTTGGTTAGGGTTTTACACTTTTCCTTTATTCTCTTGATTTCATCATATCTCCTACATCATCTGAAAAGTGTGTTTCTTCCTCTACTCAGGTAGAAGACGTGTATGCAACCATCGCATAATCTCAGATTCTCCCTTGATCCAGAGTATGACTCTGAGGTAGAGAGAAGTTTCCACTGCCGCATTAGACTTAATCGTCAAAGAGCCATACAAATGGCCAAAGATCAACGCCAAGCTGCACTCATGATGGAAAGGGTCAACGCTGCCATAGCAGCCCAGTGAGCGCAACTCATCGCTGACACGCGCACCCAAGTTCAGGCTGAAGTATGGGCTGAAGAGCAAGCCCGCATCCGTGCCGAGAATGAAGCAGCCAAGGCTGTTGTGCAACTGTTGATAAGGAGCAAGCAACTAAGGTACTACGCTATTTCCAAGAACTACGAAGACAACCATCCAGTCCAACCACCACTCATCGACATGCCTAATTTTGAGATTAGGACACAATGGATCCAAATAATGTAGGGCATCTCATTCTCTGGAAGTGTCGGAGATGACTGCATGGACCATTTGAAGAGGTTCAAAGCTCTTTGTAGGTTGGTACCACAAGATGGAACAACCATGGGCGCAGTCATGCTTAGACTCTTCAATTTCACCTTGTCTGGAAGAGCACTAAGCTGGTACAATTCTTTGGACGGGGAGCCAATCACCACCTGGGCTCCCTTAGAAGAGAAGTTCTTGGAGAAATTCTTCCCCCCTTCACTAACCTACCAAATCAGAGGAAAAATCAACCAATTCCTTCAACTACTGGGAGAGTCATTGGCTGACTCATGGGAAAGGTTCAAAGAACTCTTGAGGAAATGCCCTCACCATGGAATCTCACAAAATCAACTCATAAAAACTTTTTACAAGGGAGTAAGTGATGAAATTAAAAAGTTCTTAGATTCCTCATCTGGAGGAAACTTTATGAGACAGAACTACGAAGACGCCTGGAGAATCGTCACTCTCAGAGCAGAAAATCAATCCAATTGGGGGAGGGAGACCATAGGAGGAGTTCTAAAGGTCTGTAAAGTTGAAGAATCTACGGAAATGAAAGCCATAGCCGAATCTTTGAAGACCATATCCAACAAACAACAAGCCCTCAAAGCATCATTTGGGGAGTATGACAGAAAGAAGAACCCCCAACAAGCTAAAGTAGCCACAGGAACTTGCGAGGCCTGTCATGCATCAGATCATCCCACATTGTCATGTGGTCTCCTATACAATGTAATGATGGATTTGCAACCACCTCAACCACAGTATGAGCCGATCATTGAACACCCTGAGGATCATATGCCAGAACAAGTAAATTCCATTCATTTTATACTAGGACAAGCTTACTATAATCCAAATCAATCGAGAAATCATCCTAGTTTTCAATATGGAAATCATGTGGGGACTGCTAACCCACAACATCAAACACAAGGTGGATCCTCCAACAGACTACCACCTGGATTTCAAAGCAACTACAACCAAAATCAAGGGAATTTTAGAAACAATTTATAGAGATCCAACTACCCAAGAAATCCCTCTGCATACTACCAATATACTCACCCTCCTCTGCACCCACAATTACAACAAACTCAACTACAACAGTCGTAGCAACCTCAGTTGCTAGCACCTCAACAACAACCACCTCAAGGGAAGTAGCAACTCACTCAGTTCCAACAGAAGAATTACCCACCACAACAGACTAATGAACTGTCCTTGATAAGGAAAATGTTGCAATCACACCAAACCATGCTGGCTAATCAGCAAGCCCAGCAAAAAGTTGTGGAAACTCAGTTAGCATAGATAGCAGCTCAGCTAAAACCTCCGGTGGGCACTTTCTTTGGCCAGCCAGAAGCAAATCCAAGACACGATCAACATAGACCAGAACAATTAAATGTTGTTACAACAAGGTCTGGTCGTGCTCTTACTGAAGCCATCTCGGTTAATCAAGAAGACAGGGATGTAACTGAAATCATCCCAACAGAAGAATCAGGCCAAGAAGCTGAAGAAAGGAAAGAAAAGGAACAAGGCCCCAAAGAACCAGAGGTTCCACAATATAAGCCAAGGATACCCTATCTTGGCAGGCTAAAGGAAACCAGACTAGACTCTAGATTCTAGAAATTCAAAGAGGCAATGAAGAAACTTTATGTTGATATTCCCTTTCTCGACACCTTATCTGAAATCCTAGCCTGGTCCAAATACCTGAAGACCTTGCTGTCAAAGAAATATATGACAGAGGAGCATGAAACTGTCAAGCTAGCCCAAACCACTTCTGATATCATTTTGAATAAAATGTCAAAAAATAGGACCCTGGCTCGTTTGGCATACAATGCTCTATTGGGAACACTTCTTGTAAAAAGGGATTGGCCGACTTGGGAGCCAGCATATCAATTATGCCATTTTCCATGTGCAAAAGATTGGGGTTTACAGACTTGTTGCCTACAGAAATGACCATCCAGCTCACTAATACCACCATTACTGCTCCCCTGGGGATCATTGAGGACATTCCAGTAAGAGTGGGGAGGGACTCTTATATCCCTTGTGATTTCGTCATTATGGATATAAAGGAGGACCTAAGGTACCTGATAATATTCGGTAGACCCTTCCTCGCCATAGCTAGAGCATTAATTGATGTCGAGGCTGGTACAATTACCTTGAGGTTGGGTAAAGAAATCGTTCAATTCAAGGTTTTCAACAGTCTGAAGAGCCCTAGTATCCATGAAGAGGTTTTTCTGCTTGAAGCAATTGATAAAATGTCTCAACTCAAGCAAGCAAATCCAGAACCAGCAGATGCCCTAGAGGACACTTTAATAAATCTAGAAGCTGAATTTTCAACCAACGAGTTAGTTCAGCAATGCCTGCAATACTTGGAGCAGGCTGAAAAAGCCCCAGAAGCCACTTTTGAAGAACTGAAATTTGTCACCATATTAAAGACAATAGAAGTACCCAAAGCCTTGGAAATGAAAACTCTACCAACTGGGCTCAAACATGTCTTCCTAGATGAAGAAAAATTATGTCCAGTTATCATTATCTCCTCTCTGGTTGACGATCAGGAAGAAAGGTTTCTCACTGAATTAAGGAAGCACAAGAAAGCAATTGGGTACAAGATGACTGACCTAACAGGCATTAACCCAGCTCTATGCATGCATAAACTACCTATAATAGAAGAGTTCAAACCCTCGAGGGAGCACCAAAGAAAACTGAACCCAAATTTGAAAGAGGTAGTTCGCCTCGAGGTTCTTAAACTCTTGAAAGTGGGTATTATCTATCCAATTTCTGACTCTCAGTGGGTTAGTCTTGTCCAAGTGGTCCCTAAAAAGAGGGGACCACTGTTGTCTTAAATGATAAGAATGAACTAGTACCTACAAGGACCGTTACTGGTTGGAGAATGTGCATAGATTACAGAATACTGAACAAATCAACAAGGAAAGATCATTTTCCCTTACCATTCCTTGACGAAGTCCTTGAGCGGCTAGCCCACCAAAAACATTTATGCTACCTCGATGGATATTCTGAGTTTTACCAAATCCCAATTCACCCCAAAGACCAAGAAAAAATGACATTTATTTGTCCTTTTAGAACATACACCTTCAGAAGGATGCCCTTCGGGCTATGAAACGCACCCGCAACCTTCCAAAGGTGCATGACTGCTATCTTCACAGGATTAACCGAAACCATTATGGAGGTGTTTATGGATGATTTTTTAGTATATGGAGATTCTTTTGATAACTGTCTGCTCAACCTAAGTAAAGTCCTACAGAGATGCGAGGAAACAAACCTTATCCTAAACTGGGAAAATGTCACTTTATGGTGACCGAAGGTGTTGTCCTCAGACATCGAGTAAGCGAAAGAGGAATCGAAGTAGACAAGGAAAAAATCGATGTCATCTCAAAGTTGTCACCGCCCAAAGACATAAGGGGAGTGTGAGATTTCTTGGGTCATGTCGGGTTCTACTGAAGATTTATCAAATACTTCTCAAAAATAGCAAAACCTATGAAATACCTATTGACCAAGGATGTTGATTTCAACTTTGACCAGGAATGCCTGCATAGCTTTACAACTTTGAAGAATGCTCTAATCTCAGCACCCATTCTAAGAGCGTCCGACTGGTCACAACCTTTTTAAATAATGTGTGACGCTAGCGACTATGCCATAGGGGTTGTGCTGAGGCAGAGAATAGACAAAAAGCCATATGTAATATACTACGCATCCAAGACGTTAGATGAAGCGCAAAAGAATTATACTACTACTGAAAAGGAATTCTTAGTCGTCATCTACGCTTTTGAAAAATTTCATTCTTATCTAATTGGATCAAAGGTCATAGTATATATAGACCACTCCACCATCAAATATCTTATTCAGAAACAGGATGCAAAACCCAGACTCATCCGCTAGGTATTAATGCTGCAAGAATTTGATCTTGAAATAAAAAACAAGAGTGGAGTGGAAAATGTCATCGCTGACCACCTAAGTCACATCGAATATCAAGACAATGACAATGTACCTATCCGAGACTCCCTCCCTGATGACCAGCTTATGAAAATTACCATCAGATTTCCCTAGTACGTTGACATAGTGAACTATCTGTCTATAGGAATCATCCACCCTTCCGCCTCTCGCCACGATAAAAAGAAATTTCTCCATGATGTTAAGCAATACTTTTGGGATGAACCCAACCTTTTTCGTCTATGTGCAGATGGACTTTACCGTTGATGCCTACCAGAAGAGGAAATTACCCCTGTCTTAGAACACTGTCATTCTGGCCCCGCTGGGGGGCACATGCGTTCAAAGAAGACTGCTCTAAAAGTTCTACAATCATGTTTCTTTTGGCCAACAATAGCAAGAGATTCCTATTATTTTGTAAGATCTTGTAATAAATGTCATCTTTCTGGCAGTATAACTAAGCGAAATGAAATGCCTCCCACTTTGTGGCAAGAAATTGAACTTTTTGATGTTTGGGGAACAGACTACATGGGTCCCTTCCCCTCATCTTATGGATTCTCTTACATATTGGTCGATGCGGATTATGTTTCAAAATGGGTATAATCTATACCCACTGTATCCTGCGATTCCAAACCAGTCATCAAGATGTTCAAAGATATCATCTTCCCCAGATTGAGAGTCCCCCGCACTATATATCAGACGGAGGAACCCATTTTCTGGAAAGATGCTTCGAAGTCCTCCTGAGAAAATATGGGGTCAACCATAAGGTCGCCACACCTTACCATCCACAAACAAGTGGCCAAGTTGAAGTTTCGAATAGATAATTGAAAACTATCTTAGAAAAAACAGTCAATATACATTGTATTGATTGGTCTACCAAGCTCCTCGATGCCCTTTGGGCATACCGCACGGCTTACAAAACACCGATAGGAACAACCCTGTTCTGTCTGGTGTATGGAAAGTCGTGTCATCTACCGATTGAACTAGAACATAAAGCTTGGTGGGCCATCAAACAGCTGAACTTTGATCTCAAAAGTGTTGGTGAATATAGACAACTTCCTCATGAACCTAATGTTCCAATTATTGTGAAGAAGGGAAATACCATGATTAAGATTCCATAGGTTGTAGCAACGGATCTGTCATGAATACTATAAGTGTACTTATCCCATATAATCTTGTATGTATTGGACATGAAAAGATAATTCCAATAAGGGTTATGGGAATGTAGTTAAAGACATCCATTAGTACTTGTGAAGTACTTAGGGATACATTGATAGTTAATAAATATAGCAATAAAGGAAGGGTTGGATGTAAAGGGTGACATCAATGTAAAGAGATAAATGACAAAAGTGATCACAAATTAAAATATGTTAGAGGAGAGATATTTTTTATTGTAATGGGTCCAAACTAATAGCCACTAATTCTGTTTTGTAATAGAAATTGAGTATACTTGTGTTATGACCACATAGTTATACTATATGGATCTATAAAGTTAATGAAATTATAGATGTTCCAACCTTTGGTGACACATTGGTGATACGATGACAACAATGGAGCTACTTGGTAGGCAAGGAATATCAAATTCCATATTACGATGGTTTCATCTCAAAGCAAAGAGATAAGAAACATGCAATATACTAACTAATAGAAAAATGTTGCTAACCCACATGACCAAGCACTTGCACAGTAGAAACATGGTGGACATGTTTGGATCACTAAAAATGAGATTCATGGGGGATTGGTTCTATGTTCAAGTGGGCATCTATTGGTAAGGTATTCCCATAGAGCCAATCATGTGATGATTCAAAAGGCATATACCATAAAGGATTTGATTAATACTTATAAAGACAAGATTCCAATTCATTTTGTTTCATTCAATTATTAGATAATGAGGAAACATTACAAAAGTCTAGAGAATAATACTACTCAATGATGTATGTCTTCAACTATAGGACTTGGGGAGTTGAGATCATACAAATGTTAAGAGTACATATACATATTATCATTATGTCCCTAATTGGTTGTTACTATGGAAGGTAGATAGACACTAGTAACACATAAGACTATAGTGTGGGTTGGTTGATGATGGGATCTCATTCGTCATGATATGGAAATATCAAACCAAGCACACATATATATGTTAGGGAATAGTGTATTGGACAAACCCACCTTGAGAGTGACACACGAAAACCATCATTGGTGGTCATAGTTATTTGTCATAGTGAAGGTGAAGATTGTGATTCTTAGACCTAAAATCAGTACACTCATCACATTTCGTTGGGTATGCCTTGACATTATGAAACACAATCCTAAAACATGGGTTGCCATAAAGGTGATAATTGGGTGACTCTGACACATGGGGATAGACTGTGAGTAATATATATGGGATTTGTCTCCCCTACTGGAGATTGATATACTGGCCACTTGATAAGTGAGACTGAGAAACACATGCGCACACACATGTGAATCAATATATGATATTGAGGTCACATTATCTCAGACAATCTATTCTTGGTTCAAGGAACATGGATTTAACATTGAGAGGATGACCTTCCATGCCTCGAGTTCATCCTGGATATCAGAGATAAAGGAATTATATAATTTCTGCAACACCTTACATAGATTGTAGGTTGAAGATGTTCTCCAACTTTCCATTCACTTAGGTAGCACTGATGTGTGACTGGGCATCTCTCATTTCTGGTGGTGTCATAAGTTTTTTATGGACATTCATTACCAACGTGATATAAGACCTATAGGTTCACACACATAAGAACTCATCTAGAGGAGTAGTATAATCATGAATGGTGATTGAATTGATTACTAAGGTGTTTAGGTATTCAATTCATGCAACAGATTAGCTGACTGCACTACCAAACGACCATCTCAAGTTTTGAGATGGCCTTTTCGATAGGGCAGATGGGCATCTCTAGTGTTGAGATGACCATTTGGGTTGTCAGGCTGATCAAAGTTTGAATTGGTTAAGTTTTGCCTAAATTGAGTGTGAACCGACCAGTTCATTCTGATGAACTGATTGACTCATCTCGACTCACTAGATGCACATCAAGATGAGTGACGCGGGCCTCTAGCATGTGTGAGATGGATCAGTTAGGACCGAACAAACATTCTAGATGTTTCCCGAACTCGTTTCAATTCCACAATTCTTGTGGTGCAAGAAACTAATGTCGAACATTAATGGGAATCAAATTTCTAGTTTCGTATACAATTGGGAAACTACTAGATGACTATTTGGTAGTGTGAGATGGCCATCTTGTATGATGAGACAACCATCTGGGTCACCATACGACCAATCATGGTTCACATGTTACAAAACTTCAAGATCTTTTGATCCCTTCCACTCCCGCACAATCATGAACATACTTGGAACCCTGACCCTAACCTCACATATAAATAGAGGGGTATTGGGGCTTCCCAAAACACAACTATAAATTAGTTTCTCTGACCATTTTTGTCATCTATGGTTATGGTAACTAAGTGATCCCAAGCATGTCCTACCCAATAAAGGAGGGATAGAAACGTGAGAGAACAATTGAGCATCATTGTTGTGGAGAGCAAGTTGGTGACTAGTACACCAACGAGAGGGAAAAATCCTTCCCATATGTTCTAGTTGAATGATGGGAGTTCTATTTGGTCCATGTGGACTACTCTAGAGGAAGGAGTCCTTTGGCTACTGCTAGGAGAGCAAAGTCAGTCTGCAGTCTATGACAAGAACACATGAGTCACTATAGAAGTTGTCGTGTTCTCTATCCGTGGTGAAGACTAGGAGCTGCACAACCACTATCTAAGACCAAATAGTCGACAGTTGCATCGAAGAGAGTTTTTGTCATTTTACTTGCTCCAAGACCAGGTATAACTCTTTAAACCATCCTTCCTATTTCATAGTAGTTGATGCAACCTTATTGTTATGGGAATATAGATATATCAAATTTTTGTTTCCCATGCTATACTTTGTGCCCATATTTCCCAACAGTCACATCTCCCTCCTTTATCCATCAAGTAGCCATCAAAGTACCTCAAAAACATGTAAGGAACATACATAAGTGCATTTAACAATAATACCATTTATTAGGGAAATACTTGCATTATGAAGCATTTACATGTGAATAATAGGCAACATAACACAAGATGAAGAACCAATTATGGTTTCACCAATTTCTCCTCTCTTCTCATTGTTCCATCTCGCATTACTTTTATAATTTCAAATGGATAGAAGAAGGACATGCTACTGCCTTGTCTTCAAAGCTAAAAGCCACCATTTAGATTATATACTTCCCCACCTCCCAAAACTCCACTGTGAAAACTCAAGCAAGAATCATTTTTATCAATTTTTCAGTTCAATCAATGTGGTTTGTGTACTTATTGATGTATTAATATGTTTAAATTAGAAAATTTTATCTCAACATCTATATAATTTTATACCATACTATCCTCTTGTACCATGTTACTTCCTTCCTCTATCACACTATCCCTTCCCTCTGTATTTTCTCTTTTATTGACTCTATGTCAAACGACCTCATCAACTCCGCTCCAAATGAATATCCCTTACTACTATTCTCTTACCTCCTCTCCTATCTCTCTCTCCAAATAAAATATATAGCCTAGACCCACATCCCATCCAATATGAGTCCAATAGAGTTCAATCATGTGTGTCACACATCTATTCTCAAATATGTGCCCAATATGAAGACTGAATTGTCCATGATGATTCTCCCCTTCATGGTTTATTCATTAACCTATATTTACACCATAACGTTTCACATCAAATCATACAAAGAAATTATCTAATGAATATATACTTCAACATTTTATGACAAACTACCTTGATTTTTCAATTCAAAACTATATTTTATAAAGAAATGAATAGATATATTAATTTTTATACTAGATGTGGTACTCATGCCTGATCCAGGCACTATTATCTTCAATCAGAACACTCCAATAGTAGATCCTAAGTGTATTCTTCATATGTTCTAGGTATTGGTTAGATATATGAAAAGACATGGATATCTCTATGAAGGGCGGGGTGGGTCATAAATGATGATCAACAATATAATAACGCATGAGTACCACCTCAAGGGAAATAATTTGTAGACCTACTTTTCTTCATGAACCATCCAAAAAAAACATAGTTAAGAGAGTGAAAAATTGAGTGTTTTTGGATTACATTATTATCTAATATTCAGAAAGACTAGTTTGTTTACAACTCTTCACCTTGTTTCTCCCTGCATCTAAATTTTAACACATTGAGCTCATTGCAAGTATTGTTTGTCAACTATGAATTTCATTGATATGTGGTGAAGAGATGTTATTAACACATATACTTGAATTCCATTAAAATAATAAATGGATCACAAGCTGGATGAAAAAGGAATTATCAATGTATGGACAAGTGTAATTTATAGATAAAATGAAAAATTGACGTTGATTTTTTTCTCCTAAATTTGTGCATAAATTTAACGAGGTCTACCCACAGTATGCAATCGTACATAACTTTGAGACATGTTACAGAAATCAGAAACAATTTTCAAAATTATCTTCTTCTTTTATTAAAAGTGATACTTATGACTAACCCAATTGCTATTATCTCCATCTACACCACTGCAATAGCACATCATGCATGTTTTCTTCATATGCATGAGCCTTTTGATAGCCTCCATGTATAAGTCTTTGTCCTTCCCCACGACATTCCATTACGTACTCTTCATAAGCATGTTGATCCTAATCCCATTCAGATTCAATAATTGGAAATTCAGAAGAAGTATCACTTTCTCACCCATGTTGGCCTTCCCATAAAACATACAGGGACAATAGGATCTAGGACTAATTGATAATGTTGATGTTGAATATAACCTGAATGATATGCATACTGACTGAACTCAGTATCCAGATACTCTGGTCAAGTATTTCGGTATTGAGCTAAGCTAGTATGGAACTGCCGACTATACTTCTTCTGGATGCCCTGACCAAGTATCCAGATGAACATAGTTTGGTAGTATAATAAGATACATGATGAAAAAGAGAAGAATGGTGATAAAATGGTGAAAGAGAAAAGGATTTTATAATTCAATATGGAACCTATGGAAAACATGAAATTTCATATAAGAAAGATGAAAGCTTAATGGATTATGAACATAATCTCTAATGATTTTGAGTCTAAGTATGAAATCTGAAATTGTGAGAAAAAGCTATGAACTAAGATGCACACTAGATGATCTTCTTTATAAAAGAAACTGATGAATGCATATGATAATATGTGAATGAGTCATAACCTTAATCCATGAGATACACAATCAAATTTTTAAAAAAGGATGTGAAAGGTGATGTGAATCAGATCTTGATAAATGATGTATTACTAATATTAGTGATTCAAATGTTTATAATACTCAAGGAGAGATATGATGATGACATAGGATGAAATATCCATCTAATACAAAAAAAAAGATGTCATATTGAAGAAAGATAAAATGGAATACTTTCTAATTGAATGTCAAGAGATATGAATGATTAGATGATATGATATTCTTCCATATCTTTTCTTGGATTTCGGGATGAAATCCTAAAAGGAGGGAAGAATTTGTAATCACCCATTTTCAAATTAGTCATCTAATTAGGGTTTACTTGGATGATTGTATGCTTAACTAAGTTGCTCATTGTTTAAAGACCGATTAGTGATGGTATTTAATTTTTGATATTTTCAATATAATGAGAAGGTTTAATCATACTTTGATTCACATAATTAGGGTTAAGGTTTGGAAACCCTAATCGGCCCAAATTAGGGTTTTGATAACATATGAGTACAGAATTTGATAAATATAGTGTCTCACTAAATGATTTTTAGTATTTTATGTATAACTCTGATTTAATTAAAATTTGGATACGATTTGTATTTATACAATTTGAACAACATAGAAAAATAGCAGAATTTTTGAAGAATTTTCTGACCTTTTTAATGGTCGAGTTTCAAACTCGACCGATCAGATTTTTAGATTGATATAGCAGTGTGGTACTTGAATTTTATCTTTTTATTGGTATATTCAATTTATCTCAAATTGTAACTGGACCTGTTAAATAGAATTGTAGACACTATGTTAAATTTCGTAATTTTTGGATGACTTTTGTTCTCTACAAAGAGGGTGTCGGTCGAGTTCTGTGAAGGACAAACTCGACCGACTATGCTTCTGACTGCAATATAGTAGTGTAGTATTTGATTTTTATTTATTTATTGATAACTCTAAATGATCTAAATTTTTTACTGTATCTTAAAAACCCAATTTCAAATATTTAGATAAATTTTCAAAAATTGTTGATGAGGTTTGTGTTCTGAAACGTGTGGTTTCGGTCGAGTTTATAACTCAGCGGACCAACCAGTCTAAGAAAAATAAAAATACATTGAGGGGCTTGTTTGCAATTGTTCTAAGCACCTCAATTCATCGATATCACTAACCTAACACACCAGGAGCTATCATAACTCGTCCTTCCTGTCAAATAAACGAAATTCTTGAGAGAGAGGAGAGCTAGGGTTTTGAGAAGAGAAAGTGGTGGAAATGTTGACCTAGGGTTTCTCTATCCAAGATATGATGAAATCAAGTAAGTTTAGCTTCTTTGCATGGAATTTCATGGAGAATCTTCTCTCACATGTCAAGATTCCGTCCCTCCCCTGATTTGATTCGAAATCACATCAAATCTCCCCCTTTTCTCACTCTTTCTCTTCTAATCCTCATTTCTAGGGTTTCCGAGTTGAGATGAGAAAGAATTGGATTCTTTTGCGAGAGTTTGATTGGGTTTCCAAAAATTCAGAGGTTGACCTACGAAATTAAAGTGCTTGGCACCTGAGGTGAGTGTTTTTCTCTCTCCTAAGCTTTGTAATCATGTTGAAAGCCTAATTCAATCCGGCTAAAACAATCAGAAACCTTGTTTATATATGTATGTGATTGGATTTGATTTGGGAAAGATATCAGGGAATCCAATTTTACTAATTTTGATTATTTCTCCTTGATTGAAACTTGATTAGTTCCTGTTATATTGATTGAGGAAGCATGGGTATTCTTATGGGTAGATGATTATGGTATTCCATGTGAATTTTGCCTAAACATCAGCCCAATGGCCGATATGCTTGGAATTGAATTGACATGTGTAAAGTCATATTTGAATTGTACTAGATTGTATGATACAAGTGTATTGTTGAATGTTAATGTAATTTAATGACCACATATCCTGATTAGGATTTGTGTTAAGGAAGTGAATTAAATAAGTCAATGAATCAATGTATACTTATGATTGATGAATGAAATGTGTGAAAATGGAAACTAGGTTTTCCATGTTTGTGAATAACCCTAATGAACCCTTGAGTCATGATTGGATTACTAAATGATATGATTCTTATGATATGTTGAACTAAGGAATGACCTATTAAAAATATTAAAATTTTATTACTAAGACAATTATGAGTGATAAACCTAGAACTTGTATATGATGTTTGAAATGTGATCAAATGCTGAAGTTGAAAGTATTAATACTTCAATTGAATATGATGAGTCTTACTATATCATCTAATTCTAATGCATTTTTTTATTATAATAAAGAATGATCATTGTTGATTATGGGAATGACATTAGTAGTCAACGTCAAGGTACACTTATCTGAATATAAGAGACAATATGAACAAGATGTACTTAATGGTGATTGCAAGATAAAGATGAAACTAAAAAAGATAGTATGATGAAGTATTTTATCTTTTATTTAATTACATATGGATTAACTCAAATTAAATAAAATATACTAAGAATTGTACTTTGATAAATGTTATGTAGAAGAGAAGCATTGTATGTAAAGTGAATCAAGAAAGATTGGTCCAGATGATGTAATGAACATGAAATGAAAGAAGCTGAGACTATTGAGTATAAAATGATGGAAAAAGATAGGAATTAGTAGATGATTCTAACAATGTAACTCTTACCCTAAAATGATGAGTTTGATGATGCTAATGAATGACAATCTCAAATAGGTGATTAAGAGATGTACATAACCGTAGTTGAATTCAACTAAATGATGAAACTCAAGTATTTGAATTGACTTACAAGAATGTGCTCTTGTATTGTGATTGTTTGATAGAATACTTGTATTATGACAATGAACTATTTTGATGGAATTAAAATGATAATCAACATGTGTTGACTAGTAACACCATATGAAGAATGTGAAATAAAAGAAGAAGAGAACTAAGTCTGTTATGCATGTATATGCATGAAATTTATTTACATCTATTGAGATTAGATGGAACAAGCATATGTTGTATGATAAATCTATTCTGAGTATGAGGAATGATACATGATGTCTATATGCTTTTACTATTGCTAATTCTAATGCCTCTACTAATATTTGTTAAGAATTGTGGTATACAATGAACTAATGAGGAATATGTTGAAATGTAATTTAATATGCATTCCTTACATTGAGAAAACCTTATAAGGGTAAATGTTGCATAAAGAGATTATGTCTACGGCTGAAAGCCCACTGATGATGATAAAACCCTGATGGGGTAAATGATGGACAATAAGATTATGACTTGGGCTGAAGTCCCACTTTTGATGATTGCTATGAGTTGATGTAGAAGATAGAAATAATCATATTTGTTGCAATCTATAGACTTATTGTGCTTCTTACTTTGATCATTGCCCTTATTGATAAACTTAATCTGTTTCATGTTATTATAGTTACGTGAGAATACACAGATATGATATATGATGTTTTGAATTCTTGTAAGATGAGTAAAAGAGATTAATAACGAGTGAAATGATGGAACATCTAGTTAGGTGCCCTGAACACCGTGAGTTTCCCCTGAGGACCACACTGGGGAAACAAAATGGATCTCCTTATAGTAATCGATGAATTATGAGAAGGATTTCTGGAGTGTGGATCGAGAAATTAAAGGTTAGACCACCATGATTCAGGAGTGAGTCATCTAGAGTAGTTCTGGCCCTAAATCCTTGTTGTGAAAGTCTATGTCCAGATGGAATAGACTCTGATGAAATGAAATATGTGAAATGTGAAATGAAAAATATGTGAAATATTGTGATATGTGATATATTGTTTTGTTGGTTCCAATCTCGTGTACCTGAGATGAGGACGTGAGCCTCTTTAGTCAACCCTGAGGTGGCCAGGGTCTGTTGTTGATATCTTAGGGTGGCCGGCTAAACCCTAAGATAGTGACGATGAGTCATTGACACGAGAATCAGGCGTGGAGACTTCTACTTGGTGAGGTACAAGCCAAGTAGTTTCAGAGAAAATGAATAAAAGATGATAAGCCGTGTAGAACATGATTTGAATTGTTGTTACATTCTTTGTACTGCTACTTGATGCTTTGTTATTGTTGATTATGCTTCTTGTTGAGGAAAGTAATCATGTTGATATGGACATTTTCTATTTCATATTATGATATGTCATGCTGACAAGTTATAAATGATGGTATTTATATCCATTCTGAATATGAGCTGGATTGCCTACTATTTGATAGTATTGCTTGGTAGATATGTATTATGTGTACTTCAGCTTTAGGACTGCAGGATGTGTTCCTGGTCCGGCTGGTGGAGTTTCACAAATATAATGTTGTAGTTATGTATTTATTCAAAATGCTAAGAACTTGACTTATTACCCATGCAGTAGGATTCATCATCTGAACTAAGAAGTATCTGTTGATTTGTTCATAGACATGTTTTAAAAGTTGTTTCAAAGTTATAATTCGTTTAAGTGATTACCTTATCTGTTGGATTAGATTATCATTGCAAGTTAGAAATGACTTATGATAGATCTATTTGCTAGACTTTTCAATATCTGCATGTTTCTGTTAATTTTATTATACTTAATCTGATGTTGATGCATGTACCTAGCATGAGTGGGAGGTATCCACTCACTGGGGCTCTATATGAGTCTCATGAGGCTGTTTCAAATGTTTTTAGGTATAATGCTATCCAACAGAGAGGTCGTGACAAAGAAGATATCAATAGTATAATCTAGATAGATTAGAATGTCCCTGTACTCTCTCTTTCCTGGGATGGGTTGTAGATTAAGTTTGTTCATCAATGTATATGTATCTGATGTAAACTGAACCGCATATGAGAACAAGATTTGATTCTGGATTTAATGGAGTTGAATATGATTTATGATATCTGAATGTGATGTCCTTGATGTGACGTTGATTTATGAGTTTGTGAAGAAAGAAAAAGGAAAAATTTATCTATCTTTTTCATATATTGTTTAATCACCTTTGTCTTGAATTCATTATTCATTCCATAATCTGGGTTTAGGTTTTGGGATTACCTCTAATGGTTGGTATTTGTGCTGATCAAAAGAGTGGGTCTGACGCATACTCCTCTAGGGGGTCGATTAGGACATGTGCATAAGGGTTTAAATGTATCTATGAATGTATACAAGTATGTGGTAAACTGCTATATTGCAGTCAGCAGCTTGGTCGGTCGAGTTGATAACTCAGCCGACCAACCAATCTGAGCAAAATAAAAATACATTGAGGGGCTTGTTTTCAATTTTTCTAAGCACCTCAATTCATCTATATCACTAAACTAACACACAAGGAGCTCTCATAACTCATCCTTCCCGTCAAAGAAATGAAATTCTTGAGAGAGAGGAGAGCTAGGGTTTTGAGTAGAGAAAGTGGAGGAGATGATGACCTAGGATTTCTCTATCCAAGATATGATGAAATCAAGTAAGTTTAACTTTTTTGCATAGCATTTCATGGTGAATCTTCTCTCACATGTCAATATTCCATCCCTCCCCTGATTTGATTCGAAATCACATCAAATCTCCTCCTTTTCTCACTCTTTCTCTTCTAATCTTCATTTCTAGGGTTTTCGAGTTGAAAGGAGAAATAATTGGATTCTTTTGTGAGAGTTTGATTGAGTTTCCAAAAATTCAGAGGTTGACCTACGAAATTAAGGTGCTTGGCACGTGAGGTGAGTGTTTTTCTCCCTCCTAAGCTTTGTATTCATGTTGAAAGCCTAATTCCATCCGACTAAAACAATCAGAATCCTTGCTTGTATATGTATGTGACTGGATTTGATTTGGGAAAGATATTAGGGGATCAACTTCTACTGGTTTTGGTTATTTCTCATTAATTGTACTTTGATGCATCATCTAAGTCTTTGATAAATGAAATATACTAAGAATTGTACTTTGATAAATATTATGTAGAAGAGAAGCATTGTATGTAAAGTTAATCAAGAAAGATTGGTCCAGATAATGTAATGAACATGAAATGAAAGAAGCTGAGACTACTGAGTATAAAATGATGGAAAAAGATAGGAATTAGTAGATGATTCTATGAATGTAACTCTTACCCTAAAATGATGAGTTTGATGATGCTAATGTATGGCAATCTCAAATGGCTGATTAAGAGATGTACATAACCATTATTGAATTCACTAAATGATGAAACTCAAGTATTTGAATTGACTTACAAGAATGTGTTCTAAAATTGTGATTGTTTGATAGAATACTTGTATTATGAGAATGAACTATTTTGATGGAATTCAAATGATAATCAACATGTGTTGACTAGTAACCCCATATGAAGAATGTGAAATAAAAGAAGAAGAGAACTAAGTCTATTATGCATGTATATGCATGAAATTTATTTACATCTATTGAGATTAGATGGAACAAGAATATGTTGTATGATAAATATATTCTGAGTATGAGGAATGATGCATGATGTCTATATGCTTTTACTATTGCTAGTTCTAATGCCTCTACTAATATTTGTTAATAATTGTGGTATGCAATGAACTGATGAGGAATATGTTGAAATGGATTTTAATATGCACTCCTTACATTGAGAAACCCTGATAAGGGTAAATGTTGCATAATGAGATTATGTCTAGGGTTGAAAGACCACTGATGATGATAAAACCCTGATGGGGTAAATGATGGACAATAAGATTATGTCTTAGGCTGAAGGCCCACTATTGATGATTGCTATGAGTTGATGTAGAAGATATAAATAATTGAATTTAATGCAATCTATAGACTTATTGTGCTTCTTGCTTTGATCATTGCCCTTATTGATAAACGTAATCAATTTCATGTTATCATAGTTATGCAAGAATACACATATATGATATATGATGTTTTGAATTCTTGTAAGATGAGTAAAAGAGATTAATAACAAGTGAAATGATGGAACATCTAGTTAGGTGCCTTGAACACCGTGAGTTTCCCCCAAGGACCACACTGGCGTCGGTTGTTTATGCCCTTTTAGCGACGGTTCTATAGCGACGCCTATGTGGGTGCCGCTAAAGGTCGAACTCTTCGGTGTCGGTTTTATAACCAATGCCAAAAGGCTTTGCGCCACTGAAAATGCGCCAGCAGAGCACCGATAGGCGTCGGTGATTTATAGTAAGCTGATGCTAAAAGGCTTCGCACCATAAAAAGGGCGCCATCTAGGACACTATCTGTGTCAGTTTGCAACTAAAAAACCGACGCCATATTCCCAGACACCACGACCGTGCTTCCCTGCATGGTCGTGTTTAGTACTATAGGTGTCAGTTTTATACTAATAACCGACGCTTTTTCCGCCACGGCCGTGCTTTCCTGCACGGTCGGGTTGTTTGTCACATTAGGCGGCGGTTTTTATCCAATAACCGACGTTGTAAGACTTTGATGACGGTTTTCTATAAATAACTGACACCTATGTTTTAATTTTTTTTTCTTATCAGTTTGTAGGCCTGCTGTGCCTGGTCAGCAGGATGAGAACCTACATTTCAATTTTCTGAACTGTAGGTTTACGACATCCATTGATATCAGTCAACAAGCATGCCAAAAACCTACAAAATCAACAAATATACTTTTCACACAAGTAGATACATTCAGACATCAATTCAATTCTCACATTCACACATGTAGAAACATTCAAATACATGTAGAAACATTTATACATGTATAAACATTCAGAAATATTCATTTACAAAATATCATTCAACATCGCTATCAGCATCCCGATTATATTTTACAGTCCCCACTACTTGTATGGCTCTTGCCCATTCTTCTCTTACTTCATTTAATACTTCCATTGTATATGGAGCATGTACATCTTTTAAGTGTTTACCTATAGTGTGGTCAGTTTTAAACACCTGCAAAGAGAATGATGTATATATATAAGTAATAATATAAAAATAAGATTGATATATTTCATACTAACTAATGAGACTATATATAATACCTCATGTATGGTATCGATGTCCAATGTGGCATATTGGATAATCATCTGCATAAATTGCATCACATAGTATGCACATGCCCTGCCGCTGTCTTGTGTAGCGCACTATAAATTGAAACATACAAAATATTAAAAAATACAACTAAGCACAGTTCACATAAATAATATATACATTGGAGTCGGGAACTTACTTTCACGTTCTCCCAAATTATTGGTTGGTTCGTTTTCCTGGGGATCTTTACTCCAGCCTTTTTGAATGCATCTAAACCCCTACATGTTAATGTAACATATTAAATTGCATAATTAAATAGTAATGTAATAACATATGTTAACAGATATAAAAATGAAATATTTCTGACCAGAATAATGGCATTCTCATTACGTGTCCAATTTTAGTATTCAATGTACTCCCCGTAGGATCTAGATAATAAATAGTGAATGTCCCAGGGAGAACAACTAGTAACTCCCAATGCCTACCGCTAGAGGTAAAAAAGTTAAAAATTAATAAGTAAAGTAAACTTACTTGTAAAGTCCAAATTATAAGTAGAGTAAACTTACTTGACATTGAATGGAGCTATTATTATCATTTTCTTTTGCTGACTGAAAATTGTAAAAGCATCTATACAGTATTGTTGAACACTATCAGGGTCTTTAGCTACCATACTAATCAATGATGGAATAAAAAATCCCACATGGTCAAATGCAAATTGTTTACATTGATTTTTGACTAAGTAGCTGCAAAACATGTATTACGTATGCATTAATATATAAGAAACCAAATCACCAGATCTTACACAAGGTATATGGATGTATAAACAAGATCTTACCTTATCCATGTCTCTATCATTGATGTATTCAACCAATCATATATAAACAACTCAATAATATCTTGTATAAATAAAGAGCTTTCGTATGATTGACATGTATAATTTGCTTCTAAAGAAACAATTATAGGGCAATGTATATTATGTGCCCGTAGCCAACATGCCATTCCCCTACAAGCAGGACTTAACGGGTATTTTAGGTCAGTTGGAACCCAACTTGGTAATGGAGGAAGTAGAGGTGGAGGCCTAGATGCTCTGGGTGTCTTCTTTTTAACATGTATATATAATTTTAGATCAATTGACCTCATATATACACATTAACAATCTAAAGTAATGTAAATTTATCTTACAATTTTAGTAATGTAGATGACATCTGCTTTGGGCCAAAATATCACCATGCCTTCTGCCTCAGCAAGTGTATCAATATCTGGGTGGGTATATGGCAATGTAGCTTCCCTCCAATGGGGTAATACACGTATCAGGCTCACACGAACGTAGACCTGTGGCATTGGAGTCCGGTGAAACGTTGCCCCAGGAAGGGACGGGTAAGCCTGCACCTCTACAACAACATAGTCTTGCATTCTTAAGCGGCATGGCTTCAACGCCTACAAATTTACGTAAAGAATGTTATACATATATACATATCATCTTGAAAACATATCATCTTGAAAATACTAGCTACAATGTCATAAAAATACTTACAACAGACGTGTTAGGCGGAGGGTCTATAGGATTACTCTCAGTATGTGCATCAGGAGAAGAGTGGGTCGCCATAGGCTGATTGGAAGCCTGAGATGCCTGCCACCGCAACAATTCTTCCTTGACCTTCTTAGCAACTATATCCTCAACTCTTTTATTCTCCTATACATGGATAAAAGAAACATTAGTTTCTTATTATTGAATTCCCTTTTGCAGTAAAATTCTAAAAAAAGAATAGGTTACCTCTTCTTGTGAAAGTCTCGCTCTGGGTTTGCGCTGGGATGGCCTAAAGAATGCTTTGATGCCCACACCAGCGTCTGCACCCCTAACATGTCCATGATGCTCTGGGTTACCCAGAGCAACTGTCAATTGATCCCTTGTGCCCTGAGGGATGAACGTGCTTCGAGTGACAACCCCAAGATAGTTTACAAAATTATTGCGGTTCACTCCAATTGCATTTCCTCCATTATCAAACTCCACAACCAATCTGGATCCACTGCCACTTAGCGCTATTAACTTCTTCAACAAAGTGATGCCCCTTTTCTTGTTAAGTGTTTGGTGACGTGAATCAAGTTCCTCCAGTGCTTCAGTGGGTACATGTGCATCATCAACCTAAAATTTGACAAAAATAAACACACTGAATTAGCCCAATATAGAAATATGGGATATATGACATAACTAGAAGATAATGAATTTTATAAAAATACAGGTAATGTTTTTAGAACTTACATTGGTATCCTCTCCATGCTTATTATGGACATCATGCTCATCATGGACTTCATGATCATCATTGTGATAAAGTGAGTTTTCTAATTCTTTTATGCTTTGTTCCTTTAATCTTCAGTATATTTCAAAACCATAATTCTCCTAAAGTTTATTTAGTCACTCAAAGATTGGAATTTCGAGCCCAAACTTTACCAACATGTGGGGTATGCTATGGTGACGCTATGGTCCAAATTTCATGTCATTCGGACATTCCTAGCTCCCTCTACGATTTTTACAAGTTCTATTAATGTTTGATCAATACATGTCACGATTTCAATCATCAAGCTATAGTTTTGGTTATTTTTCCTCCTTGGTTCGCGGCGCTGACGTCAGCCGCCTCTCCCGAGCAATTGCGACCATCGGATGGCACGTCCATGGATCCTGGGTGGATCGGACGGCCATCCGGTCGTCCTCTTCCTCAGTTTGACCCGCGAGGACGTGGCTACAGCCACCTCGGATCACTCCTCGCCACTCCACGCCGCTTCGTGAGCAACCAACCGAGGCATTGCCTCCACCTCACCCCCACGAACCCGACGAACCCACACACGGCCCCCGGAGAGGACCGCACCCCTCTCCACGACCTCGTCGGTATGGCCTGTTCTCCAACCACCGCGGAGCCCAATTGGGCGTTTGCGATTCACGCACCCTCACCTCTATTTAAGCATACCATCTCGTTCACCGACCTCCCTTTGACACCCCTTGAGGACCAATTCAGCTGGAGCAGGCATCCCTCTCTGCCGAGCTCAAGCTTCCTCACCTCATCCCTGCCCGCCACCGTCGATCTACTGGGCAGGCTACTCCCAGCCTCCTCCTTCACCGCTGACGGCTCGCCAAGCTTCGCACCACCCTCCTCCAGCCCACCGGCGCCTCAACGCTGAGGTAGCCGGCCTGCTGCTTCCCCCTTCCATCTTCCTCTACCGCGAGCTTGGTAGCTCGCCGGTCTCCTAGCCGACCCGGAGATCCCAGGGGAGCCACGACCCGAGGACCGGCCGTAGAGCTGCGGGAAGCTCCCACGAAGCTAGTCCAATCTTCACCCGTGCACGAGGAAGTCCACGACTCCAGAGAGAGCTCGCCGGAGATCTCGCTGTCAACCTGTAAGCGGTCTGAGCTTTGCTTTATGCGCGTGAAATCTTGGCCGTTGGATCTGATCATCCAACGGTCCACGCTCTCCCTAGTTTTCAAATTATAAAATCGAAATCCAGTTTAGGAGTTAATATTGGGAAATTTGTAAAAATTAGTAGGAGTGTCAGAAAAATACGAATAAGTACTCTATTTTGATGAGAAAAATACGAGGATCACAATTTTGACATCTGTTGACCCTAAATCTGACTCGAGTAATTAGTCATGCTTATTTTTGTGTATATCTTGATTAATTATTTGGAAAATACTTGAATTTGTTTAAATCACCAAAAACCTGTGATAGTCATCTTTTTGAATCCTTGTTATCATGGAATGATCAGATCCTTTTATTTTGACTCAACTATCAATAAAACCTAATTATCACTCCTTTTCCTATTTTGACCTACCAAAATATGCATAATTAATTAATATGATCTATAGACCATGATTATGACTTTATGAACCTACTCTGATGTGACAATGATAATCTTGGACTCAAATCCATACTCTAAGATCCGTACTCTACTCTCATGACTCCAAATCTATAAAGGGCCTTTCATATACTCTTTAGAATATGGGTAACTTGAACAATATATCTAATAAATACCAAATCTTCAATAATTTCAGGAAATCGAAGGTACCAGTGAGGAGCATCTCTGGACTCCCCACTTCTGAATAGAAGGTACGCCATTAACTCTCATTTGGCCTATAACAATGTATGGTTGTAAAATAGTGTAAGAACTTGGCATATGGTATTGTTTGAAATAGATCTATATGAGTATCCAACTTTGATGATGTTTGCTTTAAATATATATTTTACAAAATGAAAACATAATATATTTCTATCCATTATATGAAAAGCACTAACTCTTTGGCAGTGTGCTTGGAAGTGACCTAACTCTTTGGTAGTGGTCACACTGTACATACGACCTAACTCTTTGGTAGTGGTCAGACCTAACTCTTTGGCAGTGGTCACAATGTACATATGATCTAACTCTTTGGTAGTGATCATAAAGGCCTTGAGATATAATGGAAAATATGCTTAAAAGATGTTTGTGCTTTGTTGTAAATAAACTTTCTTTCAGTTTGAGAATGATTTTCCTTACCATATTGCTTATTACTGCCAAGTTACTTTTAATGTTATTGCCAAGATATGATGAGAGTTAAATTATATGACGCGGAGGCGTACTCAGTACAATATATTTATATATTGTGCTGACGCGTACCGATTGCATATGTTTTATAGGTACCTTCTTCTTATGATGCTTATAATGAAAGGAAGATGACGTTTGCTACTCTATATGCTGGCTCACAAAAATCAGATCTATCATGGGGATGCTAAAGCTAAATGGGACTCTTAGATTTTGCTTCTTTTTCTTCTATATTTAGTTTCTCATGTATTAAGTTTCTTCTGTAGAACTCCTATGCCTTCGGGCCCCTATGTAATGAACAATTTGGTTTATGTATGGAAGCTTTTTGTTCGTTACATTTATATATTCATGTGTTTGATCCACTCAGGGACGGGCAATTTTAACTCTATTGTACGCCTTATGTTGGCGCCAGAGGTGTACAGTGGAGTTAGGTTGTTAACCCATGACAGATGGTATCAGAGCAGGCACATGAATCAATATATATGTATCAAATAATTAGTAACCTTACCTAGACCTAGGGTAACCCACATTTAGCAGTAAATTGCCGAGGTGTCTAGAAGGGTACCTTGCGGAAGGTTCTGACATAATACTCTCCCCATCCGTTTTCACGGTGCGAGGGTTCCCGCCGCAAGCTATCTTCCTGGCTAACGCAATTATTGTTAAAGTGGGCACCCTTACCTTAGAAAAATCTTTCCTCTCATCTTTTCTCAATTAAGGACTACCCCCAACCAACCTATTTAGTGAATAATATACACTAGGCTTCTCATCTACTTTCTCTCTCATGACCATGATCAATGATATACTCTCTCTATTATGTGGGTAGATTAGGAGAACTGGGAACAACTAAAAGACATGAAAAAAAAATTTATCTACATGCCATGATTGCTAAATCTTTATTGGATGCATTATGATCTATCTCAAATAAATCTCTAAACTATCTTTTATATGAACTTGCAGATGCCTCCAAAAACTAGGTCCAAGAGAACAAGATCAAGTGATGGATCTGGTGATGAATCTGAATCATGCCCTAATAAGACCAAGGCTGTAGGCAGTTGGGAAGAACAAAAGAAGGTGATGTTGGAATGCATGCATGCCCTAGCCCAAAAAGAAACCAGCAATAGTGCCTCATCCTCTAGGACCAACCATGAAACCACCATTAGTGACTTCCTTAAACTCAAACCTGAAACCTTTCATGGAGAAGACTTGGGTGAAGTCCTAGATAAAGTCGATGCATGGATCATATCTGTTGAAAATGCCTTTAGAGCCCTTAAGTGTCCTGAGGAAGATAAGGTCACCTTTGCTACCTACCAACTTAGGGGGGCCGCGAAGTTGTGGTGGGAAAATTATTACCATACACGAGCACTTCCAGATGCCCCCATAGGTTGGGAGGAGTTTAAGGGGATCTTTACCAACCGTTTCATGCCCATATCAGCTAGGAAGGAGAAGAAGAAACAGTTCAATAACCTAACCCAAGGAAACCTATCTGTTGCTGACTATGTTAGGGCCTTTAGACTCCTAGAGCGTCATGCTCGCAACCTTGATGAAGATGGAAAGATCGAACACTTCATAGATGGCCTTAACCAAGAAATCAAAATTCACCTTTGTACCGCCACCCATCCTACCTTTGAGGTTGCCATCAACAATGCCCTTACCCAAGAAAGAACCTTAGGGAAGAGCAAAACACCAAGCTTGGGATACCTAGGTCTAACTGATGCATCCGTCACCAAGGGCAAGGAGAAGGAGAATGATAAGAAGAAGCCTAACAGCCATGGCATGGGAAGAGGAGGAGGAAATCACCATAGGGGTCAATCATTCTGAGGAGGACCAAACCGGGGAGGTCGAGGCCAAGGAGGACCATACAGGAATTCCAAATGCAAAATTTGTGGTGGGTTTCATCCTGGAAAATGCAAGTTTGAGAAGCCAATCTGTTTCTATTGCAAGAAGGAGGGACACATGAAGTTCAATTGCCCAATTCTGGTCCAGGGGGCACCTCAGAATCATCCTGCCCCATTACCTCAGCCTGGAGCTCCACCTTCTCAGCCAGCTGTCCCTATAGCTCAGGCTCAGCCAGAACATCGTCAGGGCCGAGTCTTTGCAATTGATGCAGAGGAAGCTAAGGGCAATGACAACCGTCTGATTGAAGGTAATAATGTTAATAATTCTTTACTGTGATAAATCTTTGAAAAACCATGATCATATATAAAATCATAATGTAGGTATGATATGTCTCCAAGATCATCCTGTTGTAGCCCTATTCGATTCAGGATCAACACATACCTTCATATCTAGAAATCTTGCTTCCATGCTCAAGCTAGATATTAATGATCTAGGTTATATCTTGGATGTAACAACTCCCAGTGGAAAAATTTATACTTCTCTTCAGAAAACCAAAACCGTGCCTTTTTCTTTTGGTGGCCATAAATTTCAATATGCTTTCATTCTTCTTGATATGGAAGATTTCGATATAATTTTGGGGATGGATTGGCTCTTTTCCAACTTTGTTATGCTTGATTGCCGAGGCAAGAAAGTAGTCTTTTGTGCACCCAATTCAAAACCTTTGACTATTTCTGGGAGAAAAGAAAGAAACTGAAATATGATTATTTCTTCTCTTAAAGCCGAAACCTTGATAGCCAAAGGATGTAGAGCCTATCTTGCTGTTGTATCCATGCCTGATCCTAAGGTGAGACCTATAGAGAGCTTGGATGTGGTGAGAGATTACCTGGACATTTTTCCGGAGGAGCTTCTAGGGCTGCCTCCAGATCATGAGATTGAGTTCTCAATTGAGTTAGCACCGGGCACCGCACCAGTCTCTAAGGCACCTTATAGGATGGCACCTGCCGAGCTTGCAGAGCTCAAGAAACAACTAGAGGAACTTCTTGATAAAGGCTTCATCCATCCTAGTACTTCTCCTTGGGGTGCTCCTGTTCTTTTTGTCAAAAAGAAAGATGGGTCAATGCGAATGTGTATTGATTATCGCATGATCAACCAAGCCACCATTAAAAATAAATATCCCCTCCCAAGAATTGATGATTTGTTTGACCAGCTTCGTACTGCCACTATGTTCTCTAAGATTGACCTTAGATCAGGTTATCATCAATTACGAGTAAAAGATTGTGATATTCCAAAGACAGCTTTCAGAACTCGATATGGACATTATGAATTCGTGGTGATGCCTTTTGGCTTGACTAATGCACCTGGAGTGTTTATGAATCTGATGAACACTGTCTTCCAGCCATTCCTTGACAGCTTTGTTGTGGTCTTCATTGATGATATTCTTGTATATTCAAATTCTGTTGATCAACATTGTGAACACCTCCAGAAAGTCCTTAATGTTTTGAGAGCCCAGAAATTGTATGCTAAATTATCTAAATGTGAGTTTTGGATTGACCAAGTCATGTTTCTTGGCCATGTCATTTCGGGTGGGAAAATTTCTGTTGACCCTGCCAAAGTTTTAGCTATCCTTGATTGGAAAGCCCCCACCAATGCTTCTGAAATTCGTAGCTTCCTTGGCCTAGCAGGCTATTACCGTCGTTTCATCCTCAATTTCAGTAAAATAGCCCTACCCATGACTAAACTTACCAGAAAAGATGTCAAATTCGTTTGGACTCCTGAGTGTGAAGCTAGTTTCCAAGAATTGAAATTTCTCTTGACTTCTGCCCCAGTTTTAACCTTACCTTCTGGTAATGATGGCTTTGTAATATTCTCTGATGCTTCTAAAATGGGTCTGGGTTGTGTCCTTATGCAAGATGGTAAAGTCCTTGTGTATGCCTCTAGACAATTGAGACCTAATGAGGTCAATTACCCAACTCACAATTTGGAATTAGCTGCCATTGTCTATGCTCTCAAAATCTGGAGACATTATCTGTATGGTGCTAATTTTGATATATTCACGGACCACAAAAGTCTCAAATACCTCTTGACTCAGAAGGACCTCAATCTTCGACAAAGGAGGTGGTTGGAGTATCTCAAAGATTATGATTTCACAATTGCATATCATCCAGGCAAAGCCAATGTTGTAGCTCATGCTCTTAGTCGTAAGAAGTCGATTTGTGCATCAATGCATCTGGAACCTTCATCTTCTGGGTCATCTCAAGCATAATCTAGCTCTATTATTTTGGCGAATATCAATATTATTCCTAGACTTCTTTCTGAACTCCTGATATCTCAAAAGAACAGCCCTAGTTTGGAGGAGATGACGGCTCTTGTGGAAAAGTCCCAGACACATCTATCTGTTGGTATGGATGGTGGACTAAGGTACAAGAACAGGATGTGGGTACCTGAAGAGTCAGAGATTAAGAAGCATATCCTGCAAGAGGCACATGGGTCTAAGTATTCCATACATCCTGGATCTACTAAGATGTATAAGGACCTGTAGAGACACTTTTGGTGGAGGGTTATGAAGAACGATATCGCTGAGTTTAACTCTAAGTGTCTCACTTGCCAGTAGATTAAGGCCAAGCACCAACGTCTCGGTGGTCTATTGCAACCCTTACCAATTCCCGAGTGGAAATGGGAAAACATCACCATGGATTTCGTGGTGGGACTACCCAGGACCAGGAAGGGTTATGATGCGGTCTGGGTTATAGTATACCGGTTGACCAAGTCTACACATTTCTTACCTATACAGACTACGAACAAGGTTCCTGAGCTTGCTGAGTTGTATATAAAGGAGATTGTACGGCTGCATGGAGTACCAGTTTCGATAGTTTCAGATCGAGATCCAAAGTTCACATCACATTTATGGAAGCAGGTGCAGAATGAGCTGGGTACACAGTTGAACTTCAGCACAGCATATCATCCCTAAACTGATGGCCAATCAGAACGCACTATCCAAATCCTGGAGGACCTTCTCAGAGCATGTGTCTTAGATTGGGGAGGATCGTGGGACTACTACCTTCCATTAGCATAGTTCTCTTACAATAATAGCTATCAATCTAGTATTGATATGCCACCCTATGAAGCTCTCTATGGTAGGCCATGTAGATCCCCCCTTCATTGGGATGAAGTCGGAAAACGAAAGATGCTAAAGTCCGAGGAGTTACAATTATATGCTGATAAGGTGTCCTTGATCAAGCAGAGGTTGAAACGGGCCCAAGATCGTCAGAAGTCATATGCAGATGCACACAGGTCTGACAGACAGTTTAATGATGGTGACTATGTATTCTTGAAGATCAGACCTATCCGAGCCATAGCCAAGAACAAGGGGAAGCTTAGTCCAAGATATGTGGGTCCTTTCGAAGTTCTGGAGCGCATTGGTGAATGTGCTTATTGGCTTGCTTTGCCTCTACAGTACAGCATGATGCACAATGTCTTTCATGTATCTAACTTGAAGCAGTATGTGAAGGATGATGGTCATGTGCTGAATCACGAGCCTCTTGAGTTGCGGGAGAATCTCTCTTATCCAGAACAACCTACAAAGATTCTCGACTCGAGGGTCAAGGAGCTCAGAAACAAGCAGATTTCGATGGTGAAGGTACAGTGGAACCATCACGGTGCAGAAGATGCTACCTGGGAGCTAAGAGCAGATATGGAGCAACGTTTCCCTCACCTCTTTCATCTAGTTTAATTTTGAGGACAAAATTTCTTTTAAGGTGAGTAGGATGTGATAAAGTTAGTTTTCTAATTCTTTTATGCTTTGTTCCTTTAATCTTCAGTATATTTCAAAACCCTAATTCTCCTAAAGTTTAGTTAGTCACTAAAAGATTGGAATTTCGAGCCCAAACTTTACCAACATGTGGGGTATGCTATGGTGAAGCTATGGTCCAAATTTCATGTCATTCGGACATTCCTAGCTCCCTCTACGATTTTTACAAGTTCTATTAATGTTTGATCAATACATGTCACGATTTCAATCATCAAGCTATAGTTTTGGTTATTTTTCCTCCTTGGTTCACGGCGCTGACATCAGCCGCCTCTCCCGAGCAATTGCGACCATCGGATGGTGCGTCCATGGATCCTGGGTGGATCGGACGGCCATCCGGTCGTCCTCTTCCTCCGTTTGACCCGCGAGGACGTGGCTACAGCCACCTCGGATCACTCCTCGCCACTCCACACCGCTTCGCGAGCAACCAACCGAGGCATTGCCTCCACCTCACCTCCACGAACCCACACACGACCCTCGGAGAGGACCGCACCCCTCTCTACGACCTCGTCAGTATGGACTGTTCTCCAACCACCGCGGAGCCCAATTGGGCATTTGCGATTCACGCACCCTCACCTCTATTTAAGCATACCATCTCGTTCACCGACCTCCCTTTGACGCCCCTTGAGGACCAATTCAGCTGGAGCAGGCATCCCTCTCCGCCGAGCTCAAGCTTCCTCACCTCAGCCCTGCCCGCTGCCGTCGAGCTACTGGACAGGCTACTCCCAGCCTCCTCCTTCACCGCTAACGGCTCGCCAAGCTTCGCACCACCCTCCTCTAGCCCACCGGCGCCTCAACGCTGAGGTAGTCGGCCTGCTGCTTCCCCCTTCCATCTTCCTCTGCTGTGAGCTTGGTAGCTCACCGGTCTCCTAGCCGATTCGGCGATCCCAGGGGAGCCACGACCCGAGGACCGACCGTACAGCTGCGGGAAGCTCCCACGAAGCTAGTCCGATCTTCACCCGTGCACGAGGAAGTCCAAGACTCCAGAGAGAGCTCGTCGGAGATCTTGCCATCAACCTGTAAGCGGTCTGAGCTTTGCTTTATGAGCGTGAAATCTTGGCCATTGGATCTGATCATCCAACGGTCCACGCTCTCCCTAGTTTTCAAATTATAAAATCGAAATCCAGTTTATGAGTTAATATTGGGAAATTTGTAAAAATTAGTAGGAGTGTCAGAAAAATACGAATAAGTACTCTATTTTGATCAGAAAAATACGAGGATCACGATTTTGACATATGTTGACCCTAAATATGACTCGAGTAATTACTCATGCTTATTTTTGTGTATATCTTGATTAATTATTTGGAAAATACTTGAATTTGTTTAAATCACCAAAAACCTGTGATAATCATCTTTTTGCATCCTTGTTATCATGGAATGATCAGATCCTTTTATTATGACTCAACTATCAATAAAACCTAATTATCACTCCTTTTCCTATTTTGACCTACCAAAATATGCATAATTAATTAATATGATCTATAGACCATGATTCTGACTTTATGAACCTACTCTGATGTGACAATGATAATCTTGGACTCAAATCCATACTCTAAGATCCGTACTCTACTCTCATGACTCCAAATCTATAAAGGGCCTTTCATATACTCTTTAGAATATGGGTAACTTGAACAATATATCTAATAAATACCAAATCTTCAATAATTTCAGGAAATCGAAGGTACCAGAGAGGAGCATCTCTGGACTCCCCACTTCTGAATAGAAGGTATGCCATTAACTCTCATTTGGCCTATAATAATGTATGGTTGTAAAATAGTGTAAGAACTTGGCATATGGTATTGTTTGAAATAGAGCTATATGAGTATTCAACTTTGATGATGTTTGCTTTAAATATATATTTTACAAAATGAAAACATAATATATTTCTGTCCATTATATGAAAAGCACTAACTCTTTGGCAGTGTGCTTGGAAGTGACCTAACTCTTTGGTAGTAATCACACTGTACATAAGACCTAACCCTTTGGTAGTGGTCAGACCTAACTCTTTGGCAGTGGTCACAATGTACATATGATCTAACTCTTTGGTAGTGATCATAAAGGCCTTGAGATATAATGGAAAATATGCTTAAAAGATGTTTGTGCTTTGTTGTAAATAAACTTTCTTTCAGTTTGAGAATGAATTTCCTTACCATATTGCTTATTACTGCCAAGTTACTTTTAATGTTATTGCCAAGATATGATGAGAGTTAAATTATATGACGCGAAGGCGTACTCAATACAATATATTTATATATTGTGCTGACGCGTACCAATTGCATATGTTTTATAGGTACCTTCTTCTTATGATGCTTATAATGAAAGGAAGATGACGTTTGCTACTCTATATGCTGGCTCACAAAAATCAGATCTATCATGGGGATGCTAAAGCTAAATGTGACTCTTAGATTATGCTTCTTTTTCTTCTGTATTTAGTTTCTCATGTATTAAGTTTCTTCTGTAGAACTCCTATGCCTTCGGGCCCCTATGTAATGAACAATTTGGTTTATGTATGGAAGCTTTTTATATGGTACATTTATATATTCATGTGTTTGATCCACTCAGGGACGGGAAATTTTAACTCTATTGTACGCCTTATGTTGGCGCCAGAGGTGTATAGTGGAGTTAGGTTGTTAACCCGTGACAATCATGGACATCATGCTCATCATGGTCAGCCATCTGAAAATGTCATTAAAAAGGAAAACATTTAGTATTTGTATTAACTAGAAGATAATAAAACATCAAATCTGAAAATGATATTGATATTAAAAAAGCAAACATTTAGCTTCAATAAAAAAATATAAACATGCATGCCTCTAAAATTGTGATCTTTTATCAATTAACAATCCTTCATTGTGATCTCCGCGCACATATAAGTCATCATTAACTTCAATATTTTGTGGAGTTGGCAACCCAACTGAGAATGGACTAGAGTCATCATACTTATCATAGTACTCTTCTTCATCTATAGGATCTTCAATGAACTGTCTTTTACCATGAAGAGCAACCGACCATTTATAATTTGCAGGATCATCGATATAGAATATTTGTTTCACCTGTGATGCCAATATGAATGGTTCACCCTTCTCGCCAATCTTTTCAATGTTAACTAAAGTGAAACCCAATTCATCCACTATAACTCCTTTGGTGTTATCAACCCAATTACATTTAAAGAGCGGAATTCTAAAATCTATGTAGTCAAACTCCCATATGTCTTCAATGACACCGTAATATGACATTTTAGCTTCACGTGCACTCTTATCCTTTGCACTTGCAAAATACATAGTCGATGCTTGAAGAGTGACCCCACTATTTTGGACGACACTCTTATCATCTTGGCGCTTTGTGTAATATGTGAACCCATTAATGTCAAACCCTTCATAAGACATAACATTCGGTTTTGGTTTAAAGGTGAGGCATTTGATAGTTTCTGTAATATCATTTGGTGTTTGAGATAGTTGATGTAAGACTTTATCTTCAAACCACTTAGTAAAAGTCTTGTTATGCTCTCTAGCAAGCCACATTGAACTTGCTCGAGGATGTTGTCTCTTGATGAAATTGGTATGTTCCTCGATATAAACACTCACTTCATCCATGATGTGTAAAATATACAAGTGACCTTGTTCCAACTGCTCACGGATGATTACTTTCACCCGTGATCCCAAAATTCCTTTGCCCTCCTCAATATTCTTGTCATTAACAGGAGTGTTATTACCACTCAGAAAGTCATTGCAAAAATCCATAACCTCTCTCGCCACATAACCTTCAATAATACTCCCTTCAGGACGATAACGGTTTCGAGCATCACCTTTAAAAATGCTCTTGTATCGTTCAAAGGGATACATCCAATGCAAGAAAACTGGTCCCAACATTTTCACTTCCCTAGTCAGGTGGACAAAAAGATGTACCATGATATCAAAGAACGAAGGAGGGAAATACATCTCAAGCTGACATAGGGTAACAACCACTTCTCTTTGCAAATTATCAAGAGTATCAGGGGCAATAACTTTGCTGCATAGACTGTTGAAAAAGAAACAAAGTCTGGTGATTGCAAACCTTACATGCTTTGACAATATAGATCAAATTTCCACGGGCAATATTTGTTGCATTAGAGTGTGAAAATCATGAGATTTAAGACCTATCAACTTCAGATCTTTCATTGATACCAATCTACAAATGTTGGATGAGTAACCCTATGGCACCTTAACATTTACCAAGCATTCACAAAAAGCTTTCTTCTCCTTTCTAGACAATGTGTAACAAGCGGGAGGTAAGTATGTTCTTTTATTACCCATTTCACATAATTCTGACCTTATTCCCATTTCACGTACGTCCAGTCTGGATTTTATCCCATGTTTAGTCTTACCTGGTATATTTAACAGAGTACCAATGATGCTATCACAGACATTTTTCTCAACGTGCATTACATCGATACAATGCCTGACTGTCAAAGAACTCCAATAAGGAAGATCCCAAAATATTGACTTCTTCTTGAATGAAGAATTGTCACTCCGTGTGGCCATACTGTATTGTGATTTCTTACCAAATTCATTGACAATGTCTTTTACTCTTTCATAAACAACATCCCCTGGTATAGGTTTAGGTGCACTCCGTTCATCATTCCATCCATTGAATGCTTTGCGCTTCCTACGATACGGATGGAATTTGAAAGAAACCTTCGATGACCAAGATATACAGTCTTGCCACCCTGTTTTAGTCTTATTGAATCAGTGTTTTCTTCACATATAGGACACGCTTTAGCTCCTTTGACACTATATCCAGACAAATTCCTGTATGCTGGAAAGTCATTAATAGTGCAAAACAACATAGCGTGCAAACGAAATGTCTCTCTTCCTGAAGCATCATAGGTCATCACACCTTCAGCCCAAAGTTTCTTTAAGTCATCAATCAGAGGTTCAAGATAAACATCGATGTCATTTTCGGGTTGTTTAGGGCCCGATATCAACAACGAAAACATAAGGTACTTATTTTTCATACACAACTAGGGAGGAAGATTGTATATAACAAGCATGACCGGCCAAGTGCTATGTTGGCTACTCAATATCCCGTACGGATTCATCCCATCTGTACAAAGCCCAAGTCTTAGATTCCTATCTTCTTCACCAAATTTGGGGTACAATAGATCAATCTTCTTCCACTGTGGGGAATCAGACACATGTCGTAGGATCCCATCATTATTTTTCTTAACATCTGCATGCCACCTCAAATTCTTCGCATCTTTTGGATTTGCAAACAAGCGTTGAAACTGTGATATTATAGGTAGATACCACATCACCTTGGCAGGAGAACCAGTTTTGGACTCCCCCGAAGTCATCAATTTATACCGTGACACAACACATTTTGGACAATCTTTCAAATCCACATAGTCCTTTTGAAATAATACACAATCATTCGGGCATGCATGTATCTTCTTGGCCTCCATTCCCATTGGGCACAACAATTTCTTTACCCGGTATGTTGAGATTGGCAGCTCATTTCCTTCAGGAAGCATTTCTTTCAACAAAGTCAACAATGAAGCGAAGCTTTTGTCGCTCCATCTATTGTTAGCTTTCAACTTATACAATCTCAACACAACGCTAAGCTTCGTAAACTTAGCACAGCCTGTGTATAATGGTATCTCAAAATCATGCACAATGTTTCTAGAGATAGGAGGTGGATCGGTGTGCTCTAGCCTACAACTATCCAACATCGCATCATCGATGTCTACTGGAACTGGTTCGTTCACATCTACGTCATCGGAGGCAATTTCTTCTTCCACCCAAGTACTGCTATCGACATCCACTGGTTTCGAGTTTGAAATCTCTCCATGCCAGTGCCATTCTGTATAGCCATGTACAATCCCATTGCACATGACATGACTTTTGATTTCGTCACCAGTGCTGACTTTCAAGTTGTTACCGCAATGCCTACATGGACAGTAGAACCTATCTCCAGGTTCTTTCCTATGTTCCTCGACAAATCTAATAAACTGATCAAGACCATATATAAACTCTGGGGTGCTGCGATTGCGAATGGACATCCATGATCTATCCATTCTATTATCAAAGAGAAAACAAGTATATATTAGGACAAGATTAGGGTCTACGGTTAACAAATACATGTGATGTCATTCTTATATATAATAAATGTTTACCACCTATCCCATCCTTGAACACCTAATCTCACTAGTAAGTGTATAATGTGTATTGGGTTTTCGAGAAAATTTCGGCAGCATTTCCCCGATGTTCTCTAAGTAAACGGGGAAATGCTGTCGAAATTTTCTCGAAAACCCAATAAACATTATACACTTACATCCTAAGTGAGATTAGGTGTTCAAGAACAGTCCCAAACTGGGGACTATCCAAGATTTACTCCTAATGAGTAAATCTTGGACGAGTTTCTAGGCCAACAAATACATGTGATGTCATTCTTATATATAACAAATGTGTACCACCTATCCCATTCTTGAACACCTAATCTCACTAGTAAGTGTATAATGTGTATTGGGTTTTCAAGAAAATTTTGGCAACATTTCCCCGTTGTTCTCCAAGTACATATGTACTTTGAGAACAAACGGGAAAATGTTGCCGAAATTTTCTTGAAAACCCAATACACATTATACACTTACATCCTAAGTGAGATTAGGTGTTCAAGAACAGTCCCAAACCGGGGACTATCCAAGATTTACTCCTAATGAGTAAATCTTGGACATGTTTCTAGGCCAACAAAATCATATCGTTAAGAGCATGGTTTCATGTTAGGTCATCATAGGTCATAATAATCCACTAGAATGAGCAAAAAAAGGTCTCATGGTGTTAAAATCGCATAAGAGTATTAGATCTTGATTCTTGAGTGTACAAGACATAATAGTGACTACTGATTTTTTGGGGTGATATCATTTCATAGGATTAATAGATTTAAATTTAACAAGTGTACAAGTTGCATCATTTTATTACTCTAAAGGTGACTACTGGGTCATAGCACATAAAAGATGGTATTACAAGGAAAGTAAGCAAGCTAGATCAATTAACACTCATCTCAAGGGAACATTAGTTACTGAGGGGACCAGGAAAGAGTGCTTTTAATCACTAGGATCATACAAGTAGCAATGTTGATTAAGTCTATGTGATTAAAGATCAAGTTGTGTAATAAAACAGGGTTTTGGGGGATGTTTACCTCTATTTGAGCCCAGTCGGGCGTCAGTAGGGAGAGAGGGCGAGACGGAGGGTAGGTGAGTAGGCAGGCAAGTAGGAAGGTGAGCAGGCGACGAGCAGGGAGATGGCGGGCAGCAATAGATGATCAATTAATTCCTAAAATAGTACATAAATAAATACAAATAGTAGATTAATAAATACAGATCAATTGATAAATAAAATTAAATCAGTTGATAAATAAAGTTAAATAAGTAGATGATTAAATAATAACCAAATCAGTACATAAATAAACACAAATCAGTAAATAACTTAATTTAAATAAAAAAATACACCCAGCAGCATTGTGCCTTGGCGCAGCCCAAGCGTCCGCCCAGACATCCTAGAGGCCTAACTAGGTTGGGCGCTTGGATTTGGGACCCTAGGTGAACGCATGGGCCGCCTAGGCGCGCCTGGGTGCCGCCTGGGTAGGTCGGCAGGTACTTGGGCAAGCAAGGTCGAGCAGGTCAAGGAGACATCGAGGCGAGGTGAGGTCGAGCAGGTCGAGTAGGTCGGCGGCGAGCAAGGAGTCGGTCGATGTCAGCCCGGCGTTGTAGTAGGAGCGCCAGGTGGTGGTGTGCAAGCAGGGGGAAGGAGCGGCAGAGAGCAAGGAGAACGGCGGTGGTGGGTGGCGGCGAGCAAGGAATAGCGGCGGCGGCAGCAAGGAGAACGGTGGCGGCAGGAAGTGGCACACGGAGGGAGTTTGCTTGCTCACCAGAATCGCCAGACCCTAAAATCGACGTTTGATTGCAATGAAACAGAGAAAGGGGAAGAGTCTGCTTCGCGCGGGTGCTAATAAGTCAACAATCAGTGTTGGTCATTACAAACAACCGACGCTAAAGAAAAACGACGTCAGTTGTTAGGTAAAACACCGACGATGTATATTACACAAATTTTTTCACTCAAAAATTTGATTTCGTGGGTTATTTTAGGCGTCAGTATCTTTTATCCAGCCAACGCTGAATAAAAAATGATACCCGTGTCTGGCTGGTCTTCAAATATAGACATCGGTTTTACTTAATAGCCGACGTTGAATGTTATCAGCGTTGGTTTTAGTAAAAAACTGACGCCCAGTAAAGCGACGTTGAACGATGTTTATGTAGTAGTGTGGGGAAACAAAACAGATCTCCTTGTAGTAATGAATGAATTATGAGAAGGATTTCCGAAGTGTGGATCGAGAGCTTAAAGGTTAGACCACCAAGATTTAGGAGTGAGTCATCTGGAGTGGCTCTGGCCCTAAATCCTTGTTGTGAAAGTCTATGTCCATATGGAATAGACTCTGATGAAATGAAATATGTGAAATGTGAAATGAAAAATATGTGAAATACTGTGATATGTGATATATTGTTTTGTTGGTTCCTATCTTGTGTACCCGAGATGAGGACGTGAGCCTCTTTAGGCAACCCTGAGGTGGACAGGGTCTGTTGTTGATATCTTAGGGTGGTCGGCTAAACCCTAAGACAGTGACGGTGAGTCATTGACATGAGAATCAGGCGTGGCGACTTCTACTTGGTGAGGTACAAGCCAAGTAGTTTTAGTGCAAATGAATAAAAGATGATAAGCCATGTAGAACATGATTTGAATGATTATTACATTCCTTGTAATACTACTTGATGATTTGTCATTGTTGATTATACTTCTTGTTTTGGAAAGTAATCATGTTGCTACGGACATTTTCTATTTCATATTATGATATGTCATGTTGACAAGTTATAAATGATGGGATTCATATCCATTCTGATTATGAGTTGGATTTCTTACTATTTGATAGTATTGCTTGGTAGATATGTATTATGTGTACTTCATCTTCAGGACTGCAGGATGGTGTACCAAGATCAGGCAAGATAGGAGAGATATGATGTCTTCAAAGCATTGTTCAAATTCAACATGGAAGAAGGAGATCCAGTAGGTGCCCATGTGCTCAAACTTTTTTGGGTATGTGAAGAACCGTTCTAGACTGGGGTCCCCCTTGGATCAAGAGTTTGCCAAAGATGTGATTCTACAATCTTTGCCATAGTCAAACATATAGTTGAACTACAACATGCATAATTTTGACAAGCCATTGTCAAAATTACAAGGCATGTTGAGAATAACTGAAGTACAAATTAAGAAAGACAAGCCCACATATGTGATGATGATTAGAAGAGGAAAAGGGAAGTCCAAGGGAAAAGGCAAGGCTCGGAAGAGTTCTAAAGCTGACCAGAAGGCTAAGTCTTTTGCACTCAAAGGAAGGGATGGATAAGCAAAGGATGAAATTGCCACCACTATCACCATACGGTACATTGGAAAAAAAATTTCCCTCTCTACTTTGAGGAACTAAAGAATAAGGAGGGGATTGAGATCTCCACTTTAGATATATACGTTATAGAGATAAATTTAACTAATTCTTCATCTTGGGTATTGGATAATGTATGTGGATCTCACATATGCTCAAATATGTGGGGTCTGAAACGAAGTAAACCTTTACAAATGGGTGAGGTCAAATTGTGTGTTGTAAATGGGGCAAGAGTTGTTTCCAATGTAGTTGGAACCTATGATTTATCTCTTCCCACAGGGCTTGTAACAGAGTTAAGGAACTACTTTTGTACCTACCATAAATAGGAACATTATTTTGTACAAGGATGGATATGAATTTCATATAAAGAATGGTCAATGTTCTATTTCAAAAGATGAGATCTTTTTTGGCAGTCACCTAGTGTCTTATGGTCTTTATTTGTTAGATTTTAAGACAAATGTTTATAACATAAATACAAAAACAATAAAATATGACAACTCTAATAAAAGTAATCTTTGGCATTATTGTCTAGGACACATGAATGATAACCACATATATAGACTCCATAAACATGGTTATCTACACTATTTTGATTTTGAATCAATAAAGACATCATAATCTTGTTTATTGGAAAATATGGTAGAGAATCCCTTCACTGGTAATAGTGAGAGGGCTTATGATATATTAGGAGTCTTACATACTTATGTATGTGGCCCTTTTGGAACAAATGTCAAAAGTGGGTATCAGTACTTAATTGCCTTTGTTTATGGTTGTAGTAGGTATGGTTATGTTTACTTGATGAAAGTCAAAATCTTTTGAAAGGTTTAAGAATTTCATGAATTAAGTACAAAATGAACATGGAAAAAGTATTAAGGCACTTTAATCCGATCAAGGTGGAGAATACTTAAGCCAAGAGTTTGAGGACCTTTTGAGAGATTGTGGTATTGTTTCACAATAGACTTCATCTGGAACACCAAAACATAATGGTGTATTAGAAAGAAGGAATCACACATTATTAGACACCATATAAGTTTTGATAATCTTCTGAGTTTCTTCTGGGGTTATTCTTTTGAAATCATAGTATTTACACTAAACCGTGTACCATCTAAATTGGTTCAAAAGACACCATATGAGATATGGTCTGGAAATGTCCCAAAATGTCTTTTATGAGGATTTGGGAGGTGAATATTATGTCAAGAAAATGTTTCATGAAATTATTATCCCTAGTTTAGACAAATGTTATTTTTTTTGATATCCCAAGGAAACCAAGGGATACTACTTGTAGATCCCATCTGACAACAAAGTGTTTGTTGCCAAAGATGTTGCATTCCTGAAAAAGGAATTTCTTTCCAAAGGAATGAGTGGGTTCAAAGTAGAACTCGGAGGTTCAAGACCAACAAGAAAATATTGAACCTATAGAGGTACAAGAGGAACATGAAGAGTCAAAACCATCATGGAATCTAAAATTCCTCAAGTAACATAGGAACCTTGCAGATCTACTAGGACACACCTTCAGCTAGAAAGATTTGGTTATCTTGTGACTCAAGAAGGCAATGAGTTGGTCATTGATGATGAACCAACTACCTACCTAGAAGTTGTTAAGGGACCATAATCTGAGAAAAGGCTTGAAGCTATGAGATCTGAGATGGAATCCATTTACACCAACAAGGTATGGACCTTGGTGGATCCACGTGAAGGGTTAAATCCCATAGGGTACATGTAATGAACCTGACCTAGGTTATGACGTAACCCTATTTGTTTTGGCTAAGTAAGTTGCTTAGAAATTCAATATAATCCTCTAAGGTGTTTTGTTATCATGTGACACACTTATGTTCCAAGTTTGGTCTTGATTGAATGTTGTTTGAGCAATGTTCCTTTATTTTGGACCAAAGTGCAATTTACCCAAGATGAGGGGCTATATTGTAAAATGTCACATGTTGAACATGAAGTAAGTGTTTTAGCATCATAAGAGAGAGAATTATGCTAATTGGTGGCTTGTGGAAAGCCTAAATTCCAAGTTTCAACATGTTTGAATGATGTTAGTACCTTGTGCACCAATTTTGGTACAATTTGTAATTTACTCAAAATTTAGGGTTGATATAAAAATGACCACCTCAAGAGTGTCCCTACTTACTATATGTATCATTTAGAGGAGAGATAATGAATGAGACACCATGTTTGAATCAATTATGAGTGATGGTATTCTTGGGGATGAAAAGACCAAGAAAGGGGTTGAATGGAAACCCTGATTTGAGCTTGTATTAAGTGTATCAAGTTGTACTGATTAATTGGGAGTCCCTATTGGCCAAGGAGCCAAAGAGGAGACCCACATATCGTGTTGTTAACTCTTTGACTTTTCAAAAACTATCTAAGCACCTCAATAAAGAAATGGTTATCGGCTTGCAACTTTGCTTGGGAAAGTTTGCATTGATTTGTGAATATAATAATAATGTGAGTGGAAGTGGCTTGTCCTAGAAGATTACCAAAGGGGGCCGACCCTTATCCCATGCATTATCCTCAAGTTTTTATTTTTCATGGAAATATAAATATAGAGTGCATGCAAGTATATGTGTCAATCCATGCATGGCCATGTGGCACCTACTAGTAGTAAATTGATGACACCTCATATATACACTTTTTAATGAACCACAAGTATGTATACCCTTCCTTTCTCCCCTTAGTGAACTTTTTCGAATCCTACCACCTCCTTTCTCTTAGATATAGTGCATGGAGCCTTTGTTTCGTGCATAGGTGATGCGGTATCATGCATAGGCCTTGGGTATCAGCCATAGCAAGTAATATCGGCCATAGCATGTTGATATCGGCCATAGCGAGTCGATATCAGCCAAGTGGAGTGTTTTTGGCCACAAGTGAGGGGGATATCGGCCACAAGTGATGGAATATCATGCAAGGGTATTCAGGTATCGTGCAAGGTGCTAAGGAACAAGAGGGAGCTCAATACTTAACCCTAAGGTGAGGCCATGATCATCTTCAACCTTGGATTGAAGCACGATTTTAGGGTTATGATCTTCCTTTCTTTTCTTCTTCACCAATTTCTTATCCATGGTGATTCCTTGTATATGAAGGAGTTGTGAACGAGACTTGGACTTTTGATAAGTCATCTTCAACCTTAGTAACGTGGAGCTTTGGAGCTTGGAGCTTTGAAGTTGTTCTTGAGGCGGGTTATATAACTTGAACTCTATCATGTTATTATTCATCACCTAAATTACTATACTTAATGATCTACTTTTAATTCCAAAATTTTATGAAATAGTTGATGACATTATGAGTTATAGTAGTTTCTTAGACCTGTTTCCATGAACTATAATAGTTAGAATGAAGGTTTAGAGCTTGAAGAAGATGGTATCACCTTATAAAGTGATATTGGGTTCAAGCACACAAGCAAGCACCTCTAACCTGATATGGTGATGCAACTACTTCACTAAAATGATATGGATATGATTTAATACTTTCTTTCACGATATGGTGGTGTAGTATACACCTCTTGCACGATATGAGGTCAAGCATACACCTCTAAAGTGACATGGTAAGCAAGCACACACCTCTTTGAATGATATGGTGTGAAGAACACATACACCTCTAAAGTTATATGGTAAGCACACATACACCTCTTAAGTGATATGGTAAGAAAGCATACACCTCTTTGCCCTATATGGTGTGAAGCACACACACACCTCTTTTCCCGATATGGTGTGAAGCACACACACACCTTTTTCCCGCATATGGTGTAAAGGACACATACACCTCTAAAGTTATATGGTAAGCACACATACACCTCTAAAGTGATATGGTAAGAAAGCATACACCTCTTGCCCGATATGGTGAGCACACATACACTTCTAAAGTGATATGGTAAGCAAGCATATACCTCTTACTTGATATGGTAAGCACACATACACCTCTAAAGTGGTATGGGTATCAATCATACACCTATAAACCGATATTTGATTAAGCATACACCTCTTGGATGATATGGTGTTGAGCACACATCTCTAAAACAATATGGTGGGTAACCCAATACACTAGATGACAAAAGTGTTAAGGTGGATAATACCCTAGAACATGTGATAGCCAATACACTAAAGTATGGTGTGGCCAATATCTTTAATAGAGGTAAGGACATTACACTTATGTATGGTGAAGGTGATACGCCATATGATTGGTAAGGTTGATACCTTGATGGGTAAGGGTATGAGGGATATGATGATGTCTAGCTCAATATACACCTAACCCAATACATGTGTTCAACTTGACATACATGATTCGATCTGATGCACCTTGTAAAGGTGAGGGTAAAACACTCTTAGGAGTGATGAGTGTAACACCAAGTAATGGTGTAGTTTGGTTAATACCTTGATAGGTGAAACACCTAAAGTGGTTGATAATGGTATATCAACAATGCCTTAACTTGAGATGAGTCCATATTACTTGATGATAGTTGGGTAATTCAGATGTGTGACTTATGGCCAATACACTACAAGATAAATGTGATGTGTTAGTGCATAAAGTATTAGGATCAGATATACCCTAATACAAGATAAGTTGCTGAACTTAAAAAGTTAAAAGTGATGAGAGAAGTGATACATCAAGACATGATAAATATCATATCCAACATCTCAAGGTTGATACACCTTGATGCACCTCAAATCCAATATAATTGGATGAGTAACACATGAAGTGTGTCATGTTAATTGTTACATTGAGAGGTAATGAGTTTAATGCACTTTGATAAGTGTAGGCTAAGATGCCTTGAGAAGGGTTAAGCCAAGTTAATAAAGTACGATGTAATCAATATCCTAGTCAGGATGAGAGAGAAACTCATACTTTGTGTTGATAATCATTTAATGATAAATGATGATAATAAATAAGTATCATTGAATACTTATGATATCAATGTATGCACCTAGATGTGTGGAGCATTGAATTAGGATTTGGATTAATAATATGAACATGAGACCCTATTTGACTATAAAGGGAAACCCTAACCCTAATGATGGGAAGGTTGCATTTGTCTTATTACATAAGCCTTATGAGGCATGTTAAATACTTGTATAACAAGTATAATGATTAATGGCCTTGTGAGACATATGAATAAGTTGTTGCCTAGTGAGAGGTGACAAGATGTGTAATGGCCTTGTGAGTCATATGAACAAGTTGTTGCCTAGTGAGAGGTGACAAGATGTGTAATGGCCTTGTGAGCCATATGAATAAGTTGTTGCCTAGTGAGAGGTGACAAGATGTGTAATGGCCTTGTAAGCCATATGGAATACTTGTACAACAATTAAAATGAATACATGCATCTGAGGACCTAGAGGTAATGTTTATCTATTATAGAGATAACAATGTTGTGTGATGATCCAAGGGTTTGTATACCCAGAACCAGTAATCATGATAATGATGTGAAGGGATGAGAATTCCCAGTAATGTGATGAGGGACTAAGATCCCAAGTATCATGTGTTTTAAAGATCTTAAGAGTACGTGATAGATGTATTACACTTTTCTTTGTAGCATTTGTTGTGATTAATAATGATAACTTGTTTGATGCTAAAAGAATGATGTAATACATGTAATACATCATTAGGAACTATAAAACATTGCCCTGACCATAGATCCATCAGCGTCAGGATTTGCTGAATGGTGAAACATGTTCCTCACGACATAACCCGGAGTGCATACTTTTGAGTATGTGGGGGCATAAGTATGGATGACCGTGTGTGAGTTGATCCCCTTAAAAGCCCAAAATGAATGGGGATTTGGCTATATGTCATATCCTGGCTCGAGTGTGACTTCAGTCGTATACTCTATTTTGAGCACGGTGAACTAGCCCGTGGCTCAGAGTATGGTGCTTCTGTCACCATGACTCAGTGATTTCATAACTAGGGATGGTTGTTAGTAGATGTTTCCCCTAAGAGAGTGCAGTTTACATTGTAGGTATAAGAGAGGATGCCTATGTACCTTGGCACAACTATTTGCAGTCGACACAAGATGTCATGCTAAGCTTAAGTGGTCTCGTACTGACCGAGACAAGTGATGTCATGGCAACCGGCTCTCCCATTGACCTTGTATGGTACCGACTTGTGAGAAGTTTGTGGTCGGTAGGAGATGAATGGGGTATGCTTCATCTCCTCAGGGCATAAGCGTGATTGTTAAAATATGTTCAGTCGTGTACCATATTTGTTTAAGAATTGATTACGGAAAACATTGATTGATGCGCAATTTAGTTATACATTTAAGTTGATAGATGTTATTTATGATCCTTTACATTCCTTGCAAAGCAGATAGATGAATTATGACTCTACCATGGGCAAATGCAATGTTCTCCTTGAGAAAGAAGATTATCTTATTGTATTCATACAATGAATTATCCTGCCTATTAATATAAAAAGAACTTTTACTCAGTTTATAAATGTTTAATATATGATAATAATATGGTCGGAGGAGAGTTATACCTCTCGCTGGGACAATTGTCTCACCCCGTGGGATCCACATTTTTTTTAGGTGGACATGCACGAGGTGGCGAAGATCTTTTTGTAGAGGAGGAACAACAACTGAGGCAACAGTGATTGCTCAGGTTGAGTGTACTATCTGTCATGTCTTGTAGATAGAAGTCCTATGTGTCGTATATGTACTCTCAGGTCCTTGGAGTTGGTTCATACTGGTTTCATGAATGATCTATGATTTTGGATTGAATGCGTCGAGGTTTTATTTTTCTGTAGTATGTGTTTTGATAGAACAACTGTTATATGATGTCCTCAAGATGAGATGGAACAATGTTGTACAATGTAAATTATGTTATGTATGAGTTTTGGATCTTTCAGTAAAAGTTTTCTAGACAAGGATCTCCTTGCAAAATAGTTTTAATTTTTAGTGATTTTTGTTAATCCGTTGTTTATGTTTAATTTTGCTTAATTGTAACCATTTGTTTGTTGGTTTGATGATGGTCATTTCAAGTTTTGGTATTAGAGCTTAAGGTTCGCTGAGTCTATAGAAACATATGAATAAGGTATTGAGTCTGTTCTAGTGTCCTCCACTATAACCTATAGTGACTTCTGCTTATGCAGAAGAAAGGGTGAAGTTTAAAAATGACTGGAAAAGACGAGGAACACATTGCTGAGGGCAATGTTGTAGCACCACGAAAGGGTGCAAGGGATCAGGCAAGAGAAGAATGAGTGCTTGAGAATTCCCATCATGATCTGATTAGGATAGAGAATCCTATTTTTATGGCCTTGTTGGGATGGTTAGGACAACAGTGATACATATAGTAGACTGGATACTAGCATTACAACCTAGGTTACCAGTCCTTAATGTAGAAACTTTGAGCTTTAAAAAGGGTTCATGAATGACATGGTCATGTAGGAACAATGGAAATGTTGGAAGGATTAACATATGACAAGAAAATAGACTCTGCCATAAGTTTAGATAGATAGTATATCTGTGATGGCAGTGCCCAAGAAGGGGTAATAAGCCGATAATTAAGGAAATATCACTACAATTCTAGAGTCATTTGTCTAGTTGTTCTAAAAAGCCAAAGTTTTTGGTGCCACTAGTGCAATAAATGCCTAGTGTACCAGGGCAGTAGTCACTATGTAAAGGCAAAAGTCCTAACTTTCCACCTGTAAGAACCCATGGCTTAGTTTTTACATTGGTAATAAGATCGATAAGACCATGGTACGAGGGCAAGACATGTTATAGTTATGGACATGTTGAGCATACTAAACTCTTTTCTTTGAAAAGAAGGGAGAAAATGACTCAAAAACCGAAGTAGGCTCAGCACGGCTTACGAAAGTCATAGCCCAATAGTGTAAAAAGGCAAGAGCAACAACATGAAATAGCTAGACTCTATGTGTTGAGTCAACCTGAAGTGGTGGATGACCACGAGGGGTAACAGTCAGATAGAGCTATTTCATTTTGATATGCCTTATCTTGATGTTATCTAATAATCATAAAAAGGATTGCTATTATGGACCTCCCTATTGATTGCCCTATGGGAACATAGGGAAGAAATGATGAGAACTAGAATTTATATTTCGTTCAGTATTCTTTTAAATGTTCTATACTTGCTCTTATCTGTGTGAAAAAGGATAGGTATATATGTGATGCCTAGCGGAGATCCAAGAATGCCAAGTCCTATGTTTTTGATGATATGAAAAGTAAGGAACATGATAGTAAATAAAGTGCATACTACCTAATCTTGGTACTTGTATACCCTGGCTAGGTATTCAACTATTGAAGATAAGGTGAGTATGGAACTCTTAGATTGTTATCTTTCTGATTAATCTGATCAAGTAGTCATTCTGAGACAATCTAGTGAGTATAACTAAACTGGAAATATGGTACAGACATTTGTATCACATTCTAAGTGCAATAAAGTGGGATCTGAGATGATCTCAGGTCAGTTCGTATGTATGACGAAGTAAAGAGTATAATCCTCATAAAATGAGAATGAGAACAAGGGAGGTGATCCCTGTTTGATAAAGTTTGTGTGAATAGTAAAGATCTTTTCCATAATGTGGAAATGGGAAATGTGATAAAATCACAAAATGTTCATGAGCATGTTAGACAATAACAAAGAAAAGAGTGATGACATGTAATCATCCTTATAATTCTTATGTTGATGGCAAATAACCTAGGATGAAACAAGAATAAGTGACTCATGAACAGTTGAAAGTTCATACAATAATCAGAGGAGATGATAATCTCTTCTCTTTGATAAACAACCTTGGGTGATGATGGGGTGATAAGAGGAATATGTTTCTTTGTGTTCTCTCTTTTTAAGGACATGGCAATCAAGTGAGTACTACGACACTTGATGGCATGGATTAGAAATAATCCATTGATGGATACTTAGAAAAGTATAAGTTCATCTTGGACTTTGGTTCCAAGATAAAGATATGTGTAATAAATAATGTCCCAAAGATGAAAGAAAGATCCTTTATATGTGTGGCTTTGGTAATAACTATAGAGAGATGGAAATGATGAGGATGTGATGTGTTTTTGACACATGACACCAAAGTAAGGAATTCTGCTATCTAAGAAATATCAGGTGGTATGGGAAAGTAAGAACATAACTCCTAATTAGATGATTTATGATGGTTACCTGGGATGGACAACTGTGAAATCAGTCTAGTTACATAAAATTGTATGGACATCATATGTTAGGGGTTTATGCTCTGCATAAACATAACATCGATAAGAATGTACTAATTTAAGGAACAATTGTAAAATCATTGTGGGAAAATCTTATCAAGCTAAAAATAATTCCTTAGAATACCCCTATCTATATATGTTAAGACAACTTATACATAACATCTAAAGATACCTCTAAGATAAGTTCTTAATTGATAAGTAACCTCCCCTTATGACAAGAGAATGTAGAACTAATGAGATAGTTGGTACAAGTATTAAGAAATGTTTAGTGTTGTGTCAACAGATTAGATGGCATAGTATATGTATGATAAGACTTGTAGTCCCAAGTGGGTGACAGAACGTAACTCTGGTCTTTCCTTGAAAGTGAAATGCTAAACTAAATGAGGAGTATGGAAGACTCCCCAGAATCAAGAATCTTGTCACATAAAGTTGCAAGTTGAGAAAGGTGACAAATCAGTGGGGTTTGACACCTGAGTTAAATTGGGTATGTTTAATGTTTCTCTAACTAAGAAAAGTGTTACCTGACATAGAGTTGACTCTACAACCAATAATGAAAAAGACAGTGGAGTATGTGCCTTGTGTGACAGTTTCTATGATAACCTTGTGTGGAAGAACTATGTGTTGATCAAAGTTATATGGTATCTCCATGACATTAATATGTTATGTGGAGACTTGATGATATGATGAATGAATAATATTTGTCTTCCTTTACCTGGTATTTCGGGGATGAAATCCTTGTTAGGGGTTTATAACTTGTAATGACCTTTTTTTTTTTTATATAAGCCAGGAGGTCATCTATTCATCTCACCCTCCTCGTGTGAGCTAAAAGAACAAAGTACATCTCCTGCTTATAATCTGCAGGTATCGTCCCAAGAAAACGCCCCAAAACAACACAAAGGCAACCCACAGCAAAGAGACAAACAAACCACTCAGGAAGCGTATCTCATCACAACGTAAGGAGTGTCGCACTTCTCAAGATGCAGCATACCTCTAATCCTAGGAGGTAACCTTCTCTGATCAGAGATAACTATAGGCTCATGGAGGTGCTCTCCCATCTTAGCAAAAGTTCTAGGAATCGAATTAATGGACCTGTGAGCAACAGAACCCATTATTCCTTCCTCATCAATGCAGCACTTGATATCCTCATGCATGGTACCCAGTCTCCAAGGAATAGGCTTATTGCCCCAGAAGATATTAAAAAGACAAGAGTTATCCACCTCAATATTAGTGATCTTCAAATTCTGAGAATCAGCAATCTTAAGGCTCACCACAACTGCTTGAAGCAAAGCACAGTCGAGGTTGTCAGCCGTGAGCCAGGATCTAGCAATCTGACAAAACTTTGCATGGTGGTTTCTAACAATACTGGCCATCCACCATCTACTGGTGCCAATCGGGTCCTTGTCTTTCCCGATCGTGAGATTAAGCTTAAGGCTATGAATATCAGGTCTATGCCATCTAATGAGAGCCACCTCCTTAAGCACATATGACGGATCAATCACACCATGGCTGTGGAACCTTTGATGAACCTCCGGGTCAGCAATGACGCGGAAAGCCTTCTTCTTAATCATGATATTGAGCTGTTCAGTCACCAAACGAACCGCATTCACAACCGAACTAGCCTTACCATCAAAACGAGCTTTGCATCTCCACTTCCACAAATGGTACGGGATGATAGCAGCGAGATAGGCTGCCGTCCACGGGATAACATCAACAGATCTGCCGTGGGCACAAAGAGAAATCAACTCAGCTCTACAAGTAGGTCTCGTCAAGTCAGTAATCAGCTCAAAAAACTCCCATAATTTGATTGCCATATGACCAGAGAAAATGATATGATCCGTGTCTTCCATACAAGGCTCGACGCAGCATTCACACTTAGAAGCAAGCTGAACGTGGCAGGCACGGACGCAGACATCGGAAGGGACCGCATTATTCATCACCTTCCAGAGAAAAGCACATTCCTTAGGAGCATCAATGGTCCAAATCTTACTATATGCACAACCATTCGAAGCATCCGAAGAAGTAAGGATCTTTTTGATCGATCGGATAGTGAACTTGCCCATACGCTCAGGACACCAGATGATCTTGTCATCATCATCATTGATTCTTTGCCCAGCACACTTGACCAACTCTAGACCATCATCAGTAAGAATCTGCCGGAGAGCATACCAATCCCACCCCACGTTCTCGATCCAGAAGTCACGGACGATGAAAGCATGATTTCTGTCACTATGAAACCTCGCGTAATCAAACAATCTAGACTCACACCAAACAGCATCCCAGAAGGGGATCAAACCTTTGCCAATAATCCACCTGCACCACGGTATCACATTAGGAAAATAGTCCCACATTTGTTTCCAGTAAGGCGAGGCCGTAGGTCTATACTGAACATGTTGAGGATAATTCACTGCTCTACTAGGGACGCGACCCGCATACTTGGCGTTACAAAATCTGGACCACAACGAATCAACAGAAACAAGCTCCCAACATGCTTTAGCAATAAAGGCATCAGCAGAAATACGGATATTAGGAAGATTTAGGCCACCTTGCTCTATCGGCTTGGCCACCTTGGACCAGCTCACCCATGCTCGCCTATGACAGTTATCCCTATCCGCCCAGAGGAACTTCTTAAGCATGCAATCAATGCGATCAATCGTACCACGAGGAATACCAATAGCTGCAGCCGTATAGACAGTAGTAGAAGAAAGAACATGAGTAATCAGTAATCTACGTCCTGCGAAAGAAAGCAACCTCGATTTCCAAACAGCGATCTTCTGATGAATCTTTTGAACCAGGTAATCAAAGTCATCCAGAGTATATCTTCCAAACTTGATAGGAACACCAAGATATTTGATAACTTCAGTAGTGCAAGAGATATCAAGAAACGCAGCAATCTCAGCGGCAGTATCGGAACTTCTACTTCCCACTACACACATGGACTTGCTACGGTTAACCACCTGTGCCGTCGCACCCTCATAGTCCATGAGGATCTGCTTAACCGAGGCCAACGTAGAAGGATTTCCATTAAGGAAAAACATAACATCATCAGCGTATAACAGGTGCAAAGGAGCCGTACCGTGGCCACGAGTATGAAAATGCGCCAGATGAAACTGGTGGTCCACACTAAGGAGACGTCTGGAGAGCAACTCTTCATAGATGATGAACAGGAGGGGAGAAATGGCATTGCCTTGCTTGAGGCCTCGCTTCATAGGAAAGAAACCAGCTGAAAAATCGCCAATCGAGACCGTGGCCCAGGTATCCACAAAAAAACGCATCACCATATGAATGAAATTGACAGAGAAACCAAAGCCGAGCAGAATCTTCCTAAGAACCTCCCAATTGATACAGTCATACGCTTTGGACATATCAATCTTCACCAAGACATTCGGATAATCAGCCTCATGATAGAGGTCATGAACAATCTCCTTGACCAGTCTAATATGATGCGTGATGTCTCTCCCCTGAACATAAGCAGCCTGATTATCAGAAATGATTCTAGGCATCAACGATTTCATACGATTACTCAAAACTCTGGCAAGGATACGCAGAATCACATTTTCAATAGAAATGGGTCTGAAGTCTTTGTCAATCTTTAAGGGATTATCAGTCTTGGGAATAAGCAGAATATTACAACAGAAAAGGCTGCGGTGACAAGGCTGTCCACTGAAGAAGGAACTCGACAACTTCATGAAGTCCTCTTTGATCAAGTCCCAGAAATGATGGAAGAAGTGAACCGTGAACCCATCTGGTCCAGGCGCGGTATGCTTATCAATCTGCTCAAGTGCCATGCGCACCTCCGCTTCTTGAGGAATAGACGTCAAGGAAACATCATCATCAGCAGTGATTAAGTCAGGAATGGACTCCAACATATCATCAAGCAAGTTGTTGTCATAACCAGGATTCACCTTATAGAAATCTGCGTAATGATCAGCAGCAAGACGAGCAATGTCCATCGGATCCTCAATCTTAGAACCATCATCCATCTGAATGCAAGCAATACGATTATGCTTCCTTCTCGATTTCACCACTGCATGATAAAAGCGAGTATTTCTCTCACCATCCTGGAGCCAATCAATCCGAGATTTCTCTTTCCAGATTTTCTCCTCAACATCAAGGATATGCTGTAGCTCAAACTCCGCCGCCTTGAGATTCATCTCATTGGCCATGGTGGGGTTATCATCAAAGGCCATCTGCGTAGTGTAAATAACATCCTCAAGATCCTTTATGCGCTGTCTGGTGTCACCAAAGGTAGTCCTGCTCCAAGACTTCAACATCTCTCTAATCTTCTTCAGCTTGGAATAGAAAATGAAAGAAGGAGAGCCCGACAAGTTCTGCATCCAGACATCATAAACAATTTTATTACATTCTTCATAATCAAGCCAGACCTGTGAGAAGGAGAAAGGCCTTCTCCTGGCGCCTGTGCCCAAGCAACCTGGAGAGTATAAGATCGGGCAGTGATCCGATACCCGATATCTCGTGAGATGTGAAGCAACAGCGTTTGGTTTCTTACGGCCCCAAGGGTCATTAAACAGCATCCGATCAAGTCTTTCCCAAATCGAAGGAGTATTATGTTGCTTGTCCACCCAAGTGTACTTACTGCCACTGAACCGGACTTCCTTACAGTTGATGTCGTTTATGAAAGTATTAAAGTCAAGGATATCTTGGTAAGATCTATCAAGGCCACCTCTCTTCTCAGAATGAAGTCTAATAGTGTTAAAATCTCCTGCTATAAGCCAGCAGTCATCCCCAATCTGGGCAGAAAGCTCGGTGACATCCTCCCACAACGATCTCCTGTGAACAACACTACAGCTCGCATAGACAGCAGTGACGTAAAAGACAGAATCATCAGCATCCTTGAACTTGATCGTGATATGTTGATTATGAATTCTCACCACAGACGGATGAAGAGAGACATCAGCATAAAACCAGATCTTTCCAGCCTCCTCATCGTTAGTAATAGACCAGTCTAACCTGACAATATCAAGTAACTCATCAGCAGAAATCGCATGCAGCATAGGTTCAAACAGGCAGACAATTGATGGCTTGTGCTTACGGGACAAACGACCAAGCACCTTCCTGGTCTTGTAATTTGTAGCTCCTCTAACGTTCCAAAAAAGAAAACTAGAATCCATGATACACAAACTTACGCTACCAACCAGCACTGTCTAAAACCGCTCCCGACCTCCATCGTCCCACTCTTCATCCAAGAAAGGATCATGGCCTTCCGAATGCCTCCTACGATGCCCAGTTCTGCTATTACCCATGCACCGATGCGTGGATGACGCATGCATAACCAAATCCTTGCGACGTGAGCTACGCATATCCTCCATTGAGGGAATAAAGTCCTCAAGACACTGACGACGCAGCAGCCTCCTGTTGCCATCATCGTCAAGGACAACTCTGTGGTTTCGGTTGTGATTCATCAACTGCATATTTGTTTCAGGGGGAGACACAAGGGCTTCATGCATTAACTCCTTCTCCACTGCTATATCATCAGAATTATCTCGTTCATGGTTATCTTTCAAAGCATTATCAACAGAAGCAAGACGAACGGCAAACGCTTCCATCGGAATGTTTAACTCATCACCAATCTTCGTGCGAGAGAATAGATTCGATCCTGGAGTCCCTCGAGCAACTATATGAAGTTGTACATCAGATCTTCTATTCCCGTACGTCAACGAGACAAACTGCGGAATATCCTCATTGAACGCCTCCACGAGCACAAGAATACCAGAGATATCATCGGGATTGCGTATCCAGCCAGAGACAACAACGAGCTTCCCAAAGCTATTGACAATACTGTCTATCGCATCATCATCACGGCACACAATTGGTAGATCCGTGATCCAAAACCATGTTGCTTGCTTCTGCGAGCAAGGTTCACCATCCATCAGAGACGAGATACTAATAGCAGAGCCTTTGAACACGAAGGATGAGTCCACGTGGGCTTTGCGAGCATCCTCCTTGCTAGCAAAGAAAACCACCGCTTTCCTCTTCGAGTGTCGGTAAATGTCAGCAGCATGCGGCCATCTTATTCTGAGCGCAGGACATAGCTCCTCCCAAGACGTACACGACGGCCATGTAATCTCCAAGGCCCTTTCTAACGCCTGTGCTTTGCTCTTTCTCTCATCCGTGTCCGGACCCAAATTCACAGCAATACGCTTGGGGGTATGCATTGGACCACTTCGGGCAGGGACAGAAGGGCTCATCACCGGGAACTCCGAAACAGAGAAGATATCAGGCGGAGGAGGTCGCTGTTGCGCCTTACACCTTCTCGCAACGTGACCAGGAGCATGACACTTGTAGCAGACAACAGGTCTTTGACATTGGACTTGCCAATGTCCTTTGGAAAGACAGCGATAGCAGGTGTCGAAAGGGACATCCATCATCCATGGCCGACGGGGCGATGGTCTAGTCATCTGATCCATCGGGGACTTCCGGGTATTACCGTGACCACGGGAGTTCGAGTTCGACTTCTGCTCCATATTAACAGCAGATCGTCCGGCAGGGATAGACGTATCCACAGCAGTCTGAGGAACCTGATCACGGTTCTGAGATAAGGGAGCTTCCGTGCTAGGGACGACAACCAAAAGCTCTTGGTCTGCAGCGAGGCTGCCGTCCGCCGGCACCATCACATCTGCATTGGTCGAGACAGCATCCTGATGATCATCCCCATCGCCTTGACGGTGCAAAGGGGAGCCGACGACGTTCCGAACGTCCTGGATGATCTCCTCAAACGGAGTAGCAAGTGCCGCAAAGCCTTGCCTCCTCTCATGGACAGCCTGCTGTGCCCGCATAACCTGGGCGGTTTGTCTCGTAATCCTTCTAGTGAACGGGGAGGGTAACATGGGGATCCGAGGAGGTGGCCCCCGGTAGGCGGGGTGCCTATCCGAGGTGGGGAAGGCGGCGCCGCCGGCAACCCTGGGAGGGCGTCCCGGAAACCCTAGCAGAGCCGAAAAAGACTAGAGCCGCCCGAATATCAATTGTATCCTCTGACTTGTAATGACCTTGACCTGGGTTATGAGGTAACCCTATTTGTTTTGGCTAAGTAAGTTGCTTAGAAATTCAATATAATCATCTAAGGTGTTTTTTTATCATGTGACACACTTATGTTCCAAGTTTGGTCCTGATTGAATGTTGTTTGAGCAATGTTCCTTTGTTTTGGACCAAAGTGCAATTTACCCAAGATGAGGGGATATATTGCAAAATTTCACATGTTGAACATGAAGTAAGTGTTTTAGAATCATAAGAGAGAGAATGATGCTAAGTGGTGGCTATTATAAATCCTAAATTCCAAGTTTGAATATCTTTCAATGATGCTAGTACCTTGTGCACCAATTGTGGTACAATTTGTAATTTACCCAAAATTTAGGGTTGATATGAAAATTAACACCTCAAGAGTATCCCTAATTTCTATATGTATCATTTATAGGAGAGAGAATGAATGAGACACCATGTTTGAATCAATTATGAATGATGTTATTCTTGGTGATGAAAAGACCAAGAAAGGGCTTGAATGGAAACCCTAATTTGAGCTTTTATTAAGTGTATCGGGTTGTAGTGATTAAATGGGAGTCCCTATCGGATAAGGAGACAAATAGGAGACCCCCATATCGTGTTTGTAACTCTTTGAATTTTCAAAAACGAGATAAGCACCTCAATAAAGCAATGGTTATCGGCTTGCAACTTTCCTTGGGAAAGTTTGCATTGATTTGTGAATATAATAATAATGTGAGTGGAAGTGGCTTGTCCTAGAAGATAACCAAAGGGGGACGACCCTTATCCCTTGCATTATCCTCAAGTTTTTATTTTGCATGGAAAGATAAATATTGGGTGCATGAAAGTACATGTGTCAATCCATGCATGGCCATGTGGCACCTACTAGTAGTAAATTGATGACACCTCATATATACACTTTTTAATGAACCACATGTATATATACCCTTCCTTTCACCCCTTAGTGAACTTTTTCGAATCCTACCACCTCCTTGGTCTTATATATCGTTAATGGAGCCTTTGTGTCGTTCATAGGTGATGTGGTATCATGCATAGGCCTTGGGTATCAGCCATAGCAAGTAATATCGGCCATAGCATGTTGATATCGGCCATAGCAAGTCGATATCAACCAAGTGGAGTGTTTTTGGCCACAAGTGAGGGGGATATCGGCCACAAGTGATGGCATATCGTGCAAGGGTAGTCAAGTATCATGCAAGGTTCTAAGGAGCAAGAGGGATCTCAATAATTAACCCTAAGGTGAGGCCATGACCATCTTCAACCTTGGATTGAAGCATGATTTTAGGGTTATGATCTTCCTTTCTTTTCTTCTTCACCAATTGCTTATCCATGGTGATTCCTTGTATATGAAGGAGTTTTTAACGAGCCTTGGACTTTTGATAAGTCATCTTCAACATTAGTAACGTGTATCTTTGGAGCTTGGAGCTTTGAAGTTGTTCTTGAGGCGGGTTATATAACTTGAGCTCTATCATGTTATTATTCATCACCTAAATTGCTAGACTTAGTGATCTACTTTTAATTCCAAACTTTTATGAAATAATTGATGACATTATGAGTTCTATTAGTTTCTTAGACCTGTTTCCATGAACTATAATAGTTAGAACGAAGGTTTAGAGCTTGAAGAAGATGGTATCACCTTATAAAGTGATATCGGGTTCAAGCACCCAAGCAAGCACCACTAACTCGATATGATGATGCAACTAATTCACTAAAATGATATGGATATCATTTAATACTTTTTTGCACGATATGGTGGTGTAGTATACACCTCTTGCACGATATGAGGTCAAGCATACACCTCTAAAGTTATTTGGTAAGAAAGCACACACCTCTTTGATTGATATGGTGTGAAGCACACATACACCTCTAAAGTTATATGGTAAGCACACATACACCTCTAAAGTGATATGGTAAGCAAGCATACACCTCTTTGCCCGATATGGTGTGAAGCACACATACACTTCTTTGCCCAATATGGTGTGAAGAACACACACACCTCTTTTCCCGATATGGTTTAAAGCACACATACACCTCTAATGTGATAATGTAAGCACACATACACCTCTAAAGTGATATGGTAAGCAAGCATACACCTCTTGCCCGATATGGTGAGAACACATACACCTCTAAAGTGATATGGTAAGCAAGCATACACCTCTTACCCGATATGGTAAGCACACATACACCTCTAAACCGATATTGGGTTAAGAATACACCTCTTGGATGATATGGTGTTGACCACACATCTCTAAAACAATATGGTGGGTAACCCAATACACTAGATGACAAAAGTTTTAAGGTGGCTAATACCCTAGAACATGTGATGGCCAATACACTAAAGTATGGTATGGCCAATATCTTCAATAGAGGTAAGGACATTACCCTCATGTATGGTGAAGGTGATACACCATATGTTTGGTAAGGTTGATACCTTGATGGGTAAGGGTATGAGGGATATGATGATGTCTAGCTCAATATACACCTAACCCAATACATGTGTTCAACTTGACATACATGATTTGATCTGATGCACCTTGTAAAGGTGAGGTTAAAACACTCTTAGGAGTGATGAGTGTAACACAAAGTAATGGTGTAGTTTGGTTAATACCTTGATAGGTGAAACACCTAAAGTGGTTTATAATGGTATATCAACAATGCCTTAACTTGAGATGAGTCCATATCACTTGATGATAGATGGGTAATTCAAATGTGTGACTTATGGCCAATACACTACTTGATAAATGTGATGTGTTAGTGCATAAAGTATTAGGATGGGATATACCCTAATACAAGATAAGTTTATGAACTTAAGCAAGTTAAAAGTGATGAGGGAAGTGATACATAAAGACATGATAAATATCATATCCAACATCTCAAGGTTGATACACCCTGATGCACCTCAAATCCAATATACTTGGATGAGTAACACATGAAGTGTGTCATGTTAGTTGTTACATTGAGAGGTAATGAGTTTAATGCACTTTGATAAGTGTAGGCTAACATGCCTTGAGATGGGTTAATCCAAGTTAATAAAGTATGATGTAATCAATATCCTAGTCAGGATGAGGGAGAAACTCATACTTTGTGTAGATAATCATTTAATGATAATGATGATAATAAATAAGTATGATTGAATACTCATGATATCAATGTATGCTCCTAGATGTATGGAGCAATGAATTAGGGTTTGGATTAATAATATTAACATGAAACCCTATTCGAATATAAAGGGAAACCCTAACCCTAATGATGGGAAGGTTGCATTTGTCTTATTACATAAACCTTGTGAGGCATGTTAAATACTTGTATAACAAGTATAATGATTAATGGTCTTGTGAGCCATATGAATAAGTTGTTTCCTAGTGAGAGGTGACAAGATGTGTAATGGCCTTGTGAGCCATATGAATAAGTTGTTGCCGAATGAGAGGTGACAAGATGTGTAATGTCCTTGTGAGCCATATGAATAAGTTGTTGCCTAGTGAGAGGTGACAGGATGTGTAACTGCCTTGTGAGCCATATGGAATACTTGTACAACAAGTAAAATGTATACCTGGGTCTGAGGACCTAGAGGTAATGTTTATCTGTTATAGAGATAACAATGTTGTGTGACGATCCAAGGGTTTGAATACCCAGAACCAGTAATCATGATTATTATGTGAAGGGATGAGAATTCCCAATAATGTGATGACATACTAAGATCCCAAGTATCATGTGTTTTAAAGATCTGAAAAGTACGTGATAGATGTATTACACTTTTCTTTGTATCATTTGTTGTGATTAATAATGATAACTTGTTTAATGCTAAAAGAATGATGTAATACATGTAATACATCATTAGGAACTATAAAACATTGTCCTGACCATAGATCCATCAGTGTTAGGATTTGTTGAATGGTGAAATGGGTTCCCTACGGCATAACCCAGAGTGCATACTTTTGAGTATGTGGGGGCATAAGTACGAACGACCATGTGTGAGCCGATCCCCTTATGAGACTGAAATGAATGGGGATTTGGCTATATGTCATATCCTGGCTCAAGTGTGACTTCAGTCGTAAACTCTATGTTGAGCATGGTGAACTGGCCCGTGGCTCAGGGTATGGTGCTTGTGTCACCATGACTCAGTAATTTCATAACTAGGAATGGTTGGTAGTAGATGTTTCCCCTAAGAGAGTGCAGTTGATGTTATAGCTCTAAGAGAGGATGCCTACGTACCCTGGCACAACTATTTACAGCCGACACAAGATGTCCTGCTAAGCTTAAGTGGTCTCGTACTGATCGAGACAAATAAGGTCATGGCAACCGACTCTCCCATTGACCTTGTATGGTACCGACTTGTGAGAAGTTTGTGGTCGGTTGGAGATGAAGGGGTATGCTTCATCTCCTCACGGCATAAGTGTGATTGTTAAAATGTGTTCATCTATGTAGCATATCTGTTTAAGAATCGATTACAAAAAACATTTATTGATGTGCAATTTAGTTATACATTTGAGTTGATAGATGTTATTTATGATCCTTTACATTTCTTGCAAAGCAGATAGATGAATTATGACTCTATCATGGGTAGATGCAATGTTCTCCTTGAGAAATTAGATTATCTTATTCTGTTCATACAATGAATTATCCTGCCTGTTCATATAAAAAGAACCTCTGCTTAGTTTATAAATTCTTAATCTATGATAATAATATGGTCGGCGGCTAGTTATATCTCTCGCTGGGACAATTGTCTCACCCCATGGGATCCACATTTTTTTAGGTGGACATGCATGAGGTGGCGAAGATCTTTTTGCATAGGAGGAACAATAGCTGAGTCAGCAATGACAGCTCAGGTTGAGTGTACTATCTGTCGTGTCTTGTAGATAGAAGTCCTATGTGTCACCTCTGTACTCTCAGGTCCTTGGAGTTGGTTTGTACTGGTTTCATGAATGATCTGAGATTTTGGCTTGAATGCCTTGAGGTTTTATGTTTCTCTAGTATGTGTTTTGATAGAACAATTGTTATATGATGTCCTCGAGATGAGATGGAACAATGTTGTACAATGTAAATTATGAAATGTATGAGTTTTGGATCTTTCAGTAAAAGTTTTCTAGACAAGGATCTCCTTTCAAAATGGTTTTAATTTTTAGTGATTTTTGTTAATCCATTGTTTATGTTTAATTCTGCTTAATTGTAACCATTTGTTTGTCGGTTTGATGACGGTCGTTTCAGTACAAGTGGGTATTCAAGAAGAAAATTGATAGGTATGGTAATATAAAATCTTACAAAGGTCGATCGGTTTAAAACAATTTCAAACAAGTTCAAGGTGTTGACTATGACGAAACCATTTCTCCAATTGTCATGGTTAAGTATAGCAGGATCATGCATGTCATTGCAACTTATCATGACTATTAGAATTCACAACTGGATGTTAAAACCACATTCCTTAATAAGAATCTACTTGAGGATGTGAACATGACACGACCTGAGGGTTTTATAAATATAAAGGATCCAAATAAAGTATGTAAGCTACAGAGGTCAATAAATGGATTGAAGCAAGCATCTCATAGATAGAATGTTGGATTTGACAAAATAGTCAGAGAGTTTAGATTTAGTCAAATTGAAAATGAACCCCATGTTTACAAGAAGTTTAGTGGGAGAATGTTTCTATTCCTCATATTGTATGTAGATGACATAGTTTTTTTGGGGAATGACATACCCAACTTACAGATGGTAAAGACTTGGCATGGAAATACATTATCTACAAATGACATAGGTGAAGCATCCTATATCTTAGGAATCAAGATCTATAGTGATAGATCGAGAAGGCTTTTTGGACAAATTCAGAGCACATATATTGACGAAGTACTAAAGAGGTTCACATTGAAGATCTCAAAGAGAGGCAAACTAATCATGTCTCATGGTGTTATTATCTCTAGAGATCAATGTCCCAACTATTGTGAAGAAAGGGAACACATGACAAAGATTCCATATGTATTTGTAATTGTATCAATCATGTAAATAATGTTGTGTACTCATCTAGATGTCTTATATGCGTCGAGCATGATGATCAGATATTAGTCAGAGCCAGGTGATCCCCACTGGAATGTCGTTAAGAACATCCTTAAGTACTTGACAAGATTTAAGGAATGTTTTCCTCGCCTACAGTGGTGAGAAGGATTTGGTGGTAAAGGGTTACACTAATGCAAGATTCCAAGCTGACAAAGGTGATTATTGATGGCATTTATGATTTGTGTTTTGCCTCATCAATATTGTTGTTAGCTGGAAGAGTTTGAAAAATAAGAGATAGTTGTAAATTTTACAATAGAGGTCGATTATATTATTTCTTCCAACATAGCAAAGGAAGATGTTTCGATCAAGAAGTTCATTAATGAACTTGGGGTGGTTCCAAGCATCAATGATAATTGATCTATATTGTGATAAAAATGGAGCTATTACACAAGTTAAGGATACTAGATCACATCATCATTCCAATAACATACTAAGGCAATTCCATCTGATATGAGAGTTTGTACAATGTAGAGATGTAAAGATATGCAGAGTACCAACTGAAGGTAATGTTGTTGACCTCTTGACAAAATCACTTTCGCAAAAATTGCTTGATCATCGTGTTAGATCATTTGGGATTATGTTCATGGGTGATCGACTCTAAGAGAATGTGGGAGTCGGTGGGTATGTATGCCTAGAGAGACAATCATATGATGATTGTAATGGCATAATTTTTAAATGATTTGATTAATAATGAAGAAAATCTTGTATTTATTCTATTTTACTCAATTAAGAGATAATGATGTATCATAACAAATGTCTAAAGAATATGTTAGTCAATGATGTATCTCTTCGGGTTGAGGATCTAGACAATGAGATCATATGAATTTTAATAGTATATACATTCTTATTATATCCCTAGTCGAATGTTATTGTGGAATTTAGATAGACAATGAAAACACATAAGACTAGATTGTGTTTTGGTTAATGACAAAATCTCATAAGTCATGATATGGGTCATCAAACCAAACACACAAATTCTTCTTAGATAATGGTGTATCAGACAGACCCATCATGAGAGTAATACATGGAAACCATTGGATGGTAGTTAGAATCAACTCTCATAGTGATTGTGGTGATTGTGGTTCTTAGACATGAAATCACTACAATCATCACATGTTGCTCAATGTACTTTGACATCATTCACTATAACCTTGAATACAACTTGCCATAAAGGTGGTTCTTGATTACGTTGTGACACATAAGGATGATTGTGAGTGATATAGATGGGATTTTCCCCTCCTATAGGAGTATGATAGCCTAGCCACTTGATAAGTGAGACTGAGAAATGCATGGTCATGCTCATTTGATTCAATATGTGAAATCGAGCTTACATATATCTCAGACAGTCTACTGTAGTTCAAGGAATAAAGATTGAATGTTGAAGAGGATGACGATTCCATTCCTCAAGTTCAATATGGATATTAACACAAAGGAACTATACAATCATTGTAACACACATCATGATTTTAGATTAAATTTTTTTCTCCAACTTTCCAAATTTCTTGGGAAGCAACGATGTCTTGCTAGATACCACTCATTTCTTGTGTTGTCATGGATTGGTTATGGACATTCATTATCAATGTAACTTCGAACCTATAGGATCACATGCATAGGATGCACTTGGAATAAGAGTTTATACATGTAGGATGGTTTGAACTTGATTACTAAAGTGTTGTGTATTCAATTCAAACAAACTTATGTAGTTTACACTCCGAAACAACTAGTTCATGTAGTGAATTGATCGACTCATATGTGTGAATCAATCGATATGGGAAGTCGGGATGTTGCATTATTTGGAAATGACATACATCGCAGAAAGAGAAACCTTTGGTATATGATGCATCTATGTTTTGGGTAGCTACACCAGTCTACACCATGTTCTCACCCTTGTCACTAGTTTTCATGACAATGTACTCATGTGTGGAGCTATTGCAATTGAGCTTTATTGTGACAATAATGGAGCTATTGCACAAGCTAAGGAGCCCAGATCACATCAGCGGTCCAAGCACATACTGCGGCGCTTCCATCTCATACGAGAGATCGTACAGTGAGGAGATGTGAAGATTTGCAAAGTACCAACTGAAGACAACATAGCTGATCCACTGACTAAGGCCCTTTCTCAGCAGAAGCATGATGGTCATGCTAGGTCACAAGGACTGCGTTTCCTTGATGACTGGCTCTAAGTGCAAGTGGGAGTCTGTTGGTATGTATGCCCATAGAGCAAGTCATATGATGATTGTAATGGGATACTTTGTAAATGATTTGAATAATAATAAAGGCAATTTCGAATCTATATGTTTAAACTATTTCTGAGATGATGGTGTAACATGATAGATGTCTAAAGATTGTCTTACTCAATGACATATGCTTTTAGGTTCATGACCTAAACGATGAGATCATATGGATGTTAAGAGTATACATTCTTGTTTAGTCCCTAGTCGGTTGTTATTGTGGAAATAGCCATAGACATCAATAGATATGAAGACTAGATTGTGTGTTGGTTGATGACAGAATCTCATTAGTCATGATATAGTGATATCAAACCAAGCACATAGGTACTTGTTAGAGAACAAGGTATCGGACAGACCCACCGTGAGAGTGACACATGGAACCATGACATGGTAGTCACAGTCAGCTCTCACAGTGATGGTGGTGAGTGTGATTCTTAGACCTGAAATCACTACACTCAACACATGTCGTTGGGTACACTTTGACATCATCAAACGCAATCCTGAAACATGGGTTGTTATAAAGGTGATGATTGGGTGGCTTTGACACATGGGGCTTTTGATGGGTGAGTGATAGATATGAGATTTGTCCCTCCTGAGGGAGTTTGATATCTTTGGCCACTTGATGAGTAGGATTGAGAAAGGCATGCGCATGCACGTCTGAATCAATATGTGATATTGATGTCATACACATCTCACTCGGTCTACTCTGAGATCAAGGAAATGAATGAACATTGACAAGATGACTGTTCCATGCCTCGAGTTCATTCTGGATATCAGTGACAAAGGAATTATACATTCACTATAACACCATTCACGGATTGTAGGATGAAAGTTGTTCTCCAACTTTCTACTTTCACTTGGGTAGCAATGATGTGTGACTAGGCACCGCTCTTTGCTTGTGAAGTCATAAGTGTTATGGACTTTCACTGCCAATGTGAAATGGACCTGCAGGGTCACACACATAGGATTTAACCTGGAAGAGGAGTTTTGTCCAAAAGCAATGTTTAGATTAATTACTAAAGCAGTTTAGTAGTTCAATTAAACACTCAATTAATCGATAGCTCAATATCATAATGTTCAAGGTGTTGGACGCATTGATTGGAGTATCAGATTGATTGAAATCAAATTTGACTGATTCTGCACAATCTGCATTCCCAAACGATCGGTTCATGTGATGAACCGGTCGGCTGAGGTTTCTGAACCGGTCGGCTCAATTGTTGAACCGATCGGCTCATGCACAGAGTGAAACGACCGGTTCAAGTGTTGAACCGATCGGTTCAACTGGTGCAATCGAGCAACTTGGGAAAGTAGGATTGGTGAGAATTTTCCTTTCGTTTCAAATTGCCCAATTCGATTGGGAATAATATTGGTATTCGATACCAATTGGGAAAGAAACAAGGAAAGTCAATCGGGAACCAACTTGGAACCCCAACTGACCGGTTCATGAGTGAACCGATCGGTTCAAGGGTCCCAAACGATCGGTTCAGGTCCCCAACTGGCCGGTTCACTTATGAACCAATCGGTTCAGGTTGCGAGATGGTTGCTTTTTGTGGAAAATCCCGAACCCTTCTACTCCTGCTTTAGTCCCGTATTGCTGGGCACAGAGAACCCTGTCCCATGACCCGCCTATATATATAGGGGTATTGGGGGCTTCTCAGAGTACAACTCAGTGCAAGTTGATTGCTCTGCAAAGTTGTCGTTCTCTCTGGTTTTGGTAACCGAGAGAGAGCCCGAGCAAGTGCTTCCCGCAAAGGGAGGTGCAGCAAGGGAAGGACAACTGCAGTTGCAATTGACAGCAGGAGAGTGTGTTGGCGACTAGTACGTCAACAGGAGGGTGCGACTCCTTCCACTTCCTTGTGGGACAAGGAGAGTGGAGTTCCGGGTGGTCCGTGTGGACTACTTCAGAGGCGGGAGGTCACTGCCGCTCAGGAGGACAACTGTCATCCGACAGTCCGGTAGGAGGAGGATTCTTCAGTCCCGGTGCGACCAGGAGCTGCACAGACACCGTCCAAGACCGGAGGTGAAGACCGCGCAAGGCGCGTGGTACTATCGCCGAGCAAGCCTCGTGACAAGGTATGATTCACAAACCATCTTTCCTATTATATAGATGTTGACGCGATTCCTTTTGTTCTGGGTTTGGGGAGAAAAATTTTTGTTTCCGCTGCTTCTCTGCCTCAACCAAAACCCAACAGTGGTATCAGAGCCACGTCAACCGCTCTATATTTTAGGATTATCGATATGATCGATTTTGGTTTGTTGCCTTTATTTATTGCATTCGATGCAAATAATATCGGCTTTATACATGTCCAATCCACAAATCCCTAATATACATATTTGATATGTAATATTAATGCACTCGATACGGGTCGCCTTTAAACGAGTTTTGTGGTGGATGTGTAGCATGATTATGGCCTATAAACCCCTATATCTGTGTATGGTTGTTTGTGTGGTTGCTTGCATCTCGGTCTGCGCACCGATTCCCTTTCTCATATTCCTGATGTAACTAGAAATAATTCGAGAATTCTTTTCCTACCTTTGCTCCCCCCGAATGTAACTCGGGGTTTCACACTTCAATTGTAAAATAGGATAGATTTTATTTCCTGTTATGTCAAAGAACGGCGGACAACCTGAAGACGATCGGTTCAAGGAGTGAACCGATCGGTTGGTGATCCAGACGGCCGGTTCGAGGAACAAGATGAGTAGGTGGCGACCTGAGGAGATGCACGATGACCGGTGAACCGATCGGCTGGAGGCGCCAGTCGATCGGCTGGTGGCACCCGAACAACCTACCTGATGGCGAGCTGACCAGTCATGGAGATGAGCTGATCAAACCCAGAAAGGCAGGCACAGATTTCATCTAGTATAGGTTGCATGTGATGTAGACCTAGATGACCGTGATTCCTCTTGGATCGAGGAATCACAAATAGGATGGCCATAATCATTGCTTTTTATCATTTATGCATGTTTTCTGTGGAATATAGCATGTATATGATACGTACTATATATTGTGGTGATTGGATATGTATATGTATATAAAAACCAAATCCCTCATTAAAATATTAAGTCTTATACGCCTTCCATTAGCGACACACATGGCAAACTTGATCGACCAAGCATAGGTTACGCCAAAGCGTGGTGCGCCGTCTATCTTGTGGAAGTGTGAAGGGTCGACATGTAGGTTCTGCCAAAGCAGGGTGCATGTTTACCGTGTCGGCTTTTGGGTTAGACTTAACTGGTGATTCTTAGAGCGTCTAAGCCCAGAGGCACGGAATGTTCATGGCAAGATGTTGCGCATGTTCATTCATCAAGAGTTGCATATGATGCAATTGGCAAGAGTTGCCTACCCGGAAGATCTGAGTTGTGGGTGACAGCCAAAGCTGGTCCATAGCTTAGAGGATTTCAGGATCTTGACCCACTAGAAGATTGTACGCTGCAATCTTCCGAATTGATGGTGAGGGCTATCAATTTGAGTCAAAATAGTGGGAGCGGTAATTAATTAAAGGCCTAATTAACTGTCGTCAAATTTTATTCAAATCAAATCAAAAAGGTTTTGACAAATGCAAATTTTCTCTTGTAGAATGGCAAAAGAATCATCTTTTAAAATGGGCAAATTAATTGAGAATAAATTCCATGACTGGTTGAGGACTGTGAGAAGTGTTCTGCACAATCCAGATATACCAGGAGCCTTAGAATCCACTCTATGTACGCTTAATGCGTTGGTGAAGAAGAAAGTAGGTAAAGGAGAGAAGTGTTCTCTCGCCAAACCAATTTCTTCTACATGGAGAGGATGGAAGGGACAATGGAAGAAGAAGTCGGAGATAGAGATCTCTACTTCTGGTGTATACGTAATAGAGATTAACTTTACTACTTCTTCGTCATGGGTACTTGATACTGGATGCAGATCTCACATTTGTTCAAATGTGAAGGATCTTAAGAGAAGTAGGGCTTTGGGGAAAGGTGAGGTTGAACTACGTGTTGCTAATGGGGCAAGAGTTGCCGCCAGTGCCGTAGGAACCTATGAGTTAACTCTACCTAGTGGGCTAATAATAGAGTTGAAGAATTGCTATTATGTACCTGCCATAAATAGGAATATCATTTCCGTCTCTTGTTTGGACAAAGATGGATTTGAATTTCTTATTAAGAATGGAAAGTGTTCCATTTCTAAAGATGGGATCTTTTATGGCAGTGCCCCTATGTCTTATGGTCTATACTTGATAGACTTGGAGACAAGTGTATACAACGTAAACACCAAAAAGCAAAAACTCAACGACTCAAACATAACATATCTCTGGCATTGTCGTCTAGGGCACATAAATGACAAGCGCATTTCTAGACTCCATAAAGATGGTTATCTAGACTCTTTTGATTATGAATCAATAAAGACATGTGAATCTTGTTTGTTGGGCAAGATGACCAAGACTCCCTTTTCAGGTAAAGGTGAGAGAGCTAGTGATCTATTAGGACTCATACATACTGATGTATGTGGGCCTTTTAGAACTAATGCCAGAAATGGGTATCAGTACTTCATTACCTTTACTGATGATTTCAGTAGGTATGGCTATGTGTACCTGATGAAACATAAGTCAGAAATCCTTAAAAGGTTCAAGGATTTCATGAATGAAGTACAGAACCAGCTTGGTAAAAGTATTAAGGCACTTCGTTCCGATCGAGGTGGAGAATACTTGAGCCAGGAGTTTGAGGACCTTCTGCGAGCCCGTGGTATTGTATCACAATGGACTCCGCCTGGAACACCACAGCATAATGGTGTGTCTGAAAGAAGGAATCGCACATTGTTAGATATGGTGCGATCAATGATGAGTTTTGCTGATCTTCCGATTTCCTTTTGGGGTCATGCTCTTGAAACCGCCGCGTTTACACTTAACCGTGTGCCATCTAAATCGGTTCAAAAGACACCATATGAGATATGGACTGGGAAGCGTCCCAATTTGTCTTTTATGAAGATTTGGGGTTGTGGGGCTTACATCAAGAAAATGTTTCCTGATAAGCTTGGACCCAAATCTGATAAATGTTACTTTGTTGGATATCCCAAGGAGACCAAGGGATACTATCTATACCACCCTACTGATAATAAAGTGTTTGTTGCCAGGGATGCTGTGTTCCTAGAGAAGGAATTTATTTCCAAAGGAAATAGTGGGAGGAATATAGAGATTGAAGAAGTTCAAGCCCAACAAGAGAACATTGAACCGGTAGATGTACCAGAGGAAAATGTAGATTCGCAAGATGTTGTGGAATCTCAGTCTCCTCAGGTAACACAAGGACCTCGTAGATCTAGTAGGACTCGCCTTGAACCTGAGAGGTTTGGATACCTTGTAACTCAGGAAGGTGGAGAGTTGATCATAGATGATGATCCAACTACCTACGTAGAGGCTATGGAGGGACCAGATTCTGAGAAATGGCTTGAAGCCATGAGATCCGAGATGGAATCTATGTACTCCAACAAAGTATGGACTTTGGTGGAACCACCCGAAGGGGTAAAACCCATAGGGTGCAAGTGGGTCTTCAAGAAAAAGACCGACATGGATGGCAATGTGCAAACTTATAAAGGCAGATTGGTTGCAAAGGGATTTCGACAAATTCAAGGTGTTGACTATGACGAAACCTTTTCTCCAGTTGCCATGATTAAGTCCATCAAGATCATGCTTGATATTGCAGCTTACTATGACTATGAGATTTGGCAGATGGATGTTAAAACCGCATTCCTTAATGGGAATATTCATGAGGATGTGTATATGACACAGCCTGAAGGTTTTGTAGATCCAAAAAATGCCAATAAAGTCTGTAAACTACAAAGGTCAATCTATGGATTGAAGCAAGCATCTCGGAGTTGGAATCTTCGATTTGATGAAGAAGTCAAAGTGTTTGGCTTTATTCAAAATGAAGATGAACCTTGTGTGTACAAGAAGGTTAGTGGGAGCTCGACCACATTCCTCATATTGTATGTGGATGACATACTTTTGATGGGGAATGATGTCTTAGCCTTAGAGAAGGTAAAGACTTGGCTTGGGAAAACTTTCTCAATGAAGGACTTAGGAGAAGCATCCTATATTATAGGAATTAAGATCTATAGAGATAGATCTAGAAGGCTTCTCGGACTAAGTCAGAGCACGTACATTGACAAGGTGCTGAAGTGGTTCAGCATGGAGAACTCAAAGAGAGGCAACGTCCCTATGCTACATGGAGTTACCGTCTCTAGAGCTCAATGTCCCCAATCTTGTGAAGAGAGGGAGCGTATGAATGGGATCCCATATGCATCAGCCATCGGATCCATCATGTACGCTATGTTGTGCACACGCCCAGATGTCTCGTATGCTCTCAGCATGACGAGCAGGTACCAGTCAGATCCCGGGGATGCTCACTGGACAGCCGTGAAGAACATCCTCAAGTACTTGCGAAGGACTAAGGATCAGTTTCTTGTGTACGGCGGTGAGGAAGATCTGGTTGTAAAGGGTTACACCGATGCAAGCTTCCAAACCGATAAAGATGATTACAGATCGCAGTCAGGATTTGTGTTTTGCCATAATAATGGAGCTGTGAGCTGGAAGAGTTCCAAGCAAGAAACAGTTGCCGATTCTACTACAGAGGCCGAGTATATTGCTGCTTCGCATGCAACAAAGGAGGCTGTGTGGATCAGGAAGTTCATTTCTGAACTTGGAGTAGTTCCCAGTAGCTGTGATGCAATTGAGCTTTATTGTGACAATAATGGAGCTATTGCACAAGCTAAGGAGCCCAGATCACATCAGCGGTCCAAGCACATACTGCGGCACTTCCATCTCATACGAGAGATCGTACAGCGAGGAGATGTGAAGATTTGCAAAGTACCAACTGAAGACAACACAGCTGATCCACTGACTAAGGCCCTTTCTCAGCAGAAGCATGATGGTCATGCTAGGTCACAAGGACTGCGTTTCCTTGATGACTGGATCTAAGTGCAAGTGGGAGTCTTTTGGTATGTATGCCCATAGAGCAAGTCATATGATGATTGTAATGGGATACTTTGTAAATGATTTGAATAATAATAAAGGCAATTTCCAATCTATATGTTTAAACTATTTCTGAGATGATGGTGTAACATGATAGATGTCTAAATATTGTCTTACTCAATGACATATGCTTTTAGGTTCATGACCTAAACGATGAGATCATATGGATGTTAAGAGTATACATTCTTGTTTAGTCCCTAGTCGGTTGTTATTGTGGAAATAGCCATAGACATCAATAACACTGAAGACTAGATTGTGTGTTGGTTGATGACAGAATCTCATTAGTCATGATATAGTGATATCAAACCAAGCACATAGGTACTTGTTAGAGAACAAGGTATCAGACAGACCCACCGTGAGAGTGACACATGGAACCATGACATGGTAGTCACAGTCAGCTCTCACAGTGATGGTGGTGAGTGTGATTCTTAGACCTGAAATCACTACACTCAACACATGTCGTTGGGTACACTTTGACATCATCAAATGCAGTCCTGAAACATGGGTTGTTATAAAGGTGATGATTGGGTGGCTTTGACACATGAGGCTTTTGAGGGGTGAGTGATAGATATGGGATTTGTCCCTCCTGAGGGAGTTTGATATCCTTAGCCACTTGATGAGTAGGATTGAGAAAGGCATGCGCATGCACGTGTGAATCAATATGTGATATTGATGTCATACACATCTCACTCGGTCTACTCTGAGATCAAGGAAATGAATGAACATTGACAGGATGACTGTTCCATGCCTCGAGTTCATTCTGGATATCAGTGACAAAGGAATTATACATTCACTGTAACACCATTCACGGATTGTAGGATGAAAGTTGTTCTCCAACTTTCTACTTTCACTTGGGTAGCAATGATGTGTGACTAGGCACCGCTCTTTGCTTGTGAAGTCATAAGTGTTATGGACTTTCACTGCCAATGTGAAATGGACCTGCAGGGTCACACACATAGGATTTAACCTGGAAGAGGAGTTTTGTCCAAAAGCAATGTTTAGATTAATTACTAAAGGATTTTAGTAGTTCAATTAAACACTCAATTAATCGATAGCTCAATATCATAATGTTCAAGGTGTTGGACGCATTGATTGGAGTATCAGATTGATTGAAATCGCATTTGACTGATTCTTCACAATCTGCATTCCCAACCGATCGGTTCATGTGATGAACCGGTCGGCTTAGGTTGCTGAACCGGTCGGCCCAATTGTTGAACCGATCGGCTCATGCACAGAGTGAAACGACCGGTTCAAGTGTTGAACCGATCGGTTCAACTGGTGCAATCGAGCAACTTGGGAAAGTAGGATTGGTGAGAATTTTCCTTTCGTTTCAAATTGCCCAATTTGATTGGGAATAATATTGGTATTCGATACCAATTGGGAAAGAAACAAGGAAAGTCAATCGGGAACCAACCTGGAACCCCAACCGACCGGTTCATGAGTGAACCGATCGGTTCAAGGGTCCCAAACGATCGGTTCAGTGGTGAACCGATCGGTTCAGGTCCCCAACCGACCGGTTCACTTATGAACCAATCGGTTCAGGTTGCGAGATGGTTGCTTTTTGTGGAAAATCCTGAACCCTTCTACTCCTGCTTTAGTCCCGTATTTCTGGGCACAGAGAACCCTGTCCCATGACCCGCCTATATATATAGGGGTATTGGGGGCTTCTCAGAGTACAACTCAGTGCAAGTTGATTGCTCTGCAAAGTTGTCGTTCTCTCTGGTTTTGGTAACCGAGAGAGAGCCCGAGCAAGTGCTTCCCGCAAAGGGAGGTGCAGCAAGGGAAGGACAACTGCAGTTGCAATTGACAGCAGGAGAGTGTGTTAGTGACTAGTACATCAACAGGAGGGTGCGACTCCTTCCACTTCCTTGTGGGACAAGGAGAGTGGAGTTCTGGGTGGTCCGTGTGGACTACTTCAGAGGCGGGAGGTCACTGCCGCTCAGGAGGACAACTGTCATCCGACAGTCTGGTAGGAGGAGGAGTCTTCAGTCCCGGTGCGACCAGGAGCTGCACAGACACCGTCCAAGACCGGAGGTGAAGACCGCGCAAGGCGCGTGGTACTGTCGCCGAGCAAGCCTCGGGACAAGGTATGATTCACAAACCATCTTTCCTATTATATAGATGTTGACGCGATTCCTTTTGTTTTGGGTTTGGGGAGAAAAATTTTTGTTTCCGCTGCTTCTCTGCCTCCTCCAAAACCCAACAAGATGTCCTTGGGAGGACCAAACCCTAGAGACAGAGAGAGGTTGGCTATATATATATGTGCATATGTGAACATGAATATGTGTGTCAACCATCTGGGTAAGGGAGAGAGCCCAAGGCCCTGGAGGAGGTGACTATATTAGTATCTATGAAGCCTTATGCTCGGGTTGGTGGTTCCATGTAGGACTCTAGTGGTGTATGTATAAGAGAGTTTTGGGTAAGCATGTTTAATAGATAGAGACCTATGAAGAGGATGCCATAGCATGTTTCTGTTTGTGCTTATGTGGCTAGATTTTTTTTGAAGTTGATCACTAGTGTCAATGAGGTAGACCTCATAACCCTAGAACAAAGAGGGAGGATAAGGTTTGTGTATATGAGATACTCATAGAGTTGAGTTAGCTCAGAGAGGATGAGCATGATACTACCCTCGTGGTATGGGTCAGGAGAACCTCAATTGGACTATATAAAGTTTTGATACACGTTTCATGAGCCACTTGTATAAGTTTGTTAACAAAACCATGATATAATATATGTAAGGATGTGATCTAATCTCGAGGTGTGATGTACATACATGATATGATGAAAACCTCGAGATGGTTTAATAAATATCAATGTATAAATGGTTAACCACATGCATGAATAATGATGATAATGTGATATTGTTGGTTAAACTTGAGATGAAATCACTAGTAAATGTTGCAATTTATTATGAGCAATGAAATAATATCATATGAATGAGGTGTTAATCTTAGTGCTTAATAAAGATGAAAAACATAGTTTGACAGTTAGCACAACATAACGATTATGACACCTTGATATAATGGATTAACTTTAGTTAACTCCTTTAGAACATGGTAATATGATGTGGGAACCCTAATGCATGGGTAAAGATAAGGATGCAACCCTAACATATGAGATATGACATGACTTAACATAAATTTCTAAACCCTTTTGAAGGGGTAATTCACCCTAGATGCTTTAATAGCCTCCTAGGAGTAGTACATATATGTTTTGGACATGATGTTTATTGGAATGTTGCACCTAGAGTAGTTCCCTAGATGTTTATGAAGAACTTTTGGTTTTTTCTTGGAGTAAGAGGATGGCATAATTTTGAGGACAAAATTTATCTTTTAAGATGTATATGACGTGAAAGACTAGATTTTAGCTTAATTTCAAGGACGAAATATTTTTTAAGGTGTGTAGGATGTGATGGAGTGGACTTTTGAAACCTTTTGAATGACTAATTATATATTAGAATTCATGTGGTGTTGAGTAATTTTGAGAGGTCCTAATTTTTTACTAAAGTTTGGAAGTCAAATGATATTGATGTCATGATTAAGATCCTTAAATTTATGTTTTTTCAGAGTATTTAATTGAATGGTCAAATAGTTGAGTTTTTGCACCAAAATTGAATGGATTGTACCTTGAGGTATGATGAAGCTATGGTTAAATTTTGGTGGCGATTGGAGGACCCTAGAAGAAGTTATTTAGGTTTAAAATGATGAAATAATGTACTTTTTGATGTACTTGATTAGCAAGGTTTCGATCATCTAGCCCAAGTTGATTGTGTCATGTGCCCCTTGCTTTTGGTCTGGGTCTACGCGATCATATTTTAGTCTTAGTTTAGAGATCCAGTGGTTGTGGCCTTTGAGAAGGAGGAGCCACAGATTCACTCAAGTGCAGGCTCCATCTCAGCCGCACATGAGGAACCAGTGGCATATATTTCATCTTCAACCTTTTAGTTAGTGTGTAACCTGGGCGTGTCCAGCCACGATGCCATCATTGTCCTGGTCGTGGGGAAATGGGGATAAGTGAATGAGTACTTGGATTCATCTCCTCTTTGTGAGTAGTTTGACCCCTTAAACGAGAAATGTGGACTTTCCAGTGGAGAGAACGAGCCTCCCCTCCTCACTACTTCTCACAGTGGCAAGCATGTGGTATGGGGGAGTAGAGATTGCAGCTAGAAGGAAGTAACGAGAACCCAGGGAGAGGTAAAATGATCCATGTAGTAGTACGAATTTAGTAAATGACCTGATCGTAAGCCAGAGGCACCTTTGTGGGATGTCAAGCTCTAGTTTTGCTTGAGAAGAAGGAGGTCTTACAGATGACTCCAGTGGGGTTACCCTTTGATTTTGGAGCATCAATGGGATTCAGGGAGGCCTTGAGGTGCTAGAGGGGACCTTAGGCAAAGGTATTGTGGCGTGGAGGCACTATGCCTCTTCTTCTCTGGCGCTATGGAAGAAGACGGCAGCCAGCTTTCCGATCTGCCAGAAGAGGCCACTGGCAGTGAAGCCAAGTAGCCGACAGTGTGGAGAGAGAGAGGCCGAAGCACAATCCAAATCAAGTCTTTCACGAGGAGCAAGGAACTGACTGCCATGCCTCACTAGAGGATTCCCAGGCGGCGGTGCCCTCACAAAATAGAGCAGGAGGATAGGAGTCTGCATTGTGTGAGAAAGGAAGAATGGGTGAGTGTGATCGGGCTTGCGGATTGTTGAGTCTGTGGATCTAACCCAAGATTTGGACTGGGTCCCAGCCCCAGCGGCCGAGACACGTGGCGACTTCCCATTGGCTGCAAAAAGGTAAATAACCCAAAAAATGCTCACTTCTTCAATAAATCATAGAAAATAGCTATGATGCCCAATAATTCCCTAAAATATACCAGTATGTTCAGAAAAATGATTAGAATCACGTGAAACCATAATATTAGTCTTTTGATGATTAAATATGAGTGATATCATGTAAGATGTATTACTCTTGTTTTATGAGTAATAAATATTAAATAATGACCAAAAATTACGAGAATGCACCAATAACACTTAAATATGTTTTAGAATCAATGTGACATCGGATATGATCATGTTATGACACATAATCATGTAATTTTCTCTATATGGCTAATTAGGGCTAATAACCCTAAATAAAATGCAATAAATACATACATGCTCAATAAATCATGGAAATTACAGAGTAAGCTCATATCAGTATCTGGAACCTCAAATTTAAATATGAGATCAGGATGATATACCTAGTCCATGTTATATGATGACATTTGCTCTTAATTTGATATAAACCCTAATATGATTAATACATGTAGCATAGGGTTAACATGTGCACATAATCATATGTAACCAAGTAATCATATTATGTATCCTAATCTAGAATATGAGATTAGTAAGCTAATTTCCACGTCAGGAACATAACAACAAGATGATAAGACAAGTAATAAATTGAATATCCTAAAGAACCAAGCTAAACCATAAAATGGACCTAATTAGGGTTGATATGATGAGAACCTGATGATAGTATATGATCTTGTCTTGATCAGGTTTAACAAAGTTATAGATGACATGAGGAACATATGGTTTAGAATGATCTATCTCTTTGGAAGGTACACCATTACCTCTTACTTGACTTATTATACAATGTGCTTGTGTTATATGGTAGTAAAGACTTGGCATATGGTATTGGTTGAAATGATTATTCTTGTACGATATGTTGCTTGATTTTCCATACCTACTGCTATGAACACATGAAACATAATATATCTATTCCATTATATGAAAGCACACGGTGCTCGGCAAGTGATTTCCATTATATAAAAGCATGTGGTTCTCAAAAAGTGATCATAAACTCCTCCGGGGTAGATCACACATATAATGATCACAAACTCCTTGGGGTTAGATCATAAGTCCTGAAAACATCAAAGCCCTAGGGGGTAGATGTATGAGATATATAATGGAAAATGTGCTTAAAATATGTGTTCTCTCCTGTTAATGAACATCTTTGTGCAAGTATATGATTTTTCTTATATTTCTTCATAACTGCCAAGTATTAGTTTTATCTTATTGCCAAGATATGATGAGAGGTATATAAAAGACACATAGGCATACTTAGTACAATATTCTTGAATATTGTGCTGGCGTGTACCACATGTAATCTTTTGTTTAGGTTGTGGTTATGCTCTTGAAGACCAGGATAGTTGAGAGTTGTGTGGCGAGTTGATGTACAGGTGGACCTGTTGTCTTAAGATCATGTAGTTTAGTGGTAGTACATGTATATGTATAAGTTTGTTATTCAATATGTAATATCAAATGTTGTAATAATTCATGTTGTAATTATATGTTCAATAGTGAACATGTGTTGTATGGTTTTATTATTGTTCATGTGCATGTGCTACTGGTTGTTTCCTTCTGACTTCCTCTGATTTTCTTCTTCTTATCCTAGTGTGGGGTGTTTAAATTGGGATTCTCGCCGAGGTGAGGGTTTCAATTTGGATGTCACACATCAGATTAAGTTTTAGAAATACGGGGACATCACAGGTGGTATTAGAGCATGAACAATGGCAAAGCCTGACATTTGCTCATTATGCAACACAAAACTAAAGAACCTTGAACTTAATAATCTTTTAAGGTTAGATTAGTCATCTTCTAGAGACTAGATCTAACCTAGCCTCTAGGTTAACACCTAGATGTCTGAGAACTAGGTTTAGACTGGTGCTTTTTGTATAGCAAGTCCTTAAAAGTCGTTCTTTCTTTATAGTGCAGCGGTATGGGATGTTGCATTATTTGGAAATTACGTACATCACGAGAAGAGAATCCTTTGGCATATGATGCATCTATGTTTTGGGTAGCTACACCAGTCTACACCATGTTCTCACCCTTATCACTAGTTTTCATGACACTGTACTCTCTACTATGTGTGGGACACTCATTTTCTGGATTTGGTTTTTGGTTCCAATCGGATAGAACCTTGATAGTTTTCTCTAACACTTGTTTTATTAGAGAAAAACTATATAATATTTTATTATATATATGTATTACAAAAATGTGTCCCCACACATGTACGAGTAGGAGGTGGTCATGTAACCTAGGTGAAAGTGAATGACATCAGTCTAGAGGAGAGAGTAGTTCTAGATTAGATGTCTAGAGCCTTGTTGGAATATATGAGATATATGGAATAGATGAAATAAGTTTTGATGATACGGTCTAAGTCTTATATAGATAATACAAGATGGTTATGCTGATTTATGTTTGTCTTTGAGGACATGAGTTAGGTTTGAGGTTTTGAGAGAAGTCTTGATGATGCAAGTAACTAGGCCTTTATGAGATAACATGTATTAAGTTAAGACTAGGTTGTGAGTCAGCACGATCCTCAATCTCTTTTATGAAGGAGGACCTCTAGTGTTAGGACCAGTTTTGAGGTTAACTCCAGAGAGAGTGTGACCCATTGGGAGAAGGTTAGAGAACCTAAACTCTAAGATATGAGAATTCTGAGATATGTGATATGATATGTTCTAAACTAGACTACTCATGAGTGAATTAGTTGTGTTGCTTAATGCATGATTCCTATAGTCTTGTTGAACCCTACATGTCCTTGGGAGGACCAAACCCTAGAGACAGAGAGAGGCTGGCTATATATATGTGCATATGTGAACATCAATATGCGTGTCTGCCATCTGGGTGTGGGAGACAACCCAAGACCCTAGAGGAGGTAACTATGTTAGTTTCTGTGAAGCCTCATGCTCAGGTTGGTGGTTCCATGTAGGACTCTAGTGGTGTATGTATAAGAGAGTTTTGGGTAAGAATGTTTCATATGTAGAGACCTATGTAGAGGTTGTCATAGTATGTTTTGGTTTGTTCTTATGTGGCTAGATTTTTTTTTGAAGTTGATCACTAGTGCCAATGAGGTAGACCTGATAATCCTAGAACAAAGAGGGAGGATAAGGTTTGTGCATATGAGATACTCATAGAGTTGAGTTAGATCATAGAGGATGAGCATGATACTACCCTTGTGGTATGGGTCTGGAGAACCTCAATTGGACTATATAAAGTTTTGATACATGTTTCATGAGCCACTTGTATAAGTTTGTTAACACAAACATGATATAATATATGTAAGGATGTGATCTAATCTTGAGGCATGATATATAGACATGATATGATGAAAACCTAGATATGGTTTAATAAATATCAATGTATAAATGGTTAACCACATGCATGAATAATGATGAGAATGTGATATTGTTGGTTAACCTTGAGATGAAATCACTAGTAAATGTTGCAATTTATTATGTGCAATGAAATAAGATCGTATGAATGAAACATGTTACTTGAGGTGTTAATCTTAGTGCTTAATAAAGATGAAAAACATAGTTTGACAATTAGCATAACATAAAAATTATGACACCTTGATATAATGGGTTAACTTTAGTTAACTCCTATAGAACATGGTAATATGATGTGAGAACCCTAATACATGGGTAAAGATAAGTATGCAACACTAACATATGAGATATGACATGACTTAACATGAATTTCTAAACCCTTTTGAAGGGGTAATTCACCCTAGATGCTTTAATAGCCTCCTAGGAGTGGTACATATATGTTTTGGACATGATGTTTATGGGAATGTTTCACCTAGAGTAGTTCCCTAGATGTGTATGAAGACCTTTTGGTTTTTCCTTGGAGTAAGAGGATGGCATAATTTTGGGACAATTTTTCTTCTAAGATGTATATGACGTGAAAGACTAGATTTTAGCTTAATTTCGAGGACGAAATTTCTTTTAAGGTGTGTAGGATGTGATGGAGTGGACTTTTGGAACCTTTTGAATGTCTAATGATATATTAAAATTCATGTGGTGTTGAGCAATTTTGAGAGGTCCTAATGTTTTACCAAAGTTTGGAAGTCAAATGATATTGACGTCATGATTAAGATCCTTAAATTTATGTCTTTTTGGAGTATTTAATTGAATGGTCAAATAGTTGAGTTTTTTCACCAAAACTGAATGGATTATACCTTGAGGTATGATCAAGCCATGGTCAAAATTTGGTGGCGATTGAACGACCCGAGAAGACGTTATTTAGGTTTAAAATGATGAAATAATGTACTTTTTGATGTACTTGATTAGCAAGGTTTGGATCATCTAGCCCAAGCTGATTGTGTCACACGCCCCTTGCTTTTGGTATGTGTCTACACGATCAGATTTTAGCCTTAGATCAGAGATCCAGTGGTTGTGGCCTTTGAGAAGGAGGAGCCACATATTCACTCAAGTGCAGGCTCCATCTCAGCCGCACATGAGGAACTAGTGGCATAGATTTCATCTTCAACCTTTTAATTAGAGTGTAACCTGGGCGTGTCTAGCCACAACACCATGATCGGCCTGGTCATGGGGCGATGGGGAGAAATGAATGAGTACTTGGATTTGTCTCCTCTTCATGAGTAGTTTGACCCCTTAAACGAGATATGTGGCCTTTCTAGTGGAGAGAACAAGCCTCCCCTCCTCACTGCTTCACCATAGCGGCAAGCATGTGGTATGGGGGAGTAGAGATCGGAGATAGAAGGAAGTAACAAGAACCTAGAGAGAGGGAAAATGATCCATGTAGTAGTACAAATTTAGTGGATGACCTGATCGTAAGCCAGAGGAAGCTTTGTGGGATGTCGAGCTCCAATTTTGCTTGAGAAGGAGGAGGTCTTACGGATGACTGCAGTGGGGTTACCCTTTGGTTTTGGAGCATCGATGGGGTTCAAGGAGGCATGGAAGTGCTAGAGGGGACCTTAGGAAGAGGTTTTGTGGCATGGAGGCACTATGCCTCTTCTTCTCTGACACTATGGAAGAAGACGATGACCAGCTTTCCGATCTTCCAGAAGAGGCCACCGACAGTGAAGCCAAGTAGCCGACAACGTGGAGGGAGAGAGGCTGAAGCACAATCCAGGTCAAGTCTTTCACGAGGAGCAAGAAACTGGCTGCCATGCCTTGCCCGAGGATGCCCAGGTGGTAGAACCTTCACAAAACAGAGCAGGAAGATGGGAGTCTGCATTGTGCAAAAATAGAAGAACGGGGGAGCATGATCGGGCTAGCGGATTGCTGAGTCTGTGGATCTAACCCAAGATTCAGATCGAGTCCCAGCCCCAGCGGCCGAGACACGTGGTGGCTTCCCATTGGCTGCGAAAAGGTAAATAACCCATAAAATGCTCAGTTCTTCAATAAATCATAGAAAATAGCTATGATCCCCAATAATTCCCTGAAAAATACCAGTATGTTCAGAAAAATGAGTAGAACCATGTGAAACCATAATAGTCATATCATGTAAGATGTATTACTCTTGTTTTATGTGTAATAAATATCAAATAATGATAAAACATTATGAGAATGCATCAGTAACACTTAAATATGTTTTAGAATCCATGTGACATCAGATATGATCATGTTACAACACATAATCATGTAATTTGTTCTATATGGCTAATTAGGGCTAATAACCCTAAATAAAATGCAATAAATACATACATGCTCAATAAATCATAGAAATTATATAGTAAGCTCATATCAGTATTTGGAACCTTAGATTTAAATATGAGATCAGGATAATATACCTAGTCCATGTTATACGATGATGTTTTCTCTTAATGTGATATAAACCCTAATATGATTAATACATGTAGCATAGGGTTAACATGTGCACATAATCATATGTAACCAAGTAATCAGATTATGTATCCTAATCTAGAATATGAGATCGGTAATCTAATTTCCAAGTCAGGAACATAACAACAAGATGATAAGACAAATAATAAAGTACATATCCTAAAGAACCAAGCTAAACCATAAAATGGACCTAATTATGGTTGATATGATGAGAACCTGATGATAGTATATGATCTTGTTTTGATCAGGTTTAACAAAGTTATAGATGAGATGAGAAATATATGGTTTAGAATGATCTATCTCTTTGGAAGGTACGCCATTACCTCTTACTTGGCTTATTATACAATATGCTTGTGTTATATGGCAGTAAAGACTTGGCATATGGTATTGGTTGAAATGATTGTTCTTGTACGATATGTTGTTTTATTTTCCATACCTACTGCTATGAACACATGAAACATAATATATCTATTCCATTATATGAAAGCACACGGTGCCCGACAAGTGATTTCCATTATATAAAAGCATGTGGTGCTCGAAAAGTGATCATAAACTCCTCAGGGGTAGATCACACGTATAATGATCACAAACTCCTTGGGGGTAGATCATAAGGCCTAAAAACTTCAAAGCCTTGGGGGTAGATGTATGAGATATATAATGGAAAATGTGCTTATAATATGGGTTCTCTTCTATTAATGAACATCTTTGTGCAAGTATAGGATTTCTCTTATATTTCTTTATAACTGCCAAGTATTAATTTTATCGTATTGCCAAGATATGATGAGAGGTATATAAAAGATATGTAGGCATACTCAGTACAATATTCTTGAATATTGTGTTGACGTGTACCACATGTAATCTTTTTTTTAGGTTGTGGTTATGCTCTTGAAGACCAGGATAGTTGAGAGTTGTGTGGTGAGATGATGTACAGGTGGACCTATTGTCTTAAGATCCTATAGTTTATTGGTAATACATGTATATGTATAAGTTTGTTGTTCAATATGTAATATAAAATGTTGTAATAATTCATGTTGTAATTATATGTTGAATAGTGAACATGTGTTGTATGGTTTTATTATTGTTCATGTGCATGTGCTACTTATTGTTTCCTTCTGACTTCCTCTGATTTTCTTCTTCTTAGCCTAGTTTGGGGTGTTTAAATTTAGATTCTCGCTAAGGTGAGGGTTTCAATTGGGACGTCACACATCAGATTAAGTTTTAGAAAATTGTTGACGTCACATAGACAAGCTTCCCTTAGGTCAAAAGTGAGGCTTTGGACATCATTAAGTATGAACATTATGATCTTTCTTATTCTTTAATTTGCAATAATCACATAAAGTTAGTAACTCTGACTATATGTTGATGGCAATAGTTTTCGACTGACTCGACTCATTCGATTGGTGTTGGTACTAACAACAAGTGGGTTTGTAGCACAGAGTTTTATCTAAATTTTTCTGACTACTTTTACATGAAAAAGTTGGTACCATCAACATGACAATCTGTGGCACCAAGTCAATGGATCTAGATTATTGATGCTCCATAGATCATTTTTTGTTAACATCAAACACATATTTTGTAGCATCAAACATTATACCGGTAGCATCGAGTTCTAACTCAGTAGCATCAATTTTTTGGGAATTATATATTGAAATTGTACTTGTGTCGGTGCTACTGACTTTTGTGTTGGTTCTATAGACTATTGTGTTACTAGCACTGAGTTGTGTTATAAGTGTTGAAACAAGAGAAACCCAACATATGTCTGAATTAAAATATGATGATTGAATATAATTCAGCACAAATACTAGTAATTTGATGCCCTAATGTTTCACAAGGTAGTGATGAAGAGCAATGCATAAATAGAATCAAAATGTGCAATTATGCAGCAAATTAAATGGAAAACAACTTGTGAAAAGTGAATAAAATCCAGTGCACCAAAAATACCCTAAGCTTGAATGTTTTTTCCCTCAAGAAACACAACCTTTGGACCTGTTTGAGATAAGTATGCAAGAGGACAAAAAATATAACTACGTCTCTCAAATACCTCCATATGGCGGTCCCAAACTGGCCCTTACCAATCATTGGGCAAATAACTACACAGCAATGACAAATAATATTCATTAAATTTGTCCACACTTAGATCAATGAAACACTATTATTAGATAAATTAGCATCATAGTCAATAGGGCATACACTTGATGCACCCTATTATTGCCTAAGCTACATTACTCTGGCGTACCTACCAACTAATTTGGAAGAAGGTCCCGATATAGAAATGAGTGAGGGGATCAATCATATATGTGGCATACCCTTACATAAAAATGGGTGGAATGAAATAAGTAGCTATGAATAAGAATCACAAGTGACATCCAAACTATTTATGCAAGAACAAAATATAATGAACCTACAAAAATGGAGGGACTAGAAAATCCATGCATCCTAATGGCTAATATTATGGTGAAATGATGAACGCACAAAATGTTTCATTTGAGTGATGAGTGTGGGTGAAATAATGCATACATGTAAACTATTATCTTTTCTCCTAGAATGAAATGAACATTTAGTTCATGGCATCCTTTCCAACCTCTTTATTTGTTTTTTTTATCTTTCCTTTTGATGTCGTTCTATTTTAGCACGATTTTAATGAATGCCCATGATTTTCTTCAAATATAGCTTCTTCTTATCTCCTTTTTCCATTGGGTGGGATATGGATGTGTATCCTTTCACTATATAATTGATCATAAAGCTATATAGATACATGAGATAGAAAATGACGCAAAAAGAAAAGGCAATCTACATGATGTTCATTATGCAACTAATTGATTTGTAATTATCTAAAATTTTTTCTTTATTTAGTAATGTAGTAAAATGGAAATTAGATATCATGCTACATATCATGCTATGAAATGTAGTCAAGAGCAAACCATTTGGGTTACTTGATCATTCTATGGTGGAAAATGAAATATGATGAATAGTGGTTGGAATCACATGATTAAGAGATAATTCCTATCTTAACTACGATATGTCCCTATACCATCAACTTGTGTACAAGGTAACCTAAGGGTTTCTTTCTAAAAATCCCATTAAAGGTCTCTCTACTTATTTGGTTGGTTTGGATCAAACCCCATCTTCATCCACATGTCTTAGACAAATTAAGATTTTCATTCATATAAATGTCCTCAAGCTTATTAACCCATAAACCTCATCGAGTTGGTGTTACCTTAGACTTTGCAAACTCAACTTAAAAATGTGATATGATCAACACATTTTTTAAATTTCATTGAAAAGGAACCACACACATTTTTTCTTTGATGATCGATGAAATCATGAAAATTAAACTCCACTATTACACTACATACATGTGGATCCTATACTAGCAAATAAGAAGAATAAACTAAAAGATACAAGACAAAACAAATAAAATAGATAAAGTGATTAGAACACCCCCTAAGATTGAATGACTACATCCTCATAGTAAAATTTCAAACAAAGTGGTGGAACGAAGGTACCATGTGTTCAGAAAGGTGGTGTTAAATGAAATTGTTGGGAAATATGGTGGTAGACAAGGTAGCATAATTATTTCTTTTTGTCATATTACCCTTATCCAATGGAAATAAGGGAAGGAAGGTTCCAAGGCATATACCTAGTCTAGGACCATGACCAACGACAATCCTTGCAATGGTGTGCTTCTTCTACAAGCAACATGCAAAAAACTATCAAGGAAGCGTCCTGGTGTAGCACCACAAACGTTGGTGGTTTTTATCCTCCTAGCATGGTGGCAAAGGCCTCCACGCCTCTATCTAGTCCACGTGGACAACTATGAACTCCTTGTTGCACTTAATTGAGCAATGAGAAGGAGTCATTGTTTAAACATCAATATCCTAGCACTGACTTTTCTCTATTGGCTATCTCACCTTTGTAGGTAAGACTACTCAAGATCTCTTATTGGCAAACTACCAGAACTTGTTGTCGGATATTTGAGATGTATCTGAGAGACTCTCTAGATTTTCCATTGAGATGATCTGAAAGACTTGGATATCTCGTCCCCTTCTTTATATTGGAGGGTCGACGCCAAGGTCTCCTAAGCCAACAAGGAGTCAAGGGGATGCAATTTCATGATATTTTCTCTATTGCAAATGATGAAATGATCAATTTACATATGACTCGATCGGTTCACAATGTTTCCAATTCACAATACATGTTGCCTATAAATTCTGATTAATGCATAACATGGCGTCAACATCAACCCTTAATCCAATCTTATTAATCATTGAACTGAATAGTTCATATATTCAATTAGTCATTTCAAACCAATACACTGGTCGCTTCACTAAGTAAACCGGTTGGTTCATGCCTCAGTTCAGACAATGTTGACCCAATGTAGTTTAAATTGACCTGACACTTGAATCGATTGATTCAACACTTGAATCGATTAGTTCACAATCCAGTCAATCAATTGTTGTTTAAATTGAATATGTAAACACTTTATTACTCAACTTAAATATAATTCATGAGTAAACTCCTATTCTAGGTGTATCTTATGTGTGTGACTCTATAGGTCCCAAATTACATTGGTGGTGAATATCCATAACTAATTTATGACATTGTAAGCAATGAGCAGTATCTAGAAACACATCATTACTACCGAAGTAATTGGAAAATGGGGAAAAAATTTCAACCTACAATCTGTGATTAGTGTTATCGTGCTTTTATTGTTCCTTTGTCTTAGATATCCAGATTGAATTTGAGGCATGCAAATTCCATCCAATTAATCATTCAATCCATGTTCCTTGAACTAGAGCAGGTTGTAGAGATGCATATAAGCTCAATATCACATATTGACTCACATGAGTATGGCCATACATTTTTCTCTGTCTCACTATCAAGTGGTCAGGATATCTAACTCCAATTCGAGGGATAAATCCCATCTATATCATTCACATTCAATCCCCATGTGCCTAACATACCCAATCACCACCCTTATGGTAACCCTTATTGAATATTATGTTAAATGATGTCAAAGTATATTGAACGACATGTGATGAGTGTAGAGAGTTCATATCTAAGAACCAAAATGAATACTATCACTTCGATAAGGTGATTCTAACTATAATCCATGTATCACTTCTTGAGGTGGTTTTGTCTCATACATTGTTCATGAACAAGTAAATGTATGCTTGGATTGATATCATATGTCATGACTAATGAGATTTTGTCATCAACCAAAACACACTCTAGTTTTATGTATTATTTTTTTAATGTGCTTCCACAATAATAACCATCTAGGGACATTCATAAGAATTAAAAAACTCTTATCATACATATGATCTCATCATTTAGGTCATCAACCTAAATATGTATGTCATTGAGTAATATAATTCTTTGGACATCTAACATGTTATATCACCATTTCATAATATGAAAAAACATATAGATGTAATTTCCTTTATTATTAATCAAATAAATTTACAAAGTATGCCCTTACAATCATCAAATGTTTGGCTCTATGGCCATACATAACAAAAAATCTCCCACTTTCACTTAGTGTCAGTCACCCATTAATCTAATATCGAGTGAACTAACATGACCATCATGCTTCTGGTGTGAAAGTGCTTTTTTAAGGGGTCTGCAACATTGCTTTCAGTTGGTTCTCTGTAAATCTTCACATCTCCTTGTTGTACAATATCTCGTATGAGCTGAAACGACCATAGTATAAGGCTGGAATGCTGATGTGATATGGGTTCCTTAGCTTCTGCAATATATCCATTATTGTCTCAATACAACTCTACTCCATCGTAGATGCTTGGAACCACCCCGTCTTCATATATGAACTTCTGGATCCAAACATATTCATTTTTTGCATTAGAGGAAGCAATGTACTCATCATCTATTGTAGAATCAACAACTATCTCTTTATTAGAACACTTCCAGTTGACAACTCCATTGTTGAGGAAAAACACAAATCTAGACTGTGCTCTATAATCTCATATCACAAGGATATTGGCTCACACATGGCCATCCATATCACAAGGAGATCGTCTCACACATGGACGTCTCATATTAGCTGTAATTGTGGATGCAAGGAGATATTGGACTTGCACCCCTCGCATATTAAAAGATATGTGCTCTGAGTTTCCTATAGGAATGACTTGTTTCACCATCTAGCAAAATACTAGCATTAGAATGGATCTATGGCACAAGGAACCTACATGATTAGGGTTTCACTTGATTAATTAAGCCAATTGAGTGTCTTTTAGCATCGATCAAGTTACAACGTACAAACCAAAAATAAGCTCTACAGAATAAAGGCATGATACAACTCCAGAAGATATAAAACATATAAGGTGAGAACTTGTCACATCATCATCACATGGAACTTATAGTAATTCCATTTACAAGGCTAGCATCAAGGCCACACAACCATATAAGGCTACCACCTGTATCACATAATTGTGGGATATCAATCCCTTAATCACATCACTAGAGGATATAACCTCACAATAGACATTAAGCCTTCACAAGGTCATTGGACCCATCACACCAATTTGATATCATCATGTACCATCCATCCATTGAAATTAACACGAATAGTGTACAATGAACTCAATAAGAATAGGATACCCTTATATTAGGCTAAGGGTTCACTTGTATATACAATAAGGGTTTTGTGTTCCAACATTATCAACAAGGCCTAGATATCTTACCTTCCCACACTCTTGGAGCATATGGGTCAACTACTATCAACAAGTCAACCATTATCATCAACATATATCATAAACCTTCATTAAAAGACTAAAGTAATAAAGTCACCAATCACACGATTGAAGAGAGAATTACACATACATTATGGTCAAAGAGATTATAAGATCATCAAAACCTAGATACTAAATAGACCACACTTCTTCAAGGTCAAAGAGAGAACTAGGTCTCAAAACCATGTGGTCAAAGACACATCCTGGTCGTAGGCATATTCAGCGACCAAGCTCAACCTAGTCCAAATGATCGAAGGGGAATCCCTAGGTCAGAAAGACATGCGGTCGTAGAGAAATCACCACATAATAGTCAAAGGGGTCAACATCTTTATACAGTTGAAGAGAAAATAACCAAGATCAATGACCAAGGCATCCTCAAGCCAAATGGTCGAAGAGAGAGCCAACAATGCCAGTGGTCGATGAGAAGAACAAGTCTAAGAAATCGAAGAGAAAGGTTGGCCCAAGCAAAAAAATGAAAGGTACTTGTGCTACCGAAAACCAAAGTGATCAATCTTTGTCCAAAACCTCAATAACATGGAACACCGCATGAAAATCACACCACATAGGAATATTAGTTATGATTTTATGCAAATCAGCCAATAAAATCCTCCCACGTAGGCAAAGTGATCACAAAGAAACCAAAGGGAAGGTAGATAGTGAACCCACTTCACTGACTTGGCCCGATCAAAGTCAACCAAGTCAGGGGTCAAAGGCACGACTTTGACTCGCCCCAAAGTAAAGTAAATCTTGGGCGAAAAGACTACTCTGCCCCTAGGTGGAAAACAAAAAGAAGAAGAAAACAAGAGGGGCAAAATGGGTATTACACCCAAGGGATTGTCTCACACAGCAGCTCGTGCCATGGCTGTTCTCGAGCTTGTTGTGAGACCTGAAATTTGGGAAAAAACCATGGCATGCGATCAAATATGAAAATGTGAGCAAGAAAAGAAAATGGAAAGGAAGACAAACTCATCGAAGGCTCCAATTTACCCAGAGACAACGAGGAGGCTCTAATGCAAGAATTGGAACAAAAATCAATCACCCACATACAACCATGAGAGCACGAATGAAATTGAGGGTATTATTGAGTTGTAAGGGAACCCAGAAAGCCTTGGGTAGGGATATTTATAGGTAAGATTGGGGGTTGAAGTGAAGAGGGTTGAGACCGAACTTGCATGGAGAACACATTTTGGGTTTCCCAAAATAATCCACGAAACCCCAAAAAACCATGGATCAAAATGTGTAGAATCATATTAGGAAATTGTAGTAGAAGGAATCGTGAAAAAGGATTGAGTAGGGAGGAAGAAATCATGATTTGAAAAACATACTGTAACTGGTCCAATTTTCTTATTTAGTCACGAGCTAGACGATGGTGGAGGACCATCAAATCAGGGGTCGCAATCATCTTCTCACATCCTGACCGTCCATTGGAGTAAAAAATATAAAAATAAAGGAAAATATCGTGTGGCATAATAAATGGAATCCAAAACCAAATAGGACTAAAGTGTGGATATATTGATTTCCCTTTCTCTCTCTCCTCATTTGAAGGAGCAAACATGTTCCAAATTAAATGAAAATTGAAACCACACCTAATTTTGATATGAGGAATCCGAATAGGCAATCAGTTTTTCCTTTAGGGAAATTTCAATGTGTTGAAGACATCAAAACTTATTTTCTATTTATTCCTTCATTAATGGTGATAAGATTCTCCAAATTTGATTAAACTTCACCCACAAGTCACATTATGTGCCTTGGATATGAATTTGCCATCAATTTTACATGTTGAGATTCATTTATTTAATATATTGAAGGTTTTACACACTTTCTCTCTCCTAATTTTACCCTTTAATCAAATATTCTCCAAATTGAGTGATAATTCACCCAAAGGTATATTTTAATATGTAGAACATGAATTACATGTCCATTGTTACTTTTGGAGTCATTAATGATTTTATTTTGTATTTTTAAGTTAACTCCCATTTTCCTTTTCAATAAATACAATTGAATTACCAATTTTTCAAATGTTGTAAAACTTATCACCCAAGCAAACTTATACTCAAAGGAAACTAATTTGGGTTTAGCATTATCATCTAATTTCCACTTATATAATTTTTAGGCAACTTATTCTTATATTCACTCAATTGGAAAATAAATTCATTTATTGTCACATTATCTTCACTTTTAGGATTTTCTTTCTTTTTCCCACACAAAATCCATAGAAAATTCTAGAACAGTTTTTATTGTATCCTTATCTCTCTTAAGTGGACATTTTACAAATTAAATCCATTAACAACTTTCATTGAGGTATTTGTGCTTTACTCCTTATAAAGTAAAATATTAAGAACAAAAATACACCAAACCTTTATAATTTCCACTAATTCATCATCAAGGACATAAAGGAAAAAAAATCTTAGAAAAAGGTTGAAACTAATTTTATAATGAATTTTAGTTTGTTACAACCCTATTTCTAGGTTTCAGTTAGTTCAACCATCGATCAAAACTTCCAAGCATGCATGTCATTATTCAACATAGTCCAATGATCCACATTAAGCTCTAGGTCTAGGTGAACCATCCATATTGTGAGTAGTACTAGATAAATATAAAGTCTTATTTAGGAGTAAAAGAAGCATGACATTTAGATAATTATCATGTTCCATTCATGTTAGATCTTAACTAGCCATTTTATACTTATTCCATGTCATAGAGTCATATTTTCAAGTCTTAGAAGCATTAAGTAGAACAAGTTAGGATGTAGATCTCAAACATGATGATTTTATTGATTTAGAGTCGATAAGATATCACGTATACTACTATATCAGATCTACCAAGGTTAGAGCCCAACCATTAACATATGCATTAACATCACATTAGTTGTCACATGTATGTAATGAGGGTATAAGAATGTGATTCATGAAATTTCATGTTACAAATCATCTTGAGGACTGATTTTAAGGTAAGCATAAAGATTTGATCATAATAGATCATATTTCACATAAGGAATAAAGTTCCAAACATATAAGCATGACATTTTAGGGCATACTAGGTATTTGAATCATATGGGCTACTAAAGGCAACCATAGCATAAGACCATATTCAAACATGGATTAAATGATCATAAGGTTTATTGATTTTGAGAATAAAATGCTAGATGATGAAAATTTAAACCAAAGTATTAACTTGATCAAATTATATCATGTGTGCACAAAAGAGCTACTTTTAGGTCAAGATAGTTCATGATAGATCAAAATAGGCATTATAGGTACATCAAGATTATCCAATGTGTAAGACAACTTCTAATGGACCATTGTTACTAATATAAAAAATTAGGTCAACCTTGGTCATAAATACTTCAAGGAAAGCATAAAAAGAGCATAAGGATCATTAAAAGAGTGCAAAGGTGTTAATATTATAAAAAACAAAGGAACTACGAGTACAATTGGGTCCTGAAAATATTTTTATTGGATAAAGTACATTTTTTTGATGAAAATGCATATATTACATCTCCCTATTTGGAAAAATATGAATGAGTAATGATTTTTACAAGATCTTCATCCTACTTCATGGGATCGAACCCTTAGATTAGGATCCAAGGGCCAAGAAGGGCTCTGGAGGGACGCCTCCTGTTGTCCCCGGTTCCTCGACACATCTCACTGCCCATAGTGTTCTAGGGTGATTCTTGAATGCTCACCAATGCTGACACGCCCAGTCAGAGGTTCCGCGCAACCCACTGACTGGGTCCATCTGCTATGAAAATCTCACCCCCACTAATGATCAATGGTCTAATGATCTTCGCTCCCCCTTGCGTGCATCTTTCGCCCAAACTTGACGAAGGGTGCCGGAATCTCTATAGAGCCGATCACTTGGGGGAGCTTCATGCCCCCTTAGGGCCTTTAAATTATCCTCCCATGCTTGTTGAACCATCTCATAGGTGAAAGGACAATCATCTCGGAACAAGAAGGCTTGAGGAGAAAATGCTTAAATGGAGCGAGGCAACCACCACCATGAGCATGTAGGAGAAGAAGTGAAATCAAGGAGTTAGGGTTGCGAGGGAATGAAGAATAGAAGGGAAAAGAGAAGGGATTGACACTTTGTAGTTAAAGGAAGTGTGGATTAGGTCAAGGGGGTGATAACTTGTGCTAAAATGACTGAAAAAGGAGAGTAGATGAGACCCAATGCCATGGCCTCTGACCTGGTGTATGGAGGTAAGAAATCAAGTCCCAACCATTAGATCAAGGGTGGATCCAAGGTAGCACAATGACTACAATTGGTTCTCTCATATTTCATGCAATGTGATTGGTCGATCATATAAGGCATGGATCATTGGGTCAAGGGAAATAAACAAGGGGAAATGGGTCGTGCGACATGACTTTGGGCCCTTTCAGGTGCAAAAATGATTTTCAGAGCCAAAATAAAGTGTTCAAACCATAATATTTTCAATTGGGCATAACGTTCACATCATATCTCCGATTTGGGGAAGAGAACATGCCTTGAAATTGGTAAAAAGATCTATACAACATGAAGAAGAGAAAGAAGGCATATATGTATTCTAATATACAATCAAAATAAAAGGAAGGATGGTGACTTGTGTTATGTTTTAAAATAGAATTAGAGTCTAGATGAGGGTTTCATCAAGGTATATCAATTGAGGGACTAGTAGCTACCTAGATATCACACATAAGTATAGAAGAAGAGATTGGTACATAGAAATAGGGTAGACAGATAAGGATCCAGTAGTTAGAGTTAGGAATTTTCTCCAAATAGCCACATATATATTAATCTCTTACACTTAGGTTGTTTCAAGCATCAATAACCATCGAAAAAAATGGAAAATAAGTTAGAATCAAGAAGATAATGTTTCCAAAGGAATGTATATTGTTTACTAAAAATATCCCCAACATTGTATCAAGGTCACATTTGTTCTTCCAAACAACCAAACAACCAAACAAGGGGGCTTAGCTACTCATGACAATAAGAAAATAAAAAATGGAGAATAAGAGGGGATGAAAATACATGGAGAAAAAAATAGAGGATGGGTTTTTCTTCTCTAAAAGCAACAAATATGTCCTACTCCCTCCTCAAAGGTCAATATTCTTGGGAAATGGAAGTGGAGTGACCAAAACCCTAAAAAACTTATTTTGGGGTAGAAGACAATGAAAATGGATGTCGAATGGGGTAGGTAGGTGGAAATCATAGATGTTAGGACGTGGTAACCTTTACCTCCTGGCTGTCACTAATCTATATATAGAGGGCTAGGGTGGCTAGAACTGAGTGAGGTGTAATTTAGGAAATCAATGTAGGAAGAAGTAGGGTTTCATAACAGACGAACCACTCTAAGGTAGAATTGTTGTGCTAGCCACCACTGATGTGTGAGTAGGCTATGTGGATTGATCATTTCAAGGCACATAAACCATTTATTTGATTGTGGCTAGTCCATCTAAGTATAATAACCATTCTTGAAATGAAGTGGCAAGATTGTTCTACTTCAAACGATCATTCTGGTTGGGGGATAAATTATTTATTGAATTGGTTGCCATGTATATTTTAATGGAGAAAATGGCCATTATATCACGATCTTCTTGTGACCACAAGGGCCATTATAGGAAATGGGTGAGGTGAACTTGAATTTTTGGTGGACATTATGGATTTGAGGACGGACTCTAGAATTTGAAGGGGAATTGAGGGATTTTTGGCACTTGCTTTAGCTTTTCATTGATGCTCTTTTTGTAACTCAATTTGGGGACATTGTTCTACTTGTATGGTTTCTTGATCAAATCATGGAGTTCCTTACTTCATTCACTCCTAGGAGCCGTAGGGTAGGGTGGAGTTGACCTCAATGGATTTATGGAATTTTCCTACTATGTAGAGTCCTATAGGTCATTGTTGGTAAGGTATGCCCATAGTGCCAATCATGTGATGATTGACAATGAATATACCATAAAGGATTTTTTTAACACTTACAAAAGCAAGCTTCCAATACATTACATTTCATTCAGTTATGAGTTATTGAGGAAACATTATAAATGTCTATAGAATAGTACTACTCAATGACGTATGTCTTCAAGTATATGACTTGGGGAATTGAGATCATACGGATGTTAAGAGTACATATATATATTCTCATTATGCCCTAGTAATTATTTATTGTTGAAGGTAGATAGACATTAGTAACACATAAGACTAGAGTGTGGGTTGGTTGATGATAGAAATTCATTAGTCATGTTATGGAAATATCAAACCAAGCACATAGATACATGTTAGGGAATAGTGTATCAGACAAATGCACCTTGAGAGTGACACATGGAAACCATCATTGCTGGTCATAGTCATAGTCATTTCTGATAGTGAAGGTGGTGATTGTGATTCTTATACCTAAAATCACTACACTCATCACATGTCTTTGGGTACACTTTGACATCATAGAATGCAGTCCTAAAACATGGGTTGTCATAAAGGTGATGATTGGGTGACTTTTAGACATGGGGATAGACTGTGAGTGATAGATATGGAATTTGTCCCTCCTACTAGAGATTGATATCTTGGCCACTTGATAATTGAGAGTGAGAAACACATGTGCATGCACATGTGAATCAATATATGATATTGAGGTCACATTATCTCAGACAATCTGCTCTTGGTTCAAGGAACATGGATTGAACATTGAGAGGATGACATTCCATGCCTCGAGTTCATCTTGGATATCAGAGACAAAGGAATTATACAATTACTACAACACCTTAAAGAGATTGTAGGTTGAAGTTGTTCTCCAACTATCCATTCATTTGGGTAGCACTGATGTTTGAATAGGCACCTCTCCTTGCTTGTGATGTCATAATTTAGTTATGGACATTCACTAGCAACGTAATATGGGACCTATAGGGTCACACACATAGGAACTCATCTAGAAGAGGAGTATAGTCTTGAATGATGATTGAATTGATTAATAATTTGTTTAGGTATTACATTTGTGCAATGGATTGGAGGATTGCACCGCCAAACAACCATCTCAATTGTTGAGATGGACGTTTGGATAGGCTAGATGGGTGTCTCAAGTATTGAAATGGTTGTTTGGGTTGTTAGGATGATCAAATTTTAAATTGTTTAAGTTTTGCCCAAATTGAGGTGTGAACCGACAGGTTCATTCTAATGAACCGATCGACTTAGCTCAAATCACCAAACAGATGTCTAGATGAGCAAGACAGGAATTTCACATGTGTGAGACAGCTCAGTTAGGGCCTAATGAATGTTTTGGAAGTTTCATGAACTTGTTTCAATTTCACAACACTTGTGGTAAAAGAAGATAATGTCTAACCCTAATGGGAATGTAATTGCCAATTTCGTATGTGTTTGGGAAATTGAAAAATGCCCATTTGGCAGTGTGAGATGACCATCTCATGTGACCAGTCAACCATTTGGGTCACCAGACAACCATTTTGTGATTTGTAGGTTGCAAAAATTTAAGATCTCTCAGTCCCTTCCACTCCTGCACAATCTTGAATAGTCTAGGAAACCTGAACCTAACCCCACCTATAAATAGAGGGGTATTGGGGGCTTCCCAGAGAACAACAATAAGAACACAACTGAGAATCAGTTGCTCTGACAATTGTTTTCCTCTCTAGTTGTGGTAACCAAGAAAACTGTAGAAAGTCCTACTAGATAAAGGAGGGATAGCGAAAGGAGAGAACAATTGAGAATCATTATTGTGGGAGAGCAAGTTAGTGATGAGTACACAAACAAGAGGGATAGCTCCTTCATGTCTATTCTAGTTGAACGACATGATTTCTAGTTGGTCCCTATGGAAAACTCTTGAGGCATGAACCTTGTGGTTTCTACTAGGAAAGAAAATTCAACTTTTAGTATGTGGCGAGACCACAAGTGTCTCTATAGAAGTTTTTGTGTTCATTGTTCCTGGTAAAGACCAAGAGTTGTACAACCACCGTCCAAGAGTAAGTAGTTAACAATTGCATTGAAGAGAGTTATTATCGCTGGAGTTGATTAGTTATAACTCATTAAACTATCCTTCCTATTGAATATAAGTTGACGCAATCTTGCTGTTATGAGGATAGGTATAGATAGAAAAAATTGTTTTCGCTATTATATTCTGTGACTGTTTTTCCCAACAGTGGTATTAGAGCCATGCCAATCTACTATGGTTAAGGATAATCGATATGATCAGATTTTTGTTTAATTGTTTATTTATAGCAAATGATTCTAATATATAAACTTCCTCATATGTGTATCCAATAAAAGGCCACATAATCCAAAACTAATATATATATATTTATATATATATATATATATATATATATATATATATCGATATGATATATATGCAATTTACACACGTCAACTTAAAAGTGGTTTCAATGGTGGATGTTTAGAGTGGTTATGACTAATAACTAATATTTGTGTGTGGTTGGATGTTTTAGTTTTATTCCTATTTTATCTCAGTCAACATACCAAACCTCTACCTCCCTCTTCCATATATAAATTTAATTCTTTCCTACCTTTTCTACACTTGAATGTAACTAGAAGTTTCTATTTACGATGTAATGGTTTAATAGCAATGGGATAGTTTTTTTTTCTTGTAACAACGAGGAAGACGATCATCGTTGGATGAGATGACCGGTTTGTGAGACAAGCTGAATATCTGAAGGAACATAGAGGACAAAACAATGTTGCCAAACGACCATCTGGTAGACCCAACCAACCATATGGAAGGATTCCAAAGATCAGTTATACGGGAGGCCAAATGAACGTCTATTATGACCAACAAAACCAGACAAGAGGTGAGACAACCAGTTAAAGGGTTCAACCGATGCACCCAGATTGGCAAGCATAGATCTATACCAACATCAGGTTTATACATGTGATGCGATGATTGACCTAGGTGGTAGTAATTCATTGTGACTCTAAGGAATTACAATTAGACAAGGCCATAACCATCACTTTTTGTTTTATATTGCTTGTTTATATTATGAGATATAGCATGTATATGATACACACTATATATGTGGTGATTTGATACAATATATGTATATATATGATATATATAACCTCCCCAGTGAAACATATTAAGTCTAATATGATTTCTAATAGCAATACACATGAAAATCTTGTTCAACTAAGAACAGGTTATGCCTTTCCGTGGTGCGCCATCTACCTCGTGGAAGTGTGACGGTAGATATGTAGCTTCTGGCTTTGTAGGGTGCATATCTATTGTATTGGCTATTGGGTTAGGCTTAATTGGTGATTCTCAGAGTGCCTGGTCCTGGAATCATACATGTAATTATGGAAAGGATTTGCACATATTATCTATAAAGAATTGCATATGATGCAATTGGAAAAAGTTGCCTACCTTGGTAATTAAGTGTGTTTTGCAGTGTTGGTCGGGCCATAGTTGAATTATCTTAGATCTTGCTCATAAAAAATTTTGTTCATTGTAGTTTTCAGAACTCATACTTGAAGGTTGTCAATTTGAAAAAAATAATGAGAATGATAATGAATTAATCACATAATTATTATCAAACAAATTCTAATCAATAAAATCAAAATTGATTTTTTTTTTTGACAAAATTGCAAATTCTTTTGTAGAATTATATGGAACCAAACAACAATCACTATTTATGTGATTGATCCTTGAGAAGGACAAACTAACTACGAACAACTTTCACAACTGGTTTAGGATGTTGAGAATCATTCTCACATAGGATCACAATCTCTATGTCTTGGAAATGCCAAAAATAGAAGAACCACCTCAAAATGCACGAATGGCTGACAAGGATGCTTATAAGAAGCATATTGAAGACGTTGTAGATGTCATGTGTCTGATGCTATGATTCGTGAACTATCAATTGTAAAGGCAACATGAGAACATGGATGTGATTGAGATGGTTACACATCTCAAGAACATGTTCCAAGATCAGGCAAGACAAGAGAGATTCAATGTCTCCAAGGCACTATTCAAATGCAACATGGAAGAAGGTGGTCGAATAGATCCTCATGTACTCAATCTCATTGCATATGTATATTAAATAGCTAGACTAGGATTCCCCTTGGGCCAAGATTTGGCCATTGATGTGATTATGTAGTCTCTACCAGAGTCATATAGTTAGTTTGTCATGAACTACAACATGAATGACTTTGACAATCCATTGTTAGAGTTGTTGGGCATGTTGAGAACAGCTGAGAAACAAATGAAGAAATACAAACCCAAGTTTGTGATGATGATAAACAAGACAAAGGGGAAGTCTAAACATAAGGGTTCTAAATCTAGACAAATGCCCAAGTCCTCATATCTCAAAACAAAAGGAGGAGTGAAGAAAATAAGAGGTGATTGTCACCATTGTCACTAGCCTAGACATCAAAAAAGGAATCCACCACTCTGGTTAGAGGAATTAAAGAAGAAGAAGAAGAAGAAGGAATCCATTGAGGCCTCCTCTTCAAGTATAAACATTATAAGATAAATTTGGTTAATTCTTCATCTTGGTATGTGATACCAAACAGAGATCTGACATACTTAATGTTCATGATCTGGTAAGAAGTAAAGTCCCTCATAGAAGGAAAAAGATGGACAAGGAAAGGCAAGAGTTACAAAAGCTTTAGTCCACATTTAAATTTATCTTAGCCCAATGGGCATGTAATAGAATTAATAAAACTTCTATTTAATTATGGAAACAAATAGAAACACTTACTTTAAAGCATCTTGTATGCTAAGGATGATCAATCAATAAAGTGAGATAGTAATGTTTCAAAAGATATGATCTTGCATGGCAATATCCATAAATCTAAATGGTCTTTGTATGAAAGATATTGAGATGAATGTTTATAACGTTAATAACAAAGTATTATAATTGATAACTCAAGACTATCATTACCAATAGTTACCTTGGACGTCTATCTAAATGCATGTCTAGAATACATATTGATGCTAATCTAGATTCCCTTGGTTATCAAATCTAAGGAGACATGCAAAGCCTTATTTATGGTGACACCCTTCACTAGATGTAATGGGAGGATAAGCCATCGATTAGACCTCATGCATGTGATGCATGAAAATTTTATGGAATGAATGCTATAGATAATTACTTATACATCATATTAATTTATTGGTAATATGATAATATGTACTTAGTAAAATGGAAATCTACTTAAATATTCAGGGAGATTATAAATGAAGTATTGATGAAAGTATTAAGAAACTTACCGACCAAAAAAGAAAGTATTAAGAAACTTTGATGAGATAAAATTTTGAAATACTTTACATCAATACCATGAGTACCTTATGTGATAATGTATCACAAGTCAAACCCATCTGAAAATTATACCATGATGAGTCATGATATGATTATCAATTAATCTAATATTCTTATCCTCAAAAATATATACCCATCACTAAATAATGTACTATATGAATGGTTTATAACACATAATATATGATATGAATTGGGAATGTCCCAATATGCCTATAGGATTGTGTAATAACTTGGATTTACAATCTCACTTTATTAATGCACATCTTTAAGCATTTGCCTCTCTACTATGTTTTACAACTTCCCTCACAACATATTATACAGTTTGGAATCATTTTATACTCATTTGTTGAAAGGGAATCAGATAAATGTCACAATAAACTTATTTTAATAAGTTGAGTGCATAATTACACTAGAAAGTGTTAATCTCAAATTTATTATCCTCAACATTATAATTCTAGACCCAAAATTTGTACATCAAAAACATAGGAAATTTTTGAACCAATGGTAAAAATTTCATGTCAATTTGAGTTACGATTTGGAAAATATGCATTTTACAAGTTTGCTTAAGAAACACAATTTAAAACCTTGGTTTTGATATATTAATGTGCCACGTCATCAATCCAAGAAAGTTGCTCCTGACCAATCAAAATGTTTTCTTTTCTAACTATAGATTGCCTATGTTAGCTATCCCCTTTGCTTTCTATGACCAACCACAACCCTTGGATCTGATGGGTGTGGATCTGGCCATGATCTGACGGCTACAGGCTCATCTTACCTACATGCTCCCATGGATGGGAGTAGGTGGATGGAGCAAAATCTCCACCACATGTATGGTCCTTTCCGCACCTATAAATTGGCCCATTTCACCTCCATTACTCCTCTTTCTTCTTCCCCTTTCTTTTACACCCTTGGTTGCAAAATTTTGTGCACTATAGCTCCCACACCACCTTCATCTTCAACCCTTGAAACCCTAGATCTACCCATGGTGACACCCTTGTGGAACTTCACTATAGACACTTTCTCCCTACCTCTGACCTTCTTTGGTTCTGCAACACCCTACTGGGGTCATCTGACTAGTTTCTTGGTCCATTCAATCTTGTCTTCTTTCCCCATGAAGTTGCTCCAGCGAGCACCATGGCTATGCCGCCGAGGTGCCCTTTTGGGCCTCCCATCTTTGGGTTGTAGAAGCCAAACCTGAGGATTCATGTGAGGTCACATGGGCAAGGCAAGACTAGGCAGCACCAACTCGGAGCCATTCATGCCCTCACCCTCCAACAACAGGTCATCGGTGAGCCTATTGCTAGAGCGGCTTCATGCAAGCATCGGGTGCAGCTGATCAGCAGACAGAATTCAGAGCAGTAAGGAGTCCGCGTTTGGGAGCTAGCAGGGGCGGCGTCCCACAATTGCCACTAATCACCCCTTCGGCAATACCCAACCACTGAGGCCTTTGCTCCAAAAGGAGAGCGAGATGGGCCTAACGTTGTGGGCCATGTGTGGCCACGAGTGTAAAAGCCCACTAAGAACTGGAAGCCACCTAGGAGCCATGATGATGGATGTTGGATTGAAATCAGAGGGTCTAGACTGACCCCAAAGAGGTAAAACTTCCAAAAAGTGTATCTTGGTGATTCTTTATCTGAATATGGACATATTATATGTCATTTGATCAATAAAATGAGCCCTATCTAATAATAATATTCCCAGCTTCTAATCTGGTTTCTCTTCTACTGATATCCCAAAATACATGCTTTTGATATCTTTTTAAGATGATTATCCTAATTAAATGCATGCTCTTAATCTTTTATGTTCCAAGACATGATTATAACCTAATATCAGTATCTTGTATATCTTGATGCATAATGATTCAAACTTGATCCATCTTTGTATCCTAGAATGGTCTAATGTTACATATATGACCTAAAATGGGCTTTCATGCTTGAGACCACTTCTTGTATGTTATAACTTGCTTAAAATGTTTATCAATGCCTTGAATTAGTATATTCTACCCCCCAAATGCAATAATTTTTCTATCTTGACCTTTCTTAGACCCTAATGAATGTCTGGCGACACTTCATGTGTGTTTATATGCCCTTATGTGATGTATGGGGAACCTTATGCCTTTTTTATTTAAAGTTTCTCAAAGATGGTTGTGTGACCTTGAAATTAGTATCTTATCATGATTTGCATCCCTAGTTTCCTTATAATCATGCATGCGCCTTAATGTGGCTAAATGTCCAAACATTGACTTAATTGTGCTCTAATGAACATGTTGAAAAGTAGATCTCTAACCTTGCATGAATCTTGCTCTAATGATCATCCAAGCTAACTTACTTTGTGAAATCAGTTACCTATTTGTGTTTATGATACCCAATCCAAGTATAAGTCATCTATACTCTAGTGATGAAAAGCATTCATGAGAATGACTCTAAATGACTTGTTACGACCATGTTGATGTGGTATCATTTATCTTGCTCAAATATTATGATAGATCTATTTAACGATCTAATAACACGTATCTTAACCTCTAATCTTAGTTGTGATGTGTCACCCTAATTTCTAGATGAATCCATGATGTATAGTTTAACTTGATACTGAAATCCCATGACTTGTTGAAACATGGAAACCTATGTTAAAGACATGATACCTAGATCTAGGATGTTGGTATGTATGCCCATAGAGCAAGTCATGTGATGATTGTAATGGGACACTTTGTAAATGATTTGAATAATAATAAAGCCAATTTCCAATCTATATGTTTTAACTATTTCTGAGATGATAGTGTAACATGATAGATGTCTAAAAGATTGTTTTACTCGATGCCGTATGCTTTTGGGTTGAGGACCTAAACGATGAGATCATACGGATGTTAAGAGTATGTGCTGTTGTTCAGTCCCTAGTCAGTTCTTATTGTGGAAATCACCATAGACATCAATAACACTAAAGACTGGTTTGTGTTTTGGTTGATGACAAAATCTCATTAGTCATGATATAGTGATATCAAACCAAGCACATAGGTACTTGTTAGAGGACAAGTGTACCAGACAGACCCACCGTGAGAGTGACACATGGAACCATGATTTGGTAGTCACGGTCTGCTCTCACAGTGATGGTGGTGAGTGTGATTCTTCAACCTGAAATCACTACACTCAACACATGTCATTGGGTACACTTTGACATCATCAAACGCAGTCCTGAAACATGGGTTGTTATAAAGGTGATGATTGGGTGACTTTGACACATGGGGCTTTTGAGGGGTGAGTGATAGATATGGGATTTGTCCCTCCTAAGGGAGTTTAATGTCCATGGCCACTTGATGAGTAGGATTGAGAAAGGCATGTGCATGCGTGTATGAATCAATATGTGATATTGATGTCACACACATCTCACCCAGTCTGCTCTGATATCAAGGAAATGGATGAACGTTGAAAGGATGACTATACCATGCCTTGAGTTCATTCAGGACATTAGTTACAAAGGAATTATACATTCGCTATAACACCATTCATGGATTGTAGGATTGAAAGTTGTTCTCCAACTATCTATTTCACTTGGGTAGCACTGATGTGCGACTAGGCACTGTTCTTTGCTTGTGAAGTCATAAATGTTATGGACTTTCACTGCCAACGTGAAATGGACCTGCAGGGTCACACACATAGGATTTAACTTGGAAGAGGAGTTTATCCACAAACAATGCTTAGATTGATTACTAAAGGAGTTTAGTAGTTCAATTAAACACTCAATCAATTGATAGCTCAGTATCATAGTGTTCAAGGTGTTGGACTGATTGATTAGAGTATCAAATTGATTGAAACTGCAATTGACTAATTTTGCATAGTCTGCTGCCCCAACTGATCGGCTCATGGGATGAACCTGTCAGCTTAGGTTGGTGAACCGATCGAATCAACTGGTGAGACGATCGACTCATGTATCAATGAGACGATCGACTCAATTGTTGAACTGGTCGATTCATGTGACCAACTGAGATTGTTTGGAAAGTCAGAAGACTATTTTGCAAATACAATTTGTTTCACTTATACAAATTCAATTTGGACAAGGTTTAATATTTGATTAATCGGAAAAAAATATGAAAGTCAATTTTAGTTGGATCAGGACCACAAACCAATCGGCTCAGAGCACCAGACGATTAGCTCAGGTCCCAAACGATCGGCTCAGGGCCCGAAACAATCATTTCAGGGTGTGAACCGATCGGTTCAGCTGGCGTAGATTGGTTGTTTTGTGGAAAATCTTGAACCCTTCTACTCCTACTTTAGTCCAGCATTGCCCAGGGTAGAGAACCCTATCCTATGACCTTCCTATATATAGGGGTATTGGGGTATTCTCTCAGTACAACTCAGAACACCAGTTGCTCTGCAAAGTTGTCATTCTCTCTGGTTGTGGTAACCGAGAGAGCCTGAGCAAGTGCTACCTGATAAGGGAGGCACAACAAAGGAAAGACAACTGTAGAAAGGCAACTGGTTGCAGGAGAGTGTGTCAGTGACTAATACGCTGACAGGAGGGTGCGACTCCTTCCGATTCCTTGTGGGATAAGGAGATCAGAGTTTTAGGCAGTCCATGTGGACGACTGTAGAGGCGGGAGACTTCTGTCGCTCAGAGGACAACTGTCAATCCTGACACTCCCGGTGAGACCAGGAGTTGCACAGACATTGTCCAAGACCGGAGGTGAAGACCGCGCAAGCCGCGAGGTAAATCACCGAGCAAGCCTCGGGACAAGGTACGGCTCTACAAACCATCCTTCCTATTGTATAGACGTTGACACGATTCCTTTATTCTGGGTTTGGGAGAAGAAAATTTTTGTTTTCGCTGCCTTATCTGTCTCCCCTATAACCCAACAGTGGTATCAGAGCCAGGTCAACTGCTCTATACTTTAGGATTATTGATGTGATCGATTTTTGTTTGTTTCATTTATTTATTGCATACGATGTGAATAAAATTGGCTTTATGCATGTCCAATCCTAAATCCACAAATCCCTATATACATATATGATATGTAATATGAATGCACTCGATACACATTGACCTTAAACGAGTTTTGTGGTGGATGTACAACATGGTTTTGGCCTATAAACCCTATGTATGTGTTGAATGTGGTTGCTTGCATCTCGATCTGCGCACTGATTCCCTATCTCCTATTCCTGATGTAACTCGAGATAAATCGATATTTCTTTCCTACCTTTGCTCCCCCCGAATGTAACTCGGGGTTTCCTTTTTCAAATGTAAAATAGGATAGATTTTATTTCCTGTTATGTCAAAGAATGGCATACATTTTGACGATCGGTTTGAGGAGCGAGATGAGCAGGTGGCAGCCTGAGGAGATGCACGACGACCAGTGAACCGATCGGCTGGATACGCCAGTCGATTGGTTGGTGGCACCCAACCGGTTGGCCTGATGGCGAACCGATCAATCATAGAGATGAGTTGATCAAACACAGAAAGGCAAAGCATAGAGTTCATCTTGTACATGTTGCATGTGATGTGGACCTAGATGACTGTGATTCCTCTTGGATCGAGGAATCACATTAGGATGGCCATAATCATTGCTTTTATCGTTTCACATTTTTTCTGTGGGATATAGCATGTATATGATGCTTACTATATTGTGGTGATTGGATATGTATATCTACCTATAAAAACCAAATCCCTCATTAAATATTAAAGTTTTAGATGACTTCCAAATGTAATACACGTGAAAAACTTGATCGGCCAAGTGTGGGCACACCCTAGTGTGGTACACCATCTATCTCATGGAAGTGTGAATGATGGATATGTGGGTCTAGCCTAGCAGGGTGCATATTCATTGTGTTGGCTTTGGGTCAGACTTAGCAAGGTGACCTAGATAAGATCTATCACCTTGAGGCATGGAGGTGATGATGGTAAGGAGTTGTATGATGCAATTGGTAAAAGTTGCATACCTGGAAGATCTGAGTTGTGGGTGACAACCCTAGCTGGTCCAGGACTCAGAGGATTTTAGGATCTTGACCCACTAGAAGATGGTACAATGCAATCTTCCAAATTGATGGTGAGGGTTGTCAATTTGAATCAAAATAGTGGGAGCGGTAATTAATTAAAGGCCTAATTAACTACTATCAAACTTTATTCAAATAAAATCAAATCAAAAGGAGTTTTGACACATGCAATTTTCTCTTGTAGAATGGCAAAAGAATCATCTTTTAAAATGGGAAAATTAATTGAAAATAAATTCCATAACTAGTTGGAGATTGTGAGAAGTGTTCTACACAATCCAGAAATATCGGTAGCCTTTGAATCCACTCTATGTGTGCTTAAGAAGAAGGATAGTTCATTGATGGAGAACAATGGAACAAAATCTAAGGACAAAGGTGAGGGAGAGAAGGGTTCTCTCGCCAAACCAATGTCAGAATCTTCTGCGCTTAAAACATGGAGAGGATGGAAGGAACAATGGAAGAAGAAGTGACAGATAGAGATCTCTACTTTTGGTGTATACGTGATAGAGATTAACTTTACTACTTCTTTGTCATGGGTACTTGATATCATATGTGCATCTCACATTTGTTCAAATGTGAAGGATCTTAAGATAAGTAGGCCTCTGGGGAAAGGCGAGGTTGAACTACGTGTTGCCAATGGGGCAAGTGTTGCCTGCAGTGCCGTAGGAACCTATGAGTTAACTCTACCTAGTAGGCTAATAATAGAGTTAAAGAACTACTATTATGTACCTGCCATAAATAGGAATATCATTTCCGTTTCTTGTTTGGACAAGGATGGTTTTTAATTTCTTATTAAGAATGGAAAGTGTTCCATTTCAAAAGATGGGATCTTTTATGGCAGTGCCCCAATGTCTTATGATCTATACTTGATAGATCTAGAGACAAGTGTATACAATGTAAACACCAAAAGGCAAAAACTCAAAAACTCAAACAAAACATATCTTTGGCATTGTCATCTAGGGCACATAAATGAGAAGCGCATTTCTAGACTCCATAAAGATGGTTATCTAGACTCTTTTGATTATGAATCAATAGAGACATGTGAATCATGTTTGTTGGGCAAGATGACCAAGACTCCCTTTTCAGGTAAAGGTGAGAGAGCTAGTGATCTATTAGGACTCATACATACTGATGTATGTGGGCCTTTTAGAACTAATGACAGAGGTGGGTATCAATACTTCATTACCTTTACTGATGACTTCAGTAGGTATGGCTATGTGTACCCGATGAAACATAAGTCAGAAACCCTTGAAAGGTTCAAGGATTTCATGAATGAAGTACAAAACCAACTTGGTAAAAGTATTAAAGCACTTCGATCCGATCGAGGTGGAGAATACTTAAGCTAAGAGTTTGAGGACCTTCTACGAGCCTGTGGTATCGTATCACAATGGACTCCGCCTGGAACACCACAACATAACGGTGTGTGTGAAAGAAGGAATCACACTGTACTGGATATCGTGCGACCAATGATGAGTTTTGCTGATCTTCCGATTTCCTTCTGGGGTTATTCTCTTGAAACCGCAGTGTTTACACTTAACCGAGTACCATCTAAATCAGTTCAAAAGACACCATATGAGATATGGCACGGGAAGCGTCCTGATTTGTCTTTTATTAAGATTTGGGGTTGTGAGGCTTATGTCAGGAAAATGTTTCCTGATAAGCTTGGACCCAAGTCCGATAAATGTTATTTTGTTGGATACCCCAAGGAAATGAGGGGATACTATTTATACCACCCTACTGACAACAAAGTGTTTGTTGCTAGGATAGTTGTGTTCCTATAAAAGGAATTTATTTCCAGAGGAAACAATGGGAGGAAAATAGATCTTGAAGAGGTTCAAGCCCAACAAGAAAAAATTGAACCGGTAGATGTACAAGAGGAACATAGAGATTCACAAGGTGTTGTGGAATCTTAGTCTCCTCAAGTAATACAAGGACCTCGTAGATATAGTAGGACACGCCTTGAACCTGAGAGGTTTGGATACCTTGTGACTCAGGAAGGCGGTAAGTTGATCATAGATAATGATTCAACTACCTATCTAGAGGCTATGGAGGGACCAGATTCTGAGAAATGGCTTGAGGCCATGAAATCCGAGATGGAATCCATGTACTCCAACAAAGTATGGACTTTGGTGGAACCACCTGAAGGGGTAAAACCCATAGGGTGCAAGTGGGTCTTCAAGAAGAAGATCGACATTGATGGCAATGTGCAAACTTATAAAGGCAGATTGGTTGCAAAGGGTTTCCAACAAGTTCAAGGTGTTGACTATGACAAAACTTTTTCTCCACTTGCCATGATTAAGTCCATTAGGATTATGCTTGCTATTGCGGCTTACTATGACTATGAGATTTGGCAAATGGATGTTAAAATTGCATTCCTTGATGGGAATATAAATGAGTATGTGTACATGACACAACATGAAGGTTTTGTAGACCCAAAGAATGCCAATAAAGTATGTAAGTTACAAAGGTCAATCTGTGGATTGAAGCAAACATCTCGGAGTTGGAATCTTCGATTTGATGATGAAGTCAAAGTGTTTGGCTTTATTCAAAATGAAGATGAACCTTGTGTGTACAAGAAGGTTAGTGGGAGCACAACCACATTTCTCATATTGTATGTGGATGACATACTACTGATGGGGAATGATGTCTCATCCTTAGAGAAGGTAAAGACTTAGCTTGGGAATACTTTCTCAATGAAGGACTTAGGAGAAGCATCCTACATTCTAGGTATTAAGATCTATAGAGATAGATCTAAAAGGCTTCTCGGACTAAGTCAAAGCGCGTACATCGACAAAGTGCTGAAGCGGTTCAGCATGGAGAACTCAAAGAGAGGCAAAATCCCCATGTTGTATAGAGTCACCATCTCTAGAGCTCAATGTCCCCAATATTTTGAAGAGAGGGAGCATATGAATGGGATCCCATATGCATCAGCCATCAGATCCATCATATACATTATGTTGTGCACATGCCCAGATGTCTCGTATGCCCTCAGCATGATGAGCAGGTACCAGTCAGATCCCGAGGATGCTCACTGGACAGCCGTAAAGAACATCCTTAAGTACTTGCGAAGGACTAAGGATCAGTTCCTTGTATACGATGGTGAGGAAGAATTGGTTGTAAAAGGTTACACTGATGCAAGCTTCCAAACCGACAAAGATGATTACAGATCGCAATTAGGATTTGCGTTTTGCCTAAACAATGGAGCTGTGAGCTAGAAGGGTTCCAAGCAAGAAATAGATGTTGATTCTACTACAGATGTCGAGTATATTGTTGCTTCACATGCAGAAAAGGAGGTTGTGTGGATCAGGAAGTTCATCACTGAACTTGGTGTAGTTCCCAATAGCTGTGATGCAATTGAGCTTTATTGTGGCAATAATGGAGCTATTGCTCAAGCTAAGGAGCCCAGATCACATCAGCAGTCCAAGCACATACTGCGGTGTTTCCATCTCATATGAGAGATCGTATAGTGAGGAGATGTGAAGATTTCCAAAGTACCAACTGAAGACAACATAGTTGATCCACTGACTAAGGCCCTTTCCCAACAGAAGCATGATGGTCATGCTAGGTCACAAGGACTGAGGTTCCTAGGTGACTGGCTCTAAGTGCAAGTGGGAGTCTGTTGGTATGTATGCCCATAGAGCAAGTAATGTGATGATTGTAATGGGATACTTTGTAAATGATTTGAATTAATAAAGGAAATTTCCAATCTATATGTTTTAACTATTTCTGAGATGATAGTGTAACATAATAGATGTCTAGATGTCTAAAATATTGTTTACTCGATGACGTATGCTTTTGGGTTGAGAACCTAAACAATGAGATCATATGGATGTTAAGAATATGTACTCTTGTTCAGTCCCTAGTCAGTTGTTATTGTGGAAATAACCATAGACATCAATAACGCTAAAGACTAGTTTGTGTTTTGGTTGATGATAGAATCTCATTAGTCATGATATAGTGATATCAAACCAAGCACATAGGTACTTGTTAGAGAACAAGTGTACCAGACAGACCCACCGTGAGAGTGACACATGGAACCATGATTTGGTAGTCACAGTCAGCTCTCACAGTGATGGTGGTGAGTGTGATTCTTCGACCTAAAATCACTACACTCAACACATGTGGTTGGGTACACTTTGACATCATCAAACGTAGTCCTAAAACATGGGTTGTTATAAAGGTGATGATTGGGTGACTTTGACACTTGGGGCTTTTGAGGGGTGAGTGATAGATATGGGATTTGTCCCTCCTGAGGGATTTTAATGTCCATGGCCACTTGATGAGTAGGATTGAGAAAGGCATGTGCATGCATGTGTGAATCAATATGTGATATTGAAGTCACACACATCTCACCCAGTCTGCTCTGAGATCAAGGAAATGGATGAATGTTGAAAGCATGACTGTACCATGCCTTGAGTTCATTCAGTACATTAGTAACAAAGGAATTATACATTCGTTGTAACACCATTCACAGATTGTAGGATTGAAAGTTGTTCTCCAACTTTCTATTTCACTTGGGTAGCACTGATGTGTGACTAGGCACCGCTCTTTGCTTGTGAAGTCATAAATGTTATGGACTTTCACTGCCAACGTGAAATGGACCTGCAGGGTCACACACATAGGATTTAACGTGGAAGAGGAGTTTATCCACAAATGATGTTTAGATTGATTAAGAAAGGAGTTTAGTAGTTCAATTAAATACTCAATCAATTGATAGCTCAGTATCATAGTGTTCAAGGTGTTGGACCGATTGATTAGAGTATCAGATTGATTGAAACTGCAATTGAATGATTTTGCATAGTCTGTTGCCCCAACCGATCCACTTAGGTTGGTGAACCGATCAGCTCAACTGGTGAGACGATCGGCTCATGTATCAATGAGACGGTCGACTCAATTGTTGAACCAGTCAATTCATGTGACCAACTGAGATCGTTTGGAAAGTCAGAAGACTATTTTGCAAATAAAATTTGTTTCACTTATACAAATTTGATTTGGACAAGGTTTAATATTTGATTAATCGGAAACAAATATGGAAGTCAATTTGAGTTGGATCAGGACCACAAACTGATCAACTCAGGCATGAACTGATCGGTTCAGAGCACCAGACGATCGTCTCAGGTCTCAAACGATTGGCTCAGGGCCCGAAACGATTGTTTTAGGGTGTGAACCGATCGGTTCAGCTGGCGCAGATTGGTTGTTTTGTGGAAAATCTCGAACCCTTCTACTCCTGCTTTAGTCCCACATTACCCGGGGTAGAGAACCTTGTCCCATGACCTTCCTATATATATAGGGGTATGGGGGACTTCTCTCAGTACAACTCAGAACACCAGTTGCTCGACAAAGTTGCCATTCTCTCTGGTTGTGGTAACCAAGAGAGCCCGAGAAAGTGCTACCTGATAAGGGAGGCACAACATGGGAAAGACAACTGCAGAAAGGCAACTGGTTGCAGGAGAGTGTGTCGGTGACTAGTACGATGACAGGAGGGTGTGACTCCTTCTGATTCCTTATCAGACAAGGAGATCGGAGTTTCAAGTAGTCTGTGTGGATGACTGCAAAGGTGGGAGACTTTTGCCGCTCAGAGGACAGCTGTCAATCCCGACAGTCCCGGTGAGACCAGGAGTTGCACAGACACTGTCCAAGACCAGAGGTGAAGACCGCGCAAGCCGTGAGGTAATATCACTGATCAAGCCTTGGGACAAGGTTCACCTCTACAAACCATCCTTCCTATTGTATATACGTTGACACGATTTCTTTATTTTGGGTTTGGGAGAAGAAATTTTTTGTTTCCGCTGCCTTCTCTGTCTCCCCTATAACCCAACATAGGTGAAACATCCAACCACCAACATTATGAATATTAAGACCTAATATTGTTTTTATTAATACATTATACTCACTTGTAATCTCACAATCTCTTAGTTAACTCAATTGCCAAGATCTAGACAAGCTTTCTATATAAGGTCTTCTAAATCAAGTCATTAATCTTGTTCTCTAATCAGATACACTTTATCCTCTATTGGCCAGACTAGTAGTATTGAAATTTCTTGTATGATTGTTTGCTTAAACTTCTTGGTTTTTTATACTTGTTTGAGCTACTTGTTCCCTATGATTAATATGTTCGTTTTTCTTGAAATATGTTGAACAAACCTTGAACATAATTGAACTTGTCCATTATACAAACCTTGCGTACATGCCTAAATTCTTGGGGTAAGGGCACAAGGCATGTCCAATTCATGGTTAGCTCATTGACTTAGGTCTTGAGGTCTCTCACATATATAAAAGGTTTATCTAATCTTGAGCACCCTTACAGACCCTTCCTTTGAGGAAGTTAGTCAATGTCCATATATTGTTGTTTAAGTATAATGGAAACACAGTTAAAATACGATTACATGTTGATAAGAAAGTCTTTAATGTTGCTTATTTCTTTCTTGCTATCATATCAAGTTTTTCCAAGCATAAGATCCTTGCTTCCACTATATTATGATAATCTTCTGCTCTTACTCTGATGATATCGAATGACATGCAAATGGAACTCTTATGGGTTAACTTATGGGATTAAGATCTTATTTTAGGTACTAGTTGAGTTTATTTTTGTGCCATCTTGTATATTATATTATTATTTTGTGGTTTTGTACATGCATATGTTATGTCATCCATTCTAGGGTTGGGTGCCCAGGTCCACTCACCTTCGACTGTTTAGCCATTAGGAGGGTGGACTTAGGGTAACAAATTGTTCCGTGATATATTAAAACCTAAATTGAAAGTTATTTATTGAAAAGGTTTATCCACATACCATAATTGTTGAATGTTACTATTAAGCCCAATCCAATAACAAAATGTTTTGTTGATAGGCCAACTGAGTTCCTAAAGAATCATTGGGAGTAAAAGTAGAAATCAAAATGTTCGTTGTCAACAAATTAGTACAATGAGAACTATGAGAATCACAAGTCATTGTGGAATCTTGAGTTCATCGTATAACACAGAGCAAAATAGTTCTAGTAGAACATATATAAGATTGGACAATTGTAAATCCAACAACTCACAAAGGTTGTCATGACATGATGATTCAACTAATTGACTAGAAGCTATTAAGTACCATAATATGTTTAATGGATTAAGACCATTATGGGGTCCATGTAATATAACAAGGTAGGACCTTGATAGCGCCACCTAAAAGGGTAATACCTTAAGATTGCAATTAGGTTTGTGGCAAAGATCAACATGGACAACATAAAAGGGCATATCGGTTGAATATGTTTTCAAATCAGTTCAAATTGTTGAACATGACAGAAATTCCTTTACCAATTGTCAAGCTTGTTGTTGTAGTTAAAATAGACTATGAGATTTGTCATATGAAGATAAAATCATATTTCTTAAAAGGAATACATCATAGTATCTGTATAGGATACAACCTAAAGGGTTTTATAACTTCAACAATACAAATAAAGTCTATAGATGGGATCTTTTATTTTGACAAGATAGTCAAAGAGTTTGACTTGAATCAAGATAAAAGATGGCATTTATGTTTACAAAAGATTTAGTGGGAGCATATATAAATATTCCACATATAATGAGGAATAACATCTCAATACTTGTGAATATTGAGATCTGGCATGAAAACACCATCAACAAAGAATGATTAAGTGAATCATCTTATGATATAAGGATCAAGATATATAGAGATAGTTCTTGAAAGTTTCAAAATGGAAGTTTGAGCGCATATAATACCAATATGTTGAAAGATTACAACACGGAAAGGATTCAATGAGAGAGAATCTAGATTAGTCTCTCATGAACCTTATGTTCCAATTCATATGAATAACGAAACACCATGATTAAGATGACACATGTTGTAGCAATGGATATATCATGAATGCTATAAGTGTACTTATCGCATATAATCCTTTATGTATTGGACATGACGTGATAATTCCAATAAGGATTATTGGAATGTCATTAAAGACATCCATTAGTACTTGTGAAGTACTTAAGGATAGATTGATAGTCAATAAAGATAGCAATAAAGGAAGATTTGCATGTAAAGGGTTACATTGATGCAAGCTTCCATAAAGGATAAAAGTGATCACAAATTTAAATATGTTTGAGGAGAGATGTTTTTGGTTGGAAGGGTTCCAAACTAATAGCCATTAATTCTATTCTACAATAGAAACTGAGTATACTTGTGTTATGAACATAGAGCGATACTATACAGATGTAGCATGTTGATGAACTTATAAATGTTCCAATCTTTGGTGACGTAGTAGTGATACTATGCCAAAAATGGAGCTACTTGTTAGGCAAGGAATATCAGATGCCATATTACGGTGGTTTCATCTCAGAGTAAAGAGATAAGAAACATGCAATATACTGAATGATAGCAAAATGTTTCTAATCCGCTGGATTAAACACTTGTACTATAGAAACATGGTGGACATGTTTGGAAGACTAAAAATGAGATTCATGGGAGATTGTCTCTAAGTGCAAATGGGAGTCCATTGGTAAGATATTCTCATAGAGCCAATCATGTGATGATTGACATGGTATATACCATAAAGGATTTGACTAATACTTATAAAGGCAAGCTTCAAATTCATTTTGTTTCATTCAGCTATGAGATAGTGAGGAAATATTATAAAAGTCTAGACAATAATACTACTCAATAATGTATGTCTTCAAGTATAGGATGTAGGCACGCTTTGACATAATCAAATGCAGTCCTAAAACATGGGCCATTATAACATTGATGATTGGGTGACCTTTACACATTGGGATAGACTCTGAGTGATAGATATGGGATTTGTCCCTCCTACTAGAGATTGATATCCTGGTCACTTGATAAGTGAGAGTGAGAAACACATGTGCATGCACATTTGAATCAATATATGATATTGAGATCACATTATCTCATACAGTCTGCTCTTGGTTCAAGGAACATGGATTGAACGTTAAGTGGATTACCTTCCATGCCATGAGTTCATCCTGGATATCAAAGACAAAGTAATTATACAATTACTGCAACACCTTACAAAGATTGTAGGTTGAAAGTGTTCTCCAAATTTACATTCACATGGGTAGCACTGATGTGTGACTAGGCATCACTGATTTCTTGTGATGTTATAAGTTAGTTATGGACATTCACTACCAACGTGAAATTGGACCTATAAGGTCACACACATAAGAGCTCATCTAGAAGAGTAAAATAATCTTAATGATTATTGGATCGATTACTAAAGAGTTTAGGTATTTATTTCATGCAACAAATTGGCTGAATGCACTACCAAACGACCATCTCAAGTTTTGAGACGACCTTTTGGATTGGCCAGACGGATGTCTCAAGTCTTGAGAAGGCAGTGTGGGTTGCCAGACTGATCAGAGTTCAAATTGGATGAGTTCTACCCAAATTGAGGTGTGAACCGACCAGTTTATTCTCATTAACCAATCGATTATGGCTAAACAAACGTTATATAAGTTTCACGAACTCATTTCAATTGCACAATATTTGTAATGCAAGAAATGAATGTCTAACAGTAATGGGAATCAAATTTCCAATTTTGTATGCAATTGAGAAACTTCCAGACGACCATTTGTTAGTATGAGACAGTCGTCTGGTATGACTAGACATCCATCTAAGTCACCAGAAAACCATTTCATGGTTTACATGTTGCAAAAACTCAAGATATTCTATTCTACTCCAATCCCGCACAATCCCTAACAGACTGGGAACCCTGACCCTAATCCCGCCTATAAATATAGGGGTACTAGGGCTTCCCAGAGCATAACAATATGAACACAACTAGGAACAAGTTTCTATGAAAATTTTTGTTCTCTCTGGTTGTGGTAACTAAGAGAGCCCAAGCAAGTCCTTCCCGACAAGGGAGGGGTGATAGGAGAGAACAACTGAGAATCATTGTTGTAAGAGAGCAAGTTGGTGACTTGTTCACCAACAGGGGGGAAAACTCCTTACTGTATATTCTAGTTGAATGATATGAGTTTTAGTTTGTCTATTTAGACTTCTTGAGAGGTAGGAGTCCTTTGGCTACTGCTAGGAGAGTAAAGTTAGCCTACAGTCCATGACAAGACCACATGAGTCATTGCAGAAGCTATCGTGTTTGTTGACTGTGGTGAAGACTAGGAGCTACACAATCACTGTCCAAGAACAACTAGTTGATAGTTGCATTAAAGTGACTTGTTATCACTAGACTTTCTCCAGGACCAGGTATAACTCATTAAACCATCCTTCCTATTGCATAATAGTTGACGTGATCTTGTTGTTATGGGAATACAGATAAATAACACTTTTGTTTCTGATGATATACCCTATGCCTATATTTCCCAACAGTCACATATCCCTCCTTTATCCATCAAGTAGCCATCAAAGTACCTAAAAACATGCAAGGAACATCCATAAATGAATTTGATAATAATACAATTTATTAGGGAAATACTTGCGTTATGAAGCATCTACATGTCAATAATAGGCAATATAACACAAGATGAAGAACCAATTATGATCTTCATCATTTTTCCCTCTCTTCTCATTGCTCCATTTTGCATTACTTTTATAATTTCAAATGGAGAGAAGAAGGATGGGCTTTGCATTGGCTTTAAATCTAAAAGCCACCATTTAGATTATATTCTTTCCCACCTCCCAAAACTCCACTGATTAAACTCAAGAAAGAATCTTTTTTTTCTAGTTAAATCAATGTGGTTTGTGTACTTATTAATGAATTAATGTGTTTAAATTATAACATGATATCTCAACATCTATATGATTTTCTACCATACTATCATCTCATATCGTGTTACTTCCTTCCTCTATCACACTATCCCTTCCCTCCATGTTTTCTCTCTTATTGAATCAATGTCAAACAACCTCATCAGCTCCTCTCACACTCCTCTCCCATCTTCTAATACTCCCTTGCCTCCTCTCCTATCTCTATATCCAAACAATATTGGTAGCCTAGATCCACATCCCATCCAAGATGGGTCCAATAGAGGTCAATCATGTGTGCCACACATCTATTTTCAAATCTAAGCCAGATATGAAGACTTAATTATCCATGATGATGCTCCCCTTCGTGGTTTGATCAAGTACCTATATTTATACCATAAGGTTGCACGTCAAATCATACAAATAGATTCTTCTAATTGTGGGGTCTGATCTCCAAAACCACGATATAAACTTAGCGGAAGAGATTCGATTAACAGCGGAAGACAAAAATCACAGGAAATTAAAACTTTTCGAGATAAGAGCTTGAATCTATAAAAACTTCTTTCATAAAAGGAGATGAACTGTTTATATCTCAGATAATTACTTCTTGAGTAATTATATACAACATGATACAAAATCTCAAGAACTCAAAACCAAAATCTCAGACCAAAAGACTCCAAGGACCTGAGAGTACAGAGAACACATAGGACTGACTATCTAACTATACAACTCAGCAGTATGAATCTCCACTTGAGATTTACTGCTGCTCCTGATGTTGCTGCTACTGATATTGGTCACCTGAAGATTGATTCCTTCGCCCTCGACGACCACCTAAAAAGTTGAAATCTACGGGGTGAGACAATTTTAAATAATTGTCCCAGCGAGAGTTATAACTCTTCGCCAGAAGCTTTATTATAGCAACCAAGAATAACATAGGCAATAAAAGCTTTAAGGTAATCAGCAGCAGATTGTTATCAATTAGAACAACAACATTTAAGGAATATGAAGAACATGTATACTAAGTAATGTATCTTCAACCAATGTATCTCGTAGTTCAACCTAAGCAGATATGCTACGCGGTTGATTATGTTTTACAAACATCATTATGCCCTATGGAGATGAGGTTTACCGCTCATACTCCAACTGATCACTATTAAGTCACATCGGTATCATACATAGGTCATCAAAAGAGCCGAATTCTTATGACCTCATCTTCCTCAGTCAGTAAGAGGATCAACATGCAGGACATCTAGTGTCTCTACTACTATAGCTTACCAGGGTATTCTGGTACTTCACTATTAGAGTCACAGTGGCATTCTGTACTCTCTTCGCTACCGAAAGATTTCTTGTTTATCTCTCATCGATGCGGTATAAAAGATTTCCTCGGGAGATTAGTGTTACATCACCCTGGCATAAAACATAGTGAAGGATTGATGGATTAAGATACATCTACATCAATTCCTACACTAGGATGTAAGGAAATTCACATCCATATTACCCCACATATTCAAAAGTATGTGCTCCAGGAATCCCCTTAGGAAAACCTGTTTCACCATCATTTAACTCCTGACAATGATGGATCTATGATCAGGGCTCTACATGGTATGATTATACTTGATTAGTTAGGTACATTTCAGTATTCTTTTATCATCATACATGTTTTCAAACATTAATCATTAGCATAGCAGCTATGAAGGAAGGATACTAAATGTAACAAGCCTAACTCTCATCAATTATCATTTCTCAATATTCTCATCACAAGTCATCTCTTAAAGCATGACCTTGATGGTATTCATGGCTCTCACAGCCTATCAATCTCATAAGATGTTATTAACACGGCATCCAGATATATCACTATTCATAAAGCTAACAACATGCTTTCAATGAATATAGTATCATCATCCATACCTAGATATGATCATCCTCATAAAGGAACCTGCATGGTTAAATCAACTGATAACAGTAAATAACTCATTTAAAGAAGTTGTATCTCCCTACTCATACAAGAGCTAGGCTTCCCTGGTTTTCATCAATTAGGGTTTACTATTCACATTACATGTCATCACCCTAGAATTAGGGTTTACTTTTCACCTCATGGTGAAATGATCTCATAACATACTCATGTATGAGAAACATCATCATTAAAGACCTCAGATAAGATTAAGATTCATCAATTATCATAATTAGGGTTTCCATGATCTCACATAAGTGGATCATACCTAAACTTGCACATTCATGTATATTGAAGGTATTTTACTTGAGTTTCCATTATAATTGGTACTTTCTCTCTCCTCTAACTAGTAGATAGTGATTACACCACTCTAGATTAGGTTGGGTTAAGTCCTCATTGATTAACACCAGCCAACTCATCACTATCATGTGATTAGGGTTTGATTAAAACAAGGTATCACTCAATTGAACCTTTCAGGGGCATTTTGGTAGTTTACCCATTGACCATCATCATGGGTCAATTCATTAGCCACTTAGTCCCTTAACATCTTAGGTTACCATTAGGGTTTAGATTAGATCATCATTGAACCATTTACACCTTCAAGTGATTAAGTATAATCAACCTTGAAGGTCTCCAATTGGTTTAGGTTTTAACCTTCAACCTTCAACCCATTTGATTCTTAAACGACCTTGAACTTGTTTAATCTCAAATGACCTTGAATCCATTTGAACCTTAAACGAGTGTGGACCCACTTAATCTTAAACGGGTGTGGACCTATTTAAGTCCAAACGAGTGTGGACCCGTTTGAGCCTAAACGAGTGTGAACCCGTTTGAACTTAAACGGGTGTGAACCCGTTTGGACTCAAATGAGTGTGGACTTGTTTGGACTCAAACGAGTGTGAACTCGTTTGGGCTTAAACGGGTGTGAACTCATTTGGTCTAAAATGATTGTGGGTCTACTTGGGTTCAAACCGCATGAACATAAAAGGTGACACAAAGATTATGCTTGAAAAGGATTTCTTATGTTGAAGCTTTCAATTGGCCCAAGCCATGTTAACCATATACAAATTGAGTCAATTAGGATGAGCCTCAATCAACTGGACACCAAATTGACCTTCAATTGAAAGCCAATTAGGGTTAAATCTAACTCAATTAGGGTTTCCAATCGACTAATCATCAATGTTCAACAATATAATTCAAATCAGAGTTGAACCTATCAATTGACCTCCAATTGGGCCCAAACTTGGCTCAAACGGTCTTGAGGTCGTTTGGATGACCTCCAAACGATCTTGAGACCGTTTGCCCAAAGTTTGACCAAAAACCAAAATGATTTGATAAGGGTTGAGCCCTAATTAAATTAAAAATCAGCACTTTTCATCAATTTATCAACATCTTGTAATTGGACCCTCAAACCATCAAATTTCTTTAACTCTAGACCTCCAAACGATCTTGGGGTGTCAGTAAACGAGTGTGAGATCGTTTGGATGAACCCGCAAATGGGTTGGAACCCGTTTGGGTCCTTTATCCCAAAACTCAACAAGATCTATATTGAAATCAGCAACTTTCACCCGATTAGGGTTAGGTTATTGAAGTGTCTTCAACTCTTAATTGGTTAGGAATTAGATTACAATTCTTTGTAGGAATGAAATTCAATATATTATGAACCGGTATCCCAAACGGTCAATGCTTGGTCAACTCACTCAAACGGGTTGGAACCCGTTTGCCCAAAAGTTCAAGTTAATTAGTTTGGAAAATTAGTACTTAATTCAATTCTATTGCTTAATTGATTATCCTTCAACCTACGATTCCTTTGGAGTTAACCCTTCAAATTTGGTGGGTCATTAGCCTATATAATTGTGAACAGAAAACCCAAACGGTCCATGCTTGGTCAATGCCCTCAAATGGGTTGGAACCCGTTTTCCCAAACCGACCTAGTGAACCCGTTTGCCTTTCAAACGGTTTGATCAAAAAGGGGGAAAGACATAAGACCGTTTGATAAAGTAACTTTGGTAATCATGCCCATCTTCTTCTACCTCCAAATTAAGGTCTGTTCATCGTGGTTTTAGTTTGCAAGAAATCAAGGAAGGATGGGGAAAAGAAGAACAAGCTACTTTTGCAAGTACAAAGATATGCATAAGAAAGCAAAAGGGTTTAGAGTTATAAAACCCGCCTTAAGGTCGTTCCTTGAGCTCCAAGCTTCCAAGCTTCAAGTCTTTAATGGTGTCTTGAGCTACACAGGTCGGCCAAGGGCTTTTCTCCAAAGAAAGGTTGGGAAAAGATGGCTAGAACGAGAAAGCTATGTAAGAAAACTAGCAATCCATCCTTTTAACATGATTTCCTCCATGAATTCGAGCTTGAAGATGGTTCCTACTCACATTAGCACTACTTGGTCATATCCCTGAGCTGCAGAGTTTTTCCTTAGCCGTTTAAAGAAGAGAAATGAAGAGAAGAAGTGATACGTTTGGTTAACTTGTAAGGATTCTAGCTTATATACTTTAGGCTATTTACACCATAAAGACCTCTAGAACTTTGAAATTCTCATCCAAGTCCTTTCTTATTTAAGGGAACGTCCAATCTCATCTAAACTTATGCAAATCTCATGAAATCTCAAGATCTAGGGGTAAAGAAAGCCAACTTTCAACTAGGGTACATACATGAAAGGTTTCCTTACTCAAACTTAGTGAATTTTATGTACAAAGGTCATTGTTTCTTATCTGATTATTCATTGATGTGTCCCTTTCACCATTTCTACTCTAAATGATGACAAGAGTCATAAAAGATGTTCTAGATGGTGTATTTTACAAGTTGCACCCCTCAAATTGGGTAAACTGCATTTTACTCCAAATTAGGGTTTTTAAGCATAAGGATTATTCCACAAGTTGCATCTAGATGCCCAAGCTTGGGAAATCCATCATGTCTCATCATATTCACTCATATGATGTCTCATTATCAAAAGAACATCTTAACATGTGCAATTGCAAGTTAACCCCTTAACTGGGTAATTTGCACATAAGCCCCTGCATTACCAAAATAATACGACAACTTTGATTAAAAAGGACAAAAATTGAAAGTATATGTTCCTGAGGAACTTAATTACATGTCAAAAGATAATCACCAGGGTTTAATTACATATTTAGGCAAAACACCTAGGGTTAGTTTATAACCCAGGTCAGGGATGTTACAAATTATCCACCCCTTACAAGGATTTCGTCCTCGAAATCAACAAAACGTATTAGGAGAAAAGAGCAGGGTATTTCCTTCTCATCTCATCCTCTAGTTCCCAAGTGGCTTCTTCAACACCACGGTGGTTCCAGAGGACTTTCACAAGGCTTATATCTTTCTTCTTTAACTTTTTAGTTCTTCTATCAAGGATTGACACTGGCCCTTCCTCGTAAGATATGTCATCATTCAATTCTACCTCCATAGGTTGTAGAACTGACTCAGTTTCGGGGTGACATTTCCTCAGCATAGAAATGTGAAACACAGGGTGTAACCTCTGCAACTCTGGTGGTAACTCTAGTCTATAGGCTACCTTTCCAACCCGTTCAATGATTGGATAAGTTCCCATAAATCTAGGTGCTAACTTTCCTTTCCTTCCAAAGCGAAGGACTCTTTTCCAAGGCAAGACCTTGAGGTACACTCTGTCTCCAATCTGGAACTCTAACAGTCTACGACGCTTATTAGCATACGACTTCTATCTATCCTGTGCAGTCTTAAGCTGTTGTTGTATAACTTTGATCTTCTCTGTAGTTTGCTGCACAAGATCAGGACCTAACAACTGATGTTCACCAGTCTCATACCAACACAAAGGGGATCTACAACGTCTACCATACAAGGCTTCATAAGGTGCCATATCAATACTATGCTGATAGCTATTGTTATAGGCAAACTCTATCAAGCTTAGGTGTAGATCCCAACTTCCGGTAAACTGGAGAACACATGCTCTCAACAGGTCTTCCAAGGTCTGTATGGTTCTTTTCGACTGTCCATCAGTCTGTGGATGAAAAGCCGTACTAAACCTTAGCTTGGTGCCTAAGGCTCTATGTAGCTGCTCCCAAAAGCGACTTGTAAACTGGGGACCTCTGTCAAAAACTATGGTGACAGGAACTCCGTGCAAACGCACTATCTCTTGAACATACAACTGTGATAACCTTTCAGTAGAAAAGGTTGTTTTGACAGGTAAGAAATGTGCTGTCTTAGTCAACCTATCAACAACTACCCAAATGGAATCATGTCCTTTGCTTGTCCTGGGTAGGCCAACAACAAAGTCCATGGTCACATGGTCCCACTTCTACTGTGGTATGGGTAAAGGTTGCATTGTTCCTGCAGGCTTTTGGTGTTCAGCTTTAACTTGCTGACACACAAGACACCTCATCACAAACTCTGCAACATCCTTCTTCATTCCAGGCCACCAATACAAATCTTTCAAATTTCGATACATCTTGGTGCTCTCTGGATGCATAGCATACATCGAAGAATGAGCTTCTTCCAGAACTAACTTCCTCAAGTTATCCATATCCGACACTATCATCCTCCCATGATAACATGCTACATGATCATCTGAGTCATAGAATGCATCTCGCTTCTCATTTCCATACTCTGATCTAATCTGCTAAACTACAACATCAACCTATTGTGCCTCCTTAATCTGCTCTCTTAGGGTAGGTTTAATATGCATCTCAGCCAACAACCCGGCTAACAATGACACCTTCAACTGTACATTGTCTTGCCTTAAAGAGATAAGCATATCTCTCTTAGAGCATACTAAAGAGTTTAGTTGTGCTCTATCCATGGTTGATGTTGCTGATTTCCTACTCAAGGCATCTGCAACCACATTGGATTTTCCTGGATGGTAATCAATTGTACAATCGTAGTCCTTGATTAACTCCATCCAGCGACATTGCCTCATGTTAAGCTCATGCTGAGAGAAGATATACTTAAGATTTTTGTGATCTGTGAAAATCTGGAATGTCTCTCCGTAGAGATAATGTCTCCAAATCTTCAGGGCATGAACCACAGCAGCTAACTCCAGATCGTGTGTCGGATAATTCTCTTTGTGTTTCTTAAGCTGTCGTGAAGCAAAAGAAATCACTTGCTTATCCTGCATCAACACGCATCCGAGTCCATTCTTGGAGGCATCACAGAAAACTATGTATCCTTTTCCTTTCTCAGGTAACACAAGCACAAGTGCACTTGTCAACCTCTCCTTCAATAGCTGAAAAGACTGTTGACACTTATCACTCCAGGTAAAAGGAACATCTTTCCGGGTTAACTTGGTTAAGGGTAAGGCTATAGAACTGAAATTCTTAATAAACCTTCGATAATAACCAGCTAATCCCAAGAAACTTTGAATCTCCGTTGGTGTCTTCGGTTGTTCCCACTGTAGAACAGATTCTACCTTTGTAGGGTCAACACGAATACCCGAGGCAGATATCACATGTCCAAGAAAAGATACTTTCGGCAACCAGAACTCACACTTGCTAAACTTAGCATATAGCTTATGTTTTCTTAGCAGAGTTAGAGCCAGTCAGAGATGCTGTTCATGCTGCTGAGCATCCTTACTATAAATCAGAATGTCATCTATGAAGACGACAACACACTGATCAAGGAAAGGTCGAAAAACTCTATTCATGAGTTCCATGAATGCAACCGATGCATTGGTTAGTCCAAACGACATAACCGTGAACTCATAGTGACCATATCGTGTCCTAAAGGCAGACTTGGATATGTCACTATCCTTAATACGGAGTTGATGATATCCAGACCTCAAGTCTATCTTTGAGAAGACTGTTGCACCACGCAACTGGTCAAAAAGATCATCAATCCTCAGCAACAGGTACTTATTCTTTATTGTTACTTTATTGAGTTGTCTATAATCAATGCACAACCGCATTGACCCATCTTTCTTTTTAACAAACAAAACTGGAGCGCCCCACGGTGAAGTGCTCGGTCGGACAAAACCTTTCTCAAGCAACTCTTGAAGTTGTTTCTTGAGTTCTGCCATCTCAGCAGGCACCATCCTATATGGTGTCTGGGCTATAGGTTTTGTATCTGGGATCAAATTGATTTCAAAATCAATTTCCCGAGGTGGTGGTATACCTGGAAGTTCTTCAGGAAACACGTCCTTGAATTCCCTGACTATAGGAACTTCAGAAGGGTTGGGACCTTCTTTGGTAACATCTACTACATGTGTCAGGAATGCATAACATCCTTGCCTCATCAGCTTGTTAGCAACCATAGCTGATACAAGACAGGTGGGCAGAATCTTTCTCTCTCCTTGAAAGATCCATGTGCTTCTATCATCAGCAAACACAGCCTGTTTGGATTCACAATCCAAGACAACTCGATACCTTTCTAAGGTATCCATCCCGAGGATTATATCAAATCCTTGCATATCAAGTGGTATAAGGTCCACATGAATGCAATGATCAGAAAAGAAGAGGATGCAGGGAGAGCATACCTCCTGCAAAACGGCAGACCCACTCAACGAAGTTTCCAAAAACAAGCTATCTGCCCTATGACTAATTGTCATATTGCAGTTACGAATCACTCTCCGAGTGACAAAGGAGTGCGTAGCACCCGGGTCAATCAGAACAGATACAACACAGGATTTAGACATATCAGAATATAAAAGTTCCATCTGACCTGCCACTACCCGTGGATTGACCTCTGCATCTGGTGGGTTCATAGCATAGAACCTTGATGTCACCTGGTGTTGAGGTGGTGCTGATGATCCAGCTTGAGACGCTTGTCCACGTCCTCGAGCTGCTCCTTGAGATTGCCTTCTCTGTGATCCCTGTTGACTCTATCTCGGAGGATGTGTCACACTGACAGGCCTAGATCGGCAGTCCTTCATCAAATGTCCCACCTTCCCATAGTTGTAACAGCTCTTCTCCAGTTGTTGTGGTTTGGGTGGTCCTGTAACTGACATTGATGTTGAACTGTGAGTCTCTTGTAGTGGTAGGCTTCATCCCCTGCCTCTACTCGGTGTCCACTGTGTCTGAGCACTAGTTCTGGGTGGTGGAGGTGTAGGTGCAGAGAATCTAGGCTTCTTAAAGTCTATAGATGAAGAACCCTGGAACTGCGGATATCTTTTATGGGTTTGTCTCTTCTCGACTACGGATTTCTCTATCCTTCAGACTGACTCAACGAAGGTAGAAAACCTCTCCCGATTCTCTAGGGCAGACACGGGAGTAGTCAAGTCGGCGTTTAAACCCTTCTCAAACCTTCTGATTCTTTCTTCTTCTGTGGCAGTCATGTGCGGACAAAACCGCAATAACTCCATGAACTTAGCTTCATACTCGCTAATGTTCATCATGCCTTGCCTCAATCTCTCAAACTGAGAGATCATCTCATCTAGGAAGGTCTTTGGAAAATATCTATTGATAAATTCCCGACGAAAATCTTCCCACAAGATCTCCACTCCAGGCCTCTTCTGCTCTTCCATGGTCCACCAGTGACCAGTACTTCCCTTGAGAAGATAGACAGCATGTCTAACCTTCTGAGCTTCTGGGATGTTGAGGATTCTAAAAGCTTTCTCCAACTCAGTTAACCACAGATCGGCATCTGCAGGATCAGCTATTCCAAAGTATTCGGTTGCTCTGACACGACGAAGTCGCTCGAACGTCTTACCGATACCTTGTCCTTCAGGATGGGCAGGTGCCCTAGGTGCAGGCATGGGCATCCTGTCGGTGATGTGTGTCATAGCAGTCATAAACTGCCTGAACATAGTTTGAATAGCTGGGTTTCCCATGTCAGCTGGGTCAAACTGAGGTGGTTCTCTGGGTGGCTCAGGTACAGGTTGTTCTATCTCCGGGTTCCTTGCACCTCCTTGGGGTGTAGCAACACTACTTTTTGCAACGTACTCCTCGTGTTGTTCAGACATCCTTAATTATCTTCTTCTCCTGAGGAGCAGACGACTCTATTAGATATGAAAGAAATACTAAGGATAGACTCGACATCCTAAGTCCTATGTCTCTGTACACTCAGCGAACCTAGAGCTCTGATACCACTAATTGTGGGCTCTGATCTCCAAAACCACGATATAAACTTTGCGGAAGCGATTCGATTAACAGAGGAAGACAAAAACACGGGAAATTAAAACTTTTCGAGATAAGAGCTTGAATCTATAAAAACTTCTTTCATAAAAGGAGATAAACTGTTTACATCTCAGATAATTACTTCTTGAGTAATTATATACAACATGATACAAAATCTCAAGAACTCAAAACCAAAATCTCAGACCAAAAGACTCCAAGGACCTGAGAGTACAGAGAACACATAGGACTGACTATCTAACTATACAACTCAGTAGTCTGAATCTCCACCTGAGATTTACTGCTGCTCCTGATGCTGCTACTCCTGATATTGGTCACCTGAAGATTAATTCCTTCGCCCTCGACGACCACCTAAAAAGTTGAAATCTACGGGGTGAGACAATTTTAAATAATTGTCCCAACGAGAGTTATAACTCTTCGCCAGAAGCTTTATTATAGCAACCAAGAATAACATAGGCAATAAAAGATTTAAGGTAATCAACAGCAGATTGTTATCAATTAGAACAACAACATTTAAGGAATATGAAGAACATGTATACTAAGTAATGTATCTTCAACCAATGTATCTCGTCGTTCAACCTAAGCAAATATGCTATGCGGTTGATTATGTTTTACAAACATCATTATGCCCTGCGGAGATGAGGTATACTGCTCATACTCCAACCGATCACTATTAAGTCGCATCGGTATCATACTTAGGTCATCAAAAGAGCCAGATTCTTATGACCTCATCTTCCTCAGTCAGTAAGAGGATCAACATGCAGGACATCTAGTGTCTCTACTACTATAGCTTACCAGGGTATTCTGGTACTTTGCTATTAGAGTCACAGTGGCATTCTGTACTCTCTTCGCTACTGAAAGATTTCTTGTTTATCTCTCATCGATGCGGTATAAAAGATTTCCTCAGGAGATTAGTGTTACATCACCCCGGCATAAAACATAGTGAAGGATTGATGGATTAAGATACATCTACATCAATTCCTACACTAGGATGTAAGGAAATTCACATCCATATTACCCCACATATTCAAAAGTATGTGCTCCAGGAATCCCCTTAGGAAAACCTATTTCACCATCATTTAACTCCTGACAATGATGGATCTATGATAAGGGCTCTACATGGTATGATTATACTTGATTAGTTAGGTACATTTCAGTATTCTTTTATCATCATACATGTTTTCAAACATTAATCATTAGCATAGCAGCTATGAAGGAAGGATACTAAATGTAACAAGCCTAACTCTCATCAATTATCATTTCTCAATATTCTCATCACAAGTCATCTCTTAAAGCATGACCTTGATGGTATTCATGGCTCTCACAGCCTATCAATCTCATAAGATGCTATTAACAAGGCATCCGGATATATCACTATACATAAAGTTAACAACATGCTTTCAATGAATATAGTATCATCATCCATACCTGGATATGATCATCCTCATAAAGGAACCTGCATGGTTAAATCAACTGATAACAGTAAATAACTCATTTAAAGAAGTTGTATCTCCCTACTCATACAAGAGCTAGGTTTCCCTGGTTTTCATCAATTAGGGTTTACTATTCACATTACATGTCATCACCCTAGAATTAGGGTTTACTTTTCACCTCATGGTGAAATGATCTCATAACATACTCATGTATGAGAAACATCATCATTAAAGACCTCAGATAAGATTAAGATTCATCAATTATCATAATTAGGGTTTCCATGATCTCACATAAGTGGATCATACCTAAACTTGCACATTCATGTATATTGAAGGTATTTTACTTGAGTTTCCATTATAATTGGTACTTTCTCTCTCCTCTAACTAGTAGATAGTGATTACACCACTCTAGATTAGGTTGGGTTAAGTCCTCATTGATTAACACCAGCCAACTCATCACTATCATGTGATTAGGGTTTGATTAAAACAAGGTATCACTCAATTGAACCTTTCAGGGGCATTTTGGTAATTTACCCATTGACCATCATCATGGGTCAATTCATTAGCCACTTAGTCCCTTAACATCTTAGGTTACCATTAGGGTTTAGATTAGATCATCATTGAACCATTTACACCTTCAAGTGATTAAGTATAATCAACCTTGAAGGTCTCCAATTGGTTTAGGTTTTAACCTTCAACCTTCAACCCATTTGATTCTTAAACGACCTTGAACTTGTTTAATCTCAAATGACCTTGAATTCATTTGAACCTTAAACGAGTGTGGACCCACTTAATCTTAAACGGGTGTGGACCCATTTAAGTCCAAACGAGTGTGGACCCGTTTGAGCCTAAACGAGTGTGAACCCGTTTGAGCTTAAACGGGTGTGAACCCGTTTGGACTCAAACGAGTGTGAACTCGTTTGGACTCAAACGAGTGTGGACTCATTTGGACTCAAACGAGTGTGAACTCGTTTGGGCTTAAACAGGTGTGAACTCGTTTGGTCTAAAACGATTGTGGGTCTACTTGGGTTCAAACCGCATGAACATAAAAGGTGACACAAAGATTATGCTTGAAAAGGATTTCTTATGTTGAAGCTTTCAATTGGCCCAAGCCATGTTAACCATATACAAATTGAGTCAATTAGGATGAGACTCAATCAACTGGACACCAAATTGACCCTCAATTGAAAGCCAATTAGGGTAAAATCTAACTCAATTAGGGTTTCCAATCGACTAATCATCAATGTTCAACAATATGATTCAAATCAGAGTTGAACCTATCAATTGACCTCCAATTGGGCCCAAACTTGGCTCAAACGGTCTTGCGGTCATTTGGATGACCTCCAAACGATCTTGAGACCTTTTGCCCAAAGTTTGACCAAAAACCAAAATGATTTGATAAGGGTTGAGCCCTAATTAAATTAAAAATCAGCACTTTTCATCAATTTATCAACATCTTGTAATTGGACCCTCAAACCATCACATTTCTTTAACTCTAGACCTCCAAACGATCTTGGGGTGTCACTAAACGAGTGTGAGATCGGTTAGATGAACTCTCAAATGGGTTGGAACCCGTTTGGGTCCTTCATCCCAAAACTCAACAAGATCTATATTGAAATCAGCAACTTTCACCCGATTAGGGTTAGGTTATTGAAGTGTCTTCAACTCTTAATTGGTTAGGAATTAGATTACAATTCTTTGTAGGAATTAAATTCAATATATTATGAACCGGTATCCCAAACGGTCAACGCTTGGTCAACTCACTCAAATGGGTTGGAACCCGTTTGCCAAAAAGTTCAAGTTAATTAGTTTGGAAAATCAGTACTTAATTCAATTCTATTTCCTAATTGATTAGCCTTCAACCTACGATTCCTTTGGAGTTAACCCTTCAAAATTGGTGGGTCATTAGCCTACATGATTGTGAACAGAAAACCAAAACGGTCCACACTTGGTCAATGCCCTCAAATGGGTTGGAACCCGTTTTCCCAAACCGACCTAGTGAACCCGTTTGCCTTTCAAACGGTTTGATCAAAAAGGGGGAAAGACATAAGACCGTTTGATAAAGTAACTTTGGTAATCATTCCCATCTTCTTCTACCTCCAAATTAAGGTCTGTTCATCGTGGTTTTAGTTTGCAAGAAAGCAAGGAAGGATGGGGAAAATAAGAACAAGCTACTTTTGCAAGTACAAAGATATGCATAAGAAAGAAAAAGGGTTTAGAGTTATAAAACCCGCCTTAAGGTCGTTCCTTGAGCTCCAAGCTTCCAAGCTTCAAGTCTTTAATGGTGTCTTGAGCTCCACAGGTCGGCCAAGGGTTTTTCTCCAAAGAAAGGTTGGGAAAAGATGGCTAGAACGAGAAAGCTAAGTAAGAAAACTAGCAATCCATCCTTTTAACATGATTTCCTCCATGAATTCGAGCTTGAAGATGGTTCCTACTCACCTTAGCACTACTTGGTCATCTCCCTGAGCTCCAGAACTTTGCCTTAGCCATTTAAAGAAGAGAAATGAAGAGAAGAAGTGATACGTTTGGTTGGTTTGTAAGGATTCTAGCTTATATACTTAGGCTATTTACACCATAAAGACCTCTAGAACTTTGAAATTCTCATCCAAGTCCTTTCTTATTTAAGGGAACGTCCAATCTCATCTAAACTTATGAAAAGCTCATGAAATATCAAGATCTAGGGGTAAAGAAAGCCAACTTTCAACTAGGGTACATACATGAAAGGTTTCCTTACTCAAACTTAGTGAATTTTATGTACAAAGGTCATTTTTTCTTATCTAATTATTCATTGATGTGTCCATTTCACCATTTCTACTCTAAATGATGACAAAAGTCATAAAAGATGTTCTAGATGGTGTATTTTACAAGTTGCACCCCTCAAATTGGGTAAACTGCATTTTACTCCAAATTAGGGTTTTTAAGCATAAGGATTATTCCACAAGCTGCATCTAGATGCCCAAGCTTGGGAAATCCATCATGTCTCATCATATTCACTCATATGATGTCTCATTATCAAAAGAACATCTTAACATGTGCAATTGCAAGTTAACCCCTTAACTGGGTAATTTGCACATAAGCCCCTGCATTACCAAAATAATACGACAACTTTGATTAAAAAGGACAAAAATTGAAAGTATATGTTCCTGAGGAACTTAATTACATGTCAAAAGATAATCACCAGGGTTTAATTACATATTTAGGCAAAACACCTAGGGTTAGTTTATAACCCAGGTCAGGGATGTTACAATTTGATGAAGATATACTTAAACATTTTATGGCAAACTACCTTGATTTTTAATTTCAAAACTATAAGCAACAAAGAAATGTATAGATTTACTAATTTTTACACTAGACATGGTACGCATGCCTAATCCAATCACTATTCTCTCCAATTAGATCACTCCAATAGTATATCCTGAGTGTATTCTTCATATGTTCTATGTCTTGGGTGGATATGTTAGAGGACAAGGATATCTCTATGAAGGGTGGCGTGAGTCATATGTGATGATCAACAATACAATAATTACTGGATTATTCATGAGTACTTCCACAAGGGAAACAATCGGTATACCAAATTTTCTTCATGAACCATCACAAAGAAAACATAGTTAAGAGAGTGGCAAATAGAGTGTTTCTTGATTACATTATTGTATAATATTTTGAGAGACTAGTTAGTTTAGGGTTCTTGACATCGTTGCTCCCTACTTCTAAATTTGATGAGAGTATTAAGAAACTGGGTGACTCTGAAACATGGGGATAGACTGTGAGTGATATATATGGGATTTGTCTCTCCTACTAGAGATTCATACCCTGGCCACTTGATAAGTGAGACTGAGAAATGCATGCACACACACATGTGAATCAATATATGATATTTAGGTCACATTATCTCAAACAATCTACTCTTGGTTCAAGGAACATGCATTGAACATTGAGAGGATGACCTTCCATGCCTTGAGTTCATCTTGGATATCAAAGACAAAGGAATTATAAAATTTCTACAACACCTTACGTAGATTGTAGGTTGAATATGTTCTCCAACTTTCCATTCACTTGGGTAGCACTGATGTGCGATTGGGCATCACTCATTTCTGGTGATGTCATAAGTTTGTTATGGACACTCACTACCAATGTGATATGGGACCTATAGGGTCACACTCATAAGAACTCATCTAGAATAGTAGTATAATCATGAATGGTGATTGAATTGATTACTAAAGTTTTTAGGTTTTCAATTCAAACAATATATTTGTTGACTGCACTACCAAATGACCATATCAAGTTTTGAGATGGCCTTTTTGATAGGCCATACGGGCATCTCTAGTGTTGAGATGGCCATTTGGGTTGTCCGGCTGATCAAAGTTCGAATTAGCTAAGTTCTGCCTAAATTAAGGTGTGAACCGACCAGTTCATTTTGATGAACCGATCGACTCATCTCAACTCACCAGATGCATGTCAAGGAGAGCAACACATGCCTATAGCACTTGTGAGATGGATCCGTTAGGGCCGAACAAACATTCTAGATGTTTTGTGAACTCATTTTGATTTCACAATACTTGTGGTGCAAGAAACTAATGTCTAACATTAATGGGAATCAAATTGCCAATTTCATATGCAATTGGGATACTACTAGATGACTATTTGGTAGTGTGAGACAGTTGTATTGTGTGACTAGATGACCATCTGGGTCACCAGATGACCAATCATAGTTCACATGTTACAAAAATTCAAGATCTTTTGATCCCTTCCGCTCCCGCACAATCCTGAATAGACTGGGAACCATGACTCAAACCCCACCTATAAATAGAGGGGTATTGGGGCTTCCCAGAGAACAACAATAAGAACACAACTGTGAATCTGTTGCTCTAACAATTTTTTTCCTCTCTGGTTGTGGTAACTAAGATAGCCCAAGAATGTCCTACTCGACAAGGGAGGGATAGTGATGGGAGAGAACAAATGAGAATCATTGTTGTGGGAGAGCAAGTTGGTGACTAGTACACCAATGGGAGGAAAAACTCCTTCCCGTATGTTCTAGTTGAATGATGGGAGTTATAGTTGGTCCATGTGGATTACTCTAGAGGTAGGAGTCATTTGGCTACTACTAGGAGAGGAAAGTCAGCTTGTAGTCCATGGTGAGAGCACATGAGTTGCTACAGAAGTTGGCATGTTTGTTATCTGTGGTGAAGACCAGAACCTGCACAACCACTATCCAAGACCAACTAGTCGATAGTTGCAACAAAGTTTGTTTTTGTCGTTGGACTTGCTCCAAGACCAGGTATAACTTGTTAATTCCATCCTTCCCATTTCATGGTAGTTGATGTGACCTTATTGTTATGGAAATACATATAGATCAAATTTTTGTTTCGTATGCTATACTTTGTGTACGTATTTCCCAATAGTCACATCTCCCTCCTTTATCCTTCAAGTAGCCATCAAAGTACCTTACAAACATGTAAGGAACATCCATAAGTGCATTTGACAATAATACCATTTATTAGGGAAATACTTGCATTATGAAGCATCTAGATGTGAATAACAGACAATATAACACATGATGATAACCCAATTATGGTTTTCATCAATTTCTCCTCTCTTGTCATTGCTCCATCTTGCATTACTTTTATAATTTCAAATGGATAACAAAAGGACAGGCTACTGCCTTGTCTTCAAAGCTAAAAACCACCATTTAGATTATATACTTCCCCACCTCCTAAAACTCCACTGCTAAAACTCAAGCAAGAATCATTTTTTCAACTTTTTAGTTCAATCAATGTGGTTTGTGTACTTATCGATGTATTAATATGTTTAAATTATAACGTGTTATCTCAACATCTATAAAATTTTCTAGCATATTATCCTCTCGTACCATGTTACTTCCTTCCTCTATCACACTTCCCTTCCCTCCATATTTTCTCTTTTATTGAATCTATGTCAAACGACCTCATCAACTCCTCTCCACACGGATCTCCCCTACTACTCTCTTGCCTCCTCTCCTATCTCTCTCTCCATACAAATTTGGTATCCTAGACCCACATACCATCTAATATGAGTCTAATAGAGTTCAATTATGTGTGCCACACATCTATTCTCAAATCTATGCTATATATGAAGACTTAATTGTCCATGATGATTCTCCCCTTCATGGTTTGAACAATAACCTATATTTACACCATAAGGTTTCACATAAAATCATACAAAGAGATTATGTAATGAATATATACTTCAAAATTTTCTGACAAACTACCTTGATTTTTTAATTCAAAACTATATGTTATATAGAAATGAATAGATATACTAATTTTTACACTGGACGTGGTATTCATGCCTAATCCAGGCACTATTATCTCCAATCAGATCACTCTAATAGTAGATCCTAAGTGTATTCTTCATATGTTCTAGGTATAGGGTGGATATGCGAAAGGACATGAATATCTCTATGAAGGGTGGGGTGGGTCATAAATGATCATCAACAATACAATAATACATGGATTATGCATGAATACCGCCTCGAGGGAAATAATTGGTAGACCTACTTTTCTTCATGAACCATCCACCAAAAAAAACATAGTGAAGAATGTGACAAATTGAGTGTTTCTTGATTACATTATTGTCTAATATTCAGAGAGACTAGTTTATTTACAACTCTTCATCTTGTTGCTCCCTGCTTCTAAATTTTAACACATTGAGCTCATTGCAAGTATTGTTTGTCAACTATGAATTTCATTGATATGTGGTGAAGACATGTTATTAACACATGTACTTGGATTCCATTGAAATTATAAGTGGATCACAATCTGAATGAAAAAGGAATTATTAGTGAATGGACATGTTTAATTTATATATAATATGGAAAATTGACGTTGATTATGTCTCTCCTAAATTTGTTCAAAAATTTAACGAGGTCTACACATAGTGTGGGATCCTACATACCTTTGAGACATGTTAGAGAAATTAGTAAAAATTATCAAAATTATATTCTTCTATTATGAAGTGTGATACTTATGACTAACCCAATCACTATTATCTCAGTCTACACCAATCCAACAACACATCATGCATGTTTTCTTCATATGTATGAGCTTTTTTGTCATCCTCCAAGTATAAGACTTTGTCCTTCCCCATGGTGTACCATTAGCTACTCTTAAAAATCATGTTGATCCTAATCCAATTCAGGTCAACTTATTGCAAATTCAGAAGAAGTATCACTATCTCACCCATGTTGACCTTCCCATAAAACAAAACCAAAGCATTGCACTTATGGTTAACTTGTTTCAAAAAATATATGAATTTCAGTTGTTGGGAATAGATTTTTCTTAATTTGTTAACATTTTGCAACTATTAAATACAACCAAAGTTGGATTTGAAGATCTTATAGAAGATACAACTCATTTGCATGAACCAAAACCCCAAGCTTAAGGCATGTGGCTGGTTTAGTATAGAGGTAGATTCTGCCAAAAAATGAGTTCTCCTTGATAGAACCAACTAAAAAATATGGACTTACACATGATTTGATATTCTTGGACAAAGGTTCAACTCTCTCAAATATATTAGTATCATGTGGCCCCACATGTTCTCTAACAAAGTCTCTAAATATTATGACAACCTTTACTTCATGGTTGTAGTCATAGTTAACTTGAGTATAACTATGATCCCATCAAACAAATGGCCAATACTATTCTATAGCTTGTTATCAAGTGAAACTATCTTTTTGTACATAGAAGTCCATTATGGGTGATAAAAAATGGTATATAAAATGATTTGATGTATCAACTAGAGTTAACCAAAAATATATTGGCCAGGATCATCATGGATGAGTACTGGGTGGATATCTAAAAGGAAAAGAATATCTCTATAAATGGTGACATGGGTTACATGGGGATGGTGCACAATATGAGAATAATTGGAGTATGCACAAGTATTGTCTTGAGCGAATTACTTATTAGACCTTCTTTGCTTCATGACTCATCCATGGGTAAACAAACATCTGTAAGAGAAGGGAAAAGTGCATGTTGCTAAATTACATTATTGTTTGATATACATAGTGACTAGCTTCCTTACGGTTCTTGGCCTTCGTGATCCATGCTTATCAATTTTAATACCTTGAGCTCATTGGAAGCATTACATGTCAACTATTATTTTGTTGATATTCTTTGAAGACATGTCATTGACAATGTATATGGATTCTATTAGAATAATATGTGGATCACAAGATAATAAAATTGATTTATATGAGTATGGACACGTTTGATATATAGATTACATATGTGCACAAAGTTTACTAGTTATACACATTCTACGACACCCTACATACATTTGAGACACATTAATGAAATCAGTGACATCTTTCATAAATATCTTCCTCTTAACTCAATGTGGTACTCATGCCTAACCCAATCACCATTCTCTCCACTCATATTGCTCAAATAGTATAGCATGAGTGTTTTCTTCATCTATATGCAGATTTTGTCAATGCCCATGTCGAATTGCTTGTCCTTCATCATGGTCTTCTATGACCTACTCTAAATAAGAATGTTGATCCTAATCTCATTCAGGTTTTCCTGATTGTAAATTCAGAAGAAGTACAACTTTTTCACCCATGTTGTCCTTCCCAACAACATAAACCATGCATAACATTGATGTATAACTTTTTTCTAATCATATATGAAACCTAGTTTTTGGGCATTACTGTTTCTATTTAGATTTTTTAACACATGGTAACTATAACTTACAAATGAAGTTGGTTTTGAAGAGCTTATGCAAGATATAATTCATCAACTAGAACCAAAACCCCAAGCCCTATTGTAGGTAGCTAGTGTTTTTTAGACATAGATTCAGTCCACAAATGAGTTCTACTCAAAAAATTATCTAAAAAATATGAAATCACACATGACTTGTGATTCCTAGTTCAAGGTTATGCTTGATCAAATAAACTAAGATCCTATGACCCCATTACCTCTTCAAGAATGTCTATAATATGATTGTCATGGTTCTAGTCATAGTTGACCTGGTTTACTATCATTCTAACACATAAATTCCTAATACTGTTATATAGATCGTTATCGAGTTAAACTAATATTTAGTGCATCAAAGTTGTTTGTGGGTTAGAATTGATGGAATATAATCTAATGTGCATCAACAATTAGAGGTAAACAAAAGTAGATTATCCAAGACCATCACAAATGAGAAGTGGTTGATTAGGTGAAAGGACAAAGATATCTCTATTGAGGGTGGCATGGATCATATGAGGATGATGAAAAATATGATAATAATTGAATAAAGCACGAGTACCACCTTATGGTTGTTCCTTAGTAGAGATTTTTTTCTTCATGACTCATCCAAGACTAGATTCACATAGCTAAGAGAGTGAAAAATTGAATATTGTTATATCACTTAGGGAAACAAGTTTGTTTAGGGTTCTTTTTCTTGGTGTTCCTTACTTTTAAATTTTAACACCTTGAGCTCATTGCAAGCATTTTTTCTCAGCTATTTTTTTTTCATATTTAGTGAAGACATGTTGTCGACCCATGTATTAAGATTCAATTAGAATGATATGTGGATCACAAGCTAACTAATAAAAGTAAATATCTAAGCATTCACAAGTCCAATTTGTAGATCATATAATAATTTGTTTTGACATTGACTTTCTTTTCCTACATATGTTCATAAAGTTTACTAGGTCTACATATTGTGTGGCATCCTGCATACTTTTGAGACACCTAAGGGAAATTATCCACAACTATAAAAAATATCTCCCTATTTATGCATTTCTACAAGAATAACTCCTGAGATAACTTCTCTATAAGTACCTTATTCTCACCTCATCCAATTGATATACGCCTTCTTGAAAACTTGTCTTGATAATTTATTTTATTGTTTTTTATTCTTGTTCCGGTACATGTTTTTCCAAAACAATTCCATATGTCTTGTGATTAAAATGGAACAAACTTGATCATTAGAGGAAGATTAATTTGTACATATTAATAATATAGAGAATATCACCAAACAATGTTCTAAACTTTTCCACACCCTTCTACACTATTACATAAAAGCAACTGAAGTGCACTACTCAAAACGATACACTTTGTGGGACAACATTCATATTTATTCTTTTGCCAAATGAGTCCTTCATGACTTCAATTTTTACTAGTTTCAAATTCATAGAATGTGAACTAGAGAGTCATTTCATGTGTGACTCAATGTCTTTTATAATAGAAGAACTTTTTGTATGAATCTGGTTGGGCTTTAGGTAAACCCAATTCTCAAGCAATAATGGTAGCACTGCTAGTGATAAAGATTTCATAATTATACCATGAACTATAGTCATTCAAGTAAAGTTGCATGATTTATTTCTACATGCTAACACCTTGATTATGCCTTCTTTTGATGTGGACCACAATGCCTACCGGTAATGTGATCAATGATAGAAAATAGAGCTAAAAACTCTTCACACCTTTACATGTCAGATTAGTAATTAAAATGGTAAAGTGTAGTAGTCGCAAAAAGAGTTGGATATAGTTCTCTTCAGTTCCATTTACCACTACAACTACACACTAAAATGGTTTGCAAATTTTGTATATTAAAGAAAAAAATTAACTATTTGTAACCAAATTGGTCCAAGTAGAATTTTTATTTAGGAAGGAAGTTGTTACTAGAAATTTTGTGAACAATCCATGCATTTCTAATCACATTTATCAACATATAAGGATAATACAACTAACTTCCAGGAAATTATGTACCTAATGGGGATATGATAAAATAGTTCAACTATTGTTCCTGTTGAAACTTTAAATTGTATTTCTTATTAGAACTATAGTTTCTTTTTTAAATGCATTATTAGTTTCTATGTTTAACATATGTTAACATTTTAGTATACACAAACTGATCAAATACCTTATAAACAAGTTGAAATGAGTATATCTACATAATAATTGTATATATGTATAGATTAACTATATGGAATATTAATAAACTAATACTTGAAAAAGGTTTTGGGTAAATTGCACCCTAGAATTGATCAAAATTGATGTTTTATGCTTTCTTAACCGTCAGAAGAAAATATAAAATTTTACCTCCCTATAACCCAACTCGACTAGTTGGTTTGGTTTAATTTATAATGTTAGATAGCATGGTTTAATTTTATGCCAGTCCTAAGAAGTATGTAGTAGTAGAGACATCATTAACATCCATTCTCTTATAGAATGGAGCTCTTGTTTCTTCAATTATTACATGTTGTGTGGCATGTAGAACCTACAACAATGAATTTCTTTAAGGGTACCTTGTGATCTTGATGTTTGATGCATCCTTTTGTGTGGTTTTTATGGGATCAAAACTAATAAAACAAGTGATAACATTAAAGATAATTCTAGTAGTAATTAAAATTTGCAAATTATACCATGGATTGTAGAGAAGGCATGTAAGGTGGGTGGATACATAAAATATTTCTTGGAAGTTAACACTATAGGAAAGTGTTTTAAGGGAAGGGGTAGTCACTAAGACAAAGCCCTAGAGGATCCACTTTTCTTCTTCAAGACAAAGCGCAAGATCTCAACATTAGAGAACTCCAACACAAGGTTCTATGTTGAATGTTATATAATTTCCCATAAAGAGAAACATGATAATGAACTTGATTAATCAAGTATATAATGGATTCATATTAAGCTTTTTTTCTTTCATTTTGAATACATAACTATGCATATTAGTTTACGACCAATGAACACACAAATAATCATGACATTATTGAATATTATATAAAAAGGTAGAACCCATAGCATAATTTTTCATCACATAACTTCATCTTATATTTTTTTAAGATCTATTCATAAATTTAGGGATTACAACGTGATACATGTGACACTTTGAGCTATTAAATAACATATAAATAAATATATATATATATATATATATATATATAATAAAACAAAGAAGATCACATGTCAAGTGTATTTAATCTTAAGACATATTTTATCGACTCGAATGATAAGCGTCCATAACTATTTTTCTCCTAGATATGACCATCACCTAGTTGAATTCGTCTTCTTAATACAAGTAAAGTAATCCTATGAGATAGATCATTGGACCTAGAGTTATCAAATTGAAACATTAAGATTGCTAGAAATGACATAAAACTTAGAAAAGAATCAATGAAATCAAGTAATGAACAATAGCAAATTTTATTTAAATTATTCATTTATGAATATTTTGATCTCTCAAGTTTATCTCATAGTAATTGGTTGAGAATCAAAAAAGAGATCTTTGACCAAGAAATAGATCTAAGATTTAAGGAGTAAAAACTAGTAGAACTTAAAAGGAACATATATATCAAACCCAAATTCCAAATTTTTGATCTGTTTCTTGTGTGAGTTATATAGATTATTCCCCCCACTATAGTTATAAATATAGGTCCAAATTCTTCAAAGATGAATGCTCTCATTGATGAAAGCCATAATATCTCTTAAAGTTACTACTGAGGAAGATCAAGAGGCCATAAGTTGTAAGAGTGCTTTGGAAACATATGAAACCAACTAATATTGGTCACTCAATAAATATTTTAGTCAAATGTCATTAGAAGTTAGTACAATAATACTCACTATAGATATTCTATAACGGATAGAATGACCAAGATTGACTAAGTTTCAGGGGTAGGATAACATGGTATACATTTCTTGTTTTGGAATTTTTGATTATATGTGAGTTTAATTGTTAAGAAAAGGATTTAAAAATAAGATAGTATAACTATTTGTTTAATTATTCAAAATGAAAAACCAAAAAATATGAAGTGACAACATGTATAACACTTTTACTTATCGTAGTTGAAACAATTATTATAATTTTCATGTCTCAAATAAGAAAACTATTTAACATTTTTATAATTTAATATTTATATAAACACATGTAGAAAAAAGTAATATTTTATTCAAGACTATATGTGTTGTCCATCGAATATAGTTTTGCATATCAATATACATAAATAAAATTCAATTAATTGACAACCTCATTTTCTTCATTCAACTTATGACTCTCAATACATAGTTTTTTTATAATCCATTTATACAACATGGGTGCACATCCCCTACATGTACGTGCAACTAGAAATAAATTTTACCTTTTGACCTTATTTTCTAGTGTCTCGGTGGTTCTCAAACCCAATAACTTACTCTATAACAAATAATAGAAATTACCATTTATGGTACTTTGTTTAGTTTAGAAAATTGTCCTGATTTTCAATTTTGAATTTGAAACCTCTTAATATAAACTAATAACTTTTCTGAATTTGATGCCAATTCTTGTGGGTAAATAATCTCATGTTCTTCACTTTTTTGTATAAGACACGTAGTTTCTTTCTCAATTAATTGATCATTTCAAAAAAAATGCCTATGCTTTCTGTTCAACTATGGTCACATAAAATATCCTAAAAGGGTAAGATAAATGTGAGATCATTGATATTATATTTGAAAAATGGGATAGTGTAGTCATTATGATCTATTTCTCAAATGGTGGGTTGATTATTTTCAAAACACTACTATTAAACACACACATTATGAATGTGAAAAAATCACTACTACTAAACACACACATTATGAAACCAAATATAAAGTTAGACAAATATTATATTTAACATATCACTCATAAATTTTATAACATGTATATAAAACTTGAAAATAATACAATTCGTATACAAGATTATTCTAGACAAATAGTTATATGAAAATTCAATATATTTGCAAAATGAAACCTAACATTCATTGGGGTAAAATACACGCACACACACAACACACAAGCACACACACATATATAGATATATATAAATATATATAAATGTATATATATAAATATATATATATATATATATATAAACATATATATATGAGTGTTCATTCAATACCCACGTGGGTAGCCTAGATTTCACTATCTTTCAGACCAAAAAGTAACTATACGGTCAAAAGAAATAACTAGCTGGACAAAAAAGTAACTATGCGACTTGAAAAGTAAGTTGGGCCATAATACACATCAAATATATATGATTGTATATTTTTTATAGCTGTTGCAAATGTAACTATCGATGTTTGAAATGTAATATTTTGCAAGGTAAAGTAAACATGTACATGTTAAAAGTAGGAAACTCCAAAATAAAGTAACTGAAATAGGGGGCAGGTAGCTATCCACGTGGGTATTAATATAATTTAAGGACTTCCCCAAGAAGTTATTAAAGCAATCAAAGAATTCAAAAATAATATCCTACTTGTGAAACTCACTAGTGAGAATTATATTAAAATAATCTCAGTATCTAAGGATTGGAAAAAATTAATAAATTTCAATTCAGTCCACTGCATTCAAATTGGAGTATCATCTCTAGATTATGTTAAAACGATTGAAGGAAGTTTTCAAAAGAATTCAAAAAGGAAAAAAAATTGACAAAGAATTTGTCAAAGTTAGAAGAGCTCTAGGACTAAGAGTTCTCTGCCAAGTGAGGGAAAAATTAATTAATAATAATCAAATCTAGTTACATAAAGCTTCAAACAATATGATCATTCTTTCCTTGATAAGAAGATCCACTGTATCAAAAAAAATTAATTTAGAAAGATTTCTACAAAAAATAAAAATGGTACAAATAAAATCAAGTTGTAGATGTCAGAAAGTATTCTTCCAGCTTAGAAAGCATGAAGGAAAAATATGCTCAAAATGTCAAGACACAGTAGTAGTAGTAGTAGTCATTACAAAAGGACAACAATCGTAGCAGCCAAAAAACTCCAATTGCCAAGATGTCAGCAATGACGATTAAAAACAATAATGCACCAAAGATGCCATCCATGATGACAGAGAGCATCAATAATATAAAGCTTTCTCAAGATGACAAGTGTTCGATAAAAATGTAAAAAGAATAGAAACACAACAATAATGTAGGCGTCTTTCAAACGCCAAAGATGAAGTTGAGGGTGTCTATATAAACGCCCAAAGAGTGTGTAATGGGCATCGATCCTAGCCGGAGAGAGACCTGCATGTGTATATGTTCTAGTATTCCTAACTATTCAGTTTCAATAAAGAAAAGAGCATCAACTCTACTTTGATTCCATTTCAAGAAAATGTGTCATGCACACTAAATTTCTTTGCGTAATAAACCAACTTTAGCAAGAGATAGTAGTGCTTGTACTACTCTAGAAGAGGAAACTCGTGTGTAACATGTTACACTCTCCATTCCAAACTATCTTCACCTATCGAGAGTTATCTCTCCCTTAGCTTCTTCTGAAGTCCATTGTCCAGAAAAGTCTGACTAAGCAACGAATGCACAAGGACGTTGGGACATCCAGGCTATAGGATAATGATAAGGAGTTTGAGATCTAGAACGTTGATGTCTAAGGATTGCTTCTCTTAGAAATTATTAAGAGAAGATTGACTAGAAATAAAGAATAGCAAAAGCAAGGTGGGCAACCCAGGTATATAGATTCCATTTTGCTTTACATAGTACTCATAGTGTTACAATCTAGTTGCTGAAAAGCTAGTTTCTTATGCGTCAAAGAGACATATCAAGTATGAAAATGATAAAAATTCTTGATAAAATAAGTAATAAGCATAGACAAAATTATACAGCCTCAAAAGCATACAACACCCATTAGGGCAGTTTGAGTATGTTTTCAAAGCAAAACAAGAAAAAAAAAATCAATATTTAGATTTTATAATTTCTATGTTTGCTATCTCTAAATGGTATCAGAGCCAACCAATGATCTAAATTTTATAAAAATAAATAATTACATAATTTTATATCTTATAATTTTTGTTCAAATTATAGGAGAAGAATCACAAGAGGAAATGCACTATGATATAGAACATGAAGCTATATACAAACAAGATAATTTAAAATGCCTAATAATAATATAGATGAAGCTTCAGATCTAGAGTTTGAAGTAAACATAGATTAACATGTAAAAAAATTAGAAGTACAAGTTCATGAAAATATTTCAAAAAACTTTTAAAAAGTTCAAGAAATGATAGTAGAATTACAGAAAATAATGGAATATTTATATGAAAAAAATAATGAATGTATATAAAAAATAATTCTATTCCAAACAAGTGGAAATGATATAAGTTTATGTCTCCTCCAGATAGAAGAAACAAATGACTTTAAAATTGAACAATTAGAAAATAAATATTTAGAGGCTGAAGTAGAAGAATTAGATAACTTAAGCTAAGAAATTATTAGCCTAACGGAAAAAGTCAGAACTATAAATATAAAACCAATACATGGAGAGCCTTCTAGTAGTAAAGTAATAATGTTTATACCAACAACTGTCCCTAGTGGACAATCAAATAGAAATGAAACTCCAGAACAATAAGGAGCAGATAATGGTCAGATCCTAGCTTTCGAACAAAACCCACAAATACAAATAGATACAAAGGAATTAACTGGGTATCAGATAGAAGACCAAAAAGTATTTCTCTAGAAACCCCAGTAGAATATATGGATAAGAATATATTAGTGTAAATGAAATATATTTAAATATAAATTGTTTCAAAAATATAGATGAAGGAATAACAAGATGGGCAAAAGCCACATATCTATCGATAACAGCACAAAGTTATGATATTGACACATCAGTAAGATTTTGCCATTTAACCTTCCAAGGAATTGTAGCAGATTGGTGGAAATGATTAACTGATATGATAAAGAAGTGGTAAAAGAAACATCAACTACCTTAGCCCAAGTGGTAAATAATTATGAGAATGAATTACGTAGAGAATTTCTAAGAGAAATATGGAATACAAACATAGATATAGAAAAAGAAAAAGAAAATCAAAGATTTACTTTCTTATTATATAATCTAATGTTTTGTGACATGTGCCTTATAGATGATTATATGTAAGTTTCAAGAATACTTCTTTAATATATATGATAGAACAGATAAAGAAAACTACAACAAATAAAAGCCTACTAAATTTATTTTATACAAAAATACCCGATCCCTGGGGTTTTAAGGCTATATAAGTTGTATCCCCAATATATGGGGCAAAGAGTAGATACATTAGGAGGAAGAATAGTGGTTTTAAGAATGAAATTAGAAGAATAGTGTGCTTAAACCACACTAAATAGAAAAATAAACAAAGTAGTAAAGTAAGGACATTTTTTTTCACAATTAACACACCCAACAACATTAGGATGTGAACCAATATGATATAATATACAAAATAAATATAAATTTAAAAAGAAGAAGAGATTTGGTTTTAAACCAAAACCAAAGAAAAAATATTACTGAAGAAAAAGAAACTATAATAAGAATGTCAAAAACCCAAAAGAATGTAAATGCTTTATATGTAAATAAAAAGGACACTATGTAAATAAATGTCCAAGTAGAGGATCTAGAAAAATTAATCAAAAGCAATTTGAAGAAATAATAGATGAAGAACTATCTGAAATAGAAAGCATTCAGGAACTGTTCAGTTAACAGATGATGAAAAATCCGGTGGATCAATCTATTATTTCTCAGATACAGAATCAGATTGAAGAAGAAATAATTGAAGAATAGTAAGAAGAAGCAGGAAACTTCTTACAAGAAGTGTTAATAGATAGAAGATTATTTAATCAAATTAGAAGTATTGAATTAAAATTAGAAAACTCAGATGGATTTAGAACATCTCTTTTTGAAAAAATTACTCAAAGAAAACATGTCTTCTATTATGGAATAACCAACAAAGAGATGCCTATGCATATTGAATATAAAAAAATTAGATAAATATACCCTTACTTTGAAAAAAAGACTTCTTGAGGAGAATGAAAAAAATAAAAGATATATCGAAAATAGGATGGATACATATAGGATCTATCCAAATGATAATCAAAGCAACTTTTTGAGAAGGAATAGATTCACCAACTACTATTGTATTAATGAATAATGGAATTAATGACAGAAGAGAAGCTACATTAGGAATATTACAAGGAAACCTTAGCCATCAAAAATTAATATTTAACATTTATATAAAAATAAGCATAAACATTAAATATAATAATATCAATAGAACTTTAAGTTTGATACAAGACTTTCAAAGACCAGAATTTATGAAAAAAGACTCATTTCCATATTCAATTACCTATATTAGATGCTATGCTCTCAACAAAACACATCACTTTGACAAATTTGAGGACAAATAAATTATAATACTTCCTAAACTATTTAAGGAAGTAGGGAACAATACAAAACCAGATATAATCATAGAAATAGAAATTCCAAAAGTTCTTGTTTTATCCAAAACTTCCTCTTGGTCAAAAAAATCACAAATGAGACACCCATCGGTCGACAAAACAATTTGAACGAGAGACTATCAGAAGTCTAGTTTGAATATTTCAAATCATTGCAAGAAACTTCACATCTATAAAAATATTTTGGATTGGATAATAGAAGTTCCATACATGATATCTATTTCTTTCTACTTTGATGTCATAGAACTTGTTGAAATTACTTCAAATCTAGTTGAAAAATATAAGAAGAAAAAGAACAAATTATCTAGTATGCTGGATTTGTTGAACCCAAAACTAAATGAGCATAATACACACAATGTTTTTCACAAAAACTGATTAGATGATCTTATAAATGTAAGATCAAGTCTTTGTTTTTTAAATAAACTTGCATTATATTTTTTCTCATTTTGATCATAACATTAATATTCAATAAATTTTTAATATAGTTGATTTAAATTTCGATACTCTTGCTAGAAGCATACATCTCTTGCTAGGAAAATTTTAAAGTTATCTTTACATAAAATTTCAAATAGTATAAATAGGATGGATAACTAGTTACATTTTTATAATCATGTTGACACTAATGAACTTGGATATTTCCTTAACATGATCTTATCAAATGCATTTAGTAATGAAACATGTATTATAGAAGATTCTGACAGTTTGCACTATCATTTCAAAAAATGAAGAAGAATAAAAATGATTTGAGTATGATAACTTATTCTAGATAAGACGTAAAAAGGTCATGCACCTTATTTACATATGATCTTTGATCTTAATATGTTCCATCACGTTCATTCTTGTTGTATTTACATGTAAAAAATGTTGGTATCATATTTAGGGGGGTATTCCACTAAGAGGAATTCATCTTATCTTTTTATTTTCTACCATTTGAGATGACAAAGGGGGGACAAAAATTTCATAACTAACATTCTTTGATTTGTGTTTATTTGTTGGTATACCAAACAATTTGACTGAGGTCCTCCTCGATCGACACTATTCTAGACCGAAAGATTGTCAGTAACATAATTCATTTGGATCTTTTGAAACTCATTTTGTTGATTCAATTTTTTACTTGATTTCTTGATTTTTGCATCTATCACGAATGATAAATCATGAAGTTTGGGATCTGAAATGACCATCTTAATAAGTGCATCATTTTTCTTTTATTTGAGATCTATTTATTTGGTTTTATATTATGAGGGATCTCAAAGTCCTTTAATATAACTTGCATATCTTTTTTCTCTTAATTGATTCTCTATATCAATGTAGGCTTAACATCCTTTTACATTTAGTTTAGAGATTCTTTTAGAATTGTTATTATGATGCTTAATGGCATACTATGATGGGATTAACGTCCATTATATTTGGTCTAGAGATTGTTTTTTGACAACATTCTATGCTAAATGGCTTCTCTATATCAATATGGGCATAACATCCATCATATTCTTTTGTTGATTTTGTGTTTAATGGATTCTCCAATCATTTCTGGGACTAACATACCTCAAAAATGGCTAAAAAATAAATTTCAACTTTTTCATTTGATTTTTATGACATTTCTATATCATTGTGGACTTTACATTCCTTACCATTGTTCTAGAGTGTCTTTTTGATATTTTTGCTTTTTTGGATATTTTTATCATGAAGGATAAAATATTCCTTTCATTGATAATTATACAATTCTTTTTAGTGTTCCGTGATCAAATTTCGCTTTTTGACTATGCCCCAATGTGATTAATGTATATAATTGTTTTTATATTTTCTCATAAACTAGGATTCATTTTCAATTGGTACATTGTGTATAAGTTTTTTGTTCTAAAAAATGACTATCTTGTTGGGGCGGGGTCTCGTTGAGGGGGAGCATTGGTAAGTATTGTCCCTTTTTGACTTCAACAAAAGGGGGAGAATAACCAATGAAATAAATTGGCTATCAAAAAATAAATTCAAAGGTATGAAGTTCTAAGTTGGATATTTTCAATTTATCTTTTGAAATATTTGTCATCATCAAAATTGAGGATATTGATGGATTTTTGGATTCGCCAAACTCATATTTTGATGATTCAAATATTTCCCAAATCATATTACAAACATGTGATTAAGAATTTCACATGATCGAAAAATAAAGTCAATATCCAACTACAGAAATCATGCACTTTTACATGTTTGGACATTCTGCAAATCAAGTTATACCATGTATTGGATTGTATACATGTGTTTTCATATGACATGATCGATATGATGTAAGGACAATTGATGATCTTCCTAAACCTACCCAAAACCTTTTTTTCACACATATATGAAGCCTTTAGGGTTGTTAAGTTTCAATAGTTAGGTCATTAGATAAGTTTTCCCAAAGATTGTATATCCTTTCACAAAGTCTATCTCGGTCAAACTCTTCATCGAACGAAAACCAATCCGTCAGACTCTTGGTTAGTTAGGATATAGCCATTTGATAACTTATGTCCTTGTTCATCCTCTTTTGAATAAATTCTCAACTGAGATGGTCGGTTGAAGTAATGTTCAACTGACAAAGAAATGTTGTGACTTGTTGGACAAATAAGATAGACATACACATAGCCATTAGAGAAATTTGAGCCAATATAAGTGCTAGGTTGAAATATTTCTCGACCAAGATAGTTCTTAATCAAAATAAATCTCGCTGAGACAATTATGGAACCAAAGTCTATTAACGATCTAATTATTTGTTGCAACTAAATTGATTTGATCCTAACTGCTAATTCTTGACCAAGAACTTCCTAGACACTGCCCACACTTACCCTAACCACTTATAAACATTTTCTATATATAGGAGTGGCCTTAGGACACTTAGATACAACTATTGAACATCAAACATCATATATAGTGTCATACACTGAGCTAAGTACTAGTCATATTTCTCAAAGAGCCTAGTCCCTACACCTCATATTGATAACAATCTCGACTAAGCCCAAACATTAGTTCGAATGTCATCTCCACCAAATATAACCTTGCCTAAACCATTTGTGGAGTGGATCATCATCACTTGTTAATAAGAGGTTTATAGTATATCTTTTACAGAGCATTGTAATCTCCTCTTCTCTTCTTGTTCATGTGTTATGGTTTTATGTTGCTTCTCACTACTTCAAGGAATAAGGTTGTGGTGAAGCTCTCTTGGTGCTACTTCTCAATTGAAGATTGTGACTAAGGTGATGGAGGTTGATAGGAATCATCTCTAAGTGGGTAACCTTGAAGCGGCATGTGAAAGAAGGTGGTAGTTACTCCTTGCACTGAAAAGGAGGGTTTGTCTTGAGCCACAAAACACATCGATCTTTTCACTAAATATATGGCCAAATATTTCCATGGTTTTTAGTTTGGACTTGGTGTATCTGGATATGCAGAGGGTATTTTGCACGCTACTAATAGGGTCCTAAACAAGCAACATGAAGATGGGACTCTTTTTATGATTATAGTGGATATTACTAATGCCTTCAACCTTATGTACAAGTGAACATTACTTCCTGAGGTGAGGGTGAGATGCCCGTATATTTATTTTTTAGTGCAATTTTTATATGATCAAGTAGCACATTGTACATTAGGGATCATTATATCTTTTCAACCACACAATTAAAATAAGGTGATCTTCAAGGGATGCTTCATTTTTCCCTTGTACTACATCCACTTATTCATGAGATTAGAGACAAGTGTAAACTTTTCTTGCATGCTTGGTATCTTGATGATGAGACCATTATTGGAGACACGAAGGAGGTGTCCAAAGTGCTTGATATAATTCAATAGACATGTCTAGGTTTGGGTCTTATTTAGAACATTTGTAAAACTTAACTTTTTGGCTACATGTGATGGTAGGAAGCTTCAAAAGTGGTTGTTATCTGTAAAAATCTAGAGACCTTTGTTGGAATGAAGTTACTTGGAGGAGTGGTTAGTAGGGAGAGAGGCTTTATTGAGTGGTTATCCATAAGGAGGGATATGAACTTGTTGAGGTAATTATTCATCTTCCAAATTTGGGTGATCCATAGAGTGAGAATGCTTTTCTTTCTTGTCTGGGTATTTCCAAGAAGATGTTTGGCTTATAGATGCATTAACCTTTATACATGGAGGAGGCTTCAACATTGTTTGACACGGGTTTTCTAACATCTATGCGTCCTTTTTTTGGGGACCTTTAGTGGTGAATCTCTTCCCTGTCTATGTGTCATAGTGGCTTGGGAATTTACTTAGTGATAGAAGCTTCCTCATATGCTTTTGTGACCTCCAAGACCTAGCCTTGGGTGGTTCAAGATTATATTTTGTGACGCACTGTGAATTGTGGTATAGACTCTAATTTTCATATTGCTTTATATTATCTTTGTGTCAGTATCCCAACTTACAAACCTAGTAGTTTTTCTCACAAGGAAACCACCCCCTAGAGCCCACCATGTGTTGATCAGTTCCCTTTATAGGAAAATTATTAGGGAGATGGAAGTTAAGTTTGAGATGATCATTAAATAAAAGGAAGTTTTTGGGTGTCTACAAGTTGATCATGCTCAAATTTTCTCCTTGTTATTCTTATTCATGGATTAGGCTTGCACATGTCACATGTGGAGTATTATTCTATCCTCAAGTATTGTCTTATGATTCCTTTATCTCCAGTTGATGAGATATGCCCAATTTTTCATAAGCCATGCTTGGACACTTTCAGGGAGCATGTTGTTCATTATAGAGAGTTACCTGGCTTCAAGTACAGACATGATATTATTCAAGATGTTCTCTTTGTTGTACTCAAACATGCAGGAATTAGTATAAACATGAGGCACCTATTTACTTTGTTACTTATCCATAAGAAGAAAGATCAACTCTTACACCACATGATGTTTTAATTTTTAAATGGGTTAGAGGCAAGAATGCATGTGTAGTTCTAACAGGGGTTTCCCACTTTTGGTCCTAAGGAGTGGGGTATTTGTTATAGGAAAATCTGCTCTCAAAGATGCATCAACCAAAGTGGCCAAGTAGGAGAAAGTGTGCAATGACAATCAACACATTTGTATTCCTTTCAGGTTTGACACCTTTTGTTTCTTATAACTAGAACTATGGAACTTCTCAAGAGGGTTCAAAACATTATGAATAGTAATGTCATTACATGCAAATCTATGGATGTAGTATTTGGGAGGACTGGTTTTGCTATCCTGAAAGGGTTTACAGCGCAACTTACTTCCTGTCTTCCTTCCATCTTGATGTGATTCTTTTCCATATTTTGTAAATTATAGTCAAAGAGATATTGTAAGATCCTTAAGTTTTTGTATGTTTGGATTTTATGATTATATATATATATATATATATGTATATATATGCACACACACACTAGTAAACATACACAGGACACACATGTGAATCAAAATTTTGTATTGTATCTTTATAAATTAAATGAGGAGAACTAAATTTATAGAGATAATAAGTATTTATTTGAGTGATTAGATAACTAGTTTGTGATTAAATGGTGTTCCAGTGACATATTTAGTAATACAAATTAGGCAAATTTAAAAGGTCCTAATTTTTTAACAAATTGTTATTATATAAATGGGTTGATTGAAGGAAATGAGAGAATATGAAGGTGAATTTACCATCCAAAATTCAATGAACTAGGGGTATTAGAAGAGAGAAATATTTGGATGTAAGGGAATATACATAGATTTTATAGGGAGAAGATTATCTTGGCTAGTTGTGGGATGATTGTCATCAAAAAAACAAATATATTAAATAATTTGAAGTATATAGAATATTGGTACAAGTGGATTAAGAAGGATATCATAATTTTATATTTTTTTATTATGACTTTCTAGAGTAATTGAAATAAAATTACATGATAATAATTCATAAGACAAACTTTCATGCACCACATTTTCTAGTTTTATATGTAATCCTGATTATAAAAGAAAGCTAAAACATGTAGAGATACTAGTGTTCATTTGCATATTGAGACCAAATGATATTCAACCATACCCAAATACCTTGTGTTATGTTCAACAACTTTGAAGTTACATCATTACACCATGAGGATGTGTTATTTCCTTGTCTTGATCATTTTGATATTCTAGATAAATATGGCTTTGTTGAAAGACTAACATGATGTTTTATACTTCATCTCATCTTATTTATTACTACATCATTGAAATTAATACTCCTAGAAGATAAGAGTTACATTAACACTTTTAACAAATCACACATATTTACGTATTGTTAATGAATCGTTTTTTTTATCGGGTAAAATATTACTATAAATAAAAGTATAGAGGACCTATATTGTGCTGTACAAGGCTAACTACAAAACAAACCCCTCAGGGTACTTAACTACAAAAGCCCCAACGCATTTTCACAGTGAGGTCTAAGCCTTTATAAAGCACATGTTTAGCCTTACACACAAAATAGTAGTCTCTCTGTAAGCACATCAAAGCCTTGGAATTTATCCAGCACCCTACCGCCATGTAACCTAGCATTTCTTTGCTGTCAAACCAAGTAAATCAGAGCCGAAAAGCCTATACTCACAAAATACCCCAAAAAGTGCTCCCTAGCCATCTTGGTGTGCAGCCAATCCAGGATATCCGAGAGAATAGAGGGGGGAGTCCCACCCCACACACATTTGAGAGTCAAGCATATCCACAGATATTTTGAGTAATCACAATAAAAAAAAGAGATGCCCATGGGATTCATTCTGCTGCTTGCACAAACTGCAAACCGGATCAACCTGCAGTCCCCACCCAATCATCCTATCAGCAGTAGGTAGCTGGCCCAAGATACATCTGTAGAGGGTGCAGATCCACTTGGGAGTCTGCATTTTATTCCAAACGATCGTGAACCAAGGAATAGGAGGCCCAGCCATCCTCTGAAGCCTCTGATTGGGAACCCCACAACACCAAAGGTTTTGGTTCAGTTGGTTGTACTCATGCTTCACTGATTACCACATAAAGATCAGTCTTCTCCAGACCAAGGAAACCCCCATCGCTGGTAGCACGCTGAGATTGACACCATACCTCGCTCTCAACCATGCCACCCAAGGGGAATCAGGCCTCGTAAGAAACTTGTCAATATGGTAGCCAGTAGCTCTATCTTCCAGGTGCTGAGGATCCATCGGCCCGAGGCCCCCTTGCTCCTTCAACCTCACAATCATGTCCCAAGCAACACTGTTCCCTCTCCCGCCCCAGAGGAATCCACTCATAATGCTCCTAGCTTTGTCAATGATGAATCTGGGCTACTCTGCCAGCCTGGACCAGTAGTTTATCTTCACCGCAAGAACCGACTTGATTAACACCAAGCGACCATCCATGGAGATGTTATTCCGGCCCATCTATCCACTATGCCCCTATGGTCATCAATCACTGAGCTATAGTGAATCTTACATGTATGTGTTGGTATGTATAATGTGACATATGAGAATTCTCTCTCTCCTCAAACATGTGTTATTCACTTCCTCATTGCATAAGTATCTCACTCTTTACCTTAACTTCATGATCTAATATGATTTGATGATAAATTGAATCATTTTGGATACTTATGTCTTGTGGTGATATCAAATTTAATATAAAACCTAGTTTTGAGATACTTGATACATAATCATCTTCATTTATATTTTTTATCGTACTTTTGTACATAGCTATAACCTACTCTTGTGTCCAAGTTGTAGAGACAATATCAGTATTTTACGCAGAAAATTTTCTCGATTCTGAGCTAGGATGATAGAGATATGCATGTTTGAATTTTACTTAATTTAATTCTATTTCTATCTCAAAATTATTGCATTTTCATCTAGTTCGGTCGACCCTTTTGAGCCCAATTTGTATGTGAGGCCCAACTGTGAGTTCTTCATTTAACTTGCCAATAGAGATATCTTTTTTCTTTGTTTAGGCCTATCTTGGCTCTTCAATCCCTAGGCCATGGATTTAGGTCTTAATCATACGACTAATACATCTTCTTCAACCTCCATACACTTTATGTTTGGGCAAGGAGAGGAAGGTTTGCCTCCACCTTTTTCCACCTCTTTGGACACTTTTGATCCCCCGAAGCTTCCTATTTAACCCCATTCTTTCATTTTCCCCTATTTTATTTGCATTTTGTAAACCATAGAACCTCCTAGATCTCCTTCTTCTACCTCTCAAACCATGTCAGTGCCACCCTCCACCCCTTCTTCATCCTCTTCCCCGCCTCTACCGGCCTCCTTCTTGATCCGCTTGGCATTACGAGCCATGGGTGTGATGGAGAGGTAGCTTCCCATTCCCAATCTTAGACATCAATGTCTAGATGTAGAGCTTGTCAGAGCTCTGACCACCATAGATACACCCCAGCACAAAGGCACGCAATGGATCGTGCAGGCATTGTGATGAGGGAGGCTAGAGGTGAGCTGACCTGACTGGCCCTGGGCCCAGCAAGAACCAGACAGGCCTAGCGGACACCCCTGTGCACAAACCCTATAGAAGGGAATGAGATCTTGACCTTGGGATGAGATCTTAATGGCCTCCATCGAACAATTAATGTCTGGTGACATCCTCCCACCACTTCTCTAAATTTATTAATACAAATATTCAAAAATCAATATCTCCTACATTTGTTAGCCAAATAGTGCAAATAATATATTATCTTGATGAGATCTATCTAGTGCACTTAATTTCTATGCCTAATTATACTTGTAGATCTTATTATGATAAAAAATGGTATCTTTTGACCTCTTCTGACATGATTGAGGTGCATAATAAGCTAACATAATCTTTTATGACCCATAACATGATGATACCTCTTGAATAGTAAACTTATTCTACTTTGGGCTTGTTTGATGCCTTGGATCATCTTGATTTACTTATAATGTCTACCTTGACCTATTAATGACGCCTTTATGTATATGAATGACAAAACTTGTTCTTATGTGAGACCTTGATCTATTTATCACCATGCAACCATTTAACTTAGAAAATCAATATATTTTGTGTTCTTATATGACATGATTAATCTAAGATCTTATGCCTCATTACCATGAATACGTGACTCAATGACCTACCTTTCTATACTAGTATGCCATATATGTGATGCTAATGCATATGTTGAGTTTTGTGCTCTAACCTTTCTAGATCATACCCTGATGTTATACATACAATCGTGTATACTTTAAATCAGTAATATTTTGATTCTATGTAACTTATCTTACCATGATCTTATATTTATTGTCATGTTTTACTCGTAAATCCTCAACTGTCTAATTTGGGCATTAAAATTACGAAGTTTATCTAGTTATGTCCACATGATGAAACATGATTGTTATGCTAATACCATGCTCTATCTTTTTCAAATCAGTAGCTTTATCATACTATGACACTAAGTCTTAGCTTATTCCACTTCATGCACCATGATGCTTCCATGACTTGGAAATATGACCTTATTGCATGGAATTAATCTTATATGACTTGATCATGAACTTGAATGTTGATAATAAACCAAATCTTAAGCTTCAACTATCTACAACTAAGAGTTCATATACACGTAACATTACTAATAATATGGATGTATCACCTAGATATAAGGTGTTGGTATGACTTTTAGTCTATGATTGAATACTTGCATGCCTTTTGGTCTAAGTAAACAACCAGACGAATCATATGATGATTTGATTATCAAAATCCTTTTAATATAAGGCTCCTTGTTATATCTTTTGCATCTTAGGTTCCCTTAGGATGGGCCATCTCTAGAGATCTTACCATATCTTGCTCACCACTCACAAGGTACACTCAGTCTCTTGACCCTACTATGCAATTTGCTTAGCTGTATTTATGCTTGTATGAATGTTTGAATATATAGTTACTTGTTTGAGCTACATGTTCCCTATGTTTAGTACATTTTTCCCCTAAAAAATGTTAAAAAAACCTTGATCATAATTAAACGTGTCCATTATACAAACCTTGTGTATCTGCCTATATTCTCAGGGTAAGGGAACAAGGCATGTTGGAAATAGGGTTATCTCATTGAGTTAGGTCTTGAGGTCCCTCACATATAAAAAGGGGTTGGCTAATGTTGATTACTCCTACAAACCCTTCCTTTTAATAAGTTGGTCAATTTCCATAGTATGTTGTTAGGTATAATGGAAATATGCTTAAAACATGTCTTGTATTCAAACAACATAGTGAATTGTTCTTGCCTTGTTTCATTTTCTTAGTTATTATCATGTTTCTATCCAAGCAAGCTTTTGTTACATTCTTAAATTGTTTGCATTCCTTTTCATAGCATACTCAATGCACTCACATTGTTATATTTTGTTTATCAAATATGTAGTTGCCAAATGAAGATACATTGCATTCAAGACTCTAAGTTCTCAAATGAATCAATAAAAGGTATACTTGAATATAGAAATGGGTACATGATTTTCTATCCCATTTTAGTATCTTGTTATATCTTTTTGTTACTGATTTTACATATTTATCGCTTGTCTGAATTATGTGTGCAATTCTACAAATAGGAACCCAAGTCCACTCACCTTAGGCTATGTAGCCACTAGGAGTGTGGAGTTACGATAACAAACAGTTCGATGAAAAATGGTATTAGAGCTAGACACACATGTCTCTATATATGTTTAAGGCATAACAAATCTTAAGAACCTAGGGAGGACTAAAACCTTTCCTTAAAGCATAGAGAGCCTTCTAGCAGATCACCTCTTCCATAAGGACTTCCTAAGCCACCCAAGTAGATGATGATTAGTTAGTCTTCTCATCTCCTCATGTGATTCTTCTCTCTTGACCATTATCACATGATTCCTCAATTATGGGTAGTTTATGCATGGGGAACTAAAATTCACTTGAAATCATGAGATTGATTTAATATGATAATGCCATGATCTAATCTTAAATTGAAAACCCTATTTGATGTAACAAAGTACTCTTTAAAGTGATGTACTGATGAATGTTCAATGTTACCAAATCAAATTAAGTTCTTTCTATATTTGAGGTAAATCTTTGTGTGGTGAATAAGGTGGAAGTCATGTTTGATGAGGTCCCTATTCATTAAACCCATGTTTACTATTGTTCATCAAACCTCAAACATAGTTAAGCAAATTGTTCCCCTATTTAAAATATACAATGCTCATGGCACGTAATGACTATCTTTAGACCCCTAGATCACAATGTGATGACTTCGATAAGATAGGAATTTACTTATTGACTTCTATGCCACTTTTCTAGCTCAATTTTTAATAATGTAATGGATATGGATCTCACTTTTACCCTATTATGCTCAAACTCCTAAGCCCTCAATCTAACTTCTTGATTTTCAAAATAAACCCTTACCTTTATCTAGAAAGTAAGGGAATGAAATTATGACCTTGAACTCACAAAATATTGTAATATAATTTCCCTATTAACGATCTTGACATTTGACTCATGATCTTTTGAAATATGATTTGATAATTGATACTCACCCTATTTGGATATGCTTGATGACTCATGATCAATGTAGACTAATGTGCTAGATTAGGGTGGTGGTTGACTTATGAATCCCTTAAGCTATGTGACATTCACTATTATGACTACCTCTAAATTTGCATCTAGTGGATTCTATAGAGTTTGCAGGGTAACTCCTTCCACTCTATTTTGATTTCTTGACCCAAGTCTCTAATTGGTCAAAGCCATGATGATATTGATACTAGATCTTCAGTCTTGATTTAATTATGATCTTGAAATATGATGATGCTGACTATAGTCAACAGTTAAGTTCCTACAAGAAATAGGTCTAGATCATCCATCAACCTCAGATACCATGACAGTGACATTTGATGTTGATACTATGAAAGGTTGCTTGATTGTTCTTGGTGGATGTATATGGACTAATAATCACCCCTAAGGTATGAATAGGAACCCAAACCCTAGCTTAGAAATGTTTGGACCAATGGCATTGTTGTTCAAAATTGACTCTCGATATTGAAAATGACCATGTGACTCATGATTATTGATCATGATTTTGACTTGAATCCTATGATCACCCTATTTTGATCGGGATATTACCCTCGATATATGACTAGTGACTCTCATGTTCCCAGAAACTCAAAATTTTGAAATGCCCATTATGTTGATTCACTCAATTTATGACTTAGCAGTGAGCTCAATGTGGACTAGGGTGGGGCCTTCCATCAATTTTGAGAAGGAAATCATGATGTTGAAGTATGATGTTGGTCTCAAATTTTTGTAATATGAAATCCCAATCATGGAACCCACCTAGGCAAATTTACAAGTTAGAACCTTAATTTTTGGGAATGAAGTTCATGCCTTACTATTGAACTCTATTCAATTGACCTAAAATGTGATCTATCCAAATTTGTGATCTATATAATAATGTCTCAAAACTTGTGTTTTATGTGATGAACATACCAAGATTAAGAAACAATGTGACTTTAGCTTGACCATGTTTCTCAATTGCTCGATATGAAATATCTTGATATTAAAACAATACCAAGTGTACTGTGATATGGAATGTTGAAACCCAATCTCAATTGATTACTGGATTTAATTTTGGGGATAAAATTTCTTGTGAGTTGGGAAGGATATGGAATATTCTTTGGCACTAAATTGAATCATTTTGGATACTTATTTATTGTGGTGATACCCAATTTAATATAAAATTTAGTTTTGAGCTACTACACACATAATCATCTTCATTTAAATTTTTTATCGTACTTTTGTACATGCCTATAACCTATTCTTGTTTCCATTTTGTAGAGGAAAATCTCACAATTCCAAGGCACCAAATTTTCTCGACTTAGATCTAGCATGGGAGAGATGAATGTCTAAATTTTACTTAATTTAATTCCATTTCTAGCTTAAAATTGTTTCCTTTTCATCCAGTTGGGTCGGCCATTTTGGGCCCAATTCAATGGTGTTGCCCAACTACGAGTTTGCCTCTTAACATTCCAAGAAAGATATCCCTTTTCTAGTTTTTAGGCCAATATCAGCCCCTCGATCCCTAGGCCATGGATTTAGGTCCTAATGCAACGGCTAATACATCTTCTTCATCATCTGTACACTTTGTATTTGGGCAAGGAGAGGAAGATTTGGTGGCACATTTTGCTACCTATTTTGACACTTTTAATCCCCCAAGATAACTATTTAACCCTCCCCTTTTTTATTTGCTCCTCTTTTCTTTGCATTTCATAAACCCTAGATCCTCATAGATCTCCTTCTTCTACCTCTTAAACCATGGCGACGCCACCCATCCACCCATTTTCCATCCTCTTCCCCCCCCCCTCTACCGGCCTCCTTCTTCACCCGATTGGCATCACGAGCTATGGGTGTGATGGGGTTGAAGCTTCCCAACCTTGATCCCAAATAGCAATGTATGGTTGTAGAGCTCGTAGGAGCTCCGACCACCATAGTGCCACTGTGGCACAGAGGCACGCAACGGATCGTGAGGGTGTTGTGACAAGGGAGGTTGGAGGTGAGCTGACTCAATTGGCCCTGGGCCCAGTAAGACCAGACTGGCCTAGTGACCTCCCTTGTGTGCCAATCCTAAAGAAGGGCGTGAGATCTCAACCTTGGGATGAGATCTCAACGCCCTCCATCGAGCAATTAATGTCTGGTAACATCCTCCCACCTCTTCTCTAAAGTTGTTAATACAAATATTCAAAAATGAATATCTCCTACATCTGTTGGCTAAATAGTGCATATAATATATGATTTTTATCCTCTCGATGAAATCAATCCAATGAACCTAATTTCTTGGTCTGATTCTACTTGTATCTCTTGTTATGGTAAAAATGGCATGTTTTGACCTCTCTCACTAAATTAATAGTACATAATGTGTTAATATATTTATGACCAAAAACATGATGATACCTCCTGAATTATATCCTTAATTTTCCTTGGTTTTTCTTGATGCCTTGGATAATATTGATTACTTATGATGTCTACCTTGACCTAATTGTGACCCCCTGTATGTATATGAATGATGCATCTTATTCGTATGTGAGACCTTGATCTATTTATCACCATGTAACCTTTTAACTTTGAAAACATGTAGGTTTTGTGTTCTTGTATGACATGATTAGTCTAAGATATTATGCCTCCTTTCCATGAACACCTAATATGATTGAATCACCTACCTTTCTACATTAGTATGCCATATTTGTGATGTTAATGCTATGTTGAGGTTGAGCTATAACCTTGCTAGATCATGCCCTAATGTTATACATACAATCTTTTTAACTTCAAATTAGTAATATTTTGTTTCTATGTGACTTATTTTACCATGATCTTATATTGATTTCCATGTTTGACTCTTAAATCCTCAAGTGCCTAGTTTGTGCATTAAAATGACTCAGTTTACCTAGTTGTGTCTATGATAGAGTGAGTTTTTACTTATATTTTCTCCCTCTTGTAAATTTATTATTTCAAATAATGCATTGAACCCTTTCGTTTTCTTAATTGATTAAAAGTGATTATTAATTTCATAAAAATCCAAACCCGAATTTCATAGTAGATGAAATCCATGTATTAGGGTGCATAGTCAATTTGTATAATAAAATTTTGAAATTGACACTCAATTTGATACCAAGGTTGGAATATGATATTGTGAAGATCCACCTAAAATTTTGTTGCAATTTGATAAATTAATTAAGAGTTATAAGTTTTGCAAATTATGCACATTATTGCATTTATTCAAACCTAGGACCTAAGTTGAAGTTTTTTCACCAAATATGTGACATATAAATGTCACACACACCCCTTGACACGGACCTTTAGTATTGGCCCTGCATTTCTAGTCATCCAATCTCCTTGATTGCAGATCAACAAAAATCCAAAAGTAGGAAACTTGTCACCTACCTTCGACAAAGGGCAGGGAGGTGAGATCAGACCAGATCTCCAGCAAGCCGCCACCTCGCTCCTAATCTTGAAGATTCTTCTGACTAGATAATGCTATCTTGCAAAAATGAGCTCAACAAACCCTATCTCGAGCCCCCTCACCTTAGGAGTAGGGAAAACCAACTCCCTTATCTCCCTCTTTCTCACTCTGGAGGCGACCAACAAACCCCAAACCTGACCTAGCCCTAAACCTAACCCCGAACCTATAAAAGAACCCTATTGGAGTCGCCGCCACCCCTTCACCTTGACCCCATACTATAAAGCCTACTTGTGACAATAAAACCTCCCTATTGCATCCATGTTTCATAGCAGCACCACTGTGCAACTTCTTTTAGGGCTTTAGATCTCGATGCTTCTCTCTCTCACTCACCACCCCCACACAAACATCCAACACTAGTCGAGCTTGGGCGACATCTTTCCACCTGAGATAGGAGCTTGTTGCTCCCTTTCCCCTCCAGCATTGGTGAGCCCTCCAACATGTTCTTACGCTCTGAAGGAGGCTCGTGCAAGGAGAGGAGGGACTCATGGGGCCAATTGGGCCTATCAGCGGACGCCACCTCAGTAAGCTCAGGCACGAGTCAACAAAAGCTAGTGGAGCCGTGTGCTTGCTTCGGGCCAATCCATGAGTGCCAAATCAGTGATCCGTGATCCAACTCACGAGACATGGGATCCACGTGAGCCGTCGATCCAGTTGGATTTGGCCATTAGTCAAGGTAACACCTTTTTTTTATTTCTTGTTAAATATCAAAGAAAATGAGTTATCTTAGAAAAATCATAGAAATTACTAGGAATGGCATATAGTATTACAATTATATGCCATTTTCATAAAAAAAGTTAGCTATTCGAAAAAAATATCATCTGGACCTAGATCTGACATGGTTGTTAATTAGTTTAATTATGTAATAAAAGTTCTAGCTTAGAGCCTAATGACTATACTTATGTAATTTAATTATGTAATAATGGTTGTTAATTAATGTAACATGGTTAATTGTATAATATAACTCTAAAGGAGTCCCTAAATCTCACTTGGCTTGAAACCCTATCCAAATAGAGACCTTTCACTCTAGACTTATATAAAACCCTAAAATTTTGGTTCTTCCCTAGATATGAATACCTCCATCCATTTTTATGCCTTACTCTAAATAATTATTGACCCTTATGATCATGGATGACCCTAATAACCCTTGATTCAATCTTGACCTATTTGATTTATGGGAATCCTAAAAAGAAATCATTCATGATCTAGCCCATAGTAGAAACCCTAAAGTTGGACATTTCTTTTCTTGAAAAAAATAGGTATCATTAAATAATGGAAACCCTAAAAATAAAGACTTGATCTTGTGAGTCTGAAACAAGGCATATGGAATGAATAAACCCTAATCTAATCATATAAAAGTGAAAATAATCCTAAGTAAAAGACAAACCCTAGTTTGGGATCATATGGACTCATACTGACCCACACCCTTACTTTCTTTGCAGGGTGATCTTTTTACTATCCTGCTAGACTCTTAGAATTCAGATCTAATCAAATCAGGTGTGTGGTCTTTATTGAGTATAATAATAGTTTTCCTTAGTTACATAAGATATGATGTACCTTGGGTGAACTTATTTGCCTATACATTGTTGGATGATTACTAGTATGTATGCTTCACTAAATCTAAATGGAACATAAATGAACTGTTGATGAGTTTTAGCTACTAAGATAAGCACAAATGGGACATGAACCAGTATGTATGTATGATATATTGCCTAATATGGATGTAAGATGAATTTCCCATGCTAGATGTATGATAAAGTAGTTTCCCATCATGAATGCCTGAATATAGCTAATATCATTAGCCAGTATGAGCAGGCATCAGGTCAAAGAATCAATATCTCTAAGATGGAGGTGGCTTTTAGCAAGGGAGTGTTGCAAGAAACAAAGGATGCTATTAAAAATTAGTTGGGAGTCAAACAAGTAGACAGACATGCCAAATATTTGGGGTTTCCTACGGCTATTGGGAGATCAAAGAAATAGGTGTTTAGCTTTGTCAAAGATAGAATATTGAAGAAACTTCAAGCCTGGAAAGAAAAGCTACTATCCAAACTGGGAAAGGAAGTGTTGATCTAGTCTATTGTGCAGGCCATTCCTTCCTACATTATGAGCATTTTTCAAATTCTGGCAGGGAAACTTGATGAGATACAAGGTTGCATTGCAAGATTTTGGTGGGGAGCTAAATAAAATGAAAGAAAGTTGTCATGCAAGTGTTGGGCGTCCTTATGTAAACCAAAGAAAGATGGAAGGCTTGGCTTTAGAAATATGCATGTCTTTAACCAAGCTCTTCTGGAAAAATAGGTGTGGAGGCTTATGATGAAACAATCTTCTCTGGCATACAAGTTCCTAAAGGATAGATACTTCCCTTTGACATCTATATTGGAGGCATCAAGGGGTACAATCCCAGCTATACGTGGAGGAGTTTATGGGCAGCTAAAGCTTTGATTCTTGAAGGTATTAAATGGAGGGTAGGGAACGACGAGAACATCAGAATATGGGAGGTCAGTTGGATCTATGAATTCAACAGGGATATGGTGCTTTTACGGGACACGATTTCTTGGCAGCCTTCTCTGGTTAGTGAGTTGATAGATTGGCATTCGAAGGGATGGGATTTGGAGTTGCTACATTAGGTCTTCCCTCCAGAAATTTGTGGGCTGATTGAGAACACTCCTATTAGCACCAGATTACCAGATGACATTATTTACTGGTTGCCAGATAGGAGAGGCATCTTTACTACCAGGTCGACATACTGGCTGGGGTTTTTGAGAAGGAGGGAATTTATTACATCCAGACAGGCATCTTCAAAGTAGATCTGGAAAGTTATTTGGGACCACACATGGTCGTCGAAGGTAGCTCACTTTCTTTGGTGGGTTACTACAGGCGGCATTGCTACTATGGGGAGATTGCTTGATAGACACTGCCATGTGGATGGTTTGTGCATGTTATGCCATGAGGATAAGGAAACCATTCAGCACATGCTCTTTTGTTGTGTAGAAGCCAGAAAACTTTGGAGCTCGTCACCGGCGGCGATCATTGTTTCATCAGCTCACATTCAATCTTCTAGGCAAACAATCTTCGAGTTACAAATGGTATCAGATCCATAACCCCTCCAGTAGGTAGGGCCCACATGGGCATGACATGCTACTCTTGAGCTGTGTGGTCCAGGCATGTAGGAAAGGGTTGTCCATGGTTGATGTAGCCACCCTTACGCTGGTATTCTGTGATCGTGAGCTGGGTGTCCATGGGCCATTGTGGCCCTACACTGAAATGGGGAAGAGATTATGAGGTCTTATAGTTGAGATTTGATGAGGACATCAAGAGTCTAAGTGGGAGAGATTGTAACATCCCAGTATTTGAGGCCTAAGATAACAAAATCTTAAAAGGAATGATTGGACGACCCATATCACCAAGGTGCACCTCCTTTTCCGGGAGCCCATCACTAAAGAACTCCATAGTTAAGTGTGCTCTACTTGGAGTAGTACTAGGATGGGTGACCAGTCAGGAAGTTGTTCCTGGCTTGCGCCTCAGTGAGGACAAAGTGCGCAGTTAAGGCTAGTGGTGGTCTGTGGGGCCAGTCATCATTCCTAAAACTCTACTAGAGCCTAGGGCAGTGGGCCCGGGCGTTACAAATGGTATCAAAGCCTAACCCCTCCAGTAGGTGGGGCCCACATGGGCATGTGGCATGCCAGTCTTGAGCCATGCGGTCCAGGCATGTTGGAAAGGGTTGTCCATGGTAGACGTAGCCACCCTTGCGCTGGTATTCCATGATCGGGAGCTGGGTGTCCATGGGCCATTGTGGGTCTGCATTGAAATGAGGTCAGATTATGAGGCCATATAGTTGAGCCTTGACGAGGACATCAAGAGTCTAAGTGGGGGAGATTGTAACGTCCCAGGATTTGAGGCCTCAGATAAAAAGATCTTATAAGGAATGATTGAACTACCCATATAACCAAGATGCACCTCCTTTTCCGGGAGCCCATCATTAAGAACCCCATAGTTAAGCGTGTTTAGCTTGGAGTAGTACTAGGATGGGTGACCAGTCGGGAAGTTGATCTTGGCTTGCGCGTGAGTGAGATTAAAGCACGCAGTTAAGGCTAGTGGTGGTCTGTGGGGACAGTCGTCATTCCTAAAACTCTATTAGAGCCTTGGGCAGTGGGCCCAGGCATTACACATCCTAAGATCATCTAACCTAGAAAGCTAGGCTTGTTTATACTTTAATTGAATTACACCTAAACCTTAACCAAATTGAGCCTCACAAGGGTAGTAGGGAGTGTTAGGGAGTAGTCCTCCTATACACAACCTAGCATATCCATGGCCATTTAGTACTTTAGGTTAATTCATTAGACTCTAGCTTGTTATTTGGTTTGATAATCTAAATGAAATCATTATGTTCATATGTCACCCCAAAACTTGATTGATAAGTGCATCCCATAAACAACCCACATTTCCCTTAATTGCTTTAAAACCATAATTGCCTTCTCGCTTAGTTAGTGTTAGGTTAGTTAGCTCTTTACTTTCTTAGTTAGATTCTTGCCTTTTTCTTACCTTGTTCTTGCTAGTTTAGGTCTTTAATTGCTCTTTTTCCATGTTTGCTAGCTTAGAGTAGTGTAGACATTTTCTTGATTGCCTTAGTGTGGATTGCTCTTTTCTTGCCTTTCATGTTTGCCTTGTCTTTTCCTACTTAATAGAAATAATTGTTTATGGTTAACTTAGGTTTTGATCTTGTTTTCTTTCCTTTAATTTTTTCTTGCTCAACTTAGTGCAATCAATCAAAACAATCTTCAAACCCATAAACCTTAGACTCCACAGTAGGAACCTAGCCCTAGTGCCCCCTTTTCTCCCTATGGATCGACCCTATACTTTCCACCTTACCTATACTACGACACGAACTCGCGTGCTTACGGGGTTAGCATTTTAGTAGAATTAGGTCCTTATAAATTTTGAAAGTTGACCCACTGTGGGTTTCTATTTGTAGGGTTGCATCTATTCAAACTCTAATTGAGTAGTGTGTAACACCATTAGCAAGGACGCACCAAGCTTTTTGGCATAAAGTTTGGTGCATTTTTGCCATTGGCGTTACACACTTATCAGTTGGAGTTTGAATAGATGCAGCCCCACAAACAAAAACACATGTTGGATTAAAATTTTGAAATTTATAATGGACCTCAACTCAACACACACACACAAACTAAAACACTACACCTGCAGGTGCATGGGGTCATTTTGTAGTATAGGACAACAGTAAGTATAGGGTCGATCCATAGGGAGAGAAGGGGGAACTAGAGCTAGATAAGTTTTTGGGCTAGGTTCCTACTACGGAGTCTAGGGTTGAAGGGTTAAAAGGTGATTTGATTGGTTACACTAAGTGAGCAAGAAATAAATTAAAGGAATGTAACCAAAATTAAAACCTAAGCTAATCCTAAATAGCTCATTCTACTGAGCAGAAAAAGACAAGGCAGGTAGAAAAGGTAAGAAAAGGGAAATCTACACTAAGGAAAGAAAAGAAAGGTCTACACTACACTAAGATAGAAAATAGGGTGAATACCAAGTAAAGACTTAAACCAATAAGAACAAAGCAAGAACTGAGAAAGAAGCTAACTAAGCAAGTAAAGGGCTAACTAAGCTAACACTAGCTAAGCAAGAAAACAATTAGAGTTTTAAAGCAATTAAGGGAAATGTGGGTTGTTTAGGGGATGCACTTATCAATTAGGATGGGGGTGAAATATGAACATAATGATTTCATTTATATTATCAAACCAAACAATAAGCTAGAGTCTAATGAATTATCCTAAACTACTAATTGATCATGGATATGCTAGGTTTTGTATAAGGGAACTAGTCCCTAACACTCCCTAATCCCCTTGTGAGGCTCAATTGGGTTATGGTTTAGGTGTAATTCAATTAAAGTCTAGACAATACTAGGTTTCTAGGTTAGATGATCTTAGGGTGATTATGGGCTGAGGTTAGTATTAGGAGTGGATGTGAGGTTTTAGGCCTCCCATCACCCACATTCTAACCTTGAGAAAGCTCCATGCTAAGCAGACCAAATTCATCTAAACTAGCTACTTAGATCTCTCAACTAGGGTTAGGGGAATTAATTAGAATGTAGGAAGATGGGTATCTAGCTAGGGATCCAAGAATTAGACCTAGGAGCAAATCCCAAAATTCACACATATAAGCAATTCCCTTAAATTTTGAGGTGATTTCAAGCACAAACCAACAAGTAATTCATGAAGAGTGAGATAGAAATAGAAAATAATTATTAGCAAATGAAATTACAATGTTTATATATCGTTTTCCCTCAACATGGTATCAAAGTAACATTTTTCACCCCAAACAGCCCACCCAAGGGGCCTAGCTACTCATAGCAATGTAAAATACAAAAATAAAGGAGAAAGAGGTAGAAGAAGCCATGTAGCTTGGTGTAGATGGAGAAATCCACCACTACATCTATTGCATGATGCCCCCCTCTCTCCTCCAAGGTTCAATGACATGGGGTGATGGTGGAATAGGGTCAAAACACTAGGAAACTAGGGTTTTGGTGGTGGAAATGGTGAAATGGAGTGGAATGGAGGTAGAAATTGAGTGGATAGGGTGGAATGTGAAAATGGGGAGCAAGGACATGGTAGAAGGTAGCTAGGGGTGGCCAACCTTATGATAGAGTCTCCAACCAAGTGTATATAGGTGGTAGGGAAGCATTAGGTTAAATGGGGGTAAAATGGGTAGAATAGTGCAGAAAATTAGGTAAAAATGTGAGTAGCACGGTCATGCTGGGCATTCGATAGCATGAGGATGGTGGACATGAATGGTCGTGGTGCAAAAATGGAATGAACAAGGGAATTCTTGGTTTTTGGGACTGGTAGCATGATCGTTCTAGACAGCACGACCGTCCTGGGAACTCCCAACATGGCCATTCTAGTTAGCACGACCATTCTGACCAAATGGGTTAATTTTTTTGGGATTCTACTAATTAGGGAATGTCCCAAAACGTCCATTCCATGGTGGCACATCCGTTATGGGGTCCTTCCCTTGCATTTAGGTCTTAAACTTGGCCATCCATGAAGGTTATTGCTTCAATACATTCTTTGATTACTTTTGGTAGGTTGGGAGTGGTTTTGGCCTCATTTTGGGCTCCTCCAAGCTTGGGGAAACCCTAGATTCAACCATCTTCTCTCCATTCCATCAAGTAGTATCCTTAGTACATATAAAACATGCAAAAACCATTCTTAAGTTCATTTGATAGCAAAACACATATTGAGGGAAATAACATGTAATCTAACAGTTATAGATGTGATTGAAGTGCAATATGTCACAAGATGGAGCCCTAAAATAGGGTTTCTTCAATCACCATTACATATTTGGTCTTGTCTTTGTTCATTTGTCTCTCAATTGTTCTCAGCATGCCCAACAACTCTGTCAACAACTTCTCAAAGTCATTCATGTTCTAGTTCATGACAAACTAACTATATGACCCAAGTAGGGACTACATAATCATGTTAGCGGCCAACTCTTGGCCCAAGGGGAATCCCAGTCTAGTTAGGTTCTCCACATACCCAATGAGCTTGAGTAAATGAGGACCTATTGGATCTCCTTCTACCATGATGCACTTGAACAACGCCTTAGAGACATCGTACCTCTCATGTCTTACCTGATCTTGGTACATGTTCTTGAGATGTGTGACCATCTCAATCACCCCCATGTTTTAATGTCGCCTTTGCAACTCATGGTTCATGGAAAAAGAATCAGACACTTGACATCCATGAAATCCTCAATCTTCTTATTATAAGCATCCTTGTCAGATCTTGGAGCATTGTGAGCTGGATCCTCTGGTTCTGGCATTTCTAGGACATAGAGCAACACTCCTGCATGAGAACAATTCTCAGCGTCCTAAACCAGTCATGGAAGTTGTTCCCAGTAAGTTAGTCCTACTAAAGGACCAATTGCAGACAAAAGTGATTGTTTTTGTTGCCATTTGGTTACACAAAAGAATTTGCAATTTTGTCAAAAACTCATTTTTATTTGATTTGATTTATTTTGGGAGATAATAATTTGCTCTTTAATTAATTGTCATTCTCATTATTTTGTTCAAATTGATAACCCTTAAGTATCAATTTGGAAAATTACTGTGAATAATTATCTAATGAGTCAAGATTCTAAATGGTTCAATTATTACCTAGACTACACTAGCATCTATAATCAACCATTAAGGTAGGCAATCATGCTAATTGCATCATATGCAACTCGTAAAATGGATGATATGTGCAACTCTTTGCCATGATCATCTGCATGCCTTTGGGCTTAGACTCTCTAAGAATCACCAGTTAAGTCTAACCCAATAGACAATACAATAATAATGAAACCATTGTAATAGAACCTACATTACTACCATCACACATCCATGAGTTAGACAGTGAACCATGCTTTGGCATAACCGACACTTGGTCGAACTAGCTTTTCATGTGTATTGCTATTGGAAAGCATCTTATACTTAATATGTTTGATTGAGCGGTTTTATATTTATCATATATATACATATATTGTATCCAATCACCACACATATAGTACATATCATATACATGTTGTATCACACAACATAAACATGCAATATAAAAGAAAATGTAATAATTATGGTCATGTATACTTGTAATTCCTTGGATCCACAAGGAATTACTACCACCTAGGTCAATCATCACATCACTTATATGAACCTACGGTTGATATAGATCTATGCTTGCCAATTTGGGTAGATCGGTTCAACCCTTGAATAGTTCCTCTCACCTCTTGGCCAGTCGGATGATCCTCCTATCCAATTGATGTTTGTACTCCTTCCAAATGGCCAGTTGGGCCATCTGGGACAGTCGTCTGGCCTCATGTCCAACCGATGGTTGTACTCCTTCCAAATGGTCGAATGGGCCCACTAGGAAGTCGTCTGGTTTCATCATCCTACCCTCCAGACATTTGACTCATCTCATGAACTGGCTATCTCAACCAGGAATGAACATCTTCAACTTCATTGCATGAAAAGAGACTATCATATTGATACTTAATTATATTGAATAAGAAAAAACTCAAGTTACATTCGAGGTGAGAAAAGGTAGTAAAACATTAACTTTATATTGGGAAAAGGAGACAGAGGCTCAGTACGCAGACCGAGATAAACAAGAATCAAACCATCCAACCAAACACAGATATAGGGTATAGGACATAACCATGCTACACATCCACCATCAAAATCATTTTTAAGGTGACATGTGTAATTTTTACACACACACACTCACACACACACACACACACACACAGATATATATATATATATATATATATATATATATATATATATATATATATTAGTTTGGGATTATGTGGTATTTGATCAGATACGCATATGAGATCAGTTTAAATATTCACATCATATGCAATAAATAAATGATAAAACCAAAACTCCAATCATATTGATTATCCTAAAACATAGTAAATTGATGTGACTGTGATATCACTGTTGGGAAATACGGGCACATAGTATAGCAGTGGAACCAAATTTTATCTATCTGTATTCCCATAACAGAAAGATCGTGTCAACTACTATTAAATAGGAAGGATGGATTTAGCAAGTTATATCTAATCCTCGAACAAGTCCAGTGACAAAACTTGCTTCTTTTCAACTACTGATAAGTTGCTCTTGGATGGTGGTTGTGTAGCTCCTGGTCTTCACCATGAATCGCTATATGCACATCCTATGTAGTGGCTCTGGTGGTCTCGCCATGGATTGCAGGTTGACTTTGCTCTCTAATTAGCAACCAAAGGACTCCTGGCTCTAGAGTAGTCCACACTGACCAACTAGAACTCATGTTGTTCACCAAGAACGGATAGGAAGGAGTTGTCCCTCCCATTGGTGTACTAGTCACCAACCTTCTCTCCCACAATGACAACTTCTCAGTTGTTCTCTCCCGTCGGCTATCCCTCCCTATTGGGTAGGACTTGCCTAGGCTCTCTTGGTTATCACAACTAGAGAGGAAAAAATTTGTTAGAGGAACTAATTCTTAGTTGTTTGTGTTGTGTCTTGGGAAGCCCTCAGTACCCCTCCTTTTATAGGCAGAGTTTGGGTCAGGTTTCCCACTATGTACGGGATCATGTAGGAGTGTAACAGACCGGAAGAACTTGAACATTCACAACCTGTGATAGTCAAAATGACCATTTTGCACACCCAAACGGTCATCTGGTGTGCAAAATGGTCATCTCGCACTACCAAGTAACTATTTTGTAGTTTCCTAATCACACATGAATTTGGCAATTTTGATTCCAATTAATATACATCTTAATTTTACTTTCTCTCCAAGTATATGCAATTGTAACTATTTGAGAAACATCATGAACTTTTGGTTTAGCCCAATCGAGCTATCTCACCCCAACGAGATGCCTGTCTCACTCACCCAGATGTGTGTCTAGTGAGTTGATATGAGCTGGTTTGTTCAACATATTGAACCGGTCAGTTCAAGGGTAGAACTAAGACAATTCAAACTTCGATCAACCATACACCCAAATGACCATCTCAAAAAATGAGATGCCAATGTGGCAGCCCAATTGACGGTCTCACTTAGTGAGATGGTGTTTGGCAGAACTAGTGAGCCAATTAAGCGATCAGTTGAGTGAATTGAATACCTTAACATTTTAGTAGTCAGTCCAATCTTCATTCAAGATCAAACTCCTCTTCTAGATGAGTTCCTATGTGTGTGACCCTATAGGTCCCATATCATGTTGGCATTGAGTGTCCATAACTAGCTTATAACATCACAAGCAGATAGTGGTGCCTAGTTGCACATCAATTCTACCCAGGTGTATGGAAAGTTTGAGAACAACTTCAACCTGCAATCTGTTTAAGGTGTTGTAGTGATTGTATAATTCCTTTGCCTCTTCTATCCATGATGAACTCAAGGCATGGAAGGTCATCCTCTCAGTGTTCAATCCATGTTTCTTGAACTAAGATCAGACTATTTGAGATAATATGACCTTAATATCATATATTTATTCACATGTACATGCGCATGCATTTCTCAATCTCGTTTATTAAGTGGCTAGGGTATCATACTCCAGTAGGAAGGACAAATCCCATATCTATCACTCACAGTCTATCCCCATGTGTCAAGGTCACCCAATAATCACCGTTATAACAAACAATATTTCAAGACTGTGTTTGATGATGTCAAAGCATACCCAATGACATGTGATGAGTGCAGTGATTTTAGGCCTAAGAATCACATTCACTACATTCACTATGAGAGATGACCGTGACCACAAAACCATGTATTACTCTCAAGGTGGGTATGTCTGATACACTATTCCAAAACATGCATCTGTGTGCTTGGTTTGATATTGCCATATCATGACTAATGATATTTAGTAATTAGCCAACTCACACTTTGATCTTATGTGTTATTGTTGTCTATGAACCTTTCACAATAACAACCGATCAGGGACATAATGAGAATATGTATATGTACTCCTTAACATCTGTATGATCTCATCCACATGGTTAGTAACTTGATAACATATGCCATTGAGTAATATAATTTTCTAGACATTCACTATGTATCCTCATTGTCTCATAATTGAGTGAAATAGTTGAATCAGAAGCTTGCATGATATATGTTATTATTAATCAATTCCTTTGAGGTAATTATGCCATGTCAATCATCGTATGATTGGTTCTATGGGCCTACCTTACCAACATGTGGAGTATTCATTACATGAAATTCCAAATGAGGTGTTAAATACAATATATTTCAAAATATGATGGCATTCACAATATTAATCTTTTTGGTAATACATTCATTAAAAATGATATGCCAATTTATATCCAAGGGGATTGTTTATAGCTATTTTATTTTCTAAAAGTGTCTCTAATAGTTATTTATAGTTTTAGTTTTTCAAGATGATGTAATGTGAATAGTAAGAGTTGTTTTCCTTGTTTGTTACTTAGTCATGGATTACTATTCAATTAATATTATTGCACTAATAAATGTCACTATGATCGAGAATTTAGGTTCTATTGACCACCTGAATTGTATTATTATTATTATTATTATAATTAAGTTCACAATTTAGGTAGTGTTATGTGTTGTTTTGGCACAATATTAGTATGTGATTAAGTCATTCTTAGGTTTAAACCTACTACAAATCATATAGATGTATTATATCCTAATATTAGTACATAGACTAACACAATATGGATAGTGGAATAGAGTTACAAATTTTTGTATCAATCCATTTAGTTATATAGAACTTCAGTATCCTCATCACTTTATTGATCTAATATTTTAATATTTGCTATTACATCATTAAATATTATATGAAATATTCTTTTAAAATTATGCTTGAGTACTATACACACTTCTATAAATTGAATTCTATTAATTCATTTTTTTCCGTTTAAACAAGATTTTTGAATATGCATTCATAATAAATTACTACTATGCATATTCTATAGGATATGGTTACATGACAAGGTTTTCTGGTTAGCTTCTTAGATACTTGTATTAAGCATGATATATATCACCATTAGGATTCATTATATTTATTAAGTAGTTGCATATCCAAAATATAAAGTAACATTGAAGCTTATATGCATATCATCATATTTGAAGCCGATTCTTGTGCACCATGTGTGTTGAACATTGTATGTATGATAGTCACCCTTCACCCATTGGCCAGTGATGAAGATAGTGGCCCATGGACTGAGACACCCCTGACCTTGCTTAAAGTATTGAAAATACTTAATTATCATAATTTAATGTTTAGAACCTTAATCTAACCTTATGATGTGATATTTAATCATAATACAAGCTTACGTTTCAAGTTTGGTCCAATTTGGACATTGTTTGTGCACGTTATGCAATTTTATGCACATTTTGGACTTTTATACAGTTTACCCAATTGTGGGATTTTCTTTGCAATTTATCACATATATTATGTTCCTTATATGTTGTCTTATCCTTCTTGAGTATTTTGAGCAACGGGTCTCCTAGTTGAGCCATGGTTTCAAGGTGTTTTCCTCAAGGGTAATTTAGGATTTACCCCTTCATGGATGAGCTACCTTTAGTAGCTATCAACTAATGAATTACTTGATTGGCTTGGAAATTCAACAAAGGAGAGATAATAAGGCCTATATGGATTGTGGGGGAGATTCTTGTGTTTTTTCTTGTATATTATTAATAGTTTAAGGCCATGGACACTTGGAAAGATACTAGAACTTCAACTTTTTCTTTTTCTTTATCTTAAAGTTTAACATACCTATATCTAAGAACCCAAACGAACCATTTTCTATCCATCACTTCCCTCCTTATATGAACCTCATTTTCCCTTTGTGATACTATGAAGTTCCTATCCAAGGAAGAAGAAAGTAGGGATCTTCTTGGAAAAAGAATCTAGGGTTGCAATTGACTTCCTTTAGGGGTTCCTAAAGCTCCTTTCTAGTGATCTTGACCTAAAAGTGTAAGTATTACGTTATTTCCTCCTTTTATTTCCTTTTTATCCTTCCTCCTACCTTTATCAAGGTTAGAAACTTGGTGTTCCATGGAAGAAATTGCTCTAAAGCTCAAAACCCTACCTTTCTTTCTCCTTATGATTAGGGTTTGCTCATTTGATGAAGAAAGGTGCTAGATGGACGAGTTCATAGCTTATGCTTAGATTTTCTACCCTATCTTCTCATGTTTTCTTATTTTTGCAATTTTATCTTCTAATTAGAGTCAAGTTTTATAACTTTCTCCACGTTTATTGCTTACCATAAGCTTGCTAGCTCATGTTCTTGCTTTTAAATGATGATCCATGCACTAAAAAGCTATGCTCGACATGGATTTCGATTTTTATAGTGTTCCCTATTCTGATTTCAGTTCTATATGAACCTGTGATCATGTGTACATTATTCCTAAGGTATAATATGACTTATATTAGGTTGTTTTGACAACCTTTGGTGCTAAGCACCTATCAACCAATGGTTAATTTTAGGGTTTAAAGCTGATTTCTTCTATAAACCCATGACCCAATGGTGGTGCCATTGCAACAACCCTATGGTGTTCTCTTCATGACAACTGATGGTGGTGACCAAGGGTGTCAACTGACCTTCACCCCTTAGGTAAGGTGTTGGCGTAATTATAAGCCTAGTGATTAACAACTAAGTACCCTAATGATGCCATCAATCAATGGAGATATTAGTTTGATATTCGATGGTGATTAATGAATATAGAGTGTTGATCTAACAACCTATGGTGACTTAATGGTCACTACTGATGGTGAATCAGGTCTCCACAACCTATGGTGATATAATCTTGTATTTGTACCCTCAATTAATCCTTAAACCAATGGTCTCTTGGGTCATTTGATGCAATGGTCGAACCTATACTCCAATTGATGGTTTCAATATATGAACTTGACCTAATGGTTAAGATCTAATGTTTCTTCAACCAATAAATTGGAATTATGCCTAAATATAATATGTTGGTCCTAATAAAGTTATTTAAATGATTTCCTTTATGAGATCAACTTAAGAAGCTCATTTACTGACAGTTTGTTTTAAATAAACAATCAGTTGTGGGTTTTACCCAACTCTCAATGGAACTTTTTATGTTGTTAATCAAGGGATGTTCTAGGGTTATATGGTGACTATTTCTAGAGTATAGCTGAATGACTTTATAGGTGGTTTGCTCAAGATTTTTACTATGAAAACTACAAATGGCTTTACATTTCAACATTTAATGGTTAGAAGTTGATGCCTCAATATTCACATTGTTTTGGGTGAAGCGTGTAGTGTAATGTTATGATTCTAATGATGAGAATTTTATGGTTCAATGCCTTAAACTTGTAGTATTACCCTTTCCCTCATATGATTATGATTTATAATCACCATAATGAATTAATGGGTAACCCTAATGAGGTATATCTTGTTATATCTAGATTTAATATAGCTAAATGATGATAATTGGGTATGAATAGTCCTTGAATGACTAATACAATCATGGAGTACTCTCTTATTGTTTTTGAAACCCTAATATTCTATAATCTGATGGCACCTTGATTTATGTGTGTATTCATAATTGAGAATAGTATGTAATGTGATGGTGATGTTTCACCTTATGCATCCATGATCCTATGGGGATGTCGTGAGTTAGGGTTTGGGTATGAGTGCTAATGAGTAACATTTATATAATTTATCTTGTTGAACCTAACTCTCATGCAAATAGATAAAGATGACTATTCATGTTTAAACTTATTATATGATGGAATGATGGTGAAATGACCTCCTTAATATGAGTATAACCTTAATGTGTTAATTGTTGGTTATCATAGCCACGTGGTTGATACTTGCTTATGCTAAATATGTGCATTATGAATATGATGAGGGTTAATCATATCTAGATTCCTTGCATGTTGATGTAAGAAATGAATATTTTTAATGTTAATGTAACCCTTCTATGATTGTTTATGATTATCTCCTAGCTTATTAATTCAATATTGTTCTGATCTGGTGTATTATATGTAACTGATGTTGTTGATCCTTGCTATAAGGCATGGAAAGATAATGATGATCTTGTAGGGAATAGTATGATGGTCTTAATGACCTTTGGGCATGGTTGATCCATGAATGAAGTGTAATCATCTTGTGATGATAAGGGTTGATACCCTGTGATATTGTGAAAAGGATTTATATCTTGTGATAGTATGATGAGTAGTGTAGTCTCATGAATGGTAAGTGAATAGTACCATGTGATAATGAGATGAGAAATTGTGTTTCACATATTTTATAACTTTTGAAGTTGTGAAACGTATATGCTTGCCAGATGTGAATTAGGGTTTGTATCTCCATTTGTTTGATGCAGCCTTAATTCACCCAATTGTCATAAATAATCAAGTGGAACTCTAATCATGTAGTGCCCTGTTCCATAGAACCATCTTCAGTGATAGAACTTGCTAGATGGTGAAATGAGTATTCCTAAGGGAAACTCAGAGCGCATACTATTGAGTATGTGGGATGTTTGTCATCCTAACACCAAGTGCTTCGAGAGGATGGTTACGGTCATACCTAGCCCACTTTTTGAGAAAGACTCCGGTCAGGTCTCAGTAATTATAACATGATGTGATTAAAGGACAACTACGATTGTACCTCAATGATTGGGTTTGAATACCCTAGATGCTAGCGTCATGACCTGTACCAAGGTGGCCTATTTACAAAACTATATGCCACTATGTTGCAGTTTGACTATATGTCACTATGGTGTAGACTCGTACTGACTAAGTATGGAGAAGATCTTAGAGTCCGGCATTTTTAAGATCTTATATGGAACTGATTGCAACCAAGAAGTGGTTAGTTGGACTTTGAGTGGTACGAATCAACTCCCCAGGTCTTAATAAAAGATGTAAGACAACCACATAGCATATCTATTTAGGTTTATACACAACGCTTCATATTGGATGATAACCCTTGTTTGCTTTCGTTTCACCGAGATCATGTATAGTACAATAAGAGATAATAGATATGTTTATGTTGTAGTTATGCTCATGTTGTAAACATGCTTATTTTGTCAAATATACTGACACTAATGGTTAAGATGATGATGCTAGCTATGTTTGATATTTCTAGACATGCCTATGCAACTAGAAATACTTAAACAACTAATCATGCCTATGTAGTTAATTGTGCTATGATGTTAGTTCTACTTATGATATAGATCTGTCCCCTTTATTTGAGATGCCATTATTGGTAACCATGTTATATTACTAGACATATTCACGATGTCAGGGATGCTTATGCTACTAGATTGCTTGTGCTATTATCAAGGAATATGATGATGGTTAGATTAATGATAATGATTGTTATTATATGCAATTTGATGATATTTGAGTAGATATCTATCTAGAGAAATGGAATTATTTGTTACCTATATATGCATTGATGATCATACTTGTTGCTAAGATTATTTGCTTGATCTATTTAGCATACTTAAACTGTTCAACCTATTAAATTGATTATTAGATACTCCAACTGATCAATTATCTACTATTTAAAATGTTGAAATCAATAAGCATTGTTGAAGGTTATCTCTCTTCCTGAGACATGGTCCTCACCCTTGTGGTTGTCCACATTTTTTTATGTAATCAGAAGTGACGAAAACAAACATGTGGAAGAAAAATGGAGCTATAGTAATGAATCTTTGAGAACGTGTATTTGATGTCTATTGTGTCCTAGAGTCATCCATGTACTCTCAGGTCTGGGCAGGAAAAGTTTGTATATGGTGTTTCAAACAAATTGGAATTTTGTTAGCATGTTAATGCTTGTTTGTGTGGCATATACAAATATTTTTCTTTTGTGTCTATATGTTGTGGCTAAAGTGATAGAACAGTTTGTATCAAATTATTGTCATAGTATGGATACAAGAAAGATACCAGGATCTTATGTAAATGTTTCTGAGTGGGTGTTGATGTTGAAATCAGTTTTAATTTACCCATATTTTGGATATGCAGTTAATTGGTGATCAATTGTGTTTTATGTTATGAGTAATCTTGTTTAGTGTAATAGGCTCTCATTAGTTGGTATAAGAGCTTTAGGTTCACTGAGTCTACAGGGACACTAGGACTTAGGACTAGGATTATGTCAAAATTAGGAATATGACACAAAAACATGGTGCATACTGCCTAAATTCAATACTCGGATGCCCTGGCAAGGTATTCAATTATTGAAGAAAAGGTAAGTATGGAACTTTTAAATTGTTATCTTTTTTATTACTCTGATCAAGTAGTCATTTTCAAACAATCTAAAGAGCATAATGAATAAAAATCATGGTGCAAATATCTTAATCTTACCTCAAGAGAAGATGAGAATTAAATCATTAACTATCAGAACTTGAATGTTTGGTAACTATAAGAGAAAGATACAACACCATGAAATCTAAATCCGAATACAAATAAGAAAAAGAGTTCTTGAAGTTGTAATTCAAGAAGATAATAAAGTAAAAGACAGACAAGTCAGTGCTAATAAAGTGATTCAAGGTATGAAATTCACATAAGATGGAGAGAACTCGTATAACAAGTACAAAATGAGAAGATGAATGGGAACAATGACAAAGGAATAAGGTGGAATTTGAGTTAATCTCAGACCAACCTTTTTGTGTAAGAAAGAGTTAATGTAAAATCAGTTTGGCATGTGAATGAAATTAAGGGAGATGATCCATGTTTAATGAAGAAAATGTGGAATCCATGTTGATAAGTGATTAAAAAATATAATAGAATAAGGAAACATACCCAAGTGTGATAAATAGTCATCAAGTAAGGAGTAATGAGATATGTTAATCATAATGATTCCTATGCTAATGGCAAGGAACCCGAAATGGAAAAGGTAAAATGATACATAAGAAGTTGTAACCTACATAATGAAAATAGAATTGGTTACCTTTTTGCTAGTAACCCTTGAACAATGCTATTATGATGTGGGAAGTGTGTTTCACTTTGTGTCTTTCCTTTCCAGGGCACAACTTTCAAGTGGATCATTGCCACTTTGTATATGTGGATTTATTGTAAACATGAGGGTTGATAGCTTATTATAGCATAAGGTTGTTTGGACTATGGTTCCAAGATCATAAAGTTTGTGATGAGTTTGCTTTTGAGCCTTCCAATAATTAGAAAGACTCCTCTTATATGTCTTGATATTTGTCATGTTGGTAAAAGTGGATGAGATAATGATGTGAGTTCCTTATAGAAAATGTGGTGGATACCAAGGTAATGAATCCTAGTATCCAAGATGTATCAACAATATGGAAGTATGTGAAGGTTGGAGATGTTTATTAAATGAACATTCCAAGTATTCCTCTCCCATAGAGAGAGAGAGAGAGTTGATGATGACCTTATAAATGTTGTTTGCAAGGAAAAGCAAAAGTGATTCTATAATGTTGTATACGGTTCAGTGATAGCTGGTAAAGACAACTATCAAGGATAGATGGTTTGTTGATCAGTACCTTGGATCAAATATCAATGCAAAAGAGTTAGAGTGGATGACATAAGTTACATTACTGTGATGAGTTTAGGATTATGTCCTTTAGACTAACCAATGTACCAATAGAATTTATGAATAGGAGGAATAGAGTGTTCAGGTCATGTCTTACAAGTTGTAGCAAGATTTGAATGATGATATCTCACAGTATTCCATAGACTATCAGTAACATGGTCAATATCTTTGTTAAACCTTTAGAATAATGAAGCAATTGTACTTATGTGTGACAAGTCTAAACAGAGTGAGTTGGGGTTGACTAAAGTATCCTCTTGGAGTTATGATATCTCTATTATGTATATTATGTGAGTCCTAATAAGATGAAGATAGTGTTGTTTCTCTACCCCTAACAATGTCAATCGGGACGTTATATTTGTTAACGGTTATAAACAAGTGTATGATTCTTCAACCAAATAGATGACCAGTCCACCATGGAGATGATTGGAGAATCCTCTAAAACATATTCCTCATAACTTTTGAAAAATTAGGGAATGCCTACGTGGTTGATTGTGTTGTTAATTACAACAACCATTAAAGGTTCATAGAGATGAAACATTGTAAAGTTAATGTGATGAAGAGGATTTTTCCACATTTAATGGAAAATTATAAATTATACCCCTCGATCATCAAATATTGTCATTTGAACTCACTTAATCACTTTCATGATCATTGAATAATGTTGACACCAAAAATTCCAATTATGATGCCAAGTGTGCACCTTATGACATCAAAACCTAGCTTGAACTACATTGTTACTCGATTGATTTTATTCATGACTCAAACTTGATAATAATACCAATCCTATGATCATGATATTTGAATCTTGAGACCTCCCTTGATATATAAATAGTGACTTTCATGATCCCAAAGTTAAAAAATGTGGACTGATGACTATGTTGAATCCCATGATTTATGACTTAAGGTTTAGCTCTTATGAGGACTAGGGTGGGACCCTCCATTGATTTTGAGCCTAAAAACAAGAAATTGAATTTATGATGTTGTCATGAATAGTTGAAATATGAAATATTGATCATGGATGCATAACCCCACCTAGGCCAATGTAGAATCTAGCACCCTAAGATATTGGGAATCAAATTCATGTTGTACTCTCGATTAAAAATCTCTTTTTGTTTGACTGAAAATATGATCTCTCCACATTTGTAATCTATCAGATGATATCTTTTGATTTGTGAATCATGGGAGGATGTCTCCTAGTTGATGAACAATGTAACTATGCCTTGATCTTGATTTTATATTGTGAATAAATTGGCATATAGATGTATAATACAAAAATATGAAACCCAATCTCAATTTTAGAGGATAAGATTTTGATTTGATAGTTGAAGATGTTACATGAATTCCAAATAGTTTCAGTTAACTTGGAGTAGATAGTCCCAATTTTTTAGGATGTTTTTGAATTTTGAGGACAAAATTCTTTTAAGGAGGGAAGGATGTGATGAAGTGGATTTTCCACATTTAATGGAAAATTATAAATTATACACCTCGATCATCAAATATTGTCATTTGAACTCACTTAATCACTTTCATGATCATCAAATAACATTGACACCAAAAATTTCAATTATGATGCCAAATGTGCACCTTACGACATCAAAACCTAACTACATTGTTACTTAATTGATTTTATTCATGGCTCAAACTTGATCTTTTGAACCTAAAACTTTTTATATAGATAGCTAAGATCTTTATGAAGCAGTGGTTAAAATCAATCAAGTAACAATGTAGTTCAAGCTAGGTATTGATGTCATAAGGTGCACATTTGGCATCATAATTGGAATTTTTGGTGTCAACGTTATTCAATGATCATGAAAGTGATTAAGTGATTTCAAATGATAGTATTTGATGATCGAGGAGTATAATTTTTATTTTTCCATTAAATGTGGAAAAATCCACTTCATCACAATTACATATGATAAGATACACATGATTTTCTATGTTTGGTAAGAGACAATGAGTATGTCCTTTGAGTGATGTGTGATACAATAGATAGAATATTTTAGGTTAAGAGTTGGAGTACCAAGTTGAAAGGTACTACCAAACCAGTACAGGTGGCACAACATTTCTTATGTTGAACCAAGGTAACACATGCAAGAGTTGAGGGAGAATAATGTCTTTAATGAGAATGATGTGACATCATAATTCAAACCGACAACTTAATCATTACTAATTATGTGGAATTACTAAAAATAGCGGATAAACAAAAATCACTAAAATTTAAAGCCATTTTGCAAGAAGATCCTCTTCTAGATAATAATTACTGAAAGATCCAAAACTTATACATATCATGATTTACATTCTACAACATTGTTTCATCTCATCTCGAGAACAACATATAATAGTTGCTCTATCAAAACACATACTAGAGTAACATAAAACCTTGAGGCATACAAGCCAAAATCTCAAATCATTCATGAAACCATTACGAACTGACTCCAAGGACCTGAGAGTATAGAGACGACACATAGGACTTCTATCTACAAGACACGACAGACAGTACACTCAACCTGAGCTGTCATTGCTACCTCAGCTATTGATCCTCCTCTATAGAAAGGTCTCCACTGCCTCATGCACGTCCACATAAAAATTGCAGATCCCACAGGGTGAGACAATTGTCCTAGTGAGAGATATAACTCTCCATCGACCATATTATTATCACAGATAAGTATTTATAAAACTGAGAAGAGGTTCTTTTATATTAGGAAGAAGGATTAATCATTGTATGAACATGACAAAGTAATCTCTTTACTTAATAAAGTGATGCATATACCCATGGTAGAGTATTAAACCATCTATCTACTTTACAAGGAATGTAAAGAAATATAAATAACATCTATAAACTAAGATGCATAACTAAATTATGCATCAAACAATGTTTTTCATATTTGTTCCTTAAACAAATATACTATGTAGTTGAGCATCTTTTACAATCACACTTATGCACTGAGGAGATGAAGTATACCTCGTTCATCTCCAACCAACCAAAAACTTCTTACAAGTCAGTACCATATAAGGTCAATGGAAGAGTCAGCTGCCAAGACCTCACCTATACCGGTTAGTACGAGACCACATAGATTTAGCAGGACATCTCATGTCATCTGCTGGGAAGACATCTTGTGTTAGCTGCAAAAAGAGCATGCCAGGGTACTAGGCATCTTCACTCAGAGCTACATCATCAACTGCACTCTCTTAGGGGAACATCTACTAACAACCATCCCCAATTATGAAATTACTGAGTTATGGTCACACTGCCATACTATGAGCCATGGGCCAGTTCACCGTGATCAAATGAGACATTTATTTCGAGTTCGTAAGGGGATCAGATCACATCTAGCCGTCCATACTTACACCCCCACATATTCAAAAATATGCACTCCGTGTTATGTCGCAGGAAACTCATTTCACCATTCAGCAAATTCTGACGCTGATGGATCTATGGTCAGGGCAACATTTTATGGTTTCTAATGATATATTATGTGCATTACAACATTCTTTTAGCATCAAATAAGTTATCATTATTAATCACAACAAATGCTACAAAGAAATATGTAATACATTTATCAAATATTTTTCCAATCTATAAAACACATTTAGATACTTAGCACTTGGGATCTCAGTCCCTTATCACATTTTTGGGAATCCTCATCCCTTCATATCATTATCATCATGATTACTGGATCTGGGTATTCAAACCCCTAGATCACCAAATTGCATTGTTACCTCTGTAACTATTACCTCTAGGTCTTTAGACCAAGGAATTCATTTCACTTGTTGTACGAGTATTTCACATAGCTCACATAGTTTGATTAAGCATCTTGTCACCTCTCACTAGGAAACAATTATTCACATGGCTCACAAGGCCATTAAACATCTTGTCACCTTTCACTAAGTAACAACTAATCACATGGCTCACAAGGTCATTTAAACATCTTTTCAGCTCTCACTAGGCAACAACTATCAACATAGCTTATTAAACATCTGGTCACCTCTCACTAGGCAACAACTATTCACATAGATTATTCAACATCTTGTCACCTCTCACTAGGCAACAATATCTTTTAGGTCATTAGACCACATACACATTGTACTTATTATACAAGTATTTATCATGCTTCACAAATCTTATTTAGTAAGAGAAGTACAACCTTCCCATTATTAGGGTTAAGGTCTCTTTATAACCAAATAGGTTTTCAAGTTCATATTATCAATCCAAACCCTAATTCATTACTCCACACATCTAGGATCATATGTTGATATCATAAGTATGCAATGATACTTATCTATTCTCATCATTTATCAATAAATGATTATCAACACAAATTATGAGTTTCTCTCTCATCTTCAATAAGATGTTGATTACATCATATCTTTGGTTCAATCCTCCTCTTGAGGAACATTAGTTCATTATTAATAATTCAAATCATCTTTTACTTCTCAATTAACACACATGCAACATATGTCACTCAATCAATAATTAGGGAAGTGTCCCTACTATATTGGGTATCAAGATGTGTGTATATTATCATGCTATGCTTTAGGATACTTCATTATTTCATGTTGTGTATTCATATCGGGCATGTGGTATAACCACATCACCATGTCAGGTTTTAGGGTGTATCCCCTAATCATCATATCATGTACCCATATCAGATGGACTATCACTTAGATCTTATCATCTCAAATTAACTTTATATGGGGTATGAGCTAGTTTCTTGATGTCATATCATGCACAAGATGTTTACCATATCAGGCATGGAGTATATGCCTCATCATGTATCATTTAAGTGGTATATACAAGATACCACATCCATTTCTCATCCAAGATTATCTTATTGGATCTGCATGTCGGTTAACATATTGGGTTACCATGTTAGGTAAACCCTTAGGCTCACATCCTCTGTATACCTTCAAGTATCAACCCTATCTTATAGTTTACATGATAATCTAGGTTTCTAATTGAATTCCCTTATCAAAATCTATTACTCAAAGGATAGGGATATCGGGTATCAATCCATCATCTAGGGTTATCCATCATGTAAGGTAGAATGGGCCATATTGTGCATGAAGTATGAATTGAGCCTCATATCATTGACAAGGTAGGAGTAGGTGCTATTCCTATTATCCATGGGATATCATTCATATCATCCATGTAGTATCACTCACCACTTGTATCGGCTTACCCATCATCTTGGGTTGTCCAACTCTATATTGATTAGAGTGCTTACTACCTCTATATTGGGTAAGAGGGTAGTTCTAGACTTGTATCATGTATAAGGGGTAAGTGGGTATCTTCCATATCATGCAAAAGGCATGGCTCATATCATGTATGGGATATCCTCTATCTCCATATCGAGTTAACCCCCATCTCAGGTTTCATATCAGGTTGAGGTGTTCCAACCATATAGGGTTGCACCTTGTATTTTAATCCATGTCTTATATTATGCATAAGTGTATACTCAATCAATTATATCATGCACCAGATGTGTGCATCAAGATATCATGTACCAGGTGTGTACTATATGATCATACCATGCACGGAGTACTTGTTATTCTTACTCATATTGGGTTACCCATACTAGGGTTTCATATCAACTTACAAGTATACACTTGTTTCTATATCATGCATGGAGTCTATACTTGACTTCCTATCATGCAATAGGTATATGGTTAACTCTATATAGTGTTTCAAAGTATGAACTTCATATCCATATCATTCAAGGAGATATAATCTCACAAGCATATCGTGCAAGTGCTACATGTATATTACCATATCGGGTATGGGCTACTTGTTTGTGTGCTTGAACCCGATATCACTTTATAAAGTGATACCATCTTCTTCAAGCTCTAGACCTTCGTTATAACTATTCTAATTTATGAATAACAGATTTAGGCAATCCTTAGAACTCATGGATTCATCAAGTATTCAATAAAAACTTAGAATTAAATGTGAACACCTAGTGTAACAAGTTAAGTGGTGAATAATAACATGATTGGGTTCAAGTTATATAACATGCCTTATAAACAACTTCAAAGCTCCAAGCTCCAAATATTTTCATTCCTAAGGTTGAAGAACAACTTCTCCAAGGTCCAAGGCTCGTTCAAAACTCCTCCATAGACAAGAAATCACCATAATTAAGCACTTGGTGAAGAAGGAAAGAAAGGAATATTCATAACCCGATATCGTACTTCAACCAAGGTTGAAGATGACCAAAGCTTTACCCAAAGCTTGGTGATCAAGCTCTCCTTGCTCCTTGAGCTACTTTGAATGATACATAAGGATATTTGCATGATATTTCCAAGGGAGATAGTTGTGAGGATCGTAAACTTTCATAAGTTGGTGAAAGGTGAAGTATATATACTTGGGTTCATAAAATAAAGCATATAAGAGGTGTCTTCACCTCATGCTACTATATGACATGTGGTCATGCATGGTTAACACATTTCCATGCATGTACACATACATATATTGCTATAATAGAGTCTTAAGGATAAGCTAGAGACAATATCTCGACCATCCTTTATCTTGTTGGATAAGTTTTCTCATCTTTAAATCATCAAAAAGGCAACCCAATACACTTTATGCAAGGGCTTTGCAACCCATCATAGACCACCTCCTTGAGGTGCTCTACCAGTAATGGCCTTTTCCAAGGCTCAAAAAACCTATAGGAGGCCTTTACTATGGCTCCTTGGCTAATAGGACTCCTATGTCAAGTCTTCAACCCGATACAACACATATAAGGCTTTTCCTTCAACTCTTTACTTGGTCTTTCCATCACCAATAGTATCATCACTCAAAAGTGATTCAAACATAGTGTCTCCTTCTTTCACTTTACTCTAAAAGATACATAGAGGGAGTAGGGACACTCTAGAGGTGGTAATTTGCATTCCAACCCCATATATTGGGTAAATTACAAATTGTACCAAAATTGGTGCACAAAGTACTAGCATTGTTCAAACAAGTTATAGCTTAGGATTTAGGCTTTCCACAAGCCACCACTTAGCATCACTAACTTTCTTATGATAATAAAACACTTAGAACACATTCAACATATTAATATTGCAATGTAACTCCTCATCTTGGGTAAATTGCACATTTCACTCAGACTATCAAATAATGCACAAATAGTTTGCAATTAAGCTCAAACTTGACAATAAACTTTACAAGAAGCCTTAATTACTTCTCAAAAGATTAGAATTAGTTTGTAAGTAACTTACTTAAGCAAAAATCCTAGGGTTAATTCATAACCCAGGTCTGGGGTATTACAATTATAAACCCCTAACAGGGATTTCATCCCCAAAATCCCAGATAAAGGAAGGCATTTGTTGTTCATGCATCATATCATCAAGTCTCCACATAACATCTTGATGTCATGGAGATATCAAATAACTTTAACTAGAACAAAGTCTTTTCATAAAGGATCATCATAAGATCTGTCACACATGACACATACTCAGTTGTTCTATCCATTACTGACTGTGAAGTCAACTCTGTGTCAAGTAACACTTTCTAAGTTAGAGAAGTACTTACTCATACTTAGAATAATTCAAGTGTCAAACCTTATTGACTCACATATTTTTAGGTTGTAAGATTCTTGATTCTAGGGGGTCTTCCATACTCTTCACTTAGCAATTCACTTTCAAGGAGAGATCAGGATTACATTTTGTCACCCACTTGGAACTATAGGTCTTATCATACACCTTTAGTGCCACTCTAATATGTTATCACAACAAAAAAACTTTCTTATGACTTGTATCAACTATATTCCTAATTACATTCTATTGTCATAAGGAGAGGTCACTTATTAAAGACGAACTTATCTCAGAGATACCTCTAGATGTTATGAATAGACTGCCTCAACAAATCTAGATAGGGATACATTTAAGGAATTATTTTTAGCTTTATAAGTTTTCTCTCAAAATGTTTCTGCAATTGTTCCTTCAATTAACACATCCTTGTTGATGTCATGTTTATGCAGAGCATAAACCCCTAACATATGATTTCCATACTCAAGTTATCTCAAGGTTGGACCTTCTAGATACCCAAACATTATTCATCTTATCAGGAGTCATATTCTTACTTTCCCATACCACCTGGCACATTTTGGATACCAGAATTCCTTACCTTGGCACCTTCACATGTGTTGAAAACACATCACATCTTCATCATTTCCATCTCTGCATTGTTAATACCAAAGTCAAACATACAAAAGGATCTTTCTTTTATCTTGGGACATTATATATTACACATATCTTTATCTTGGAACCAAAGTCCAAAATGAATTGATACTTTTCTAAGTATCCATCAATTGAACACTTCTAACTCGTGCTCATCAAGTGTCATAAGACTCACTTGATTTCCATGTCCCTAAAAGGAAAGAACACAAAGGAACATATTCTTTTTTATCACCACATCATTACCTAGGTTTGTTCATCAAAGAGGAGACATGTATTTAATTGGGGAAGTCCACTTGGAAATCCCTGTTTAGTTGGGGAAGTCCACTTAGCAATCCCTATTTTGTTGGGGAAGTCCACTCAGCAATCCCTATTTAGTTAGGGAAGTCCACTTAGCAATCCCTATTTAGTTGGGGAAGTCCATTTAGCAAGCTCGATTTAGTTAGGGAAGTCCACTTAGCAATGCCTATTTTGTTGGGGAAGTCCACTTAGCAATCCCTATTTAGTTGGGGAAGCCCACTTAGCAACCCCGATTTAGTTAGGGAAGTCCACTTAGCAATCCCTATTTTGTTGGGAAAGTCCACTTAGCAATCCCTATTTAGTTAGGGAAGTCCACTTAGCAATCCCTATTTAGTTTGGGAAGTCCACTTAGCAATCCCTATTTAGTTGGGGAAGTCCACTTAGCAATCCTGATTTAGTTAGGGAAGTCCACTTAGCAATCCCTATTTAGTTAGGGAAGTCCACTTAGCGATCCCTATTTAGTTGTTCCTTTCTTTGTTATTGTCTAACATGTTTATGAACATTCTATAATTTTATCACATTTCCCATTTCCACATTATGGAAAATATCCTTACTATTCACACAGACTTTATCGAACATGGATCATCTCCCTCATTCTCTTTCTCTTATCATGAGGATTATACTTTTTACTTCCTCATACACATAGATTGATATGAGATCATCTCAGATTCCAATTTATTGCACTTAGGATGTGATAAAATTATCCATGCCATATTTCTAGTTTCGTTATGCTTACTAGATTATCTGAAAATGACTACTTGATCAGAGTAATTAGAAAGATAACAATCAGAGTTCCATACCTACCTTGTCTTCAATAGTTGAATACCTGGCCAGGGTATACAAGTACTGAGATTAGGTGGTATACACTTTGTTTACTATCATATTCCTTACTTTTCATATCATCAAAAACATAAGACTTAGCATCCCTAGATTTTCTCCAGGCATCATCCTTACACCTCATCCTCTTTCACATAGATAAGAGCAATTATAAAGCATTTAAAAGAATATTGAACCGAATATAAATTCTAGTCCTCCTTATTTCCTCCCTATTTTCCCATGGGGAAATAAATAGGGAAGTCCATAATAGCAATCCTTCTTATGATTATCAGAAAAAATGGCATATAAAAATGAAAAATCTCTATCTGACTATATACCCTTGCGGTCATCTACCGCTTCAGGTTGACTTAACACATAGAGTCTAGTTGATTCATGTTGTTGACTTTGCCCTTTTTACATTATTGGGCTATAACTTTTGTAATCCATGTCGAGTCTACATCGGTAGTTGGGTCATTTCCTCCCTTCTTTTTAAACAAAAGAGTTTAATATGTTCAACATGTCCATATCTATAACATGTCTTATCCTTGCACCATGGTCTTATCAGTCTTATTACCAATGTAGAAGCTAAGTCAGAAGTTCTTACGGTGGAAGGTTAGGACCTTAGCCTTTACTTAGTGACTACTGCCCCGGTACACTAGGAATTTATTACTCTGGTGGCATCAAAAAATTTGGATTTTTAGATCAGCTAAAAAATGTCTCTAGAATCGTAGATACCTTACCTTAATTCTTATCTTATTGCCCCTTCTTGGGCATTTCCATCACAAATGTATTATCTGTCTATACTTATAGAAGAGTCTACTTTCTTATCATATGTCAATCCTTCCCACACTTTTCCACTATTCCAAGATGACTAGGTCATTCATGACCCCCTTTACAGCCCAAAGTTTTTGCATTAAGGACTAGTAACCCATGTTGTAATGCTAGCATCCAGTCTACTATATGCATCATTGTTGTCCTAACCTACCCAACAAGAGCATAAAAATAGGATTCTCTATCCTGATTGGGTCAAGATGGGAATTCGCAGGCACTCATACTTCTCTTGCATGATCCCTTGCACCCTCTCTAGGTGCAGCAACATTGCTCTTAGAAATGTGTTCGTCGTATTCTCCAGTCAATTATAAACTTCACCCTTTCTTCCGCATTAGCATAAGTCACTATAGGGTATACTGGAGGACACTAGAACTGTGACGTCCTCAGATTTTCTAAATCTTAATCTGATGTGTGACATCTAAATTGAAACCTCACCTCAGTGAGAATCTCAATTTAAACACCTCACACTAGGATGAGAAGAAGAAAATCAAGGGAGTCAGAAGGAAACAATCAGTAGCACATGTACATGAACAATAATAAAACCATACAACATATGTTCACCATTCATCATATAATTACAATATGAATTGTTACAACATTTGATATTACATATTGAACAACAAACTTTAACATATACATGTACTACACTAAACTATAGGATCTTAAGACAATAGGTCCACCTGTACATCAGCTTGCCACACAACTCACAACTATCCTGGATCTTCAAAAGCATAACCACAACCTAAACAAGAGATTACATGTGGTACACATTAGCACAATATTCAAAAATATTGTAATGAGTATGCCTACATGTCTTTTATACACCCCTCATCATATCTTGGCAATAAGATAAAACTAATACTTGGAAGGTATAAAGAAATATAAGAAAAAGCATATACTAGCGCAAAGATGTTCATTAACAAAGAGAACACATGTTTTACCATGACTTTCCATTATATGTAAAGTTGATCAACCACATGCACTATTCTACCAAAGAGATTTAGTGCCCACATGTACTATTCTGCCAAAGAGATTTAGTACTTTCATAAATGCACTATTCTGCAAAAGAGATTTAGTGCTCACATGTACTATTCTGCCCGAGAGATTTAGTACTTTCATCAATGCACTATTCTACCAAAGAGATTTAGTGCTATCATATAATGGATCAGAATATCTTATGTTTCATGTATTCATAGCCATAAGTATGGAAAATCAAGCAAGATATCATACAAGAACAATCATTTCATCCAATATCATATGCCAAGTATTTTACTACACATATAACACAAGCCTAATGTATAATAAGACAAGTAAGAGGTAATGGTGTACCTTGATCAAGAGATAATCTAATCACATATCACATTCCTGATGTCAAGTATCACTCTTGGTCAAACCCTGATCAAGAAAAGATCACATACTATCATCATCTTATCATCTCAACCCTAGTCATGATCATTTTAGGGTTTTTCTTAGGTCATTAGATTGTGTGCATCATTACTTGCATTCTTTTCTTATAATTACCTTACTGATATCATTTTCCAGATCATAATTCATTATCTGAACATTAGGTTCCATATCCTTTTTGTGCGCATATTAACCTTAGTTTATATACATTATTCAAATTAGGGTTACAACCCATATATTAGGGGTCATCTTCATATAACATGGATTTTGTGTATAAAATTGATCTCTTAATTACATATTATATTTCACTTATAGATATGAGGGTGTTCCGTAAATTTCATCAATTATTGAGCATGTATGTATTTATTACATTTTATTTAGGGTTATTAGCCCTAATTAGCCATTCTAAGAAAATTACATGATTTTATGTCATAACATGATCATAACTGATGTCCCATGGATTCTAAAACACATTTACAAGTTGCTGATGCATTCTCATAATTTTTTGTCATTATTTGATATTTATTATCCATTAAACAAGTATAATACATCTTAAATTATATTACTATCATTTAAACATAAAAAATGCTAATATTATGATTTCATGTTGTTCTATGCATTTTTTTTAGAAAAATGGTACTTCGATTGTATTTTTCTGAGCATCGAGTTAATTTCTATGATTTATTAAAGATATACATATATACTAAGCTATTTACCTTCACTGGCCAGTAGGGATCAGCCATGTGTACCCTAGGGCTGTGGCTCCTACCTTGAAGCTGGCCTCAAGTGAACTGGCAGTTCACTTCTGAGAGCAGTCGATTTTCAGGATGGTCTGGGAGACTCAAACCGGTTCAGGTCTCCCTCTTCCCCATGTTCTTGTGATCTGGGAGTCCGAGACTCTGTTCACGGCCTCCACTACGAGGATGATCTCCAGTGTAAGATCTTCGCCTCCTCTCATTTTTCCTCATCCATGAATGCCTTTGTCGATCATCCTTACGAAGTCACATCTCACTATTCCGGGTGTGAGTGAGCCTGCGGCCTCTCCTTGCTCCCAAGCACCACCGTGGGGTTCAGATCTCCGATGAGAATCATTGGTTCATGAGACTCCTCGTCATGACCTACTACAACTAGGAGCTTTGATGGACCGTGTACTATGATGCTGGTTTCTCAGGATCACTATTGGTTCCTCTTCTTTGCAGCATGGAGATCCTGCCGTCGTTGAGATCTATAGTGTATCCTCCACGTGGGGTCAGGAACTTACCCCTGGCCTCTCCTACCACAGTTGCGGCTTAGACGATGGGTGAGATGATGTTGCAGATGTAGGGCCCTTCAAGCAAGGGGGCAGTTCTAGATCCTCAACCTTAATCACTGACTGTTCGAGCTAGGGCTCCATGGAGATCCCTTACGACGTTGTTGGATGCCTTCGTGCATCTTTCATTGGTGATGTCATCAATCTCAACTCCATCATGCGGTCATCCACCTAATCTTTGGTGCATACAGACAAAACTACACAAGTGATGGCTGCCGTTGTGAGCCAAAACTCCAGCAAGACTAATGGAAGATTGTCTCCTCCGAACTCCCTTTCCTACTCCATGCTCCTCCTTTTCAGTTGCTTTGTAGGTTTTGAATGGGGGAAGGGTCGTCTTTTCACTTCCTTGTTGAGTCAAAGATAGTTGCTCATTCAATTTTCACCATCTGTCCACGACCACGACGTGGGAGGATGGGTTGGGTTCGTGGTTATTGTTAACAACATGATCTCTAGCTAGACACGACTAAGGGGTGAAGTTCACCCATCAGAATTAAAGAATGGTCAAGGTCAACTCTCCTCAACCGATCTGTTTTTTAAAAAGGGACACCTTTCCCAAGCACATTAGAAAGGAAAGCATGACATCTCCGGTGATTCAAGCCTAACTTTCCAATTATGACTCATTGTTCAGCTATACATCAAATACACATGAACTTATCATTTGAACTTCAACATTCTCTTATAGGAACATCCAATTGTCTTGGGTATATCGCTATCACAATTCATGCCACACTATAGTCAGATTTAATGTCAAAACTCAATTGTCTAGTCAGTCGTGTATATACCTCAAAATATATGAACTTAAGGATCTTACTCATGATATTAACATCAATCAACACTCAAACTTTACCAAAACACTGGGAACTCTCAAAATAACTCAACATATGAATTCACTTATATCATTGGACATTTATGGATTCCAAAAGTCCACTCCATCACATCCTACCCACCTTAAAGGATATTTCATCCTCGAAATAAAGTTAAAATCCAAAATATCATAAGAACAAACTCAACACCTTAGTCCTATGTCTATGTAGACTTAACAAACCTTAAGCTCTGATACCAAACTTGTAATGACCATCATCAAACCAACAACCAAATCATTACAAAATATGCAAAATTACTTAAAATAGTGGATTAATAAAAATCACTAAAATTTAAAACCATTTTGCAAGAAGATCCTCTTCCAGATAACACTTACTGAAAGATCCAAAACTTATACATATCATGATTTACATTGTACAACATTGTTTCATCTCATCTCAAGGACAACATATAACAGTTTCTCTATCAAAACACATATAGTGTCAACATAAAACCTTGAGGCATACAAGCCAAAATCTCAGATCATTCATGAAACCATTATGAACTGACCCCAAGGACCTAAGAGTACAGAGATGACACATAGGACTTCTATCTACAAGACATGATAGACAGTACACTCAACCTGCCGCAGGCTGAAGGAAGGATGAGGAACTACAGGAGCTTGGGGACTCCTCGAGGGCAGAGAGGGATTCTGGAGACTTCCCTGTGGCTTCCTACGAGCATTTTTTTACCTTTGAATAACCCCAGTTAGGGCTCGATCTTATGGGTGAAACAACCCCAATGTCTTCTGCTACAAGTGTAGTACCGGCAAAAGCTTGGTCCTCCATTGTTCTGTGAAGGAGGAAATGTTGTAGTGCTTGGTATCTTGGGATTCATCGATGATGAGGGAGCCATTGTCATGGTGGTTTAAAGGATGTTATCATCTCACTCCGCCCCTCTTCTGTCCAATGCAATCTGGCTTTCATATCCCTCTACCTCACTCTTGCCTCCACAAGGGTTCCCAGGGATCGACGCTCATCCCCACCTCCTAGGTTGTAGGAGCGATGTTGTTAGAACATCAATTCTGGTGAGGAGTCAATTGGAGTCAGGTTCTGAAGATTCACACCCTCTACTCGAGATGTAAACGACACCGTAGAGGAAGGAACATGTTAGAAACTCACCGGCGTCTGTGCTCTCTTTTTGTCTCACAGTGGCACCATTGAACTTTGTGTGATGGTCAGGGTCATGCTAGCCTATCGCCTCCATGAGATCTCCTTCCAAAGCTCCATGTCATGGTGGTAGCAGATGGGATGTAGGCTAGAACTTAATCTCAACACTGTCTCCATAACCAGAAACTGCCACCGTCCTGACAAAAAGCATCGGTACGGGCACCATGGCTCCAGGTCTTCTCGCGATAGTCTAAGGGAAGACAACCACTATAGGTGGCGGGTTGATCAGACTGGTTTGCTAATATGGCCAGGAAGAGCCTACTGCTCCAGGATGACGATGTAGTTGACAAGTCTAGTTGTCTCGTGTAAACATGACTAGGATGTGTAGAGATCCCTCCTAGGGCATGGATTGTAAGCGTAGGTGGAGGGACTAGGGGTAGGAATGGGTCGATAGCTCTGGTGGTTGTGCATATTATGATCATGGGAACTGAATTCCCCTCTGATCATCCACCCTCTTTGGATCTACATGACACCAATCTAGTACCGCTCCTCCAATTTTGGAGGTCAGTGACAACTGGGGTTCTATCCAACCTTCATGAGCGGCTGGCATGGTTCAGGGTTCCACATTGCCCACAAACCTAATGTTATCGTGAACTTATTGCATTGGCCATTCCTTTAAGAAAAATATCTAATATGTTCACACTTGCATAACCTCGAATAGGAACCTCATTGTTCCTAGAGGGTTAAACACATACTAATAATATCCTAAAGTACATTTTATCCAATTTGGATGTCCACATGTTTGTCCATTAGTTGCTTCCTCCAATAACATCAATATAGGAGTAGATGGTATTATATTTAAGTTGTAACCAAACAACTTCAATACACTTACGATGATCATGATACAACCTAGAGTTCCTAATGAACTATTCATATCCATGTATATCGTGAATGGTTATATAAGCATATAATTACCCAATTTGATTAACTAAATATATTCCTCATCATTGACATAAATTATGTGTCATGATCATAAATTGGAATTTTATTATGACAAGAATCAACAATTGAATAACCAATCACTCAATTTAGGTTCAACCATCTACATAATATTCATAGTCCTTGAACACCATATTGGGTATCAAGACCATAAAATCAGGGTCATCACAAGTTTCCTTGGCTTGGTAGTCTATTACAGGAGGTTCATTAAGAACTTCAGTGTAGTGGTGTTGCCCCTAACAAAATTGACGATGAAAGGTGTGCCTTTTGTCTTGTGCACAAGTGTCAGTGTTCTTTCTATCATTTGAAGGAGAATCTAAACAATGCACTAGTTCTAGTGTTTCCTGAGCAAGGAAAAGGCTACATTGTCTTTTGTGATGCGTCAAAAATGGTTTGTGTTATCTAATGATGAAAGATAAGAATGTGATTTATTTTGCTTTAAAATAGCTTAAGAAACATGAGGATAGCTACCTGATACATGATCTGGAGATTTATGTTGCGGTCCATGCTTTGAAGATTTGGAAACACTAACTTTACAGAGATAAGTATCAGATCTTCACCAACCACAAGAACCTACAATACATCTTCTCAAAGCAGGAACTAAACATGAGACAATGACACTAGATGGAGTTAATCAAAGACTATGATTTCACCATAGATTACCATCCAAGGAAGGTGAACATGGTGGTGGATGCTTTGAGCAGAATGTCTTCTTTGTCCTCATATGCTGATAAGGCATAGTTGTGTTCATTTATATGCTATAAGCGAGACATGATATCTCTTCTCTAGATGAATGTGAAGTTGGAGGTATCCTTGTTGGTAGACTTGTTGGCTCAGTTACAAGTGAAGCCTATGTTGAGGTAGCAAATTAGAGATACATATCATGATGATACTGTGATACATAAGATCAGAGAAGAGTTTGGAAGCAACAAGGGTGATGGCTTCCATGAGTCAAAATATGGGACATTGTGTTACAATGGTAGAGTAGTGGTTCCTGATTTTGATAATCTAAGAAAGTTGGTTCGTGAAGAGGCTCACTCTATAATGTACGCTAAGCATCTGGGTAGTACCAATATGTACCATAATCTAAAGGATTTGTATTGTGGCCTGGTTTGAAGCGTGACATAGCTGTGTTTGTGGAAAAGTGTCCTGTGTGTCATTAGGTTAAGGAAAAACATTAAAAACCTATAGGGACTTTGAAACTGTTACCTATATCGCAGTGGAAATGGGATCATATCATGATGGACTTTGTGGTTGGACTTCCTAGGACAGCCAAAGGTTAGGATTCCATACAGGTGATTGTTGACAAGTTTACCAAGTCAACACACTTCCTCCATGTGAAGACAATGTATACAGCTGAGAAGTTGTCATAGGTGTATGTTGATGAGATAGTATGTATGCACAATATCCTGGTGATGATAGTGTATGACATAGGTCTTCAGTTTACCCATCACTTTTGGGAGTGCCTACACATAGCAATGGGTACACAGTTGAGGTTTAGTACAGAGTTTTATCCCCAAATAGATGGACAGTCTGAGAGGACTATTTAGACTTTGAAGGATCTGTTGAGAGCATGTATCTTGTAGTTTATGGGCAGTTGGGATGTGCATCTCAGTTTGATCGAATTTTCTTAAAACAATAGCTATCAGAGGAGTATCAACATGGCACCATATGAAGCTTTATATGGGAGGCATTGTAGGTCTCCTTTGTGTTGGTATCAGACGGGGTGAGTATCATCTTTTGGAGCTTGAACTTGTACAACAAATGAAAAAGAAGATTAAGATGATACAACAGTAGCTGAAGGCATCCCAGGACAGGTAGAAGACTTATGCTGACAATCTTCATAGGCCGTTGGAGTTCAAAGTCGGAGATAAGGTGTACCTCAAGGTCTCTCCTTGTAAAGGTGTGCAGAGGTTTAGGAAGAAGGGTAAGTTATCTCCTAGGTATATAGGACCTTACCATGTGGTGGAGTGTGTTGGGAAGGTGGCTTACAAGTTGGAGTTTCCACCAGATTTGCATAGGTTGCATGCGGTATTCCACATTTCTATGTTGAGGAAGTGGCATCCTGACATAGAGTTAGTGTTGTAGCCCGTGGAGGTTGAGTTAGAGGAGAACATGTCATATGTGGAGGGTATCGTGTTGATCCTTGATAGAAGGGTGAAGAATTTGAAGAAGAAGGATATCATTTTGGATAAGGTTTTGTGGAATCACCGTGGTGTTGAGGAAGCCTTGTGGGATCTTGAGGACAAGATGCATAGGAAGTATCTATCTCTTTTCACATAGGAATTTGGGGGCAAAATCCTTGTTAGGGGTTTATGGTTATAAGAACCCTGACCTAGCTTAGTGCATGATCTTGCTTACTTAGCTTAATAAGATGCTTAAACCATAATCTAATAATGTGATGCACATGCTTATGTTTTTAGTTTGGTCCAGTTTGCACAATGTTTGAGTTGGTTATGCCTTATGTGTGCTTGTTATGGACCAAGTTGCACTTTACCCATGTTGAGGGTTTACCTTGCAATTTGCCACATTTTGGATGTACCTCCTATGTTTTGGAATCATGAGAGAAATAATGGTACTTAGGGGCTCATTTTAGGACCTTGGTTGGTGAGTTGGGATAATGTGTGTTCATGCTAGGGTTTGCATGGTTTGCATAGATGTTTGACTTGAGGGTGGTGTCAACAATGTGGATGTTGATCCTTGTAGCGCTCGATGTTCTTTATGATCTTTGATGTATTGAAACTGAAGGGAGTTTTCCTTGGATGTGTTGTAGTGACGGATGCACCTTGTTTTGGTTGGTTTGTACTAACCTAAGTGTTGGTAAGGTATGACCGTAGAGCCAATCATATGATGATGACATGACATAATTATCTAAAAGGATTTTATTAATAATAATAACCTATATAAAAGCAAGCTTCCAATTCATCTATTTCACTCAGTTATGAGATAATGAGGATATAGAGTGAATGACTAGAGAATTATATTACTCAATGATGTATGTATTCAAGTTACTACCCTTGTGGATGAGATCATACATATGTTAAGAGAACAAATACATATTGTCATTATGTCCCTAATCAGTTGTTATTGTGGAAGGTTGATAGATAACAATAACACATAAGATCAGAGTGTGAGTTGGTTGATGAATAAATCTCATTAGTTATGATATGGCAATATCAAACCAAGCACATAGATACATGTTAGGGAATAGTGTATAGGAAAGACTAACTTTAAGAGTTACATACGGTTTTAAGGTCACAATCACCTCTCATAGTTAAGGTGGTGATTGTGATTCTTAGACCTTAAATCACTCCACTCATCACATGTCGTTGAGTACGCTTTGACATCATCAAACACAGTCCTAAAACATGGATTGTTATAACGATGATGATTGGGTGTCTTTGACACATGGGTATAGACTATGAGTGACAGATATGATATTTGTCCCTCTACTGGAGTATGATATCTTGGTCACTTGATAAGAGAGACAGAGAAATGCATGTGCATGCACATGTGAATCAATATATGATATTGAGGTCACATTATCAAACATAGTATGTTCTTGGTTTAGGAAACATGGATTGAATGTTCATAGAATGACCAACCATGCCTCGAGTTCATCCTGGATATATGAGACATATGAATTATATAATCGATGCAAAACCAAACACATATCGTTGGTTGAATTTTTTCTCCAACTTTCCATTCACTTGGGTAGCACTGATGTGCGACTAGGCACCACTCTCTACTTGTGATGTCATAAGCTAGTTATGGACACTCACTGGCAATGTGATATGGGACCTATAGGGACACACACATAGGAACTCATCTAGAAGAGGAGTTTGATCTTGAACAACAATTATATTGATTACTAAAGTGTTTAGGTATTGAATGAACTGACTGAATCATCTCAACTCACCAGACGGTCATATGGGAAAGTGAAACGGCCTAGTTGGGGCCAAACGAAGGTTTGGGATGTTTTCAAAATAGTTTTAGATTGTATATAATTGGAGAGAAAGTAAAATTAATATGTATATTAATTGGAATTGAAATTGCCAAATTCATATCCAATTCTAGACAACCGTCTCACACACCAGATGACAGTATGGGTGTGTGAAATGGTCGTTCTGACTGTTGCAGTTTGCAAAAGTTCAAGTTCTTCTGGTCCTTTCCACCCCCACACAATCCCATACAGATTGGGAACCCTGGCCCATACCCCACCTATAAAAGGAGGGGTACGAGGGCTTCCCAAGAAACAACACAAACAATTGAGAATCAGTTCCTCTGACAACTGTTGTCCTCTTTGGTTGTGGTAACCAAGAGAGCCCAGGCAAGTCCTACCCGATAGGGAGGGATATCCAACAGGAGAGAACAACTAATAGTTGTCATTGTGGGAGAGCAGGTTGGTGACTAGTATGTCAATGGGAGGGACAACTCCTTCCTATCCATTCTTGATGAATGAAAGGAGTTTTAGTTGGTCCGTGTGGACAGCTATAGAGGTAGGAGTTTGTTGGCTGCTGCTAGGAGGAAAACTACAGCCTCTAGTCCATGGACCAACCACATGAGCATTGCATAAGCTGTCTTATTTGTTGTTTGTGGTGAAGATTAGGAGCTCCACAGCTGGCGTCTAAGAGAAACTTATCATCAATTGCGATAAAGTGAGTTTTTTCACCGGACTTGCTCAAGAACCATGTATAAATCGCTAAAACCATCCTTTCCTATTTCATAGTAGTTGATACAATCTTGCTGTTATGGGAATAGAGATAGATAAATTTTTTATTTCTATTGCTATACTTTGTGCCTATATTTCCCAACACTAAGGAGTTTTGGCTTTGTGGTATGTTTGTAGCGACTGTTTGATCTTGAACCATGGTCGCTACCATGGTGATGTTTGCTTCAAACGAAGGGTAGTGGACCTAGTGGCCACTACCAAGCCTTGTTTATATCACCCTTTGATGCATGCATATCTGAAGTTCTTGCATGGCCATGGTTTTGAGGGACAAGTGTCCCTAGAGGCTCTAATATCTTGACACCTCATATCCCTCTACCTCTCTTCCACCTTTGGGTATTTATACCCCTTCTTTCACATGCAAGTAACCCTTTTAGTTATGTTCTTTCTCTCTTCTTGCTTGAGGTTGGCCCTTCTACTTAGTGGTGCTTGTAGATGTTATTTTACTTGAAGAAGGTGGCCAAACCTTTGCATGTGGTGATCTAGGGTTTTATCATCTCCTTTGTGGTGTTTCTTGGTGAGCCTTCATCTTTGTAAGTGGTTTATTTTCCTTGATCTTGTTTTTCTTGAACCCTGCCTCTCTCTTTCTTCTCTCGGCCATACTATGATTCTCCATGGTGGCTTTCTTGAGGAACTTCTCTCCAACAGAGGTCAAATCCATGATTTTCCATGGGAGTACCTGAGTGAGACAAAGATATCATCTTTCTTCTTTCTATTTCTTTTTTTACCTAGGGTTTTTACCCTCTCTCTTTTGAGTTTCCTTTGACATTGGTGTATTCTTCTTCTCTTGAGGTGATATTTCTTAGAGTTGGAGTTGATCCAAGCTTGGAATTTCTTCTCTCTCTTAGATCTTTGTGGCTTTTGGAGTTTATCTTCACCTTAAGGTAGGTTATATAACTTTCCCCACTTCTATTCTTACACTATATCTTACATACATGTTATCTTATCTCTAAACTATGATCATAAGCTGCTAGATGATGATATCTTGATTTGGGGTTTAAGATTATGAATTATTCTTGTATAAATTGTTCCCTTAAACCCTAATTCATGGACTTGAAACCTTGTAGAAGATGGAGTTGATGGTTCTCTCATGCATCTTGAAAGTTGGTTTTGTCACCTTGACTTCCATCCATCCATGTTGAAGGAGATGGGAGTTTTGGTTCTTGTTTACATGTGTTCGATGCTTGGTATTTTCTTTCATGGCATGGTTTCTTTGTTGATCTTGGGGATGGTCGTTTTAGGGTTTTGATGTTCATATTTCATGGAGTTTTCACCTTGGTAACACTTGAGTTTCCTGATGTTAAGCATATGTTTCAGTTGACATGCATTCTTGGTTCCTTGTGGTCTCTAAGACCATGTTAATGGTGAGCTTGGGTTTCAATTTGATTTCCATAACCTTAACCATAGCTACCTTGTCCTCTACACATGATTCTTTATTGTGCTTGCAATGCTTGAGCCCTTGTGTTGGTCGCTGCATAAGATGGCTTGTTTGGTCAAAATGGTTTGGGTTGATGGATGGTCTCTAGGCTATGGTAGTTTTGTCACAACAAAACCTAACCCTAGTTTCTCTTACGGTCGCAACATGTAGTTTAGTTTGGTTGATTGCTACATATTGATTCTTGTGTGGTCTCTTCATGTGTCATGTGGTTTGGTCGCTACGCATGAGTTAACCCTAGTGGTCTCTACATGTGTTAACCATAGTGGTCTCTACATGAGTTAACCCTAGTGGTCTCTACATATTCTAACCCTTATGGTCTCTACAATACCCCATCTTCATGGTCGATACATGTTGTTGTTTTGAATGTTTCGGTGGTTATTGATGATGTTCGGTCTATATGTTCCAAGAATATGTGAATGGAGTACTTTAGGGTATGATGCTAAGTGTTGTATGAGAAACCCTAACCCTAATAGTGAGTGTAATGCTTATGTTTCCTGAAGTGATTAGCACGTAATGATATATCCTCTCACCTACTTATGTAACCCTAATGTATTAGGTTGAATAAACATCATAGATTTTGGTTGCTATTGTACCTCTAATGCGACATAAGATGATGACTATGTGCCTTTATGAGGCATGATGAGATAATGATGATATGTAGGAACCATGTGTTTGGGTCTTATGACTTGGTAGAGGCTTAGTGCCTAATTTGATGTGATACCTCTAAAGATGTGATCAGGGATGGTTATCCCATGATGATATGATGATGGTGATGGCTTGGTATAAGGTAGATAGACAATATCATGTGATGGTGCGATCAACTTTATGTTTAATACATTTTATATCTTTTGACATTGCAACCTACCCCTATATTCACTACCACATTAACATCCTATAATGTCGGTTATTTATGGCTTATAATGTCAGTTATAAACTGACGTCTAAGTGGGCGACACTACAAGTTGTAGCTTGTAACGTCAGTTTTTCTGACCCAAACAAACCGATGACTCGACCTATATCGTCGGTTTCACAAACGTGAAACTGACGCCACATGGAAACAAGTGACATCGGTTAAGGGTACAACCAATGTGCCTATTCAGAGGTTCACGCCAAATTTAGGGGCAATAGAATAATATTTTTAAACAAACAATGTATGTTCGACCGTATAACCGATGAAGGAGTAAGAAACTATCATCGGTTGTGTTAGTAAACTGACGGTTGTGGTAGGTGTGGTGACGGTTTCTTTAAAATAACCGACATTGGTGATCATTATTGTCAGTTTTTTAAATATAACTGATGCCTAAAATTGTATTTTTTTTAAATAATAGGCCTACAAACCTGTTATCTAGCCTCCCAACAGAATGCAGAACCTACAGTTCTACTGAACTGCAAGTTCCATCTTGAGCTTGGCTTAACAACAGGCCAATTAAAACCTGCAAATGCAAATATAACAATACAATAATCTTACTTTGAGATGGTCAATCAATCACACACATCTAAAAACCAATTTCTCTTGATCCAATTTCATAGACTCACCTGCATATCAAACTGAAATCAATAACAATCTCATTTCAGTCTCATTTAAGACTCAAACGATCTCATTTCAGCCACAATAATCTCATTTTAGCCTCAAACACATTCATTCACATACATATAACACAATATCCATTTATAATTCAATAAGGAAGTTCACATACATATAACCCAAGGTCACATATATAGTTCAATACAAATATATAGTTCAATAAGGTATTGTTTTCCTTAGCAGTGGCTTTCTCAGTGGCTTTCTTCTTCAGTGGCTTTCTTCTTGTTCTCCTTAGCATTAGCAATATATTGGGATGTCAATTTGTTCATGAAATTCCTCAATACAACTCCACAGCCCTACATCACTTTCTTACGGTGCTTTTCATCCAACTCAAATATTATCTACAAAAAAGTCATACATTGCTCAATCCATTTAGATGAAAAGTTCACACAATTGTAATAAAATTAAAAATCTGAATTTCAAATCATAGGGTAACTCACACAAAGCTCATTCCATATGAAGTCCTTTGTTGCTTGGGGAACTTGGCACCATGAAGTTGTGATATCCACCTTGCTACGAATAAGAGCTCCCATGTATTGTTTAAAATAATTTTGATTAGGACCAATTGGTACTCCTGCTGTTGTAAACTCAATGTGCAACAACTTTGGGCCTTTATCGCACATTTCTACTTGCTAAATAGACAAAGAAACATACAACATTCATTAAAATGCAAATGGTAAACATACAACATTTCAACTGGCATCTAACATACAAATAGCATGTAAAGAATCATGAATAAATCTAAATCAACATTATACCTCCTCATGTTGATCATCCTCTTCATGATGCTCCTCATCACGGTGCTCCTCCTCACGGTTAGATGCCATCTAACATACATATAACATGTACAACACATGAATAAATCTAAATTGCATGCAAAAAATGGATAAATCTACATAGCATGTAAAAAACATGTAAAACCCATACTTGAATCAATTAACACTCTCTATGTGTGATCTTGACGAATATATAAGTCATTGTCATCATCAACATTTGTGGTGGGCAATCCAACTGAGAATGAACTGTGGTCATCATATTTGTCATGAAACTCATCTTCATCTATAGGATCTGCAATGAATTGCCTTTTACCATGAAGAACAACCCACCATTGTTCTTTTGCAGGATCTTTCACATAAAACACTTGCTTCGCCTATGATGCCAAAATGAATGCTTCACCCTTCTCACCAATCTTTTCAAAATTCACTAATGTAAAACCCAAATCATCAACCACAACACCTTTGGTGTTATCAACCCAGTTACACTTAAAGACTGGAATTTTGAAATCTATGTAGTCAAACTCCCATATGTCTTCAATGACACCATAAAATGACATTTCAGCTTCTTGAAGACTCTTATCCTTAGCACTTGAAAAATACACTGAAGACGCCTGAAGGGTGACCCCACTATTTTGAACGACACTCTTATCATCTTGACGTTTTGTATAATACAAAAATCCACCAATGTCAAACCCTTCGTATGACATAACATTCATTGTTGGTTTGAACGCGAGGCATTTTATATTTTCAGAAACATTATTTCGTGTATGAGATAGTTTTTGTAGTACTACATCTCGAAACCAACTAATAAATGTCTTATTATGTTTTCTAGCAAGCCACTTTTTATTTCGTCGAGGATTCTTTGTCTTGATATAATTGTTATGTTCAATTATATAAGGGCTTACTTCTTCCATGTTGTGTAAAATATACAAATGTGCTTGCTCCCACAACTCACAACTGATTACTTTTACTCATGCTCCTATTGTCCCTTTACTAGAATAGTCATCATCATTACTGTAGTTTTTCTCAGGATGTTCAATGGAACTCAGAAAGTCATTGTAAAAATCCATAACCTCTCTAGCCACATAACCCTCAATAATGCTCCCTTTAGGCCGATAATGGTTTCGAACATCTCCAATGAACACACTCATGTAACGTTCAAAGGGATACATCCAATGCAAGAAAATAGGTCTCAACATTTTCACTTCCCTTGTCAAATGAACAACAAGATGTATCATGATATCAAAGAATGAAGGAGGAAAATACATCTCAAGGTGGCATAGGGTAACTACCACATCTCGTTGTAACATATCTAGCTTTTTAGGATCAACAACTTTGCTGCATATAGAGTTGAAGAAGAAATAGAGCCTAGTGATTACAAATCTTACATGCGACGGTAATATGTCTCGAATAGACACAGGAAATATTTGTTGCATCAGAGTGTGACAATCATGATATTTAAGACCTATCAACTTTAAATCCTTCATAGATACCAATTTTTGAATATTGGAAGAGTATCCATGTGGTACTTTCACATTATACAACCATTCACAAAAAGATTTCTTTTCCTTTCTAGACAAATTGTAACAAGCCACAGGTAACAACATTTTCCGATCACTATGCTCTTGTGGTGTTAATTCTTTCCTTATGCCCATTTCATGTAGATCTATTCTAGATTTTATGCCAACTTTAGTCTTACTCGGTATGTTCAACAAGGTACCTATTATGCTATCACATACATTTTTTCTCAACATGCATGACATTGATACAATGCCTAACTACCAAAGAAATCCAATAAGGAAGATCCCAAAATATTGACCTCTTCTTATATAAAGACTTTTCTGTCTACTTTGGAAGATTGCACTGTGATTTATTTTCAAATTCATTCAGAAAGTGTTTTACTCTTTCATAGACTGCCTCCCCTGATATGGGTTTAGGGGAAATACAATCTTTGTTCAATCCATTGAATGCTTTGCGTCTCCATCGGTAAGGATGGTTTCTTGGAAGAAACCTTCGATGTCCAAGATATATAGTCTTTCTGCCATGTTTTAGTCATATTGAATCAGTGTTCTCCTCACATATAGGGCATGCTTTGGTTCCTTTTACGCTGTATCCAGACAAATTTCCATACGCTAGAAAGTCATTAACAGTGCAAAACAACATAGCATGCAACTGAAATGTCTCTTTGCACGAAATGTCATAAGTCATCACATCTTCGCTCAAGAGTTTCTTTAAGTCGTCAATCAGAGGTTCAAGATAAACATAGATATCATTGCCATGTTGTTTAGGGCCACATATCAACAAAGACAACATGACATAATTGTTTTTCATGGTCAACCATGGAGGAAGATTGTATATAACAAGCATAACAGACCAAGTGTATGTTGGTTGCTCAATGTGCCGAATGGGTTCATCCCGTCGGTGAAAAGGCCAAGTCTTAGATTACTGATTTCTTTACCAAATTCAGGGTACACTAAATTATGTTTCTTCCATTATGGAGAATCAGTCACATGCCTTAAGATCCCATCATTATTTTTCTTTGTCTCTACATGTCATCTTAAATTTTCCACATCTATGGGATTGGCAAACAAGCATTGAAACCGTGGTATTATAGGAAAATACCACATCACCTTGGTAGGAGAGTCAGTTTTGGGCTTTCCTGAAGTTGTCATTTTATATCTTGACACTCCACATTTTAGACAATCTTTCAAATCAACATAGTCCTTTTGAAATAACACACAGTCATTCGGGCATGCATGTATTTTTTTAGCCTTCATTCCCATTGGGCACAACATTTTATTCACTTCATATGTTGAGACTAGAAGCTCATTTCCTTCAGGAAGAATTTCTTTCAACAAAGACAACAATGACGTGAAGCTTTTGTCACTCCATTTTTTGTTCTCCTTCAAAGTATACAATCTCAACACGGCCACCAGTTTTGTAAACTTTATGCATCCTGTGTATAACAATCTCTCAACATCATGCACAATGTTTCTAAATAAGGTAGGTGGATCGGTGAGGTCTACCCTGCAACTGTCTAGCATCTCATCAACCATGTCAATCGGATTCGTGTCATTGACATCTATATCGTCATCAGCAATTTCTTCTTCAACATAATCACTGCTACCGACATCTACCGAACCCATGGAAGGAGTCTCTCCATGCCAGTACCATTATGTATAGCCTTGTATGATCCCATTGCAAAAGGCATGACTCTTGATATCGTCAACAATGTCGACTTTCAAGTTGTTACCACAATTCTTACATGGACAATAGAATCTATCTCCAGGATCTTTCCTATGTTCCTCCGCAAATAGTATAAATTGATCTATACCGGCAATAAACTTCGGGTTGCAGTGATTTGGAATAGACATCCATGATCGATCCATTCTATATGAGAAAATAAATGACAAGTATTAAATCATAGAGTACCTAATTATTTAATAAAAATTAGTATTTTAGGTTGAAATTTAGTTGTTATGGATAATAATTAAAGTTAAAATGTGTACCCAGAGAACAAAAGGGAAGTGCACACAAAATGTTCGGGTATGGTTAGTTGGTTTAAGGAACGATCATCTAGGATGATGTTCAATTGTTCTTTATTAGGGAACGTTAACATTAGAATAGAGGCCCAATTTATAGTGATTGTTGTGGGTGGACAATGACTGAAAAATATAAGTACTAACAATTGTAAGTATATATAACGATGTTATATATTTTCAAAAAAAGTAGTAGACAGAGATTGAAAAATATAAGTACTAATGGTTTAGTTGTTATGGATAATAATTAAAGTTGAAATGTGTACCACCTATCCCATTCTTGAACACTTCATCCTCACTAATAAGTGTATAATGTCAATTCAATTTCAAAAAAATTTGGCATCATTTCCCTACAGTTCTCCAAGTACACCAATGTTGATAGGAAAATACCCACCTACATATGTACCCAGAGAACAAAAGGGAACTGCACACGAAATTTATTGAAATTGAATTCACATCATACACTTACATCCTATGTGAGATGAAGAGTTCAAAAATAGTCCCAAATTGGGGACTATCCAAGGTTTACTCCTAATGAGTAAATCTTGGACGGGTTTCTAGGCTTAGAATTTATAGTTTTATATGATCTGAGGTAACAACTTTTTAGTTTATATGCGCATAAGGTCCTATGTTTACCATGCATAATCATTCATCTCTAGAATCTTGAATTGGTTCTTCATCTTCATATTGTCTCTCTTGTCATTCATACCAACATATAGGCCATAAGAAGCAAATACAAGATTAGGTGGATGTCTCTTGGGGTCTTGGTATCAGTTCAACATCATCAACATGCATTCAAAATATAATTTAAAACTCTTATAGCATTTGTTGATGCATACGATCTAATTGTAACATGTACATTAAAGTGGCTACAAAGATTGCATTAAAATTTGATTAGATAGGATAGGAAAAGAGAAAAGCTTCATAACTAATCTAGAGCATGAAAAGATTAATCGATCCATATAGGTCAGTTCATCATTTTGGAAACAAGCATAATCAAGTATAAACATATATGGGTCACATACATGCATTGAATGTCATTAAAAAAAAAGTCAAATCATATTTAGGGGTTGATACAACTATTTAATAGAGATAAGTTTTCATGATTTCAAGGTTAAGAGGGTAGACATGCATCATGTTCCAATATCGAGCATAGTCAAGCATTTATCATGGTCAACCGAGGTCAAAATTCGAATTTATCACGATCAACCAACCTCAGCACGGTGGCGGCGCCTCTCCTTCTGCTTCTCCTCAGTGCGGCGGCAATGCCTCTCCTTCTCATTCTCCTCAGTGTGGCGGTGACGTCGTCTCCTTGTCCTTCTACTCAGTGTGGTGGCGGCATCGCCTCCTTCTCCTTCTGCTCAGTGCGGCGGCGATGTCACCTCCTTCTCCTTCTTCTTAGTGCAGCAGCGGTGGCGTACACCTCAGCTCTGGAGGTGGCAGCTCCTTCTCCTCAACAAGGAGGCGGTGGCGGGTCCTTCTCCTCAGCAAGGCAGTGATGACGCGGCGTTGGGGCCAAAAAATCACCACCAGCGGCGTGGCACTACCTCTCCAGTGGTTTTGCAAAATGGGGGAGACGGGCCAGGGTTTCATGGATATCACTTAAGTTAACCTGGTCATCGGTTATAAATAAAAACTGACACCGAAGACCATGCCCAGTGTCGGTTATAAACGACAGGAACAGACGACCATTTTATAATCTAGTTACGTCGGTTCTAAGTAGTAAAATTGACACTATATACATGCAATTTTTTACACGGGGGCATGGCGCGAACACTTGTTCTGTCGATTATAAAAAAATAACTGACGACACACTTTATAATAGGATTGTGTCAGATCTACTTTAAGTAACTGACACTATAGATGTCTAGGGTACATGCAGTTTTTTTACGTGGGGCATGGCACGAGCAGTTTTTGTGTCGGTTTTGCATGTCAGCGACGGAATACTCGACAACCTTTTGGTGGAAAATTTTGGCACCAAAATTTTTGTATTTTGTGGGACACATTAGACGTCGGTTACACCAAAAAACTGACGTTGTATTTAAAAGCGGTACCCGTATTTTTTGATATGGGTAGTTCATTGCTTATATGTGTCATTTTTCTTATATAACTGACGTTTCTGTTTGTTTGGGTCGGTTTTGCAACCGACATTATAGATCAAATATGTACTAGTGATTTGTAGAATTTGTCTTGAGTTTGTACATTATAACTTGAATGATGCAATAAAAGATATCCAATTGGCTTAACTAATAAAGTGAAACTGTAATCATGTAGGTTTCCCTAAGCCATAGATCCATCTTAAGCATCGATACTTGTTGATAGGTGAAATGAGTAATTCCTATAGGAAACTCAGAGCGCATATTGTTGAATATGTGGAGGGTGCAAGTTGAGGATATATCCTTACATCCACAATCACTGGTTTTGAGGATGGTTGAGTTCATTCCTCAGTAGGGGTCGAGATCACATCTCATATAATATGTTTTCATAGATGGTTGCGACCATACCCTGAAAGGAGAACAGCTAGAATTGTATCTCACTATTGTCGTGCCTATATACCAAGGTGAACTAGGCTGATTTGAAGTTTGACTCTATATGTCACTACAACAGACTCAGAATGACTGAGGGTGTGGGGGATCATAGGAGTCTAGCTCTCCTAGATCTTGTATGGCATTGATTTTGACTTAGTAGTGGTTAGTTGGAGTATGAGTGGTATACCACATCTCCAGATGGCATCATAAAAGACATAATATAACCGTGTAGTATATCTACTTAGGGTTAAACATGATTCACATTGGATGACCCATTTGCCTTATTTCTTGTACTATTTAGTTGATAACGGTTATACATGTTCTACATATTCCTTGTAAAAGTATATGATGTTCTATCGATCAATTGTAGCAGCTTAAACTGCTTAATCTGTGTTATTAGTTCAAGGTATTCATTTAACTGAATTTGCTCATATGCTTAATCTATTATAATCTATCTGTGTTAATAATAGTTGTTGGTGGAGAGTTATATCTCTCTCTGGGATGTTGGTCTCACCCCGTGGATTTCCACATCTTTTAGGTGGTCGTGCACGACGTGGTTGAGATTGTGCAGTTGAGGAAGGAAACAAGGAGATCAATAGTTGTTGAAGGTTGGATATGCTACTAGTGTTTTGTAACAGAGTCATATGTATCGTCCTTGTACTCTCAGGTCCTTGAGGGTGTTTTGTTGATGTTGTACATTGATATGAGGTTTTTATCAGTACGCCATGGTTGTACATATATGGCTTGTAGACATAAACATGTTACATTTTTAATAGGTTTGTAGCAAGATGGCCACTATACAATGATGTATATACCTTTATGGCATGATATGTGATACATGTGCAACCATTTTTGGATCTTTATGTAATGTGCTCTGCTTATGTGGTTATACAAAAACCAATTTTAATTTACTGTGCTTTCTGGCAATATGGATGTTTAGTGTTAATTCTGTGCTTTAGTTTTGAGTAATCTCACTTGTGTGGCGGTGGGTCATGACACGTGTCACTTGTTATTAAGGCATCTCAAGAGATTCAATTAGGGTTTAAGCATCTTATTATGCAAATAAAGAAAGATAAATCACTAAGACAGGTCAGAGGTCTTACAGAAGTAGTGTTGCTAAGTGAGTTTCAGGAACGAGCAAATGACATGTCATTCTACATGACCTTAGGACATCTAGATTTTCTTGGCCATACATGGTGGTAGGAAAATTATCATGATGTGCTTGGGAGACAAACACATGGATGTTAGTGTTAATATGAAAAATGGTTTAGAATTTCATGTTACTCGAGGATGAGGAAAGCTCAAGTTTGGGATTGTTTGATGAATTCCAATTCTTCTTAGTTTCAATTGCATAAAAACATTTATTAGCACTTCTATCATTCATTTTATCTTTTCATTAGCTTTATTTAGTTATTATACCATTTTTCTTTTGTGTGTTTTAATGGGAATTTCTTATTCTTCATGTAGGATAACATCAAATGACTATAATAATTACCCATGGAACCCTCTTGAAGGCATATTGGATCATCACTTCCCAAATCCAAGATTTACAGCTATGATCCTAATATTTCCAAAGTTCCATAACTACCTGAAGACTCTAATTGACCAGCCGAGACTTCTAGTTGATTGACTCGAGGGATATTTATACAACCATAAGACTAAGGAAGTGAGACAATTGGCTGAGTTAATTGATCATCTAACTGACCTTGTCAAAGAAGATCTATAAAATCATAGGATTTCCAACTCAGTGGATTGTCCATCTAATCGGTTCACTAGGACCCTCCTTGAAAAGCTACAGAAGTTTTCAATCGATTAGCTAATTTACCTAGTCGATCATCTAATAAGAATTCATATGCAAAGTTCATTATCCAATCTACCGACTCACTCATCTAATCAATTACATCTTCTCCCTAATTACACATATTATGACATGTCAATTGATCAACTATCTATACAATTGTATGACTTGTCACACCATCGAAGTAGAATTAAGTCCATCATAACCACTCATCTCATAAGTGGGTGGGCCCCATCACCGGACATATAAAACATGTTGACCTAATTCAGGCTCAAAGATTCACAGCCTTTCCATTCAAAGAGTACATACCATACTACAAGGATAAAGAGAAGATGAAGATAAAGTATATGCTTTAACAAAGGTTTAAAGGTCGAAATCTCTCTCTACTTGTAGCATCCAATTTGTACTCATCTTAAGATGGACATCCTAATGTAAGACCATGATATGTTCTAATCATAATCTCATTTTGTTTATATTGATAAAATGATTAATTAAGACTTAATCTAATTGATGTTTATAAGATAACTTTAACCACATGATAGAAACGAATATGATTTCTTTACCTTGTGTTACAAATGTCACATAAAAGTTGTATAACCTTGTGTGCTCCTTTAACTATGGTTTCTATATTTAGTTTGTGGTTAACTTTTTGGTGGGCCTTGAAATGGTTCAAATTCACTTGAATTAGGTCTGAGTTAGCAGACCTTGGGCCCAAATCCAGTAAGGTTCAAGTGAACCCAAGCCTAATTCACATTGGGCATATTCTAGAGAGAAATAGGAAGTTGGGAAAGAGATTTTGGGCCATGGGGTCATGAACATGACCAAGTTGGTATGAACCCATGTTGCCTTCATGAGGGTTTGGCCATAGTTAGAATAAATGAGAGGAAGAGGAGTTTTAGAGGTTTGGTTCATGAACTTGGACATGATCATGTGAAATCGGGTAGGTTCATGAAGAGGATGTTTCTAGTTTGCTTTAAAGATATGAAGGAATTTTGGCTTGTCTAGTATTGAATCTAACTAGGTTGAGGTTAACCAATAAAGGGTGGTTTTGGGTTGTTGGTGGTAAACTGAGGCAATGTTTCCCAAACTCAAACAAGTTGGTTGCATTAGGCATCCCTACCATTGACCAATGTGTGGAGTCATGTTCTCTATTGGTGGGCAAACATGAACCTACACCTATAAATAAAAGACCCTCAGCTTACATACAATCCATTTGCATCTTGAGAGGATCAAATTGTTGTTGGACAGAGAGGAGATCTTCCTGAGTGTAGACCTTGACCCAACTATTTCATATGGGTGTTCTAGCATGGATCTATGAAATGTAGCAAAAGATCTTCTTCCTTAATCTTGGTAAACCAATTCACAAGTAAGGTGAGCTCATATTTTTGGTTGTATGTCCTAAGAGACAATACCTTACAATTATTTGATTATTAATAAAGGAAATTGTGTTTATTATGTTTGTTTCAATATGAGATAATAAAAAAGTATAGTAATATCCTAAGAATGTATGAATCAATGACACATGAATTTAAGTTGAGGAACTAAACATGAGATCATGTGTATGTTAAGAGTATTCATTCTTGTCTTACTCCCTGGTCAATTATTATTGTGGATATTAGGATGATAGTAATATGTTAGGACTGGTTTGTGTTTTGATTGATGACTATATCTCATTTGTCATAAAACCAGATATCGAGTTAAGCATATCAATATTTGTCATAACAAGTGTACTAGACATATCCACTATGATTGTGATACATGGAAGACAATTATGGTAATTAGAATCATACCCAATGTGACAGTGGTGGTTGTGGTCCCTACACCTGAAGTCACTATCTGATCACATGTTATTTAATGTGCTTCATCACTACTCAATGTGACATTAAATAAGGGTTACCATAAAAGTAGTTTGTGAGACATAAGGATCACTATTGAGTGATGTAGATGGAATTTCTCACTGCCATTGGAGTGATATCCTAGACACTTGATGAGTGAGAGTATGAAATGCATGCACGTGCTCATATGAGTCAATATATGATATTTATCTCATGTGTATCTCAAATAGTCTACTCTATATCAAGAAATACATATAAATATTAAGAGGATGAAGATTCCATGCCTTAGATTTAATCTGAATATCAGAGACAGATGTATTGTACAATTACTATAACACTAGTCATGATGTTAGGTTAAGGTTATTCTCCAACTTCTCTAATTAATTGGGTGGCAATAAAGTCTTATTATATACCTACCATTGCTTTCAAGGTTGTAATTTCATTATGGACATCACTACCAATGTAACATGGAGATTATAGGGTCACACAGATAGGATGCATGGGAATAAGAGTATAATTGTGGGCATTATTGGAAATGTTTCAAGTTATATGGATTAAGTAAATGTTTGGGTAATAAACTAGGACATATTGGAACAAAATTCAAGACAATTGACTAAAGGTTTTAAGTAGATTGATTGATTTAGATTATTAACTTCTGTGATAAGTCGACCAACTAATCCTAGGTGCTCAGTTAGAGTTGCCAACTTGGTGATTGAAAATTAGTCATATGATTAATGTGATTAATTGGTTAATTAATTAATGGAATGATTATAGAATATAATAACTACTTGTTTGGCTATCCATAAGTGAACCACTTAAAATGCAGCCACCGCCTTTTCATTTTTCAGGGTTTTGAAAATCCAGCTTCCTCGCCTCTCCTATTTAAAAGGGTGTGACTATTGTGTCATAGACACACAATGTTGTATGTGAACCCTAGTTGTTAGTATCCATGAGAGAGGAAACTGATTGTAACATTAGCATGTTGTAAACAAAGAGGCTTATCCTTCCCGCCAGTTCAACAAGCATGAGGAGGGGTTCCAATCCATATCTGAGGACTACGTATAGACGCATGCATCATGTGATTGCATTTAGAGGACGTCTTGAAGGACCGTTCGTGGATTGCCATGAGTTACGAACACCACTTCTTGAGTATGTCATTGGAATTTCTCCATGACAAAGTATACCTCACATACCTTATTTCTAGATACATCATTGTTGACTATATCTTCTTATAGGAAGCATTGAGATAGAATTTTGCCACTATGTTTGTCGCCACCATAATTCGTAACAGTTTTTTGACCTTTTTCGTGTTGATGTACCTTATCTTATATCCTTTGTCTATGTTTTTTCCAAAAAACATGATCGAAGCACCTTCTCCTATCAAAGATTTTCTCATTTCTACCTTCTTTGGCACATATTCGGTTGGATCTTGCTAGAAGGGATGTCAAGAGGACTATCTGTGGGTTGTTCACGATGTTTTGGTGGTAATTCGAGCTTGGTTTGAGCTTCATCTTTGTTTGATCTTGAGGTCTTTGTAGAGGCAAGTGATATGATGGATGTTCTATGTTCAATGATTGCAAGTTATTCTCATAACTCATAATATAACTAAAACCATGCTTGTGTGGCTTAAAAGTGTAACATGTATGGACTGTTTTGGTTGTATGACCAGGAAATTTGAGAACCTTTTCTTCTCTTGCATGTTGATTTATAATGGAAATATGTTAACTTTCTTATATTTATAACACAAAAATTCATCATATGCATGATCTTGTTCTAAATATGGTACCTTTGTGGGGTGTTTTCCCTTTATATTAAGGTAACTTGATATTCCTATTTACATGGTTGATTTCATAAGTATCTAAAGATGAATATGGAATAAACTTGTTTTTATAATGCTAGTATCCTTCCTTTAAATAATTTACTTGATTCAAGATGACATGTTTATGCCTTCCCCTACCTTATTACCTTTCCCAGATGCTAATAACATAAAAAAGATACTTTATATGTTGGTTACTACTGAAGTAAGAAGTTACTCATATTTTCTAAGTAAAGGTTGGATCTTTTGAAGTCTTAATCCTTGTATGTCAATTTTATGCAAGTATGAACTAATGTGGACCAAATATAGGTGAACTCAAACATGCAGTTCTAAAACTAAATTGGTTTAGATTGTTGACTTTATGATGTTGTGAACCATTCCACATTTATTATAAATTGTTTGGATTCATTTGTATTATTTCCTAAAAAGTGATTAATGACTTACAACATGTGATTGTAGGTTTATCATGATTAATTTACATAGTTACTATTATGATATGTTCCATGCATGTTTGTACATTAAAGATGAGTAAATTTATAATTAAATCAAGAGAAACCTAAACACATGTAGTGACTTGTGACTGTTGAATCCCAATTCTTAAAAGTTAGGATAATGAAACGGGTAACCTAGTAGAAACTTGGATTGTGAGAAGGTACCCGAGGTCATATATTTTTGAGTATATGTGTAACAACCCCCAAGTGCAATCCATATATAACAATACAAAAGCCTAGATCATTGAGATCACACTTGGAGAAGGTAAAAAAAGCATATATTTCATTGCAATAGTAAAATATCTTCACACTTGATATCATTTCAAATGATTCTCATACACAGTCTTCTTTGATTAAACTTAGTACATCAAGGTCCATAAGAAATTTAATACATGATAACATTAATATATTTTTGTACACCTGAACCTCAACTTCTACTGCCCAAAGCTCTTTCATTCTGGATTCCTTATCAGCTTGCACATTCAACTCCTATTGATAGCCTTCCATCAACCATTCTAGACATAGATGAACGCAACATTTGTCCCACATGCTTTTATCATCTTCTTCGCTATCTTGTCTACTAACTTATTATGTATTCTGGGTCTAAATATCGCATCTATCAGTTCTTGGTCTAAGTAAATTATAAACAAACCTCAATGGATTATATAGACGGCGCCTGACTAAAAGAAACCTCCTTAAACATGTAGATGTAAACTTTATCTACTCTTCCAAAAGATTGATACATGTTGATGTTGTGTCCCCAACCATGCATAAAGGAAGGAAATCTAAGGTTAGAGTAAGTGGCAGTGGATTCTAAAACACAAATAACAAAGTACATCAAAACCAAAAGACAATCTAAACAAAGATTAAGAAATCTTTAATTACTTTTTTCTTCTTCTGTTGTGGTCACTGTTATGCGATGAATCCCCCTCTTTGACACTGAAGCATGCTCTATGGTGCAACGCACCCTCTGTTGGCACAACATGCCCTCTATTGACACCAAGTGTCCTCTATGATGCAACACACCCTTTGTTGGCACAATATAGACTCTATGACACTTGTAGTTCCTCTATATCATCCCCAAACTCTCTAGTGAGGAGTTATCCTAAAATTGACATAATTAGTATTCTTGTGTCGTATTATTTTTTAATTCTAAATCTCTTATCTTAAAATTTGAACATCTACTCTTCAAATATGAATCTCATATTTTGATTCTAAAACTAAATCTAATTTTGATTTTTTAAGAGAACTCTATTTCTATTCAAATAATGAACTAAAAACTTTATGATGCCAACTAGAATATTAGTTCTAAATATGAAAATATTGAATCTTTATCTATGACATGAAGATAATATTGAAAGGATATAATTCTCAATATGAAATGATGAAAAAAATAAAAACTTGCAAATCTTCATGTAGTTAACTACCACATTAAAGGGAACATGTAGATTTTATAATCTAGACCAATCATCTAATATTATACAAGTACAAGAATCCAAAGGGCATGTCCCACTTACTTGCTTCCAGTAGGCTGTAATTATAAACCAAGATTTCTTAATTAGGATCCTAATATCTAACTATACTAAAATCAAAAACTTCATGAAACATAAACTAAAACATCTTATACAACCTATCTCTATTGGCTAGATATCAAAAATACAATCAATAATCATATAATTATTGACCCCATCCGAGTTACATATTTATTTGTATGATTTATACAAGGTAGGTATATTCTCTAAATTCATAAAACCATTATTTACCTTGTACCATAGACGGGTCACCTGGGGAATCCATTTTCTTTAGAGTCCATCGATCTGGGTACATGTCTCACATCCTCTATCCATAGTGCCCTATTCTCCACACAATTAGGATACCTCCACAACGGCCATCTCCGATAGGGCTTCACCCCTCTTCCTCTCACACCTCTCCTTTACCTTCACTCACATAAACCTAGCCTAGGATGAGGATCTAGTTGTCCTGTTTTAAAATCCAGCATGCCTGCCCTCATGGTCAACAGATAGGGTCACACACAACTGCACTCTACTTCCTAAGAGCGTTGTTGACTAGGAACCTCTATGATAATCTCCATCACATGGGAAGATGTGAGGAGTCCTAAAACATCGCCATGCCTTCTCTCTCATCTTGTATTTCTCCATTCTCCATGAAAATTGACTTTAGTGAGACACCTACCTCTCAGGGCCACTCGAGGCCATGGGAATGTATTTTGATTTTCATCCATTTCTCCTATGTGTGTGGTCATCCTCGTGACAGACCTTCATCATCCCTCCATGATAGCATACAAGAAACCTCATTATAGAAATTGCCTATAGACAACTGAGGATTGATGGCCAACCTTCTACTTGTAGTCATCAATGTTCTCCTCCTTCCTTGTTGTCAACTTCCACCAACCAAGGACATGGGAAGAGGCCAACAACTCTCCAATATTGCTCAAGATCAACATATCATCTCCAGATGTTTTGTCCTTCTTGAGAGATCACCATCATTCCTCTAGGGAGGCATAATTGGAAGGGAAGCCACTATCATGGTTAACAATCAAGGTGGATCCCTTTGCTAGATTTCCCAGTCTGTGTTCACCTCTTAGTCAGGTTCAACACAGTGTGGATATAGGTCTTTGGATCTTCCATGAACCATCACAGACTGAGGAAATCCATCATCTGATAGTTGAGGTTCTCCATTGAGGGGAAATATGTAGTGGTCAGGAGGACCATGCTAAACTACGAGGTGGTGTTTGTTCATGTCCTTTCTAAGTCATGCAACATATAATATATAACCTAGAGAGGTTTCATCCTATCAAGTTTTAAGACACACAAAACTCGGTTGTCTACATATACCACATCTATAGAACTGTAAACTACTTGAGGTATGATAGCTCAACACCTTATTGGTTAAGCAAACTTGAATGCGCAAGACACATAAATAATTGTATGTATTTCTATTAGGTGGCTATTATCTTATATTATCATTATCTTTGGTAGAGAATTTGTTTAAAATATGAAGTCTGAATTCATGTATGTGCATGTGATTTTAAAAAAAGTAGTAAATGTATTCTAATATATCTTTACGAGTCATATTGTTTGCATATACCTTATCCTATGTATACAAGAAACTTAGATACTCGAATATCTTATTTTTTTTATCAATTAATACATATCTATATGTGTGCACCTGGAACATCAAATTGGTCATAACTATTTTCCTATCAAGTATAACATAAAGTAAGATACTTTCCTATGTCCTCACCAAATGAATCATATAATTAAGGTATGATCTAGAATAACTTAATTCAAAATTTTAGGTTCCTACATCATCTTGTTTTGCTTGAAGGTTTTGAAATTTATGAGCTCTATTGATATACTTGAATCGATAGAGTGTTGTAATATGTTGATAGTCAAGGGTCCATATTAGGTATGATTTTCCCTTGGTTCCTTAATGATTGTCTATATATGAGTGTGATGAAGGTCATATCTTGAGTTGTACGTGATAATGCAAATGAGACATATGTGGCATCATGATATATACAAGTATTTAATTATACCCATGTGATAGGTCTCATGGCAAGCATACCTAGGATGACCCTGATATAATATGAAGGTTTTTGGCCATTGATCCCCTACCTATTTATGCTTACACCAATTGAGGCATGGAAGGATGTTATGGAGACCGGTAATCCTAAGATCCTATATAGTGATGTAGATGACCTCATAGTCACTAGCTAGTGGTTTGACTTGTTCACCTCAAACTATCAGTGGCTTTAATAATAAAATAAGTAACCAATTAGTATAAATATATTAATTATAGTATTTGGCATTTCACATTATTACACTTTAATAGTCTTAAATGTTATACAAGTATTGCTTCTCTCAGTTTTACACTACTAATATTAGTGATGTTGTCATATTGAAGTTAATTCATGTGCCTATTTGCCTAATTACAATTATAATTATTGGGCATGTATGCTTTGAATGCATTACATGTGTTATATCACATCACTGGGACATGGGTCTCACCCTTGTGATTTTGTACATCTTTTTAGGTGATTATTCATGCAACCAATTTTCATTGGAGAGGATTGACATTATGAAAAATTATACTAGATAGAGGTCGGCATTTAACTTTTTAAAGGTGTTTAGAGTCGCCCTTGTATCTAGGGTCTGGTAGGGGTTTCTATATAACAATGTACCTAGGAATCTATTTTTATCTTGTAAGCCATGTACGTATGTCTATGTTATGAACTTATTTAGATGGTTCTTTTGTATAACATGTTGTAATAGTGGTCCTTGTGATACCATGTATAATTGCTGATGGAAATGAAAGTATGATGGACCATTTGTTGTATTTCCAGAGAGACAATCATATGATGATTTTAAAGGGACATTAAATACCTTATTTAATAATGCTAAAGGTAATTATGTCTATTATGTTTGTCTCAATCATGAGATGATGACACAGACATAGTAGATGTTTAAAGAATGGTGATACTCAATGATATATGTCTTCAGGTTTAGGATCTGGACAATGAGATCTTATGTATGATAAGAGTACACACATTATTGTTATGTCCCTAGTTGAATATTATTGTTGTAGAAAAAATAGAAACAATAATACATAAGACTAGAGTGTGTGTTGACTGCTGATAGAGTCTCATTAGTCATGATATGTGATATCAAGTCAAACACATAGGTACATGTTAGAGAATAGTGTATTAGATAGACCTACCATGAGGGTGACACATGGAGACCATGGAATGGTAGTTATAATCATCTCTCATAGTGATAGTGGTTCTTAGACATGAAGTTACTATACTCATCACATGCCATTCAATGTGTTTTGACATCATACAACTTGACCTTGAATTAGGATTGCCATAAAGGTGATGCTCATAAGCGTTGTGACACATGCAGATTGAGTATGAGTGATGCATTTGGAATTTGTCCCTCCCACAAGAGATTGATATCCAGGCCACTTGATAAGCAAAACTCAGAAATGTATGGCCATACTGGTGTGACTCAATACGTGATATGTGAGCTAGCATGCATCCCATACAGTCTTCTCAAGTTCTAGGAATATGGATTGAATGTCGAAGAGGATGACCATTTTCATTCCTCGAGTTTTATCCAGATATCAGAGATGAAGGAATTATATAATCACAATAACATTGATGATAGATTCTCCAACTTAATAATTACTTGGGTGGAAATAATGTGTTTCTAGATACCGCTCATTTCTTGTAGTCATAAGTTGGTTATGGAAATTCACTTCCAATGTAATTTGGGATCTATAGGATCACACACATAGGATGCACTTGAAATAGGTGTCTAGTCATGAATAAGGTTTAAATTGATTAATAAAGTGTTTATGTATTCGATTTGAACAACATTGGTTGTATATTTGCTGGGCTGGAGAATGAAATGACCATTTCACAAGTGATACAACCATTTCGTGAAATGAAAGACCTTTTCAAAAGTGAAACGACCAATTCATCATCTAGATCACCTAGTTCAAAGATCAATACAATTGGATCAAGGATTGATGTTGATGTCATGTTGTGCATTAATAGAATAATGAATGTCAATGTGATTGAAAATGGGAATTCTAGTGAACTGACTAGTTCAAGGGTTGAACTGATCGATTCACCTATGGATCAACTGGTTTAAATGTGAACTGACCATTTCACTATATGTAGCTTCGAGAAAATTCATGAAATTATGTCTCTTCGACTCCCAAATAAACTGGAAACCCTGACCCTAGCCATCCTATATAAAGGGGGCAGTCTACGATTTCAAAGATACAATAATAAGCTCTAACAATTGTTATCATTTCTTCTTGAGACACAATCTTTAATTGATATATATTCCCAACAGCAGGTAGTTCACATCTTCATAGAGTTCAGAACAAATATTTGAAGTATTAGGTATTTTTTTGCATTCTCCTCGTGGGACTATAATTCGGGATTACAAAATGAAATTTGTGGTAGTCAGAGAGCCCGAGCAAGCCATACCCATAAAAGTGAGGGATAACAAGGGGAGACAACATGGGAGAGCGAATCAACACTAGTAGACTGACGTTCAAAGGGACTACTCCTTCTCGTTGGCTCTGGTAGCACAACATGGAGTTCTCAATGGTCTGTGTGGACTACATAGAGATCAGGAGGCATTTTCCACCCACTAGGAGGACACTATCAACCACCATCCATGGTACTACAACAGGAGGCTATCACCAACAACCGTCTGTGTGCATCTTGCAAAGAGTGCACATTGCCACTGCAAGAGTTGTTGTTGGACTTGCTCTAAGACCAGGTATGTCTCTTGCTATCCTCTCTTCTAGATACACTATCGTTGACACAATCTGCTATGTTGAGATTTGGACATTAGTTGTTTCCACTGCCTTATCTATTGCCCCATTCTCCCCATAGTGGTATTAGAGCTACGCCAATTTATAGTGTATTAGGGATTCAAACCAGTATGATCAGATTTATGTTATTGCATATGATGCAAATGCTAAAATGATTAATGTGCATATCTAATTAAATAACATATATGATCCCATATATATATATATATATATATATATATATATATATATATATATATATATATATATTTATATATATATATATATATAGTCAAGCTAGAATACACTCAAGTAGCGGAGACCAAATACACTCAAGTCATTTTCCATCATGAAACATATATTTTGAAAATATAAACCATCAATCTTCTTAAGTATCTTATGAACTCACTATATACAAAATTTGAGCTCATTTGGACACTTATAGGCCATGCATCTAAAGGTGACAAAAATGATACAATTCAAATTAATTTTGTGTGTTGATTTTGTAGACCATAAAAGAGTGACTTAGAAGAATCCAAATGAGGTAAAATTTTGCATGTAGCATATATTTTTATAATATTGAATATCAATGGTTTGGATTTATCAAAAAAAAATCTACATATGTAATCATCACTTGAGTGTAGAACGTGATATCTACTCAAGTATATTCTAGCTCAACTCTCTCTCTCTCTCTCTTTATACACACACATGTCACCCTAAAAGTGTTTTGATGGTGGATGTATGTATGGTTATGGCCAAAACTCTATGGATTGTGTGTATGGTTGTTTGGTTTATTTCATGTTATTATCTGATTTGCATACTGAGCTTCTCCCATTCTTTCCAAATGTAAGTTAATGCTCCTTTTCTTATATTCCCCTAAAATGTAACTCGAGATTTTTCCTTATACAATATAATATGAAACATGATAGTTTTAATTTATGTTTATTTGTGAGAAGGTAGTTTGCACCAGATGAACTGATTGGTTCAGATGTCAAACCGATCAACTGAAGGACCAAGGAGGCTAGACAATATGATGAACTGATCTACTGGTGGCCCAACCGAACGACTGGAGGAGTCCAGCAATTGCTTGAACCAGTGACTAGGCGACCATTTTAAGAGACCAACCAATCAATCAAGGGGCCAATTGATTGGCTCAAGAGTTGAACTAATCTATCTGGATGGGTTCCATCATAGATTTCTATATGAACAAGTTGTACATATGATGTGGACCTTAGGCGGTAGCAATTCCTTATGGATCCAGGGAATTACATTAGACTGGCCATAACCATCACTCATATATTTCTGATTGCATGTTTTTCACTTGTGTGTATAACATGTATATGATACATAAGTAAGTGGTGATTGGATATGTATATGCACTTATATAAAGTCTCTCAATAAATATTAGTCTCATATACTTTCCATAAGCAACAAACATGAAAAGCTTGATCCAAGCATAGGCACACCCTATCATGGTGTGATGTTTATCACGTGGAAGTGTGATGGTAGATGTGTGGGTCTACCCTAGAAGGCTGCATATTCTATTGTCTTGTCTTATGGGTCAGGCTTAACTAGGAGACCTTAACATGAGTAAGTGCATATAATCATGAAAATTAACTATGACAAGGAGTTGTGCTTACCATCTACCCAAGAATTGCATGAGATGCAATTGGAAAATCTTTCCTACCTTAATAATTGGTTATGAGCGCCAATGTTGGCTGGGTATTACCTTAATTATTTTGGATCTTGACTCACTATCAGATTGTATGATCTCATATTCCCAATTAGTAGTGAAGGCTATCAGTTTGAGAAAAATAGTGGGAGAGATAATTAATTAAAAGCCCAATTAATATTGTCAAACTTATTAAATCAATTTTTTCCAAAAATATGCAAACTAATGGAAAATACAAACACATTTTCTTTGCAATTGGTCCTTGAGAAGGACAAGCTTAACGGGAAGAACTTTCATGACTGGTTTCGGATGTTGAGAATCATTCTCACTCAGAAGTGCAAGCTCTATGTCTTAGAAACACCGGAGCCATATGAACCTCCTCCCATTGCGCCTAAGGTTGATAGGGATGTTTACAAGAAGCACTATGAAGATGTCATGGATGTCAAGTGCTTGATGTTGTTCCGAATTAACTATGAGTTGCAGAGACAACATGTGAACATGGATGTTATTGAGATGGTAACACATCTTAAGAACGTGTACCAAGATCAGGCAAAATAAGAGAGATATGATGTCTCAAAGGTGTTGTTCAAGTACAAATGGATGAAGGAGATCTAGTAGATCATCATGTACTCAAGTTGATTGGGTACGTGGAGAACCTTGCTAGACTAGGATTTCCCTTGGGTGAAGAGTTGGCCACAAATATCATTTTATAGTCATTGTTGGAATCATATAGCAAGTTTGTCATGAACTACAACATGAATAATTTTGACAAGCTGTTGTCGGAATTTCTTGGCATGTAGAAACAACTGAAGCATAGATGAAGAAGGAAAAACCCAAATATGTGATGATGATCAACAAAGGGAAGTCCAAGGGCAAATGCTAATCTAAGAAGAGTTCTAAAGCTATCCAGAAACCAAAGTCTTCTGCATGGAAAGCTAAAAGAGGAGTCAACAAGGAAGGAAAGTGCCACCACTGTCACCAACTTGGACACTAAAAAAGGATCTAACCTCTTTACATAGAGGATCTCAGGAAGAAGAAGGAGATAGAGATCTCCACTTTAGGACCTGATAAGAAGTAAACTAGAACTATGCAAACAAGGGTTTATGCCGCTATAGTTGGAATATGTCATTCATGGGCATGTACTAGAATTAGTGAATTGCTACTAAATATCGGCCATTAATGTATCTTGTATGGAAAAGAATATTATGAATAATTTATGTTTAATTTTAAAAGATAATATCTTATACGGAAATGCCCCGTGTAACATAATATATACTTGATAGTTTTAGAGACAAATATGTGTTACACATATACTGTGTGAATTGATGACTCAAACAATGAATACCTATAGCACTATCATCTAGAGCACGTAAATGAGGAGTGCATTTCTAGAATCCATAATGACATTTATCTAGACTATTTTCGTTATTGAACCAATAGAGACATGCAATTCTTTTTTATTAGGTAATATGAGAAAAGCTTTTTCACTAGATGTAGTGGGAGAGTGACTATTCTATTAGGGCTCATACATACTGATGTATATAGACCTTTTTGAATAAATTCTAGAGGTGGTAAATAGTACCTTATTATATTTATTAACAATCTCAGTAGATATGGTAGTTTGTATGAATCTCTTGAAGTGTTCAAGGAGATCATGATAGAAGTACATAACCAACTTGGTATAAGTATTAAAATATTTTGATATGATCGATGTCAAAAATACTTTGAACCAAGAGTTTGAGAACCTTCTGGGAGACCATGATAGTGTATCATGATGAACTCCACTTGAAACATAGTGATGTATCACAAAGAAGGAATCACACACTATAAAGTCTTGGTGTGATCATCAATAAATCTAGTTGATCTTCCAATTCCTTCTAGGCACTTGTTTTACACTACTGCAATGTACCATCTAGAGTAGTTCAAAAGACACCATATGAGATACGGCATGGAAGGTGTCTTGATATGCATTTTACAAGAATTAGTATTGAAAACTTGTGTAAAATACTAGTTTTTGAAAAGCTTTGACCATAAATCACATAAATGTTATTTTGCTAAAAAAACTACTTTTATGTTCCAATGGGACAAGTGTCTTGTTGTCACGATGGTCGTACTCCTACAAGGAACTCAATTCCAAAGGAATCAATGGAGAAAAGTAGAACTCAAAAAGTTCAAGACCAACAAGAAAACATTAAACCTAAAGAGTTATTGTTCAAATAATGAGAATCACAAATTTTTGTGGAATCTCAAGTTCCTTATGTAACACAAAACTTATAGATCTAGTAGAACACACCTTGGGCTTTAAAGATTATGGTATCTTATGGTTGAAAAAGGCAATGAGTTATAAATGATGAGCTAAAAACCTATCTAGAAGCTATTGAGGCACCATAATCTGAGAGATGGCTTGAGGCCATGGGATCAAGGATGGACTTCATGTACACCAACAAGGTATGATCTTGTTGGATCCACTTGAAGGGGTAAAACCCATAGGGTGCAATTGGGTCTTCAAGAAGATGACTGACATGGATAGTAATGTACAAACCTATATGATTATATTGGTTACAAAGGGTTTGAAACAAGTTCAAAGTGTTGAACATGATGAAATCTTTTCACCAGTTGCCATGGTTAAATCCATCAGGATCATGCTTCCCATTATAGCTTATTATGACTATGAGGTTTGGCATACTAATGTTAAAACTACATTGCTTAACATGAATAATTATCAGGATATGTGTGTGACACATCCTTAAAGGATTTATAAGTTCATTAATGCAAATAAAGTTTGTAAGCTACAAAGGTCAATATGTGGATTGAAGCAAGCATCTCAGAGTTGGAATCTTCAATTTTATAAGATAGTCAAAGAGTTTGATTTAAGTTGAAATAAATATGAAATTTGTGATTACTAAAAAATTAGTGGGAGCATATTTATATTCCACATAAAAATGGGGAATAACATCCTTATACTACAAGTATTAAAACCTAGCAAGGAAAGTACCTTCTCTATGAAGAAGTTTAGGTGAAGCATCCTAAGTGATAGGAATTGGGATCTACAAAGATATATTTGAAAAGCTTCCAAACCTAAGAAAACGCACATACATTGGAAAGATGTTGAAGGGGTTCAACATCCATGCTCAATGAGAGAAAACTTGTCTATTTTCCATGGAGTTAGTCTCTCAGGAGCTGAGTGTCTAAGTTCTTGTAAAGTACAAAAAACATGGATTTATGCCATGTTACTGAATGCAGTGTTATGTACACATCCCATATATATTGGACACGATGAGCAAATATTAGTCATATCCCAATGATAATCATTGAACTGCCATAAAGAGCATCCTTAAGTACTTGAGAAGCACTAAAAGGATCAGTTCCTTGATTACGGTAATAGGGAAGAGTTGGGTGTAAAGGGATACACTAACACAAGATTCTAAAATGACATATGATTGCAATCTAAATTTGTGTTTGACCTTAGAATGATAACTGTAAGCTGGAAAAGTTCTCAGCAAGAGACAGTTGTTTAATTATACAATACAAGCCGAGTACCTTGCTATTTTGATAACACCAGAGGATACTGTATGGATCAAGAAGTTCATATTGATGAACTTGTGGGAGGTTCCAATCATTTATACAGTAAAAATATTGTGACAACAATGAAGCTACTAATAGGAAAAGGAATCCCATATAGCATACTACGACAATCCCATCTCATACGAGAAGTTGTATAGTGAGCAGATGTGAAAACTTGCAAGATACCAACTTGAAGCAAATGTTTTAACATACTATAAAGGCACTTGCATAGAAGAAACATGATGGATATGTTAAAGATCACTTGGAATAAGATTCACAAGTGGTTGTCTCTAAGTGCAAGTGGGAGTATATTGGTATGTATGTCCAAAGATTCAATCATATGATGATTGTAATGAGGCATTAAATACCTGATTTGATAATGATAATGGTAATTCCATATATTATGTTTGTCTCAATCATGAGATGATGACACAAACATAGTGTATGTCTTAAGAATGGTGATACTCGATGACATATGTCTTTAGGTTTAGGACCTAGACAATGAGATTGTATGTATGATAAGAGTACACACATTCTTATTATGTCACTAGTCATATATTACTATGGAAGCAAAAATAGACAACAATAATACATATGACTAGAGTGTGTGTTGACTGATGACAAAGTATCACTATTCATGCTATGTGATATCAAGTTAAGCACACAAGTATATGTTAGAGAACAATGTATCAGACAAACCCATCACGAGAGTGATACATGGAGACCAAAGAATGGTAGTCAGAATCAACTCTCATAGTGATAGTAATTATTATGGTTTTTAGACCTAAAGTCACTATACTCATCACATGTCATTCAATGTGTTTTGACGTCATCTATTGTGACCTTGAATAAGGGTTGCCATAAAGGTGATACTCAGATGTGTTGTGACACATGGCCATTGAGTATGAGTGATGTAGATGGAACTTGTCCCTCCTATATGGGTTTGATGTTAGAGCCACTTGATAAGTGAGATTGAGAAATGTATGGCCATACTCATGTGAATCAATATGTGATATGTGATCTCACATGCATCTCATACAGTCTGCTCCAGTTCAAGGAACATGGATTGAACATTGAAGAGGATGATGATTCCATACCTCAAGTTCAATCTAGATATCAGAGACAAAGGAACTATACGATCACTGTAACACTAATCATAGATTGTAGGTTGAAGTTGTTTTCCAACTTTCCAATTATTTGGGTGGAGATGATGCGTTTCTAGATACCACTCATTGCTTGTGATGTCATAAGTTGGTTATGGACATTCACTACCAATGTAATTTGAGACCTATAGGGTCACACACATAAGATGCACTTGGAATAGGAGTTTATTCATGAATAAGGTTTAACTTGATTACTAAAGTGTTTAGGTATTCAATTTGAATAACATTGGTTGAATATTGGCTAAGATGGAAAATGAAACAACCATTTCACAAGTAAAATGACCATTTTATGAAATGAAACGACCATTTCAAAATTGAAATGACTGGTTCATCATCTGGATCACCGGGTTCAATGATTAATATGATTGGATCAATGATTGATGTTGACATCATGTTGTACATTAATCAAATAATGAATGCTAGTGTGATTGAAAATAGGAAAGCTAGTGCACCGACTGGTTCAAAGGTTGAACCAATCAGTTCACCTATGAACCGATCAGTTCAACAGTGAACTAATAAGTTCATCGGTGTAGCTTCTAGAAACTTCATGAAATTCCATCTCTTTGACTCCCAAATGAATTGAAAACCTTGTACCTGGCCATCTTATATAAAGGGGGATAATCTAGGCTTTCAGAGACACAACAATAATCTCTAACAATAGTTGTCATCTCTGGTTGTGGTAACCAGAGAGCCCAAGAAATTCCTACCCCTAAAAGGGATGGATAGCAAGGGAGAGACAACATGAGAGAGTGAATCAACCCTAGTAGGTTAACATTTGAAGGGACAACTCCTTCCCGTTAGGTCTGGTATCACAACATGGAGTTCCCAATGGTCCACATAGACTATGTAGAGGTCTCCCACCTTCTAGGAGGACTTCATCAACCGTCTTCTATGGTGAAACACTAGGAGACCATTGTCAACAACCATCCATGTGGATTTTGCAAAGAGTGCACATTTTCATTGAAAGAGTTTTTGCTGAACTTGCTCTAGGACCAGGTATATCTCTTGCTATCCTATTTTCTATATACATTATTGTTGGCATGATCTTCTGGTTTAAGAATCGAGCATTTAAGTTTTGTTTCCACTACCTTATCTATTTTTCTGATTTCCCAACACTATTTATATATCTTTTGGTGAACTTATTCTTGGAATTATACCTTATGTGTTTCTATATATTCTTGGTTAGAAATGATAATTAGGCTTGGTTTGGTGATTTTCTTTGAGTAATATTGTTGAGTTGAGTTTTACCCTCCTGTGGTGTCACGACAGAGTGTCACATTGGTTGTCCTAGACCATAGTTGCCACTCTCTCTCCTACTTTGATGATGAACATCTATCTATGTGTCCTTGATTGTGTCATTTCTTGCATGATGAGTAAGTAGTTTTCTCATTAGGGGTATGAGGAGTAGACCTTTACACATATTTTGACTTCTTATTCATAATTGCCATTGTATGCACTAATTTAATTATCAATGAATTGTTTATTACTTGAAGTCTACATTAATCACCTTTATTGCATGTTAAGTCAATTATGAAATAGAGAGATATAAAATACAACATTAAGAACTTTAAAAGGGTAGTCTCTAGGGTGATGAGTAGATGACCCACAAGTAACATGACAACGAGCCTTTGATGATATCTATAAGTAAAATTCCTCATCTAAAGATTGGAATTTGTACATAAACAAATTTATCTTTAAACTATGTGGTAATTTTGGTGAGATGAGCAAATATAGGTGATGGAAATTAAATCTCTCCTCAATAGTATTTCCATTATTTGTTCAGATCTAATGTTTAAGAAATTATTATTTCTTCTCATAATTTGTTTATTAATCAAGTTAAAACTATGGCCAAAAATATCATTTCCATAATCCCTAAAATAGTTTTCCTTTGGGATTCAATCCTAATGTATAATACAACAAGATATGTTTGCTTACAAGTTATTGTACACCTAGTTTCTAGTAAATCTATGGTTCTTTCACTCTAGTGAAATTGAGAGTAAGAATAGTTCATAACATATATATGTTATAATCAACTGATTATAGTTCCAAAAACTAACACCCTAGTTCTGAGAAAATGAGGCTTCCGAGGAAACCTTACAATATAAGAAATGATAGATAAAGCCAACCAATTGTAACTAATGAATATATTAATTGGAATTTAATATGTCTTGTTAAGGATGCCTAAGATAGACATATAAATATGCAAATAAACTAGGATTGTTCGAGGTCATTTGCAAAGTGTTGGTTGACCTTTGTCAAATTAGAGGCCAAGTTTGGCTGAGGTTTGGAATGGTTTATGAACTTAGAAGGTATGGTGTAAATGAACTAGGACTATATGGAGGTCATTTGCAAACTATTAGCAGACCTTTCTCAAATTAGAGGCCAAGGTTGGTTGAGGTTTACAAGGTTGTTTGAGGTTTATAACTATGGCTCGTTTGGACGGGAGCGCGGGGAAGGGGTTCAAGAAGGCGACTGGGACGGCGATTGTGTCGGTGACTAAGGAGGAGATCCCTAGGGCGTGGCTGGAGGACTTGAGATCGGTGACTTCCAACTCAGTGGCTGTCCCTCCGGCGTCTGTGGGAAATGCGGAGATCCCTCTGGTTGATCTAGCGTCAAGGAAGCTTCCATTGAATGAGGGGACAGGAAGTACTATGGATGGAAAAGTTAGGGCTGAGAAGGATGATCGTGTGGCAGAAAAAGGAAAGACACCATGGGCGGACCTCTTCAAAGTAGGTAATTCTTCACCGGTAGGGTCCAAGATTCTACACACTGTTCCATTGGAGGTCTCAGATGGGAAAGTTGTCTACCCGCAAGCGGAAGCTGAGGAGAATGCTATGAAGTGGAGGAAGTCAGTGGCAGGATATGTGATTGACCTGAAGGTTCATCTCCCTACGCTTGAGAAATACCTTGCCTGGCTTTGGAAGGTGAAAGGTACAATCTGGATCTTGTCATGACCGCATGGTTTCTTTATCATCAATTTCTCAGAGGAACTGGATATGACTCACGCCCTTGAAGACGGTCCATGGTTCGTGAAAGGGAAACCCTTGGTTGTTAACCAGTGGCAGCTAGGTGATAATATTGAGAAGGAGTCCTTGTTGAAAGTACCTGTATGGATCCGTCTTCATAATTTCCCTCTAGAACTGTGGGGAGACATGATGTTTAGTAGGATCGGAAGCTTCCTGGGAAGACCAATAGATGCTGATAAGGCTACTAAAGAAGGGACGAGGATTGAGTTTGCCAGGATTTTCGTTCTTATGTCTGTTGAATCGTCATTTCCTGAATTCATTGATCTGATAAGTGATACTGGGGCTGAACATAGGGTATTTTTTCAATATGAGTGGATGCCTAAGAAGTGTGATGCTTGTGGTTCCTTTGGGCATGAGAAGCCCTCCTGCCCTAAGAATGGCCTGAATCGTTTTCCTGGGAATGTTATTAAGAAGAAGATGGTGGAAAAAAAACAATGGGTCTTGAAGGAAAGGAAGCTGGACAATGAAGTGCCTGTGCCCTCTAATACTAATATGCAGAAGGAAGGGTCTGTTGAGAAAGGAATCTCTAATGTTCCTGTTAATAATATCTTGACAAATCTGGATGAAGTGATAAGGGGGGTTCATGAGGTATCTAATGTTGAAAGAATGGAGTCTTCAAATTGCAGTTGTCCCTCATGTGAGACTGGTATGCTTCTATCTGGTGTGTATGGCCAGCCTGGGATTGATTATTCAAAATATATGAAAGTCCAGGATCTTCTGAGGCTATGTGAAAATCAGGAGGTCTCTCCTCTTGGAGTGGGCTTGGTTCAGACTACCCCAGTTGATGATGGGTTTCAATTGGTGAAGCCCAAGTCAAAAGGTCCCCCAAGGATGAATAAAACTAATAAATATCAGGTATCTTTTGTGGCAAGGATGACAAATACATCTGGTAACAAATTTCAAGGTTTGGATTTTCTGAATGTTGAAGACTGTTCAATAACTGTGGCTAGCAGGCCTCTAGCCCCTGATGGGGGAAATGAATGACACATTTTCGATTACTTCCTGGAATGTGAGGGGCCTCAATAGAGGCGGTCACCAACATAGGGTCCAGGAAGAACTAGGGAGGGTGAATTCTAATGTTTTCTGCATCTTGGAATCTAAAATTAGAAGGAAAAAGATCTGGAGGATTATGCAAAGAATTTGGCATGGTTACAGCTGGTTTGTTAATAATGAATCTCATCCTCTAGGAAGATTTTGTGTGGTTTGGGACCCCAGTAATGTTGATATCAAGATTATTTCCTATTCTGCTCAAATGGTGCATTGCTTATGTAACCAGGGAGGGTTGTGCTTCTATTTTACTGTTGTTTACGGCTTCAACGAGGACAAGAAGAGGTATGTTCTTTGGGAGGATCTTAGGGACATTTATACTAGTATTGATAAAGCCTGGTTGATATGTGGCGATTTCAATTGTGTCAGACTTTCTGAAGAAAGGCTGGGAAGATCTAATCCTAGTAAACAATCCATGCATGAATTCAATTCTTTTATGGCTGGTGGTGGTCTTTATGAAGCCAATATGAATGGTCCCAGGTATACGTGGGATAATAGACAGGAAGGAAGTAACTTTACTACCTCTAGAATTGAAAGAGCCATTTTTAATGACCTTTTTCTTAGAGATTGGCCAACTTATGTTAGTGAGGACTTTTCTACTATTCATAGTTATCATAAGATTATCCGGATGTCCCTTAACTGTAAGGGAAGGAGGCTCAATATCCCCTTTCATTTTATAAATGCCTGGACAGAATGTGAAGGGTTTTTGGAGGTTGTGAAAAGGGGATGGGATACTGATGTTCATGGATGCCCTATGTTTAAAGTTATCAAGAAATTGAAGCGTGTTAAAGTTGAGCTCATCTCTTGGAACAAAAAGACTGTTGGAAACATCAGTAATGAAGCTAGAAGACTAGAAGGTGAGGCTCTCAAGGTTGAAGAGCAGGCTAATCTCCATCCTCTGGATATTAATCTCAGAGATAATTCTTCTAGTGTGAGGAAGGTTGCTCTTAAAGCTCTTGATTTGGAGGAAAATCTTCTTATGCAAAAATCGAGAGTACAGTGGTTGAAGCTGGGTAATAAGAATACGAAGTTCATTTATTCCTCAATGCATACTAGAAGACAAAGAAATAATATCCACTCCCTCCTTATTAATGATACTATGAGCTCTGATCATATTGAGATCAAAAAGCATATTGTAGATTTCTATAGTGATTTGTTCTGCAAAAAGGCTGACTATAAAGCCTGATGGGATGATAAGTAGACTCTTCCGAAAATTTCTCATGATCACATTAACATTCTCTTGAAGAAAGTCACAAGGGAAGAGATTGAGGGCGTTGTCAAGGATTCTAATGACAACAAGGCCCCTGGACCTGATGGGTTCAATGCTCATTTTTATAAAAAGACCTGGTCTATCATTGGGGATGATGTATCTAGAGTTGTGGTGGATTTCTTTGAAAAAGGTCGTTTGGTTAAAGAAGTTAATAGAACTTTTATAACTCTCATTCCTAAGATCAAAGGAGCTATCTCTCTAAAAGACTGGAGGCCCATATCTCTGTGCAATTTCATTTTCAAAATTATCTCTAAAATTTTGGCTAATAGGTTGAGCCTCATCCTTCTGGATATTATTAGTAAATGTCAATCTGCTTTTGTGAAGAATCGAAGGATTTCGAATTCTATCTTACTTTCAAATGAGTTCATTAGTGATTTCTCTTGCCCTAATGGGGCTGGCAAGTTCTGTGTCAAAGATGATATCACAAAAGCTTATGATTCTGCTAAGTGGAATTATCTTCTAGACATCATGAAAGCTATGAATTTCCCAGCCTGCTGGAATGCCTAGATTTTTTCTATTCTGGACTCTACAACTTATCATGTTCTTGTTAATGGTGAACTCTCGGAAGTGATTAAACCCCAAAATGGGTTGAGGCAAGGAGACCCCCTTGCCCCCCTCCTTTTTGTTCTCTGTATGCAAGGGTTTACTTCTATGATGGATTTCAATATTTCTCAAGGTTTCTTTAAACCTTTGAAGGATTCTAAGGAGCTGAGTGTTTCCCATACTATTTTTTTTGACGATCTCATGATTTATGGGATTGCTGACTATCCTAATGCTAGATGCTTGAGGCAGATTCTGATGGATTTTGGTAGAGTCTCTAGGTTGGTTATACATTCTAACAAGAGCCTTATATACTTCAGTAAGAATGTTGTGAAGGATGTGTTTACTGAGTATATTGATATCAAAGAAGGTTCCCTGCCCTCTACCTACTTGGGAGTTCCTTTATTTGTGGGGAAGCTCACCAAGAATATGTGTCGCCCCTTGTTTGATAAGCTAAAAACCAAACTGGACAGCTGGAAAACTCATCTCTTATCTTTTTCAGGGAGAGTGGAGTTGGTTAGGTCGACTCTCTCTGCCTATAGCCTTTATTGGACTACTGTGTTTCCTCTACCTGCCTTTGTGATTGAAGAGTTTGATAGGTTATGCAAAAATTTCATTTGGGGAGATAAGGAGGAAAAGAGAGTGATGCATCATGTTAATTGGGAGTCTATCTGCAGACCAAAAAATGAAGGAGGTTTGGGGATTAAAAACACAGAGGATATTAATAAATCTGGTTTGATCACCAACTTCTGGAACATTGTGCTTGATAAAGATAACCTTTGGGTTAAATGGGTTCATGGCAAATACTTAAAGAAAAATTCGATTTGGAATTACTCTTGCAAACCTAATCACTCTTGGTTATGGAGAAATATTATGAAGGTCAGAAAGGATGTCCTGCAGAACACCTCTTTCCAAGTTGGAAAATGTGACAAAATTCTTTTGTGGGGCGATCCCTGGTTAAAGGGAGTTGTGTTTCTAAATGAATGTGTGGACAAAAGGATGTGTTTGATGCTTGGCTTGGGAAACTTGATTAAGATCAAGGACATCCTGCAGGATGGTAATTGGAAGATTCCTGGAAATAGGAGGTTGAGCCCTCTTTTGAAGTTTCTTAATAAAAATGTGTCCACTTCTGATAATCCAGACCAGATCATGTTTAATGGTAAAATGGAGGTCAGAGTTAAAGATGCTTGGAACTGCATTAGGCGCAAGTGGCCAAGTCTTAGATGGGCCAAACATCTTTGGAAGCTTAAGATTCCAGAAAACTACAAGATGATGTGTTGGAAGTTGGGGCTGGATTGTTTTCCTGTGATGAATTGGCTGAAGAATAGGCATTTTTAGCTGCCTTCTATTTGTATGATCTGCAGGTTGGATGAAGAGTCTACTACACATTTGTTTCTAGAGTGTGCTTGTTCCCAGGCTATATGGAGGAAATCGATTATGGATGGCTACATGCTTGTTACCCCTAATGATTGGTTGGCTATATGGAGCAGCTCTGATAAAAGGATGTCTAGCTTCTTCTCGATTTATGTTTATTACATATGGATGACTCGCAATAGGATTATTTTTGAGAATTGGTCCGACGATGAAGATATGGTCTGGTCCTGGATTTGCAGGGATTTCAATCTTCTTATCGATTGAGTGGTTTTCTTGGATAGGTCTGCTGGAAGTGAGCAAGGTCTGCTGGGCATTTCTTTGTTGCTGATGTGCTGTTTTGCCTGGCCTGGTGTCCTTTGTTCTGTATGTGGGGCTTTTTCTGTTGTCTTCTTTTCTGCAGAATCCCTGTTTATGGGATGGATGTATTTCTTCGTCTTTTTTCCCTTGTATCTCTTCTCTTTTCTTTTGTTTCTGTTTTGGGGATAGCCCTCTATAGCTTGCTATCCTTTTCTTGTATATACGTCCTGGTTTCCTGGTGTGGTGTTTTGGGACCCACCAGTTTCTTTCTTAGAGGAATAAAGAGAGTACCACGCTTGCTTGAGCAAAAAAAAAGTTGATGAACCTATAAGGTATGCAAACAAAAAAAGTTACAGATAGATTGAAGTTTTAAAATTACAACCACCTAAATATTTTGTACTGAATAAATAATAGATAAATCACCTCAAACAACCGTACTTATCTACATAATAAGGAGCCGAATGAGAAGAAGGGATTTGGTGGATTTTAAAAGATATTTCCTTTAATTGTTTGAACTGTAATTATCCCCTATTTCATGGTTTAGATTGGGTAAGTTCCTATTCTCTTTATTCTTTATTGAATTTCAATTAGTTACATGTTCTTGGTATAAATTCTACATAAAACCTTGATAAAATCCCAATCTTCCACTTCTTTGCATTTAGTATTCTTATTAAATCTAGAAAAGGACACTAACTAGGGTTTCCATGATCAATTTCAAAATTGGAAGACAATATTAGTGATTGTATTGGAGGCCAACAATTGGCGTTCTTCAACATGATAATTTAATGATTCAATCCATTAAATGTGTTTTAAGCATGCTCTCATCTTAGTTTAACTATTTTGATGCAAATTAGCCCTAGTATAAGTTATTTTTAGGAATTTGAGGGCTAGCAATATAATAAGTGTGCAACTCAAAATGAATACTTGGGTTACATTAACTACTTATATTCAACCTAATTGGACATTTTTTTTCAATGTAATTTATTCATAAATGATGGAGTTAACTCATTTTGTTTGTTTACATCCTAATTATTTTGTCATTTAGGCTATAAATATGCCCTCATACTCATTTTTATAGGGATACTCTAACTGATATAATATTAGCTGAAAGGGATAATTTTTAAAATTTTGGTCATGCCTATTGAGGTACAAAATGATGAAATTACCTGCATTATAAGAAAATACCTTAATTTAAAATTTAATGCATGTATATGCTAGAAAATTCTTCATCAACAATTTTATTTGAAATTGGGCACGATGATTTTTTACCAATAGGTTGACATTTGACTTTTTTTTCTGATCCAAGAGGTCATCTACTTGTGTTGCCGTCCTATTGCAAGCTCTTGACTAAAATTAAACAAATCTTGAGCATCAAAAGGCACCAAAATTAAATATGACAATACTACTAGCATTACATGGAATTTCTTAATTAAAGGATATGGAATACTTGTTTTGAAATATGCAAATATATCATCAGGTATTATTGGATTTTGAGGTGGTGCTTTGTGAAGGCACCTACAGTCTAATTATAACTTCTACTAATATGAAAAATCTTCATAGTATACTTCACATCTTCCAAGTCTAATATCTTCATATGAATGTTTCCTTAAGGTCATACATTCATTGACTTCTTATCAATTTACTTTAACTACCTTCAAATAGTCAAATTCAACAACCACTCTTCTTTTTTACGTTTCACGAGAAACTTCTAGGGATTGTGGAATACCTTCCTAATTAATTTTAGTCATAAAGCATTCATGAAATTTGGAACCTTCTAATATCAATGACTCACAATGGTCATTCATTTTTAACACAACTTTGGTTCACTTTCTCTTTTTGTAAACACTACATTAATGTTATACATGAACTAGTCTATCTTTGGTGGTTGCCAAGTTGATTTTCTTACTTTGAAAGTAACCCTATTTCCACATTAAAAACCTTTCAGATGGTATTGACACTCATCTTGACAGTGATCATTGTCTACAACATGAGCTAGGATTTAGTTTAAAACTTTCTTAAAGTATGTTATTCTGTATTTTCTAGGTACACACAAACTCCAATTTTTGTATCTCTTTTATATTTTTACTCACCCAAGCATTAACATCCATGTGATTTAATTTAGGGTAATCTAGTCCCATTTGGTACTCTGCCACACTTCATTAGCTATATTGTAATCACATAAAACATGGAGAACACTTACCTCACTATAGTTAAATCTAGGACATTTCATATTTTTAGGTAATTTCATCCTCCACATTTCCTTTCATGGAATTTTTTTTTATCTCTTTCTTAAATCAGATAAACTCATATGCACTCTAAATTGAAAAATACTCGAATGGATTTTTGAGTTTTGTTCTATCAGGCATCAAGCAGTTCACAAGATGATTACAAATATCCAAAGGGATATTAGCTTGTAGGATCTTTCTATCCGATTTTCCATCAAAGTTGACAAGACGAGAGTCTTTTAGGTCATGGATTTGTTTGATCATTGGGGTATAAATAGTATAATGTGGATTAGATACTCCCTTTATCCACTCATCATTAGATTCCTACGTTGTTTCACCATTCATAACATGATTCCTACAATTTATTTCAATAAAACTTTTAGCAACAATGAAATAAAAGGTTGTTGCACACTTCGTGCATTGGTCATTATGATTCTTATGTTTCAGATCCACGTCCCTCCTCCACAAAATATCCTCCTTAGTACTTAAATCCTAGGATCTTCCCAATAGGAGAGAAATATTACACTCTCACATACTTTTGACTCCCAACCTCCATTGCTTTATCAGTAGTTTCATACTATAAGGGAAATATGGTGTTTCTCCCAGTGATTATGGCTACTCGCTTGCACCAATAAGTTTGTAAAGTTACTAACATGCATAATATAGATAGGTATTGTCATCATTACTGACTGGGTAAAACGTAATCAATTTATTAGAGAACATTTTTTTACAGACCAAGCATTAACTTTGATTTTAAGGTTAGAGATGATAGAGTCATAAGTGTTCTTATTCACTCTAATATGAAGGAGGTGAATTCCTAAATACCTATCAATATTTTTAGGTGAATTTATATCACCTAAATTACATACATGGGTCCTGGTTTGCTGTTCCACACTATTGGCAAATAAAGTTAATAGATTTATCTCTGAGATAAAATACCCAAGACTTTACTTACAATCTTAAACACCTCCAAATGAATTTGATCATATCTATATATTATTTAAATAATTGGTTGAAATCATCAATATACATTAAATGGGATACATATTTGCTACAAGATGGAATTTTAAATGTTGCCACAAACCATTCACATTTCATTCAGTGAGCTGACTCAACTTTCTAGGCATAACACAAATATATATATGGTGAGAGGAGATCTTCCTCATAGAGTCCTATTTACCAAACATTTTTATCATCTAAAATGATTTCATTCATAAATATAATATCATATTTTTTGACAACCCAAGCTTTCTTGTGTCATCTTCAACAAATTACCACCACATATTTCCATATGTCTTATTCAAGTCAATTTTTGTAATTGTGATTTAAGCTTCCCATTCGTTCCTCATGTCATGTATGATATCTTGTACTAGAAAAATGTTATCAAAAACTATTGTTCTATGAACAAATTCACTTTGAGAACAAGACTTATCCACCTAGACAATCAAGGTTTCATTATCTTTAAACCTAAATTAGAGATTACTTTCAATATCATTTTCAACAAAAATGGCTTGATATGTTCCCAAATTCTAATATAGAAGTAGATTATATAGACCATCCATTTTAGATATCTCTTAAGGATTCATTTTCCTCAATTTTTTTTGTAAGATATCAACCCTAGAGTTGCCTTAATATTGCTTTTCTTGTCTCGATTTCATGAGTTATTGAAATTATCGTGAATTTGTTTTGTATTTACAAGTATTGGTAATGACACTCTGTCAAAATGAGCACATATATTTTTCATGATAATAAGACCTCAAATTCAAATTTTGGCTGTGAGGAAGTTTGGAATTTTCCATACTAAAAACATACCTTAATTCTTGAGTCCGTTGATAAGATTGACTATTGCTTGTACACCGATGTGTGGGCTTTATATAAGCCTTTGGTAGGCGACTTTAGGCTAAGTGCCTTGGCTATGAAGCCACATTCATATTGGATGCCACATACGTGCTGTATAGACATGAACATGACTCCATCTAGTTGTAAGATGCCCAATGTATGTTTTAAGACATTGTTGTGTGTCAAAAGAAGCCAAAGTGGGTTCTTTAAGACATGTTTTGGGCCACTTCAACATAGGGGGCAACCTAAAGTGATATGTTAAAGGAATGAAATAAATTTTTCTCTACCTTCAACCTATAATTTTCAACCACTTCATCCAAGGGATCATTCAAACCATTTGTAAATAGAGTGTTGCCTTAGATGGATGAGTGAAAATCTAGGGGTGTAGCTCATGCATGTTTATGTGTATTTGTGATTTGTTCACATTTTGCAAGACTTGCCATGGCTTAGTTTATATCAAATCCATGTATCTTTCATGATGTACATATCATACTTATTGTCCCTTCATCTATCTTTTACCCTCTTGGACAAAGTTATTGGATATCCGTGATAGAAAACTTTCTCTTTAGCTAAATATCTATCATTTCCCTTTCTTTAGCCTAGTTTGAGATAGATGTTGCTAGAGTTGACTTTTCTACTACAAGGAAAAGGTTAGGAATAGATTTTCATGCATGCACTTGATGGAGATTATTATATTAACATAAGGTGAGTGATTTAGCCTCAATTTAGTAATTTCTGAATGCAATTCCTACATCCAACCACTATATGTCTCCAAATACATGTTATAAAGGCTAAAAATGGCATTTTATGGACTTTTGGATATAATATGGAAACCTTTATCACCCATATAAATTATTGCATGGTGTTATAATTTGAAAATAATCAGCTCTTGCTTCCATGTTTATGTAAAAATCGAATTCTATCCATAACTTTCCCTAAAATGACCTATTTAGACACTTGTACTACTTTTACCAAATTGTGTGCATGAAATGGATTTTTAAAACAAATATTGTAGTGTGATATCTTACTATTGTAGGGAGTGATTGTAGTAGTCGAAGGTGGATTTGAGCCCCTTGATGATATGTCATTTGTGTTGCTAAAATGGTGAAATGTGCACTATGTTTGTACCTTTTAAATGTGAACTAGGATTTTTGTGCTTGTAATTCTTTCATGATATTGTATCATAGTGATACATTTGAATTCTACTCTTATTTCCCTATGAAGGGCTAATAATGTATATAAATAATCAAGCAAAATTCTAATTCATGTATTGCCCTGTGATCATCTAACTACCCAAAGTTCGTAAGTCTAGATAGTGAAACCGATAGCCTTATAGATATTAGGATTTTGAGAAGGCATTTGTAGTAAAGTAAAAGATTCATAGGTTTTTGGGAAATCCATATTAGGTATGGTCTAATTGATGCCCTGAAATCACCCATTTATATGAGTTTGACTATGGCCTTATTTCCACTTGTATATGGTACTCATGACAAAAGAAACATGTATGATGATATATGGTTAGAACTCCCTAGAGATATGGCATGTGGCATCACCTGAGTACCCATGACGTCCATATGTTGTTTGCTACAAATTAATAAGTCCCTAGTTTTTATACTCACACCAACCAAATTTTCTGGCGGGATCTTATGGAATCCTTATAATGCTAAGATCCATTATGGTGGCCTAGAGGACATCACAGTCACTATCCAATTGTTTTGGTAGTTTTGGCAGTAAATGCCAATTACCTAGGTTTCCCCTGATAAAGTATCTAATGAAGTCATGCATCATCACTTGCATAGTGACCTATCATTTCATATGTTATTGATTTTACTTCTCTTAAGGGCTTATGGATATGAAACATATAACACATGTCTCTTACTATGGTCAAAACCCATATTGTTCAAAGGTGTATGAAAATACAAAGAAAGGGAGTAGGTATAGTGATATTTCTCTTTCTGATAAGGCATATTGAGAGATTTTTTTCATGGTAAACCTGTACTTGATGGCCAACTTATGGTGTATAATGCATTGTAACTCATGTTGGACTTGTCGGGCAATTGAAATGGGGTAGAGTGACCATCAAGGCCAACTATGCCACCAACTTAGAAGTCCTCATTTGTGGAGGTTCCACTCATGTCCTTCATACATACCAATTTTCCAATATGATTGGAAGATATAGGATGTGACCTTATTATGTTGTGATGATATGTGGTGGAGGATGAGGTGACCCTATATCTTTTGCCATGTTGTAGTCTAGGGACTGCCAAGGTTCCATGTGAGGGTTCGTAAACCTTTCTTAAGACCCAACAAGGAAAGAATTAAGACATTGAGGTGTGACAAATGGGCACACGAGGAAGTTGGAAGGAAGGAGAAAGGAATAAAGTTTTTGAGAAATGGTTTTGCTTAGAAAAAGGGAGAGGAGAAATATGGATTAAAGACACGAGTAACAGTGCAGATGTGAGGGTGTGCCTCTAGTATAGGCTACTTGTAGCATGAACGTCATTAATACATGCTTGGAGGAGAAAATATCATAGTGAGAAGATAAAGTGTAGGGTTTTAGTATAGACTTGATCATGGGTATTGGATCTTTACCCAAAACCCAAAACATCTTGAAATTCACATGTTTATATTTTTTTCATAAAACATCATATATCAAATCTCATGATGACATTTTCAAAGGGGTGGAAATCGTGATTAATACTATTTCATGAACATTTTAAATAACTTAATTGAATAATATTACTCAAATTTGATGAATTAAATAACAAAATAAACTACTTAACACAATAATCATGATCTCTGGTAAACCAATATCAAGCCCATGGAGTAATTGGAAATCAATTTGATTTTGTTTCACCTAAGGTTGTCAGAACCTAGCCGCTGAGAAAATTGGTGAGGGCTTTGGTTCTCAGTTCATTGGTTCAATAGGTGGTTGGACGATTCAACCACCGACGTCAACATGACATTATAAATAATTAATAAATATAGAATAAAAACAATCTTAGCAAAGTCAATATACAAACGGGATATGAAAATATCACATTGATATGACCAGGTGCACAATTACAATAGTAACCATTCATTATCCAATCACTCAAAGATTCGTATCAAGATCAAGTAAATACAAGTACAAAACCAGACATCAATATCATCTACCACATAGCCACAAACGACTCCCAACTGATGTAGTTTAGTAATTAACTAATTATGAATGGAAACAAGCATGTTACTCTAATTACGGTAGGTAATAACCAATAGTAAAATAAAGGATGAGAAGTAGCGACAAATTCTATTTTCTCGAGCAATACAAATTATACAATCATATAAACATCACATGAATAATGAAAGTAGTAGTCATATAAGAATCATTGGCACATCAATTACTAGGAGTGGTAATACAAGGCTAAAGAGGAGAAACACTTACAACAAAATGAGAAACTAAGAACTGCTCAGTTTGTCGGTTCTAGGGTAGACATAAGCTATTTTCGAGTCTTGGGGAGAACTGAATCGTTGATGTGACTGGTTCCCATCTTCTTAGATTCAGTTCTGATAACCATGGTTTCACCTATATTTTATCATTAGTCACATAATTTTTTTAAGATATAATGGCGGTTTGTCGTATCTATAAAAAATTAAAATAGAATTAACACAACCTTTTCCTAGAACATCAAATTGTTCAATATGAGTGTTATTGATAACCATTAGCCTTAAAGAACTCATCTTATGGAATAGTATGACTAATCTCATACTTAGAATGATAGATAAACATAACCCTAATTACTCCAAAAGCATCAAGTGTTTCAACCTATAAATGTATTTCAATGTCTGGTTAAGTCCACATTGCCATTATAAGTTTATATCATCACATCTTAATCACATCACATCTTAATCATAATGTATTCATTTGGAAATTGCGTAGATGTTGTATTAATATTTTAAGAAAGGTAAATCTAGGAAATCATGACTTAGTTGCAAAGAAAACAAATCTAATATTCCCAATATTTTTTTGGATCTAAAGTGTTATGTTGAACGTAGTTTAGCATACAAACACCACTCTAGAAATATGATTAATCATTTTGGGAATTGTTACAACTCTACATATTTTTTACAACTAAAACAATGTAGGATCCACCATGGTGATATTTATTTATTTGCTTTTAGAAAAAGGTAGTGTGGAACATAAAAATGTGACCTTGAAATATATATCAGAATTGAAACAACTTCCCTCTTAATATGATGCACCATGACCAACCAACACTTTGATAATTTACATGCCTCCCTCCCTCCTATCATTCACATAGAACTAATGAGATTGAATGGGGTTGAGCATGTGCATGCCCTTATATTTTTTTCTTTCTAGATGGACCGTTGTGATGTTTCCAGTTGCCAATCTAATTATCATCACAAACCACTACATCTCTCTCTTTCTCTATTTGACATAGAGTCTCCAATCCTCTCTCCAGATAATAAATGAGCTTGGACATCTAGCACTATTTAGGTAGGTAGTGTATGTGATTGCTTTTCATCTCATCCTAAGTCAAAGCAATGTGTGATTGATCTCCCTTTACCTAAGACAACAAAAATGGTAGTTACATCTGTGGAATAAGTGATATGATGGGGAAATTCCCTACGTGTAGGTTTTTCTTATTGATAAAAGGGCATCCCCCCTTTCCTATAAATAGGATAAGGGAGAAGCATACAAACAAAAAACTAAAAACTAATGGGCCAAGAACTTAGGCCCATATTACAATTAGACTAAACAACTCAAGTAAATAGAAACAGCCTAAGTAAATAGACTCTCTAACACTCCCCCTCAAGCTAGAGCTTGGGAAAATCCCAAGTCAGCTTGCAAATAGACAAACAGTCTCAACATAATAAAAACATAACCAATCCCATACAAGAATTCCTCCCCCTCAATGTTACAATAAATCACTCAAAAACTCAATTACTCCCCTCAAGCAGATAATCCAAAAATAGGTACAAAGGCAGGTAGTAAGAGATTCTTGATCAATATGAAGAAGCATCTAGAGAAGATAAAACATCAACATGTAGGCATCATGGTATTCATCGTCACTATCATCATCAAGTAGACCAAAGAGTGCTGAATCACAAAAAGCAGTAGATAACATGCATACAAGGCATGGACAAGAAAGGAGTCAACATGCTAAAGACACGAACAAGCCAAAGAGTGTTGGAACATAGTAACTGGAAGATAAATGATGTTATCAGATAAAAGACCATTGTGCATGAAGTAGAAAGCAACAAAAAGACTCCAAGATGAACAGTTGTAGAAAAGCATGAAGATTTATCATAAACATGTAAGCCACCAAAGGTACCATCATCATCTCATAGTATAATTTCCATCCTAGCAGTAGATGTCACAGTCCAGAAAGTGTTGGGTTACAGTCTCCAGAGAGTGTTGCTCACAACAAAACTTGTAGTAGACATGTGCAAGACACATACAAAGGGTCAAAATGTAAACAACACCAACAATAGTAGTGTAAGCTCAATAATAAGCAAGTAAAATATGCTAATCATAACTCAAGTAACAAGAATAACGTCACTGAATAGAAAATCAATAATAGATATAACAAGTGAAGTAGATAGATTCATAGTAGCAATAGATCATGATGAACAAGCTTCTCAAGCAGGAAATGGATCCATATAGCAACAAAATAACACCATAAGGAAGTAGTAAATATAGCATGAAGATCCATAGAATAGCAGTAAAAGTGGCATGAAGATCCATATAGCAACAAAACTAAATTATTCTTCATTTATCTTCATATCTCCTCCATCTCATCTCTTCCCTCAACTCATCATACTCTATTCTTCCCCTCACACCAACTACGACAAGAGTGAAGAGAGTGGTTCGGGTGGAGAGTAAAAAACAATAGTAGAGGTAGGGTTTATGTAGGCAAATATGTGAAAGAGGTAACTGACAACTTGAGTCAATGTGCAATATGACCCGATTACATAGATCTGGACAGCAAAATAAATGAATCCTTTTACTAACTGAAAAGGAGAGGTAGGCAAAAGGTATATAGGGTTGGGAAGGGTAGGAGGTCAAAGAACAAAAGACAAATATAATTGCTGAAAAAAAGATAATTGTGTTGGTAAGGATAAAAAAGAAACTCACCATGTATAGATATCTTTGTCATGTAATAGAATCATTACATGTAGTGAAGCATGCCAAGAAGTTATGGTAGTAGTAGTGAAACACCATGTCAATAAAGAGACGTGTTGCACATCAATATATGCATCAACAATAGTAAGCATCGACAACAAGCAGACGACACACCATGCGAGTTGAAAAAACTAGAGACAGTAATCAGTTGGAGCAGGTGACACGCCATGTTTGATACCACACTAGTAAAAGTCAATGCCATCAAGAAGCTGGCGACACACGGTGTCCCTGCCATGTCAGTTGATAGGATTTAGGGTATTAGCTTTGGGTATGATGTAGATGGCACACAATATCGTTGGGTAGATTTTATGCACCTGAGACGACGAATGAAGCAGGTATCCGCCAACACGCCGTGTCGTAGGGTAGATTTTACGCACCTGAGACGATGACCGAAGCAGATCTCCGCAACACACCGTGTCAAACATTGACATGTCGTGTTAGCGGTGAACGATGTAGAAAAAAAACCAGGGGTGTCAACATAAGAGGGGGGTATTCTTGTGGATCTCCACCATAATAATATAGGGACGATACGTCCCCAATATCAACTAGAAAAGGGGGATTTTTATTTAAGATTTTGGATTAGATCTCAATGGTGGTGAAATAGATTAGATTGACGACAGAGTAGATAATGACAGTGTAGATATGTGTTGATGGCGATGAATAGGATCCATTTGCAAGCAAGATTGATAGAAGCATGATGACCCATTTGGTACTGGCAACTTCAAGTGGATGCTTTTGTTGTTGAAGATGGAGACGGCTCATGGAGACGACTCTAAGAAGAAGCAGGGACGGGAGGAAACTCTCCTTTATCTCTATCTCTTTAAGGGTTTTTGGGGGTTCAGGAAAGCCTGCTCTGATACCATGTGAAAACACGATATGATGGAAAAATCCCTTTACGTGTAGGTTTTTCTTATTGATATAAGGACCAACCCCCTTTGATATAATTAGAATAAGAGAGAAACATACAGACACAAGACTAAACCCTAATGGTCTAAGACACACTTGAGCCTATATTATAAATAGACTAAACTACTTAACTAAATAGAAACAAATTAAGTAAATAGACTCTCTAACAACATCTACTTTGCGTGCGTGAAGTATCATTTGTTGATTGAAACCTTGGCCAACTTGGAAGTGTGGAGTCTCTTAATAGCCTCTCTCTAGATGCATGAGAATCAATAATTCCCAACGGTACTACCACCCCTCCCATGTCTTTATTTGCAAGCCTGAAAGCTCATAAATGTGACCGAATAGGAGCCCCCCCCCCCCCCCCCCCCACACACACACACACACACCAACACACACACACACACGGGAAACTATATTCCGTAAAATAAATAAATTGCAAAATGTTATGAACTCTATGCATGTATGAGTAATCCCAAGTCCCGTTCCAAGAGGAATCAGATCACATCGTTAGATCCTCCCTATTGAGAAATATCAAGGATACTATACGTTGGCGACAAATATAGACAATGAATACACACAGAAAAAAAAAGAAATGAATACACTATAATGAACGTGGGCCCTCCTTGTCCATCAAAGACAAAATATGGGTATCCGTATCCAGTAACTGACAAAGCCGACTTGGCCACTAGAACCTGTGGTCATGGTGGAAGCTGTGGACGTGGCAAACCCGTATCCTGGAACCACAACCCCCAGTTTTAATCAGATATCCCCCACGGCAAGACTTGGCCCACCAGAATCCACACACGCATGGACGAACGAACGAATTACCGGCTCCAGTGCTTCTTCCTTCGTCGCCGGAAGCAAGAGGCCAGCTTGCAGCCACCTGCGCTTACTTCCAAGAGCGTATCGTGTAGCGCCCGGACATCACATATGTGATTCCGGGACGTACGTTATAAGAACACACCACCGCCGCAGCGCAAAACCCTCCACTGGTATCTACTTACTACAGACTGCGAACAATATTATAGTCTGGAGTTATCAGCAACCAGCCAGAGACCCTGGCCATGGACGTGTTGCCATGGATATCCACCCTTCCGTTTGTTTCGGGTGGCGACGAGTGGTCGCTGACCGACGTCCCACCGTTCGTCCTCCGCCTTGTGTCCTCCGGCGCAAACTCCATTCTCTTCACAGCAGACTACACGGCCGACGCCGGAACTGATGTCCCAACTGCCGTGGTCACCTTCGCGGTTTACCTTCAGGGACCCAAAACCAAGGGAACCGGTCCTGTGAAGCCCATCTGGACATCCGTCCCCTGCCCACTCCCCGCAGAGGAAGCTACCGCCGCTTCGGCTAACTACCCCTTCCTCCGCCCCTTCCTCCTCCAGCTACTCCAAGAAGTCCTTGCCCGCGCGCCCTACCCGGGAGGCAACAACAGCGCATGCCTGCCACCACTAACCCTCGACGACGTGGACGGCTTACTCGACGGTAGTGAGTCATCCACTGGCTTCTTCGCCCTGGTGTTCCTCTGCCGCCTCTTCTGGCTGTGCGCATGCGACAGTACTACCCCTCACCCTTTCGATACCGGCGCGCTCTTCTTCAAGCTCCTCGTCTCCGACCTACCCCGCGCAATCAGCAGCAGCAAGCTCGCCATGCGGGTATTCTTCCTCGCCACCGGGTCAGACATCGAGCTGGCATTCGGGCGTGGCGTCGGGTACATGCTAACCAAGTGGTGCATCCTCCGTGACCTCACTGCACCGTCGTCAGCGCCAGCACCGACCTACGGAATCTCCTACGCAGCGGACCTGCATGGACTCTGGGTGGTCCGCGGCTACGCCCCCGTGCCAGCCATGGGCGGCGCATCGCGCGGCACGACCATACGGCCGCTGGCCGCACTGGCATCACACGAGCCCGTGCTCAGGTATGCACTCGCGCACCAGCAGCTGGAAACGGTGGTGCAGCTCGAATACGCGGTGCGGCCACTCAACCACAGGTACCTACAGGTCTCCGCTCGCGTCGACAACATCCGTGCGCGCGTCGCGAGGCTCGGCTTTGCGCCGGACAAGAGTACTTCTTCAGGCGATGTTCGGGAGAACGAGTCAGTGGGTTGCGAGATGCACTTCCCATCTCGAGTCCGCGTTTGCGCGGGGCCAGACCCGTCCTCGGTGCTATCCCGGCGCGTTGCGGCGCTCAGCCTAGGGAGGTCGACGGGGAACCCGGAGAGGGAGGTCGGGAAGGAGCAGACGCTCCGTGGGAGCTTGTTCGCACCAAAAACTTCCAAGGGCGGCCTTCCGGCTGCGCCGGAGCTGCGGGCGGAGAGCCGGGCGTGGACGAGGGCGAAGTCGAGGTGCTGGAGGTGGGAGCAGGATGCGGAGGGCAACATGGCGGTTTTTGAAGGTGTGCTATGCGACGCCACGACCGGGACGGAGGTTGCGGATTGGAGAGGGTCGACCGGTGGGGGAGCTGCTGGTGGGGATCCGAGGGGAGGGATGCGGCGGCGGTGCAGCGGGGCGCGGAGGGCGTTCGGGAAGTCGGGAGGTGTGGTTGTGGCAGGGGATGAGATAGGGGAGTGGGTCAGCTGGAGAGTGGCCAGGGAGGCGGAAGGGAAGGTGATGCGGTGGAGGTTGGGAGTCAAGGTTTGGGTTAGTTACTCGCCTAATGAGGTCAGGAGCGAGATGTTCGAGACCAGGAGCGTCGAGTGGAAGGAGGACGTCGAGCTACCTCTCGCAACGTGATGGACGATAACTACGCAAAAGGGTGCAGCTCGCGCAGATGAAATGGGTTTACTACTGCTCTATAACCATATTAGGTCGTAAACCGCAAAAGGTATACCGCGGTTAATAGTCCGCTGGTATTAGACATTGTTACTAGCTCTTGTATATATAATATAACATAATATATATAGCTTCTGCAACTCTCAAATGTACGTATGAAGCCCTGCCCTACCCAGGGACGTGGGGTCACAGCCCCCATGTGTTGACATCATAGCCACATGGCTTTAATTTCATAGTCTTTTCTTTTAGTTAATATAAGCAGGCTCTATTTCATCCCGCATAGAGGAGTAAAGTCAAAAAAACTCTTATTTCCTGCTCTCTTTTCAATATAAATTTTGAAAACATATAAGAACTTGGAGATAATACTTTCATATCATCGGTTGTCCAATATAGCAACTCCGCCAGAATAATTCCAGAAGTAACCCACCTTTCTATAAAATGCCAGTAAAGACTTGCAATTTCCAAGTCCGTAGGAAGAAAACGCCCCCTCCTTGGGTGCTCCTCATTGGAAAAAACATGCGCGACTAGCGAGATGTATTCCATTTTGTCCCATATTATCTTCAATAATAGGGGTGTGTGAAATTGATTGTCCTTAAACTTGGCTCAAAAGTATAAATACAATTGTCTGGTTGATAGGTATTGAACTTTAAATTTGTATCCGAGTTCAAGATACGTCTGCTACCGAATACAGAATCAATACTAATACATGGTTGAACACAAAGATAAGAGAAGGCAAATATGTAAGAAACAAAAAAAACCTCAACTTAGCTTAGTCGAACAAAAGTTTAAATTTGGTGTTCCAGTTAAGGAACGAATTAATCTACTCAAAACCAAGAAACTTAAGTTATAAAATTCAAACAAACTATAATAATTATGATTATGACAAAGAAAAAATTAGATTGGGTTTTCACCAATCAAAACATCCTTAACCATACAAAACTCTCTCTCCTATTTCATATATGACCCATTTTGCAAGAAATCATAAAAGATATCAATTGGCCTTCTTTAATTCTGATCATCCTAAAGGTCGATCGATCTTCTTGGCGTAATCAACTTTATGGGTGGCACTCGACCATATTATATATTTATCTTGGGGAGCTTGATTGCTTTTCTTTACTTGAACAACAAGGTATAGCTTGCTCAAGCTTTGTGTCTATTAAGCTTCAAGGATCATTTGATCTCTATGATTGTGTAGGGGTACTCGATCTCTTGTTGATCGATCTCAAAGTTCAATTGACTTTTTCAATAGATGCTCGATAACTTTCTGGTAGATTGAAGTTGGAGTTCGATTACCTCTGGCGTTTTGTAGTCTCCTTGATTGAGCTTCCTCATTGCTCGAGCTTGGAGAGTATATGATTCAACATTAGCTCAACTGATTCAGATGTTGAAGTCGACCGACCTCAAGGTCGATTGATTTGATTTAGCTTGGTTACTTGATGTTAATTCTTGTATTTTCAAAGGTAAAATTATTAGTAAGGTCAAATTGCAATTATGCTTTTAAAGTGAATAGATTTCTTACTATAATTTGTAAAACTAGATTAATTACATGGAAAAAGGAAGTATAAAATGTTCATGAAAGATGATGTTATCACCCCCAAAACTCAACATCTAGCTAGTCCTCAAGCTAAAAAATCAAAATCATAATATTGAGATAAACGAGCAGGATAAAAACATTGGTAATTGATAAAAAAATTATGCCAATGTATAATGAAAAATTGTTACCAATTATTAAGATGATTTTACCTCCTAAAACATCATGTTTCAAAGGTCCACCCTTGCCAATTTGTAGCAATAGTCATTACTCATGTGTTATCCCTAACACACACTTTCTTTTTAAAACTTATTTATATCTCATCTTTGTTGCAAGCGAGGTAGAGAATGAATAGATAGGATTAAAAGGCTTATGGGTATTCCCCATCCTTTCTTTGTGTCATTCAACTATAGGCCCATTTAGTAGGCAAGTGATCCTTGCGTACCAAATCAGTTGGTTTTGAAGCAATGATTGCACATCATGTGTACCACTGCCTTAGATTGCTATACCTTTAATGAGCACCTTTGAAAATGAGAGTGTGTATTATTGACGTAAGAAAATGCCAAAAATGACATACATGTTTTCAGGAGCACAATTATATTCCATTTATGTAATCTCTTTGCCTAAAAGCAGGGCACAACTTTCCTATTTTATTCAAACTCTTCATTTTTATACCTTACTCTTTTTGAGATTTTATCTTTGAAAGTAATCGTGGAATGGGTATATTTGATAGATCCTTTTTTCCCATAGTTTACATCTTTAATAGAATCTAATCTTTGTCTTTTATTTTCGAATGGACTAGGCAAGGACCCTTTTGATGATGTTTTGAGGTTGAGATCAAGTTAGCAAAATCTATAGTATTTTGTTGAGAGAATGATATCCAATTAGTTTCATCATTAATTGGAGGTTACAAAAATGTCCTACCACATTTTCTCTTTACATCAAATTTGTACAAAAATAGATTCATACATCATACAGAGAAAGACTTTTAAGTAGGCAATCATTTGTATTGTGTACATAAGAAGAAAAAAACTGAAAAACTTTTTGAAGGACAACAAGAAAATGCACAAAAATGGACCAAAAAGAGATAAAAACTAAGTGGTATTTATCTCACTTGATTACATCCCCCAAACTTATGATGTGCTCTATCCCCAGAGTATAAAAGTAAGAAAGTGATGTAATCATGTGAGATTTCATCTAAGTGCATCAACAATTGTCTTCATCTTCCCATTTAGAGCATAGGAGCTTGATTGCATGATTGTCGTGCAACTGATAGTATTTTTCTGCCTCGAATTCTTCTACATCAACTTGAAGAACATAACAAGTATACATCCAGTCGAGGACATAGATGCACAATCATTTGATAAATGTCATTTTTGAGTATTATAGTTATATAATTGGGGCCGACTTCATTTCTTCTTCTCTTGTTGAGAATTGTAGTATGTGTCATGCTTGCAAATGAGATTTACAAGTTCCTTGGCGCATGTTTTAGCATGATGCTCTATCTCGATATTTTTACTTCATTTGCATTCTTGATATTGGCTAGGTTGAAAAGATAACATAACATGTTATAGAAAACATCTTTGTGATCTCAAGTAAAGATAGTGAGGAGCGTCCAACAGTTGTCATGGAGGAGAGGTAAGATGATGTATCTTGGAATAACTACTTGCATATGCTGCATTAAATGCTCTCTCTACTAAATTCTCCTTGGCATATAGATCATTCATCAAAGTATGGCTGACCATATAAACATTTTATAATCTTGACCAAATATAGATTGATGTGCCACTATAAAACTGTGTGACAAGTAGCCTCCAATTTTAAGCGTATAGCGAAGATCATCCTTCATAACTATAATATCATTGCAACAAAATATGGTAGGATTATCCTCATCATCTTTCAATCACTTCATTAGGATATTTAATTCATTCGTTGAAAGTTTGATGTATACGCTCCTATCAAAATCTATTAATCAGGTACTATGGTTGCAGTTGGCCCTTGGATGATAGGTGTGGACTGAGTCTTTTCTTCTTTTGAAATAGCCTTAATTTCTACAACTTCACTGTCAATTCCCATAACGGTTAGGACTCAAGCATATGTGTAACACCTGAGCCCACTGCCCAAGTATCTAGTAGAGTTTTAGAAATGATGACTGACCCTGCAAACCATCACTAGTCTCAAATGCACACTTTTCCTTTACTCAAGAACAAGCCAGGATCAACTTCCAGACCCATCCTAGTACTACTCCAGGCTAAGTATGATTAATTATAAAGTTCTTAGCAATAGGAACCCTAAAAAGGAGGTGCATCTTGGTGACATGTGTACTCCAATCATTTCTTTTAATATAATTTTATCTGAGGCCTCAAATCCTAGGAGGTTACTATCTCACTTATACTCTTGACATCCTCATCAAGTCCAATTATATGGCCTCATAATCTTTCTCCATCTCAGTGTAGACCCAAATGGTCCATGTACACACAACTCCAGATCATGGCTACCAACACAAGGGTGGTTCCATCACCAAGGACAACCCTTTCCAACATTCCTAAACTGATAGGATCAAAGAGTAGCATGCAACAAGCCCATATGGGCCCCATCTACCAGAGGGTAATGGATCTAATACCATTTGTAAGGCCCGGGCCAACAACTTAAGGCTCTAGTAGAGTTTTAGGAATGAAGACTGGATGATAACATCCAATTTTGTGGATATATTATGCCTAAATTAATTCTAAATTTCCTCCCTTTATGCAGGTCTACCCTAACATTCCACTATTTTGCACATGAATATTACTTATGCCCCTATTCAAAGATAACTACTAGTTCTGATGTAGGGAACTTGTTAAAAGATGGTGCTCACCATTGAAGTAGGACATACATCGCTTTCCACAAACCGAAGGGAGGTCATAGCAAACATGCCATCACCAGTTCAACCATCAATTCATAAACTGATGGCCCACAATGTGGGTGTGAGTCCAACTGGTTGATCGATTGGATTCCTACAAGCAATGGCTAGTCAAGTAGACACAGGGTGTCCATCGGTTGTCAAGAACCAATGGCTCATACCCAACCAATGATGCAGTACAATCATTAAATCTTATGAACTAATGGACCATATGATCATCCACAACTAACCAATCACCCAACTATCAGTCATCAGGATCCAATGGTCTAACAAGCCTAGATCAGATGGCTGAACAAGCTAAGGAACCAATGGTCTATGAAATCACCACACCAAAAAAAACATAGGTTTCCTAAGATCTGATGCTTGACTGAATCCCAGACAAAGTTCAACTGGCAAGAAGGGAACCATTGGTTCGGATGGATGCAAGATCTGATGTTCGTACTGAATGATCATCTAAAAGTTGTTAGGTGCGTGCCCCAAGGCATGTGCCCAGACTTACAGACAAAGGTCAACTAGAAAGAAGGGAACCATTGGGTCAGATGGATGCAAGATCTGATGTCCGTACTGAATGATCATCTAAAAGTTGTTAGGTGCGTGCCCCAAGGCATGTGCCCAGACTTGCAGTACAAGCAAAGAGCTCCTGACCAAAGCTATAAATAGTACCCTGAGGGTGCCGTTACCGAGGTCGTCAGTTTTAGAGGACACAAAAGTGCTACTAGAGCCACCACCCACCTCCTCCCATTGGTTTGTGGAGTATGAAGGATGAGAGTTTGAAGGACTTCACCTACTGCCTACCGCCAATATGCTCCAACCTCTCCATTTATGGAAGGAGAGCCATGAGCACACCCTCCACACTACCACATTATGTCGTATTTAGATCATAGAGTAGATTCGTTCCATCAACCTTGGCTATATGACACCATTGTTGGTGTATATTCTTCTTCATGAACCTATCTTCCTGGACCCCTTCCATTCCTTCCTCCATCCTCCCCATGTCGTATAATACTTGTAAATTCGTAATGCTTCTCATCACCATGAGCGGATAAACTCGTAGCTTGGGTTGAGAGTAGACACTAAGGCTCTCTTGTATTTCTTCTTTTCTTTTGTTTTACTTGTTTTACTTTACTCATTCATTGGAATACCATCGTTCCATAAGGAACACAAAGATTATCTCACTTTTCAATTGGTGTAACTAAGCCAAGGCTCTATGTTCTTAACACAATACCACCCTTGTCCCTATGGATCGACCCTAATCTACTACATCAGACCTTGTATAACAGTTGTGAGGGCCTGAGCATCGAGTTATAAATTTAAGACTCTGACTAATCTTGTTCCTCTCCTTTTTGGACGTGTGAATTAGGCAGTCAACTTTTTGGCTTCATTACCCGAGACAAGTCTACCAGTACAGTTAAGAATTTGAGTCTACTTAGCATACACCTGCGCCTCAAGTCTAGCAATAGTCTCAAATGTACATTTAAAATGTGATAACTCTAGATCTCTTGATTACCTTGTATCACACGTCTAGTTTTTGACTCGACTATGCGACCTATTTCAGGTATTTAGAGTGAACCAGATTCACACAAACACCTACAATAAGAATTATGCCTCCTTGTAGAGTAGTCAACTGCAACACAAGGGTTGAAGATCTCAACAGGGATTGTCAGGAAGACTGTGATGAGGAACAACATCACAAAGAAGAAGAGAGAGAAGAAGAAGAACATGATGAAGAAGAACATGACCTAGAGCGAGAAGAGGAACGTCGTGATAGAAATAGGAGAATTAGGAGAAACAACAATGATGAGGATGACGACGACGACGATGGAGGTACTTCCCTTTGAGAGTTGGCTACCACAAGAGCTAGTGAATCAAGATGCCTAGTCATCATCCCTCACTTTAATTCTCCAAGATTTGAACTAAAACCAACACTTATCACCATGATCCTAAAACAAGCCCTTTGAAGGAACTTTTGAGATAAAAACCCTTATCACCATCTTGATGCCTTCAAGAACATCTATGATACAGTAAAGATGAATAGGGTTCCAAAAGAGGTGATATATTGTAAGGGATTTAACTTCTCACTAAGGGACAAAGCTCTATCTTGGTACCTTGACATACCTGACAAGACTATAAATGGATGGGCGCCCTTGGAAGATGCTTTTGTCATGAAATTCCATTCTATAGAGAAGACCCTCAGGAAAAGGCACAAGATCATTGGCTTTATGCAGAAGGCTGGGGAGAACCTTTATGAAGCATGGGAACAATTTTAGGAGTACCTAAGAAATTTCCCCCACCATAACTTCAACAAAGGATTCCTGGTCACCACCTTTTATAATGGACTTTCTTCTGTTGAGAAAACCTCACTGAATGCGGCAATAGGAAGTAATTTATTAGGTAAGAAACCAAGGAAGACTTTGATGATAATAGATAATATGGCTGCCTTACAAGCCGATCTTGAGTATGAAATAGGAACAACCAAGAAGGCAATATTTGAAGAAACAACTGCTAAGTCCAAGGCATTGGAAGCCATAACTACTCAAATCCAAAAGATTGCTTTGAATGTAAAGCAGCGGAAAGACTCTAGTGAGAAAGGAAAGAAACCAGTAGAAAGGGTCATGAAGTGTGCCACATGCGGAGAAGGGGGACATGGGTTAGATAATTGCATCTATACCCAACTAGAAGAGGAAGACCAAGATGATGATACTAAAAATGTTTCTTGTGTCAATTTCAAGAGGCCAGATCACCCTAGTTTCTCTTATGGAAACAAGGACACATATGAAAATGACCATAAAATGAATGAGCTACCTAAGAGACCACCACAATTTGTTAGAGGACGTGGACAGCTTGTGTTCACAAGGAACACAAATTATCAACAGAACAAGAATACTTACCAAACCAGTTGGGATTGTGGAAGATGTCTCCATTTGGTTGGGACAATTCTTTATATCTTGCGATACAATCATGATAGATACCAAGGAGGTTCCCACATGCCCCATGATATTCGAGAGACCTTTCCTTTATATAGGGAGGACATTAATAGACATGGAGGCATGATTCATCACCATCAGGGTAGGAAATGATCATATAGACTTCCATGTGCAGGACTGCATGAGGGGACCATCTTTTTTTTGAGCCAGTCTATTTTATGGATAGCTATACTCAATTTTGTGAAGAAGTACAAGCACAAAATTCCATAGTAGACCCACTTATGAGGTCTCTCAACAATCCCAGTCCGGACATAGAAGATCCAGAAGTAGTCAGAATCATGGACTATCTAAATCAACCTGAGGAAGACAACTGTTTTGATGAGGAAGAGACCATTGATATTGTGAAACATGCTTCCCTGGAACAAACACATGAAGATAAAGAAACACCAAAATCTAAGCTAGAGATGAAATACCCCCTGAGGGTTTAAAGTATGAATTCCTTGGTAATGAAGAGAGAAACTCGATTATCATAAATTTTGACTTGACAGAAGAACAATAAGAAAGATTGTTGAATGAGTTAAAGATGACAAGAAAGGCTATTGGATACTCTATTAAAAACATAAAAGGCCTAAGCGTAGCTATTTACATGCATAGAATAAATTTGGAAGAAAATGATAAACCTTTAGTACAATCCTAAAGAAATATGAATCAAATGGTAAGAGAAGTGGTAAAGAAAGAGGTGATAAAGCTCCATGATGTGAGTGTTATATACCCAATAAGGGGAATTAATTGCGTAAGACCAATACAAATAGTCCCCAAGAAGGGATGTATGATAGTAGAGAAGGGAGAGAAAGGCAATGAGGTAGCAACACAATTGGTGACGAGGTGGCATATGTGCATTGATTATAGGAAACTCAATGCTACAAATAGGATAGATCATTTCCCATTGCCCTTCATTGATCAAATCCTAGAACGCCTAGCACATCGTTCCTACTTCTATTTTCTAGATGGATACTTAGGGTTTTACCAAGTACCTATCCATACAGATGAGTAAGATAAAACTACATTCACCTGTATTTACAATACATACACTTTTTGAAGAATGCCATTTGGTCTATGCAATGCACCCACAACATTTCAAAGGTGTATGATCTCCGTGTTTTTTGACTTTCTAGAAGATATTATGGAAGTTTTCATGGATGATTTCTCTATCTATGGAAATGACTTCAATGGTTGCCTTAAGAACTTTGTCCAAAGTCCTAGAGAAATGAGAGGAGAAGCAATTAGTGTTGAACTGGGAGAAATGACACTTTATGGTCTGGGAAGGTATAGTACTGGGACATAATGTTTTTGAGAAAGTAATCGAGGTAGATCTAAGTAAAGTGGAAGCCATATATAAACTCCCAACCCTTAAGTATGTAACATGAGTATCTGGGACATGCGGACTATCATCAAAGATTCATCAAGGACTTCTCCAATATCGTTAAACCCTTGTCAAATTTGCTCATTAAGGATGCCATGTTATATTTCATGAATGATTGTTTCAAGGCTTTTGAAACTCTTTAAAATTCTCTCACTACAATGCCTATCCTCCAAGCCCTAGATTGGGAACTCCCATTTGAGATAGTGTGATGCAAGTGATTTTGCAATTGGAGCCTTATTGGGCTAGGAAAAGGATAAAAAGTACCATGTAATTTACTATGCCAACAAGACTCTCGATGAAGCACAAGTGAATTATACAACTAAAGAAAAAGAAATGCTAGGAATAGTATTTTATTTTGACAGATTCAGGTCCTATTTGGTAGGATTGAAGGTGAAAGTATACACAGACTATGGTTCTATAAAGTACATGATGCAAAAAAAAAAAACCAAGCCCAGACTTCTAAGGTGGGCTATGTTATTACAAGAATTTGATCATGAAATCATTGACAAAAAGGGGATGGAGGATGTAGTGGCTTCCACTTGTCAGAATCATTGTGTGGACAAGGACCCACTACACGTCAATGACAACTACCCTGATGAAGCTTTGATGATGACAAAGGTTGTTGAACCTGAAGCACCATGGTATGCAGACATATGCAACTATCTGGCTTGCTATCAGCTATAACAAAAGAAGAAGTTGTTTTTAGATTTGAAGAATTGTTACTGGGACGATCCACATTTGTTTAAGAGATGTGCCAATAATCTATACCAGATATGCATTCTAGAAGAAGAAGTACCAAAATCTTGCATGAATTTCATGCGTCACCCTATGGTGGACACCTAGGTAGTAACATGATTACCACTAAGATCTTGAGATCTGGCTTTTACTGGCCAACCATTTTCAAGGATGGGCAAGCTTATGTAAAGGCATGCAATGAATGCCGAAGAACATGAAACATTTCCTGAATAAATGAAATGCCTATGTCTGATTAGATAGAGATTGGGATTTTTGTGTTTGGGGGCTCGATTATATGGGACCTTTCCCATCATAATGGTGGAACCAATACATTTTGGTTATAGTACATTATGTATCCAAGTGGGTGGAACCAGTAGCTACCTCCACTTCTGACTCAAAGGCCATGATAAGACTATTAAAGAAGATCATCTTCCCCATATTTAGAGTCCCACACATGGTCATCAATGACAGATGATCCCCTTTTATAGAAAGGCAATTTGCTTCCATATTGAAGAAGTATGGTGTCAAGAACAAGGTTGCCACCCCTAACTACCCTCTGCTCAGGTAGAGGTCTCGAATAGGAAAATTAAGAAAAACCTAGAGAAGAGAGTAGGGAGGACAAAGAAAGATTGGTCCATGAAGATGGATGATGCCATGCGGGAAAACCACACAACCTACAAGACCCCTATAAGGACCACCCCTTATAGATTTATCTATGGAAAAGCCTGCCATTTTCCATTAGAATTTGAGCACAAGGCTTTCTGGGCAATAAATTCCTAAATAAGGACCTATAATTGGTACGTAAGAAAAGATTTTTATAGCTGCAAGAGCTAGAGGAGCTTAGGCTCCATTCTTATGTGAAAATGCAAGAATTTATAAACAAAGGACCAAGGTGTGGCATGATGCCCACCTAAAGAGGAAAGATGAGTCAAAAGGTGACAAAGATCTTCTTTTCAACTCAAGGGTCTGAGTCTTCCCTGGAAAACTAAAATCAAGATGGTCGGGCCCCTTTACTGTATCAAAGGTATATCCATCAGGGGTGATGAAAATTTGTAGTAAAAAGATTAGGACCTCCCAATTGAATGGACACAGAGTCAAGACATATTATGAAGATGAATGAATCATCAGGAGAGTGGAAGTTTAATTAGAGGAACCATCACATGCACCACTAGAGGGAAACTTAGGGAAGCCAACCAAAGATAGTCAAGCTAAAGATCATAAATTAGCGCTTCTTGAGAGGCAATCCAAGGATTTTCTTAACATGTTTTTTTTTTCCAATAATTAAATTTTGCTAGTTACCAAATTAGGTTCTACCTTAGTTCTAGAAATTTGCTTAAAAAGTTTTGCTACATTTCATAATCTTTAATTCCACTGTATGAACCATAGGTAATGGTGAATTGGTATCCATGAGGCTGGTACCACCAATGGAAGATTCACTCATCTGTCAGATCTTCAATTATGTAAATCCATCGGATTGTCAACTAGTCAAACCATTGGTTCTCAAGATCCTTAGAAAAGCCATCCAAATCACCCATCAATTCCCTCTAATCTTCCTCACCATCAGATGTTTGCATCTACACAACCATCAAATGTTGAAGATATAGAAATATCAATCTACAATGTTGAGCCATAGGATTTTCAATAAGATAAATATCACCTATGACAATCCACTAACAACTCATCATAACTTACTTGAAGAAAACCAATGGCTTAGATCCGATCAACAAGGCCATTGAATTATTCTTTTCTCATCCATCAGATCTTCATGTCTGAAACAAACCATCGAATGATGAATTGGCTACTACTAGAGGACAATTACAGACAAGCCATCAGTTCTTGGAAACTGATGGTTTCAACTTGGAAATCAGTAAAGCCATCAAGTCTTAGTCATGCGGACGATTGGGATCCAATGAACACACTGGGATCCACCGAGCTAAAGACCAATTACTATAAAAGGAAAGAGGGTCTGACCCTCCCACCTTTTACCAGTCGTATAAGAAGTAAAAGAAAAATAAAGCTTTTAACCCTAGCCACCAACCTTGGTGATGTTTAACCTAACCCTAATCGACTGTGATAAAGCTAATCTCTCTCAAAATTCAAGCATTTCCCCCTACCTTCAACATCCAGAAGTGCAACAAACTAAAACGCAGATGAAGGTCGAATGTAGAAGAAGCAAGCTGATGTATGCATAAATTGTCATTATTTTAATTCTAATTTGGTTATTTTCGGTGTCATTTGTTCTTAATTGAATATCTTTTTAATACATATTTTACCAAATTAGAAAAAATCACTTGTGCATCATTTCTTATATTTTTACATGTATTTTACATGCATTTTATATATTTTAATTATTGTAATAATTATTTGATTTTATTCATTGATTATTTTATTGCAGATAATTATTATTTACTGGAGCAAAGTCGATACCATCGACTTGCAACTCGATGGTACTGACATGGCATCAAAGTACACATGTTACGACCCCACCTACCGATAACCCCCAATTAAGGGAGACCGAGAGGTCGAACCACACCCATAACATCTGGATCAAAGGTTCGACACTGAATCAAGAACAATTATTAAATTTCAACAATCTATACTGAAAAACTATAAAAAAAATTTATAGCTATTGAAAATTTTGGATTTCTATCCATGTAAGCATTCTACCCTAACTAATCCTCCTTGTATTTTACTTCATGTATTTCACAATATGATGATTTACTGTTTGTCCTTTTTAGCTTGTACCTAAACCGTCGACAAACAAAACATCGGTCAGTCGAAGCTGGTATGTGGGGGAAACAATAATCGTACAATTATTCATAACAACATAATCATTCAATTAATCATTTAACAACCAAGATTATGTTTTAAATATAACTCCGCGATCCATGAGTACCCTATCCTCTGTGCTATCCCTGCAGTGGACCTGGATACTACCTTCCTTATGGTAGATCCCCATTAAACCCCTCATGGTCTCACCTATAGGTGAACCAGTTTCTAGGGTTGAGTCACATGGCACTACTTGTAAGTAGCCCACTCCTTAACTCATGGCAGGCTAATCGGTCTCATGGCACTACACTTGGTAGCCCAATTTCTAACCCACGATAACCTAGACCTTACTCTAGGTTACCCCTTTTTAGCCTTTACAAGCCCCAGAGGTGGACCCGGATCTAGCCAGTTATACATGTATATTCATAGTGATTGTCATAGTCACTCTATAGTTGCATGAAATAAAAGCATCCAATAGTTATTTCAAGCCATGAGGGAAACGTCGATAAAATCCTCGGAAAACTAGTTGGGATAATCATAAGCGTAACCACATACCTTTGATTGCAGATTCGAGATAGAATTAACCAAAACATAGAAGTCCCAATCAAGCAACCAATCATGCACATAATCTTGAAATAAATATACCAATTTCCTTTTATTAATATTTATCCAATATCATCATAATCCTTATGATTTCTATTCCAATTTTAGGGTTTCCTTGGAAATTAGGGTTTTGCCTCCATTCTTAGTTATTAAGAACCCGAATTCATCAAATCTACTTAAAACCTTTTAATTCTCTCATTTTAATATTCCTAACAGTCTTAGGATCATCATTTAGTAATTTACTTCCTTAATCTGAAATATCATGGTGTTCTTCTTCTTTTACCCCAATTAGGGTTCCCATACGAATTCTTCTTCATTTATGGATTAAAACCCTAAAACTACCAATTTTGTATACAAAACGGATTAAAACTCTATATTATTAATCAACAGGTTAATATCTTTCAAATTAACCTATTAATCTTCAAAGATGTATCATTTATATTCAATTTAGGGTTTCTAAGGTTTCCTACAAAACCCTAACCATCTCAATTATCTTCATTAAGAATTATCTAATCCAAACTATGTTCAAGAATCATTATATTATAGTTTTATTCTTGCAATATCATGTTATGACCACTAAAACTCATATTTACTCAAATCAGGGTTTTTAGTCTATTAAACCATGTTCATGATCATAAAACCCTAAAACCAACATACTAATCATCCTTTTATGATTTTACCATTCCTTTTATTTTTAACAGGTTAAGATTGATCAAAAACATATAAAAGATTCATCATGCTCGTTTTTACATCATTCTAGGGTTTTTCTATCAATTAATGCATCAAAAGATGTAAAACCCTATACTTTTTGAGTTTCAAGCAGAATTAGGCTTCAAACAAAATTCCTTTGTGTTCCTCTCATTTTGAGGATCAATTTTCATATATGACTTGTTTTAATCCGAGTTTCCTAGAATTATTTACGATTTTTCAAAATAAAATCTTACTTGAGCCAATGGCATGCTGACACGTCAGCATACCCATGCAATGCGCCGCTTTGGGAGAACATAACCGAATGACCCTTTTGCCCTTCACTAGAGTTATTGGTTCTCTATCACGCGGAGGGGTATACTCGTCTGATGTATCTTGGTCGTCTTCCACCTTACAGAACCCTACGCTGCCATTGCAACAGCGATCGAGCGCGGCCCTGCCGCCTTCTCCCGACCTCGACGGTCATCAGGGGTGGTCTCTTGCCTCCGCCGTGCCCCCTCGAGCTCAGCTAAGCCTTCAATACCTGGCCACGGTGGCTGGCTTCACACCTACAAAGTCTGCAACCGCGAACAACCAGCGGCCCTTCTGCTGGCATTGCGCAGGTGCAGATGGCGGTTCCACCTCCCTCCGGCATTGTGGGTGGATCTTGCTTTAATCATCGCTCCTTCCAAAGCCCTTCGTCACACTAGGTGGTCGCGTTCCTCCCTTGGTTAGGGTTTGGACGGTGGCATGGTAGGAGAAGAGTGGGATACAAAGAAAAATGTGAGCCTGTGGATCTGTCCCCTTTATAGGGATATGTAGCAGCGTACTAGCATGCCTACCCATGAGGAGAGCAAGTCCCATAGTCTATGGGAAACCTCCTTTCCTTGTTCACAAAGAAATCCTCTCTTTTCTAATTATTTCCTTAATAATTCATATCCCTTAGTCATTAGGAAAACCAAATTTTATCTCCTTGATATTTCTTTTATGCTTTAGATCTTAAGATTTCGAAAAAAACTTATTTTCTTTGCACTTGCCTTTTAATCATTGGTCATGAGATTGCATTTTCTTTTAATAGAAAATACCTCCTTTTCACCAATATTACATAATTCCTTAATAATTCATCACATTATCCTCTTATTTTGCAATTTTTGGTATTTTCTCTCTCTTTCCTCTTTATTGGGACTCCTTGGATCCCAAGAAACTCTATTATTTCGAAATCCTTTTTATTGGATACTCATTATCCTTCTAGATGCATCTAAATGCATTATTCTTCATTATTATGTTTATTTCTTATTAAAATATTTCTTTTTGAGAATTTCTCTTTATTTCTCTTTTATTTTCCTCATTGGTATTCATTTTATCATTAGGAATCCTTGGGATATGAAAATCCACAAAGGATCACTCAATTATACCTTTTTCCACTTATTTCCAACATTTTAACATTATTTTCAATTTCTTTCTTACTAAAGAAATACTTAATTAATCTTTTCTTTTCTTATTGCTTTCTTTTTGCAACTTTGGACTCCTTGGCACCCAAGGAACCCAAGAGGCACAAAATACATCCTTGGATTACATCTCTTTGCCTTCTAGTGGTTTCTACCTCTTTCCTTTTCTCAAAAACTCAATTATTCATTTACTAATTGAATCTCCTTGTTATCGGGCCCAATAGACAATAAAGCCCATAACACAATCATCAAGTCTATTGTAAACAAAATCCATTTATTCAAAAAAAATCATATCTTTATTTGTTCAAAAATTGTTAATATGAGAAATTACATTTCTCACCAAAAGAACCCAAAAATCGGGGTTGTAACATCCTTCCCCTCTTATAGAAATTTTGTCCTCAAAATTCTTATCAAGAAAATAAACAATTCAGGATAAGACTTTTCCATGTCCATCATTGGCCCCTATGTGGCTTTACCGTACTCATGGAACTACCATATAACCTTTATCATCACATATTATTTTCTCTGAGTTCTTTCATCCTGGCATCTATACACTGCACAGGTGACACAGGCCATTTCAGCCTCCCTTGGGGCTCACTAGGTTCATTGCTCAACACATGGTCGGGGTACCTCACATAGTGCTCTAAATTGGACATCTTGGAACTTATCAAACATTACTTTATCCTGAGGGATAAGATCAAACTTAACCTTCTCCACCAACCATACCAAAAGAACCCATGCATCGGGGACTCAACTCTCTTAGCTATAACTTAGAGGGGTCGGATCTTCATGTCACATATTCTCCCACAGCGATCTACATGTCAATATACTCTGCATTTGCTCATGACTCACATCGTCTCTAGGCTCCTTTCAGCCATTGCACGATCAAAGCAACTTCATCTACACACACTATGGTCCTTTTCTAACCATCACATGGTCCTTTCACCAACATCACCTTACTGAAGTGGTGACCGACACAACCTCCCTTGCAGAGCTTCTTTAAATCCTGATACTAGCTATGGTGGTCATCATCACATCTTTCATAGGAAAAGAACTATCTCTAGCTATCACCCTGAATGAGCACATATACTCTCATCAGACCCTTTAGTCTGGATCATACTAACCATTAGTTAGGGGTGATACATCAAGTTCTTCATGTACCTACTTCCACCTTTTGGAAGGGAACCTTTAGGTCAAACTTAAGAACCTTTGAACTCGCAACATGGTGTAGTTGAATCATCTTTCTCCTGGGTAGTTCAACCCAATCTGTTCCTGGAAAAAATTCTTTCTTTCTCATGCCATCTGGGTAAGACGATTTACCATAACCCATATTGCATCTTGACCTTCCTTGGTCTAGGGAAGACTTACAACATCCATAGTGATGAACTCCCTTTCTCCTTCGGGGACTCTTTATCCTTTATATCCATGCACTGGGTTACTGGTGTTCATCCTTCACCCTCGGCTTGCATGGCCATATACCACATGCAACATCATCTTAGGTATCTAAAGTACTACTATCACTTATTATCTTCGTAGTACGGTATATGGTGATCTTAAAATCATGATCTCCTATATGTCATTATTCTTCAAGATCAATTCCTCAAAAACCCTAAACCACTCTAGTTGGGGTTTCATCACCTTCTTTTCCAAAGAAGTGCATCTGAGGTTCTACCACCATCCTTTCATTGCATCAAAGACTAGACTGGCTAACCAAACAACCATTGACTGATCTCATTATATCAGAGTGTTAACCAAACATATCTTCTTTTCTAGACTTAGGGTTAGTCTAACATCCTCTTCTAGCCAAACTAGGCAGATATATCTCAACCAGGGCATCCATTACTACTTCACCTTCTTATGTATTAGGTATCATTTGAAGACCTACACTTTCATGTATTTCACTTATCATCTCATCTTGACTCTAAGTATGCTTTCATCAAGAAAACTCTGAGCTCATCTTCTTGGTGATCAAACTCAACCTTGTATGACTCATATCTTATGATAAAAACATCCTCATAAGGTGACTACCTCATTCCTCTTAGTGTTTGCAAACCATCCATGTACCATTCATTTTTCCAGTGTATGTTATCTTCTTTGTTCCCATATCTCGTGGCAATGTTCCAACCCACATCATCTTTATCCTTGGTGTATGACATGCGTACTGTCCTATCTCTCACTCCTATAATAAGAGGAAATAAGCATTTGGTTGCAGTCCAAATATAGAGTTATTCCTATTCTAAGAGTAGAGATGGCACATCCCACCTTTCCAGTACACCTTTAAGTTGAAACGTGCATCTTATGTCTCAATCATCACAACCATCTTGATATCAAAGTTACTTCCATGGAAAACTGATATGGACCCTGCTTGGATCACCACACAATCCTTGGTCATCTCCTCTAGGTCTATAGGGTGTCGACACTTTTAGGGTCATCCCTCTTCCCTTATGCATCCAGAGAGTGCCCTACTGATCTGTCCTTTGGGACCCATGGGTTCCTGAAGGTGATCAATCTCCTAACCCATGGCCCTCCGACAAAGATAGCTGTTACCTCCCCATCCTATGGTCATGTGCAACTAGGGAATTAGGCAACTCCTACTTCCATCGGTCTTATCCCTACCTGACCCTAGGATAGACTTAGGATTCCATTTATAGTACATGTCCAACTTAGAACCTTTTCCAAGCCTTCATCATCTCTCTTTGTATACATGGGCTAACATTCATCCTTTCATAGGGGTCATGGTGACCTACCTACCTTGGTCAGGCCTCTTACCGGCTACCTCCATGGTAACACATCCATATGCATTTAGAGATGGATATCTATGGGTCTATAGGTTCATTCTCATACCATGTACTTTTCACTTAGCTTCTCAAGGTCCTATGAGACCTCTTTAGATTACTTAAACCAACAAAACTGGTATACACCCTATAAAAGGGTCCCTCTCCCAGGATGGGAAGAAACTACAGCAAGGTCACAAACATCCTTAGGGTTTACATCCATATGAGCATGCCTTACCCAACAGCTCCTAAGGCACAAGTGGACCACTAACTAACCATGCTAGGTCATACTTGTTCTCATCCCTCAGCATTGGATCAAGATCATACCTTCCCTTGTCATCAACTTGGCTGGGAGGGGTCATCAAACATACCTTAAACTTAAGGGGCTTCCCTTTTCCTCTATACATGAGGAGTACCATGCTCAAAACTATAGCAACTTAATTATCATCATGAACATTAGGTATACCACTTCCCCTCTTAGGCCTAGGAACCCTAGGTTCACTTTTAGGTGTCCAACTTCATGCTCTATCTCTTAACCATGAATCGAGCTTGCAAAAGGCATGACATGCACTTCCTATCATCCTTCAACTCGAGCAACACTTAGAGTTGGATCCTCCTCAAGGACAAACAATAAGGTACAAGGCCTCATAACCTATTACAAATCCTCTTCAGGGTATACAGAACATCTTCTTCCTTTCTCAGAAGGTAAACACTTATACCATAGGCACATAGGTGCCAGAAACCTCATCCCCCCTCTAGGGTTTGGTCCATCCCATGGCAACCAAGACATCATCAACCTCTAGGGATCAAGCATGTGGTGACCATTATCATCCACTTAGGTCGCATCATCCTCAACTCCCAACTTCTCGTCATATCTCGGAGTCTAGGATTCCAACCTTCTGGATGGGTTTCCTGCTCTCTCTCTAGAGCTAACCCTACAACTAACCTCACCATTAGAGGTCCTCTCTTCATGAAGGATCAACCTCGAAAGAATGCCCCTACCTGGATGAAGCCTATGTTCAACTTATGTTCACTCAAGGTTATCCATAGTTCTTTATGCTTATTTCATAAGCCATCCTTCACTCTCTCCTGGTCAGGGTTTCAACCTATTTCTCACCCTACTAACGTACTCTGGGTGCATGCTATGCCCTACTCGCACAAGCCCATAAAGTTTCTATAGGTCCTTCACTAACATCATCATCTAAGGAGCTATCCTTTACTCTAACATGCACGACCCTTACCAGGGTTGGGTTGCCACATGTTCTAGGACACCCATGGATCATATGACATCCCAAAGGCATGTCCTTTCAAACACCTGGTCCAACCCAACTCATCATGTTGTCTCTCCCTCTCTAACCTTCACTTAGGGTTAGGGTTAACATCATCCTCAGAGGATGAGCTAGGTCTCTACTTGCAATGGAGATTTCTATCTCCAAGACTAACTCTCTTTATCTATCCTCCTGATAAGAAGGTCTAGCCTCAGGTCTCTTCTGAGGGTATGACAACTTATGTCATACGACCTAAGCATGTATTTATTCTTTAGTATGTGCTTAATCTATTAAGCTTATGTCCATGACATCTTATTTACATACTTTTTCATTAATTTGGTGGAGGATTCCTTAGACCTTATTAACCTTACCCATACCTCAAGAGGGTGAGGAGAAGAGAGAAAACCCTAATCCTTAAGGTCCTTAACAGAATTTGTGATGAGAAGGGATGAACAAGATGAGAAAGTCCTAAAGGTATCTTATTTCAATTCATACCCTAAGACTTTGGCCAGGCAGTCACACGAATCCGGAAGTCCTCGTATTCCGACTAGCGGTGCGAAGGAAAATATTGCCAGCCCCCGGTCGTGATCCTTTTCTAGACACCTCCGTCTTTCGGATAATCCTCTAATAACTCCCTTGGGTTCTATGGAGTTTGTAAAATTTAATAATTATTAATTGTTAAGTGAGGAACCTACGCTATGATACCAAATTTTATGACCCCACCTCTCGATAACCCCCAATTATGGGAGACCAAGAGGTCGAACTCGCACCCATAACATTCAGATCAAAGGTTCGGCACTTAATCAAGAACAATTATTAAATTTCAACAATCTATACTGAAAAGTTGTAATAAAATTTTTCATACCTTTTGAAAATTTTGGATTTCTATCCATGTAATCATTCTACTCTAACTAATCCTCCTTGCATTTTACTTCATGTATTTCGCAATATGATGATTTACTATTTGTCCTTTTTGGCTTGTACCTAAAACGTCAACAAATAAAACGTCGTTCAGCCGAAGATGGTATGTGGGGGAAACAATTATCGTGCAATTATTCATAACAACATAATCATTAAATTAATCATTTAACAACCAAGATTACATTTTAAATATAACTCCACAATCCATGAGTACCCTATCCTCTGTGCTTTCCCTGCAGTGGACTTGGATACTACCTTCCTTATGGTAGATCCCCATTAAACCCCTCATGGTCTCACCTATAGGTGAACCAGTTTCTAGGGTTGCGTCACATTGTACTACTCGTAAGTAGCCCACTCCTTAACTCATGGCAGGCTAATGGGTCTCATGGAACTACACTTGGTAGCCCAATTTCTAACCCACGATAACCTAGACCTTACTCTAGGTTACCCCTTTTTAGCCTTTACAAGCCACAGAGGTGGACCCGGATCTAACCAGTTATACATGTATATTCATAGTGATAGTCATAGTCACTCTATAGTTGCATGAAATAAAAGCTTCCAACAGTTATTTCAAGCCATGAGAGAAACGTCAATAAAATCCTCAGAAAACTAGTCAGGATATCATAAGCGTAACCACATACCTTTGATTGTAGATTCGAGACAGAATTAACTAGAACATAGAAATCCCAATCAAGCAACCAATCATGCACAAAATCCTGAAATAAATATACCAATTTCCTTTTATTAATATTTATCCAATATCATCATAATCCTTAGGATTTCTATTCCAATTTAAGGGTTTCCTTGGAAATTAGGGTTTTGCCTCCATTCTTAGTTATTAAGAACCCTAATTCATCAAATCTACTTAAAACCTTTAAATTCTCTCATTTTAATATTCCAATAGTCTTAGGATCATCATTTAGTAATTTACTTCCTTAATCTGAAATATCATGGTTTTCCTCTTCTTTTACCCCAATTAGGGTTCCCATATGAATTATTCTTCATTTATGGATTAAAACGCTAAAACTACCAATTTTGTATACAAAACGTATGAAAACTCTATAATATTAATCAACCGGTTAATATCTTTCAAATTAACCTATTAGTCTACAAAGATGTATCCTTTATATTCAATTTAGGGTTTCTAAGGTTTCCTACAAAACCCTAACCATCTCAATTATCTTCATTAAGAATTATCTAATCCAAACTATATTCAAGAATCATTATATTGTAGTTGTATTCTTGCAATATCATGTTATGACCACTAAAACTCATATTTACTCAAATCAGGGTGTTTAGTCTATTAAACCATGTTCATGATCATAAAACCCTAAAACCAACATACTAATCATCCTTTTATGATTTTACCATTCCTTTTATTCTTAACAGGTTAAGATTGATAAAAAACATATAAAAGATTCATCATGTTCGTTTTTACATCATTCTAGGGGTTTTCTATCAATTAATGCATCAAAAGATGTAAAACCCTATAATTTTGAGTTTCAAGAAGAATTAGGCTTCAAACGAAATTTCTTTGTGTTCCTCTCGTTCTGAGGATCAATTTTCATATATGACTTGTTTTAATCTGAGTTTCCTAGAATTAGTTACGATTTTTCAAAATAAAATCTTACTTGAGCCAATGGCATGCTGACACGTCAGCATACCCATGCAATGCGCCGCTTTGGGAAAACATAACCGAATGACCCTTTTTCCCTTCACTAGATTTATTGGTTCTCTAGCACGCGGAGGGGTATACTCGTCTGATGTATCTTTGTCATCTTCCACCTTACATAACCCTACGCTGCCGTTGCAGCAGCGATCGAGCGTGGCCCTACCGCCATATCCCGACCTCGACGGCCATCAGGGGTGGTCTCTTGCCTTCGCCGTGCCCCCCTTGATCTTAGCTAAGGCTTCAATACCTGGCCATGGTGGCTGGCTTCACACCTACAAAGCCTGCAACCACGAACAGCCAACGACCCTTCTGCTGGTATTGCGCAGGTGTAGATGGCAGTTCCACCTCCCTCCGGCATCGTGGGTGGATCTTGCTTCCATCATCACTCCTTCCACATCCCTTCATCACACTAGGTGGTCGCGTTCCTCCCTTGGTTAGGGTTTGTATGGTGGCATGGTAGGAGAAGAGTGGGAGACAAGGAAAAATGTGAGCCTGTGGATCTGTCCCCTTTATAGGGATATGTAGCAGCGTACTAGCATGCCTACCCATGAGGAGAGCAAGTCCCATAGTCTATGGGAACCTCCTTTCCTTGTTCACAAAGAAATCCTCTCTTTTCTAATTATTTCCTTAATAATTCATATCCCTTAGTCATTAGGAAAACCAAATTTTATCTCCTTGATATTTCTTTTATGCTTTAGATCTTAAGCGAAAATAACTTCTTTTATATTCTTTGCACTTGCCTTTTAATCATTGGTCATGAGATTGTGTTTTCTTTTAATAGAAAATACCTCCTTTTCATCAATATTACATAATTCCTTAATAATGCATCACATTATCCTCTTATTTTGCAATTTTTGGTATTTTCTCTCTCTTTCCTCTTTATTGGGACTCCTTGGATCCCAAGAAACTCTATTATTTCGAAATCCTTTTTATTGGATACTCATTATCCTTCTAGATGCATCTAAATGCATTATTCTTCATTATTATGTTTATTTCTTATTAAAATATTTCTTTTTGAGGATTTCTTTTTATTTCTCTTTTATTTTCCTCATTGGTATTCATTTTATCATTAAGAATCCTTGGGATACGAAAATCCACAAAGGATCACTCAATTATACCTTTTTCCACTTATTTCCAACATTTTAACATTATTTTAAATTTCTTCCTTACTAAAGAAATACTTAATTAATATTTTCTTTTATTATTGCTTTCTTTTTGCAACTCTGGACTGCTTGGAACCCACGGAACCCAAGAGGCATGAAATCCATCCTTGGATTACATCTCTTTTCCTTCTAGAGGTTTCTACCTCTTTCCTTTTCTCAAAAACTCAATTATTCATTTACTAATTGAATCTCCTTGTTATCGGGCCCAATAGCCAATAAAGCCCATAACACAATCATCAAGGCTATTGTAAACAAAATCCATTTATTCAAAACAAATCATATCTTTATTTGTTCAACAATCGTTAATATGAGAAATTACATTTCTCACCAAAAGAACCCAAAAAATGGGGTTGTAACAACATATATTTTTTGCTCCAGATTGAAAAGGAAAAGGACGTTTTACTATGAAGAAGTTGATACCATCGACTTCGAACTCGATACCATCGACTCAGACGCCGCAGACCAAATTTTAATGTGTTAAATCTAACACATATTGTATTAAAAATTACATTTTAGGTTTCCTCTTGACCTAAACATGTACGAAGGCTATAAAAGACACCATTAAAACCAAAATTGGGAGATCTATCACGAGGGGACGATGCGACATCCGAACGGAGAGAGAAAAGTAGAGGAACCCTACACGGAAGGCCTCAGAGGCATTTTGGCGGCCGAAACGACGAAAAATTCTCTCCATCTTCTCCAGATCCACTCTTTAACCCTTTCTCCAACTTACTGTATCTCGAGATTCATGTTTTACATCTTTTTGACTTACTGTGATACCATGTCGTCTATTTTCGGCTAAAAACCGTAATTCCTTAGGACCCGGGAGTAGCCCGGGTATGCATTGTGTCTGATTCTTATGAGTTAATATATATTTTCCTCTTAATTTTTGAATATGAATCTATGGAAATTGCATGTCCTTATTGTGCTTGATCACCACAATTAGCGTATCAGATCCTTAATTACTGCTGAAAAAGGGATTAAGGGTTAGAAATACATAGGTTCACCAGTTTATTGGCGTCCCTTGGGAAAGGTGAGGCATAAATGGGAGGAGATTACCCAGAGTTAAACCAAAAGCACCTAACTAATGAATCAATTACTATGAGAATGGAATTGGCTTTAGATTAGGTTGGGGAATTACACTGCGGAAGAAGGTAGTTTCTAGCTACAAGCTCTTTATTCAGGATTAGGAGGGAGTTATATTAATAATTATGGATTAGATTTAGTGTTGCCCGTGGTGAAACCAAAAGTCTTAAGGAATTCATCCCTTCTTGATCACAACAACCCTAGTTAGATTTACTTTTTGTTCTTAGTTAATTAAACAACCAATCAACTCGTGCTTTTAGCTTAGTTGATCAATCCTAATTAGTAATAGTCTTTAACCTCACAACTCCCCGTGTTCGATAACTTGGGACTCATAATCCCATATTACTTCGACACGTACACTTGTGTATTACACGCACGTTATATGCGTGTCAAGTTTTTGGCGCCGTTGCCGGGGAGTTGGCATGGTTAACACTATAAAAAGTTAGGATCGACCACTCTAGGCCATTGTATTTATTTTCCTTTTTTATATAATTTTTTTATTCTTCCCATTTTTCATTACATAAAAGTTTACTATTAGTTTAGGCATTGTACATATTCATCTAAATATTTCTTTGTCGTTAGTCTTCTTTCATTTAAAAAAAAAGTAAAAAAAAAAAGCACATGGCCCCTATTTGTTCTAGATGTCTGAGTCCACCTTCATTACATCATGAGAAAACCTCAAAGGAAATTCATCGTCATAATATTAGGATTATGGTTCAATATGTTTTAAATTGCAAAGGTCCTATTTCTAATGGAGGATGGGGTAGAATAGAGAAAATGAAAGAAGTTGAGGTTGAGGATAAGGAATTAGAGAGTGAGGAGAACACATTGGAAGAAGTTTTAGAATCACCTCTACCATGTCCTTCCATTGATCCCACACCCACACCCTCGACTCCTAGGATTGATTTTTAATATGATTGGGGATCTGATGAGGAAAATGAGAAGAATGATGCAAATAATGTGGATGACAATTTTGATACATGTGTTTGGGATATGAGTGGAGAGGAGGATCCAAAAGGTGCTTTATTTGATAGTGATCTTGGAGAGGACGAAGAGAGTGAGGAAGAGGATATTGAGAGTGAAAAGGTGGAGGAATTTCCCATTACTCATCACATAATTCCTTCACCACAAGACCCATCTCTTCATTTCCTTATTGAGGATCCTATATGGGATATATATCCAGATGATAACTTTGAAAGTTTTTGTGAGGATATTAATGAATGTGGGGGAATTGAATTATTATAAGAGGAGGAGGCATAGAAATTCACCTTTTATATAACCCCTCCATTATGTGTAGATAGGAGTGATCCATTGGGGATGGTCATAGAAATTAAGGATAAATGATCATTATACCTTTCACCTCATGGCTATCTATTTCTGCATGTGCTCCCACATCAAGACTTGATTGTGAGTCATGTTCATGTTCATGTTCATGTTCATTGCAATGATAATTTACTATTTAAATGGAATGTCAACCATACATGTTGGTCTTTTGACTATTATTTATTTTTTCTCATTGTTGCAAGGAACCAAAAGTTTAGAAGGAAGAGGCGGAGAGAGCTTTACCCTCCTCCACGACCACCTGATTATTGTTGATTGACATGTGTCCATCCTAGGACGTTAAACAAGGAAGCTTGTGGGAGGCAACCCACCAATTAGGTTTATTTTGTTAAACTTTCAATTCTACTTTTACATTCCTATTTGTAGATTGTGATATCTAATTTTGATGCAAGTAAAAAAGGTGCCTTGATATGTGCATTCAGTGTGGAGGGACGCATTGAGTCAGTACCACTGACTTCATTGTTGGTAGTACTGAGTTCTCATCAGTGACATCTCACAAGCTGAGCAAGCATCGACACTTCACTGAGCTCGAGTGCTTATTGGAGGACATGTCTTCATGTGGATCCCACCCACCCGTCTTTTGCATAGATCTGAGCTCACATATCGATAGAATCGTTCCATTTGTCTTCCTTTACTTTTGACATTGGGGATAATGTCATATTCAAGCTTAGGGAGAGGAATGGAATGATGCTTCTATCTTTACTTCTTGCATCTTTTCTTTTTATCATACATCTACATGTTTCTGTTTCAAAAAAAAATAGATTTTTCATTTTTTTGGAGTCCACTTCTATCTAGTGTACTTGTGGATAAAATATAAAATTTTAGTTAGGATTAGGCATTTCTTGATGATGTGGTATCAATTATGATAATTGTTGAAAACTGAATGTGCTTTTATGCTTTGCACTTTAAGCTAAATTTGCTATATTTAAGAGTACATAACTGGAGGAATTGTTTGGATTAGTCAGCTTGAAGACATACTGAGTGAATGAAAAAAACCTAACTTAACCCTATGGCTTGTGTTATGATGATGATGTTTGAGTCCAAGCCAACCAAATAGTAACATGATCTTTAATGTGAATTCTAGAAATAAACTCTAAGGTTACCCTGTTACACAAGTTGATAGAAGAGGGACATATCATGGTTGGGAAAGACATTGTCTCTTAGTCATGTGATCTCATCCACCTTCCATTCATCTTCATTCACCACCATAGGATGATCAAGTTTAATCCAAGTTATTTTCCTCTTGTATGCATTACATTGCATGATAGGAAGAATATAGTTAGTTCATTTTATTATGCATTAGAAAAGGAAATAAAATTCATGTCATCTTTTGAGCATTTGTAGTTTGCATAACAAAATTTTATATAGTTGCATTTGCATTGCATATTTAATAAGATGTTACATATTTATTATCTTCTACGGTCTTCTCTCATGAAAGAGCATAAAAAAAGTTGTATCTCCTTACTCCTTCTCCAAATAAAAAAAAAGCCAAAGCATGAACTGTTCATCTTGCTAAAAATAGGGTAAGAAAAAAAAGAGTTATTGAAAAAGAAAAAGAAAAATAGGAGAAAAGGAGGAAAATGATTTTAAGTTCAATGCCATATTATCTCTATGTAATACATGAGGGGATTGTGATTTTTTTATAAATACCTTTCCACTTATACTCATCATTAGGATGAGACATCCATTGCCTGCATCATTCCACCAAAATAAAAAAATAGTCATTAGAAGACATACATTCACATTTTATCCATCATACATGTGCATCATATTTTTACTTTTTGCATAAATAATTTGGATGATTCTTGTGAATCCTATTTTCATAGCCACCCATCTTTTCCACCCATTGCTCTGCATGGTAGGCTACCATCATAATTAATCCCCTCATCCATTTTTATTTGGGGATCTGCTTCCAAGTAGTTTATTTAGATAGATCAGAGTAATGTAGATAGGGAGATCACATGGTGCATCAAGCATGTGTCCTACTGGCCATGATATTAACTGCTTCATATTGATAGTGTTTTTCATTAATCTTATTATGGACATCTATTATGAACATGATTGATCGCTTTAGAGTAGTTACTTGTTAAGTGGTTGGAAAGGATCGGTTTGGGACCGACTGGTAGAGGGCGGTTAGAAAAAATAATTTATAGGTACCTGTCTTCTTATTGACTTTTTAAAACAAATACAAGAGTAGTGTTGCTCGAGGACGAGCAATATTCAAGCTTAGGGGTGTGATGTATGCATAAATTGTTGTTATTTTGATATCTAATTTGGTAATTTTCTGTGTCATTTGTGCTTAATTGAATATTTTTTAATACATATTTTACCAAATTAGTAAAAATCACTTGTGGATCATTTCTTATATTTTTACATGTATTTTATATGCATTTTACATGTTTTAATTATTATAATAATTATTTAATTTTATTCATTGATTATTTTATTGCTGATAATTATTATTTACTGGAGCAAACTCGATACCATCGACTCAGCCACTGCGGACCAAATTTTAATGTGTTAAATCTAACACATATTGTATTAAAAATTACATTTTAGGTTTCCTCTTGACCTAAACATGTACGACGGCTATAAAAGACACGATTAGAACCGAAATTGGGAGATCCATCACGAGGGGATGATACGGTAGCCGAACGGAGAGAGAAAAGTAGAGGAACCCTACACGGAAGACCTCAGAGGCATTTTGGCAGTGGAAACGACAACAAATTCTCTCTGTCTTCTCCAGATCCACTCTTTAACCCTTTCTCCAACTTACTGTATCTCGAAATTCATGTTTTACATCTTTTCGACTTACTGTGATACCATGTCGTCTATTTTCGGCTAAAAACCGTAATTCCTTAGGACTCGGGAGTAGCCCAGGTATGCATTGTGTCTGATTTTTATGAGTTAATATATATTTTCCTCTTAATTTTTTAATATGAATCTATGGAAATCACATGTCCTTATTGTGCTTGATCACCACAATTAGCGTATCAGATCCTTAATTGCTGCTGAAAAGGGGATTAAGGGTTAGAAATACATAGGTTCACCCATTTATCGGCGTCCCTTGGGAAAGGTGAGGCATAAATGGGAGGAGATTACCTAGAGTTAAACCAAAAGCACCTAACTAATGAATCAATTACTATGAGAATGGAATTGGCTTTAGATTAGGTAGGGGAATTACACTGCGGAAGCAGGTAGTTTCTAGTTACATGTTCTTTATTTAGGATTAGGAGGGAGTTATATTAATAATTACAGATTAGATTTAGTGTTGCCCGTGGTGAAACCAAAAGTCCTAAGGAATTCATCCCTTCTTGATCACAACAACCCTAATTAGATTTACTTTTTGTTCTTAGTTAATTAAACAACTAATCAACTCTTGTTTTTAGCTTAGCGGATCAATCCTAACTAGTAATAGTCTTTAACCTCACAACTCCCCGTGTTCGATAACTCGGGACTCATAATCCCATATTACTTTGACATGTACACTTGTGTATTACACGCACATTATATATGTGTCACACACCACAACAGAGCCAAAGTCTGACCTTGGTGAGCGACAGATACAAATAAACATTCAACGAGAAAATGGGAGCATGATGGAAAAAATTGTCAATATCTAGTAACCTATTTTCTATTAAACCTTTTTTCCACTTTCGTGTTTCCCGTATTCAACTAGACACCGCACTTTTTCCTCATCTGATAATCTACTTTGCTCTTGTATAAGAATTACTTTTCACCTCTATTCAAACCCTCATTCTCTGATAGACTGCCCACCACCTCTACCCATCGAATCTTCTAAACCTCATGCAAGGACCATCATTTCTTCTTACCCATTTGTGTTTGCTAACGCTTGGTTCCTCTACCTAGAGGACCCATTGCTTTGTTTCTTTTTCACAACGAGGCATCAGATCATCTTGCCCTTTATCTTTCCACTCTAAAGAACCATAAGTTCTTTATCTAGTTTTTGACACTGTCAGGAAAACCATCATTTCCCCGTTCCTAAGAGAACCCATCGATTCTTTCCACCCATCTCACCGTCATATCTTTTCAATCTGAGCCTTCAGTTATTTTCATGTTTCTAGAGGCATTCAGATCTTTAGACCATCAAATATTTTGACCACCACCTTTGACCTTGGCTAATTCAGTTTCTATTCCAAAACCATCAAATTTTCACCTTTCCTTGGTCATCCCCCGAGCCTTTCAATTCTTTTGCCTCCTTGAAACCATTGCTACTTTTTAGTGTGGATTTGTGAACATTTGACTCCATTTTTCTTTAAATATCAGACTAAACTTGCAAGAGGTATATAATACCTGCATCACAAAACAAAAATTTATTATGGTAGGTGAATGTATCAAGGAAACATATGCCAACTATAATCCATGTACCACTTAGTCAAGAAGAGGGTGGGGTTGAGTACATTAACCCACATGGTGAATTAAGACCCAAAAGTGTAGGAGATAGTGAACATCACAGAGAAGGAACACCATTAAGAGAATTCTCAACCAATGAGGACTCCTCCAACAACAAGAGTTCCTCTGGTAATGACAATTCTTCATACACCAATACATCGATAGGCACAAATACATCAGAGTATGCATCCTCCTAAGAAGAGGAAATATAGACCGTAAAGAAGAGAAAAACAACTATCCCTCCTCCTATGAACAGACCAAACAAACTAATCAAGGTATTAGATCCTAAACAAGTAGAGACTATAGTACAACTGAATCGTCCACTAGGTTCATCCCAGATTTAGTAGAAGTCGCCTGCAAGGAACAACCTGAGAAATTCTTCCTAACAAGTGATGATGAACATCTGAATGCCTGGGAGGACATGTGTGCCAACAAGAACCTCAAGGCAACAAGGTTTGAAGATGTGGACACCATGAGGAGGTTAGGGATATTAAGGGTGATGGAACATCTATAGAATGTGGGAATCTACAAAATCTGCTTCAACAATCAACCTTCAAACGATGAACTCGCTCTGGAGTTCATGTTGTCACTAAAGAAGCATATGGTTATTAAAAATGAAGTCATAGAGCGTGGGAGCCCCTTCAAGTTGGCAGTAGGATTCATCAAAGAGGATTACACAATCACATAATGATGGCTGAACTTCATCTTCACTAACTCCATTGATCAACCCACAAAAGCAGATAAGTCTAGGGGAGGCATAGAAGCTTGAGGATTCAACACTAACAAGACATGGGCGGATTAATTATATACATCACTCATAATTAGGCTATCCCAATGAACTACAATTTTTCAACAAAACTGATGGGTATGGTATGATAGACACCAAATATCTGACAATTGCCAACGTATTAAGTAGAGAAAGAAACAAACACTTTTATAGATTTTGTTAAAGCAATGGTTTCATTCACCTCGCTAAGATGTGAAACTATGACTACATAAGCTGCTATTCAAGGAGGACAAGATGATGAAGATTAGAAAGGAAATGTACCTCTCCAATCCACAAGTGAACAAACGTCATCCATGGTACAACTGACACATGTAGAAGACAATTGCCAGTTCGACAAGGAAGAAGCTTAGCATACACTGCCAAAGAAAATGACGTCAAAGAGAAAGAGGGCCCCCATACATGAGGCATCACATCTAGATACTGAAAACCCAAAATCTCTGGTGGTGACACTACCACTTCTATATAGGAGAACCACGACCAGACAAGGAAGTCACTCTAGCAGAATTTTTGTAGTCGAGCATGCCTGAGATACTCGAGGATGTCAAGGTCAAAATTGGCTTCATGGGTACCTCCGCGGATGAATGCATACACTTCATGCCTGAGGTATCAGAAGAATGTGAAAGACAAGAAGAGGAACATGTAGACCCTCCATTAAAGCAGCATGACATCTTATCACACTGCATCAAAAACAACTAGAAGTAAAGCCAAAGGCGATGCTCCAACAAATGAAGAGGTCGACAAAGAGGCTACAGACAAAGCAAAAGAGAATATCTCACTGTCCTGACTAGCAAGTCTAGAGTCTTCAAGACAAGAGGTATCCAATAGAGAATCACCTATGTCTTGGCATGAGGCCGAGAAGAGTCCACATGTCATCAGGGAGCATGGAGTCTTTGTCCAAGCAAAGGTTCCAGAGCAAGAAGCCAACTCACGAAGGAACATAGAGAACCCACGATGAGCCCCCTCTACAAAGAGATTCATGGATATAAAGAAAGAAATATACAACATCCATGAGACCACCCTAACTTTTTTCTCTAAAATTTTCATCTATAACCACTACTTTATCTACACTAACATTGCAGGTGGAGAAGTTAACTACTGAAATTCAACACCTGCAAGGCCTACCACAATAAATACAACTACTAAGTGCAAATCAAGTATATGTGATGGATGTCCTGGTGGGTATGACATCAGAATTTTTCCTCCTTCGATAGGAGCATAGATAACTCCACCAAAAGAATGAAAGATTATAAGTCAAAGAAAGGACAAGGAGGGAGGCAACACCAACATCAACCTCCAATGAAAAACTATCACCAAAGAGACAACAAGTAAATGATAAGCAAGTTTCATCTTCACCTACGGACAAAGCTGAAGTGTAGTTGAAAGCTGACATGGTGTTGGCCAAAATACAATCTAGAAACACTGCACCACCTTTAGAAGGACAAGCCACCACAAAAGTATCCTTTGAGGAAAGCAAGGAGGAGTCAACAAAGAATGATGAAGTGCTCACAGTGAAGGAGCCCCAAATATACTAGAAGAAGCCATTATCACCACAGATTTGAAGCCACAAGCAAGAATGAGATCACTCTATATGAAATAGAGGGAACAAAGGAGGCCCCAAAGACAACAGAAGATTTGATGAACAACTTGGATCCTCTAAGCTACTATGAGTCCCACCACCTTAGAACAACTATGAGGACTTCATCAATGAACTTTTACTAGATGAACCAATCATTGACGAGGCTCATCAAGTTTTCTTTGCGGTATAAATGGAGGACATCTTTTGAAAAAGATGAGGAGAACATGAATCAAATGTTCAACAACACCACTAGAAAATCGACACACATAGAGTTTCCAAAACCACCTCCTACGACAAGCACTCAACATCATCGCTACCTCTATCATGTAAAATGAAGAATATGGACATGACGTAAGTTGTAGGGATGGAACTCCATGATATCCATGTACTAGCCGACATTATTGATGATGATAAACTGGATGATGATGTCCTCTACAACAATAATAGGTACTGTCTGATAAGAAACTACCTACAATCAACCTTCCAGATATAAAGAAAATATAAGTAGAGACTTCTTTAGGGTCCTGTGTGGAACAATAATAAAAGAATATATGTACATGGACAAGATAGGACTAATATTAAATGCCACTTCAACCCTTACTACACAATTTGACGTGCAAAACTGCTCGACACCATCAATTGTAGAGCTGCAAGAAACATTGCACAAAAAAGAACCCTTCAATACATCACTCTCCCATTCAAGGCCTTCAACCACTGGCTGTTGATTGTGGTAGATCTATCCACGAGGGACATCACACACCACAACTTCAATGTCAAGGGTCTACCTTGTGTAGGAATGATATTTGAGAAGCCAAAGACAAGGACTATACAGGTGATACCAACCCGTCTAAAATGTCTTATACAAGATATGCATGGATGGTATCTACTGAATTGGAAAGAGTTCAACATCGACTACACTTGGCCCCAACAAATGCCTGATTTGGGGGACAACACCTTCATAATATTGAGAACAATTGAAGCACTGAATAGGGGAATTCCTCTTGAGAAAACAGCCACCGAAAACTTCCGTGCTTTAAGAGGAAAATACATCATGTAAATCATCCATGAGAAATGATGTTTCTATGATGAACACATGGAAGATATACCATGAAAGATGTATTCTTTAGTTCCCCTACCCACAAAAGTCCCTTGGTGAGAGATATTAAGGAAACTACAATAGGACAAAGAAGCCTCTCCTTAAAACCTAAACACATCTAAGCCAATGATGCATTCACCTCCACCACAACTTGCAGACCCCCTTGTTGCAACACCCACAAATCCAATTGAAGAAGCCACCCCACCACCTCAACCCAAAGACATGGAGATGGAATCTCCTATCTTGTCAAGTGAAGGAGCAGAAGAATATACAAAAGAAAAAGATAATACATGCCATGATGAACGAGAGGAAATAACAAAGCTAGTGCCTACATATATGATACAACCCACATTTGAAAATATTGGTAGGTACACATGCTATGGGTTATGTTTAGAAGATCTAATGTTCATCATGGATAAAATGCAACCACAAGAAGATGAGATCGTCATTGTGTTCGAAACCTAATAATGTCCAAGTCCTACGTCCCTACCTCCTAGAAATTCTAACAATAGGAGGTTATATTACAGTTCATGTCATGTCATACTATCATTTACTTCTAGATGACGAGCTTGGTGATGTCTACATGGCTTACTATGAAATTGTCGGGGACATCCTAACAACAAAGAATTGGGGGAACTACAACTTTTAATTGATCATCTTAAATATAATTTGCCTTGATTCATATTTGTGCCCATTCTACATGAAAAACACTGGACGCTTCTATCGGTAGATATAGCAACAAAAATGATGATCCCACATAACAACTAAAATGTTGAATTTATCTTAAAATGGGCACATCTTCATAAAATAACTAAAAGCATAAGAAAACAAAAAGCAACCCAGGTGGCCGCAAAGATCGTGGAGCTAATAAGGATGTTCAAGTGGGGACTTCTTGATGAAGGCCTTAAATTTGAGAAGCCACAATTCTACCACAAGATTCCACAACATGGCCTAGATCCAATGGTAGTGGCTTCTATGTGCTATTCTAGATGCAGATGCTAGTCACAACAAACAAGAAGGTGGAATTTATCAAGACGATTACTACCACCACTTTCGAGGGGCTTACTCCTGGAAATCTTAATGTCAGATTGGACAAGTACAAGTTCAAGACATTAAAATCGCTTGTTCATTTTCAACCTCAATATTTGACATCCTAAGGATAGGGTGCATGATAATTTTGAGGGGGTATGAACAGTAAAATTTGGTATGTCTTCATGTCCTATATTTCAAATATCTTGCATTGCTTTACTTTTTTACCTAATCTATGGCATACTTTTTTGTTAGATTTGATTTTTTTGTTAATTTTTACCATTTGGGCTAAAGTGTACACAATCTAGTCTTATTAACTTTAGAAGGAGAATATTAGATGCATAGAAAATCCTAAACGCAAATTTTGAATCCTCTTTTTCCTGAGTGTTGTCGTAACTCCCACCTTTATGCTTTCCCATCTTTAGGATAACTCTCATAATAATTAGTTCAAGAATGATGAATATGGGCTATCAAATTTACCTAAACATCAGTGTGATAACATGTTTATGCCAGTCTTATTCTAAGATAATGTAGAATGTAGAAAGATGATGATTATTCCAATATGAACCCTCAATGTAAGGAGGACCCAGTATGATGCACTCCTGATTGATCACCCTAATTATCAAGTACAGGTAGGAAAGCATATAACCTAACAAAGAGGAAACAACTACCCTTTCTGGTGCTTAAATCCCCACTTTGGGATCCCTGATTGATCACTCTAATTCTCAAGTACATGTAGGAAAACATATAAGCTAACAAAGAGGAAACAACTACCCTTTCTGGTGTTTAAATCCCCACTTTGGGATCATAAATGACAAAAAAAAGAGGCTTGGCGGCCCAAAACATCCTTGAAACTCTATTACCCCCAAGCCTGTGGCCAAGAATAAAAGATGAGTGGAAATAAAATCATGAGAGTTGTGCTTAAAATTCAAAAAATACTGAGGGGCACAAGCCTGGAAGCCAAACTTCCCACCTACCCTTTGAAGGTGACCTCACATAACCACATGATATTACATAAGGACCAAAATTGGGTAACACTATCATTACAACAATACCCTTGGTTGAGAGAACCCAAGAAGGGCAGGAAGACACTACAACCTTATCCCACTCCAGCACAATAGTTAGGACCTCCATAAAATAAAAGTTGGGTGTGAAAGATACCTCTAACTAGAACCTTGCACAAGTATGTCCAGGAAAAGAGTTATTAGTACATCATGATGGAGAAATCCTTCCTCAGGAGAAGGTTGTAACATGCAATATGAGTAACACAACTCATGTCCTAAAAGGGAGAATCAAGTGATTAATAACAACTAGCCATAATACATATGTTTTGAAGCAAGGTTGGTGTAAAGACATTTTCCACACTCCAAAAACACTAATCTAATAAAGTCCTTTGAAGTCGTTCAATGCCTTAATTCTTTTTGTTTTCCTAAGGACACTCTAGATCCTAAGTTTGGGGGGTTGATAACATCCAATTTTGTGGATATCTTATGCCAAAATTACTTCTAAATATCCTATCTTTATGCAAGGTTATCCTAAATTTCCACTATTTTTCACATGAATATTGCTTATACCCCTATTTGAAGATAACTATTAGTTCCCATGCATGGAATTTCTCAAATGACGGTGATATTCACCATTGAAGCAGGACATTTGTTAAAATCTTTGGGACATCACAGCAGATGAGACAACACAAGTACAACCATTATTTCATAAACCAATGGCCCATAATGTGGGTGTAGATGCAACCGAGCAGTTAATCAGGTTCCTACAATCGATGGCTAGTCAAGCAGCCACATGGACATAATTGATTGTCAAAAACCAATGGCTCAGACCCTGCTAGCCATGTAGTACAACCATCGAATCTTGTGAACTAGTGGACCATAAGATCATCCACAACTAAATAGTCACCCAACTATCAACCGTCAACATCTGATGGTCTAACAAGCCTGATGATCCAATGGCCGGACAAGCTAAGGAAGTGATAGTCTACTGAAATAACCACACCAAACGAAAACCATAGATTTCCTAGGATCTGATGGTCCAATTGAATCATAGAAAAAGGCCAACCAAATAAAAGGGAGATGATCAGTTGGCTGAACGCAAGATCCAATGACCATACTGAACAGTCATTCAGAAGTCATTAGGCACATGCCCTGAGGCACGTGCCCAGATTTGTAGTGCAAGTAAAGAGCACTCATCCAAAGCTATAAATAGCATCCCTAGGGTGTCGATACTGAGGTCACCACTTCCAAAGGACATAGAAGTGTTGCCAGAGCCACCACCACCTCCTCCCATCAATTTGTAGAGTCTGAAGGACCAAAGTCTGAAGACCTTGACCTACTGCCTTTTTCCTATCTGCTCTAACCTATTCATCGATGGAAGGAGTGCCATGAGCACGCCCTCCACACCATTATGTAATTTTGTATCTAGATTAGAGTGTAGAGTCATTCCATTGACCTTGGCTATCTGGTGCCATTGTTGGTGTATCTTCTTATCCCTGAATCTATCTTCCTTCAACACTTCCATTCATTTCGATCCTCCCCATGTCATACAAAACTTGTAAATTCATAATATTGCTCATCACCATGAGTGTCTAAACTCCTATATTGGATTAGGAGTAGCCACTAAGGCTCTCCCAACATGTATACACTTATGTCCTTTGAATATATGCTCTTAGAAATGATTATCCCCATACTCTTGGTCTTATTACTTCAGTTGTATGATTAGCTACCATCTTGTGATGTTTGATTGTTAGTACCTCGAAAGAGTAGTATGAAACTATATCTAAGTGTTATGGATTTGCATGAATGCATGAGAATGTGGGAATGATTAAGCTAAAGATGATATGGTTCTATTGTGACTATTTGTTGGTCATCTCGAGAGAGTGACAACCTTATAATCTAGATCTATCTTGATCTCGAGAGAGGAGGGAATAAACATCTATGGTGATTGCTTGTAATCTTGCTAAGGGTATATAGTGGGTATGCGTATTGCATGTTGGTGAGAGAAGTTATATGGTGAAACCCAATCCAAGTTCCCATCCATAATTGGTTTCTTGTTCTTTTATTTCACTTGCTCTCTTTTTTTTTCTTCTTTTCTTTTGTTTTACTGGTTTTACTTTACATGTTTGTTGAAATACAATCATTTTGTAAGGAACACAAAATTTATCTCACTTTTTGATTGGTGTAACTAAGACAAGGCACTACGTTCTTAACACATACCACCCTTTTCCTTGTGGATCAACCCCAATTTACAACATCAGACCCTGAATAATAGTTGTGAGGCATGAATGTCGGGTTATAAATTTAAGAGTTTGATTACTCTAGATCTACTCCTTTTTGGACGTGTGATTTAGGCTAGTCACATGCCCCATAGACCACCACTAGCTCTAACTATATGCTTTTTCATCACTCACACATATCCTAGTACTACTCTAGGCTGATCACACTTAACTAGAGGGTTAATGGGCTGCCTAAGGGGTGCACCTTGGTGATATGGGCATTCCAATCATTCATTTTAAGATCATTTTGTTTAAGGCCTCAAATCCTGGATGTTACAGTCTAACAATTTTGTTTTAAGGCATGGCTATGCTCAAGCTATTTTTTTCTTAATATCAAATTGTTGAGCCTTTGTTGTGTAAGGAGTGAAACCTGAGAGGGGATCCATTCACATAATAATATAAAAGGAAGGATTCCATATGCCAAACAGACAACCATGTTTCTGTAAAGGGATGTAAATCCAATTTATTCAAAAGTATGTTCAAGATACCAAAATGTAGTAGTAGAATATTAAAGATCGAGCTATTAGAAAGATTGATTCTATCATAAACCTTCACCATGCATGGTGATGTAGAAAGAAAACTAATATATAGAATAGCACCAACAGAGAGTTACCACGTTGAATCTATATCCCAAGAAGGATCAACTACACTTGTATGAGTCTTGGTCAACCTTGGTAGCATCCTCTTTTCTCTCTACCTAAGGGGTTGGAAGCATACCCTACAAGGTAAAAGACAAAGTGGAAATTATCAACATACAAACCCAGTATGAGCATATAATAGGGATTTAGCATTATTAGAAAAAAGGACCACAAATATAACAAGGCTTTCCATCTAAGAGAAAAGTACTATATAAGGGATATCAAAAGGATATGAATTTCAATAATAATAGATAATAAAGAGTTACACTTGTCATTAATAAAAAAACAAGATGTTCCACAAAAACACAATTAAAGAATTTAGGGCACATAACCTATTGGTAATAATCGACCTACATGCAAGTGAGACAAACATAGCACTTGTGAAATATAAACAAATAATGGCTTCTAAGGCACATAACCCTAAAACCTGATAGAGTAAGGCACATAACCAAACTCCTCAATATATAAGGTGGGAACAAAACCCAGATATGGGGCACATAACCTCCATCCAAAAACATAAAGGGCACATAACCCCAAAAGACTAAACCACTTATACAACTCTAGGACTACTGAATCACAAAGCATGTGGAAATGTAGAGGCAAGTGAAATTACAATTGCAAAAATAGAACTAATAAGACTTTTCTGATAGAGTGAACTTTTGAAGTATTTGAATATCTAATGAGATATTTGGATCCATGTGTTTGAGTTATTTGCGAGTTCCAATAGTTTTGTGGAAGTTTGAGACCTATTTATGTTGATATTAGCTTCAACATCCCTAAGTTTATACCTTTTTGGAACATGTGATTAAGTGATGATATGGTATACTTTTGGTGACAACGTTGGATAAAATGTAGAAGGCATGATTGTAAATCCATGGTTGAAGTTTCATCTTGTTTGGATGACCGTAAAGAGAGACGTTGAGGTTTAAAATGATAACATAATGTGTATATTTGAGGAGTGGATCAATTAGAAGCAAGGTATATGATTTATAACTTAGGGCCACATAATATGAAGTCACCCTTCCCTTGATAATATGGTATGACTAGGCTTGATTAAGTGGATATAGCCTTAAATGGGAATGATTCTAGGTAGAAATAGGATCTCCTCCTTAAAACAGCTCATCCAATCATGTAGTAGGGAAACAGACATGTTCCATGCATCCGTGATCAGTGATCGTGTGATGGAAGCAACAAGAGATGGGCAGTTGCACCCGGTGCTATGGAGACACTTTGTGACCCTTCACGAAGCTAGGTGCAATGAGTTGAGCACTCTCTTTGCATTATCCCTCCACTACAAACCACATGTGGCTTGGGTAAGAAGAGGTAGAAGGAAGCCTCAAGCAGGAGCCATCAGAGGAAAAGATGATAGGCTGTCGACTCTCTTAGGCACATGCAAACCCAATGTGTCCAACCCAATCCCCAAATGAAGCCATGGAGGGTATTTGAGGTCCGTGTGGCATTGGCGCATCCTGTGTGGGTACACATCACTAATGAGGACCACATTAGTAGAGACTCCTCACTGTGGTCTAGTGGACACACGCAAGAAACATGGAGAGATCAGAATCAAGGAGAGAAGGATTGCAGGTCTTCACATGGGGATTTAGCGGCATCACAAACGGTTGAAGATGACGATCTCATCCGTTTTCTTGTCGAAATTCCAGATCACAATGATGACCATGAGAGAGAGCGAATGACATCACATGTACACTTTCTGAGAATGTAGACACAACCGACAATGAGGGAGGGAAGAGTGGGCAATCCAACTCCTAAAGCCATGGTCGACTCAAGCCAGGGTGGGCCCGAGCCCTAGATCATCAGCCTTGCCGGAGTAGCGAGATGCATCAATTATGTGTGGTAGAGAAACTTAGCACCAGGCATGAGGCGGGAATCATGTGGCAAGAAAGCAAGGAAGAGGAAGGGAGCTATGGTGACGACGGCAGCTGTTCCCAAGAGAACGGACTGTCACAAATGCCAGAACCTGAGAAGGAAAATGGAGATCGTGAGAGAGAAAGAACGAAGAGAGGGTAGAAGCGGGTCCGATCCAGCTAGACCTGATCCTAAACTGATGGCCCAGTGCATAGAAGAGCCACACCCTCATAGGGAGACGTGGTAGATCGAGATTGGTTGATGAAGGTAAATGCCCTCAAATACTCAGAAATTGCATAGATCATAGAAAATTCATAGAAATTAGTTTGTTTACCAAAAAATATAAATAAACTACTAAAATGCTCAGAAAAATGATTAGAAAAACATGGAAACATGATATCTGGATTTTGATGTATTTATATCAAGAATATTATGAAAGTTGTGAAATGCTTGTTTCATGAGTAATAAATATCAAATGATGACCTAAAATTATGAAAATGCATCAATTTCTCCTAAATGTGACTTACAATCCATACGATGTTAGTAATTATAGTGTTGATGCAAAAAATCATAGGAAATGCTTCATATAGCTATATAGGGTTAATAACCCTAAATAAAATGCAATAAATAAATCAATGATCAATAAATGATGAAATTTGCAGAATACCCTCGTATTAGTCAATAGAAGCTAATGTGAAACTTTGATATCAGTTAGATACATAAAATTCATATTATACAACAATATTTTCTCTTAATGTGATATAAACCCTAATATGTTAATGAATATGATCTATGGTTAATACATGTAAACAATGATATGGAACTAATGGTCACATAATTTATTCTAATCTTGAATATAACATCAGTAACATCAATACCAGATAACAAGAAGAGATGACAAGAAAAATAATGATGGGCATATCATAAGACTAAGTGAAACCCTAATGAATCATAACTAGGGTTAAGATGATGGGAATTTGATGATAATACATGGTCTTATCTTTATCAGAGTTGAACAAGGTTAGTGTTGACATGAGGAATATGTGGATTAGGAATATCTCTTTTCAAGGTACGCCATTACCTCTTACTTGGCTTATTATACAATATGCTTGTATTAATATGCGTAGTAAAACACTTGGCATATGATATTGTATGAAATGATTGTTCTTGTACATTATCTTGGTTGATTTTCCATACATATAGTTATCAACACTTGAAACATAATATATTTATTCCATTATATGAAAGCACTATATCTCTTTGGTAAGCATAGTACTAGTGAGTGATCTATCTCTTTGGTAAGTAGATCACATGTAAAATGATCTATCTCTTTGGTAAGAAGATAATAAGGCTTGAATTCATCTATCCCATTGGTAGGTAGATGCATGAGCATATAATGGAAAATGTGCCTAAAAGATATGTGCTCTCTTTTGTTAATTAAACGTATCTTTGTTCAAGTATTGTTTTTGTTATATTTATTTTGTAACTTCCAAGTGTTAGTTTTATCTAATTACCAAGCTTAGTAATGAGAGGTATATAAAAAGACACGTAGGCATACTCAATGCAATATTCTTAGATATTGTGCTGAAGTGTAACACATGTAATATTTGTTTTAGGTATGTGGACATAAAATCTTGAAGAACCAGGATAGTTGAGAGTTGTGTCGTGAGCTTATGTGCAGGTGGACCTGTTGTCTTAAGATCATGATGTTTAGTGGTAGTACTTGTATATGGAATAGTTTGTTGTTCAATATGTAATATCAAATGTTGTAATAATTCATTTTATAATTATATGTTGAATGGTGAACATGTGTTGTATGGTTTTATTGTTGTCATGCCCATGTGCTACTATTGTTTCCTTCTTACTTCCTCTGATTTTCTTCTTCTTAGCCTAGTATGTGGCATTTAAATTGGGACTCTCGCTGAGGTGAGGTTTCAATTTGGATGTCACACAATAGATTAATTTTTATAAAATCCAGGGACATCACAGGTGGTATCAGAGCATGAACAATGGCAAAGCTTGGCATTTGCTAATTATGCAACTCAAACTAAAGAAAATCTTGAACATATTTAGGGTTAGATTAGTCATATTTTAGAGACTAGATCTGACCTAGCCTCTAGATTAGCACCTAGATGTATGAGAATTAGGTCTACTCTGGTTCTTGTTGCATGACAGGTCCTTAGATGTCATTCTTTCCTTATAGTGCAACAATATGGGATGTTGCATTATTTGGAAATGATGTTCATCAAGGGAAGAGAAATCCTAGACATATATCGCTCGTTGTCTGGGGTAGCTACACTAGTCTACACTTTGTTCTCACACCTTTCATTAGGTGATATGGTATTGTACTCTCTACTATGTGTGGGACACTCATTTTGTGAATTTGGTTTTTTATTCCAATCAGATCAAATCTTGATAGTTTTCTCTGATGCTTGTTTTATCAGAGAAAAACTATATAATATTTTATTATATATGTAAGTATTACAAAAATGGGTCCGCACACATGTATGAGTAGGAGGTGGCCATGCAACCTAAGTGAAAGTGAATGACATAAATCTAGAAGAGAGTAGTTCTAGATTAGATGTCTAGAGCCTTGTTAGAATATATGATAGATGGAATAGATGGATTCAGTTTTGATGATATGATGTAGGTCTTATATAGATGATATAATATGGTTTATGATGATCAATGTTGTCTTTAAGGATTAAGGTTTAGTTTTAAGGATTTGAGATAGGCTTTGATGATGAAAGTATGTATGTTTTTGAAATTTAGGATAAGCTAAGTTGAGATCAAAGATGTGAATCGGCGAAAGCCTCGATCTCTTTTACAAAGGAGGACCTCTAGTGTTAGGATGAGTTTCAGGGTTAACTCTAGAGAGAGTGAGACCCACAGGGAGAAGGTTAGAGAATCTAACCTTCAAGATATGACAATTATGAGAGATATGTGTTATGATATTTACTAAACTAGAATACTCCTAACTGATTTAGATGAGTTGCTTTATGCATGGTTCCTATATTCTTGTTGAACCCTAGATGTCCTTGGAGGACCAAACCCTAGACTCTGAAAGAGGATTCTTTGTACATATGAATATGAATATAAGAACCTACCATCTGGGTGAGGGAGAGAGAGTCCCGAGACCCTGGAGGAGGCAACTATGAAAGTTTGTGTAAAGCCTCAAGCTCGGGTTGATGGTATCTTGTAGGAATCTAGTGGTTGCATATATAAGAGAGTTTTGGGTAAGCATGTCTCATGGGTAGAGAACCTATGAAAAGTGTGTCATGTTTTAGTTTAGTTTATTCTTATGTGGCTAGATCTTATAAAGCAATCAACTAGTGCCAATGTGGTAATATGAGAACCCTGGACTAAAAGAGGGAAGATAAAGTTTTTGTTTATGAGATAGTCATAGAGATGAGTTGTTCAAAGAGAGTGGCCAAGACATTAACCTCAGGATAAGGGTTAGGAGAGCCTCATTTGGACTGGATAAAGGTGTATGATACGTTTGAGGAACCCCTTGTATAAGTTTGTTTAGCACAACCATGGTATAATATGTGTTCATGATTTAATCTTGAGAGGTAATATATGAGGGCATGATAATATTGGAAAACCCTAGTGATGTTTCAACATAGCTCTCTATTAGTTGGTTAGCTATATGAATGAATTATGATGATGTGAATAGGTGGCTAATCTCATGATGAATCTCTAATAGAGTTTACAACCTAATATGTGAAAGTAAAATGAGATGACACTACATGTTACATGAATAGTGATGACATAACATGTTTGGTTAATCTTGTAAATAAATCACTAAGAAAGATTGAAACCTAATATGAGAAAGTGAATGACATCATATTAGTGGCATATGACACTTGAGGTGTTAATGTTAGTTCTTGATAACAATATTGCTTATAGTTTGAAAACTTAACACAATGAAATAATGATGGCACCTTAATATGATCTATATGGATAAAATGGGTTAAATATAATTAACCCCTTCATAAAATTTATTAGGTAATGTTTGAATCTTAATGCTTGGGTAAAATGAGGATGCAATTCCTAAAACATTAAGTATTTGATGACCTAACCTAAGCTTATAAACACATATCTCAAGTTTTTGTGACAAGGTATTTCACCTTAGCTTCTATAAAATCCTCATAAGAATGTAGATATATGCCTTAGAGATCATGTTTGTAGGGATGCTGCACCTCAAGTGGTGGTCTACATGTGAATGAAGACCTTTTAGTGTTTCCTTGGAGTATGAGAATGTCTTAATTTGGAGGACAAAATTTCTTTTAACACATATATGATGTGATAGACTTGATTTCTTGCTTAATTTTGAGGACACAATTTCTTTTAAGGCGTGTAGGATGTGATAGAGTGAACTTTTGAAGTATTTGAATATCTAATGAGATATTTGGATCCATGTGTTTGAGTTATTTGAGAGTTACAATAATTTTGAGGAAGTTTGAGATCTATTGATGTTTATATTCACTTAAATATCCCTAAGTTTATACCTTTTTGGAACATGTGGTTAAGTGATCATATGATATACTTTTGGTGGCAAAATTGGATAACATGTAGAAGGCATGGTTGTAAATCCATGGTTGAAGTTTCATTTTGTTGGGATGACCGTAGAGAGAGACATTGAGGTTTGAAATGATAATTTAATGTGTATATTTGAGGAGTGGATCAACTAGAAGTACGATATATGATTTATAAATTATGGTCACGTAATATGAAGTCACCCTTCTCTTGATAATGTGGTATGGATAGACTTGATTAAGTGGATATATAGTTGGATGGGAATGAACGTACAATAGCAATAGTATCTCCTCCTTGAAACCACTTGACCAATCATGGAGTAGAGAAATGTGCACGTTCGACACATCCATGATAAGTGATCGTGTGATGGAAGGAGAAAGAAATAGGAAGTTGCACCCGGTGCTGTAGAGACACTCTGTGACCCTTCATGAAGCTAGGTGCAATGAGTTGAGTGCTTTCTTTTCATTCTCCCTCCACCACAAACTACAGGTGGCATGTGTAAGAAGAGGTAGAAGGCAACCTCAAGCAGGAGCCATCAGAGGGAAAGATGATAGGCCGTAGACTCTCTTAGGCACATACAAACCCAATGTGTCCAACCCAATCCTTGAATGAATCCATGAAGAGTATTTGAGGTCTGTGTGGCACTGGCGCATCCTATGTGGGTACACATCATCGATGAGGACCACAACAGTAGAGACTCCTCACTATGGTCTGGTGGACACACACAGGAAACACAGAGAGATTGGAATCAAAGAGAGAATGTTTGAAGGTCTTCACATGGGGATTTAGCGACATCACAAATGGTCGAAGACAAGGATCTCATCCATTTACTTGTCAGATTTCTAGGTCACATCAAAAGCCATGAGAGAGAGCGAATGACGACACATGTATGCTTTCTGAGAAGGCAGATGCAACTGACAACAAGGGAGGGAAGAGTAGGCAATCCAACTCCTAAAGCCATGATCGACTCAAGCCAGGGAGGGCCCGAGCCCTATATATCATCAGCTTTGTCGGAGTACCAGGATGGATCAGTTATATGCGGCAGAGAAACTTAGTGCTAGGCCTGAGGTGGGCATCATGCAATGAGAAAGCAAGGAAGAGGAGGGGAGCTGTGGCGACGACAACAACTGTGCCCAGGAGAACAGACTGTCACAGATGCCAGAACTGGAGAAGGAGAATGGAGATCGCAAGAAAGAAAGAATGAGGAGAGGGCAAAAGTGGGTCCAATCCATCTAGACCAGATCTTGAACTGGCGGCCCAGTGCACAGAAGAGCCATGCCTTCATAGGGCGACATGGCAGATCGAGATTGGCCAATGAAGGTAAATGCCCTCAAATACTCAGAAATGCATAGAACATAGAAAATTCATAGATTTTAGTCTATTTATCTGAAAAATGCAAATAAACTACTGAAAGGCTCAGAAAAATGAGCAGAACAACACGGAACCATGATATTTGGCTTTTGATGCACTTATATAAAAAATATTATGTGAGTTGTGAAATGCTTGTTTTGTGAGTAATAAATATCAAATAATGACCTAACATTATGAAAATGCGTCAATATCTCCTAAATGTGACTTACAATCCATAAGATGTCACTAATTATAGTGTCGATGCACAAAATCATATGAAATTATTCATATATCTATTTAGGGTTAATAACCCTAAATAAAATGTAATAAATACATGGTACAAAACTATCATGACCTGTTCCTCGCGGTGACCTACGTCGTCTCTGGTGACTAGGGTTTTGTGGTCATAAACGAACTTCCTACCCACTAGGGTTTCTCTCTCTTGCAGGTCTAAGGTTTTATGATCAGTTCTGGTCTGGGTTCTATGATGGCAATGGATTTGGCAGATAGGTACGCACAATTGAGGTTGACAGAGGAGGAAGAACGTCCAATTGAGATTCAGGCGGAGGAAGAGGATGAAGGCCAGACGCACATGGAGTTCACGTTGGTAGCGCGACTATTGACAGACATAAATTACAACTATTGGGTAATGCAGAAGACAATGATTCAGTCGTAGGGGTTGAAGGATAAGTTTCTATTCAAGAAGATCAAATTTGACATATTCATCATTCAGTTCTTCAATTGGAGGGATAAGCACAAGGTGATTAATGGGGCTCCTTGGAACTTCGATAATCGGTTACTCATGTTCAAAGAGGTTTCACAATAGGAGCAATCAACTATGGTGAAGCTTACATCTAGTATGTTATGGGTCAGGCTATACGGCCTGCCGTTGGGCTATAAGGGTGAGAAGGCTATTCGTGATATATCATCAAGGGTGAGAGATGTTATTGCGGTGGATCGGGATGAACTGGGTTGGGAGACGTCAACCAGAATTTGAGTTCTAATCGACATCAGCAAGCCCGTCAACCAGAATTTGAGTTCTAATCGACATCAGCAAGCCCTTGCTAAGATCATTAAGAATCCGAACAAGGAAGGGAAATATCGTAAACATTGAAATCAAATACGAAATATTGACCATGTTGTGTTATGCTGGCGGCAGGCTAGGGCCTGGGGAGAAAGATTGCCCAGAGGTTGAAGAAGAAGAGAGGGAAGGGGGTCAGTGGGGACCCTGGTTGAAGGCTTCACCATGTAAATCTAGGGTGAATGTGTATGAAGAGGTGTTTGGGGCGGGCTCTGTAAGGAAGACACTCAAATTCCAAAGGCAGCCAACACCCAAGAACTCCCAGGGAGAGAAGAGGAGCAAGGAGGAGGGTTCGACTACGCAGGTAGGGTGATGGAGAGGAGGGAGGGACGACGGTGGGAATACGAGTCAGGCCCATAGACATTTATCGTCAGTGGAGACGGATGGGGGATGAGGATGCTAGTGTTCAGGGAGAGAAGGCAGGACAGCCGTGTCATGGCAGATGAGTAAGGGGGAGTGTGTCTGGTGAGGGGTTCGGGAGGCAGGTGGACGGGGCGACAGGAATAATGGAGGGAACTAGGGAGTCTGAGGGACGAATTCAGTTCTCTTTGAAGGAGTTGTTCATGCTTAGGGGTGAGACTCTCATCCCAAAGGAAGCACCAGAGGTGGAAGAGGGGAGGAGGGGGACTTTGACATGAGCGGTGGATCTACCTACTAAGAAGGTGAGCAAGAATGGAACTCGCAGCACGCCAGCACCACACAGGGACGAGCTGATCATCACCAGGGTTCAAGGAAGATCTACCAAACTTGGGCGAAGCAAACAGTAGACAAGAAGAAAGGATAGTAAGGCAAAAAAGAGGCATACCCCCTGGGTCTACTGAATGAGAAGGGGTGCAAGACTGGGCATCCCAGACAGTGAGGTTGAATGGGAATCTGTAGAAGGCAAAAGGAACAGAGACATCGAAAGATGTGACATGGAGCTAGATGAACAGGATATGAAAATTGGTACCGGAAAAAGAGCAAGACAGCAGGAAGAAGGGAGCACGGTAGTAGATAAGGCTGGAATATCCCAAGTAGCGGAGGTTGGTGTGGACCAACCCCGCGAAGGACAATGAAAATCATAATATGGAATTCTCAGGGGATGGGCGACCCAGACAAGGTGATAGCCCTTCGGTCATGGTTATGGAGGGAGAGCCCGAACATAGTTTTCGTTATGGAAACTATGGTAGTAGATTCAAAGTTGGAGGAGGTGAAAAGAAGTTGCGGTTTTCTTAATGGAGTTTGCATATTCAGTGTAGGGAGAGCGGGAGGAGTGGGATGTTGGTGGAAAAATACAAAGGTGGAGGTTATTAGCTACTCACAAAGGCATGTGGAATGCATGGTGGATGAGGGAAGAGCTGGGAAATGGAAGGTTGTTGGCATATACAGATGGGCAGACCAACCAAACAAATACAAGACCTGGGACCTGATGCGCAAGCTAAAAAGTGAGTCAGAGGTACCGATTCTTTTCTTTGGTGACTTCAATGAGATCGTGTCCAACTCAGAAAAATTGGGAGGCCCACTAAAAGAGGAAAGAGTCATGTAGGGATTTAGAGATGTTATTGATGACTGTGCTCTAGTTGACTTGGGATATACATGTAGTATCTACACCTAGAGACATGGCCTTTCTACAGAGACAGTGATTCAGGGGAGACTTGATAGAGCCTTGGCAGATTTAGACTGGAGAGGGTGAAACACGTACTGCAAGGTGATCCATCTTCCCATTTATGAATCAGACCATGCCCCCATTGTCATTACAGCAGACAGAATACAAGTGGATAAAAAGAAAAGGAGACATGAATTTTTTGCTTTTGAGCCGGCTTGGGCTGTCGAGGAGGAGTGTTAAAACACTATAAAAAAGCATGGAGTCACAGTATGACAAATGATCTGATCGGGAAACTGAATAGATGCGGAGTAAATTTGAAGGATTATGCTGATAAAAAATTTAAATCCAGGAGGAAAAAGGTTAGAGAGTTGGAAAAAGAACTTATGGAAGTGCAAGCTCAACCAATAGACAACAGAATGCTTAGGAGGGCTGAACAACTCGCACAAGAACTTCAATATTGGCTGTGACATGAGGAGTCCTATTGGCATGCTAGAGCAAGGGCTAATGAGGTGAGGGACAGTGATAGGAACACATCATATTTTCATCAGAAGGCTTCTAGCAGGAGGCAGAGAAACAAAATAGAAGGGATGAAAGACAGTGTGGGGATCTGGAGGACGGAGGAGGAGGAAATCCAGAAAGTTATTATGGACTTTTTTGCAGATCTCTTCAAAACAAGAAACCCTACGGGCTTTAGGGAAGCAAAAAGGGGATTGGGAAGGAAAGTAGAGAGTGAGGTCACTAAGCAACTAGAGGTGGATATCTCATAAGATGAAATCCTACAAGCTCTAAAGCAGATGCACCTAAAAAAGGCCCTGGGACCGGATGGTATGAAAGCTCTATTTTTTTAGAAATACTGGCATATCATTGGGAAGGAGGTGGCGAGCTACATTAAGGGCTGGTGGCATGGACAAATGAGTTTTGGGGAAGTAAATAATACCCTGGTTGTCCTTATTCCTAAGGCGTGGAAACCAACGGATATGGGGGACTTCAGACCCATCAACTTGTGCAATGTCATCTACAAAATTGCCTCCAAGGTGGTTACAAACAGACTTAAACCTCACATGGACAACATAGTTTCTGAGAACCAAAGTGCCTTCATCCCGGGGAGAATGATCACAAATAATGCCCTCATAGCATATGAAATGTTCCTTAAGATGATGAAGAAGAAAGCAGGAGGAAGGGGAAGTATTGCACTGAAGCTAGACATGTCCAAGGCCTATGACAGAGTGGAATGGGATTTCTTGATGCATGTGGTGAAGTGTCTGGGATTTGGGGAAAAATGGAGAGATTGGGTGTACGACTACGTATCGAATGTTAGCCATGCCTTTTCCATCAATGGAGACTGGACTAGAACAATCAAGCCAACCCGAGGACTCAGATAGGGAGACCCTCTCTCACCTTCTCTTTATTCTTTATGCGGATGCTTTCTCTACGTCTTTGCTCAGAGATGCTAATGATAATCTCTTGCACGGGATTAAAGTTAGTAGATCAGAGCCGAGTATTTCTCACCTCTTTTTCGCAGATGATAGCATTCTATTTTCCAGAGCAACCACCACGGAATGTCTAAAAGTTGCTGAAATTATCAACCAGTATGAACAGACATCCAGGCAAAAACTGAACTACTCTAAGATGGAGGTTGTTTTCAGCAAAGGAATGAGTTATCAGAAGAGGGAGGAAATCAAGGAGCTATTGTAGGTAAAAGAACTGGAGCGGCACGCCCGTTATTTGGGGCTACCAACATCAATAGGGAGTTCTAAGAAACAAATTTTCAGCTACATCAAAGAGAGGGTTTGGCGCAAACTATAAGGCTGGGCGGAAAAGCTTCTTTCCAAGCCAGGCAAGGAGGTTCTTATCAAGGTTGTGGCACAATCTATACCGACGTATGTCATGAGTATTTTCTAGCTACCGACATGGATGGTGGATGAGATGCATAGCATGGTGGCAAGATGGTGGTGAGGGGTGAAGGGGAATGAGAGGAAACTTGTGTGGATGAGTTGGGATAAGATGTGCAAGCCAAAGAAACAAGAGGGAATGGGGTTTAGTGATCTACATGTCTTCAACCAAGCTCTATTGGCAAAACAACTCTGGCGGATCTACACCAATCTGGAAGCGATGGTATCCAAAGATCTTAAAGCATTGTACTTTCCAAGGACAAATCTATGGGAGGCTAGAAGGGGATACAACCCGAGATACACATGGAGAAGCATGTGGGGGGCAAAAGTGTTGCTATTGGAGGGGGTGGAGTGGAGGGTTGGGAACATGGCTAATATTAAGGTATGGGAGGATAGGTGGGTGCCGAAGAGGGTGGATACATTGGAGAACTACAATGATGGGTCGGGGGAGCAGATAGTATATGTAAAGGATCTCATGCATGATGAAAGGATGGAGTGGAATGCGAACCTTATACATGATCAGTTTCTGTACATCATTGCTAGAGACATCATTGTTATACCTCTCAGTCTTAGACAAATAGTTGACGTTAGGTATTGGTGGCTGGCCCGATATTGTGATTTCATGGTGAGATCGGCATACTGGCTGGGGATACTTGGGAGGCTGAATACTATAGCACATATATCCCAACCGGGAGAGAGCCTATGGAGTCAGATATGGAGAAGAGGGCTAGAACTGAAGGCTGCACACTTCATGTGGAGGGCGGCAACTGGAGGCCTAGAAACTATGGGCAGGCTATATGACATACATTGCAGCACAGATGGTCTTTGCCTACTTTTCTTTCCCCCACATGCTATTCATATGCTCGAGTGCAGTCGAGTTATGGGAGCAGGATTCTTTCCATGCAAGAGACATGGCAGAGAAAATGAAAGACCTCACCACCACGGAGGCAGTAGCCACCATCATGGACACCAATGACACCGGTAAGAGGGAGGAGCTAGTCACCACGACATGGGCAGCATGGGCATTGCGGAATAGTAGGGTCTTCCGAAAGCCAAACCCATGCGGAGCAACAATCAAAGGAGCCTTGCTCTCTTTGTTGCGTGGCTATAGCAGGCTGATGGCGCAATCAGGAAGGGGAGTGGATGCGGGTTCGGGTCGGAGCAGTGAGGAGGGCTGGTCTGCACCGACAAAGGGGAGGTTTAGACTTAACATTGACGCATTAGTGGGGGAGGATGGGATGGTTGCGGAGGGCATGGTTATCTGAGAACGTGTGGGGAAGATTCATGGCATAGGAGGTAGAAGATGGGAAGGGATGAAAGACATTGCTATCGCGGAAGCCTTGAGCTTGTAGGAAGTAATACAGTGGATGATGGCACATGGTTGGGTCAGTGTGGAGATTGAAAAGGACTCACATGTGGTGGCAGTAGATTTCAAGAAACTAGGCAAGAGAAGCGATTACTTGGGAGGCATCTTGGAGGATATCAGGCTTCTTCAAGCCAACTTTCGCCTTTTCTCTATTTTGTTTAAGAGTCGCAATAGTAATAGATTAGCAAATTCTATATCTAGTGGTGCTCGTAGAGGGTCTGCACCTTCTTTTTATTTCTTCTCGTCTTTCCCTTATGTGTACTTGAATTTTGCTCAGGCTGATTGGCCAGTTTAAGGAGATATGGCACGACACCTTCAAAAAAATGTAATAAATACATTGATGATCAATAAATGATAAAATTTGTAGAATATCCTTAGTACATAGAAGCTAATTAATGTGGAACTTCAATATCATTTATATGCATAGAATTCATGTTATAAAATAATGTTTGTTCTTAATGTGATATAAACCCTAATATGTTAATGAATATGATCTAGGGTTAATACATGCACACAATGATATGGAACTAATGGTCACACAATTTATTCTAATCTTGAATATAACATCAGTAACATCAATACCAGATAACAAAACAAGTAATGATGGGAATATCATAACACTAAGTGAAACCCTAATGAATCATAACTAGGGTTAAGATGATGGGAATCTGATGATAGTACATGGTCTTGTCTTTATCAGGGTTGAATAAGGTTAGAGTTGACATGAGGAATATGTGGATTAGGAATATCTCTTTTCAAGGTACGTCATTACCTCTTACTTGTCTTATTATACAATATTCTTATATTATATGCGTAGTAAAACACTTGGCATATGATATTGGATGAAATGATTGTTCTTGTATATTATCTTGCTTGATTTTCCATACATATAGTTATGAACACTTGAAACATAATATAATCTTGTAACACATGTAATCTTTGTTTGAGGTATGTGGACATGTAATCTTGAAGATTTGAGATAGTTGAGAGTTGTGTGGTGAGATGATGTACATGCAGACATGTTGTCTTAAGATCCTTTTGTTTAGTGGTAGTACATGTATATGTAATAGTTTTCTATTCAATATGCAATATCAAAAGTTGTAACAATTCAATTTATAATTATATGTTGAATGGTGAACATGTGTTATATGGTTTTATTATTGTTCATGTGCATGTTCTACTATAGTTTCCTTCTGACTTCCTCTAATTTTCTTCTTCTTTTCCTAGTGTGTGGTGTTTAAATTAGGACTCTCACTGAAGTGAGGTTTCAATTTGGACGTCACACATTAGATTAAGTTTTTAAAAATCCTAGGATGTCACAACTTCCATCACATAAATGGACAATAGGAAACATCCACCACAAAAGTGGGCATATGAGGGTTCCACCTCACAATGAGGAACAATTTTGTTCAATTCCACAGTAAGGGTTTCATCATGAAGCAAGGTACAATTTTAAAGTCAACATTTATTATAAACATCTAAAGAATATCATGACTCATTTTCATTAAGATTAAACCCAAATAGGTAATCAAGTCAAGAAAGAGGAAATTCATTAACAAGATACCACAAAGAGGCGCAAGAGAGAGACAAATAGAGTCAATTTGTCAATATAGGATTCAAGGCATGCAACAAACATCAAGAGAGAGAAAATTCATATTACTTACTTAATGTGATTGAGAATATTCATCATACCTCAAATCATTTTTCAACTAGTAAAACTCCAAAACCTAGATATAAGTCAGGGTTCTTCTTCATATGGTATTGAATTTAATATAAAATCACTAAATTATAATGTGTATTATATACCTTATAGTATTACTTTTGTTATAACTAGATTTAGATTATGAATTATATTTAGTTAGGTAGATACTCTTTCCCTGATTCCAATGAGTTTTGTCATGTAATGTTCTGATAACTACATAATTATTTATGAATTTTAGAAACACTGACCAATGACAAAATTCCATTAAGTCACTCATACAACATAATACATTTCAAAAATCTAGCTAATACGACCCTATCCAGGATTGCCCATCAGGCCTGGGCCTATATCCAATCGGGCATACAACTTAGTGTGTTGAAGGGAAACAACTAGAGGGAGAAAATACATAAATACCCCCTATAAGTGTGAACAAACAAAAATAAAAACAAGGGAATTTTGGTGATATAACGAGTGACCATCTTCCTCATTGGGTTTCTTCATGCGAGAAATGTAGACCGTTGTACAACTCCATGGAGGAAATCATCACCTGAATTTCATTGAGGAGCAGTACCATTAGAGAGTGCCACCATTTCACGAATCTCTACCGATCTTTTTGAGCCCAAAGAGAGGGTTGGGAGGCTCATAGAACATACAGCGTGTCCCCAAAAGCCATGGTCTAGGAGATAGACAGACAAGATAAAGGGAATCAAGCAATCCCTAAGAAAATAAAGTGCATAAGAGGAATCACAACTTTAGAAGGATTGATAGTAGCATGGAAAAGATAAAAGAACCAAAACCATCGATAAAACATGGTGAACCATGTCAAAGCATGCCAACGGTGAAAATAGGAGAGATAAATAAAAAGAGGAAAAAGTATCATTACCTCAACCTAAGAGAAGACAAAGAGATAGATGGCTTTAAGCGAAGACCATTAAGCTCTCTCCATGGTTAGGAGTTCTCATGAGACTCAGATGTCTGATATCAACCCCATGACAACACCTAAAAGCTGGTCAAGAAGGGGAGGCATGCAAGACCAGAAACCAATCTGAGATAGCATTGGGGAAAGGTTCCTTGGGGTTTGTGGAAGCATAGGAACCTATTTATAGGAGTCCAAAGGAATAGAGGTGGGGAGAATTAAAAAGGGAAGAAGGCAGGGGAAGAACAAGGTAATGGAAGAGGTCAAATACCACATGAGGGTTGGATCAAGAGAACCCTAGAAACTTTAGGGCAGAATGGTGTGGAACTATATTATGGGAACCAAAATGTGTGAAAAGGTGAAGGATTAAGAGAGAAAATTGTAATCCACTAGCGCTTTAACTGCAAACATCCACAGTCTCCTACCCAAGGTAGGAGGCAAGTAAACTATTTCCCAATTTGGATCCAACGGTCTAGATAATAGCCATATAAAAGAAGACAAATATATCTAAGAAACAATAGGAAAACCCACATTTATCTCATGTGATATTGTAACAACCTTGATTTTTATCTCTCCTTCAACTATGCACACCTTGAATCATAATATACTCAATTCTATTGAATGTCCTCCCTCATACCCAATTTGATGTTTTGGTATGACATATTGCTCAATTGATGAGGTGTTGATGGCTAAATTATGATTTTGAAATGAATTGTACTACATTGAGTGGCTTAATACACATTGATTAATTTTTGAATGTTTGAGATAATTAATAATGACTATATTGATCTTAAACCTTTTCCATTATATAAAGGATGAAATTTTGGATCCAACGGTGAAGATTTCACCCAAATCCAATAATTGACGACAAGGATGTGGCCTTTTTATTTTTGCCTATTTTCTAGCCTTTTTCACCTCGTTTTACCCTTTTTCTTATCCTTTACTTCCTGGGCCTCGACGCTTTGCCCTCTCTTGGGCCGGCCCACCCATGCGCCACTGTGGTCACAAACTACACAATGGGTGGGAGTGATTTTTAGACGCCCGGTGGCATCCGCCGACCGAGCGGTTGGGGAGTTGTCTCCTAACTCAAGACGAAGTCAGCAGCTAGGCTGCCGGACATGCCTTCAGCACCGGCCTACGATGCTCGGTTGTCCCCATTTTTTACTTTTGTCATCACAAAAGTCTCCCTCGTGGTCACCCTGACCTTAACCCTAACTTTTTTATAGAAATTGGACATCGGATAGGGGCATGGAATACCCCTCCACCATGGCTGGCTGCCATAGCTACGACCATCACGAGAAGGGGCTTTTGCACCTGCTCTGCTCTCCTTTTTAAGACCCCAAGCTCCGCGAGAGCTTGCCCTTCATTTTCCCATTCTCATTTCTCTCAAAATTGCACTCCAAAACATGTTTCTAATATTATGCTTCTCCTTCAAAAGGCACAAATATAGAGGGGAAGTTTAGATCTGTCATAGAATAGGTGCCTCGATTTAATATTTGTACCTCTTATCTTATAATTATAAGGAAAGATGTCTTATGATAAGTATATATATTATAAATAATATTAAGGAGTTAATAAGTGTAAGGAATATAGAATTAAGTGTACCCATTCATTTTTCTACACTACTATGTATGATAATTCACTTTAATCCATTTTTCATTCTTCTCTCTGTTTCTCGTTCTTTGCTTAAGAATTGGACTATTATTATGAATTTACATCTCTAATTAATCTAATACAAAATGAGAATTTGGAGTAAAACAGCATATTTTTAGAAATGACTTCTATTCCATATTTTATTTCTTCTATATTGATTATTCTATATTCATTATTGATTGAATTTATTTCATTTCTATATTTAGATTTCCATATTGCTTAATTATTACAAATATTATTTCTAATAACATATTTTCATAAATATTTAATTAATTTTTTTATGAATTTTTTTCTAGTTCTATGATTCTTTATCTATTTTTCATTATTTATATTAGTATTCTATTTCATTTTAGTATTTGATTATTTTGTTTTATTAAAAAAAAGTAAATAAAATAGATAAATAATAAATATATAAATAAAATATTCGAAAATCATATGAAATTCCAATTTTAATAAAGAAAAATTTGACTAAAGAAAATATTTTCATAATATAAAAAATTCTTATATGAATTTTTATATAATGAATTATTAAAGACATAAGAAAATTAAGACATAAAAAGGTCAATTGAAATTATTTTTTTACTAATTACTAATGATACCTTTTTGTAATTCCTATAAAAATAAACTCTTATCGATAGAGAGTTCCTAATTACTAACCATGAATAGATTTAGAATACAAAAATATCTGGAGACAAAATCCAAAGTAATTATCTGAAAATGTACTTTAATTTTTGGAATTTTGATTAAAAGGAAGGAAACCATGGAGCTGAAATAACTCATCAGAACACCTTTTAAAAGATTACATGGTACGATGAGGTCGAGTAAACCCTTATGGAATAAATACTCAGATGCTTGTGAACCATCAGGTATTGTCTTATTCAATATTTGTTCAATTACTCTTTTACCCGCAAATGCAATATAGGCGTTAGGTTCAGCAATAATGACATCCCCCAACATACCAAAATTGGCTGTAACCCTACCGGTTGTAGGAGAAGTAAGGATGGGTACATAGAATAACTTTTTATTTAATTAATAATCATATAAAGTAGAAGATATTTTAGCCATTTGCATCAAGCTCAAACTTCCTTCTTGCATGCACGCTCCTCCAGAAGCACAAAAAATAATCACATGTAGAGATCGATTACTAGCATACTCGATCAAACATGTTATTTTCTCGCCTACTACGGATCCCATACTACCTCCCATGAACTGAAAATCCATAACCCTAATTGCTATAGGAATACCGTTTAGTTGACCTATGCCTATTTGAACAGCCTCAGTTAAACCTATCTTTCTTTGATAAAAATCAATATGATCCCTATAAGGTTCCTCTTCAGAGTGAAAATCTATAGGGTCTATAGATACCATATCCTCATTTATAGGATCCCAAGTCCCCAAATCAACCAAAAGTTCAATTATATCTGAACTACACATTTTCAAATGGTATCCACACTGTTCACAAATATTCATTTTTGACCAAATTTTTTATTATAATTTAATCCATAACAATTTTAGCATTGAACCCATAAATATTTGTATTTTTTATTTATATCAAGATCATTAGAACTTAACCTTATATTAAAATTATTCCCATCATCACTAATTGTCATACTATAATTTCTACTTTCATTACAAATAAACTTATAAATATAACTATCACCGTAGTTTACAATACCTCCTGAAATATAATTATCAATATTGATGTGATTCTTTCAATTAGATTGAGTATCATATATATAATTATATGAGTTGTGATCCTTACTTTTAGATCCACTATTGAAACAATCAGAAGTCAGATAATTAGAAAAAAAAGCTTTCTAGTTCATTCAGAAAAGAACACCATTATCAATATCCAACATCTGATTTTTAATATCAAAATATAAAGAATAACTATCACCATTACCATCTCTAACTAAAAAAGTCCGATCAGAGATCAAACTCCAAATACCCTTAATATCAAATAAATGTTCAACATTACTGGAATGGCAACTCCCACTACCATTCCAACTAGAAATGTTTTATCTATATCATTTATAATGGGGTTCTCATTTTACCTAGTATGTCCAATAGGATCAAGACTAGATATTGATTTATTTAACTCACATATGCGTTCTAACTCCTTGTTAGAAGACATCGAATTGAACCACCATTTTTCCATAAATTCTGACTGCTCCTTAAAAATACAATTGATGAATAGTAATTCGATCAATAATTATTTTACTATTTGATTTCCTATCCTCATTAAGCATATCGATCCAATTATTAGGACTGTTAACTAAAAATAGGACTTTTAATTAAAAAAGGGAATAAAAAAAGTATCCATATTGAAATCAAAGATTATCCTTATAGGAATCTGGGATATTGCTTCAAGATTTGAATAGGGATTTATTTAATTGATAGATTTTTTTTCTCAATATATTTATTAATATAAGATTAATATAAGGAAAGGTTTCTCTCATGTCATGTATAAATTCTTATGGAAAAGAAAAATATTTCTTTCTTACTATGAAGAATTCAATCTCATATAATCGAATAAAATAAGAAGTTTTTATTACAACACGGAAAGACAATATACATGATGGATAAGCGACACCTTTCCCCTAGCTTGTCTATGGTCTGAAACCATGACATGGGATATAAAGGAATTCATCAATCGCAAAGACTCATAGGATTAATTATGCATCCAACAATAAACAATAAATGTATTGAATTCTTTAGTCTTAGATCTTCTTTTTTGGATCTTGTATATATACACATGGGTTGGGTTATAGGTAAAGTTTGTACATGTTGAGTGATATAATTTATTGTTATAAAATAAAAATATATGTAAATACTAATGAATGTTAAGAAAGATGGATATTTTCTCATTATATTTGGTTCGGCCCAACCTTTAAAAAAGGATTGGGCCGAGTTTTTTATTACACTTAGGAAAACAAACAAGAATTATCAAGCAAGTTGATATGGCTTATCCATGTCTTCAAACTCGAACTTGATTTCCTTCCACACTTCACAAGCAGCGGCAAGCTCATGGCTCCATTTGCAAGCTTTACGGATAATGTCATTACCTTGAGAAGCTAAATCACACCCTTCATTACGAGCTTGTACGCATGCTTCTATAGCCACTCGGTTAGCTACTGCACCAGGTGGATTTCCCCAAGTGTGTCCTAAAGTTCCTCCGCTGAACTATAATACAAAATCATCTCCAAAGATCTCAATCAAGGCAGGCATATGCCAAACATGAATACCCCCTGAACAGGAAGAACACCTGGCATAGACACCCAATCTTGAGTGAAAATGATACCACGACTTCGGTCTTTTTCAATATAATCATCACGTAGTAAATCAACAAAACCTAAAGTCAGCTGACGGTCACCTTCCAGCTTACCAACTACTATACCAGAGTGAATATGATCTCCACCGGACATATGCAATGCTTTAGCTAGTACACAAAAATGCATGCCATGATTCTTCTATCTATCGATAACTGCATGCATTGCACGGTAAATATGAAGAAGTAAACCGTTGTCACGGAAATACGCTGCCAAGATAGTATTTGTAGTGAATCCCCCTGTTAAGTAGTCATGCATTACAATAGGAACTCCCAATTCTCTAGAAAATATGGCTCTTTTGATCATTTCTTCACATGTATCTGTAGTAGCATTCAAGTAATGTCCTTTGATTTCACCTATTCCGGCTTGTGATTTATAAATTGCTTCAACACAAAATAGGAAACGGTCTCTCCAACACATAAATGGTTGTGAGTTCACGTTTTCATCATCTTTGGTAAAATCAAGCCCACCACAAACACATTCATAAACCTCTCTACCATAGTTTTTTGCAGATAATCCCAATTTTGGTTTAATAGTACATCCTAATAGGGGACAAACATATTTGTTCAATTTATCTCTTTCAACTTGGATACCGTGAGGTGGACCTTGGAAAGTTTTGGAATAAGCAAGACGAATTTGCAAATCCTCCAAACATAGAGATCGTAGAGCTTTAAACCCAAATACATTATGTAACATACTCAATTTTCACTATTATATCTATGTTGAGCTATTTTCCCCTAAAGTGAATTTATTTCCCTTCACTCCGAATTCCACTTATTGATTCAATTATCATGGTCTTTGATAGGAATAGTCTTCAATTGAATTCCCTGGTGTCCTAATGAATTAATCATCTACACTTGAGAAACAATTGCAATCCAATCCCTCATTTGAGCATCATTTTCTTGGTTGAAATCATTTAGTCAGAATTGATATATTTGTGCTTAAATACCTTGATTTCATCTCGAACCCACATATTGCTCTCAATTTGACCAATATTGGCTTGGAACCAAAGGGATACATTAATCACCTTTAAAGAAAGAAATACTAGAATTAATTATGGAGACAAATAAGTTAAATTTGTAAAGTGTTGGTACTCGTACATAGTTCTTAATTTATTTGAATGGAAATCAAACCATGGTCAAAATCTCATAACTATTGGCCTTTTCGTTTAATAGATATAATGGAATTAGTAACTATGGTCTTAACTATAGCCATCAACTTAATATCGTTGTAAATGAGGTAACACCCTCTTTAACCCCTCTCACGCGAGCAACGCCAGTTACAAGGAACCAGAGACAACCCAAACTGGCCAAACACTATGGACTATCAGAACCATCACAATTAATGAAATCATATTAATGTATACATATAACCGTTACTATAGTAGCAAATGAAAAGTCTTTAGAATTCCACTAACAAATAACCCTAGATACCGATTGTACCATATAATATATATCACGAGGAAATGATCTAATTTGATTTGTGGGTGAACTAGTTATATAAGATTTGCGAGATAAATCCATGTGTGGTTTCGTTCCCTCTGGGAACTCATGGGCAGGTGATAGATGGAAGAACTTGAAGAGACATGCACTGGGTAGTCCTCCGTTGAAGACTAGATAGGAATGAATTTTATTTCTTAAACTTGTAATCATATTTGTAAGCTTCCGCAACTCTGATGTACAAGCATGATTGTAATAAAGATTGTTTATACTTTTGATACATTTTGTAAATATTTGATCGTAAAGATCGGGTCTTTACAAGATGGTATCAGAGCCATAAACGGTCGGCACTCATGCATGTCTCGTGGAAATTAGGGTTAAGTAGGAACATCAATGGAGTTGTTAGAACTTAGAAAAATAGTAATAATAATTCCTAATATAATTGGCCTAATTTCTAGAATATACATGAAGTACAAGTAGGGAACACTAAGAGCCTAGGTTGTTGATGTACTTTAATCTAGAAATTCATCTATGTCATCTCACTACCTTTTGGATTCCCTTAGGATAAATTTACTTGAGTTATTATTGAGGAAGAAGTATTAGTGAGCCCTTAGAACATTAAAGTCACCACCCTAAGTATACAAATAGGTAGAGTATCCTGATTTTCTCTTTAGGTTTTGACATACATTAATAATTTCATATATTAATATAGAATAAATAATTATCCTAGACCCTAAAATGGGAAGTGTGATAATCACATTCAATAATTTCAATTGAAAAAACTTTAAAACATATGTAAAAGCCATGTCACACAAATAATTTATTCAAAAACAAAAATTATTAATTAAAAATCATTATCACCATGTAAGTGGAATAAGCTAAGGTGTCTGAGGAAGGATGTTCAGTGAAGGTTCTGACATAATTACTCCTGATCCACTTAGCTGGTGGTGGAGTTTCCTCACTTAACATACCGACCTGGCCAAAGTGAAATTCATTACTTGGTGAAAACCCTAATGTTCAATAATGCAACTAAAAAAAATATTATTAGTATCTATAACCATGTTCAGTACATATATATATAAATTATGATGTGCTAATACTTGGAAGACAATTCTCATTTATATATCTAAAAAAAAGGATCTAGCTAATCTAAAATATGAACAATATATTTATTTTATTAAATAGAATTATCACTTTTGAGAAAATATATATCTAGAAAATCCATGAAACTTGAAATTCAACCTTGGATCCACATAAGTAGGAACTGAGATTGTAGTGGATTAAATTGGAGTTATTGATATGTTGAATCAAGATAAAAATGATACACTTGGTATTTGAACTTATAATTTCCTCATATATTAGAAAAACCTGGCCTGACCTAGAATAGTAGAGAAATAAAATCCTACCCTAAAATATAAAAAAAAAACAAATACGAAGTATACTGAAATTTTGACCCAATAAATCATTGCGCAAATATATGTGAAAAAAAAATCAGCTTTGGAAAACAACATTTTATTTAATTTATAGAAAAAAAAATGTCATGGATATAATATTATATTTAGAATAATATGAATTAGTAGTAAAAAAAAAAATCAAAAGTTGAATCCGACTAGTGTTTAAATGCAATTGTTGAGATGAAAACTAAGAGTTGTATATTTTTGAACCTTGAACCACATTTAGAATTTTGGGGAATGACATGGTACGGAAATCATAATTAAATGAAACTCTATTCAATTTTTTTTAAAAAAAAGTAAAATTTAGACACAATATAAATATCCCTAAAAAAATGACAAACATAAGGGATTAAAGTTGACAAAATGTTAAGTTTAAACTTGATAACTATAGCTTGACAAACAAACTTGAAGTGTAACACAAACTTTTGATAATGATGTCCAAGACTCACACATCAACTATTTCAACTCTCATATTAATTAGAAGCCGTATGGACTAGTCATCATTAGGAACCAAATTTAAATACTTTTAAAGTAGCATTTACACATAAAATAGATCAATAATTCCATGGTAGTAGTAGATGAAATTGTGGTCACCCTGAGTGGAACCTATTTTAGTGGAAGGATAATTGTAATAAGGTATGTGAATTGAAGTGATTCAATCAAATTACAGTAGTATGTTGGAGAATTATTGGATTAGATCCCAGTAGGAAGAAGATTATCAAGAAGGATAAGATTTCGGGGACGAAATCCCTTTTAAGGGTGGTAGTGTTGTAACATACTCAATTTTCACTATTATATCTATGTTGAGCTATTTTCCCCTAAAGTGAATTTATTTCCCTTCACTCCAAATTCCACTTATTGATTCAATTATCATGGTCTTTGATAGGAATAGTCTTCAATTGAATTCCCTGGTGTCCTAATGAATTAATCATCTACACTTGAGAAACAATTGCAATCCAATCCCTCATTTGAGCATCATTTTCTTGGTTGAAATCATTTAGTCAGAATTGATATATTTGTGCTTAAATACCTTGATTTCATCTCGAACCCACATATTGCTCTCAATTTGACCAATATTGGCTTGGAACCAAAGGGATACATTAATCACCTTTAAAGAAAGAAATACTAGAATTAATTATGGAGACAAATAAGTTAAATTTGTAAAGTGTTGGTACTCGTACATAGTTCTTAATTTATTTGAATGGAAATCAAACCATGGTCAAAATCTCATAACTATTGGCCTTTTCGTTTAATAGATATAATGGAATTAGTAACTATGGTCTTAACTATAGCCATCAACTTAATATCGTTGTAAATGAGGTAACACCCTCTTTAACCCCTCTCACGCGAGCAACGCCAGTTACAAGGAACCAGAGACAACCCAAACTGGCCAAACACTATGGACTATCAGAACCATCACAATTAATGAAATCATATTAATGTATACATATAACCGTTACTATAGTAGCAAATGAAAAGTCTTTAGAATTCCACTAACAAATAACCCTAGATACCGATTGTACCATATAATATATATCACGAGGAAATGATCTAATTTGATTTGTGGGTGAACTAGTTATATAAGATTTGCGAGATAAATCCATGTGTGGTTTCGTTCCCTCCGGGAACTCATGGGCAGGTGATAGATGGAAGAACTTGAAGAGACATGCACTGGGTAGTCCTCCGTTGAAGACTAGATAGGAATGAATTTTATTTCTTAAACTTGTAATCATATTTGTAAGCTTCCGCAACTCTGATGTACAAGCATGATTGTAATAAAGATTGTTTATACTTTTGATACATTTTGTAAATATTTGATCGTAAAGATCGGGTCTTTACACATTACTTACAATGGAAGTAAACATGTTGGTAACAGAACCTTCTTCAAAAAGGTCTAAAGGATAAGCTACATAACAAAAATATTGATTTTCCTCTCCAATAATTGGTTCGATGTGGTAGCATCATCCTTTGTAATGATCCAGACTAGTAAGTCCATCAGTCCACACAGTTTTCCATGTACCAGTAGAAGATTCAACAGCTATTGCGGCACATGCTTCCTTAAGTGGAACTCTTGATTGCGGAGTTACTCAGAATGCTACCAAGATATCAGTATCTTTGGTTTCATATTAAAAAGTATAATAAGTCAATTTGTAATATTTAACACCATCTTTGAATCCAACACCTGTTTTAGTCTCTGTTTGTTGTGACATAAGTCCCTCCCTACAACTCTTGAATTAAAAATTCTCACATTGACAAGGTCTAGTCGACATGAAATATGCATGAATGAAACCTTTGCAAAAAAAAGAATCTTTCAAAAAACATTCAAAGAAACTAATCTTATTCACTAATTTAATTAATAAGACCATGTATTTGATTCACCAAATACATCATTATTGTATACTCTTTGATATGTATGGCACAACCTAATACTTATTTTTGATAATTTATTAAATCAAACAAACCCTCTTTTTCTTTGAATTTAAATATCTAATATACTAAGAAAAATTCCCTCTTGATAGTTATATATGTTGTATATGTAAATCCTAGATGTGAAAATAAGCATAATTCATCCAAGGTATACAACACGAATGGACTCAAATCCATATACAAAAATACAAAAAATAAAATAAAAAGGGCCTATGAGAATAATGAATGAATCATAAATCAAGTTTAGGTTCGAATTCCATAAATATAAAAAATTGAATTCATATTATATATATATATATATATATATATATATGGATCAAATTATATATAATGAGAGATAAATAATATAATAATGAGATGAGAGATAAATAAGATATATTTCCTCATGCATTATTCTTATACTTGTTTTCTTGCTTATTTTCTTGTTGAGAAGGATATTTTGAAAAGGGGTTAGTTGAACTTGAAAAATGAATCATTGAATGAGTAAATGATTGAATTGGATTCATTTGGAGGACATTGACTAAATCAAGTGCTAACTTCCTTATTGATTACAATACTTATTGAATTAATCGATCAACTTTCTATCGGACAGTTTCGATTCAGAAATATTTCCAATCAATTTTGACATATTTCACTTTGTCATAATTATGAGAATGAATACTAAAAGTTCTGGCCCTACGGTTTCCACACGTAAAGAAAAAACCTAGGACGAATTTCTCAAATTATTGGCCCAGTACTGGATGTTGTTTTTTCTTCGGGGAAGATGCCTAATATTTATAACGCTTTGATAGTTAAAGGTCGAGATACTATCGGTCAGCATATTAATGTGACTTGTGAAATACATCAATTATTAGGAAATAATCGAGTTAGGGCTATAGCTATGAGTGCTAAGGATGGTCTGATGACAGGAATGGAAGTGATTGATATGGGAGCTCCTCTAAATTTTCTAGTTGGTGGGGCTATCAGACGAATTTTCAACGTTCTTGGTGAACCCGTTGACAATTTGGGTCCTGTAGATACTAGCACAACATCCCCTATTCATAGAACTATGCCCGCTTTTATCTAGTTAGACACAAAATTATGAATCTTTGAAACAAGGATTAAAGTAGTAGATCTTTTAGCTCGAGCTCCGGTGAGGTTCAAAAGTCCTGCTAGGACCTCAAGAAACAACCTTTTCATATCTTTGACCCAGTCTGTTGGACCCAGACAACCATTCCCCTGGTTCTGGATCCCCCTCCTTCTCTCTTTCCCCCTTGGTCTAGTCAGCCAGTGTCGCCATGTTGTGATGTCTAGGAACAAGACAGTCTCCATGAGGGAGATGAATCCCCAGCCACGAGATCAACATCTGATGGTGTCCAATCGCCTCAACTCCCCCTCTCTCGCCTATTCAGACACAAGCCATCTTGACCGCTTGGCTAATCATAGTGCACCGCATGGCAAGACGACCTCTCTCCATAGTTGACCACTCAAAGGGCAAACCATAGACCCACACCCTACTGGATCCCGCATGGCTCAACCCAACCAACCATAGAGCGCCACATTGCCCTCCCAGTGGCATACCTCTCTCTCACATTGAAATATATGAACTCTTGTAAAATTTGTAGAAAATGATTCTAAGTCCAAATGGAACATATTATATATGAAAATTATTCTACTTGATGAGATATATCCAATGCACTTTGTTTCAGAGGCTAATTCCTTTCGTAGATCCTGATATGTTGAAAATGGCATCAAATGCATATCTTTCATATGATTAATGATATTAAATGCTCAACCATGATCATGCTATGAATCCACTTGCTTTTGATGACCCTGATAAGTAACCTATTATATTTTGTACTACTTGAATCGAACTTTATCATGCCATGCTATATTAATGACTCTTATTCATGAAATGAACAATGATATATGTATCATATGGACTTTGATGATAATTATCATTTTTTGATGCTCAACTTGATTATATGCACTACAAATCGTCATGTTTGATATATATCAGTAACTCTACATGATTTGATCACCTAAATGACTTATGGATCACTCTTTCTCACTATCATGACTAAGTGACCTAATCATGACACATAATGTGACCTTGATGCACATGTTGATGATATGTTATCTAATCTGGTGCAAGACTTGTCCTAATTATGATCCATGTTATTTGATGCTTCAAATCAGTAACTTGTTGATCTTTATGATACTAAATCAAGCTTAATCACTTTTGTACTCTAATGTTGACCTTCTTGCATGAAAATGATCCAATATGGCTAGGTTGACAATGTTGATACTTAAGTTGCTTAATCTTTCTCGAAACTCATGTTGGCTCTATTATGATGACGAAAATCTAAGTCCAAAATCCCTGATCATGTAAGTATGTTTCACTATTAGTAAAATGATATATGATCTAGTATGTAGCTTCATGATATTGCATGAACATTGGAAATGTGGAAATCAATCATTGAGAAATATGGAACTTAGATTAGGTGAAACATCCACCCTTGATGAATATGTTTAAGATGACCTAAGTGTTGTGATGTTAATCTAGTCACACTTGCTTGTAATGTCAAGATATATTTGATGGACTCTTTTCAAAGGTCTAATCATGTTGTATAATGCTAGTTTCTCGTATCAAGGTACACTTTATCCTCCTATTGGCCAGACTAGCAGTATTGAAATTGCTTATATGTATGAATTATAAGATGCTTGGCTTATGTACCTATTTCAGCTACATGTTCCCTATGACTACTATGTTTTGTTCTTGAGTATATATGTTGAACAAACTTGAAAACATAATGATAGATGTCCATTATTCAACCTTGTGTATCTGCCTGTATTCTCGGGGTAAGGACACAAGGCTGGGTGTCATACTTGATTTTTCATGTTAGGGCAGACCATGCTGATACATGGATTAGCTCTCGACAATGGCCTTGAGGTCCCTTACGAATAGGGTTAACTCTCAATGTTTAGTCTTGTAGTCCCTCATGTTGAAATATGGTAGCTAATCTTGAACACCCTCATGGACCCCTTCCTTTGAGAAGCTGGTCAAAGGCCTAATGAATTGTTGGTATAATGGAAATGAGCATAAAACATGGTTGCATGTTAATAAGAAAGTCTTTAATCATTTTGTTGATTTGTTATATTTATTTACTTTATGTTTTTGCCAAGTAATATATGTTCTTAAACCTACAATTTTAAATGTTTGCCAGCATACTCAGCACAGTTGTGCTGATGTGTACTCATTTTATGATTTTAGGTAACAGGTACACTATGAGTCTCTAATGATGATCAATGCTTCCACACTCATAATAATATGCTCATACTCTGATGATATATAATGACATATAAGTGGCATACACATGTTTGATATATGGGACCTAAGATCTTGTCAGGTATTAGTTTAGCATTTCTTTTATGCTTTCTTGTCTCATACCTTAGTTGTCGTTTGTGGTTTTATTCATGCATATGTTATGTGATCTATCCTATGGACGGATGCTCGAGTCCTCTTGCCTTTGTCTCTCTAGCCATTAGGAGTGAGTATTTGGGTAAAAAACGGTTTTGTGATAGATATGTAGGAAATTGAGACCATATAAATTTGAGCACATTGATCAAATAACTAGATTTTTAGGTATTTATATATAAAATTTTCCCTATTCTTGTTAGAGTTCAAATATTGTTCAAATGGTTTATAATTTGACACCTAGGGTAATATTGACATGTATAATTAAATTTTCCATAAGTTTCTTCATTTGAAGTCATTAAATATTTGATTTAATACTTTCACCTTATCTTATAATTTCTTCCGTAGATGAAATTAGGATAGTTAGGATTGTTCAATTAATGTGAAACTTGGCACACAAACTAATTGGGACCCAAGGATCATGATTTCACCATTTGATTTTAGTTTTGAATATTCCTTGTTTGAAGTGTAATATAATAATATTTTGGCTCATTACCATTATATTTATTATAATATTACGTCATTATCATCAACATTCATTAAATTTAATCCTAATATCTTCACATTGTTACCATTAGAGTTTTCTTAAATTATTACACATGATTTTCCATATTTTAAGTATTTAACTTATTAGGTATATTAATTGAATATCTATTTAGATAATGGTACGTTATCTATATCCATGAAAGCAAAAACTCAATTTGTTATTCTAATTCATTTAGGATGCACATTATACCTCTTACTAAACATAATTTAGCCATTATGTGTATATTAGTTAGAAAAGGAAACATATGAGGCATATTTCATGGACTCATTTACAAGTTAGCTCATATTTAGGTTATTAGGTTGTTATGAGTGTATCATGATATGTGTTGCTGATTATGGAACCTAATGCCACTAAATGTGTTATATTTGTTTTCAATCCTATACACATTGGGGTTACCATTGAGTTATTCATGTTACATGCATGAACTATATGCATTTAGGTATAACCCCATCCTTGTTTGGGTCAAAAATAAAGAATCAAGCATTATAATATCCTAACCATGGGTTTATTATTTCTAGAGTCAAGATGTTAGGTTTCTATATGTCACACCACACCATCCCTTAAGAGGATTCCATCCTCGCAATATAATCATCTTTATACCTCTAACAAACTACTCTCTACCCTTAAAAGGTTTAACTTAATTAGTCAAGAAATAATATAGGTACAAAGCATAGTCCATATAAAAGTCAAGCACTTCATACTTTATCCTCAAAGATATCATAGAACATGGGAAAGGGGAAACATAGCTATAAATTGTAACTAAAAGATCAAGTGTCACCTTAAACATGCTCTTCTTCATAAACCTCTTCTCCATCCAAGGAAAAGACTTTTCCATCACGTCTCCCAATATATCTTCTTCTATTGTTATTATGAACCTTGTTTTGAGGAGGCGCCTTAGGTTGTTGTTGTTGATCTAATGCACATCCATCACAAAGATGGGGGAATCTAGGATGTGTATGTCCAAGGTCATTGCAATGATGATATATAACTTGGAAGTCAGATTATGATCTTGTTATATTTTCCATAGAAGGACACTTCCCAGAAGGATGATAACCATGCCACTTGGCACACTTATCTCTCTTCTGATCTTCACATGAGAAATTCCTCTTCTTGAAATGATCTTGGGGTTGATATCCAAGATAAGACTCAGCTACCATATCTTTATCCACCAACTTTTGGAAGGTAAAAGGAAGTTGCACATATTATCACATCTCTCCTTAGACAAACCCTTGGCATACCTTTCTAGTAAGAGAAAATTATGCACATATTTCATCATTGACAAGGAGTGTTGCTTAAGTTTGTAAAACTCTAATTTCTTATTGTATAGGGATGTAGATGAGATGTAATTCTCATGAAAGATAACCAAAACTTGCATGCAAGACATTGCAGAGATATCTTGAGTCCTTACAATGTTGTTCTGACCAAGGAGAGTAGGCCCATCAAGTACATATGTAAAAAACCTGACCCTTTAATACTCAAAACATGTCATACCTTGGAAAGTACGCTCCACGGTGAGAACCTAGTCATCATCCTTGTCTACCATGTTGATCTCACTTTCACCCTTCAAGCATGTAGGTTGCTGACATGACTTTTATCGCATTGGCAAATTCACTAGGGGTGAAGTCCATAGAGTTAACCTAAAAAAGTAAAATAATCACCACCCACAATCGGACGGATCTTATTATAGCATAGTTTAGGATTGAACCTAAAGGACAATATTTTTGAGAATTGGTTGAGAAAAATAACCGAACCAAGATTGGTATTTAGATAAAAGATGGATTTTCTTGATTACAACCAATGTGTAGGAATTAAAAATTGAAATAAAATCTTAGAATATCATATGGATGGATATACTAGGGTGAGTGGGGTTCACCACCAGTATCTAAATTTATTATCTCATTGCATCACAAACTCATAAACAATATCATGGAGGCCAGGTAAATCCCCGTTTAGGGGTTAGGATTAGACCTAAATAGACATCCCTCTAGGCTTGTTGTTGCGTTACCTAGAGATAATGTATATGTCTCTCCAGAAAACACTTATACAAAGTTGTCATCAAGATTTTAATAGAAACCATTCAATATTCTAGATCTTGGATTATAAGTTTCACGACACCCTAGCTCATGACAAACATTTAAACCTGCTGGTCAAACAAGCATACAAGCAAAAAATAATTGATTTAACATGTAACAATATTTATACAGGCATGAATGTATTAATAGAACAAAAGCAAATAGTGGGGATACTCCCCACACCCTAGCATAAGAAATTACTCACAACTCATAGAGAGATCAAAAGAAACAATAAGGGAGACGAAGGATATTGCTAGCATTTCAATAGGTTGAAGAGATGTAGAAGTAAAGCTCGCCTAGGAATGCCATTGGGTAATCCTTCTTCTTCGTTGGCCTCCTTGCTTGGATCTAGTCTACAAAAGGGAAAGTGCTTGTGAATGGATGGTGCAGAGGCACCGTTGACCTCCCTCCTTCGAGGAAAGGATTTGATCCTTGACGGAGTGGTGGCTTTCAATTGATGTGGTCATCAACCAATGGTATCCACCAATGGCGATCATCTTCTAATGGCTGAGACGTGAACGCGTCAGCCTAGCGACTGGAGAAGAGATGCCTCAAAATGAAGGCTAGAGGTTTGTATTTATAGGCGGCTAGTAGGGTTCGGAACTACCCAACCATCTTGCCTTTGAAAGGTTGGCCGCCATGAAGGTGAAGGGGCAACACAACAAGGAATTAGGTGGCTAGTAGGGTTCGGAACTACCCAACCATCTTGCCTTTGAAAGGTTGGCCGCCATGAAGGTGAAGGGGCAACACAACAAGGAATTTGATGGGACGAACGTTTTTCAAAAGTTCCATTAGTACATGAGGAGAAGTATAACCATATGAAGGAAAAAGCCCACCCGACCATTGAAAGGCAAAGCTAGACGAGCCATCAAAAGATGAAATTGGTAAGGAATTGGATGGTTAGTGTAGGAACACCAATGAAAGAGCCATGCATGACCCCCATCAGAAGGCAGAACTAGAGTTCCTTTAGTTGTTGCATGTATGAGTGCCATCAATAGATGATTGTAGAACCATCTTCAGAAGGCTGAGAAGGAGGTTGATCTAAGGGGGGAGCTAGTACATCCTTTTAAAGGTGAATGCAGGTGAACCATAAGATGGAAAACACCTAATGTCCATTTGGGAATGCCAGCTATACAACCATTGGAAGGTGCGGTTAGACTAACCATCAGAAGACTATTAGAAGGCAACACTGGACAATCATTAGTTGTGAATCAATGGCTAGACAATGTATTCAAACCGATCGTTAGGTAGACCAATGTAAACCCACATGAGGGGGTGTTGGGGTAAGGTTGAAGGCCTGCATCGATAAAGCATCAACTAACAAAATGGAAACCTATGGAAGGGAAGATGAATGAAGATTGATGGAATGGCAGAAGTAATACAAGTCAATGGTTTCAACAACCAAGAGAGGTACATATCATCAAAAGTATGGTCTATTTCTTCAAAAGTTTCTTGGTCCCTCTAGTGGGATAGTGGGACCACTGCCTTCTTTGTTGGTGTGTATATGATAAAGCTTAATCTTGCTATGAGAACCAAGGCGTTAGGTCAAAATCCTAAAACTTAGTAGTAAATCAAGAAAACCTAAATGTAAGCTAGTTGTAAAGTAAAATGATGGAAATGAATGCAAAATTGAATGAATAATATACCTACAAATAGGATGAATATGAGATAATCAAAATACCCTGAGCTTAAATGTTGCTCATCCTTGAGCAACATAGAATCTAAAAGAGTCACCAAATGAATACTTTCAATCCATGTAATTGCCTCAACTTCATATCATGTTCATTTGCTACCACATGTTATGGCCAAGCAATCAAACTTATTGAGACCACTGAACACATGTATCCATGTCTTTGTTTCCAATTTTTCTTCCCAAAAACACATCCTCACCACTTTTCCCAATAGAAGACATATCTAACAGTTTCCTTGAGCATTCAAAGAATCCAACAGAACAACAAGCATGCAAATGATCTAACAGTGGGGTGTGGGTGAAAAGGATATCAAAATGAGACATTCATTGTGCCTTTGGGTAGAAAATGGAGGGAAGGGGGTTGCGGAAGGAAGATGTAAATCTCTCCTCTGTTCATCTAGAAATTACTTTTATTTGTGCAAATACATATATTGCAACGTTTTTTTGGGAACATTGGCATCTTTTATTTTCGGTGATGCATCCCTATCACATAGAGAGGGGTATGGAAGAAGTGAATAGAGTAGGGAGGGGTGTGCCACCCTGAACTTGGGAGTGTGGCACTTTTTATGTTTTCTTTTTCTTTTTTGATGGGTGGAAGGTAAGGGTATGGAAGAAGAAGTGTAGAAGGGGGATCAAATCAATATGCAACTTGATTTATAATTCAATATGCCAAGTTGTTCTCTTAGTCTCATTATGCTAGAATAGTGAAAAGATAAGGGAAAAAGTGATGATTCCACAAATTTGTTTCACTAGTCAGTTATAAGAATGATGTGCTTGACCTTACTCAATTCCTTAAAATACTTGCTATCTTTCCCAGGGAAACATGATGTTTAGGTTATTAGGCACATAAGGTGAGTTCTAACCATTGATTGTTTCAAAAGCTGGTCATTGTGAGGTTTTTCTTTGAGTAAGGGGAGTTGAATGATGGAACACGCATATATGACAACACGAATTTGAATTTGAATGGGATAGATAATGGCTTTATTTACTATAGAAATATGATGCATGTGTGCAATGATATGATCCTAAAATTGAAAAGAAAAAATTAAAACAAAGAGGGGTGGGTGGGGTGAGATACTTACCGCCCACCCTCCACCCCAAACTTAGATATTTGCTCGTCCCTGAACAAACACTAAATTCCAAATGAAGGGGAAGAAATCTACAAATCTCAACCATGTGGTCTTGGCAACTCAAGAAAAGTTTAGCTGAAGGGAATTTTGATAAGGGCTAGAACCTTAAGAAAAGGAGCGCCATGATGCACCCTATGATTGGATGGTCTCGAAAGCTCAAGGGGGCTTTCTAGATGATTGAAATGATGTTGTTTTTCACCTTGCAACCCATCCAGAAGGGTCCAAAAGTCATCCTGCATCAGTATAGGAGGCACTAAATATGTGTGTGGATTTGGAAGAAAGGCATAAAATAATAGTGGTGCCTATATGGAGTCTTCTGCATTGGCTTATCCAGGAAGATATGTGGTGGTACACCTTTGAAGACAAATTTAGCAGGTGATAGATCTACCATTTGTTATCCCAATTGTGGTAGATCAGGAAGAGGGTTCAGATCTGGCTTTACCTCATCACCTGGATCTATACGTAAGAAATTTGGTGTTGGCATGGGAGGCACTAGTTCATCAATAATGTGAATCTTGTATAGCTCTTGATGTGGCTTTGTGTCCTCCTCTAATCAGTAGTGGGGGCAATAGAATCAACATGATCTTTGACTATGTCAGAATGTTGCTCTGGTCCTTCCATGTAGGATGTGCCCAACTCATTAATGGACTTGAGAGGAATAAGAGCATGAAAATAAGCTCTATGGTCAAATAATGGCAGAGGTGCATACACTCCTTACGAAGGTGGAATCACCCCATCTGTTTCAACCTAATATGAATTAAAAAGGGGCTGAGGGGGAATATATAGCTCTTCTTGAAGGGTCCCCTTTTTATCTAAAACAACCAGATGTGAACTTGTACTTGGTTGTTCAACTTCTAGAATAGGGTCAAACAAGATTGGTTGATCATTATGGTATGTTAAAGAGGAGGGTAGCAAAGCTTCAGGTTCTACAACCATGGAAGGGACATCCTCTTGCTGAGACTTTTTGTACTGGTGTGCTAAAGTCTCAATCATAGAGAAGGATAAAACACAAGTATACATGTCACATTCTAGCTGTAGTTCCTCAGTTTGTGCAAATGCTATTGAATCAAGTATTATTGACACTAGAATGATATCATCATCATTGTCATCAAGTATCAACATCTTTGGCTACATTGTTTTCCCTGGGAAGCTTTCTTGCTATCCTCAAGCTCCTTAGCTAATATGGCGAGCTGCACGAGACCAACCATTGTGCATGTAAAATTTTGCTTCAGGCATCTTCTTCGATGAGTCTTTCCTCAAGGGCGTCCAGTCTATCACTTATATTGGGTGAAGGCTGGTCTTCATAGTATTAATTGTCAGTATAACTCCCACAATATTTTTGATTTTAGCCCACTGCATAGGGATATTACTCTTCATAGCACAATGAACATAAAGGTCACTAGAATATTACTGGTTGAGGTTCCCTTCACTATAAAATTAGCTCATGTAGCAGGGTTCCCCATTGTGACCTTGTGATAATTTTGGATTAGAATTGGCATTGTATCTACACTGGTAAGTCCTGATGTTGTTTTGGATATTAATCCTTCAAAGTGATGTCCTAAATTGTGGGGAGATGTTGGGGCAGTTTATAGATGTATGGTCATAGTATCCACACATCTAACATTGTACATATTGTTGCATCGACCACTCCATATTAATATGGTGCCTAACAAATAAAGAAATTATGTATCAGATCGAAGGAGAATATGATTCAAAAAGATATTCAGTAAGAGCTTGTTCAAGAACATTTTCTGTATTAAAAAAAAGAGAATTCCTAATTAATCCTAGTTAAATAAAATCGATGAATAATTTCATTGTCCCTGACAGCAATGTCAAAATTTGACATGGCTTTTATGGTACAGACAAATTCACTAGGGGTGAAATCCATAGAGCTTACCTAAATAAGTACAATAATCACCAGCCACAAGTGGTCAAATATTATTGTAGTATAATTTGATATTGAACCCAAAGGACAACATTTTTGAGAATCAGTTGATCAATTTAACCAAACTAGGAATAGTATTCAAGACAAAATATGGATTTTGTTGATTACAAATAATGTGTATGAATAAAAGATTGAAATAAAATCTAAGATTATGAGATGGATGGATACACTAGGGTTAGTTGGGTTCACTACCACTACTTGTGTTTATTATCTCACCGCATCACAAACACGATAAAGAATATCATTAAGTCTAGGTAAATCCCCCTTTTGGCATTAGGATCAAACCTTAACATGCATCACTCTAGGATCATTATTGTGTTACCTAGAGATCTTATATCTATCATCCTGGAAAAAACTTACCCAAAATCCTCATCAAGATTTTAACAAAAACCACTTGATATACTAGATCTCTGGTTCAAAGTTCTCTACACCCAAGATCATGAAAAACATATAAACTTGTTGGTTAAACAAACATACAATCATAAAATGATTGGTTCAACATGTCATAAGGTTTATACAGACATGAATGTGGTAAAAGAAAAAAAATCAAATAGTGGGGCTACTCCTCACACCTAGTGTAAGGAACTACTCACAACTCATAGAGAGATACGATGAAACAATAAGGGAGAGGGAGGAGATCTTTGACATCTTAGAGGGTAGAAGAAATGTAGAAATAGAGTTTGCCAAAGAATGTAGTTGAGTAACCCTTCATGTCCTCCTTTCTCTCCAACTTGGTCTGCAGAAGGAAAGAGCAGGTGAAAGGATGTTGCTTAGGCATCGTCAACCTTCCTCCTTTAAGGATAGGAGTCAAGACTTGGTGGAGTGGTGGCTTTCTGTTGATGTGGTTGTCAACCAATGGAAGCCTCCAGTAGGGATCGTTTTCCAATGGCTGAGCAGGGAACGCAACATCCTGGCAACTGGGGAAGAGATGCCTTAAAATAGAAGTTGTAGGTTTGTATTTATAGGTGGCTAGTAGGGTTTTGAACTACCCATCTATGTTTCCTTTGAAAGGTTGGCCACCATGAAGGTGAAGGGGTGGCGTAGTAAGGAATTCGATGGGTTGCACACTGTTTAAAAGTTCCATCGATACATAAGGAGTCAATGTAACCATCTACATGAAAAAACCCACTCGACCATCATAAGGCAAAGCCTGACAAGCCATTAGAAGATGATGCAGAGAAGGAATCAGATGGTGAGTGCAAGAACACCATCAGAAGAGGCATGCATGACCCCCATCAGAAAGCCAAACTAGAGTTCCTTTGGTTTTTGTGTGCAAGAGAGCCATCTGTAGGTGAATGTAGAACCAACTTTGAAAGGCTGAGTAGGAGGTTCATCTGAGAGTCGAGCCAATACATCCTTTAGAAGGTGAATGTAGGTTAACCATTGAAAGGTAAATGCATAACATCCATCACAAGATGTGAACTAGACAACCATCAAAAGGTGGGGTCAGATTGACCATCCAAAGACAACACTGGACAACCATTGGTTGTCATTCGATGGCTAGACAGAGCAGTCAAATCAATGGTTGGGCATACCAATGTAAACCCACCCCACGGTGGGGGGCTTTTGGTGTAAGTTTGAAGGCCTACATTGATGGAACATCAATCAAAGGAATGGAAACCAATGCAAGGGAAGATGAATGCAAATTTATGGCATGACATAAGTAATGAAAATCAATGGTTTCAACAACTGATGGGGGAACATATCATCAAAAATATGGTTCATTTATTCAAAAGTTTCTTGAGCCCACTAGTGGGTTAGTGGGACCACCACCTTCTTTGCTAGTGTGAATATGATAAATCTCAATCCTGCCATGAGAGCCAAAGAGTTAGATCAAAATCCTAAAAGTTAGCCTAAAATCAAGGAAATCTAAATGTAATCTAGTTCTAGAGTAAAATGATGGAAATGAATGCAAAATTGAATGAATAATGCAGCTACAACTAGGATGAATATGAGCTCATCAATTGCATCTTCATGAACTCAGAACGGGTGTACTCCTTCGATTTCTCTAGAGTATGAACTGTGTTAACCTTTCCTGATAGGGTTGTAGAAAGCAACTATCTTAGTTAAGATACCTCTTGCTTAAGGGAGATGCTCAAACCCATGTTAGACACAATGGATGCAGGGGTATCTTGACCCTCAGTGGCCCAACTCTCAATTGTAGAGGAAACATTAGATGCCAAAGGGGTAAAAGGAGGATCCATGCTCAACATTCCATACTTTGGGTTTTCGAGTATCTCAAAACCAGATAGGTTATCAAGAGATGAGTTATCTCCAGTCACAAGGGTATTCTTTCACAAGGGAAGGATACTAGGTGAAGAGACTATGTAAGGGTAAACATCCTAGGGGAGATCATATCAAATTACTTAGCTTAACCCACCACTATTAACTCTGATACCATACTATAAGGAGTGAGACTTGAGAGGGGATCCACTCCTCACTGAAACAAATAAAAGGAAACATCCCATATGCCAAACACACAACCAAATTTTTGCAAAGGATGGTAAATCCAATTAATTCAAAAGTATGTTCAAGATAGCACAATGTAGCAAAGGAAGATAAAAGATCTAACAATAAAAAAGTTTGATTCTATCGTAAACTATCACCACCCAAGGTGATGCAAAAAGGAAATTAATTATATCATAGAATAAGCAAAGGGTTATCTAACCACCTCAAATCTATCTCCCAAGAAGGATGAACTACACTTGTGTGAGTCCTGGTCAAACCTAGTAGTATCCTCCTTGCTCTCTACCTAAGGGGTTGGAAGCATACTCCACATGAGAAGATAAAGTGGAAATTATCAACATAAAAAGATGATATGAGCATATTAATATTCTTTTAGCATTACTAGGAAAAGGACCACTAATATAACAAGGATTCCAATCCAAGAGGACAACACTATCCAAGTGCATATCAAAAGGATATGAAATTTCAATAAGATGAAAATAAAGAGTTACACTTGCCATTAATAAAAAATAAGTTGTTCCACAAAAGAACACATAAAAAATTTAGGGCACATAACCCATCGATAATAATCAACATACAAGCAAGTAAGATAAACATAAAACTAATGAAACATAAATAAAAATTGGTGGCTAGATAACATAGCCCTACATGGTAGAGTAAGGCACATAACCAAAATCTCTAATATATAAGGTGGGAAGAAAACCTGGGTTTGGGGCACATAACCTCCGTCCAAAAACATAAAGGGCAAATAACTCCAAAAAACTAAAGGACTTATACAACTCAAGGGATATTGAATCACAAAACATGCATAACATAGAGGCAAGTGAAAGTACAATCACAAAAATAGAATAATAAGAATTACATCAAAAAGTGGACAATATAAAACATCCATCGCAAACATGGGCATATTAGGGTTCCACCTCACAATGAGGAACAACTTGGTTCAATTCCACAATTAGGGTTTCATCATGAATCAATGTACAATTTTGAAGTCCAACATGAAATATTGACATCTCAATAATATCATGACTCATATTCATTAAGATAGGACCCAAATAGGTAATCAAGTTAAGAAAGAGAAATTCATTAACATGACACCTCAAAGAGGCCCAAAGAGATAAAAATAGAATTATTTACTCAATATAGGATTCATGACATGCAAAAAAATCAAGAGAGAGAAAATTTAGATTAATTTCTCAATGTGATTGAGGATATGCAACATACTTCAAAAAACATGTCAATTAGTCAAAGTCAAAAACCTAAATTCCCTCTTTACCTAGTATTGAATTATATGTAAAACCATTAATTAGATTGTGTTCTACAAACCATAGATATTAGCTTTTATTATAGCAGGATTTAGGTTATGAAGTATATTTAGTTAGGTATAGAATCATTTTTTGATTCTAACAAGTATTTTTGTGTAATTTTTTTTATAACTAGAGAATTAGTTACAAATTGTAAAAGTATTGACTAATGATAGAATTCCATTAAGCCACATATACAATGTAATCCATTTCAAAATACTAGCTGAGATGTCCCTATCCAAGATGCCATTTAAGTTGAGTCTAGATCCAACTGAGCATACAACTCGACACGTTGCAGGAAACAAATAAAAGGTGAAAAGACAAAAATACCCCTATAAGCATGACCAAAATAAAATCAAAACAAGGGCATTCTGGAAAATAAGCGATCATCTTCCTTACTTAGTTTCTTCACACGACAAACACTTGTGGTTTAGGTCCATGGAAGAAATCATGACTTGAGGAGAATTATCGTCAGAGAGCACCATGATTTCACCAATCTCTATTGGTCTTACTATGCCTAAAGAGAGGGTCAGGAGCCTTAGAGAACATACAACATGTCCCCGCCAACCATGGTGGAGGAGATATGCATGCAATAAAAAAAGAAGCAAGCAATCACCAAGAAAATGGAGTAGATATGTGACACCCATTACCACACAAAGTGAGATTACTCAAAAAAAGGTGTGAAATAATTACTAATAACCAAATTACCACAAAATAGGGTAAATTAAAACTTATCACATAAAGGCACCTCAAGACAAATGCATCACATTTAAAGCCATAGGACTTGTAACACTTATAGTTTATTCATGCCCCATGTTACATATCATTGTTCAGTGTCTAACTAGCCACAACCTATTACAAATGGTAACTTTTTCACATATACAAATCATGTATGTACCACCATGGTGTAGTGCCAAAAACTCAAACCTATGTATAATATTTATAAAACACCCCCAAGGACCTGAGAGTATAGGGAGACACAGAGGACTCTATTACTAGAAACTAGTTACATACCCACGATCAAACAACTACAACTCGTCTCACTATCATCTTCAACAACACGATCTCTATCTCAACATACACATCCACCTAAAAGATGAGGAAACCCACAAGGTGAGACCAAACGTCCCAACGAGATATATGACTCTCCGCCAATGTATATTTTAAACATAGGAAAACTAAAGCCGAAAGATGACATTATTACTAAGATGAGCAGATTCAACTAAATGATATGAGCAAGGCAATTATTATCACTTAAGAAGATCAGATAACTACAACTGAGTAGTAGAACATCTTATATACTTAGAAGGAATATGAAGAACATGTGTAATTATTATCAACTAAATAGTACAAGATTAAGGCAAAAGGGTCATACAATGTTATTCATGTTTAACCCTATGCAAATATGCTACACGACTATATAGAATCTTATATTAATTCCATGAGGATTTGAATCGTACCACCCAAATCCAACCGACCACCACAAAGTTGAAATTGGTTCCATACAAGGTCAATGGAAGAGCCAGAATACATGACCTCTCCAACACCTCTTGGTTAATACAAGAAAAACACTGCAAAGACATATCGGTCAACTACAAACAATGGCATATAGTCAAGCTGAAGGATTGGCTCATGAATGGCCATACATATAAAAACACCTAGCCCGACTTGGTACAAGTCACGACACTATAAGAATAGGCTCACACATGGCCATTCTAAAAAGAGGCATTACATGTAGTTAAATTGCTGCCTATCACATATCACAAGGAGAACAACTCACGCATGTCCATCTCACACAACCTGTAATTGCAGAAGCAAGGAGATACTCGACTTGAACCACACATATTAAAAAATATGCGCTCTGAGTTTCCGATAGGAGTTATTCATTTCACCATCCAGCAATACAATTGACACTGGAATGGATCTATGGCACATGAAAACTACATGATTAAGGTTTCACTTTACTTATTATGCTAATTGGGTGAATTAAGTCTTCATCATACAAGTGAACATCCAAAACCCTAATTCAATCTAGGAAGCATAAATATGTAACAACTTCCACAAAGCTATCACCAATGTCACACTATACAAAGCTACCACCAATATCCCATCACCTCATAATAAGCACTCAATCATATTTCTAGAGGATTTCACCTCATAATAAGCATAAAGAACTTGTCAGGGCATTAGAATTAATCATATGATTCCTTCACATTCAATACCACAATGTGCTTCAACAATGCACATAATCACCACCCTATATTATACATGGATCACCATAGCTTTTACATAGCTATGACGTTCGTTTCACCTGCATGGTTAGAATCACACAAGTAGGAGACATAAAATGTAATCACATGCCATTCATCCAATGAACTCAACAAGAACAACATACCCTAGGATTAGGGTTAGGGTTTCAAACACATAGCCAATTAGGGTTTCATAGAATTATTCAATCACCAAATCCTATTCTCACCACCTCCCACTTTGTTGGAGCATACTAGGATTAGAACATCATCATTAACTTGGTTTATCAACTTTCTTAACAACATTAGGTATCAACCAACATTTTCATGTACATGTGTAACAACCTTACAATATTCCACATATTTAGTGACCATATTCCATTATATGTGTATCAAACAACCCTCAAACATGTGTCTCAACCACCACCAAGCATATGTCTCGACCAAAACCAAAGCATATGTCTCGACCAAAACCAAAGCATATGTTTTGACCAAAACCAAAGCATATGTCTTGACCAGAACCAAAGCATATGTTTTGACCAAAACTAAAGCATATGTCTGGAGCAGAACCAAATTCTATGTTCTGACCAAAACCAAAGAATATGTCTCGACCATGACAAAAGAGTATGTTTCAACCATGAGCAAGCATGTGTGTCAACCATTACGTCAAGCCATCTCCACAACACATGTGCATCTTCAAAATAGAGATTAGTGCAATAAAAGTAGGTAGTAATCATAAAAAACACTAAGCATGACCAAGGAGAGAAAAATCCATGCAAGATGAACATCAAAACTCTAAAATCAAACTCCAGCATGGACCTTTAAGAAACCAACTAGGTGAGAGAAGGCCAATCTTCAACCTTAGGAAAACCAACTCAAAGCCCCAAGAAAACACAAAGTCCAAAATATAATACGGTGACTAAACCAAGGATCATGGTGCATCAAAGAACATCACCTCATAATCAAAGTGTGTCAACCAAGATTAAAACAAAGGGTGTAGGGACCACCAAGGTCAAGCTACCACAAAGGAAAATAACCATCCTCAAAATAGGGATGAACCTGATCAAAACATAAGGTTATCACCAAGGGAAAATCATCAAAGTAAAAGGAAGCAATGCCATACAAATATGATCACCAAAACCTTAAAACATGTATCATAGAAATCTCCACAAAAGAACCTTGTTAAGAAGGGTGAAACTCATGTTCAACACATGAAAAACATCATCTAAATCCCTTGTTACACTAAGGTACTTAGAACTCATGCATGTTGATGAAAATCAAATATCAAGGGAAAGAGAAAACCATCAATCTCACATTCATCTCAAAATCAAATACAAGGAAAATTAGGGTCTAGGATTAGAAGCAAATCTCACAGGATTATCATCACTTATCAAACCCTAAATCATGATAATATCTTTTGGCATTCTAAGATCACATTTTAAAGATAGAAACAACAACATGCATGTAAAATAGAAGAGGGGAGTGTTATATAACCCACCTTATGTAGAGATCTGAGCTCCAAGATCAAAGGCTCTAAGAGAGAAAAAGATACTCTAAATTCAATTAGCACCTCGACCAGAAGATCACCTCCAAAGAGAAGTACACAATGGTCAAAGAAAAGCTCAAGAGAAGATGGTAACAAGCCTAGGACGAACCAAAAGAAGAAAGGAGAAAGGTAAGAAAACTTCCTCTCACTTGGGTACCACCATGTCAAAGCATAGTCTCTGACCTTTCTGATGAGGAGTTTCTTTCAAGGTGACCACCTTGGATGATCAATAGTCTATGATTGATAAAGAAGAAGAAGGAGAGTAGGGTACCAAAGGAAAATGTGATAAAAGGGGGTAGTTCCACTTACCAAGAAGAGAAACCACCAAGAATCACCACAAGGAAGGTGATTAAGCTCCAAATCACCACATATAAAGTTGATCTACCGCCAAAGCTCCTAGATCATCCCTTCTTTGCTCCTCAAAGCTACAAGGTCGAACACAAGATAGGGGAGAAGGAGGGATGAAAAGGATACTTGCATGAAGGAGAAAGGGGTTATATATCCAAAGGAGGAGGGAAGTAAGGCAGGTGTGAGGTCTCAACACAAGAGGGCACCAAAGGGACACTTTTCCACCAAGAAAATGGTCATGTACCCATTTAAAGCATGCATGCAACATATGGTGATACAACATAGGTGGGGTATCGACCTATAGGGTCACCTCTATCCTAGGGATCGAAAAAAACATCAAGATACCATGCATTGACCACTACAAAAGAGCACCACACAAAACATGGTCAACACACATCACTAGGAGACAAACCATCTCGACCAAACCACATATAGGGCACCAAGGTCGAAACAACATTACTCAAGGAAGGTGTCTCAGTCAAAATGCACTCAAGTCACACCAACATTGTCGAGACATAGGTCGCAACACTCAACTTCTCAACATGGTCAACACCATGCTCAACCAAGCAAAACCCTAGAAAACCCTAGCATCACCACATGATGCTACCTTATCAACCAAGGTCCAAGCAAGGTGCCCTTCTTCATCATGTTCTCTCTCATTATGCCAAGACATAGGGGGAACACTCTACATGTGACAAATTGCAATCTAAAGCCTCAATAGGGGTAAATTGCAACATGGTCCAAAAAAGCATATAAAGCTCAAACATCATCCAAACAAGACCAAACTGAAAACATAAGCATATCACATGTTCCGAAAACATTTCAAAGGATTACATTAAGGTTTTAAGCATCTAATAAGGTAAGGAAAACAAGGTTAGCCCAAAAATCTTGGTCAGGGGTCTTACAAGATAAGAGGAATCACAACTTTGGAAGTATTCATAGTAGCATGGCGAAGACAAAAGTTCCAAAACCAACAATAGAACATGAAGGAACTATGACAAAATCATCCCGGTGATGAAAATAGGTGAGATAGACAAAATAAGGGAAAACTATCATTACCTCAACCCAATAGAAGAAAAGCAGACAGATGGCTTTAGGTGGTGGTCATTAAAATCTCTTCATGGTCAGAAGTTCTCATGAGACTCACATGTCAGGCTCAATCTTGCAGCGGCACCTAGAAGATGACTGAGATAGGGATATGTTCAAAACTAGAATTTGATCTGAGATAACACTGGGAAAAGGAACTTGGGGGTTTGGCCGAAGCATGGGAACCTATTTATAGGGGTCCAAAGGATTAGAGAAGCTGAGATAAGGAAAAAAGGTAGGAGGCAAGGGAAGAATAGGGGAAAGGAAGAGGTTAGATATCATCTAAGAGTTGGAGCAAGCGAGTTCTAGAAACTTTAGGGTAGAATGGTGAAACGATGGATAAGATATACAATGGGAACCAAGATGTGTGAAATGGTGAAGGATCGAGAGAGAAAATCGTGAAGAGAAGTGAGCCACTAGTGTCTTAACTGTGGACATTGATAGCTCCCTACCCAAGGCAGGAGACAAGTAAACGGCCGCTTGATTTCGATCCAAAAATTTAGATGACAACTGCACAAATGAAACCCACATGTGGAAAATATATCAGAGAAACAATAGTAAAATCCGCATTTACCTCATGTGATAGGAAAGAAATATAAAATTGAGTACATTGATTTAACAACTAGATTTTAGGCATTTAAAAAATTATTTTTATTTCCTCTCATACGGTTCAATACATTTCAAATTTGGCACATAGGGTAATATTGACATCTAAATATGAATTTTCCAATAGTTTCTTCTTTTCCTTATCTTATAATTTCTTCCCTAGATGAAATCATGATAGTTAGGATTGTTCAATTAATGTGAAACATGACACTCAAGCTAATTGGGACACAAGAATCATGATTTTGACATTAGATTTTGGTGTTGACACTTCCTTTTATGAGTTTTAATACAATTATGATTTTGATAGATTACCATTATATTATTATAATATTACATCATCGTCATAAACATTTGTTAAACTGAGTCCTATTATTTTCACATTGTTACCAAAAGAGTTTTCTTAAATTATTATGCACGAATTTCCATGTTTTACTTATTTAACATATTAAGTCCATTAATTCAATATCTATTTAGATAATGATATATTGTCTATATCCACAAACATGAAAACTCAATATGTTATTCCAATTCATGTAGGATGCATATTATGTTAGTATGTATGCTCAGAGAGCCAATAATATGATGATTGTAATGGCATATCCTGTAAACAATTTGATTAATAATAAAGGCAATCTTCCATTTATTTTGTTTTATTCAGGTATAAGATAATGATGTTACATAATAAATTTCGAAAGAATGATGTTACTCGATGATGTATGTCTTCATGTTGAGGATCTGCACAAGGAGATCATAAGGATGTCAAGAGTATATACATTCTTATTATGTCCCTAGTCAGATGTTATTGTGGAAGCAATATAGACAATAATAAAACATAAGACTAGAGTGTTCATTAGTCATGATATGTGATATCAAAACAAACACATAGATACTTCTTAGAGAATAGTGTATCAGATAGACCCACCTTGTTAGTGATACATGGGGACCACATAATGGTAGTTAGAATCAACTCGCAAGTGATGGTGGTGATTGTGGTTCTTAGACCTGAATTTGCTACACTCATCACATGTCGTTTGATGTACTTAGACATCATCCAACCTAACTTGATAAAGGGTTACCATAAAGGTGATGCTCAGATACATTGTGACACAAGGAGAATGATTGTGAGTGATGTAGATGGGATTTATCCCTCCTATAGGAGTTTGATATCATGTCCACTTGATAGGCGAGACTGAGAAATGCATGACCATTCTCATGTGAATCAATATGTGATATTAAGTTCACATATATCTCAGATAGTCTGCTCTAGTTCAAGGAACATGGATTGAACATTGAAGAAGGTGATGATTCCATGCCTCAAGTTTAATCTGGATATTAGAGACAAAGCAACTATGTAATCACTATAACACTAATCACAAATTATAGGTTGAAGTTGTTCTCCAACTTTCTAGTTACATGGGTAGCAACAATGTCTTGCTAGATATCACTCATTGCTTGTGATGTCATAAATTGGTTATGGACATTCACAACAAAGGTAACTTGGGACCTATAGGGTCACACACATAGGATGCACCTGGAATTAGAGTTTACTCATGAATCTACTATAAACTCAAATACTAAAGTGTTAGGTATTCAATTTAAATAAGATTGACAATCAAAACTTTGAAATGACTAGTTCATCTAGCGAATCGATCATTTTAGGTGTTTGAACCCACCAGTTTATGTTGTGAAACCAAGCATTTGGATGATCAATAAGATTGAATCAATGATTAATGTTGACATCACATTTTGTATTGATTGATATTAAAATCCAATACAATTGCGAATAGGTAGCATGGTGAACTGATTGTTTCAACGGTTGAACCGAATGGGTCACATGTGAACTGAGCACTTCAGCTATGAACCACCAGTTCATGGTTTGCAAGTTCCAAAAAATTCATGAAATTCCATCTCTTTGACTCCCAGATGATCTGGAAATTCTGACCCTGACCCTCCTATCAATAGAGGGTAGTCAAGACTTTCTAGAGACACGACAATAAGATCTGATAATTGTTGTCTTCTCATAGTTGTGGTAACGTGAGAACCCAAGCAAGTCCTACTCGTAAAAGGGAGGGACAGCAAGGGAGAGACAAAATGGAGAGCAAGTCGACGCTAGCATGTTTTTTTGGTGAACTCGACGCTAGCATGTTGACTAGAAGGGACAAATCCTTCTTGTCTATTTTAAAAGAACAAAAAGAGTTCTTGGTGATTCATGGGGACTACTATAGAGGTGAAAAGGCCTTTGCCACCCACTAGGAGGATGCCATTGTTAGGTTTTGTGGAGAAAATATGCGCGGCGGAAGCAATAAAATCCACACAACCCAAAACAGGATCTCGTCGACAACAATGTATTTGGAAGGAGTGTTTGCGGGATATACCTTATCATGGAGCAAGTTTGGCGATGTATCACTACACGACGGTGCAAAGCTGCTGACCTACATGGATGGTACTTCTCTCTCGTTCGCTGTCACAGGAAGATCTGGCGGTGCTCCTATGCGATGATGTGCGCTGCTCGTAACGCGCACAGATGGTCATCGTGTCCACCGAACACAGGCGTCTCAGCGTCTGCATCTCTACTTCGTCCACGCGGATGGACTGGAACTCCACGTCGTGCTTCCTAAGTCGGCGGGAAGGAGTCATGTCTGTGTGGTGACGTGCTAGCGGCGCGTTGCTCTCCTTCCTCTCCTAAGGACGGTGATGGCTAGGGTTTACATGTGTGAGCGTAAACTAAAAGCGTATCTCGATATCTTATATAGATATCGGCCGTCAATCCTCCTTTAAATAGGATACGAAGGGAAGTAGGGTTTCCTAAACCCATCGGTAAATAGAAATGTTATGTTAATTAAAATGCTCGTGGATTAATTAGAATATTCCAGAATTCATTAATTAACCAAATAATCACATTAATTGATTAATTAATATGTGACTCCATGCAATCACTTGGGATGGATTTATGTGCATATACGCCAACAAACTCCCACTTGCACTTAGAGCCAGTCACTCCAATATTATTCTAATTGATTACATAAACATTTTAGTAATCAATGTGATTCGAAGAAATTCCAATCAAATCCACAATTATACTCCTATTCCAACACATCCTATGTGTGTGACATGGTAGGCTCCAAATTACGTTGGCAGTGATATCCATAATCATATTATGATTTCACAAGCAATGATTGGTATCTAGCAAGACTTCATTGCCACCCAAGTAATTGGAGAAGTTGGAGAACAACTTAACCTATCATTCATGACTGGTGTTACAGTGATTGTATAGTTATTTTGTCGCTGATATCCGGATTGAACTTGAGTCATGGAATTGTGATCCTTTTCAATGTTCAATCCATGTTCCTTGAACTAGAGCAGACTGTTTGAGATATATGTAAGCTCAATATCACATATTGACTCGCATCAACATGGCCATGCATTTCTCAGTCTCGCTTATCAAGTGGTCGGAATATCAAACTCCCGTAGGAAGGACAAATTCCATCTACATCACTCACAGTCATCCCCATATGTCACAGTGCACCCAAGCACCATCTTTATGGCAATCCTTATTCAGGACCATGGTGGATGATGTCAAAGTACACGGAACGACATGTGATAAGTGTAGTGACTTCAGGTCTAAGAACCACAATCACCACCATCATTATGAGATGTGACTCTAACTACCAATCATGGTATCCATGTGTCACTCTCAAGGTGGGTCTATCCGATACACTGTTCTCTAACAAGTATCTATGTATTTGGTTTGATATCTCCATATCATGGATAATGATATTCTTCCATCAACCAACATACATTCTAATCTTATGTGTTATTGATGTCTATGGATATTTCCACAATAACAATTGGTTACGGATAAAACAAGAATACATACTCTTAGCATACATATGATCTCACTGTTCAGGTCATCAACCCGAAGACATATGTCATTGAGTATATTATTCTATAGACATATATAAGTTTTATGGTCATCTCACAATATAAAACACAAACATATAGATTGGAAACTTGCCTTTATTGATATGATCAATGTAGTATTACAAATTGTTTACATAGTATCCCATTACAATCATCGAATGATAGTCTCTATAGTCATACATACCTACAGATTCCCACTTGCACTTATACCCAATCACTCATGACTCTCAATCCAAGTGATCGAACATGTTCGTCATGTTTCTCCTGTGAAAGTGCTTTTGTGAGAGGGTCAACCACATTTCTTTCTATAGGTACTCTGTAAATCTTCACATCTCCTCATTGTACGATCTCTCATATGAGATGGAACCGCCGTAGAATATGTTTGGAATGTTGGTGCGATCTTGGTTCTTTATCATGTGCAATTGCTCCATTGTTGTCGCAAAACAACTCAATTGCATCACCAGCACTTGGAACCACTCCAAGTTCAAAAATGAACTTCTTGATCCACACAGCTTCCTTTGCAGCATTAGATGCAGCAATATATTCGTCATATGTTGTAGAATCCACAACCGTCTCTTGCTTGGAACTCTTCCATCTCACAACTCCATTGTTCAGGAAAAACACAAATCTAGATTGTGATATGTAGTCATCTTTGTCAGTTTGGAAGCTAGCATCAGTGTAACACTTTACCACGAGCTCTTCCTCACCACCGTATACCAAGAATTGATCCTTAGTCCTTCTCAAGTACATTAGGATGTTCTTTACGACTGTCCAATGACATTCACCTGGATCTGACTGATACCGGCTCGTCATGCTCAAAGCATACGACACATCAGGACGAGTACATAACATTGTGTACATGATAGATCCAATTGCTGATGCATATGGAATCTTACTCATGCGTGCCCGTTCATCACATGAACTAGGACACTGGGCTTTAGAGATTGTAACCCCATGGGACATGGGCAAGTTACCTCTCTTATAACCCTCCATGCTAAACCTCTTTAGCACCTTGTCAATGTATGTGCTTTGGCTTAGGCCTAGAAGCCTTCTAGATCTATCTCTATAGATCTAGATCCCTAGTATATAGGATGCTTCGCCTAAATCCTTCATAGAGAAGGTCTTCCCTAGCCAACCTTTTACTGTATGAAGAGTAGGGATGTCATTTCCCATCAATAGTATGTCATCCACATACAATATGAGAAATACGATTGTGCTCCCACTAACCCTTTTGTAAGCACAAGGTTCATCTTCATTTTGACTAAATCCAAACTTTTTGACTACTTCATAAAAACGTAGATTCCAGCTCTGAGATGCTTGTTTCAATCCATAGATTGACCTTTGTAGCTTACAGACTTTATTGGCTTCCTTTAGATTGATAAAACCCTCAGGTTGTGTCATGTACACATGCTTGAGTAAATTCCCATTAAGGAATGCTATTTTAACATCCATCTTCCAAATCTCATAGTCATGATAAGTTGCAATGGCAAGCATGATCCTGATGGATTTAACCATGTCAATTGATGAGAAGGTCTCGTCATAATCAACACCTTGAATTTGAGGGAATCCTTTCACAACCAATCTACCTTTATAGGTTTAAACATTTCCATCCATGTTAGTCTTCTTCTTGAAGACCCACTTGCACCCTATGGGTTTTACCCCTTCGGGTGGATCCACCAAGGTCCATACCTTGTTGGTGTACATGGATTCCATCTCAAATCTCATGGCTTCGAGCCATTTCTCAGATTTTGGTCCCTTAGTAGCTTCTAGATAGGAAGTTGGCTCATCTTCTATGCCCAATTCGTCACTGTCTTGAGTCACGAGAAATCCAAATCTCTCAGGCTCAAGTCGTGTCCTACTAGACCTACGAGGTTCATGTGTTACATTTGGAACTTGAAATTCCACAACAACTTGTGAGTCTTCATGTTCCTTATGTACCTCCTCAGGTTCTCTGCTTTCTTGTTGGTCTCGAACTTCTTCGAGCTCTACATTCCTCCCACTAATTCCTTTGGAAATAAATTCCTTTTCAAGAAATACAGTAGTCCTAGCAACAAACACTTTGTTGTCAGTTGGTGTGTAGAAGTAGTATCCCTGACTTTCCTTGGGGTATCCAACAAAATAGCATTTTATGATTTGGGTCCAAGCTTTTCAGGAAATTGTTTCCTAACATAAGCTTCACATCCCCAAATCTTTAACATAGACAAATTGGGATGATTCCCATTCCATATCTCATATGGTGTCTTTTGAACCGATTTGGATGGTACACGGTTAAGTGTAAATGCTGCAGTTTCAAGAGCATATCCCCAGAACAATATTGGAAGTTCGGCTGAACTCATCATTGATCATACCATGTCTAATAATGTACGATTCCTTCTTTCTGACACACCATTATGTTGTGGTGTACCAGGTGGAGTCCATTGTGATCTAATACCACGGTCTCTCAGAAGGTCCTCAAACTCTTGGCTTAAGTATTCGCCACCTCGATCTGAACGAAGTGCTTTAATACTCTTACCAAGTTGCTTCTCTACTTCATTCATGAAAGTCTTGAACATTTCAAGAGTTTCTGACTTATGTTTCATAAGATATACATAGCTATACCTACTGAGGTCATTAGTGAAGGTAATGAAGTATTGATAGCCTCCTCTAGCATTTGATCTAAAAGGTCCACATACATCAGTATGTATGAGCCCTAGTAGATCACTGGCTCTCTCACTTTGTCCAGTGAAAGGAGTCTCGGTCATCTTTCCTAATAAACATGCCTCACATGTCTCTAATGATTCAAAATCAAAAGAGTCTAGATAACCATCCTTATGGAGTCTAGATATGCGCTTCTCATTTATGTGCCCAAGACGACAATGCCATAAGAATGTTTTGTTTGAGTTGTCAAGTTTTAACCTTTTAGTATTTACGTTGTATATGCTAGTCTCAAGTTCTAACAAGTAGATACCATACGACATAGGGGCATTTCCATAAAAGATCTCATCTTTAGAAATAGAAATAATTCCATTCTTAATGTGAAATTCAAATCCACTCTTGTCCATACAAGATACAGAAATAATATTTCTATTAATGGCAGGTACATAATAGCAATTCTCTAATTCTATTACAAGGCCCGTAGGCAAAGATAAACTAATAACTCCAACTGCGGTGGCAGCAACTCTTGCTCCATTAGCAACCCGCAGCTCGACTTGGCTCTTTCGTAAAGGCTTACTTCTTAAGAGATCATGCATATTAGAACATATGTGAGATCCACATCCGGTATCCAGTACCCATGATGAAGAAATATTTAAGTTTATCTCAATAACGTATATACCTGAAGTGGAGATCTCTATCCCCTACTTCTTCTTCCTCAGTTCCTCCAGGTAGAGAGGATAGTTTCTTTTCCAATGTCCAGGCTGGTGACAATGGTGACAACTGCCTTCTTTGGAGATCCCACCTTTAGCTTTGAGCGCGGATGACTTTGACTTCTGCCCGACTTTAGAACCTTTCTTAGCCTTGCCTTTGCCTTTTGACTTTCCCTTTGCCTTGCTAATCAGCATCACAGACTTGGGCTTGTCTTTCTTCATCTGTGCTTCATCTGTCCTCAACATGCCCAAAAATTCTGACAACGGCTTGTCAAAATTGTTCATGTTGTAGTTCATGACAAAATGATTATATGATTCAGACAATGATTGTAGAATCACATTAGTGGCCAACTCTTGACCTAGGGGAAATCCCATCTTGGATAGGCTTTCCACGTACCCAATCAAGGTGAGTATATGGGTGCCAACTGAGTCTCCCTCTTTCATCTTGCTCCTAAACAAAGCCTTTGAGACATCATATCTATCCTGTCTTGCTTGATGTTGATACATGTTCTTGAGATGTGTTACCATCTCCATGACATACATGTTCTCATGCTGCTCTTGCAACTCATAGTTCATTGAGCACAACATCAGGCACTTGACATCCACGACATCATCAAGGTGCTTCTTGTAAGCATCCTTTTCAGACTTGGGCGCATTTATGGCGGGTTCCATTGGCTCTGGTGTTTCAAGGACATAGAGCTTACGCTCATGTGTGAGAACAATTCTCAGCGTCCTAAACCAGTTTTGAAAGTTGGTTCCGGTGAGTTTGTCCTTCTCAAGGACCGATCGCAATGAGAAAGTGTTAGTGTTTTTTGCCATTTGATTGCTACAAACGAAAAAATTTGCATTTAGTCCAAAACATTTTGACTTTAAAAGATTTGATAAATGAGATTAATTAGGCCTTTAATTAATTACACTCCCACTATTTTATTCAAATTGATAGCCCTCACTATCAACTCGGAAGATTGCAATGCACAACCTTCTAGTGAGCCAAGACCCAAAATAATTGGATCAATGCCCAGCCAACGCCGGCGTCAAAGACCAAATACTAAGGTAGGCAACTTTTGCCAATTGTATCATATGCAACTCTTGGATAGATGATCATGTACAACTCCTTGCCATGATTCATATGTGTGCCTCTAGGTACTTGATCCTATTAAGGTTCCCTAGTTAAGTCCAACCCATAAGCCAACACGATGAGTGTGCACCCTACGGAGGCAGACTCACACACCCACCATCACACTTCCACGAGATATACAATGTACCACACGGAGGCGTGCCCACACATAGTCGATCAAGCTTTTCATGTGCGTTGTTGTATGGAAGGCAACTAAAACTTAATATTATTAATTGAGGGGTTTTATTAATACATATACATAAACAAACACCACATACTTATAGTACGTATCATATACTACTATATCCAAAACCACAAATGATAGACATGCAATCACAAACACAAATACATCGATTATGGCCATACTATTGTAATCCTTTGGAGCAAAAAAGGATTACGGTCCACCTATGGTCTTATGCATCTCATGCAACACCTGTGAATCAACCTATTAGCCTGTAATGATCAACATTACAATGAACAACTTCATGGATGCTTCGTGAGGTTGGAACTTCAAGTTGCTTTTTGGAATTGGATCTTCTTGTTGCTTCTCCATGAACTCTCCTTGGAGTTGGATCTTCAGGTTGCTTCTTGGAATTAGATCTTCATGGTGCTTCTCCATGGACGCTCCTTGGAGTTGGATCTTCAAGTGGCCTCCTTACATCAAGTTTACAAAGACTAAAACTAATCCTATCTCTATTACATCATATGTGTACAAATATAAAGGGAAGGAATTAATTACATTTTGAAATAAGAGATGAGGCTCGGCATGCAAGCTGAATACTTTATACAAAGGATCCATATGCATCCATTATACATCCATATCATTCACAAACAAACGTATCCACAAAATTGACATCCATATTCATTCACAACATTCACAAAAGGGGATACTAGGCCATAACTGTGCATGCATTCACCACAAAAAATAGATTTTAAAGGTGACGTGTATGTTATCATAGGTATATCTACATATACGTATATACATATTAAAATTGCAGTACTTGTAATGCGGGACATTCCCCATTAAATACATTTTTTACTCCCACGCAGACAATGTGGGGTACACAGGGGCAGAGCCCCTGAAAGGTCTACGGAATTTTACTTCCGTGCACTTAGGAAAATCAATATTTTCCATAGTCGACCCCGTCCAAAATGTCAAAAACAGAAGCCTGCGGTGTATGTGGAATTAGGTTTAGATTTGCACATTAACAATTTTAATTCACATCATATGCAACATAAAAATAGTATACAATGATTCTATCATATCGAAACGGATCCAAATACGCTGTAGATCGACGCTGCTCTGATACCACTGTTAGGTTTTGTGGAGAAAACATGCGCGGCGGAAGCAATAAAATCCACACAACCCAAAACAGGATCTCGTCGACAACAACATATTTGGAATGAGTGTTTGCGGGATATACCTTATCGAGGAGCAAGTATGGCGATGTCCCACTATACGACGGTACAATGCTGCTGACCTACACGGACAGAACTTCTCTCCCATTCGTTGTCGTAGGAAGATTCGGCGGTGCTCCTGTGCGATGATGTGCGCCACTCGTAACGCACAAGGATGGTCGTCGTGTCCATCGAACGCAGGCGTCTCAGCATCTGTGTCTCTACTTCGTCCACGCGGATGGACTGGAACTCCACGCCACGCTTCCTAAGCCAGCGGGAAGGAGTCGTGTCTGTGTGGCGACGTGCTAGCAGCGCGTTGCTCACCTTCCTCTCCTAAGGACAGTGACGGCTAGGGTTTATGTGTGTGAGCGTAAACTAAAAGCGTCTCTCGATATCTTATATAGATATCGGCCGTCAATCCTCCTTTAAATAGGATACGAAGGGAAGTAGTGTTTTCTAAACCCATCAGTAAACAGAAATGTTACGTTAATTAAAACACTAACGAATTAATTAGAATATTCCAGAATTCATTAATTAACCAAATAATCACATTAATTGATTAATTAATATCTGACTCTATGCAATCGCTTGGGATGGCTTTATTTTCATATAGGCCAACAACCATCAACCTCCATATGTGGTGCCATACTAGGATGCCAACAAAGACATCCATCCAGGTGCAACTTGAGAAAGAAGTCACTGCATTAAGCATTGTCACTTGACTTGCTCCAGTAACAGGTATATGCCTTGCAACCTTTCCTTTCTAGTTCATTGTTATTGATGTGAACCGTCGTTAAAGGGGAATATGGAAGTAAATTTTTTATTTCTGTTGCCATATTTCCCAACAGTGGTATCAGAGCCAGATAAATTTACTATTTTATGGGATTTAAATATATATGATTGATTTTTAGTTTTGCCATTTGTTTATTACATGCAATGTGAATATTTAAATGATTGATGTGCATATTCAATTAAAGACCACATATTATCACTATATATATATATATTTATATTTATATATATATATATATATATATATATATATATATATATATATATATACCTCTGGACTTTTGTGCTTGGCTGGATGGTTGTTATTCCTAGTCTATATCTCAGCTTACATAGCGAGCCTCTCTCTCCTTTTCTATATGTAAAAGTATAATTCTTTCCTTCCTATAATACCCTCAAATGTAACTTGAGGTTTTCCTATTAGAATGTAATATGTTAAATAAGATTAGGACAATTTTATTTCCTATTATGACAAAGAAGGCGTTCTACACCAGATGAACTGACTAACTCAGAAGATGAATCGATCGACTAGAGGACTGAGGAGGACATACGACATGATGAGTTGACAGATTGGTTGGTGGCCTAACCGTTCGACTAGAGGACTCCAGACATTGCTAGGACCGGAGACTATACTACCAATTCAAGAGACCTACTGACCAACAAGGAGACCAACCGATTAATCCAAGAGTTGAAATGACCATCCCAAACTGGTTCTAGAATAAATCTTAATCAACAACAAGTTGTTGCATATGATTTGTACCCTATGTAGCAGTAATTCCTTGTGGATCCAAGGGACTATAATAGTATGGCCATAACCCTCAATTGGATTTGATAATTGCATGTTGTTTGTTTGTGTTTTAGTATGTATATGATACATACTATAAGTATGTGGTGATCGGATACATATATGTATTAATATAAATATAACAATACCTCAATCAAACATATTAAGTTTTAGATTCTTTTCATAAGAAACACACATAAAAATTTTGATCGACTAAGTATGGGAACACCAAGCATGGTGTTGTCCATCTCATGGAAGTGTGATGGTAGTTATGTGGGCCTTCCAAGCAAGGTTCATTACCATCTTGTTGGCTTCTGGGTTAGACTTAACTAGGTGACCTTAATGAGATTAAGTGTCTAGAAGCATGCATATGACTATTGCAAAGAGTTTTGCATACAATGTGTTTGAGAATTGCATAAGTTACAATTGGCAAAACTGGCATACCTTAATAATTGGTTATGGACGTTGGCATTGGCCGGGTAATAAATCAATTATTTTTGGGTCTTGGCTCACTAGAAGGTTGAGCTCTATGATATTCCAAATTTATAAGTGAGGGATATCAATTTGAAAAAAATAGTGTGAGTGATAATTAATTAAAGGCCTAATAAAACACCATCAAAAATTTATTTTAATCAAATAAAATAAAATCAAAAGTGTTTTGAAAAATTGTAAAATTTTCTTGTGGAATTGAATGGCAACCAATAACATATCATCATTGTGATCAGTTCTTAAGAAGTACAAACTGAATGAGAAAATTTTCCATGACTATTTCTGGACTTTGAGAAGGGTTCTCAATGATGAGCACAAGCTCTACGTCCTTGGTACACCAGTACCAAAGGAACCTGCTCTCGATGTGCTTAGGGCTGAAGCGGATGCTTATTGGAAGCATGCCAATGATGCCTTGGACATTAAGCATCTTATGCCATGCTGTATGAACTATGAGTTGCATAAACAACATGAAGACATGGGGATTCTTGAGATGGTCACACATCTTAGGGATATGAACCAGATTCATGAAAAGAAAGAAAGGTACAATGTCACAAAGGTGATATTTGAGTGCAAGATGACAAAAGGAAATCCAATAAAGTCTCATGTGTTTAATATAATTGAACATGTGAAACATCTAGAGAAACTAGCATACAATTAGAGTCAAGAGTTGGCCACATATATGATTTTACAATCATTACCTCAATCATATAGCCATTTTTCGAGTGTTACTACTCAGGTAGATTGGCAAACCACTATGAAAATTGCTCAACATGTTGATATATGTCGAAGCATGAATGAAGAAGGAAAAACCCATAACAGTGATCACTAAGGTAGAGTCCAAGAACTAAAGAAAGGAGAAGAAAAGTTCTGAAGACAAGATACAATTCGAATTTTCAGCAGTTAAGATAAAGAAAAGGAGAAGTGTAGAAGGAGTCTGTCCTTTACACTTGAAGGGAATCAGGAAGAAGAAGGAGGGGATAGAGTCTCCACTTTAGATATAGACTTATTGAGATAAATTTTTCTACTTCTTCATCTTGGGTATTAGATACCAAATGCGGATCTCACATATGTTCAAATATGTAGGATCTAAAAAGAAGTAAGACTTTAAGAAAGGGTGAGGTCAAACTGTGTGTTGCAAATGGAGAAAGAGTTGTTGCCACTGTAGTTGGAACCTTTAATTCATTTCTATGCATGAGGCTTGTAATAGAGTTAAAGATTGATATTTTGTACCTTCCATTAATAGAAACATTATTTTGTATCTTGTATGGACACAGATGGGTTCATATAAAGAATGTTCAATATTCTATTTCAAAAGATGAGATCTTTTATGGAAGTGCTCCAATGTCTAATGGTCTTTATTTGTTAGATCTAAAGATGAATTTTTATAATGTAAATACCAAATGATTAAAACTTTATAACTCAAAGAAAACATATCTTTGGCATTGTCGTCTAGGGCACATCAATGAGAATCACATTTCTAGACTCCATAAATATGGATATATGGACTCTTTTGATTTTTTTTGGTCGGTAAAAAGTCATGTTGCTATTAATTGAAACCAAACTTAAGGATAGAGGTATGTGCCCCTAAAAAACAGGGATGATAAACATATGAAACAAACCTAGAGAGTCCAGAAATGGACCTCCTGAAAGATCAAGAAAAAAGAGAAAACAAAGACAACCAGCAAACAACCGACTCTAGCCGACAACTGAAGAGGCCAACAACCATGCCACCAACACTGATCACTAGCATTATGTACACCTTCAAAGAGTGACATCTTTGGCTTCTAGAGGCTGAGTCAAGAGTTGCAGGAGAACATCAGCAGTGCTAGTTGCTAAGGCTCAGTCGCTTCTCAGTCAATCCTAATATATACATTACAAGGTAGTGAAAGTCACACAAGAATCCATCATAATTCTGCACTGCACACTGGGATCCTACGATTAGTACAATAATGAGCACTCACAAAATTGTGAAGAATAGATAGATCTGTAACCCCATTCCTCCAGTCAGTAGCAAAATGGATCTTTGAATCCAAGTAGGACCAAACACCAGGTCCTTGAATATCGGTAGAAGTTGTTTGCACAACAACAAACAAAAACACCCAAAAGGTGTTCCCTGCACGCAGAAACAGAACGGGCAAAGAAGAAGAGAGGAAGAAACTACCCCTCTTTGAACAAACCCCTCGTGATGCACCTGAAAGCCTCAAGACTTTTCATAAAACACCTTGAAGGTGTTCCAAAACTTCTATAGTAGAGCCACCACTGTGTGAGATTCGATCATCTAGGGGCGACCCAACCCGCAGCAGCAGAAGGCATCAGGAGAGACCCACCGTTGCTCTTCCAATCAGTTGGAGTAGATCTGTAGCTGCTCAAACACTTGAAGAGGTGTAACATTCATAGAAGTGGCAGAGGGGCCAAGGAGGAGAAAACCTGAAAACAAGCTGCTCCCCATAAGCTTGATTGCCCATGTGCCTTCTTGAAAGCTTCTGATTACTCAGAAGCGTTTCGTCGAACACCAAGAGGCCATCTACACATGGCAGCAGAGAAGCCACCAGCCTGGATTCGTAGGAGCCATGGCCACCTCACGCTGCATAGGAGAGATAAGAGGGAGAAGAGAACTGCTCCCCTTGACCCAACCCGCGCAACACCAAGAATCCATGGGCCATCCGCCGGATCGGCAGGGAAAGAATGAGAAGCTCGAGCTTCCCTAAACACCCTGCATCATGCGAGGCACCTCCATCGAGAATCAGAGAACTCTGCACTACGCCTGGAGGAGGAACCTCCACCGATCATTAGAGAAATCCCAGACACCCATCGGTGATCCACCACTGAGATGCCAAAACAACATCCAACAACAATCGAGGGTCGCATCACCCTGGCAAACCAGGTACTCGGAGGAGGATACGAGAAGTCAGTAAAGGAGGGGCGAAACCCCCTTTCTTCCCCAGTGAAGGCAGCTGCATGGAGCCTAGATCTGGAAGGATCGGCCTGTCACAGATCCATTGTTACCCAAATCCCAATCCCACTATCCAAAAGGGCAGTGTTAAAGGGATTAGAGCGCCCGTCTCTGAGTGGCCCAAAAATCACACACAGATAATATGCAAAAATGAAATAACATCCTTCTTTATTAAAATGAACCAAAATGTTTAGTACATAAGGCCCGTAGGCAATAGGAAAGAGAAAAAGATAAGAACTAGCCTATGACTACATCCCTTTGACAATTAGCTCCCATGTAGAGCCCATAAGTGATGTAGCAGTCTTTATTGCAGTGGATAATTGAGTAGATGAATCTAGTTCCTTGCATTACCTAAAATCGAGAAAATCAAGACACACTGTCAATGCAATTGCACGGTACGCTATATAAAAACAAGTAAACCAGTTTATAAGAAAACTGGTATGCTTGGCAAGACTTATGTTTCAAAACATTATCGAACGATCTTCCAAAAACCAACATGTTATTCAACACGAATTTTATTATGAATTTCCCATTATACTGTAATTCAAGAAGCATGCTTATATTAGTTTAGGTGACTCTACTACCCCAACGCGATGGGGAGGCCACCAAGCTCCTTCTCACCATAGGAGATAGGAGATCAAAGTGCAAAATCCCACCTTCCATTAAGGGAGTTTTGCTTATATTCAATATCAACATTATCAACCTTTCCAACATCATTATCAACATCAATATACGGGGAGTCATAATGGGTCTAGTGATTTAGGGTTTCATGTTTCTCAAAATATAATATAGAGGAAAAACGGAAGACTGTTCATAGGGAACAATATTTCATCCAAATAACTAGCCAAGCATATTTCAAGAGATACCTAAAAGCATCATCATTACAACCAAGGAGGAGGAGTATAATAGCGTACCTTTTTGGATGCTAAATCGAGTAAAGGTCCAAGAGTGAAAGGTCAAGGTCTCAAGTAGATTCTAGATTAAACAAGATGTAGATTTGAGGGTCAAGATCATATTATGCAAGAACCATGTATGCAAGATTAGGGTTTTTCATTCCTATTACAACCCTAGGGTATATCATCCATTATATCAATATTTCAACATTTAATCAAGTATCAAGCATGTATCAAGAATGAATGATCCACTTGGGTGCTTTTTAGGAATCATATTAGTTAACCCTAATTACATCATCAACATCCAAGCCATTAATCAAGTTTCTAGATCATAATGATATGTTTGAGACCAAACATCAGAGTAAGATTGCATGTTTGATCATGGACTAGATTAGGATCATAAATTCAAGAAAGTTGTTCATTTTATGCTCAAGAGGGTTGTTCGAAGGTATTTGCATCAAAATAGAGAACGGAGATATGAAACAGGTTCTGAAACCATTTTTATTAAATCAGGCTAGTTTTTCTGATAAAAATGGACTATACATTCGATATATTTGGAGCTAGGAATCTCAAGATAGCATTTTTGCAAGTTTAGGCTATTTTCTGGAATTTTGGGCAGAGAGGGTAAAATTAAGAAAAACGGGGGCCGTCGATCTTTGGTCCACCGTGGTCTCGTGAGGCAGATCAGCAGCGGAGACAAGTCGTGCACCCAGCCATGTGCTCACAGAGAGGGTCAGACGGAGGCTTGCACGGGGATGCGGGACCGTTGATCGTTGGCTGGGCTCACCGTGGGCTCCGATCTAACGGTTGTTGCTGCTCGCCCCAACACCAGAACTCACCCGCGAGCAAGCTTTGCTTCGTGGTGGTGCACATATTGGAGAAAGGAGGGAAACGTAGGTGAGGAAGAGATAAGGAGGGGTGAGGTGCCAGATGGGGTCTAAGGGCCTCGCTGAGGGTGATGGCCTAGCTTTTATAGCCTAAGGGAGCTAGGGTTAGGGTTACCAGGGGGCGGCGCACCTATGGGGATGGCTTGTTCGCTTGGCCTCCAAGCCATGATTTCACCCTACCAATTCATGCGGAAGCTTCGAGAGGGGGTGCGGGATCGATTGGTCAAGTCCTGGGGCGCAACCGGTCAGGTTTGCTCGATCGGGGTTGGGAGCCATGGTGGCTTGTCCACCGTGGACCTGCCATACTAGGCGCAAGGTAAGGGATGACCCCAGCACCGTTGGATTAAGATCCAAGGCTGCTGGATAAATCCGCCTTGCCCAGTGGCGCCCAAAGCAAGGGATGGGTCGGGCCTAGCAAGGAAAAGGAAGGAAAAGGCAAAGAAAACTAGGAAAAGGCTAAAATCTTAGAAAAATCGTATAAAATCATGGGAAGGTCCAACATATCTCAAATTTGGACCATATCTTCAAAATGACGTGCAGAATAATGTGTACAAGTTTGGAGACCAAAAGATAAAGTTAACTAGTGAAACTCAAGTATTTGAACAAAGAGGTGTATTAAGCTAATTAAGGTGCCCAAAAGTGCATGAAAAAATAATAGAAAACAAAAGAATTTGATTCTAGGTATCCATATTGATCAAGGAGTCAAAAGAGATTATGAATGATCATTATAAAGGTGAAAATATAAATTAATTAATAGGAAAGAGGAAAAATCACATTGTTACATCCTCCCCTCCTTATAAGGAATTTTGTCCCCAAAATTCAAACATCGTTGAAGAGGTCCGGAAATCATTCCTCCATGTCTGACTTCAACTCCCAAGTAGCATCATCACTCCCATGGTGCTTCCACAACACCTTAACCATATCGATTTTCTTATTTCTGAGTTCCTTGGTGCGAGTATCAAGTATCTTAACCGGAGTTGCTTGGTACACAAGGGTGTCCTTTAATTCAATTGGTTCATGATTGAGGACATGGATAGGGTCTTTGACATACCGCTTTAGGTTCGACACATGAAAGACGTTGTGCATCATGCTATATTGTGGAGGTAGAGCCAACATGTAAGCACATTCCCCAAAGCGATCCAAAATTTCAAAAGGACCCACGTATCTGGGACTGAGTTTTCCTTTGTTCTTTGCAATGGCTCGAATTGGTCGAATCTTCAGGAAAACATGATCACCTACTAGGAACGGAGTGTCTGTCCTGTGTGCATCAGCATAAGACTTCTGACGATCTTGTGCCCTTTTTAACCTTTGCTTGATTAGGTTGACATTATCAGAATAGAGTTGTAGTTCCTCAGATTTTAGAATTCATCTTTCGCCTACTTCATCCCAGTAAAGTGGAGATCTACACGGACTTCCATACAGAGCTTCATAGGGAGGCATGCCTATACTGGATTGGTAGCTATTGTTGTAGGCAAACCTAACGAGAGGAAGGTAATGGTCCCAAGAACCACCCCAATCGAGGACGCATGATCTCAACAAGTCTTCTAGAACTTGGATTGTCCTCTCAGATTGTCCATCAGTTTGGGGGTGATAGGCAGTGCTGAAATTCAGTTGAGTTCCCAGTTCTTCCTGTACTTGTCGCCACAAGTGAGAAGTGAACTTTGCATCATGATCTGATACTATAGATACAAGAATTCCATGCAGCCTAACTATCTCTCGAACGTAAATTTATGCTAACTTAGGAACCTTGGTTGTTGTCTTGATTGGAATGAAATGGGCTGATTTAGTCAGACGATCAACTACAACCCAAATGGCGTCACTCCCTTTCTTGGTCCTGGGTAGTCCCACCACCAAATCCATGGTGATGTTTTCCCATTTTCACTCGGGGATAGGTAGGGGTTGTAGAAGACCTCCTGGACGTTGGTGTTCAGCCTTGATCTGTTGGTAGGTTAGACACTTGGAGATGAAAGTAGCAATGTCAGTCTTCATATTCCTCCACCAGAAGTGCCTTTGTAGATCCTTGTACATCTTCATCGATCCAAGATGCACAATATATTTCGACCCGTGAGCTTCTCGTAACACCATTTCTATCATGACTGAATCTTCTGGGACCCATACGCGATGTTTGTATCAGATTCCACCATCCATACCGACTGTCAGATGAGTTTGGGGCTTCTCTAATAGCTTAGTCATATCATCAAGGCTCTTGCTATTCTTTTGGGCTGACAGGATTTCAGATTGGAGGCCCGATTTTACATGGACATTGGCCAATCTAAGAACATTGCCCATATTCCTTGGGGCCCAAGGTGACATGACTTCCATGCTTCTCCATTCAGAAGTAAATACATCAGCACATTTAGCCTGCTTCATGCTGAGTGCATCGGCCACCACATTTGCCTTACTGGGGTGGTAGGCAATGGTGAAGTCATAGTCTTTAAGGTACTCGAGCCAACGCCTCTGTCTGAGATTGAGATCCTTCTGTGTCAAGATGTATTTCAGACTCTTGTGGTCGGTGAGGATGTCGAAGGTGGCACCATACAAGTAGTGTCACCATATTTTCAAAGCATATATGATGGCGGCAAGCTCGAGGTCATGGGTTGGGTAGTTGACCTCATTTGGCTTCAATTGTCGAGAGGCATAAGCAACTACTTTTCTCTCTTGCATGAGAACACAACCCAGACCGAACCTTCATGCGACAATGAAGATGACGAACCCATCATTTCCCGAGGGAAGAGTCAAGACAGGTGTAGTCGTCAGCTTTGTCTTTAGCTCTTGAAAACTGGACTCACACTCCTTTGGCCAGATAAACTGTTCTCCTTTCCTAGTGAGCTTAGTGAGAGGCAACGAAGTCCTGCTGAAGTTCTGAATAAAACGTCGATAATAGCCAACAAGACCCAGAAAACTATGAATCTCCGACACATTCTTTGGGGCTTGCCACTCAAGAACAGCCGAGAATTTGGCAGGGTCAACAGAAATGTTCCCACCAAAAATTATGTGGCCTAAGAACATGACTTGAGAAATCCAAAATTCACATTTTGATAACTTTGCGTAGAATTTCTGAGATTGGAGGATGTCAAGAACTTTGTGAAGGTGAATGTGGTGTGATTCAGCATCAGTTGAATATATCAATATGTCATCAATGAAGACCACTACAAACTCATCGAGGAAAGGTTGGAAGACACTATTCATCAAGTTCATAAACACACCAGGGGCATTAGTCAACCTAAAAGGCATGACAAGGAATTCATAATGCCCGTATTGGGTTTGAAAGGCTATTTTAGGGATGTCTTCATCCTTAACTTTGTGTTGGTGGTAACCAGAACGGAGATCAATTTTTGAAAAGACATGGGCAGAACAAAGTTTATCGAAAAGGTCATCAATTCTAGGAAGCGGATACTTGTTTTCACAGTAGCTTGATTGATCAGACGATAGTCAATACACATGCGAAGGGAACCATCATTTTTCTTGACAAATAAAATGGGGGATCCCCAAGGAGAGGTACTAGGGCAGATGAAACCCTTGTCAAGCAATTCTTGCAACTGCTTTTTCAGCTCAGTTAATTCAGCAAGAGCCATCTGATAGGGTGCCCGAGAAATAGGTGTGGTACCAGGTGCTAAATCAATAGAAAACTCGACATTACGATCTGGTGGTAGCCCAGGGAGCTCCTCAGGAAAGACACTCGGGTACTCTCGCACTATATCAATGTTTTCTAGGGCACTCGTATCAGGGTTGACTATGGTTACAGTTGCTAGGTATGCTTTGCACCCTTTAGCTATCAAGTTTTGGGCTTTAAGCAGAGAAATGACAATGTTTTGATTTCGATCTTTCCTTCCAGGAATTACAAGAATAGGGAGATTGGGTTTGGAAATAATGACTTTCTTGGCACGACAGTCAATTAGAGCATGATTTTTATGGAGCCAATCCATCCCTAAAATAAGGTCAAAGTCTTCCATGTCTAAGATTATGAAATCTGACTCAAAACTACGTCCATCATAAGATAGAGGGACTTTCTCGACAATATAGTAGGAGACTTTCATCTTCCCACTTGGGGTAGTTACATCAAGTACGTACCCTAAGTCCCTTGTTTCAAGATTCAACATAGAGGCAAGATTCCTAGACATGAAAGTGTTTGTTGACCCGGAGTCAAAAAGAGTAACAACAAAATGGTCGGAGATTTGCATCATACCTATGTATACATATATTTTGTGTAAGGACTATGTACAAGATAATCATGATATAAAGTTCTGGAAATAATCTTGAATTTAAAAGGTACCTTCCATGAGTTTGTTTTCATTGGCCTTCGCCTCATCTGCATTCACAGCAAAGACACGAGCCTGTCGATGTTCACCTTGCCTGGCCCATGCTAGAGGAGGGTGGGGGAAACTGTCTCTGAAGTGACCCTCCTATTTGCAGTAATGGAATACCGAGGATGGATACTTGCACTGGCCAGGGTGGAAATTACCACAGTTATGACAATGAGGAATATTGGCATTCCGGCATGGAACCCTGTTTTGGCCATGATTCTAGTTTTGTGCAGGACCACGATTGTAATTCTGGTTCCGGCCTTGGGCAGGAGGATTCCTCTGGTTCTTCTGTCAGTTCTTGTTCTTATTGCCACCAATATGGGGTTTTCCCTTCTGTTCAGGTTTTGCAAGTACAACTTCAGTCAGGCCTAGATAGGCAAGGGTAGGTAATGGTTTCCCGTATCCCATCCCCAGGGTTCTCTCCATGGACAAGGCATGGTCATAGGCATCTTGAAAATTGGTGGGTTTGGATGAGGATACAAAAGCTTTTAGGGTAAGGAAAAGCCCATCAATGTAGCAGTCAAGTTTTTGTTCTTCGGTAAGGTTGGTGACATGCCTCTCCAGCAGGCAGAACTGTCGGCTGTATTCAGCCACTGTGTTAGTTCCTTGGGTAAGGGTGAGGAATTGTTTTTGTTTCTCCTTTCTCTCAGATGTGGGTTGGAAATGGTTGGTGAAAATGGGTTTGAAGGCTTTCCAGTTGACAAGGATGACCTGCTGTGACCGGATATAATTCTCCCACTACAATTTGGCCGCTCCCTTCAACTGGTAAGTGGAAAAACCAACCTTGTCTTGTTCAGGGCACCTCAAAACCCTAAAAGTGTTTTCCATGGACACTAACCAGGCATCGGCCTTGTCTAGGACATCATCTTTGTCTTCCCCATAGAAGGCTTCAGGGCTGAGTTTCAGAAAATCCTGGATGGTGGTGGGTTTTGGGTTATGGGTTGGCACAAGGGATGTTGTACGAACAACTTGGTCATGGAGGGAATCCATAATGGCCTTTTTTTTAGTTCCCATTCCCCCATATTGTTGGTCTTATTGGCAGAACCGACATCTTCATCATCATCCATGTGAGGATTTTCCCCTTTGTCTTTAGTACCAGAGGTCCCTTCACCATCTCTGTTGTTCATGGTTTTTGGGGCCATCTGCAAGAGTTCAACTGATATAAGTTTCCTTTTTTATAACCTTCAAAGCAAGAATATGATAGATCGTGGAAATATTGTAACATGTTTTCTCAATTTATTTTCAGATTTTAGTTGTTCCCATCCTTAATTTACCCAAAATAGAGAGAGTATATAGATCAAGTCATGACACCTTAAGGAGAACGAGAAGATGAGGAGTCATCCTACTTCCTTCTAATACGTGGCTTGGGTGATCCTTAAAGAAGAGATAAGATGCTAGAAGACTCTCTAGGGTTATAGGAAGTCCTTCCATCCATTTCTGGATCAACAAAGGCCAGGAGGAGCAGGAGGTACCTCAACCACCGTGAAGACGGATAGGAGGAATTATGCCAGAACCCCCTTTGTTGTCTTTCTAGACACCTCAATTTTCACCATAGTGAATTTTAGGGCTTCCTTGGTTCAGCAATTAAGAACATCATTTCACTAATGCATATGAAGTATTTTATGGCTCGAATACCAACTGTCACGGATACGTTCTTACCCAAATCCCAATCCCACTGTCCAAAAGGGCAGTGTTAAAGGGATTAGAGCGTCCGTCCCTGAGTGGCCCGAAAATCACACACATATAATATGAAAAAATGAAATAACATCCTTCTTTATTAAAATGAACCAAAATGTTTAGTACATAAGGCCCATAGGCAACAGGAAAGAGAAAAAGATAAGAACTAGCCTAAGACTACATCCCTTTTACAATTAGCTCCCATGTAGAGTCCATAAGTGATGTAGCAGTCTTTATTGCAGTGGATAATTGAGTAGATGAATCTAGTTCCTTGCATTACCTAAAATCGATAAAATCAAGACACAATATCAATGCAATTGCACGGTACACTATATAAAAACAAGTAAAGCAGTTTATAAGAAAACTAGTATGCTTGGCAGGACTTATGTTTCAAAACATTATCGAAAGATCTTCCAAAAACCAACATGTTATTCAACACAAATTTTATTACGAATTTCCCATTATGCTGTAATTCAAGAAGCATTCTTATATTAGTTTAGGTGACTCTACTACTCCAACGCGATGGGGAGGTCACCAAGCTCCTTCTCACCATAGGAGATAGGAGATCAAAGTGCAAAATCCCACCTTCCATTAAGGGAGTTTTTCTTATATTCAATATCAACATTATCAACCTTTCCAACATCATTATCAACATTAATATACGAGCAGTCATAATTTGTCTAGTGATTTAGGGTTTCATGTTTCTCAAAATATAATATAGAGGAAAAATGGAAGACTATTCATAGGGAACAATATTTCATCCAAATAACTAGCCAAGCATATTTCAAGAGATACCTAAAAGTATCATCATTACAACCAAGGAGGAGTAGTATAATAGTGAACCTTTTTGGATGCTAAATCTAGTAAAGGCCCAAGAGTGAAAGGTCAAGGTATCAAGTAGATCCTAGATTAAACAAGATGTAGATTTGAGGGTCAAGATCATATTATGCAAGAACCATGTATGCAAGATTAGGGTTTTGCATTCTTATTACAACCCTAGGGTAGATCATCCATTATATCAATATTTCAACATTTAATCAAGTATCAAGCATGTATCAAGAATGAATGATCCACTTGGGTGCTTTTTAGGAATCATATTAGTTAACCCTGATTACATCATCAACATACAAGCCATTAATCAAGTTTCTAGATCATAATGATAGGTTTGAGACTAAACATCAGAGTAAGATTGCATGTTTGATCATGGACTAGATTAGGATCATAAATTCAAGAAAGTTGTTCATTTTATGCTCAAGAGGGTTGTTTAAAGGTATTTGCATCAAAATAGAGAAAAGGGATATTAAACAGGTTATGAAACCATTTTTATTAAATCGAGCTAATTTTTCTGATAAAAATGGACTATACATTCGATATATTTGGAGCTAGGAATCTCAAGATAGCATTTTTGCACGTTTAGGCTATTTTTTGGAATTTTGGGCAGAGAGGGTAAAATTACCAAAAACGGGGGTTGTAGATCTTTGGTCCACCGTGGTTTTGTGAGGCAGATCAGTGGCAGATAGAAGCCATGCACCCAGGCACATTCTCGCAGAGAGGGTCAGACGGAGGCTGGCGCGGGGATGCAGGACCGTTGATCGTTGACTGGGCTCACCGTGGCCTCCGATCTAACGGTTGCTGCTGCTCGCCCCAACACCAGAACTCACCCACGAGCAAGCTTTGCTCCACGGCGGTGCACAGATTGGAGAAAGGAGGGAAACTCAGGTGAGGGAGAGATAAGGAGGGGCGAGGTGCCGGCTGGGGTCTAAGGGCCTCGCTGAGGGTGATGGCCCAACTTTTATAGCCTAAGGGAGCTAGGGTTAGGGTTACCGGGGGGGAGGCGCACCTATGGGGATGGCTTGTTCGCTTGGCCTCCAAGCCACAATTTCACCCTACCAATTCATGTGAAAGCTTCTAGAGGGGGTGCGGGATCGATTGGTCGAGTCCTAGGGCGCAACCGGTCAGGTTTGCTCGATCGGGGTTGGGAGCCATGGTGGCTTGTCCACCGTGGACCTGCCATATTGGGCGCAAGGTAAGGGATGACCCCAATGCCATTGGATTAAGATCCAAGGCTGTTGGATCAATCCGCCTTGCCCAGCGGCGCCCAAAGCAAGGGATGGGCCGGGCCCAGCAAGGAAAAGGAAGGAAAAGGCAAAGAAAACTAGGAAAAGGCTAAAATCTTAGAACAATCGTATAAAATCATGGGAAAGTCCAAATGATCTCAAATTTGGACCATATCTTCAAAATGACGTGTAGAATAATGTGTACAAGTTTGGAAACCAAAAGATAAAGTTAACTTGTCAAACTCAAGTATTTTAACAAAGAGGTGTATTAAGCTAATTAAGGTGCCCAAAAGTGCATGAAAAAATAATAGAAAACAAAAGAATTTGATTCTAGGTATCCATATTGATCAAGGAGTCAAAAGAGATTATGAATGATCATTATAAAGGTGAAAATATAAATTAATTAATAGAAAAGAGGAAAACTCACATTGTCACATCCCTCTCCAACCGTCGCTCTTGAACGGTGTGGAGTCAACTAAGTCGCCATGCTGCCTCATTCCCAGGTCTAGTTTCTCACACGCCCCCATCTCTCGTCCACCTGAGCTCTAGAGGATTGCCCTATCGATATGGCTAGACCTCACCCTAACTCCAGAATAGCCACCACAACCTTCATCTGCAAGCTCCGACCAAGCCATTGGAGGCCAGGGGGAGGGACGCACAGAGACGACGTACCCTCCCCCCAGCGGCAGCCGCCGGGAAAATCCTAGAGAGAAGATGGAGTGGAGATCCTAGAGAGAATATGGAGCAGACTCTTTTGATTTTCAATCAATAGAAATATGTGAGTCTTGTTTGTTGGGCAAGATGACAAAGGGCTCCCTTCACTGATAACAGTGAGAGGTCTAGTGATCTATGAGGACTCATACATATGGATGTATGTGACCCTTTTAGAATAAATGCTAGAGGTCGGTATGGGTACTTCATTACCTTCACTGGTGAGTTCAGTATGTATGGTTATGTTTACTTGATGAACCATAAGTCATAAACTCTTGAAAAGTTCAAGGATTTCATAAATGAAGTACAAAAACAACTTGGTAAAAGTATTAAGACACTTCATTTTGATTGAGTGGAGAATACTTAAGCCAAGAGTTTGAGAACCTTCTGTAAGACTCTGGTATCGTATCACAATGGACTTCACCTAGAACACCACATCATAATGGCGTTTCATAAATAAGGAATCACATATTGTTAGATGTGGTGTGATCGATGAGTTTGGCCAATCTTACGACTTCCTTCTGGGGTATGCTCAAGAAACCTCAACATTTACACTAAATCATGTACCATCTAAATTTGTTTAAAATCACACCATATGGTATATGGTATGGGAAGCGTCCCAATGTGTCTTTCATGAAGATTTGGGGATGTGAATCTTATCTAAGAAATTAATTTTTTGAATAGCTTAGAACTAAATTGAATAAATGTTATTTTGTTGGATATCCTAGGAAAATCAAAGGATAGTACATTTATACCCCATCTAACAAAAAAGTGTTTGTTTCTAGGGAGGTTGTATTCCTTGAAAAGGAATTCATTTCCAAAGGAATTAGTGAGAGGAAAATAGAACTCGAAGAGGTTTGAGACCAATAAGAAAGCATTGAACCTATTGAGGTACAAGATGAATGTAGAGTCACAAACCGTTGTGGAATCTCATATTCCTCATATAACACAAGAACCTCAAATATCTAGTAGGAAACGTCTTGATCCTTTAAGGTTTGGTTATCTTTTGACTCAAGAAGGCAATGATTCAGTCATTGATGATGAGCCAACTACCTAAGTAGAAGTTGTTAAGGGACTAGAATCTAAGAAATGTCCTAAGGCCATGAGATCTGAGGTGGAATCCATGTACACCAACAAGGTATGGACCTTGGTGGATCCACCTGAAGAGGTAAAACATATAGGGAGAAAATGGGTCTTTAAGAAGAAGACTGACATGTATGGTAATGTACAAACTTACAAAATTTGATTGGTTGCAAAGGGTTTCAGACAAATGTTTAAGGTGTTGGCTATGATGAAACATTTTCTCTAGTTGTAATGATTAAGTTCACTGGGATCATGATTGCCATTGTAGCTTATCATGACTATGAGATTTGATAGATGGAAGTCAAAACCACATTCCCTAATGAGAATCTTATTGAGGATGTGTATATGACACGACCAAAGGGTTTTATAAATACAAAGGATGCACATAAGGTTTGTAAGCTACAAAGGTCAATATCTGGATTAAATCAAGCAGCTCAGAGCTAGAATCTTTGATTTGATGAAATAGTCAAAGAGTTTGTCTTTAGTCAAAATAAAGATGAACCGTGTGTTTACAAAAAGGTTAGTGGGAGCATGATTGTATTCCTCATATTGTATGTGGATGACATCCCTACTTCACATATAGTAAAGACCTAGCTAGGATATACATTCTCTATGAAGGACTTAGGAAAAGCATCCTATATTTTAGGAATTGAGATATATAGAGATAGATATAGAAGTCTTCTTGGACTAATTCAAAGGACATACATTGACAAAATGTTGAAGAGGTTCAGCATGAAGAACTCAAAGAGAGGAAACTTGCCCATTTATCATGGTGTTAGTATCTATAAACCTCACTATCCTAGTTCTTGTGAAGAATGGGAACACACGAGTAATACTCTGTATGCATCTGCAATTGGATCTATCATGTATGCAATGTTATGTACTAATCTAGATGTCCCATATGCCTTGAGTATGAAGAGAAGATATCAATCACATTCAAATGAAGCCCACCAGACTGTCGTGAAGAACATCTTTAATTACTTGAGAAGAACTAAGTATCAATTCCTTTTTTAAAATGGAGTGGAAGAATCGGTGGTGAAAGGTTACACTGATGTAATCTTCCAAACTGACAGAGATGATTATACGTTGCAATCTAGATTTGTGTTTTACCTAAACAACATAGATGTAAGCTGGAAGAATTCCATGCAAGAGACATTTGTTGATTCTATAATAAAGGTTGAGTATATTGCTACATCCAATGCAGCAAAGGAGGCTGTTTGGATTAAGAAGTTCATTTCTAAACTTGGGTGGTTCCAAGCATCAATGATGCAATTGAGCTATATTGTGAAAACAATGGAGCTATTACACAAACTAAGGCACCCAAATCACATCAGCGTTCCAAGCACATAAAAAGGTAGTTCCATCTCATATGAGAGATCACACAAAGAGGAGATGCAAAAATTTGCAAAGTACCAACTGAAAGCAATGTGGTTGACCCCTTAACAAAAGCACTTTTGTAGCAAAAGCATGAAGGTCATGTTAGATAACTTGGGATTAAGTTCATGGGTGATTGGCTCTAAGTGGAAGTGGGAGTATGTTGGTATGTATGCCCAAAGAGAAAATCATATGATGATTGTAATGACATATCTTGTAAACGATTTGACTAAGAATAGATGCAATCTTCCATTTATTCAGTTTTATTTAGTTATGACATAATGATGTTACATAATAAATGTTTAAAGAATGACGTTACTCGATGACATATGTCTTCAGGTTCAGGACCTGAACAATGAGATCATACGAATGTTAAGAGTATATACATTCTTGTTATGTCCCTAGTCAGATGTTATTGTAGAAGAAAGATAGACAACAATAATACATAGGAATAGAGATTGTGTTGTTTGATGATAGTTCCTCATTGGTCATGATATGTGATATCAAACCAAACGCATAGATACTTGTTAGAGAATAGTGTAGCAGACAGACCCACCTTGAGAGTGATACATGGACACCATTGAATGGTAGTATGAATCATATCTCACAGTGATGCTGGTGATTGGGGTTCTTATATCTAAAATAATTGCACTCATCCAATGTCATTTGATGTACTTTGACATCAACCAACGTGACCATGGTTCAGGATTACTATAAAGGTGATGCTCATATACATTGTGACACATGGGGAATGGTTGTGAGTGATGTAGATGGGATTTGTCCATCCTATAGGAGTTTGATAACCTAGCCACTTGATAAGAGAGACTAAGAAATACATGGCCGCCTTGCTCATGTAAATCAATATGTGATATTAAGTTTGCATATATATATCTGACCATTTTCTCTAGTTCAAGGAACAAGGATTGAATGTTGAAGAGGATGACGATTCCATGCCTCAAGTTTAATCTCAATATCAGAGACAAAGGAACTATACGATCTTTATAACACTAATAACAGATCATAGGTTAAAGTTGTTCTCCAACTTTCCAATTACTTGTGTAGCAATGATGTCTTGCTAGATACCACTCATTACTTGTGATGTCATAAATTAGTTATGGACATCTAGTGCCAACGTAACTTGGGACCTATAGGGTCACACACATAGGATGCACCTAGAATAAGAGTTTACTCATAAATCTAGTTTAAACTTGAATACTAAAGTGTTAGGTATTCAATTTAAATAAGGGAAATCAAAACTCTGAAACAACAAGTTTAGTTAGCGAACCAATCGGTTCAGATGTTTGAACAGATCGGTTCAGGTTATGAACTGACCATTTGGTTGATCAATGAGATTGGATCAATGATTGATGCTGATGTCATGTTGTGCATTAATCGAATATTAAAAGCCAATACAATTGTGAATATGAAACATGATGAACCAATCATTTCAAGGGTTGAACCGATCTGGTCACATGTGAACTGATAAACTCAAATTTTCATCTAGTCCAACACCAACCCTTCGATATATTTCCAGCATATAGGTTCAGTTATGAACTAACTGATTCAAGGTTTGTAGGTTTTGGGAAACTTATGAAATTTCATCTCTTTGACTCCCAAATGATCTAGAAATCTTGACCTGGCCTCCTATAAATAGAAGGTAGTTGAGGCTTTCCAGAGACATAACAATAAGCACTAATAATTGTTGTCTTCTCATAGTTGTGGTAATGTAAGAACCCAAGCAAGTTCTACCCCTAAATGGGAGGAATAACGAGGGAGAGACAATAGGGAGAGAAAGTCGACGCTATCACGTTAACTAGAAGGGACAATCCCTTCTTGTCTATTCTAAAAGACAATAGGAGTTCTTAGTGGTCCACGTGGACTACTATGGAGGTCAGGAGACCTTTGCCACCCGCTAGGAGGATGTCGTCAACCATCGTCTATGGTGCCAAACTAGGAAGTTGACGAGGACAGTCGTCCATGTGCAACTTGATAAAGAAGCACGCTGCAACAAACATTGTCATTAGACTTTCTCTAGGACTAGAATATGATTTGTAACATTTCCTTCTTATTTCATAGTTATTAATGTGATCTCGTATTAAAAGGGAAATATGGCAGTAATTTTTTTGTTTCTACTGCCATATTTCCCAACAGACTATACCTTTCACTAAACATATCTTACCCATTATGTGGATATTAATTAGCAAAGGAAACATATGTGACAAATTTCATGGAATTATTCACAAGTTAGCACATATTTAGGTTAATAGGTTGATATGAGTGTATCATGATATGTGATGTTTATTATAGAACATAATTCCACTAAATGTGTTATATTTTTTTCTAGCCTATACATATTAGGGTTACCATTGAGTTATTCATGTTACATGCATTATATATTAATTAATATATAAATCCATCATCATTTAGGTCAAAACTAAATACCCAAGCATTCTAATCTCCTAACCATGGGCTTAGAGTTTCTAGAGTCAATATGCAAGGTTTTGGTATGTTATATGTTACTTTACATGGATCTGTATGAAGGGTACATTGGAAGGCTGCTGAATGAGGGGATAAAAATCACTTTGGTTTTCATGGAATTCTAGGTCCACCGAGACTTGGTGATCATGGAACACCTCCATTGCATATTTTCCCTTTGTTTAGAAAAACCATTTGGGTCTAGAGTATCAACCCGCATGTCCCAGTTGATGGCCTTAATGACACAGAGGACTATAAAATTAATGTCATATTTCTCAGATGTTTGTTGATGTATAGACGACTCGATAGCATAAGAACTCTGATTTTTAATTTCTATTGTAAAGACAACTCCCCTTGATTAGACATTGTATTTGGATGGGGATGCATGAAATTTACTCCCAATTATTTATCTTGAAAGTTCATTGTAAGAATGAGGAAGTTCTACACAACATGCGTTATTGGGTATAACCTTTTGTTAGATTAGATGTGTTATTAGAAACCAAAATCCTCTATAATGAAAAGGCAGAAGGGTGATCTTCATATTTCTTTCTCTTAGTTTGTTATTTAGTGCATCTACAACTATTGTGTACATGCGTTTCTTGAAAAAGAAATTTAAGAGAATTGGTGTAGCATTGTAGCAAGGCCATTGCTTACCATTGGTCATGATGTCATATAAAAGGGTGGAGGCAAGTACTATGAAGAGACATTTGGTTACTCTCACTGAACTTCAAAAAATATTTTTAGAGAATTTTGAGTGAGAGATTGAAACATGTTGTTGTAGATGATATGGTTTCATCTAACTTGTCATCTAGAATATCATGAGAAACAAATACATCTCTGGCCTGCATCCCATGTATGAAATCAAGGTCTATGTCATGCATCTTGTATGGAATTCATGGAGTAGAAGTCTGGGTTCCGGGAAGAAAGGGTTGTCAAGCCTTTGAATGACATTCAAGAGAAAATAAGTCAAATCTCCATTATTCTCGTTGGAAGAGATATGTATCTTGTCATCATTTATGAGACTATCAAATTTTGAATTCAAGGAAGTAGCATCTTTGTCTTCTACTAGACAAACTTTATCAAGATTCTCTTCGAACTATAATTGAATTGACCATGCTATCCAAACTGGCTTTTTAATTGCAATATAGGAGATCATATTAGGTCATTGTTCTCCTCAAGAAAGGCCCTAAACTGATCCTTAGTTTTTTTTCTAGCAGATAATCATGTAAGTGTATCTTAGATACTTGAACATCATTGAGAAGTCATCATTGAAATTTGCAAAAGGACTAATGTGTGTGATGCCTATATAAGAACTAATTTTACTTGTGGGAACATTTGTTGGTGGATTTAGAGACAAAATAGTTAGGGTTGAATGCCTAGATTTTATCTTGATAAATAAAGTTGGTGCTGGAATTTTTTTGACCTATGGTGGTCATAACTATTTCTGATATGAAGGAGGCAATTTGACCTTAAAGATGTGATGAAATCTTGATTATAGCATCATCATTCATCCATCATGTCACTTGATGTGTTGAGATCATAGGAAGGCCCAAGTATGAAGAAGAAAGATGATCTCATACCTTGTGTTTGTGTTGATCCAACCTTTTGCATTGACATCGCTGCTTTGTGGTGTGCTTGTCCTACATCTCCTTACAGCCTACCTCCTTGGTTTTCCAAAAGACATGTATTTCTTTTTGAAATGATAGTATGTCCACCATTTTTTGGGGGAGAGTTTACAAGACTTCCACTTGGTGAGGAACATCTCACAGATCATAGATGGTATCTATATGTTTGATGAACTGCGCATACATACCCCTCATATATGATTGTAAGTCAACAATATATGTAAAGTTTTAGTTGTTACTAATTTAGATGATCAAATTCTAAATGAAAAATGGCACTGATATCAACATAATAGTACTCCTCATCTGACTTATGGGGAGAATAAGGTGGAGAAGATGGTTCTTCACAAGGAGCATGTTTAGTCCTTAAGGGATCTTCTTGATGATGTTGTCAGCATGGAAAGTTGTGTTGGACATCTTTCTCAACATGGTTCAATGAAGGTGAGTGACAAAAAGATGTTGTTCTAGCCCAAGTTGATCTACAATAGAGATAGTTGTAGTTGATGGAGGAATAGTTTTCTTTGGACTACGACTCTTGCCGTGAGGCTATTTTTCATGTCTTTCATTCTCTGTAGGAACCACATGCTTCCTAGAAGATGGAGGAGTCATGGGATTGGAGGAAGGTTGTTGGACCTTAGTAATGTGATCTTAAGGTTCATCATTCATGGCCTTAGTAGATTCCTGATTAGTGATGCAACGAGGTTCTTTTGGCACCTTTAGAGAGAAAAATGCATTGAGGATGATATAGAGGTGTCATTGTTAGGTTTGGTACATGAATCACTAGGTCGTTCAACAAACTGGCCTAGCTCAATTTTGCCATATATGTGTTCTTGTTCATCATAGTTGTTGAACTCTAGAAGATCTATGAGTATGTTTGTCTTCAAGAATTGATAGTATGACCTTTTACCTCTATGTACTAGACTACTAGGGTAGCACTGTATACCAAATATCTAGTGTCGATGAAGAGACCCCCCTTAGTTTCATAGAAGTCTTAAAGAACCTATGGGTACCCGAATGCTTGACAAATTAAGTTCATGAGGCCTCCCCTACATCAATAATTTTGCCACTCTAGGATGGATATCCATCTACCAATCAACAACCAACTAATGGTGTTGGCTCTCCCTCCATGTTTCACTAGAGTATGTTAAGGTATTCATGATATATGCTTATCATTTATGACTTGGTGAAGAGGACATTGGTGATAGTCTTGTGCCCGATGTGCTATAGTCTGGAATGCACATTTGTTACCTTGGAAGCCTAGTGATATTTTCCTAGACTTTATCAGTATTGAAGTGAGATTTCTCTTTGTAACCTCCTTATTGTCAGCACAGAAGATCTTTCTAAACATTTTCTTAATGAGGATAAGTTTTTGATTAAAGATGCAAACTCTAATCTTGAATAGGCCGCCACATTCATGCCTTTCAGCTCGTGCAACTATGATTTCTTGTATCAAAGACACAAAATCTCGTGTCTACTTAGTATAAAATATTTTTGTAGAAAAGTAGAGCCTGACGAGGTTGGATCCATTGATCAAGTTGTACACTCATTGCATAATATCTATTTCTTAGAGTGTATTCTCATGGGAAAAGCGTGTTGCCTTGTAACTTCTACCAACCATTTGTATATTTGTCATCCCTTGGTTGAAAGGTCTCCTATTAGAGTTACTAGCTGGAGACCTCCTTCTTTGCTTGATCCTCAGATGATTGGATAACAACAACATGTAGTTGTTCAATTCTTGGCCACTTTCATCAATTGTTGAAGGTGTAAGGATATCTCTTTCATCCCCTTCTGTTGTGTTGTTTCATTGTCACTTTGTTTATAATGGTCACTTTCCCGATGATAGGAGGGATTATCAATGCTTGTGGCAGAAGTGTCCCTCTACTTGACGTCTCCTTCCACGCCAATAATCCTAGTACAAGCCATTTCAAGATTTAAGAAGTCAAAGAGAAATGACAATGATCAAAATTTTGAATTTAAATGATGAAGATAGGATGATAATAATGTGGATAATCTTGAGTATTTCCTAGCACCATACTACAATTCATGTGTTCAGAAGTCATGATAGTGAATGGGTGTCCTTATAGAAACTCGATGATTGTTTAGAAGATGCTCAGAGTCGTATAATCTTGAGTATACACAATGACTAGAGCTTATTTTCTTTGACATCTTTTGTGGATGTGTATGATTGCAGTCGAGGCATTAGCTTCTACATAAGCAATCCAGAAAACATAAAATGTGATATATAAGGATATTATTACCCAATGAGATAGGTGATGTGGCATCCGTACTTCGGATAAATTTGATTAGGTGGACCTACTTTTGATCTCTCCACGAGTAGGTTTGGTCGATGTGCCCACTACTCTTTTTATAACCGCATTGATAGAGACATGGAAGAGTCGTCTGGAGACGGGTAATTCTAGGTCTTGTATGGCATGCTTAGGGACTTGCAGTCATAAGCTTGTAGTTTGCACAATACACTCCAAACAAATTAGGGCAAGAGACTATTATAATTCATAGTCTAGTAGGTAGTAAACAATAGATATTTTGTATTGGTAGTCTCAAGCATTGTAAGTGATGTTATTTCATTTTTCATATGATAGTTGGTATATGTGAATTGTTACATAAAGTAAAATATGTGTACCTTGTGCTAAAGATATACTATTGTAAAATATGAGGCTAAGTGTATAATTAGATAATTATTTTTAAGATAAGTAACTTTATTTCTTCCTGTATTTCATTTTAATATTCTACCATACATGTTCATATCTTGACATGATTAATCCTCTCAATTGGACTCTTTATGAGTCTCATGTGGTTCTCCCATGATGTTTTTAAGTATAATGGAACAAAGGAAAGGATGTGGTGATCAAGAATTAACAAGAGTTAACATGCTATTCCTAAAATGTCAATATTCTCTCACTTACTTGAGCGTGGGTGGGTATATGGAACACATGTCATATGGTTCTCTCCTTGGTGTTTCTATACATTTATATTTTTTGATTTAGTTTAAATTCACATGTTGTTGTATCCTCATGGATATGGATCTTCTTATATATCCTATATGATGAGATTAATAATTGGTTCATTTTCTCTATCAGACTACTTGTGGAATAATTTTGATGACAAGTAGTAAGTTTTTGTACGACACATGTGGGTATTATGATGATTGTTTGTATTCTAATCTTTATGGTGCTTGTTTCCTTTGAATTTTTTGAGTTGCAAGTTTGAATTTAATTTTATTTGAGAAACTTTCCTAATGACCATTTGGGGTTTTTATCAATGGGATGGTTCCTCATCTCTCTAAATTTTAGAGAGTCAAAAGGATCTTCAATTGATGGTGGGTATGTGAGGGTACTGATAGTTTCTTCAAAAGGTTGGAGGGTCCATCATTGATAAAGAAGTTCCATGATAGAAATTCTATTAGATTAAGAATAGGAAATGAAATTGGGATATGCATGAGGTCCCTAACTAATACTGGTTTCCATGGGGAAGCCCACAGACATAAAAAGAGGGGTTTGCTTATCAAATTATCTGATTGTCTGGAAGGTATATAGAAAATTCATTTTTTATTGCAAGATCATGCCTGTGATATTTAAAATTTCAACAAACAAAGAGAGAAAAGGGAGAGATGAAAACTTGAAGGAAATATTTCTTGATTTTTCTATTTTCATAATAAAGAAGATATGGAATTGAACTGAATATCCTCTTTGTCAAAATACTAGTGTTGTTTTTAATATAGATAAAAAGAAGACATTGCATTTCAAATTTTATTGGATTTGAATAGTTTATTCATAATAAATTAAATTGGGAAATTTCTTGAAAAGGTTCAGTGAGAGGGGAATTGCATTTAAGTTTAGAGAAAGTATATCTTCTATCCACAAACCATCGACATAAGAAAATGGGTAAATGAGTGAATTTAAAAATGAGTACACAGTGTAGAATGAATAGTTAAATTTGAACATTAACTACAGTATATTTGAACATGGTTGTTATTCAAATGACCAAAAATGGGGCATCAACGTAGCTTGTTGCTTGTCAAGTCATATTATGATTATGTACATCATTACCAAAATAATGTGTAACCTATAGGGTTACACACATAGGATGATAAAAAGAGAAGTGTATAATCAAGTGCATGAATGAAAATGATCTCATTTATAAAGTTATATATTAAATTATCTACTTACATATATAGACTATCAATTTGAACCATATCAAGCTCCCTGGAACCCTAAGTGAACGGCTAAAGAGTCAATCTGATTGAAAAAATGTTATATGGTTAGTTAGTTGACCAGTTGGTGAAATAGTAGGGTCACAATAACCCCTAGTCAGTCAACTAGAGAAACTGGATGCTTGACTAGTCAATAGACAATCAATTTGTTGACCAATCAAAATGAGTGCTTGATGATAGACTTTCATGGACATTCTAGTTATTCAACTAGAACAACTAGATGATCATCAAGACATCCATGCGAGCCGTTGAAAAAATAGTCTGTAATCTATTATTTTTTATTTTAATTATAAACTTTATAATATGGCTCTGCAATATAAGAGGGTATGATATCTAGGGTTTTCATACATATGTTAGCGACTTTGATAAACTCTATCCATAAATAGCAACTAGGAGAGAGATATGAGGAGATAGATAGAGAGAAATGCTAGCATGCCTATGAGACGAAACTACATCTTGATGCTTCTAATGACATATCACAAAGCTATGGTCTTCCACATGGCTTATACACATGTCGAGTGATCCCATTACGAGTACATCATCGACCCACGTGTGTGCTCTGCAGTAAGCGACACACACTACCCTATGAGGAGTTCCTTTTGGATACATCATTAGCTCCTACACATTCTATATCTTGCATCCCTCTTTATGAATATATCATTGCTGACAAGATCCTTATGTGGGAGGTTTTGTGACAATTTTATTATTTATATTGTGGTTATTTCCACCCCTAAGTTCCATTAGTTTGAATCTTGAGAATAGGTATATGTAGGTCCTAGTTATACGTGAGTGGCCCAGAAGATGGGTGTAAGTGTCTTATCTTAGGCTCTTGAGTGGAATTTGGTCGAAGATAGGTCGAGTCTGAGATGGATGGCTAATGCTATTCTATCATTTCATGACTGTTGGTTTTGGTATCAAGCATCCAAGTCTCTTTAAGGGAAAGGAGCTTGACACTCAATCTGCAATTTTTAGAGCTTCAACTACTGAAGTGGTGGGTTTGTTTGTGAGACTATGTGACTACGAAAAACCCAATTAACCAAATATCATATCATGTTTGACATTGCTTTATTGGTAGCAACTAAACCTTATTTCTCAGGTTTTGGTGATATTTATGTGTTTATAAAAGACTCTAGAATAAAATGATGGACAATTGAAGAACACTTAAATTGATTGTAAAAATTATGTTTTCTTGGATTTTCATCAAAACATAGAGAATTTCACAATATAGATAATAACATCTGACATCTCTATTCATTATGAGATAAATTGAGACTTCTTATACTTAAGAGAATATCGAATATGTATGCTATCGACTCTTATGTTATAAGTGATCCAGTGAAGAATATTACAACATATCAAACGTAAGCATAACACTAATATCAATGTAAGTATCCGTTGGTTTATGCATACATATTTTTGGTATTAATGTGTGAGTGTTTCTCTATTTATTCATGCAACTAACATTGATGCATATTCCTAGATGCATATCATGACAAGTGAGAGATTTAGCACAAGTATTTCATGAATATTGTACCAAAAGGCGTCATTAACTTGAAATGTCATTTTTTAATTTAAGTTATTTTAGGTATAAATTTGTAGTTGAAATATACATGTTATATGGTTTTGTTGGCATGTTCTATATTTGCTTTAAGTTGTTGATTCTCACTTGTGTCTCAAAACAATGAATATACAAAAATAATGTGTAAGTTGGTTAGTACTTATGTAGATAATTTAGCTTTATCCACTTCTTGCGTACGCAACAAATACATCCATTGATAAATAAAATGTTATTTACATATTTTTGTATAGACAAATGCTTACAAAAATATTCATATGTGTGTGTGTATATATATATATATATATATATATATATATATATATATATATATATATATATATATTACACACACATATACATATATCCATATATATACACACACACATATATATATGTATATATATATATATATATATATATATATATACATACATGCATACATACATACATATAGATATACATATATACATATATTTATGTATATATACATACAAAAAAATAATTATATATACATAAATAATGGTCACATACACATATATACACGGTGGGCATGTAAACTTTAAGAAATGAATTAAATAAGTTACCCATGACATTTTATCCAAGCAGATCGAGACTAATCTAATCTTAATTATTGAACTAACAAAGTTCAAGTTTTATAATTTAAACATGTGCTATTGTGTGGGGCCCTACCACATAATCTGTATGACATTTTACATATTAGTTGTTTTCTTTCCTTATAATAAATGGATTATGTGCTCATTGTGTTTATTAATTATGAAAACAAAAAAGAAATAGAAGGAGTATGCCAAAAGGTAGGGTATGGAATTGAGTTTAGTTTGTGTGAGTTCATTTTGGGGTCATTTTAGGATGGGCCTTAAACGCAAGACCCAAGCCTTAATGAAAATAAAATATGGGTCTAATATGTTGGAACACGGACCCGAAATCAATATTTCTGGAGTGAACTTGAAAAACTTGGCAAATCTGAAAAAAAATCCCTATTTTTAATATGAACCCGAAAAACCCTCAATTTGCAGTGTGCAGACCACGTGTCACCCCAATTTTTGAACCTAAACATAACCAACATAAAATAACTTCTGTCAATTTAAATAAACTTGAAAGATAAGTACATGCAAGGAAAACAATACATGATACAAAACTTTGCAAACAACACAACTTAATTCAACCAAATACAAAATAAAATTAACCATGGAAACTCAAAAAAATAAATACATGTAAGTTTAAACAATCCGGATATACAAGACAGCAAAATAATGATTTCACAAGCTCAACAATGTGTAAATCAATTAGTTACAACACGAGGCACAAAAAAGAATAACAAAAATGATTAACAATAACGTAACATCATAACAATGTCAGCATCATTTTGACAATTGAGTCGATGATGATACAAATTCAAGACAAAAAGTATATGATCAATATTTGAAAAAACTTTTTACATTAATAGTATATATTGGCATGCAAAACTGACGAGTGTGCCAACAACTAAGTCAGTATTTTGTTGTAAAAAAGGAAAGCTGTTCTTATTTAAAAGTTGGATTGATTGGGTTTTTTGGGTCTAGAATATAAAACTTGAAATCAAACTATAAATATTTGTTAGTCTTTTCAGATCCAGAACTATTTAGGGTTGAGTCAAGAATTTGAGGATTCGAACTCACATAAGTAAGATCGGACCGAGTCGAGTCTGATTTTGTTAACCTTTTTAAACCGTAAGCTGCAATAAGTTTGCTAGAAATATCGCTTGCTGTGCAATATGCATTGACGCTGCACCATCAATAAAAGTCGCTTGTTATGAGGTTTCTTTGCAAAAGGCCAAAATATAGTCTGAAGCATATATGATTTGACGCGGACTTGTCGGTTTTACCTTTTGTGAAGACTGAGTACAGCTATGTAGGTCAAGCGTGGACTGAATCGGATGTGTTGACCAGGCCGAAAAGCCAGGGGGGGCTATTGTTACGGAGCAGGCCTTACAATTGGATGACGACTAGACTAACAAGATGATATACAACTTACCTATTCTCGTTTTCCTCTGAACTTGTCCTTTGAAAAGTACATCACTACTATGCCAATATGTGATGTACTTTTCTTTTCCTCATCTGATATGATGAATAATGAAAAAAAGCTATTCCAGGTGTCAAATGTACTCCTGCAGTTGCAGACGACTTAATATTCTTCATTGTCAATCGGACATTTGAACCATCAGCTCATTCTGCAATTCAAGACTTAAGGTCTAAACATCATCCTTGGGTGTCTAAAACTATATATGACACTTTACCCCCTATACAAATGCTATATTTTTCTTATCATAAAGGTATGTATTTTGGACCATAGTACATGCAAAGGCAATATTAATATTTTCTCAGTCTACATTTCAGTATAATCCAAACTCCAGTTTAAGTCTTGCCATCCAAACAGATTGAGAGTAAGCCAATCTCAATCATTGGACTAATTAGCATTTAATATTGCATCCAAACAGATTGAGAGTAAGCCATACATTTCTATTTAGCAAGTCTTACCATCCAAACAGATTGAGAGTAACCATATTTAAGTCTTGCCATCCAAACAGATTGAGAGTAACCAGATTTAAGTCTTGCCATCCAAACAGATTGAGAGTAAGCCATAAATGTCTATTTAGCATTTAATTTGGACTAATCAAGTCTGAACATTATGATCTGAATATTTTTTGGAGTGTTGAGCCCTGGCGCAAATCAATTTAACATTTTTCATATTATTTATCTGCTTTCTCTAAATGAATAGATCATGTACTTACTATATCTATTTATTACAAAAGAAAAGAAAAGAAAAGAAACAGAACTACGTCAGTATGCAAGTCTGGAATGGGCTCAGGTTGGGCCATGCTGTGCGTAACACGCATTGTCTTCAATTTAGGAATGGGATACAAAATGGAGTTATTGGCTGCCTACTTACATTGTCTTAGTAGAGGGTATTTATAGGACATACAAATGCATAGGGCAGTGGGAGAATTATGACATAGTGTCATTTACAAGAAAGTAAAGACAGTCCATACATACAATACAAGAGTCGAGAAGGCTGCTGCTCAATCTTTGTATATCTATAATTAGAACATTCTTACACATTGCACCCCAAAACAAACCCCCCAACAGTCATTAACAGTTACAAACAGCCGGGGATACGGGAGACCATTCAGGAAACCCAACTCACCTCTGTCATCCTGATTAAAAGTGCCGGAGTCGCTGGCCTGTTAAGAGATAATAACCGGTCGTTTATGACACCCTTGTAGATCGTCATGTACAACTTCTTCGGCATGGTCCTGCTCGAGTTGATCACACCCGGGCATGAAGAACGGTGGCACGAGATTCAGCACCATAAGCCTGGCATGAAGGAAGGTGTACACATATGTACTGTTGTGAACAGATGTGTACTACTATGTATAATGTCGTGTACTTCTTGTTGTGTGTACAAGTACTGCTATGTGTATTGTTGTGTACAATTTTGTGTACATATTTGTACTGTTGTACACACATATGTACTACTATATGTATTGTAATGTACTGTTGTATGTAGACATGTGTATTGTTGTGTACACATGTGTACTGCTATGTGTATTGTTGTGTGTACATATGTGTATTGTGGTGCACACATGTGTACTGCTATGTGTATTTTATGTATTGTCCTGTGTACACACGTGTTCTGTTGTGTACTGCTATATGTATTATTGTGTACAGTTGTGTATACACATGTGTACTGTTGTGTACATGCGTCAACTGATATGTGTATTGTTGTGTACTATTGTGTGTACACATGTGTATTGTTGTGCACACATGTGTACTGCTATGTGTAATGTTGTGTACTGTTGTTTGTGTGTACACATGTGTACTGTTGTGTACATGTGTACTGCTAATGTAAATTGTTGTGTATTATTGTGTGTACACATGTGTACTGCTATATGAATTATTTTGTACTGTTGTGTGTAGACAACTACTATTTGTATTGTTGTGTACTGTTTTGTGTAACATACACACTATTGTGTACACATGTGCTGCTATGTATATTGTTGTGTATCGTTCTGTGTACACATGTGTACTGCTATGTGTATTGTTGTGTAATGTTGTGTGTACACATGTGTACTACTATGTGTATTGTTGTGTACTGTTGTGTGACACATGTGTACAACTATGTATATTATTGTGTACCATTGTGCATACACATGTGTACTGTTGTGAACACAAGTGTACTGTTATATGTAATTTTGTACACTGTTATGTGTACACACATGTATTGTTATATACACATGTGTACTGCTATCATGAGTATAGATATCGCCTTTAACGTCGGTTAAATAAGACTTTTGATGTCGGATTCCAAATGACACCCAAGTGGGTGACACTAAAAGTAGATGCCTTCAGCGTCGATTACAAAGCCGACGATATAGAATCATCCTCGATTACAATAAAAAATAGAACTGCCAGCAGTGGGACCATAGGCTTCGGTTATTCATTCAAAACCGACGCCATTCTCCATCCCGAATAAAAAAATTGGCCACCGGTTAGACCATAGTTGTCGGTTTTCTATAAATAACCGACCGACTCCATTGACCTCAACTTATTGATGGTTTTTTAGATAACCAAAAAATAACTGACACCATTAGAACAAAAGGTGTCAGTTTACTATAATTAACCGACAAGTTGGACATTCATTGTTTTTTTTTTAAATTTAACTGACGACTATGTTTTGTTTTTTTTCTTATCAGCTTGCAGGCCTGCTGTCTGGCTGGTCAGCAGGATGCAGAACTTACAGTTCTGGATTGCAGGTTCACAACATCCTCTGATTTCAGCCAACAACATGTCACAAACCTGCAATATTAACAAGATGAACAATATTATATATAGATCATGTGATTCACAACATTTAATTTATTCGTATGATTTACGCACATGTAGAAATCTATAGTTCCATTCATTCCTCCATTTTATATTTACACACATGTAGCAACCTATAGTTCCATTCATTCATCTCTTTTCACATTCACACACATACAGAAGCGTATTCATTCATTCATCTTCACATTCACACACATGTATATAGACAAGACAATTCAAAAAAATTCATTCAGACATGTATATATAAGTGTGTCTTTTAAAGTTTAACATGTCATCAAATATATAAATAATATTATGACATCAAAGTTTAGAAATGTCATTCTTTATCATCATCATCATCGTTGTCATCAATACTCCAATGATAATAAAAAATTCCCAGCGTTTCTAAGGCTTTTACCCATTGTTCTCTTATATCATCTAATTGTTTAATCGTATAGGAACTATGCACATCTAATAATTTTTCACCTGTAGTGAAGTCACTAGTTTTAAACACCTATAAAGAGAATGACGTATATATATAATTGATAAGATTGATATATTTCATATTATCTAATGAGACTATATAATACCTATTGTATGGTATCGATTTCCAGTGCAACATATCTGACAATTAGGTCCATATATCGCATCACGTAGTATGTACATGCCCAACTGTTTTTTTGTTTAGCACACTATAAATTTCAACATACAAATGTTAATAAATAAAAAAAGCATAGTTCACATAAATAATACATACATTGGAGTAAGAAAACTACATTCACATTCCCCCAAACTAACAGTTTATCCTTTGTCTTGCACATATTTCCTCTAGTTTTTTGAAATCTTTGAAAGCCCTACATATTAATATAACACATTAAATTGTATTACTAAATAGTAATGTAATAATAGATGTTAACAGATATAAATATGAAAAACTTCTCACGTGAATAATTGCCTTTTCATTACGTGTCCATGCATGCTTAATTGCTTCCCCTCAGGATCTAGATAATAAATAGTGAACGTCTTGGGGAGAATAACTAGTAACTCTCAATGCTTACCACTAGAGATAAGAAATTTAAAAATATATAACTTAAAATCCACAATAAAATGTAATTTTCTTAAGTCCAAATTATAAGCAAAGTAAACTTACTTAACATTGAATGGAGCTATCATCGCGCTCTTCTTTTTTTACCAAAATATTTAAAAGTGACAGAGCAATATAAGATAACTGATGAATGGTCTTTATCTACAAGACTGATCAAAGACAGAATTAGAAATCCCACATGGGTAAATAAAAATTCTTTACAGATCCTATGTAAGTGGCTGCAAAACATATATTACGTATGCATTAATATATAAGATAAGGTATATAGATATAGAAACGAGATCTCACCATATCCATAGCTCTATCATAGATGTATTCAACCAATCATACCTAAACAACACCAAAATATCTTGTATAAATATAGTGCTATCGTATGATTAGCCTGCAGCATCCTCCGGAATATAAAAATTTATAGGACAATCTTTTGTATGTTCGCCTATCCATATTGTCATACCCCTACAATTAGGACCTATTGAGGAGGTAGAGGTGGAGGCAGAGCCGCATCGGGTTTCTTTCTTTTCTCCTATATATATAATTTCATATCAATTGACTTGTGTATACACGCTAACAAATTAACGTAATGTAAATTTACCATACAAGATCAGTATAGACGACATCCGTTTCGGGCCAAAATATCACTCCGCTTTCTGATTCACCAAGTATGCCAACATCTGGGTGGGCATATAGAAATGGATGCTACCTCCAATGAGGGAACGCAAGCCTTGGGCTCACACGAACCGCACCATCGGGTACTAGAGTGCCATGATCGTGTGTCCTGGAAGGCTTGGGTAAGCCTCAGCCTCTACAATGACGAATTCTTTGAATCTTATATGACATGACCTCAACCCTTACAAATCTACATAGAGTATGTTATATACATATATACATAAACATATCATCTTGAAACAACTAGCTACTATGTCATAAAAATACTTGCAGCGGACGCGCTAGGTGGTGGGTCTACAGAATTACTCCCAACCACCTCTACCATAGGGAAAGAGCGGAATGACACAAGTATTGTCTGAGTGGCATCCTGAGACACCTACCACTTGCTTATTGCTTCATGTAGTTTCTTATCAAGTACTTCCTTGACTCTCTTATCAAGTGCTTCCTTGACTCTCCTATCAATTAACTCATCTACCAGTACATGGACAAAAGAAACACTAGCTTTTGATTATTGAATTTCCTTTGGAATAACATTCTAAAAAAGAATAGATTCCCTCAACTTTTGAAAATCCCTCTTTTGGGACATGTTTGTGCTGTGATGGCCCAAAGAATGCTTTTATGCCCACACCAACTCCTACAGCCCTGACACGTCTAGGATGCTCTGGGTTATCAAGAGAACCTATCAATTCATCCCTTATACCCTCAGGGACGAACTTTCCTTACTTCCTCTAATCGTGAAGCTCCCTCTAATCGTCATCAATAGAAATTGGTAAGTAAACATAACAATCATCAATATTGATTGCTATGAGAGTTGAATTTTACCATTTTTGTAGTCGCCTCAGAAATTGTGGGCTTGGTTATATCTCCTTTATTATTTTGCCTCCCGGCTATCCACACAACATGGTGAGGTAGAGGTGCGGGAGTAACAATAGAGGACTTACCTATCTCCTGAGTAGCAGCAGACTCAACAACAACATCAGCCAGTAGTTTTTGGCAAACGCCTGCTTAACCACTTGGACCCATCGTGTGATCATCACTACTACAGAAAATGCTTTTTGCAACGAGAGATAGACAACAGTTCTGATGAGTGTGTTGTAGTTAGCATACTTATCACAACAAGCATGTTTCGTGTTGTATATTATATATTTTATACAACACATGTCATTTACAACATGCCAAACTCGTTGTAGTATACAAGGACACTACAACAATTGCTAAGGTGTTGTAACAGGCTTTAGTATCACAACATATTTAAACCTATTGTAAAAGACGTTAATTACACAACATATTGTGACATGTTGTAATAGTCACACAGGATAACATGTTGTAATAGTCCATCATTATACAACACAGACTGACCTGTTGTAATATATAGTAATTACACAACATGCATTCACATGCTATATTTGGTACATGTTGTAATAGAGCACGATAACACAACATATTGAAACGCGTTGTTATATACCAAGATGACACAACAGACTCCAACTTGTTGTTATATATTATAATTATACAACATGTTGTGACATGTTGTAATATCCACACATGACAAATTGTTGTAATAGACCACCATTACACAACGTAAACTAATCCATTGTAATATACCGTTATCACACAACATGAGATCACATGTTGTAATAGCTACATGTTGTAATAGACCATAGTCACACAACATGCTATAACCTATTGTTGTATGCTAAGATCATACAACGGACTCCGACTTCTTGTTATATACCGGGGATCAAGACGAACCCAATTTCTTTTCAAAAAAAATTTTCATGAACATGTAATCAGATAATTACATTTTTATATAAAATTATTATCAAATATGGGTCTAAGTTCATTTTGGGATTTAATTTTCTCAATATGGGTGTTTTTTAGATACGTGGGAACCACCCCCGAGGACGGGCCGCGATTAAGTGAGAACCGCCCTAGTGGCGTAAACCCCCAGTCCCCCCTCGCCTACCCGCACAACGGAGAGAACATTTAAATCACACAGTGGCCCGACCTACGCGACGGGACAAATTCCTTTCCGAGGAGCACAACATGTGTTTTGAACCCGGGTCCCTTCATTGGGGAGCTGAGCTCTTAACCACTCGAGCTACTACCTCCCTGGAAATATGGGTGGGTTTTGGTTTGAGGGGTCTGTTGAACAAAATCCAATTTTGTGTGGTAATGAGAATGACAGTTTTTCACTATGGGTAGATATTTTAACCCAGAACTGACCAAATCCCAATATTATATAATATAATATAATCATGAGCATCTAATCAAAGAATTTTTTTATAAATCTATTGTCAAATCTGGGTCTAGGATGCTTTTGAGAATTTATTTTTTTCAATCCAGGTAATGTTTGGACACGAAACTGACTGACTCGAAACGAATAATCTAACACCCTATGTGATGTTATCACAGAGTAACTAATTAACCTACATGAATCATACTAAATAAACATGTTATATTTATATACTAAAATACATACAAAATAACCCCAAACATGTTTTTTCTCCTCCTCTACGTGCTATTCCTTCAATTCTCCCCAAAATGCTATCGTGTGAGCGACGTGGCGTTCCCCATCTCTCCCCGCCTCCTACTCCTTCCGCTGTCGATCGACTTCTTCTGTAGTCTCCTCGTCCTCCTTCCTCCGCTGTCGATTGACTTCTACCGCAGTCTCCTCATCCTCCTTCCTCTGCCGTCGACTTCTGCCGTAGTCTCCTCGTCCTCATTCCTCTTCCGCCTCCTGCCCTAGGTCTCTGCCAACTTATTTGGGAAGAGATTGATGTGAGTATGTAGACATTAAATTTTTTTGGTATAAAAATGATATATTATATTTTATGTGTATATAATTTTGTTATTTGTAGGGTGTATTCACTACTAGAAAACACGGTTAATAGACACACTTTAATTTTCACGCTTTAAAAAGGGTGAGAGAGAAAACAAGTCATTCTTTTTTTTGGGGTGTGGTTGTTTGAGGGACACAACTCGTCAGTTTTTCCCCCCATTTTCTTTTCTCAAAGTGCGGGTTCGAGGGCTCACATTATTTTAGAAATTGATAACCCCTTTTTTCTGCTTTCCCTATTCCAGTTCACCCCCATTCTCCCCTCGACTCCTTCATCTTCCCCCTTTGTCTTCATTCCCAATCCGTTCCTTTCCCTTTTTCGCTTGGTGGCTCTCTTCTCATCTTCTCTGCACAATCACCACCCACTTGCACTTGGGCTCTCTTCGTAGAATCAAATGGTTGGTCAATGGGAAATGAGGCAAGAATATTTGACGTTGTGAAGAGCATGCACGCTATTAGAAAGACTTTTGAGAGAGGAGCAGAGAAATGGGAAGGCTAGGAGTTTCTCTTGGCGATGTGGATGATCCTCTTATATTTTGCTAAGATCAGGAAGTAAGCTATCATTGCATGTTGCAAATCCAAGCGGCCTGCGTCTACAAGCATGTAGGTGAGGAAGTGATGAATAGAAAGGGCGTCAGAGCATCTAAATAGAAGGTTAGACAGTAGATTTTTTGTTCAGAAATAAATTATCTTTTTAGACTCATTTGCAACGCCCATCCTCTTGCTTGTCCATCTCATCTGATTTTAATACCATCGTAATCTACCTACCCAAATGTATTGCTAGGAGAGTCCGTATAAAAGGGAACTCACTTTCCGCATGAGACGGGATCTGAATGGGAAGGCAGACATCTGTATCATCTAAATTTTAGTATTGGTATGTATGCTCTGGTTGAATAGTAATTTTCCTTCATACTAAAGTGTGTTTGTTTGTCCCGTATAATTTTTCTTACTGTCTCATTTAGCTCCTACATTGATAACAAAATTGTCTATGTAGGTATGGTTACAACATAAGAAGGTGATGGTAAAGAAACTGCACACATATTGCGATGCTAGGATTCAGGTAGTGACTTTCTTTAGTGACAGAGTTGGTAACAATTCAAACTCTTCCCTAAAATTTCGATACATGATGCTTGTTGTTGTATTAGTACTAGCGATTCCTTCATTGTACAACTTAATTTATCTTCATATTTACAAGGACATGGCATCAGTAGCTTATCTATTTGTCTAGTTTGACATATTTCCTCATGTACAAAGTCATAGGCAAAATCCTATTTCCAACAAAAATGCATAGAGTGCCTCTTTATAAAAAGTGCTCCTACTTATGTAATACCATATATTTTGTAAGTTTATGACTTATCTCAAATAATAATTAAAACAATGACATGTGTAAAGTACATGAAAGAACATGGATGATTACTTTACTATTATATAGATTGTACGTAATTTAAAGTATATGCCATATTTTGTTGTATATTTTTAGATGTGTATAGATTTATATTCAATTATTTTGCATAAAGTATATGCCATATTTTTCTATATATTTTTATATGTGTATAGATTTATATTCAATTATTTTGCATATGTTGTAGCATGAGCATGCGAGACAATCGATATGTACATAATATTAACACACATATTCTTGTTTCTATATTTAACATAAATGATTCTTCATTACTTCTATATCATTTTAACAAATACTTCATAAATCCAACACAACTTTTCCATATCTTAAAGTTTAAAATCTTTAATATACTTATGGAAGTGTATAAACCAGCTTGATCCTGCAACCTTACGTTTTAACCCCTTATGTTTCCATATCTTAAAGTTAAAAATCTTTAATATACTTATAGATTGAGGGTTATAATTTGTGACCATGAAGGAGTCCTTTAAGCTATTTCTACTGAAAAAAGAGAACATTCACTGATATCTAAGATAGTAGAGGCTTTGGTATCCTTGGTTGTAGTAGGGATGACGAAACAGTTGAAAATGTAGAAAATCTAGTTGGCGTCAGATTCAAAGTTGCTTGTAATGCAACTAGAAGCCCAAAGAAGAGGTGGGACTAACTTTCTCATATTCATTATTTCATCTATACTCAAAATTGTGGACTGCAACTATGTACCTTTGGATACCGCTCTCTGGACTGCCGATATACTTGTCTCTAACATCCCACTATTAAGCTACTACCTTGAAGTTGTTCTGACTTCATCCTCCATGAATGTGACCTCACATTCTCACCATATAATTTCCCTATCCTACAAGGCAACAGAAGTGACCAGTCTAGGTGTGAACATTGTAACTACACACAAGCATCCACCATCCTAGACAATATGGTTTGACATGGAGATCACTATTTCTCCAAGAAAAAATAGTGATGCCAGATTTCTAATTGATATACACCACCCTAGGCTAGTAAATTGATCACCTAAATACTGTAGCACATGAGCCTACATGTCAATGATGTGGTGCTCGTGTCCAATGGGGCAAGGCCTCAAGGAGCCTTTCTAACCCCAAAAACTCCTAGAAGAAACTTTTCTACCTCCTCTTGAGTCTGTCACGATACCCCATTTTGGATTTCACAACCACATCCTCTGAGAAAAACCTTTCACCATCACCATTCTTATCACCAATCTTTGAGCCATAAAAACCTTCCTCTTTGTTGTTGCTTTGGAAAAAAAAGTTTACAATATCCTTCCTAGAACCTCAACCCAAACTATCAAACCATAATCCCTCCTAAAAGAATGTCCCATGGAAAAAGAAACAACTATTTGTTATTGAGTGTTCCCAAATTTACCAATACTTTTTTCCCTAAAACTCAACATGGGCAAGGCATCTGTACGGGAACTCAACTTTTTGAATGAAAAATAGCCTACTCTAAGGCATTCTTCCATAATTAACCCTTTACAATATTGTTGTGTTAGTGACATTAAATATGTCATTTAATTTATGCTATAGTCTTGTTATTGTTCATATACTCTGAGCAAATATCTCACGGCATCAATCATCATGTTGGACCCCTAACGTGATTTTATCATCAACTTTCCAATATGTCTACCATGATCGACTTGGTCATTAGTGAGATGCATTTTCAATCATGAATGCTATAAGAAAAATGTGTATGTACTTCTTCTAAAACTTCAATATAGGAAAGATCATGAAATATATTCTCATAAAAGATCTTCTGTACTCTCTTTAAGCATGTATTTTGATTCATCCTTTTTTTCCAAGTTACCTAATATTTCTTATTAACTGCTCATGGTGTATTTCATTGTTGGTTTATGGTCTTCATGTGGATGAGTTAAAAAAATGACAGAGTTTTATATAATCATATATGGATGATTATAAAAAGTCACACTGAGTTAATTAAAATCTACAAACCACATGAACCATAAAAACACATAATTGAAATTCTCAGGCCATCAGGCCTTTTGGGATAAAATGTGTGCTCACACCATCTGTCCCCTCCTTCTGTGAATTCATTCTCTAGTTTATGTGGTGAACTTCTTCCATGGACGGGACATCCATATTGACTCTCATCTAGTCAGCATTAAGGCTTCTGAACAAACCTGGGTACAAGTCATATTCACTTCTCCTCTCGTCTCTAGTATCTTAAAGGACATTTGGATATGGTACATGACCAAGTTCATTAGTTCTCATTCATTCTATATTTACTTACACATTTCAGTTTCTTTTGACACAACTGTGTATTTGTTTTTTATCAGGACTTGTCTCCATGTCTTGTGTTTATTAGAGTATAGGAGATGAGATCATTAAATACAAATGACGAATGTTGTTTGGCATCAGTATTTCATGCCACTGCTTCTATGTACTTATTTTGATTCCTATTTGGCATCGATTTTTTTGCCACTACTTTCAACACTTGGTTGTTTGATCAACCTATCCAGATAACAAACAAGTCTAGGGAACCTACTAAAAAACCTCCTTTGAAGAGCACTAGTGAGTGGGGTTAAAATAATTGTCCTGACAATGGAAATTTGGATGGCATTGTCTCTCGTTTTGCAGCTATACATAGATGTTGAGGAAAGAAAGATGAGTTAAATGGAAACATTCAATGATAAGAATGTCTAATTTATCTTGGAGAATTGTTCTTATAGAGACTAAGGTGATCAAGTAAGTCGGGTATTTACAAATTATTTTGTTTGGAAAATTATTAACCCCTGAGAACCAAAATTAGCACAATGGTATGCCCTCACTATCCATTCACCTCAACATAAAATATGATGCTCCCTAATACATAAGCATCTGCTATATAATAGGGTGTCAATCTATAATATTTTGGACCTATTGGTCTATCAAAACTGTAGTTTTCTATAATAGCATGCTCATCTCATAGAAAGTGAAAGACAGGAGATGAGTATGCCACTTGCTGAACTTGGTAGTACTCTCCCATTTTTATTATACAGGGGACCTCAACCAACCATCATAAACAATATCAGGTACTTGATATTAGTGAATGTTTGACAAATTTCTGTCTTGTCTAGCTCATTATTCCATATCACATTTTAGGTTCGGGTTATCTGCTTTGGATTGTATTGGTTTAGGCTGGGCAAATAGCTATTTATTTCTATTTTGTTTAGGATGTCCCCCTATTGAACTATCTTGGAGCAGTATTGTGCAATAAATTTGTACTCTAAAGAAATGGCCTAGGGAGCACTTCTTGTGTTAATTTCTGTTGGTACTTTTCTGCATTTTTCATGTCATGTAGCATGTAGTTATGTAAAGAACTAGCATGCCCTCTCAAGCCAATAAAAGTCCTTCTAGCATCAATGATATGCCCAGTCTTACAGTAAAGGTCGACAAGAGAAGTGCAGACAATCTGGTTAGAATCCAAGCCAGTAATGTTGCCAAGCACAAATAGATGTTCATCAAGCATGACAAAACAAACATTCACACAAACACTTAAAATGCGATGTCTAAGTCCAAATTTATTAACAATCTATTCATTGTAAAGTGGTTAGTGATAAATGTCGAGCTCAGTGACAGAATCACTGCCTTAGTTGTACTTCTACTGGTACCAGTGGAGACACCATATAGATTGCTATGATGTGGTGGGTACATGGCCATCATGAGAGGGTATTTGTACTGTAGATATAAGAATACTCAATACCTTGAGCTCGATGTAATGTGGTACACGGTATGCCTAACTTGGAAACTCTTGTTTACTTCTGCACCTTTTAAGGTGTTTATCATTGTAGCATTTTTTGATTCTGTATACACATCTTTTATTAGATTTTCTGGTTGTTTATACTTTTTCATCCTCTTATTTGCTAACAAGTTCTCACAATTATTTGGATAACAAATTCATATTTATTTTATACAGTGTCCACAGCAGCTGAACAATACATATTGCAGGTATTATGTGCTGAGGTACATGAGAGACATCGTTGATGCGAGATTTAGAAATATTCCTGAATGTGTAAGCTACTTATCATTATATTCTTTTAGTTTGTTCAAATTTCTAAATAAATTGAAAAAATAACAATATGCTGATATATTTGTCATATGATTGCAGTATTATTCAAAGTATATTAGTCATTGCTTCAACCAAGAAGAAATCGACGAGGTCCAAAATGAGTGGGAGACGTGTTCTTGAGCACACATAAGATTATGTGACATGTGGGGAAGACATTTGTTCTTTAGCACAGACCAATGTGTGGAACTTTTTTAGTTAGTTTTTAGTTCAATTCTAGAGTGGATACTCAGTACTTTGTATTATTGAATCTTTGTATGGATGATTGAATATTAATTAAATTCAATACGAGTTTCTTTCAAGGTTTGATGGAAATTTTGTTCAATTATGTTCTTGTTTGTGAAATGAAAAAATTATAATTGCATATTTATTATAATTTATTAATAATATGGTTAATTTGATCAATAAAATTGGTTCCATATATGACCTGTCAAACTCTAATCAAAGACAATAGTTAATGATATGTTGTAAAATGTGTGATTTGTAAAATGTGTGATACTACAACAAACAACACATGTTGTGTTATCCACACCTAACACAACATGTGTGTTTGGAAAAAAGATACCTATTACAATAGGTGTTTCTAGTGAACTACAACATGCATAACCTGTTTTATAAAATGCATATATTATAATAGACACACAACATGTTGTATAAACAACCCTATTACAACGGTTGAATGTATGGAAAGACAACATGCTTCAACTGTTGTATAAACATGTATATTACAACATGTGCACTACATGTTATAATAAACATCCCTATTACAACGGGTGTGTTTAGTGAAAAATAACATGCTTCAACTATTGTATAATATATATTATAACGGGCGTATCACATGTTGTAAAAAACACCCCTATTACAACGGGTGTGTTTATTGAAAGACAACGTGGTTCAACTTTTGTATAATATATATTACAACAGATGCACCACATGTTGTTTAAAATACCCATATTACAACATGCCATTCATTAAAAGACAACATGTTTTAACTGTTGTATAAAATACATGTATAACAACATGCGATCACATGTTTTTATAAAGCACCCCCCATAAGACTGCACGATCTAATACAACTGTTAACACCTGTTGTAAAATGAAAAAATGAACTATTGTAAAAAGCTATTTCTGTAGTAGTGCATGCACATTTAGTGCACGCCTTGGTCTTTGAGCATCACTGATAGCCTTGTTAGTAAGCACATTTAATTGGTTAGTAATACTAAAGGTCAATTGTGAATAGGTGAATTCATAAGAATGTATATTAATTAAATTGGGAGTGAGGCTTAATACCTTGAATTCATCGATATTTATCTTAGCAACAAATGCCTCCCAGACCTTTGGGTCTAGGTAGTTCTATTGCTTAGTGGATGACTTGTTCCTATTCTCAACATCTCGTATGTATAGTCGGGTGAGATTTGTCATATAGTTCCTTAGGACCCTCCCACAATGCCGCATCACCTTTTTACGATGTATGCGTTCATCCAATTCAAATATACTCTACAAAATTTTATATATTTAATGGACTAGTATCCTAAAATTAGTATTCTGACTCACACATAGTTCTTTCCATACTAAATATTTCCTATCTTTAGGAACTTTATGCCAAGATTCTAAATTAGGAGTACAATGGATACAAGTAAGAACCCCAAGATATGAAATAAATGAGTTGCAATTCACTCCAACTCGATTTCCTACATGATCAAAATCCGCAGCCAGTTTTGGTCCATTGCCCCTTTGTTGTAGTAACTTGTTCATCATAGTGATGCCCCTCACCTTTTCATTTTTTTTGGATGCTCATCAAGTGCCACAACGTTTTAGGGGGCACATCCTCAACCTAAAAATTGACAAAAAAAACACTTATAGGATATAACTTAAATGGACATATAGATAGAAATATAAGGTATATCTTAAAACTTACATTGTGAGATGGTGCCACATCGATATCCTCACCCTCACGGTAATCATCATCATGATCATCATACTCATGGCCAGCCATCAGAAGTGTCATTAAAAAAAGCATACCTTTAACATTTAACATAACTAGAAATAAACTCTGGGGTGCAACAATTTGGAATGGACATCCATGATCTATCCATTCTATGTTCAAAAAGAAAACAAGTATATATTAGGGTTTAGGGATTACATATTAAGTTAAGGGTTTAACATTAAAAGATTAGGGTTTTGGGTTAAAAGATTTAAAGATTAGGGTTTAGTGTTAAAAGATTAGGGTTTAGGGTTAAATGATTTAAAGATTAGGGTTTAGTGTTAAAAGATCAGGGTTTAGGGTTAAAAGATTAGATTCTAGGGTCTTATATATATATAATAAATGTGTACCACCTATCCCATTCATGAATACTGAATCTCACTAGTAAGTGTATAATGTGTATTGGGTTTTCAAGAAAATTTCGACATCATTTCCCCGTTGTTCTCTAAGTACACTGATGTGCATGGGAGCATGCCCACCAACATATGTACTTAGAGAACAAACATGCAAGTGCTGACGAAACATCATGAAAATTGAATATACATTATAAACTTACATCCTAAGTGAGATTAAGTGTTCAAGAACAGTCCCAAAATGGGGACTATCAAAGATTTACTCCTAATGAGTAAATCTTAGACGGGTTTCTAGGCCATAATACAATGTTGTCATTTATATACTTATGATCTTAGTGTCATCTAACACTTTAGCTTGCTCTGAATATAGGAGTCAATCTATGATTCTATATTATGAGGGTTTGTGGACCAGGTTCATGTATTGTCTGTTGTATAGATTGCTTCACCAACATTTAATCATTATCAAATACTATTAAATAGAAAATGTAAGTATATCATCATCATTTAGCATTATCAAAACATAAATAAATATCAAATAGAAGACTAACATCATTTGTACAAAATATTTTTGTGGGATCCAATATAAGGTTGCCAGGGCACACACATATATATAAGGTTTATCCAGGCTACAAGTTAAAATTAAGCATTTTATCTTTGTCATATATTATTAACAACCAAGCCAAGAATCAATTCTATTAAATAATCATTAAAAGTTTATAGGAATTATTTGTTAACATATCTTAAGGATGAATTGAGGATGCAAACCTAACCAATTGGGATATTTACCTCTATCTGTGACAATGACAGCAGTGGCGGTGCCCTGGGTGTACTGGAAGCCCTAGATGTGGTTGGCTCCGACGGACTGCCATGGTGATGAGCAGCAGTAAGAGACCAAGAGAAGTAGTAGGCAACGATAGTGGTGAGATCTGGCTCCTGCTGCTGGCACTGGCTCTGGCTCTAGCAGTAGGACTGCTAGCGCTGCCTTCTAGCGGGTGGAGGACAGGACCGACAGAGAAGAGGACCGGCTGGAGGAGAGGATCGGCGGTGGCGGCGGAGAAGAGGACCAGTGGCGGCGGCTCTAGATGGAGGAGAAGAGTAGCAGAGGCTCTGGATGGAGGAGAAGAGCAGTAGCAGCTGGCTGGAGGAAGAGCGGCAGTGGCGACACTCAGTCGGCTGGTAGAAGAAGACCAACTGGAGGAAGAAGAGAGACAGAGGAAAATTTCCAGGCCTAGCTAGCTCAGTCGGGAATGAATCAGAGAAGGGGAAGAATCTGGTTCATGCGGATACTATTAAGTTAACTTTGGTCATTAATTATTAAAAAAAATCGACGCCTAACACCAATAGGCGTCGGTCACACATGAAAACTGACACCTATCTGCAACTATAAATAAAAAAATTTGCACCCGGTGAGGGTATTTTGTCATCAGTTTCTCGATACAACAATCGACGTCTATCCACATAACCTGACAAATTTTTTTAGTTACAATCATAATTGTTGGTTGCCAACTAAAAACTGACGCCGAATAGGTAAATTGAGGGGGAAATATTTTCATAGGCACAATGTGTGAACACACATCCTCGTCAGTTCTTTGGTAAAAACTGATGACATATGAGGTGATAAATTTTACCTCGTGAAGAATATTTAGTTATCAGTTCCTTGTCAAAATCTGACGACTACTTAGGGATAAAATTTTCACAAAGACTTGGCATGAAACATATGTTGTCGATTTTAGTACAACCGGTGCCGAATTGAAAATTTTGGAAGTAAATTTTTTTGCCTGGAAAATTATATTTCGTGGGTGATTTTGGATGTCAGTTTTTATGTCAACAAACCGACGTTAAAGAAAAAGCGATACCCGTGTCTTTTGTGAATCGGTCGGCCTTCACAAATAGGTGACAATTGTCTCTTTAGCCGACGTCGTAGTATAGTGGCGTCGATTTTTTTATTTTAACCGATGCCATCAAATGTGACGTTATATGTCATTTCTGTACTAGTGTATGTGTATTGTTGTGTACTATTATGTTACACATGTGTACTATCATCTGTACTGCTATGTGTATTGTTGTGTTCTGTTTTGTGTACTCATGTGTATTTCTATGTGTAAATTTCTTTATATATTTGTGTACTATTGTGTACACATGTATACTATTATGTGTACTGTTATATACTATTTTGTGTATACATGTGTACTATTGTGTACACATACGTGAACTGTTGTATAGTGATGTGTGCGCATTTGTACTTACATTTTTATTTTTGTGTAGATATATTTACTGTCATGAGTACACATGCGTATTGCTAATTGTATTGTTTGTATACATGTGTACTATTATGTGTACACATATTTTCTGCTACATGCATTGCTGTATATTATTGTGTGTACAAATGTGTATGCATGTGTAGAACTATATGTAATGTTGTGTATTGTTATGTGTATACATACTATTTCTATGTATACATGTGTATTTCTGTGTACTCCTACGTTAAGATATGTGTATCTCTATAGATTAAGATTTATTTTAAAATATACTTTATTTTACAGAATTGTTAGAAATGAATTCTCCTACAATTGAGGTCATAGTTAAGTGGCATATGTCAAATCATTTCTTGAATCATGTAACATGCATTCATACAATGCATTGCTTCTCAGCTTCAACTAATATCATCTATCATTTTCAGTTAAGATGTACTATTGATCGCAACAGAGAAAGGTAGAAGAAACATGGCTGGATGAGGTTTGAGATACATTAATCCCCTTACACCCCAATGCATGCCACCGTATGTATGACCACCCCAATTTCTATATACTTTCTTTAATGACATTCCCAGATATGAATGCACTCATATCTAAAGATGTCAAAAGGGAAAATATAAGAGATTGTGGTAGTCAACTAAATTATGAAAAGGAGCTAGATATTATTTCACAAGCATCATTAAATAGTCACACAAATCAACATTCATTGAGGTTAAAAGTCATACATCTAATTCAATAGAGAGATATGAATAGTTCTAAGGAAAGAAAATACACAGGAGATAATTCTTCCTATACATCATCTAATTGGAAAATAAATAACTATCTAATAGAAATAAAGATAAGAAATAGCAGTCTAGCTAGCTATCCTCCATGAGCTATTATTTAGTAACTTCTGGTACTTAGAGATGCATAAATTGTTCCTTGCACCTAGAAAATATGAGAAACATAAAACATCAACACAAGGTTGGTACGTGGTTAAAAGTATAGTAATATGATTGCATATTTGAAAATACTTGAAGAAATAAGAAATAAAAAGAAAACCATTACTTAAGACGGATAATCAGGTAAGCACATATTTTAGACATATTATTAGATGTAGTTGTACTACTATTTCAATCATCACTTTATCATACATCCAATATGGGCAAACTACTTCATCGTACATCTAGCATGGGGAATTCTTCATAAATCCATACTAGGAAATATATCATACATCCACACTGGACTATCTCCCATTTGTGCTTCCTTAGTAACTACAACTCATCGAAATGTTATTTTGTGTACTATTAAGTCTTGCCAAAGCATATAAAACTAATAATCATCCAACAAAGTATAAGCAAATAGATTCACCCAGGGTACATCATATCTTATGCAACCATAAAAAACTAGTCTTATACTTAATAAATACCACATATCTGATTTGATTAGATCTGGAATCCAAGTGTCTAGAGGAACAGTAAATAGATCACCCTGAAAGGAATCGAGGGTATACTGTTACTATAGGTTCATATGACCCATGACTAAGGTTTTTTCTTTAAATGTGATTACTTTCATCTTCTCATGATTAGATCAGGGATTATCCATGACTTTTATCTTGTTTTGGAGTCATAAGATCAAATCTCAAAATTAAGGTCTCAACTTATTTTAATGATACCTCTTATTATCCAAAAAGGAAACATCCACCAATAGGATTTCTATTATGGTTTAGATCATTATGGATTTCCCTATAGGATTCACATGATCTAAGGAATCAGAGTTGGATTTAGGGTTTCAGGGTTGGTCATGATCATAAGGGGTCATGAAGAAAATTAGGGTTTAGCATATGATTGTATGAAGTATATATATGTAGAGAGAGAAACTAGAATTTAGTGTTTTTCATAATTATCGATTCAAATATCCTTATTTGATTACAATTTTGAACCAAGTGAGGATCAGGGACTCTATTAGGGTGTGGTTATCTCAAAAGGTCAAGTTGCATCAATTACTAACCAATATTACATAATTATGATACTTAAACTTTAAGATAGTATTTTTAGAAAATGATTCAGATCTAGCTCCTAAGGATATTTTATTTTAATAGCTTGCATTGATATGATGAAAATCATATATAGGTTTGCTATTTTCTGATACTCCTAGCATTTTCTGCAATTTTTCTAAGATAAAATGCTTTTTGTAAATAAAAAGGTACAAAAGGACTTACATTGCAGCCCACGATTGGTCCGTGCGTGCAAATCTCCTTTTTTTTATCCACGCTAACCTCGACTTTCCTTGCTAACGTGGTGCGTTGGGATTGGCTGGCAACTTCTTGGTTCACTGGATCTGGACCGGGTTCTTCTTCGTGGACTGGTGGTCGAATTCCCTCTCTTCCTCTGGCCCTCGTGCGAGGTCATGAACCCACGGTGTAGAGGCTTGTCAGAGCCAAGGCACTTGGGGCAGGAGCCTTCAACACGGGCAGGGAAAGTGCCACTTATGGTTGCCTAGACGTTGTGAGGTAGTGGAGGGTCAGATTTGGAGGAAGGGGACGAGGGGAAGAAATGCCCATGGTGGGTAGTGCGACGGCGCCGAGGTCTACAGTAAACCTCGAAGGATGATCGTGGTTTTAAGACCACGAGAATGTTTAGGAATAAGGAATTAAGGTAAAGGGAGGTGGTGGCCACTCCTTGGGGTCTTTATATAGGGGTTTGGGTAGGTTTAGGGTTAGGTCGGGTCTAGGGTTCGTTGGCCTCCACCGGAGTGAGAATGAAGAAGATAAGGGAGTTGGTTCTCCCTACTCCTAGGGTGAGGGGGCTTGATATAGGGTTTTTGAGCTCGTTTTTATGAGATAAAATTATCTATTCAGAAGAATCTTTGAGATTAGGAGTAAGGCGGTGACTCGTTGAAGATTGGATTTGTTCTCACCTCCCCGCCCTTTTCCGGAGGTAGATGATGAGTTCAAAGTCGTTGGATCCTCAATAATCTGTGATTAAAGGGATCGGGTAGCCATGATGCATGCATGCATCAAGTGACCCATGTCCTTGTATGGGGGGGTGTGACATCAAATGTCACGAATTTGATCAATTAAATCTGACATACTTAGGTCATTGGATAAATAAATGGTATTATATGCATCTAATTTAAAAAACTCATAACTCCTAATTGGTTCCTCCAATTGTAACGAAATTTTAGGTGGAGCTTCATGATTTCATTACCCAACTATGGTACAAAATTAAGGGTCACACTCTACATTTTGACTATATACCCTAATACATGTATTCCATCTACTATGAAATATGGTTTGAATTTTTAATGAAAATGACTATAACTTTTAGTCTACTAAGAATGGAATATGGTTGAGGGTATAATTGGAAATAATAGAATTACAAACGAGAGAAAATATAAGTAAAAACTCACTTTATCACATTCTCCCCTCCTTTTAATAATTTTGTCCCCAAAATTCAAGAAGCTTAAAAGATATGTGGATATTTCTGCTTGACTTCAGACTTGAGCTCCTAGGTGGCATCGATCTGATCATGTTGGCTCCAGAGAACTTTCACCATATCTATATGCCGATTACTATGAAGCTTCTTTGTCTTGAAATCAAGAATTTTGACTGTGGACTTAGCATATGGCAAATCATCTTTCAACTCGAGAGGAACTTGTCAGAATATGACTGGGAACTTTGACATAAGGCTTCATATTTGATACATGAAATACATCATGCATGGCATTATACTGAGGTGGTACAGAAAGATGATAAGCACATTCACCAACTCTTTCTAGGACCTCAAAGGGTCCCATGTAGCAAGGGCTAAGCTTCCCCTTGTTCTTGGCCTAGGCTCAAATAGGTCAGATTTTTAGAAAGACGTGATCACCTTCCTTCATCTGACATTCCTGCCGGTGAGCATCTGCATAAGATTTATGTCTATCCTGTGCCCATTTCATCCTTTTCCTGATTAGTGCAACTTTTTCGGTATACAACTGTATCTCCTCAGATTTCTTCAAGGTGTGTTTCCCGACGTCATCCCAATGTAGTAGAGATCTGCACAGTCGGCCATAGAGAGCTTCATAAGAAGGCATCCCAATACTCACTTGATAGATATTATTATATGCAAACGTAGCTAAAGGCAAATAGTGGTCCCACGAGCCTTCCCAATCAAGAACATAAGCTTGCAAAAGATCTTCCCAAATCTATATTGTGCGCTCTGACTGTCTGTCTATCTACGGATGGTAGGTTGTACTATAGTTTAGTTTGGTGTGCAGTTCTTCTTAAACCTATTTCCACAGCTTTGAGGTGAACTTAGGGTCCCTGTTTGAGACAATGGATGTTGGAACTCCATGTAGACGTACTATCTCCCATACATAGAGGTTGTCTAGTCTTCTGAAACTTTTGTTATAGTCTTCACAGGGAGGAAGTGAGCTGACTTTGTGAGACGATCCATTAGAACCCATGCATCATCGTACCCCTTTCTGGTCCTCGGCAATCCTACCACGAAATCCATGGTGATGTGTTCCCATTTCCATTTCAGGATTTCCAAGGGTTGTAGTAGACCACCTGGCCTCTGGTGTTCTTCCTTGATTCTCTAGCATGTCAGACATCTTGACACAAATTCAACAATATCATGCTTCATGCCTCTCCACCAGAACTAGCACTGTAGGTCTTTATACATCTTAGTTGTGCTGGGCTGAACTGTGTACTTTGACTCATGTGCCTCACTAAGAATCTTTGTCTTCACATCTGACTGCTCAGGAACCCACATATGATTCTAGTATCGAAGACCACTATTGAGACCCATAGATAGGTGAGTTTAAGGCTTTGATAGGAGAGATGAGAGCTCTACCAGATCAAGACTAACTTTCTATGCTTCAAGAAGTTCAGAATGCATGTCAGACATGATAGAAATATTGTTGACATGGACTGTGGCTTCCAACCTACAATATCCTCCATATTCCTCCACTCAGGAACATACAAGGATGCACATACTACTCTTTTCTTGCTAATGGCATCTACGACTACATTTGCCTTTACAGGATGATAGCCAATAGTGAAACCATAGTCTTTCAGATATTCAATCCATCGACGTTGACATAGGTTCAGGTCCTTCTAAGTCAAGATGTACTTTAGGCTCTTGTGGTCAGTGAAGATATCAAATGTCACCCCATACAAGTAGTGCCTCCAGATTTTAAGAGCATGAATGATTGCAACTAGTTCTAAATCATGTGTGGGATAGTTAAGTTCATTGGGTTTTAGCTGTCTGGATCCAAAGGCCACCACTTTTCATTCTATTGCAGAACATATCCTAACCCATTTCTTGAAGCATAAATGAAGATTACAAACCCTTCATTACCAGAAGGTAGGACTAGAACATGAGCCGACGTCAACTTCTACTTTAATTCCTAGAAACTGGATTCGCAAGCAGCTGACCATATAAAGTGCTCGTCCTTACAAGTAAGCTTAGTCAAAAGAAGTGCCACATTGGAGAAATTAGGAATGAAGCGACGATAATATTCGACTAAACCCAAGAAGTTCCAGATTTTAGAAGGATTTCAAGGAGGTTGCCAATCAAGTAAAACATACACTTTGGTAGGATCAACATATAGAAATGACACGTCCAAGAAACATGACTTTATCAATCTAGAATTTACATTTAGAAAATTTGCCATAGAATTTTTGGGCTCAGAGGATTTTAAGAATTGCCTTCAAGTTCTCATAATGTTTTTCCATGAAGTTAGAATGAATCAAGATGCCATCGATGAAGATTACAACAAATTCATCAAGATAAGGTTGGAAGACTTCATTAGATTCATGAATATGCCAGGTGTGTTGGTCAACCCAAATGGAATCACTAGAAACTCGTGATGCCCATAATGAGTTCAAAAACTAGTTTTAGAAATATCAAAATCTTTGACTTTAAGTTGATGGTAGCCAGAACGAAGATCAATTTTTTAGAAAAATTTGGCAGTGCGAAGCTGATCAAAGAGGTCATAAATATGAGGAATTGGGTATTTATTTTTAATAGTGGCTTGGTTCAACATGCGGTATTCAATACACATACGCATTGAATAATTTTTTTTAACAAAGAGAACAAGCGCACCCCAAGGGGAAACACTATGACGTAGAAAACGTTTGTCGAGAAGTTCTTTGTAACATCCCTGACCTGGGTTATGCTTTAACCCTAGGTTTTTTAATAAAGAAAGATGATTATATGCTTAATCTTATCTTGTGAAAAGTAATTAGGGCTCCTGAGGAACTTATGTTTCAATTTTGGTCATGTTTGAACAATGTTGAAGCAATGTTTGCTTATTTTGGACTACAGTGCAAATTACCCAAGTTGAGGGGTTAAATTGCAAATGTTGCATGATAAGATGTTCCTCATGTGTTGAAGCATCATGAGAATGAAGATGATGCAAATTTATGGCTTGTGGGAGCCTGAGAACCAAGGAAGAGTTGATAAAGCAAGGTTTGTGCATTAAAACCTAGTTTTGGTGTAAAGTGCAATTTACCCAAAAACTAGGGTGCAATATGTAAATTACCACTTCAATAAGGTCCCTAATGTTTCTTGGAATCATGTAGAGAAAATAAAATGAGAGGGCCACCTCATTCGAATTAAGTTGGAGGAGAGAGAATCTTGATATTAAAATAATCAAGATTTAATCCTAATTGAAACCCTAATTCAATTTACGGCAAAAATGAATGTATTAATTAAAGGGCTTTCAACCAAAATTAAAATGGTTGATTTCAGATATGTGTGGTCGTCGTTGTTCTTTGCAAGAGCCACGAAATATCTCAAGAAGGTGAAATTTCCACTCACCTTATTATAAGGAAAAGAAATATCCACTAAGTCATGGATATTAATATAAAAATGGTTAAGGTGCTTAATTTTCTTTTCTTTAAAATGTGGATAATTGAAGAGAATAAGAGGCCAAGAGGATATCCTCATCCCTAAGGAAGGATAGGGTTCAAGTGGCAAGGGAATTGAGGGAATAATTCCTACTTTCTCTCTCTTAATTGAATTTTTAATAAAATTCACATATAAGCTCAATTATCCATAGAATGAAAGGGAATTTCGGATTTACTTCCACCCTTTGCTTGGAAAACGACCTTGGGAGCTTGGGAGAAAGAAGATAACGACCCCCAACCTGTTGGTAAGTCCTTGAACTTCGTTCTCCTTGATTCCATGGTGGAAATAAAAAATAAATAATTGATTTCTTCTTTTCTTCACTCCATCTTCAATCCTAGCCAATCTTTTCAACCAAAAGCTTGAGTACGAGCCTAGGGGGAGTTTCAAGAGCTTCATCCACCATTTTTTCCGTGAGCTTAGAACTTTGGAGCTCAATTGGAGGTGGGTTTTATAACTTGAAACCCTAACTTTGTTATTTCCTTCAATTCCCCATCAAATAATGATCATTTCTCTATTTACAATTATTAATTTGGTTGATTGATGCAATCTCCATGGAAATCACAGAAGGTTTCATGGTTATAGAGCTTGATGATGATGACATCATCATAAGAACACACCTCCCCAAATATCTAGACCAAACAGTTTCAATCAAATGTCGAAACGGTTTGTGTTTGGGAGCAAATGGTTTCAAACCGTTTGGAATGAAACAGTTTCACTAAACCGCATAGAAGCAAACGGTTTAAGACCATTTGGTGATGTTGACCAGGGTTGACCATTTGAGGACTTGTTCATAATGATCTAGGTTAATGACCCACCAATTATTATTTATTAACTCCAATTGGTTCATGAGTTGAAGGTCCATCAATCACCTAAACCCTAATTGGGTTGAGTGCTGATTTCATAAGTGATTGAGTTTGAAATTTGGTTTGATTGACCCAAACGGTTTCAAAACCATTTGGGAATCACCCAAACGGTATCAAGACCGTTTGGGGGTCACCCAAGACCGTTTGGATATCTAGGGTTGAGTATGGTTAGGTATTTGAAGATTCAAACATATGGTATAAACCCTAATCGGCTAAGTGCTGATTTTGCAATTGAATGAGTTGATGCTTTGGGTTGCACTACTACAGAATAGGCCTTTGGCGTCAGTCGTTTAACACCCTTTGGCGACGGTTTTCCAGCGACGCCTATGTGGGTGCCGCTAAAGGTCAAACTCTTCGGCGTCGGTTTTCTAACCGACGCCTATATGACCTATAGGCGTCGGTTATATATAGTTGGCCGACGTCTATAGGGTTGGTGCCACAAAAAAGGGCACCACATAGGACACTTTCTGTGTCGGTTAACAACTGAACAACTGACGCCATAAGCCCAGATGACACGGAGAAGCACGGACGTGCTTCGTTGCACGGCCGTGTTTAGTACTATAGGCATCGGTTGTATACAAATAAGCGACGCCTTTTCCACCACGGCCGTGCTTTCCTGCACGGTCGGGTTGTTTGTCATATTAGGTGTCAGTTTTTATCAAATAACTGACGCTATAGGCCTTTGATGACGGTGTTTTATAAATAACTGACGCCTATACTTTAATTTTTTTATTATTATCAGTTTGCAGGCCTGCTGTGGCTGGTCAGTAGGATGAGAACCTACAGTTCAGTTTTCTGAACTGCAGGTTTACGACATCCATTGATATCAGCCTACAAACAGGCCACAAACCTGCAAAATCAACAAATATTTTTCACACAAGTAGATATATTCAGACATCAATTCAATTCTCACATTCACACATGTAGAAACATTCAAATACATATACAAACATTCAGAAATATTCATTTACAAAATATCATTCAGGATCGCTATCAGCATCCCAATTATATCTTACAATCGCCACTGCTTGTATGGCTTTTGCCCATTCTTCTCTTACTTCATTTAATGCTTCCATCGTATATGGAGCATGTACATTTTTAAGCGTTTACCTATAGTGTGGTCGATTTTAAACGCCTGCAAAGAGAATGATGTATATATATAAGTAATAATATAAAAATAAGATTGATATATTTCATACTAACTAATGAGACTATATATAATACCTCATGTATGGTATTAATATCCAATGCGGCATGTCGGATAATCATCTGCATAAATCACATCACATAGTATGCGCATTCCCAGCCGTTGTCTTGTGTAGCGCACTATAAATTGAAACATACAAAATATTAAAAAATACAACTAAGTACAGTTCACATAAATAATATATACATTGGAGTCGGGAACTTACTTTTACGTTCTCCCAAATTATTGGCTGGTTCTTTCTCCTTGGGACATTTCCTCCAGCATTTTTGAATGCATCTAAAACCCTACATGTTAATGTAACACAGTAAATTGCATAATTAAATAGTAATGTAATAACATATGTTAACGGATATAAAAATGAAATATTTCTCACTAGAATAATGGCATTCTCAATGTGTGTCCAATTTTAGTGTTCAATGTACTTCCCGTAGGATCTAGATAATAAACAGTGAATGTCCCGGGGACAATAACTAGTAACTCCCAATGTCTAGCGCTAGAGGTAAAAAAGTTAAAAATTAATAACTCAAAATGCACAATAAAAATGGAATTTTCTAAGTCCAAATTATAAATAAAGTAAACTTACTTGACATTGAATGGAGCTATTATTATCGTCTTCTTTTACTGACCAAAAACTGTAAAAGCATCTATACAGTATTGTTGAACACTATCAGGGTCTTTAGCTACCATACTAATCAATGATGGAATAAAAAATCCCACATGATCAAATGCAAATTGTTTGTATTGATCTTCGACTAAGTAGCTGCAAAACATGTATTACGTATGCATTAATATATAAGAAACCAGATCACCAGATCTTACACAAAGTATATGGATGTATAAACAAGATCTCACCTTATCCATGTCTCTATCATTGATGTATTCAACCAAGCATACATAAACAGCTCAATAATATCTTGTATAAATAAAGAGCTATCGTATGATTGACCTGCATAATCTGCTTCTAAAGAAACAACTATAGGGCAATGTATATTATGTGCCCGTAGCCAACATGCCATTCCCCTACAAGCAGGACCTAACGGGTATTTTAGGTCAGTTGGAACCGAACTTGGTAATGCAGGAAGTGGAGGTGGAGGCCTAGGTGCTCCGGGTGTCTTCTTTTTAACCTGTATATATAATTTCAGATCAGTTGACCTCATATATACACATTAACAATCTAAAGTAATGTAAATTTATCTTACAATTTCAGTAGTGTAGACGACATCTGCTTTGGGCCACAATATCACCCCACCTTTTGCCTCACCAAGTGTATCAATATCTGGGTGGGCATATGGAAATGCAGCTTCCCTCCAATCGGGTAATACACATATCGGGCTCACACAAATGTAGCCCTGCGGCAGTGGAGTCCCATGAAATGTTGCCCCAGGAAGGGACGGGTAATCCCGCGCGTCTGCAGCAACATAGTCTTGCATTCTTAAGCGGCATGGCTTCAATGCCTACAAATTTACGTAAAGAATGTTATACATATATACATATCATCTTGAAAACATATCATCTTGAAAAGACTAGCTACAATGTCATAAACAATACTACTTACAGGAGACGTGCTAGGCGATGGGTCTCCAGGATTACTCACAATCTATGCATCAGGAGAAGAGTGGGTCGTCATAGGCTTATTGGAAGCCTGAGATGCCTGCCACCGCACTATTTCTTCCTTAACCTTCTCAGCAACTATATCATTGACCTTCTTAGCAACTATATCCTCAACTCTCTTATTCTCCTATACATGCATAAAAGAAACATTAGCTTCTTATTATTGAATTTCCTTTTGCAGTAACATTCTAAAAAAAGAATAGGTTACCCCTTCTTGAGAAAGTCCCACTCTAGGTTTGCGCTGGGATGGCCCAAAGAATGCTTTGATGCCCACACCAGCGTCTGCACCCCTAACACGTCCAAGATGCTCTGGGTTACCCAGAGCAACTGTCAATTCATCCCTTGTGCCCTGAGGGATGAACATGCCTTGTTTCCTCTGCTCGTGCAGCTCCCGCTAATCACCATCAACAGAAATTGGTAAGTTAACACCACAAATAATCAATATTCAAACGATTGCTCTAAGAGTTGTATTTTACCATTTTCGCAGCCGCCTCAGCAGTTACGGGCTTCTTTATTTCACCCTTCTTGTTTTGCCTCCCAGCTATCCAGATATCATGGTGAGGCATGGGTGTGGCAGACTCCTGAGTAGGAGCAGACTCATGAGTAGCTGTAGACTCCGCCTGTAGTCTTTGGTGAACGCTTGCATAGCCTTTTGGACCCATAGTGTGGTCATGCACATTCAGTGCACGCCTTGCTTTTTGTGTGTCACTGAGGGCCTAGTTAGTATGCACATTAATGATTTGGTTAGTAGCACTAAATGTTAATCTTGAATAGGTGAATACAATGTATATTAATTAAATTGGGAGTGACGCCTAATACCTTGAATTCTTCAGATTTTCTTGAAGCAACAAAATTGTCCCAATCTTCTTTGTCCAAGAAGTTCCATTGTTCAAGGGCTGACTTCTTCTTCTTATCACCCTCTTTTATGTATTCTCTGTTCAGATTTGTCCTATAATTCCTAAGCATCTTTCCAGCGCGTTGCATCACACTTTTACGATGCAACTTCTCATCCAATGCAAACAGATTCTGTAAAATAGAAATGTTATTAACTAGAATCCAAAATAGAATTGCAAATAATAGAATTTGTAATCTACAAAATAGAATTGCAATTAATAATAACTCATGCATAAATCCTTTCATATCAAGTCTTTTTTCCCCTAAGGAACTTTATGTCAATTATCATACTTAACACCACAATGGCTCCGAGTGGTACACCCAAGATAGTTTACAAAATTATTGCGGTTCACTCCAATTGCATTTCCTCCATTATCAAACTCCAGAACCAATTTGGATCCACTGCCACTTAGCGCTATTAACTTCTTCAACAGAGTGATGCCCCTTTTCTTTTTAAGTGTTTGGTTCTGCGCATCAAGTTGCTCCAGTGCTTCAGTGGGTACATGTGCATCATCAACCTAAAATTTGACAAAAATAAACACACTGAATTAGCCCAATATAGAAATATAGGATATATAACATAACTAGAAGATAATGAATTTTATAGAAATACAGGATATGTTTTTAGAACTTACATTGGTATCCTCGCCATGCTCGTCATGGACAGCATGCTCATCATGGACTTCATGCTCATCATGGACATCATGCTCATCATGGTCAGCCATATGAAAATGTCATTAAAAAGGCAAACATTTAGCATTTGTATTAACTAGAAAAAAGCAAACATTTAGCATTTGTATTAACTAGAAAAAGGCAAACATTTAGCATTTTTATTAACTAGAAAAAGGCAAACATTTAGCATTTGTATAAACATACATGTCTCTAAAATTGTGATCTTTTATCAATTAACAATCCTTCATTGTGATCTCCGTGCACATATAAGTCATCATTAGCTTCAATATTTTGTGGAGTTGGCAACCCAACTGAGAATGGATTGGAGTCATCATACTTATCATAGTACTCTTCTTCATCTATAGGATCTTCAATGAACTGTCTTTTACCATGAAGAACAACCGACCATTTATCATTTGCAGGATCATCGATATAGAATATTTGTTTCGCCTGTGATGCCAATATGAATGGTTCACCCTTCTCGCCAATCTTTTCAAAGTTCACCAAAGTGAAACCCAATTCATCCACTATAACTCCTTTGGTGTTACCAACCCAATTACATTTAAAGAGCGGAATTTTGAAATCTATGTAGTCAAACTCCCAAATGTCTTCAATGACACCGTAATATGACATTTTAGCTTCACGTGGACTCTTATCCCAAATGTCTTCAATTACAATGATTGTTCACTTTCTAGGCCAACAAACACATGTGATGTCATTCTTATATATAATAAATGTGTACCACCTATCCCATCCTTGAACACCTAATCTCACTAGTAAGTGTATAATGTGTATTGGGTTTTCAAGAAAATTTCGGCAGCATTTCCCCACTGTTCTCTAAGTACATATGTACTTAGAGAACAAACGGGGAAATGCTACCGAAATTTTCTCAAAAACCCAATACACATTATACACTTACATCCTAAGTGAGATTAGGTGTTCAAGAATAGTCCCAAACCGGGGACTATCCAATATTTACTCCTAATGAGTCAATCTTGGATGGGTTTCTAGGCCAACAAACACAATAATAGATATGTACATGTTAGGGTTTCATCACAATTGATGTTAGGGTTTCATCAATGTTAGGGTTTAATCAAATCAAATTAGGATGCTAGAATGGACAAGTTTAAATCAAATTAGGGTTTAAATCAAATCAAACACGGCCGTGGCTGTGTTGTCCTACCACGGTCGTGCTGGGCAGCACGGCCGTGGTAGGCCATTCTTCTCAGTTCTCAGTGAAAGATGTAGAACACTAACTAGTCTTAGGTTTTGAAGTCAGAGCAGCAAGCAGAGCAGAGCAACGGGTGGCAAGGAAGAAGACAAGGAAGAAGGTGCTACGGCTAATACCTTGTGAGCAGCAGAGGCAAGCAAGAAGACAACGCCGCAGTAGGGCGTGAGCAGGGAGGAAGGAGCGGGTGGCAGCGGCGCAAGGAGGAAGGTGGCGGGCGGCGGAGGAGATGCAGAGCAGCAATAGGGATCGTCAGTGGCGAGCGAGAAGCAGCAGGCACCAGGCACCAGGCGGCGATTTTGGGAGAGTGGCGACGAGCAGCGCACATGAGAATCGATGAAACAGGAAGAAAGGGGGAAGAGTCGGGTGATCGGGCCTCTATTAAGTTGGTCAACGACGTCGGTTATCTACGACAACCGACGCCTATTATCTTCAGCGTCGGTTGATCGTAAAAAACCGACGTCCAATTAGACAATCTTTACCCCAAATTAATTGGCGGGAACTATTATCAGCGTCGGTTATCCGAGGATAACCGACACCGGAAGTGGAACTTTTCGTGCAAAATTTCATTTTACATAGGCGTCGGTGAATCATTAAACAACCGACACTGTATGTGACCCAGATTTTTTTCGCTCGAAAATTGGATTTCGCGGGCGCCTTTAGGCATCGGTTGGTTATACTCAGCCGACGCTGAATACAAAGCGGTACCCGTGTCTGGCTGGTCTTCGAATATAGACGTCGGTTTGCATAAATAACTGACGCCTAATATTATAGGCGTCGGTTGTCCGAAATAACCGACGCCAAGAAAAGCGACACTGAACGCTATTTCTGTAGTAGTGTTGATTGACCCAAATAGTTTCAAAACCATTTGGAGATCACCCAAACATTCTCAAGACCGTTTGGTGATCACCCAAGACCGTTTGGAGGTCTAGGGTTAAGTATGGTTGAGAAATTGAAGGTCCAAAGATATTAAGTTCATGTACAATCAATTGCTGATTTGGTGACCTATCCTAGGATCCAAACCTTAATTGAATGACATGGCTAATGATGATGTGATGGGAAAACGGTCTCAAGACCATTTGGAGGTCATCCAAACGATCCCAAGACCGTTTGGGGGTCACCTAAGACCGTTTGGAGGTCTAGGGTTGACTATGGTTAGGTGTTTGAAGATCTAAAGATACCAAGTTGATTTGCAATCAAATGATGATTTGGTGATCAATCTAGTGATCCAAACCCTAAATGGAAGACATGGATTTAAGTTATGAGATGGAAAAATGGTCTCAAGGCCATTTGCAGGTCATCCAAACGACCTCAAGACCGTTTGGGGTCAGGTCATGTTCAATTTGGATGATGGTCCAATAGTTTTAAAGTAACTAGTTACACATTGATTAATGTTGAAGGATCATCGATTCCAAACCCTAATTCAGTTGATTCAAACCCTAATTGATGATCAATTGAGGGTTAATTGAGGGTCAAATCAGTTGAAGGATGACCTAATTAAATCAATTGAAGTATGGTGATGGGTCCAGTTGAAGATTGGTTACATAAATTCAATGATTGAAGGAATCAACATTGAGAACCCCAAATTGACTTGATAGGTGGAGACCATCTTTGGTCCATGTGGTTTTGAGGAGGTTTGGACCAAACGGTCTCAAAACCGTTTGAGTCCAAATAGTCTCAAGACCGTTTGGGACCAAACGGTCTCAAGACAATTTGGGACCAAATGATCCCAAACTGTTTGAGGCCCAATCGATCTTAAGAGTGCTTTAGCAAACAGTTTCAAGTACTTGCTTTAGCAAACAGTTTCAAGTGACCACCTTTACCAAACAATTTCAAACTATTTTAAATTTGAAAGACCAAGACCGGTTGGGGCTCAAGTAGTCAAAATTAATTGAGGACTCAATTGGTTAATCCACTTGGACACCTATTGTAATTGAAGATTCAATTGGTCAAATCAATTGGATACCTTATGTAATGGAGGTCTAATATGATTGAATCTCTTGAGAATTAAGATGATGAATGATCCATTCATCTAATGATTATTAGTAATGATAATCAATGAAGGTACAAGGTTGAAATCCTAATAGTACCTAAGTGATTAGTGCCAATTAAGGGATGAACCCTAATTGCTTATAAGAATAATGACTTGGTACACTATGTTAATCATAGTTGTATGTACTTGATTGAGGGTTGATGTAACCTAATCAAGTTAAGAAGATGATAGCATGAAATTCATACATGAATATGATTCATGAGGTGATTAAGGGTATGATCCTTAAGTAAAGAGATCATGAAACCCTAATAAGGAACATAAACCCTAATTGACAGGGCTATTGAACTCTAACCCTAATTGACGACAATTCTAAATGAAACCCTAATCCAGGATGAGGATGTAACGCTAACCCAGGGTAACGATATATGAAACTCCAATTTAGGGAAATGAGATGTAAAACCCTAATTGAGGTTGATTCCATGAGAATCCCTAATTGAGATTGATTTCATGTGAATCCCTAATTGAGGTTGATTCCATGAGAATCCCTAATTGAGATTGATTTCATGTGAAACCCTGACTCTAATGAAGTATGATAGTATGTGAAACCCTAAACCCTAATAAAGGGAAATGATATGAGAGACCCTAATCCTAATAATGGGATGGTGATTAATACATTGATAAGAGAAATACCTAAAGTGATTAATTATAGATAACCTTATAGCAAACAATGCCTTAACCTGAAATGGGTCCATATCATTAAAGATAGTTGGACCATTCTTATGTGCAACATATGCACTTCATGGTAAGAGTGATAGCTTAGTGGATGAAAGGATTAAGATGGGAAATTCATTAATCCAAAATAAGTTGATAACTCAAGAATGTTGGAAGTGATGAGGAAAGTGATACATCAAAATGTGATAGATATCACTTTTAGCATCCTAGGGCTGATATATCTTGATGCACCTCAAATCCAATATACTTGGATAAGGAATACATGAAGTGTGTTATGTAAATTGTTACAATGAAATGTAATGAGTTTGATATACTTTTATAAGTATAGGCTAACATACCCTAAGAATGGGGTTAAGCCAAACTAATGAGTATGATGTAATCATATCATGATAAGGATGGGAGATGAACTCATACTTTGCATTGATAATCATTGAATGATAAATGTTAAGAGTAATAAACATGATTGATTACTGAAAATATTAATGGATCCTCCTAGAGGTGTGGAGCAATGTATTAAGGTTGATTTGATAAATATGAATTTCTAATGTGAGATGGGAAAACCCTAACCCTAAATTGGGTAATGGGACATGAAAAACCCTAATGTGATGTGAAAAGTAAGCCCTAACCTTATTGAGGGAATAGTGGTGTTACTATTGTATTAAATGAGGGAATATGTTGTTGTTGCCTAGTGAGAGGTGACAAAATGTGAATGGCCTTATGAGCCATATGGTTAGATGTTGCCTAGTAAGAGGTGACAAGATGCTTTAAGGGCTTTGTGAGCCTTGAGATTAGTTGTTACCTAATGAGAGGTTATAAGATGATTATAAAAGTCTCTTGTAAGAGATAATAATGTTCATAATGAACCAAGGAATTGGAACTTAGTAATATAATAATAATAACAAAAGGATACAATTATAATAATGGAACCTGGATTATACATGTGCAGAGAAAAGAGGAATACTTGTAATACATAAAGAATGTATTGAGCATGATTGGCATGGCCAAAGTTTAATGCTAGTAAAAGAATAAGGTGCCCAGTGCTGTGTAAACAGACATGGGATGTAATCAGGATTGGTTAGAGTCCAATGCCTAGATGTGTAATCAGGTTTGGTTAGAATCCAATACCTGGAAGAGGTGTAATGCCTGAAATCAGGATTGGTTAGAGTCCAATACCTGGCTGTGAAATCAGGATGGATTAGAGTCCAATGCCTGGCTGTGAAATCAGGATTGGTTAGAGTCCAATGCCTGGCTATGAAATCAGGATTGGTTAGAGTCCAATGCCTAGCTGTGTAATCAGGTTTGGTTAGAATCCAATACCTGGCAGAGGTGTAATGCCTGTAATTTGGGTTGGCTAATGTCCAATGTCTGGTTGTGAAATCAGGATTGGTAGTGTCCAATGCCTGGCGGTGTAATCAGGTTTGGAAGAGTCCAATACCTGGCAGAGGCTAAATGCATGTAGTGATAATACAGGATTGGTAATAACCCAATGCCTATAATGATGATTTAGGATTGGTATTAATCCAATTCCTGTATTGATGATAAATGAGTACATGGTAGATATATCTCTTTATTTGTTTAACATGTTGGCTAAGGCCAACAGAATGAAACAAGAATGTTTCATGGGTGACATAACAAGATGATGAGTGTCACAAGAAAAGTTTGATATGATCGTATAACATGTTGGATAAATGATATACATGTCATTCCTATTCCTTATTAAAAGAATAGATGATATATTGCTCTATCATAAATAGTTGCAATGCTTACAAAGTTGAGAATGCTTTAAACTTCTTAACCTCTGCTCAGTTTCATATCTTTAAATTGCAATACAATGTTTTGGCGAAGAGTTATATCTGCCGTTGGGGCAATTTACAATTGTCTCACCCCCATGGGATCCAATATTTTTAGGTGGACGCAGACAAAGAGGCAGGAAACCTTTAGCAGAGAAGGAACAACAGCAGCATCGAGGACAGCAGTAATATCTCAGGTGGAGATACTACCTGTCTAGTTGTATAGCTAGTAGTCCTATGTGTCGTCTCTGTACTCTTAGGTCCTTGGGATTTATAGATAGTGCTTTCATCATTGACTCGAGATTTTGGCTTGATGCCTCAAGGTTTTTATGCTGTCTGTATATAATGTTGAATAGGACAACTGATGTTGTAATCCTCGAAAAGAGATAGTACATGTTGTGTACTTATGGAACAGAATGTAAATATTATACTTGGTTCTTGATGAAAACGATTTCCTATGTATGGATCTCTTTGCAAAAAGTTTTAATTTTTAGTGATTTTCAGTAATCTGTTGCAAATGATTCGCTTCCGCTTAGTTAATCTCGTGTTTTGTAAGTTGGATGCCACAATTTAGTGGTATCAGGGCTCTAGGTTCGCTGAGTCTACAGAGACATAGGACTAAGGTAGTAGAGTCTATTCTAGTGTCATCCAATGTATCTGATAGTGTCTTCTACTCATATAGGAGAAGAAGAACTTGAAGATGACTGGGACACATGAGGAGTTTGCTGTAGAAAGCAGCAATGCTACACCAAGAAGAGGTGCAAGGGAGTAGGCAAGAGAGGGACAATTGCTTGAGAGTCCCCTAGCTAATCCAGCTATGAAAAGAAATCCTTCCCTAGGTATCACTGTTGGGGAACATAGGGCAACCATGATGTATTTAGTGGATTGAGTACTAGTAATACAACCTAGATTACCAGCCCCCAATGATGATGTTTTGGACATCAACATGATATGTAATCCACAACAACAGGTTGAAGCAATGGGAAATGATGAAGTTTTATACTTAGAACAAACTTGTGCTCAACCTCAGCCTATTGAATCAATAAATAATGAGGGAAGGAATAGGTTACAACTCAAAAGCAGAATTTGCTATAGGTGTAGAAAGCCTGGACATATTATAAAGAATTGTCCAACAAGGAATAAGCAAGAGAGAATTGAGAAAAGGCCTATCCAACTCCAAGAACAGAGGCCTAGTAGTTCCAAAAAGGGAAAGACTTTAGTATTACCAGTAAAACCAGGACCTAGTGCACCAAGGCAATGTTCATTTAGAAAGGGTAAAGAACCCTCTAGACCATACCTGGCACCCAGAATTTGCTATCTATGTAGACAGGTAGGACATCTGGAAAGAGATTGCTTAGCCAGAAATGTTATGGTGAATCAACCTCTGAGGCAGAATCATCCTAAGGCAGTGAATAATCCACGAATCATGACAGGTTAGACAAAATAATGTCATTCTTATATGTCTTTTTATGATTTCCTGGATTAAATTGAGAAAGTAATTGATTGAACTTTCCTTGATTAGTCCTATGAGGACTTATATTTTGCATAATAAACATCATAGGTGTTTTATGTTGTTCTTACCTCTATTGGAAAAGAGGATGTATTGAAGAGATGCCTGGATAAAATCCAGTAATGTTAAATTTTATACTTGTGATAATATGAAAAGGAAGGAATATGATAGTATAAAAGTGCATACTACTTAATCTCAGTATTTATATACCCTGGCCAGGTATACAATTATTGGTGATAAAGTGAGTATGGAAACTCTTAGATTGTTATCTTTTTGATTGCTCTGATCAAGTAGTCATTCTGAGACAATCTAATGAGTATCGTGAAATAAGAAATATGGGATTAATAAATGTGTCCTATCCTAAGCATAAGAAAGAGAAATATGAGATAACCTCAGATGAGCATGTTTGTATGAGGAATTAAAAGTATACTCCTCATAAGATAACAATGGGAATAAGGGAGGTGAACCCTATCCAATAAAGTTGTAAGAATAATAAAGATCCTCCCCATAATGTGGAAATGTGATGAGATCTTAAGATGATCAGAAACATGTTAGATGATAATAAAGAAAGAAATAATGTCATGTAATCATCCTTATAATTCCTATGCTAGGGAAAGGAACCTAGGATGAGATAAAGAGTAAATGTTTCATGAATGGTTGAAAATACATGAAATATGATTCCTTGTTCTCTTTCCTTTCAAGGACATGGCAATCAAGTGGGTCATATGACACTTGATGTGCATAATACAAAGATGTTTATGTGATGGATACTTAGAAAGGTATCAGTTTATCTTAGGCTTTGGCTCCAAGATGAAGATATATGTAATAAGTAATGTTCCAAGATGAAAGGAAGATAAAGATGTCATGTGTCTTCAACACATGTGATAGGTACCAAGGTAAGAAATTCTGGTATCTGAGATATATCAGGCTATTTTATGATGGTTTCCTGAAAGGGGTAACTGTGAAATCAGTCCAGTTACCTAATATAGTATGAACATCACATGTTAGGGGTTTATGTTTTTCATAAACATAACAATTGAAGATATCCTTGAGAAAAGTTCTTGGTTGATATGTAACCTCTTCTTATGGTAAGAAAATGCACCACTAATGAGATAATTAGTGCATGTAATAAGGAAAGCTTGTGCTGTGTCATTAGGTAAGGTGACACAATTAAAGCATAAAAAGACTTATATTCCCAAACGTATGACATAATATAATGGTGAATCTTGTATGAGAAAGGCTGAATTAATTAAGGAACATGGGAGTATATGTTCCATGTGAATCATTCCATGATAAAATTGTATGGAATAACTTTGTATTGATCAAAACTCTATGGTGTCTCCATAATAATGAGGTGTTATGTGAGTACATGATGATATTATGCATGAATAATAACATTTTTCCTTTATCTGGTATTTCGGGGATGAAATCCATATAAGGGGTGGATAATTTGTAACATACCAGACCTGGGTTATGCTTTAACCCTAGGTGTTTTAATAAAGAAAGATGATTATATGCTTAATCTTATGTTGTGAAAAGTAATTAGGGCTCCTGAGGAACTTATGTTTCAATTTTGGTCCTATTTGAACAATGTTGAAGCAATGTTTGCTTATTTTGGACTAAAGTGCAAATTACCCAAGTTGAGGGGTTAAATTGCAAATGTTGCATGATAAGATGTTCCTCATGTGTTGAAGCATCATGAGAATGAAGATGATGCAGAGGTATGGCTTGTGGTAGCCTGAGAACTAAGGAAGAGTTGATAAAGCAAGGTTTGTGCATTAAAACCTAGTTTTGGTGTAAAGTGCAATTTACCCAAAACCTAGGGTGCAATATGTAAATTACCACTTCAATAAGGTCCCTAATGTGTCTTGGCATCATGTAGATAAAATAAAATGAGAGGGGTGCCTCATTTGAATTAAGTTGGAGGAGAGAGAATCTTGATATTAAAATAATCAAGATTTAATGCTAATTGAAACCCTAATTCAATTTAGGGCAAAAATGAATGTATTAATTAAAGGGATTTCAAAAAAAATTAAAATGGTTGAGTTCAGATATGTGTGGTCGTCCTTGTGCTTTGCAAGATCCATGAAATATCTCAAGGAGGTGAAATTTCCACTCACCTTATTATAAGGAAAAGAAATATCCACCAAGTCATGGATATTAATATAAAAATGGTTAAGGTGCTTAATTTGCTTTTCTTTAAAATGTGGATAATTGAAGGGAATAAGAGTCCAAGAGGATATCCTCGTCCCTAAGGAAGGAGAGGGGTCAAGTGGCAAGGGAATTGAGGGAATAATTCCTACTTTCTCTCTCCTAATTGATTTTTTAATAAAATTCACATATAAGCTCAATTATCCATAGAATGAAAGGGAATTTCGGATTTACTTCCACCCTTTGCTTGGAAAATGACCTTGGGAGCTTGGGAGCAAGAAGAGAATGACCCACAACCTGTTGGTAAGTCCTTGACCTTCGTTCTCTTTGATTCCATGGTGGAAATCGAAAATAAATCATTACCAACCTGTTGGTAAGTCCTTGACCTGTTGGTTGAGTGCTGATTTCATAAGTGATTGAGTTTGAAATTTGGGTTGATTAACCAAAACAATTTCAAAACCATTTGGGAATCACCCAAACGGTCTCAAGACCGTTTGGTGGTCACCCAAGACCATTTGGAGGTCTAGGGTTGAGTATGGTTAGGTATTTGAAGATTCAAACATATGGTATAAACCCAAATCGGCTAAGTGGTGATTTTGCAATTGAATGAGTTGATGCTTTGGGTTGATTGACCCAAATGGTTTCAAAACCGTTTGGGGATCACCCAAACAGTCTCAAGACCGTTTGGTGATCACCCAAGACCGTTTGGAGGTCTAGGGTTAAGTATGGTTGAGCAATTGAAGGTCCAAAGATATTAAGTTGATGTACAATCAATTGCTAATTTGGTGACCAATCCTAGGATCCAAACCTTAATTGAATGACATGGCTAATGATGATGTGATGGGCAAACGGTCTCAAGACCGTTTGGAGGTCATCCAAATGATCCCAAGACCGTTTGGGGGTCACCCAAGACCGTTTGGAGGTCTAGGGTTGACTATGGTTAGGTGTTTGAAGATCTAAAGATACCAAGTTGATTTGCAATCAAATGCTGATTTGGTGATCAATCTAGTGATCCAAACCCTAAATGGATGACATGGATTTGAGTGATGAGATAGGAAAACGGTCTCAAGACCATTTGGAGGTCATCCAAATGACCTCAAGACCGTTTGGGGTCAGGTCATATTCAATTTGGATGATGGTCCAATAGTTTTAAAGTAACTAGTTACACATTGATTAATGTTGAAGGATCATCGATTCCAAACCCTAATTCAGTTGATTCAAACCCTAATTGATAATCAATTGAGGGTTAATTGAGGGTCAAATCAGTTGAAGGTTCACCTAATTAACTCAATTGAAGTATGGTGATGGGTCCAATTGAAGATTGGTTATGTAAATTCAATGATTGAAGGAATCAACATTGAGAACCCCAAATTGACTTGATAGGTTGAGACCATCTTTGGTCCATGCGGTTTTGAGGAGGTTTGGACCAAACGGTCTCAAGACCGTTTGGGACCAAATGATCCCAAACCATTTGAGGCCCAATCGATCTTAAGAGTGCTTTAGCAAACGGTTTCAAGTACTTGCTTTAGCAAACAGTTTCAAGTGACCACCTTTACCAAACGGTTTCAAGCCATTTGAAATTTGAAAGACCAAGACAATTTGGGGCTCAAGTAGTCAAAATTAATTGAGGACTCAATTGGTTAATCCACTTGGACACCTATTGTAATTGAATATTCAATTGGTCAAATCAATTGGATACCTTATGTAATGGAGGTCCAATATGATTGAATCTCTTGAGAATTAAGATGATGAATGATCCATTGATCCAATGATTATTAGTAATGATAATCAATGAAGGTACAAGGTTGAAATCCTAATAGTACCTAAGTGATTAGTGCCAATTAAGGGATGAACCCTAATTACTTATAAGAACAATGGCTTCATAGTTGTATGTACTTGATTGAGGGTTTATGTAACCTAATCAAGTTAAGAAGATGATAGCATGAAATTCATAAATGAATATGATTCATAAGGTCATTAAGGGTATGATACTTAAGTAAAGAGATCATGAAACCCTAATCAGGAACATAAACCCTAATTGACAAGGCTATTGAACTCTAACCCTAATTGAGGGAAATTCTAAATGAAACCCTAATCCAGGGTGAGGATGTAACCCTAACCCAGGGTAACGATATATGAAACTTCAATTTAGGGAAATGAGATGTAAAACCCTAATTGAGGTTGATTCCATGAGAATCCCTAATTGAGATTGATTCCATGTGAATCCCTCATTGAGGTTGATTCCATGAGAATCCCTAATTGAGATTGATTTCATGTAAAACCCTAACTCTAATAAAGTATGATAGTATGTGAAACTCTAAATCCTAATAAAGGGCGATGATATGATATACCCTAATCCTAATAATGGAATGGTGATTAATACATTGATAAGAGAAATACCTAAAGTGATTAATTATAGATAACCTTATAGCAAACAATGCCTTAACCTGAAATGGGTCCATATCATTAAAGATAGTTGGACCATTCTTATGTGTGACCTATGCACTTCATGGTAAGAGTGATAGCTTAGTGGATGAAATGATTAAGATGGGAAATTCCTTAATCCAAAATAAGTTGATAACTCAAGAAAGTTGGAAGTGATGAGGAAAGTGATACATCAAAATGTGATAGATATCACTTTTAGCATCCTAGGGCTGATATATCTTGATGCACCTCAAATCCAATATACTTGGATAAGGAATACATGAAGTGTGTTATGTAAATTGTTACAATGAAATGTAATGAGTTTGATATACTTTGATAAGTATAGGCTAACATACCCTAAGAATGGGGTTAAGCCAAACTAATGAGTATGATGTAATCATATCATGATAAGGATGGGAGATGAACTCATACTTTGCATTGATAATCATTTAATGATAAATGTTAAGAGTAATAAACATGATTGATTACTCATAATGTTAATGGATGCTCCTAGAGGTGTGGAGCAATGTATTAAGGTTGATTTGATAAATATGAAATCCTAATGTGAGATGGGAAAACCCTAACCCTAAATTGGGTAATGGGACATGAAAAACCCTAATGTGATGTGAAAAGTAAGCCCTAACCCTATTGAGGGAATAGTGGTGTTACTATTGTATTAAATGAGGGAATATGTTGTTGTTTCCTAGTGAGAGGTGACAAAATGTGAATGGCCTTGTGAGCCATATGGTTAGATGTTTCCTAGTAAGAGGTGACAAGATGCTTTAAGGGCTTTGTGAGCCATGAGATTAGTTGTTACCTAATGAGAGGTAATAAGATGATTATAAAAGTCTCTTATAAGAGATAATAATGTTCATAATGAACCAATGAATGGGAACTTAGTAATATAATAATAATAATAACAAAAGGATACAATTATAATAATGGAACCTAGATTATACATGTGCGGAGAAAAGAGGAATACTTGTAATAAATAAAGAATGTATTGAGCATGATTGGCATGGCCAAAGTTTACATTCTCTCCTTCCTCTTCCACTCATCTATAGGCATGAAACGGTTAGTGAAAAGGATTTTAAAGGCTTCCCATTCCATTTATCCACCTCTCCTCTCCTATTCCCGCCATTATTTTCCTACCAATTTTTTCCCCTCACTTAAGCAGATGGGTGGCAAATTTGACCTTCTTTTCATTGGGAGCTTCTAGGGTACATAAGGCATTTTCCACTGACACGGTCTAAGATTCCGCCTTATCCATCACCTCAGGATGGTCTTCCCCCCAAAAGGTGTCACGGTTAAGTTTTATGAAGTCTAGCACAGTCACCTCCTTCTTCCTAGAAGGGCTAGGTTTGGGGGTTCCTTTTAGGGAAATGGTTTCCATGCCCACCTATCCCTGGCCATTTTCTCAGAATAATGTTCTTTGTGAGTTTCAGGTTCCTTCCTCTTTTTAGAGGATGACTCTTCAGAGGCCTTGGAGTTACGAGTCTTCAGAGGCATCTTGAAATTAGGCAGAATATATTAGATATATCATAATCATTTTTTTCATATTGTATGTTATAATTTTTCTTTATTTGTTATTAATGATATGTATGCCATCATTTGTGGATGATACACTAAAATCCTTATCAGTCAGTCCTTAGGACTTCTAAATAGAGTGACTCTTTTCCTATCCTAATATGATAGAGATGAGAGGGAAATATATGTATAAAATAAAGATGAGGGGGGATTTTTCTATAGAAGGGGGGAGGGGTCCTTAATTAAGGTATGCCCAAAAGTAGGGAACACTTAGGGTATCGGCCAGGTACACTTATACTACCATATAGGCAGCCTCATGATTGCCAAGCTATGTGGCTCGGAGACTTTAGCCAGACCCATGGCAGATGCTATCCTAGACACCTCTGCCCTTCGTATCCCTAACTCAAGAACTACCCTAGACTCACAATAGGGTGAATGAAGTTCATGTGACCCTGATGTGTGAACATTATCTTTGACACCAACTGTGACGACCCCAATTTATGTATACTTTCCTAAATGACATTCTCATATATGTGTGCACTCATATCTAAAGATGTCAAAAGGGAAAATATAAGAGATTGTGGTAGTCAACTAAATTATGAGAAGGATCTAGATCTTCATTCATAAGCATCATTAAATAGTCACCAAAACAACATTCATTGAGGATAAAAATCATACATATTATTCAATAGAGAGAGATGAATATTTCTAAGGAAAGAAAATAAATAGGAGACAATTCTTCCTATACATCTTCTAATGGGAAAAGAAATAACTTTCTAATAGAAATTAAGATAAGAAATAACAGTCTTGCTAGCTATCCTCCATGAGCTATCATTTGGTAACTTCCGGTACTTTGAGATGCATTAATTGTTCCTTGCTCCTAGAAAATACGAGAAACATAAAACATGAACACAAGGTTGGTACGTGGTTAAAATTACAACAATATGATTGCATATTTGGAAATACATGAAGAAAAAGGAAAGAAAAGAAAACCATTACTTAAGGTGGAAAATCAGGTAAACACATTTTTTAGACATATCATTGGATGCAATTGTACACCTATTTCTATCAGCACTTTATCATACATCTAGTATGGGAAAACTACTTCATCATACATCTAGAATGGGCAATTCTTCATACATCCATACTAGGCAATATACCATACATCCATATTGGGTTATCTCCCATTTTTTCTTCCTTAGTAACTGCAACTCATCAAACTGTTCTTTTATGTTCCATTAAGTCTTGGTGAAGCATATAATACTAGTAATCATCCAACAAAGTATAAGAAAATAGATTCACCCAAGGTACATCATATCTTATGCAACCATAGAAAACTACTCTTATAATTAATAAAGATCACATACCTAATTTGATTAGATCTGGAATCCAAGAGTCTACAGGAACAATAAGATCACCCTGAAAGGAATCGAGGGTATACTGTTACTATTGGTCCATATGACACATGACTAAGGTTTGTTCTTTAAATATGATTACTTTCATCTTCTCATGATTAGATCAGGGATTATCCATGACTTTTATCTTGTTTTGGAGTCACAAGATCATATCTAGAAATTAAGGTCTCATCTTATTTTAATGATACCTCTTATTACCCAGAAAGGAAACATCCACCAATAGGCTTTCTATTATGGTTTAGATCATTATGGGTTTTCCTTTAGGATTCAAATGATCTAAGGGATCAGAGTTGGACCTAGGGTTTCAGGGTCGTCATGATCATAAGGGGTCATGCAGAAAATTAGGGTTTAGCATATAATTGTATGAAGTATACATATGTAGAGAGAGAAATTAGAATTTAGGGTTTTTCATAATTATTGAGTCAACTATCCTTATTTGATTAGGGTTTTGAACCAAATGATGATTTGGGACTCTATTAGGGTGTGGTTATCTCAAAAGGTCAAGTTGCATCAATTAATAACCAATATTACATCATTAAATTACATAATTATGATCCTTAGACTTTAAGCTAGTAATTTTGGAAAAGGAGTCAGATCTAGATCCTGAGGATATTTTATTTTGATAGCTTGCATTTTTCTGATGAAAATCATATATAGGTTTGCTATTTTCTAAAAAATAGCATTTTTTGAGATTTTTCTAAGATAAAAGATTTTCTGTAAATAAAAGGGTAACAAAAAGGCTTATGTGGCAGCCCATGATTGGTCCACGTGTGAAAATCTCCTTTTTTTTATCCATGCTGACCTCGAATTTCCTTGCTGACGTGGTGCGCCAGGATTGGCTGGCGGCTCCTCGGTTCATTGGGTCTGGAAAGGGTTCTTATTCGTGGATTGGCGGTCAGGTTTCCTCTCAGCCTCTGGCCCTCGTGCGAGATCCAGAACCCACGGCGGGGAGGCTCACCAGACCCAAGGCACTTGGGGAAGGAGGCTTCGAAGTAGACATGGAAAGTGTCACTTGTGGTTTCCTAGACGTCATGAGGTGGTGGAGGGTCAGATTTGGAGGAAGGGGCCGAGGGGAAGAAACACCCAAGGTGGGTAGTAGGGCGGCACTACAGGTCTGTAGCAGACCTCGGAGGATGATCGGGGATGTAAGACCATGAGTAGGTTCGGGAGTAAGACGTTAAGGTATAGGGAGGTGGAGATGACTCCTTGGGGGTCTTTATATAGGGGTTTAGGGCTAGGTCGGGTTTGGGGTTCATTGGCTACCGCCAGAGTGAGAATGAAGAAGATAAGGGAGCTCGTTCTCCCTAATCCTAGGGCAAGGGTACTCGAGATCGGGTTTGTTGAGCTCTTTTTCATGAGATAACATTATCTAGTCTGAAGAATCTTTGAGATTAGGAGCAAGGTGGCGGCTCGTTGAAGATTGGATATGTTCTCACCTCCTCGCCCTTTGTGGGAGGTGGATAATGGGTTCAAAGCCGTTGGATCCTCGCTGATCCGCGATCAAAGGGATCGGACGGCCATGATGCATGTGTGCATCAAGTGACCCACACCCTTGTTTGAGGGGGGTGCGCTTGACATCAAATGTCACACATTTGATCAATTAAATCTGAGAAACTTAGGTCATTGGATAAATACATGGTATTATATGTATCCATATTCAAAAACTCATAACTCCTAATTGGTTCATCCAATTGTAACCACATTTTAGGGAGAGCTTCATGATGTCATTAGCCCATTATGGTATAAAACTTAGGGTCAAACTCAACTTTTTGTTATTAGAATGGACTATGTACCCTAATACATGTGTTCCGTCTACTATGAAATTAGGGTTTAGATTTTTAATGCAAATGACTATTACTTTTAGTCTACTAAGAATGGAATATGGTTGAGGGTATAATTGGAAATAACATAATTACAAGAGAGAGAAAATATAAGTAAAAACTCACTTTATGACGGTATGCAACAAATTACGCACCTAATACCATATTACATTTTGTAAGTAGAATCTGTGTTCAATTAGTTGGCTTCCTCTGGAGGCCCTATCCAGTCGTTGCAAGGGCATTGGACATTAGTGAAGTGACAAAACCTCTTGGTGGAGACTGGATGGAAATGGAAGCAGGAGCATGACTTGACTGAGCTCCAAACATCTGACTCCCTTGTGGTAGACGTTAATTCTACAAGATCTGACTCCGCCTTCAGCTGTAGTGTGAAGCCTTCTAAGGGTCTGTTAGATGTAGGTCGCACCCTCCAGATCGGTCACCTCTTTCCACCACCAGCCCAGCGCTGACATAGCCAACGGCGAACACCGTTTCACCCTTCACTGCTCAGTGGCCACCAGAGGCTACTAAGAGCTACATAGAGTCCATCAATCCATACCATTACCAAACGACGATTAATTCCATCATATTCCGGGCCTGAGGACTTCACCTACCATCCAGAGACCCCACACAAAATACACATGATGCTAGGACGGCTGGATCCAGCCCATCCGACTTGACGCTGACAGAGGCACTGCCGCAATGGACAAGTGGGTGTATATAGGCGGCTTCTAAGGGCATGTTTGGTTATCTAGATTTTGCTGTATTGGATTGTATTTTGGACTCCAGTAAATTTTATGTTTGGTTTGCAGGATTGGAGAAATAGGGCTAATCCCGAGATTTTCAGACAGAATAGGAGTCCCGCATTTTGATCTCCATCAAAATTCTCCCAGACGTCAAAATCCATCATAGGTAAGATAACATGCACGCAAAAAAAAATCCCACACTTACAAAACCCAGCAAACCAAACATAAAATTTTATGTTGCGAGATTTTGAGAATGCAGCATTTCAACAATACAGGATGGACAAAATACAAGATTTCAGTAAATCTAGCTAACCAAACGTTCCCTAAGAGTCGCTCTATGTAGCAAACATCAGTGGGGGTCTGATGTTAGTCGGCGACAAAGGCGGATCCTCTCCTCCAGTCGTGATGGTGCCGACCGACGAGGAGGACGATCTTCCTTTTCAGTGCCCACCGAGTCAGACGATTGATGCATGGCTTGTACCAGACTGAGGAAGGGAGATCTCACATTTTGATCCCGGGGAGCGTGCGGAGGAGCGATCGTAGATAGACGGTTGCGATGACGGTGGTTCTATTGATGCAGTAGAGGGGGCTGGCCCCCTCGCCGCTGTCGTCCTATAGGGCGATGCCAACATTTTCCATCTAGGAACGTTGGTGGGTGCCCATAGAGCTTTGCGTGAAGTTATAAAAGGAGCGGAAATGTTACGATGACACGCCCTAGGCGGAACGAGTCCTAACGCGGCCTACCAACCGGTTTATTGTGGTCTCCCCGTCGGGTCCCATTTTATTTATTTTTTACCACGTGACATTGATGCACATAAAAGAACAAAAAATGAAAAATATGAATAACTTTTGATTCGTAATGAATATTTTGATAAAATAAAATCACTGGACTCGTTGTGAAAAATATAATCTAACAAAACCAATATTGATATACTTTAAAAAATATATATGTACACTTTTTTACAAATATTGGACATATTAATGTTAAGATTTGTGCTAATTTATTATTTATCCATAAAATCTAAAAAGTAGACGCATTCACACTATAATTGAGGCATTAGAATCATAATTGAATGTTATTCTACAAAAGTTAGACGCATTATGTTAAGATTTGTAGTAATTTGTTATTTATGCACACACTCTAAGAAGTACACGCATTCACACCATAATTGGACACATTCACACTATAATTGGGCGCATTCACACCATAATTGGGTGTTCTTCTACAAATATGGGGCACATTATGTTAAGATTTATGTTAATTTTCTATTTATACACAACATCTAAATTGTAGGCACATTCACACTATAAGTAGGCACATTCAATCAAAAGTGGGTGCATCAAAGATATTAGTAGGCACATTCAATCAAAAGTGAGTGCTTCAATCAAAAGTTGTTCATTCATGACAATACAAGTAGGAGCATTTACCACGCAAGTAGGAAAATTTACCATATATTGTGTTAATTTTCTATTTATGCATATAATCTAAGAAGTAGGCACATTCACACCATAATTGGCGCATTTGCACCATAAATAGGTGCATTTACACCATAATTGGGAGCATTCAATCAAAGGTGACACATTCAATCAAAAATTGTACATTCATGACAATATAAGTAGCCACATTTACCAAATAAGTAGGCGCATGTGCCAAACAAGTAGGCACATTTGTCATGCAAGTAGACACATTTGCCATAGGTGGTTGCATTCAATCAAAATTTGTGCATTCATGACAATAAAAGTAGGCACATTTACCAGATAAGTAGGCACATTTGCCACACAAGTAGGCACATTTGCTACACAAGTAGGCACATTTGCCATAAGTGGGCGCATTCGATCAAAAGTCGTGCATTCATGAATACAAGTAGGCACATTACCAGATAAGTAGGCACATTTACCACATAAGTAAGCACATTTACCAGACAAGTAGGCACAGTTTCCATACAAGTATGCACATTTACCATACATTGTGTTAATTTACAATTTATGCACATACATTAAGAAGTAGGCACATTCACACCATAATTGGGCGCATTTGCGCCTAAATTGGGCATATTTGTACCATAATTGGGCGCATTCAATAAAAAATAGGCACATTCAATCAAAAGTTGTGCGCATTTACCAGATAAGTAGGCGCATTTGTCAGACAAGTAGACACATTTGTCATGCAAGTAGGCACATTTGTCATAAGTGAGAGCATTCAATCAAAATTTGTGTATTAATGACAATACAAGTAAGACATTTACCAGATAAGTAGGTGCATTTTCCACACAAGTAGGCGCATTTGCTACACAAATAGACACATTTGTCATAAGTGGGCACATTCAATCAAAAGTCGTGCATTCATAAATACAAGTACGGACATTTACCAGATAAGTAGGCGCATTTGCCACACGAGTAGGTGCATTTATCATACAAGTATGCACATTTTCCCTACATTGTACTAGTTTGCTATTTATACACGTACTCTAAGAAGTAGGTGCATTCACACCATAATAGTCACATTCATACCATAATTGGGCGCTTTTCTACAAAAAATTAGATGCACTATGTTAGGATTTGTGCTACAAATATGCACATGGTTATTCATTTAGGAGCATGTATCATATAATTAGGTGCATTTCTCATAACAGTTAATCATATTGATGATGATGATGAGCATACAAAATAAGATTTTTGTGTTTATTTCCATATTAGACATATTAACACCATATTGGACATATTATGCTAATTTTTGGCTTATTTGTTATTTGATAATATTTTTTCTTCAAAAATATGACAATATTAGTTTTGTTCAAATGTATTTTTATAACGAATCCGGTAGATTTTGTTTTGTCAAAAAATTCATTACAGGTATTGGGAGGAGCGATTTTGTAGCGCGTCACATGCGCGTCTGTACCCGCGAGTCTCATAAATCAAACTCTAAAAAGAGGGACAAACGGTCAAGATGGGTGTTGATGGGGGTGTGGGCTGTGTGTGTTATGGATGGGGGTTTGAGACGGGTGTTGTCAATAATTTCCGGGCTTGAAATTGGGGTTATTTTCAGATAGGCTTAAAACGCAGGATCCAAATCCAGTCCCGAAAAGTAAATACTAATTTGACATGCTGAGATGAGTGCACCGACAGTCAAGTATGTTGGGCATGCATGTGTCCACCCCAAGAGACCCATTACGGCATTAACTTTTTGCTGCCACTGCTTGGGATATAAATCCCCAAGCACGCAGACGTCAAGATGTGCCGCAGCCAAGAGCCCAAGGGTAAAAGAGCAGCCGTGTATTGCCAAGACATTGGCAACCGCCGGGCAGAAGAAAAGGCCGTGTTTTACTAGTTGTTCACTGCGGAGGCGGGAGGAATTACAAAGGAAGAAGAAGATAGAAAAAGACAAGAAAGAAAAAAAAAGTATGGTACGACTGCTAAGGCCTCTAGATGTCTTCTTCGGATTATGTACACTTTGTAGAAGAGGGCGTCTTCCTGAGAAGTTGTGTGGCGGTAGAGTTATACAAATCTCCCTATTTTCATGTTTCTTCTTTTAGGTATATTATATTGGGTTGGGGGTCAAAATTCGAGACAAAAAATTGTATTTTTACTTCTTATAGTGGAATTACTTGTAGTTGGCCCCATGATTTTCCATATAAAAATCTAGTCTTTTTCTTCTCGCTATCTGTTTGCGATTATTATCTTGAGTTTATATACTCGTTGGTAATACTTTCGTATATATTTCTTTTCCATTGCATCTTCGTTGCATTATATACATGCACATATTTCCTATCAACAAGCCTATCAAGTGGTACCAGAGTCCAGATTAAGCAGATCCAGACGGGGAAGGTTGATGAAGAAATGATGGTTAAGTTGACGAGCACAAATTGACATATTTAGAAACCTAAGGTGGAAGATATTCTATATTACAAGGACTCGTATGATTTGAAAGAGGGACAAAAGTTAGGAAATGCATCTAATGCAGATTGGAAGAAACTAAATACAAAGACCGGGGAAATAATATGAAAGTGGCTTTCAGAGTTCCACCACGTCTCAGAGGAGACTAATGCTAAAGATTTGTGGGAGAAGATCGGGAAATTATATGAGCAGAAAACTGTCAAAAATAAAGTCTTTTTTATCAGAAAGTTGGTGAACTCAAAGTACTGGGATAGTACAAACATTATTGAGAACATGAATGAATTCTAAAGCCTTGTAAATGAATCGGGGTCCATGAAGATGATACCTAATGATGAACTCCATGTTCTAATTCTTTCAAGATCATTACCTAACAATCGGGAGACTCTCGTTGTGGCAATCAACAATTTTGCACAGGAAGGGAAGTTGAAACTTGATAAGGTGAAGAGCATCCTACTGAATGAAGAGAGAAGGGATCAGATGTGCACTTCAGACGAGCCTCATACGGTGACAGATCAGAGGTGTACTTCACAGAGAGTAGGGACACTGACAAAATGAGAGACCGTGGTAGATCTCAGAGCCGTGGTGAGTCCCAAGACCGTAGGAAGTCTTGTGGTATATCCAATCTTAAGAGTAAAGAATGCTTCCATTGTGGGAAGCCAAGTCATTTAAAAAAGGATTGCAACATTTGAAAAAAGAAATATGGGCCTGAAGCCCAAGACACGAAGGATGACGATAAGAATACTGCAACGACAATTTCAGAAGACATAGACGACAATGACGATGTGGTCTTGATAGTCTAGAGGTGGTGTTTGCATGCTGAGGATGATTATTCTGAGTGGGTGGTGGACACTATAGCTTATCATGCTTCACCTAGTAAGGAGTCCTTCACTTCATACAAGAAGGAAGACTTCAGGAGGGTGAAGATGGGAAATTCTAGATTCTCTACAATCATCAAGATTGGAGACATTTGTATTCAGACAAGTGTCAGTTGCATGCTCACACTCAAGGATGTTCCTCATGTTCCCGATTTGTGGCTAAGTTTGATATCTGTTTCTTTTTTTGATACAAAAGGATTTTGTTTGAACTTTGGTGGTGGCAAATGTAGAATCACAAAGGGGTCTTTAATTATAGTACGAGGTAAATTGTGTCACACATTGTACAAGACTCAAATTAAAGTTCTCAGATATATATGTAATTGAGGATCACCAGAAAGTTCTATGACATAGAGGGCTAGGACACATAAGTAAGAAAGGCCTGCAACTAATATCAAAACATGGATTGATTCCTTATGGCAATGACACCAATCTGAGCTCATGTGATTCATGTCAGACAAGAAAGAATACACACATTTCTTTCAAGACAAGATCAATGGTGAAGTCAATCTTTTGATGATGATTAATTCAGATGTATGTGGCCCATTTGAGGGGGCTTCACTGGGTGGAAAAGGGTATTTTATCACATTCATTGACAATACATCTAGGAAGGTGTGGGTCTACTTAGTGAAGACCAAGGACAAAGTATTTTGGTGTTTTCATAAATTTCATGCCTTGGTTGAGCGGGAGACAAAGAAAAAGTTGAAGTGTCTTTGCACGGACAATGCAGGAGAGTAAATCTCTAGGGAGTTCTAGAACTACTGCACGTAACATAACATATGACATGAGAAGAAAGAGACCTATACACCTCATAACAATGGTACAACTAAGAGGATGAGTCGTACCATAGTGGGGAAATTCAAATGCACGTTGAAGACTGCACAGTTGCCAAAGACATTCTGGGGTGAGGTGGTGAGTATTGGTTGCTATTTGATTAATAGATCTTCATCATTTCCTTTGGGGTTTGATATACTTGAGAAGGTATGGATAGGCAAGGATGCTTCTTATGCTCATTTGCAAGCATTTGGGTGCAGGGCTTATGGACCCATTCTAAAGAAAAAGAGGCAAAATCTGGATGATAAAGCGTCCCCATCTATGTTTCTAAGTAATGGAGATCAGTAGTTTGGCTATAGGTTATGGGACCCTATGAAAAAGACCATGATAAGACACAAAGATCTGACTTTTGGTGAGAGTTAGACAATGAGAGAGCCTGAGAGTGATGATGAAGAGGTTTCATGATCATTTTTTTGACCCTTAGGTTTCATGATCATGTGACAATTCTTCTAATAATGAATATAAGGATGCTTCATCTTCTTTACGTGTACAGTCTTTAGATGATGAAGAAGCATAGTATGATCACCCTAAGAAGCAGAGTGATAGCACATCTAGTGTTACCACTCCATATGCACGGTTGAGTGATTTATATTCATAGTTAAAGACATTTGTTCAGGGGAGAAAGACCATCACTAGACAGAGTTCAAAGAGTATTAGTTGAGGAGGTCTGACAAAGTTTACCATCCTTCATCCAGATATTTAACATCTCAGTATATTCTCCTCACTGATCAGGGGAAGTCAGATACTTTTCAGGTAACACAAACTCATAGAGACAGAGCATAGTGGCATTAGGCGATGTTGTAGGAGATGTCTCCTTACTGATCATATGACTACAATTTAGTCTCTTTTAGTTATTGCAACTTCTCACAGGTGGTATCTTTTTTAGACAGATGTAAAGGCTACTTTCAACACAATGAACTTGTAGAGACAATGTACATGCAATCTCCACAAGGTTTACAATTCCTCCAAGGCATGTCTATCATTTTTTAAGAGCCGTCTATGGGCTTAAGCAAGATCCTAGACCATGGTTTCAGTGCTTTCATCAATCTACAAAATAAGCAATAGTTATATACAGAGTAATCATGACCACTCAATGTTTGTTAGGACATTGAAGCTAGATGTCACTGCAAGATCTAGTTGTGAAGTAGAATATAGAGCTATTTCTGAAAACAAAGGATGAGATCATCAACTTGAGATGGCTTCTTTTCAACATGGGTGTTGTTAAGAATAACCACACTCCACTCTTTAGTAATAATAACAGTTCCATTTACATTGAGATAAACCCAATATTCTATGATAGAATAAAGCACATTAAGTTGGATTGTCACTTCACATGAGAAAGTTTATAGGATGGTGTCATCTACCTATATATCGTAGAAATATCAAATATTTGATGTCTTTACAAAGTCACTTCCATTGCCTACACATAACATTCTCATTTCTAAACTCATGTTGTTCAATCCATCTTGAGTTTGTGAGGGCTTGTTAGTTTCCAAGTTTGTAGAATGTATACATTAACTATCAATCAGTCTATTGATTGATTCTCAATTAATGTCAAAATTGATTGTATCTATGTTGATAGACCGTCTGTTTCTATCAAAGATTTGTTGTACTCATTATCTTTCTAAACGTTTATTTGACTTCTTCAACCCCTCTCATATCATATTTTCGAAATGGTCTCCTCCCTGATATACAGAGGCATACTCTTTGTAATACATAAAAATGAAATATACTTGTATTTCAAGTTTCATTCATTCAATCAATTGTTAACCAATGATCACTATGTGCCACTTCATGTCCCATGAGATATATGAAAACAAAATTCAAGAACAACTACTTCCAATGTGAAGTCTAGAACCATCAACTACATGTAGCTTTTATAAGGACTGGGACCTGAGATGAGATCCAATCCCTACTAAATTAAATAAAAAGGAAACATACCATATATATCAAACACCACTATAATTTTTTTGCAAAAGGGATGATAACCAATTAATTCAAAATGTACATATCATGATACCAAATGTAGCCACAGAAATATAAAATATCTAACTATTACAATGCTTGATGTTATTACTATCCTTCACCATACATGGTGGGACATAAGAAAACTAAACTAAATGTAGGATCAGTAGAGGGTCATCTAACCACCTCAAGAAAGTCTCTCAAAAGGTTCAAGTACACTTGTTGATGTCCTGGTTAAACTTGGTTAACTTCTCTTTGACCTACACTTGGGGTTGGAAGTACCCCATAAAAAATAAGAAAGGTAGACACATCAGCAAAACGTTGGTATGTGCATGCTAAATTGGATATTGAGAAACATTATAAAATGAAGGACATCAAGTAAATAAGGTTTCCCATGGAAAAGGGAAAGGAGTACCCAACTGAGCATAAAAGAATATGAATTTCAAAATAATAATCAAGATGAATACTTTCTATTAAACAAACATAAAAGTTGTTCCAGACAAGGAATGATAATTTTTTGGGCACAAAACTGAGCAACATAATATCAACGTGCATGCATGTGAGATAAACATATCACTAGAATATATATATATATATATATATATATATATATAAAACAATGGTGGACAAGGATCACAACCTTCAGACCTGATAGTGTATGGCATACAACTATCTCCTCAGTATATGTAAAAGTGGGCAAGAAACCTGTGTATGGGGCACACAACCTCCATCCAAAAAATAAACATGGTACACAACCCAAAAAAAAGTAATTCTACTCCTCTAGGGCTACTGAATCACATAATCATGCATAATGTGGAGGCAAGTAAAAGTTCATTCTTGTGAAACATAATAAATAAGATTGCCATCACATAAATAGATATAGCAAAACTTCCACCACAAAAGTGGGTAAAATTAGAGTTTCATCAAATATAAAAGTACAAGTTAGAGTCCAAAGAAATTCAACAAAGTAGGATGATCATAATATCAGAATCCAATAGGATATTTCACATGGAATAAATTCTTTGAAGAGAGAGATTATAGGCTATCAAGAGAGATAATTTGGTTTAGCTGCTCAATATAGAAAAATACGAAATGTAATTATGAGAACCCATTACACTAAACGAGATTACTCAAATCATAATACACAATCGATCTCTAATTAATCACATACCCAAAAATATGGGTAAATAAAAACCGATTTGAACATCAACACTCGCTCAGAAACATTTGCATAAGAGCCCAACATCTTTCTTGTATCCATACTATGTCAATAATTTGATACAAATAGTTCTACCGCCTTAGCAAAAAAAATATATACACAGGAGAACAATATTCTTATATGCCACACAAACAAGCATTAACATGCTAACCAAATTCCGATTCATTTGAAACACCATATACAAACTTTTCCTACCCAGACCTGAGAGTACATGGACGACTCTAGGACACACTAGACATCTAATCAACTTTCTCAAAGATTCATTACTATAGCTCCTCTTTACTTCCACGGTTCCATTGTCATCACTTCCGATTACCTAAAAAGATGTGGCGAACCACAAGGGTGAGACCCATGTCCCAACGAGAGATATAACTCTCTCCAACAGATATTGATTACAACATTTTTAAGTAATTAAACAGTTTAAGTAGTTTAATTAGATATAACAAATAACCTCAACAACACTGATGATTAACAAAATATATAAAGTAACGAATAATAAGTATCATCATTAGCCAAACTATCATCCTTTATCTTGTTGACAATATAAGCAATTCAGTAGCATATGCATATTTAGCATCATGAGCAAGTCTAGTAACATAGAATCTCTATCATTATGAATAAGTTTAGCCACATAAGCAAATCTAACAACATTAGAATGTCTAACATGTTGAACATATCAACATCATAAGAAGAGCTAACAACATAAGCACAACTATCTGGATAAGCATGATTAGTAGTATATGCATCTCTAGTTACAAAGGCATGGCTATTATATGTACGCATCTACAATTTTAAGCATATCCACAACAATAGTATATCTACTATCTCTTAATTACACTAAACATCATCTTTATGTAAAAAGAATAGACAAGGGTTATCATTCAATGTGAAACGTCATGTATAACTCTAAACAAATATGCTACATGGTTGTACTACATCTTTTATTATGCCCTGGGGAGTTTGAGTCGTACCACTCAAAGTCCAACCGACCACCGCTTGGTCGCAATCAGTTCCATATAAGATCAAGGAAGACTCGAACTCTAAGATCTTCTCCATACTCTGTCAGTACGAGTCTGCACCACAGTGACATATAGTCAAACTTGCAAAATAGTGACATATAGTCCTGTAACTAGCCCACCTTGGTACAGGTCATGGCGCTAGCATCGTGGGTATTCAAATCCAATCACTGAGGTAAAACCATAGTTGTCCTATAATCACATCATGTTATAATCACTGAGACCCGATCGTAGTCGTTCTCAAAAAGTGGGCTAGGTATGACCACAATCATCCTCCCGAAACACTTGGTATCAGGATGACAAACACCCTACATACTCAACAATATGCACTCTGAGTTCCCCATAGGAATACTCATTTCATCATCCAACAAGTTATGACACTGAAGACGGTTCTATGGCACATGGCACTAGATGATTAGAATTTCACTTGATTAATCATTGCCAATTGGGTGAATTAAGGCAAATGGACATACAATCCCTAATTCATTTCTATCAAGTGTATAAGCATTGCAACTTTAGAAGATATAAAACGTATGAAACATAATTCCCATCTCATTATCACATGGTACTATTCACTTACCATTCATGAGACCACACTAGTCATCATACTATCACAAGATATAAATTCCTTTCAAAATATCATAGGGTATCAACCCTTGTCAATATAAGAGGATTACACTTCATTCAGGGCTCAACCATGTCCAAAGGTCATTAAGACCATCATACTATTCCCTCCAAGATGATCATTATCTTTCCATGCCTTATAACAAATCTCAACAACATCACTTATATATAATATACTAGATTAACACAATATTGCATTAATGAGCTAGGAGATATTCATAAACAATCATAGAAGGGTTATATTAACATTAAGAACATTCCTTTATTACATCAACATGCAAGGAATCTAGATATGATTAACCCTCATCATATTCGTAATGCACATGTTTAGAACAAGAAAGTATCCACCATGTGGCTATGATAACCACCAATTAACACATTAAGGTTGTGATCATATTAGGGAGCTTATATCATCATCATACCATCATATAATAAGTTTAAACATGAAAACTCGCCTTTATCTATTTGCATTAGATTTAGGTTCAACAAGATAAATTATATTAATGTACGAATTAACACACATACTGAAACCCTAACTCACGACATCCCCATTGGATCATGGATGCATAAGGTGAAACATCACCATTAAATTCCATAGTATTCTTAAGTATGAACCCACACATAAACCAAGGTGTAACCATTGACTTATAACATACTAGGATTTAAAAAACAATAAGAGAGTACTCCATCATTGTATTAATCATTCAAGGACTATGCATACCCAATTGCCATCATTTAGTTATATTAAAGCTAGGTAGAACAAGATATACCTCATTAGGGTTACCCATTAATTCATTATGGTGATTATCAATCATAATCATATGAGGAAAGGGTAAGAATACAAGTTGAAGGCATTGAACCATCAATTTCTCATCATTAGAATCATAACATTACACTATAGGCTTTGCTAAAAACAATGGGAATATTGAGGCATCAACTTCTAACCATTAATTGTTGAAAATGTAAATCCATTGGTCATTTACATAAGGGAACACCTTGAAAAAACCACCTATGAAGTCATTGAGTTTTGCTTTAGAAAAATTCACCATCTAATCCTAGACATTCCTTGATTAACAACATAAAAAGCTCCATTGGGAGTAGGGTAAAACCCACAATCAATTGTTCATTTAAAACAAGCCATCCATTGTGAACAAGTAATCTCCTTAAGTTGATCATATAAACAAAAACATCTAAATCACATTTTATAGGACCAAAATATTACATTAACCATCATTCCACTTTATTGGATGAAGAAAGATTAGATCTTTACCATTGAGTCAAGTTCATACATTAAAACCGTCAATTGGAGTATAGGTCCGACCATTGCATCAAGTGACCCAAGAAACCATAGGTTTCAGGATTAATTGATGCAACAACTATATGCTTAACTCATCATAGGTTGTGAAGACCTGATCCACCATCAGTAGTGACCATTAAGTCACCATAGGTTGTTAGATCAACACTATATTCAGTAATCATTATCGGATATTAAGCTAATGTCATCATTAATTAATAACATTATTAGGGTACTTAATGGCTGATCTTCTATTTGAGCCAAAACCTAACATAAGGGGGGTGAACATAGGTTGTAAACATTATCTGAAATCTTTGATCACGACCATCAGTTGTCAAAATAGAAACATCATTGGTTGTTTCATAGTATCACCATCAGTTATGTAGTAGTGAAGGAAATAGCTTGAAAACCCTAATTTGAACCATTGATTGTTTTGTGCTTAGCACCATAGGTTGTTGCTATCAACTAGTCCCAGATCATGTTATACCTTAGAAAGGCCATACACATGTTTATGGATTTATATAGAACTAGAACAGAATAGGGAACACTGTAAAAATTGGTAACCCTAAACACGCATGGTTTATCTACGCTTAGATCATCACATTGAAGCATAAACATGAACTAACAAGCTTCTAGTAAGCAATATAAGAGAAGAATGTTATATAACTCACCTCTATAGAGTAGGTAAGATCCCAAACCGAAATATTATTGAGAAAATAAGGAAAGAAAAACCTAGATTCAGATCTAAACTTGGCCAAGTAGGCACTTCTCTCCACAAAGAAGCAAAACCCTAGAAGACGAAACAAGAAGGATAGATTTTTGAGTTCTAGAGCCACTTTCACCAGGGAACAAAAAGGTTACAACCTAGATAAATATAAGAGGAAGAATAGAAAATAAATAAATAGAGGAAATAAGGTAATACTTACACATTTAGGTCAAGATCACTAGGAAGGAGCTTTAGGAACCCCTAAAGGAAGTCAATTGCAACCATAGATTCTTTTTCCAAGAAGATCCCCACTTTCTTCTTCCTTGGATAGGAAATTCATAGTAGAATGGAGGGGGAATGAGTTTCATATAAGGAGGGAAGTGGTAGAGAGAAAATGGTTCATTTGGGTGCTTAGTGATAGGTATATAAAACTTTAAGATAAAGAAAAAGAAAAAGTTGAAGTTCTAGTATCTTTCCAAGTGCCCATGGCCTTAAACTATTAAGAATATACAAACACACACACAAGAAGATCCCCCACCATGCATATAGACTTTATTATCTCTCCTTTTTCGAATTTCCAAGGAAATCAAATAATTCATTAGTTGATAGCTACTAAAGTCAGCTCATCCATGAAGGGGTAAACCCTAAAATACCCTTGAGGAAAACACCTTCAAACTAAGGTTCAACTAGGAGCCCCACGGATCAACAAGATCAAGAATGACGAGAGAACATATAAAGAACATACTTCATGTGAATTTTTTTAATAAAACCTCTCAATTTGGTAAATTGCAGAAAGGTCCAAAATGTACATAAAATTGCATAACTTGCTAAAATAATGTCCAAATTGAACCAAATTTGAAAGTTAAGTTTTTCACATGATAACTAAGCATATCACAAGGTTAGATTAGGGTTCTAAGCACTCAATTATGATATTTAAGCATGTTCAACACTTTAAACATGTTTATGGGTCTTACAGTAATTGTATAACCTTAATTTTGCTTATATTGTTGTACAATTTATCTATGAAAAAGGGCTTGTTTGGAAATTTGTATGAATTGTTTTATGAATTGGGCTTCTTTGAAAATTCACCTTGAATAATGTATTTTGTGGTTTTACCTATCTTATTAAGCCAATAAAGGATAAAAAGGGAGAAGGATAAGAGAAAAACCCATAATAAGTTAAAGAAAAAAAGGAAATAATTAATAAGTGCATATGTTTAAGAATAATGTGGATTTCTTACAAAGTGTCATAGGTGGCCACAATATGATAGCTTTTGGTTTCACAAGCTTCCTAATATCATAAGGTTGCGTGTTCGATTCACGTCGGGTTCAAAACCCCGAACTTGTAGTCCCATACATTTTACCGACAAAAAAAATATCATGAAAAGTCTAAATAGAGAAAATAGAAAGGAAAGAAAGATAAAACATATGTTTTAAATACATAATATATGGCTTAGAAGACTTTTTTAGGATAGGGAGGTTACTTAAAGAAGCCAAGAGAACGTTCATATGCCTCATTCCAAAAATTAATGATACTAGTGATATTAGAAACGGGCGTCCTATAGCTTTATGCAATGTCGTTTACAAAATCATCTCCAAAATTTTGGCTAATAGACTTCAGGTGGTGTTACCTTCTATTATTAGTCCTAATCAATGTGCGTTTGTGAAGAACAATAATATTAAAGATGCTATCCTCTTGTTCAACAAGATTATCCATTATTTCAATAAGAAACATGCTAGTCCTAAAATGTGCATTAAGGCAGATCTTACTAAAGCTTATGACTCGATCAATTGGGATGCTATTTTTGTCATCATGGAAAAGATGAATTTCCCTTACTGTTGGGTGGTGTGGATTAAAGAAATTTTTCATACTACCTCTTATCAGGTGTTGTTTAATGGAGAACCTCTTGAGATGTTGACTCCTAGTAATGGAGTGAGACAGGGAGATCCTCTTGCTCCTTTCTTTTTTGTGATTGTGATGCAAACATCCACTCAATAGATGAAGAAGGCTGTTGAAGAAGGAAAAATCTAGCCTCTTAAAGCTTCATCGTCTTTCTCTGTTTCTCATTTGGTTTTCTCTAATGACCTAATGATTTTTTCTGAAGCAAATGATCAAAATGGTACAAACTTGAATCTTATTTTTAAGAAGTTGGAAAGTTTTGCTGGATTGAAACTGAACCTTGATAAGAGTTCAGTTTTCTTTAGTTGTAATGCAGACAAGGAAGCTATGACTTCTATTCTTAATGTTGACGAAGGTGTGTTACCTCAAAGGTATCTCGGTGTTCCCCTATTTATTGGAAAGTTGAAAAGGGATTTTTGTGCTCCACTTATTGATAGGATTAAATCTAGACTGGATGGGTGGAAATCCAATCTTTTGTCTATGGCTGGTCGTTTGGAGCTAGTGCAGTCAACCATTAGTTCTATGCAAAGGTTTTGGTCTGTGGTTTTTCCTCTTCCTTGCTCTATTGCAGATGATATGAGACGCTTTGTAGGAACTTTCTTTGGGGAGGTTCTGAAATGAAGAGAAATATCCATCTTGTTAAATGGGAGCATATTTCTTTACCTAAGGAGGAAGGGGGGTTGGGCATTAAATCGGTGAGATCTACTATTAAGGTTGCCTCTATTATTAATGTTTGGAATGTGGCTTGTAAGAAAGATAGTCTTTGGGTTTGGTGGATTCATGAGAGGTACTTGCTCAAATCTACTATTTGGAAGATAGGAATCCATGGTGCTAACTCATGGCTTGTCAACAAATTCATACATGTCAGGGACAGTATGGTTCCTTACATTAAGTTTTCTATTGGAAATGGTGAAGCCACTAGTCTGTGGGGAGACCCTTCGCTCCCTGGAAATAAATTCTTGTTGGATGTTATTGGTCCCAAAGCTGCTTTGAGTCTTGGAGTGACTAGTGGAGCTTGTATAGCTTACATCTTGAAAGATGGTCAGTGGAGTATTCCCATGAACCGGAGGAACAATCCTATTTTGAATATTCTTAAATAGATTAAAACTAATGTCTATTCTGAGGATAGTTTGACCTCTATGGGTTTGCAAAATTTAAATTTTGTTGATGCCTATAGTACTATAAGGGATAACTTGGTTGTCTCTACTACTTTCAAGTGGATTTGGAAATTCTCTACTCCAAGAAATTATCAAATACACGCTTGGAAAGTTGCTCATTCTAAGCTACTAACCTCTTCATATATCATGAGAATGGGTGTTTCTAGCACCTCTGTTTTCTTCCTGTGCATGAAAGATGCTTAAGACTCTAATCATGTCATTTTTAGGTGTTCATATTCTAGGGATATCTGGGCAAGATGTGGTTGTTACAACTCTATACCTAGATGTTGTAATGATCTCATTCAGTGGTCGAGTAAAGAGGCTCATCTTGTTGCTTTGCTGGTCCTTTATACTATATGACATGAAAGAAACTTTTGTGTTCATGAGAACAGATACACTAATACAGATAAGCTTTGGTTTCAAATTCAGTATACGCTTAGGATCTTACATACTTAGCATTGTGCAGATAGATAGATAATTTTCAATCTCTCTGGAAGAGTTTGTTGTTATTCCTTTAGCCTTCTTTTCAACTACTTGCTGATCAGATAACTATTTAAAGAGGATGACCCCTATATTTCGCTCTCCATTTCCCTAAAAATACAAAAAGAGGCACATGAGCTTTTGCATAAAAAAATATATGGCTTAGAAGTGAATGACTTGTACAAGAAGAAAAAGATTTATTTCTTTCGATTTTTGGTCTCAAATTGCATCCACAAATAGATTATGTCATTAGGGACTTTCCCTTAAAATTTGGGATGAAAAGGATAAGCGGATTAGGAGATATGAATTTTATAGGATTCCCTAAAGTGAGAGGAATATCATTTAAATGTCATTCTATAATCGATTTTCTTTTATTCAATAAATCAATCTGCACGTGCAATGGCAACTGTCAGATTTAGGATTTGACAGATCTCACATCACCTTCTACCCATACCTAAATAGGAAAGGATCTTTGTACACACAAGGAATCGAGATTCGTATCTTCCTCTCTAAATCACCTCAATGCAAAATAATGGGACCATTGGTTTTGCTGCATGAAAACGAAGAGTAAAGATGTAAGTTTTGAGTCGAGAGGTAGTCTATAGAACAAACTAGGACCCTCTCTACCATAGATAGCTCTATTGGGATAGGAAACCCTAAATCCCACACCCTCCACCTATAAAAGGACCCCTACCCAACTCGTCTTGACCCCCAGAGCATCAACGATACTATCGTGCACCCCGACTCCCTCTAGTTCACTTTATTACATTTTCTCTGACAAGCTCTCTACCACCGCACTTCCACATAAGATAACTCTAAAGTAAGAAAGGGGGAGAGAGGAAGGTCATTGGATCATGTTCAAGTGTTGACCAACAAAGAGGATCAAAAGCTGAGCCCCGCCGTGACTCAATCTAGGCCTAACTGGGTGCAATCAACTGCAACCGCCCAATCCACACCCTGGTTAATGGAGACCCACAGATCTAACGGCGGGTATATTTCCAAAAAGGTAAATTATCATTCCTCTAATAGGAAAAATCAAGGAAATTGGTAAAACTTACAAAATCAGTTAAAAGTCATTCCTTTGTCCAAAAGTAACATGTGATATATGAATTCGTATCTAGAAAATGCAATCTATGCAATAAAAATATAATCTTGAACTATATCTGCTTCTAATTCTAAAATTGTTCAAAGTTTCTATCTTTAAAGTGATTTAAATTGATCAAAACCCTAATTTTTTTAGTAATAGAGAATATAATAAACTTAGTTGATGTTATTAGTCAAAGATCAATTTGTTATGAACGCCTTGGACTCATATGAACCTCATAATCCAAGATTTGAAGGATTAGGGTTTCTTTGTGATTAAGAATACCTTTAATGATGGAATCAGGGTTTGGTAACCCAAAGAACATAACAGTGTCAAAATACCTTTTCCTTTATCTCACTAACCATAATATGATCTAAAAATAATAAAGGTTGATACTTTTGCATAAAAGATATATTTTGAAATATAATCATGAATATGACACCAATACTAGGGTTTGTAGACCGAGAGAGTATAAAAGGTAATAAACAAGCTTATGGAGAATGTAACTTAATGAAACAAAAAGATGGACTCAATAACCTAACTTGGAACTCAAGTCAAACCTAAAGGTAGATTTTGGAATTACATCGTGACACATGTGTGTTGTGCCTTAATTTTTAGGTTGAATTGCTTAGTTTCTTGTGTGGTTATTCTTATCTATTCTTTTTGGGAATCAAGTGCTTCTGAGACAGGTAAGTGGTTAGGCCTATGAATACCTAGTCTAGTTTCATGTGGCTTCTCGGGTTTTTCTACATGGTTTGCAAATATATGATTTCCTTTCTGTTTATTTCCTACAAACTATAAAGTGACTATGAATATCACATAATATAGACTTGACTAGCTCATATCCTATACCACCTCTGATGTAAGATAAGAAAGTACAGAATGATGAACACGAAGCCCTGGGGGAAATGAAATTATTAAAAGATTCCTAAGCCCCGGGGCAAGATCTATCACCAAAGCCCTGGGAGATTCGGTGAGGCACTGAAGCCTTGGGGGCAAGTGTGGCCTATGTCCACCGTAGGAATAAGACTCTGGAGGTTGGATGTATCTGGATTGATTAGTCATGATCAAAATTCTAACTATGATTTGTTAAACAATAATTGATGAATTATGTTGTTACAAGTAAATGCGAACTATTTTGTTTCCCCCACACATCGGTATAACTTGTTATACTAACTGCGTGTTTTGATTGTCAGTGTTTTTAGGATAATCTGCTACTTGTTGGAAATTGGACATTCAAGAAAAGAAGGCACTAAAAGCAAATAGACGAAGTAATGCCCAAAGAATATAGATATATGATTAATGTCTTGTGTGGAATCTTAGAACCCATATTTATGTAAATATTGATAAAATATTTTTATCTTGTACCAAACTCAGTTCAATTAGTGAAATTTATTAATTATTTATGATTATGTGCAAAACCATAGATCTTGTTTTTAGGATAATGGCTCTCAACTTCCTAGCCTTCCTTAATTGGGGGTTGTTGGGGAGTGGGGTCATTACATTTGGTATCAGAGCATAGTTTTTCATATAATCCCTAATAATTATTACATTTTACAAATTTAGTAGAGACAAAGGGAGTTATTTGAGTGTTTTTCAAAGAAGGAGGTGTCTAGAATGGACCATGGTCTAGGGACTGGCAAAATTTTGCTCTACGCCACTGGTCAGTTCATGAGTACTCCTTGACCTATTTTTCTGGCCTGGCCAAAGTTGAGGATTTCATTCAAAATAAGATACCTCTGGGATTTCTCATCTACTTTCATCCCTTCTCTATCCCCTTTCACTTAACAAACCTTAAGTAATAAATGGTTTTTTCTCTCTCTCCACATCCTCTAAGTATTGGGGTTATGGATAATAAGGGTTAAGGTATCCTCCACCAAACAATAAAATGCATGTAAATGATGTCATGGATATAAGTTTATGCTTTGATAATATTAAGTTATGAAACTGTGGTTAATGAAGTTTACTTACATAAAACAACATGGCCCTTGGTAAGAACATCAATGTGATGAATACCCTAGATCAAGACCCTCCCATAAGAAGAGGCCCTCCTCATAGAAGAGAAGGTCCATGGAAGATGAATCCTCCAAGAAAAGGAAGAGATAAGGTGAAGCCTTTGGAGCGAAAGGTCCTGACCCCAAACCCATCCCCTTCCACATCTTGAACTCGGAAGGAAGCCCTAGACCTGAAGATGAACCCATGTGTGAAGATGAAGCAAGGGATGATCCCATCCATGTTGTTGACTCTGGACCGACAGTCGGGCTAATGGTGACACAAACTCCTCAGATGCTCTAGTTAGAGCAGTAGAATAAGCTAACTGAAGCAATAAGCGCCCTCACCCTTAGGGAAGTTGCCCCGAACAAGAATGGTGAATCTCAGCCCGTCCTCCCTCATCTCAGTTCCACCAAATTGAATTTGGTTAGATGAATATTGATAAATTATGGGGGAGGACAAAACTGAGGTTGATGATAAAGTAGATGTTTGGCTCTTAGTGCTAGATAATGATTTCCGCATGCTGGAGGTACATCTGAGAAAGAAGGTCCTCTTTGCCAACCACCTCATTAAGGGAGTAGCAAGAATATGGTGGGAGAACCAGATCATGGGTTGAGACCTAAACGAAGAGCCCATGGCTTGGCTAGACTTCCATGCACTTTTCACAGCAAGGTTCATACCGCCCGATTCCAAGGAAGAAAAGGAAAGACAGTTCACATTCCTAGTCTAAGGGAACATGACAGTGATAGACTACATTTGTAATTTTCTCCTCTTAGAGTGTTTTGTCTACCTGCTAATTTAAGAAAGGAGGGTAGATCACTTTGTGGATCGATTGCACCCTACAATTAAATCCCATGTCCTACAAAGCAAGCAACAACTCTCACTGAAGCTCTCAAATTTTCCCTGGACATGGAAAAGACGATCATGCCTTAGAAGAACCAACCCAAAGGATACCTCAACTTCACTGGATGCTATACCCCAAGGAATGATAACAGGAAGAACCAGGGTCATCACCATGGCAAAAGAAGAAATAGAGGAAAGGAAAAACCCTAAAATGATAATTGTCAACAAGGGGTGGTCCCAAAATGTCATACTTGTAGAAAGACTCATCTTGGTAGATGTCATTTCAAGAGGAGGGTGTCCTATCGCTGCCAATAGGAGGGACATCTAATAGCCAACTGCCCCCTCCCTAACCCAAGAGGACAAGTCTCGGTAGCGGCCCAGCCAGTAGCAACAACACAACCGACAGTCACAACCCCACATGCAGGAGAATATCGACAAGCTCAAGTGTTCACCATCGATAATGAAGAGGCCCAAGCTAATGCCAATCGTCTGATAGAGGGTAATAACCTGTGACAAAGTGCATTTTGGCATAAGTATGGTTTATTTATTCTTTTTCCCTCATTATGTTCATCCATAACCTCAATTTATTATTTCCTGACTATTTGATCAATATTGATACTCAAATTTGAAATATAATGATCAATATGGACTTTATACACCTTGTGACACTAAAAATTAAGTTATTTCATCACCGCATCCAAAGAAATACATTTGTCCATATGATTTTATCTTTTAGTTTTAAAGCTTTTTCTAAATATTATACACATATATTTGAACCTATCTTCCAATTTTCATCTCAGATAGACATGGGTATTGTGACCCATTTAAAACCCTAAATCTAGTCCCAAAACCCAATAAAAACACCACCTACACCTTCAGTTTGCTTGCACGATCTTGAAAATCACCTCACCTTTATCCTTCTCAACCTTCTTCTCACTTTCCCTCTTTTCTTCGAATGCCTATCAACTGTAGTGTTGTCATCCTGTGCGTGAGCCTATGTGTTGGTGGTACACAATCATGATTGTTAGATCACAGTCAGAGTTTGACCACAATCTAGGAGTGATGGCCAGATCACATCCCACACATCCACCCTCTCGCACATGTTCCTGAGGTCAGGCTCCCCCTTGGTCGTGCGATCATAACACCAGTCAAGGGTTGATCGACCGATCAACAACCCGTATTTTCCCCTGCTATTTCCTTTTTTGTGGTAATAATCTCCCTCTCTGCTTAATATTCATATTTATTCTTTGATCTTGCAAAAATGGTATCTTTTGATTCCTAGCTCCAAAATTTATGAACAAATAGTCCAATTGATTAGGACAATCCAAGAAACCATTTAAAAATACTTTTGAGACCTAATTCTACATGATTCTCACTAATATAAGTAGACTTTGATCTATTTCATATAGTTTTGTCTAAATGACTCATTAATCATGATTAATCTCTAGAAATCCTAATATTTGACTTTGTTGATAATCTTGAGACACTAAAATTAGACTTGACTAATTAAGGATCTAGATCTAACCTTGTTGGCTTGAATATGAATCATGTACCTTGAAGTAAATATCAATCTTGATTATAGTACCTTAATATTGAGATTTCTCTAAACCTTGTGAAATCCCTGATCATGACCATTGGACTTTTTTGTTGATGATATTTTAAGATTAAAAGCTCATTAAAAATCAAGTATCCATTATAATTGAATGATGTTAGAACATGATGATGATCTAGAGGCTTAATTATGACTTGAGTATTGATGATAATAATTAGTGTTAGCATACTATGTTAGTAAATACCTAGGTAAGTTATTCATACTTGAAAATATACTTGACACTTGAATAGATGTTAAACATCTTGAAATTTGTTTATCATAAGTGAATGACCTAACACCAAGGTTAAATAGGAATGAGTAACCCTAATCTTGATAATTGAAACATGATCTTCAAATATCATGATCTTGACCTTTGATCCAAATGTTTTTGATCTAGGATCTGACTCGAGGGGTTGACCTATTACTTGTTGAGATCTTGTACTTTGAAAATAAACCAAGAAGGTACATTTTATATTAATTCCTCCTTGAACAGACTAGTAGTATTGAATGATACTTGTATGTGCCTCTTGAAAATCTTGTCTATGTTTTTGTTTGAGCTACAATGTTCCCTAGTGAATAGTCTTCTGATTTTCTATATTATAGTTTGCAACAAAACTTGAAGATCTAAATGATATTGCCCACTATGACTGCCAGTAATACTTGTTGATATTGAGTACAGGATAAATCCTCATTCGCAGGGTGGAACTTGTACATGTCGATTGATCTTAAGCTTGTACATGTCTATTGACCTCTTATCTCATATGGAGAGAAGGATCCTGGTGACCTCCCCATCTCATTGGGCCGATGGATCCACATAAATACATAAGCATGCTTATTGATATCAACATAATGGGAAACTTATAATAAAAATCATATCGAACAAATAATGTTTTGGAAAATTTCTTATTGATTAATTTTCTTAAGTCCTGCCAAGTACTATATTTTGGTATAAATGTTTTCAGTTGTTCAATATTTGTTCTTTTCAAAAGCATATTGATGCATTTGCATTGATTGTGTCTTGATTTACCTAATTTTTGGCAAACCAGATGGATCATTATGAAGAATTGACTATATATCTTCTTCTCTTGACAAACTTTGATGACAAGGACAAATGTGCAAAATTATAAATCAGGTTTTTTAGTTCTTTAAATCTTTTGTTTTATGAGTTGTTATTTCTTATTGTATATGCCAGGTGTGTGAGATCATTTTGGGAAACTTAGGGATGGGCACTTCAATCCCTTTTCCACTGTCTAGGCAGTGGGATTGGGATTGGGGTAAGAATGGTTCTTTGACAATTAGTATCATAGCATACACACTCTCATATGCATTAAATAAAAATCATCTTGAGTCCCCTGAACCCAGGAAACCCTAAAGTCCATAATGGTGAAAATTGAGTTGTCTAGGCTTGGGGTTCTGGCATAATCACCTCTTATATGTCTTTATGGTGGCTGAGGATCCCCACTATACCTTGATTTAATTTATCCAGAACAGGACCTAAAGGTTCTATATTGAAACCCTGAAGAGTCTTCCAATCATCTTATCTTCTCTCTAAGGATTACACAGAGACCACTTGTTAGTTTGAAATAAGGTGACTCCCCATCTCTTACTTTTCTAGGTATCATGACTGGATATGAACTCTCCCTATTTTTGGGTAGTATGGGAATTAAGAAAATTGTGAAATAAATTTTGAAACTACATAAATGATCAATATCCTTTAATTTGATATACTCTTAACTCAACCTATGTGATTGAAAGACTCATAATGGATGTACCTTGAATATGGCCCAACTAACCCATAGTCAAAAAACAAGACCCTCTGGAACCAATAATGACCAGGAAGGGAAGATTGATAAAAGGAAGACTGAGAAGAAAATACAGGGAGAAAGGGAAAAGACAATGGAGAATAAGAAAGTTCTTGAAGAAGTTGAGAATGATGTGGACAAGAGAAAAAGACTCATGTGCAATAATGTTGATAGTGATTAGGATGAACCAAAAAGGGCCATCAAGGATGATGGTTGGGAAGTACAAAACAAAATACTGATGGATGACATGACCAAATGGGAAAAATACACAACATCAATAATTCTTGAAGGAGTCCAAATCACCATGATTGCCTTTACCCCTACATCCAAGACCGTAGTCATGGAGATGGAGACAAATTGAGATTGGAATTATAATGGAAGACATGTTCAATTGCAAAATCTAGTGATCAGTCACAAGGCGATATCAAGACTATCTAGCAATGAAAGAACTAATGAAATCATTACTAGATTTAGATTACGATCTGTTGATTACGCAATCCTTTGTAACTTTTTGAAATGAACCATGTACTCACCATATCATTGAAAATTGAAATTTGATGCCTTGTTATTTTGGGCTCGCTACCCTATGATTCAGAATGTATCATTGGATTTGAAAATTCACATTTGAATTGGAGCCATTGAATCATCTCTATTTTGAACTTTAATATTCTCAACCATGTTACTAGTCATTTGCCACATAATGACTAATATACAGAGAGTGATAACAAGAACAATTAGTCATGGATGACCCTTATCGAATCACGCATACTTGAATAATTGTACTGTACTTTCTAATTTTGACTCCCCTAATCCTGGTCACACCCCTATTTATGACTACCTCTAAATACCATCATGTTGATTATATAGAGTTGGAAAGGTAATCCCTTCCACCTATTTTTAATTCCTTGACCTAAGTCTTCAATAGATCATGTCTATGAAAATAATGATTTTTGATCTTGAATGCTGATTTAAATGTTGACTATAGCTTGTGGCTAAATTCCTAGAAAGACCTAAGTCTATATCATTCATCAAATCTTGATACCATGGTAATAAAATTGGTGATTGATATCACAAATGTTGCTTGAATATTGCTTAATTGTTGCTCAAATATTGAATATGGATAAATGATCTCCCCTAAGGTCTAAATTGGAATCTATACCCTAAGCTTTGAAATGTTTTGACCTATGATCTTGATGTTCAACTTTGACTCTTGATATTGATGTACAAAATCTTGAAACATGATTATGAATCTTGATATTGATGTGACTTGTATAATCACCCATGTGGATCTTGAGATCATCCACGACATGGCTAGTAACTTTTGTATCCCCAAAAACTTAGATCTTGAAAATGTTGACTCAGTCATAGTTTTAGAGGATGGTAATGTTAGGGCTCATTTCCTAAAAATGACTAGGTTATACTTGATAAAGGAATTGATGTTGAAATTTTGAAATATTACTCTATTGTTGTTCTGGGTGGATGATCACACATGTGGTTAGGACATGAATTAAAACCCTAGACTTGAATGTCGGGACCCAAAATTATGATGTTTGAATCTTGAATCACGATCTTGTTAGTACATGAACCAATTTAATTCGTGATGTATTATCTTGACTCTCGATCCCAAATCTCCCTTAGTATGCAGACATGACTTGACAGTGAACTCAATTAGTGAATTGTGATATTTTGACCTCTTAATTGATAAATACAAGTTTATGAGAGACTGTTGATGTGGTTATAATGTTGAGGACATGATTTTGATTATAAAGTTGAGGGTGTTCTAGTATTTGAGGATACAACTTGGATTGGAGAGTCCCAATAATTGAGGATGTTTTTGAATTTTGGGGATAAAATTCCTCTTAAGGAGGGAAGGATGTGACAAAGTGCATTTTGGCATAAGTATTGTTTATTTATACTTTTCCCTCATTATGTTCACTCATAACCTTGATTTATTATTTCTTAACTACTTAATCAATATTGATACTCAAATTCAAAATATAATGCTAAATATGGACTCTATACACCTTGTGACGCTACAAATTAATTTATTTCATTGCTTCATACAAAGAAATAAATTTACCCATATAACTTTATGTTTTGGTTCCCAAAAAATTTCTAAATATTCTACCATTTTTGTGAACTTATGATTCAAATTTCATCCCAATTGTACATTCCTATAAATTTCTATGAATTGTTGAAATTAATGTGTTAAAACCCCTTTTAATTACCCTTTTATTCGACTTTTCCAAGTCAATGATCTGTGACAAGGGTTGGGGGTGAACCTCAGCCCTTAGACCTGACCCGCCAACTAGTTAGGGCCAGACCAAATGGCCTTGGACTCGTCTTTGACCTCTTGTGATTACGGGGAGGAGTTAATAGAACCGAAATTGTAATCAATGCAATACGACCCTGGTCTAAAAATCTAAAGGAATGCAAAGGTTCGTCTCTTGATTTTTCACTGAGATATCCCTTAATCTACTTCAAAACAATTGGTTTCAATAGCATTCAAAATCTTTTTTTCTTGGCCACCGCCATGGGTACTGTGACCAATTCAAAACCCTAAATCTAGCCCCAAAACCCTATAGAAACACCACCTACACCTTTAGTTTTCTCACATGATCTTGAATGGCATATCCCCTTTCTCCTTCTCGACCTCCTTCTCACTTTCCATCTTTTCTCTGATTACCTCTCCAACACAACACTGCCATCCTGTGCACGAGCCTGTGTGGGCGTGGTGCGCAATGGTGATCGTTACATCATGGTCAGAGTTTGACCACAATCTAGGACTGATGAATAAATCACATCTCACACAGCCACCCTCTTATACATGTTCCTGAGGTCAGGATCCCCCTCGAACGTGCAATCATAGCACCGATCAAGGGTTGACCGACCAATCAAAGGCCCATGTTTTTCCTTGATATTTCTTTTTTCATGGTAATAATCTCCCTCTCTGCTTAATATTTAGATTTATTGTTTGATCCTATAAAAATGGTATCTTTTGATTCCTAGCTCTAAAAATCATGAACAAATAGTCCATTTGATCAAACAATTCCAAGGAATCATTTACAAATACTTTTGAGACATGATTCCCCATGATTCTCATTGTTATACCTAAACTTTTACCTCTTGCTTATACTTTTGCCTTAATGATTCATTAATCATTATTAATCTCTAGAAACTCTAATATTTGACTTTGTTGATTATCCAGAGATAGTAAAATCAGACTTGACTAATTAAAAATCTAGATCTAACCTTGTTGTCTTGATTATGAATCATGTACGTTGAAGTAATGAATAATCTTGATGATAGTATCTAAACATTGTGATGCTCTAAAACTTGTGAAATTCCTGATCATGAACATTGGACTTCTTCCTTGATGATGTTTTAGAGATTAAAATCTCATTACAAATCAGGTATGCATTAATGTTGAATGATTTTAGAACATGATGATGATATAGATGCTTGATAATGGCTTGAGTATTGATGATAATAATTAGGGTTAACTTATATGTTTCAAAATACTTAGGTAGGTTATTCATACTCAAAAATATACTTGACTCTTGAATAAATGTTGAAAATTTTGAAATTTGTTAATCATAAGTGAATGAACTAACCCCAAGGTTAAATAGGAACAAGTAACCCTAATATTGAGAATTGAAACATTCTATTCAAATATCATGTTCTTAACCCTTGATCCAAATCTTATTGATCTAGGATCTAACTCGAGGGGTTGACCTATTACTTATTGAGATCTTTTACTATGAAAATCAAGCAAGAAGGTATGCGTTTATATTAATTCCTCCTTGAACATACTAGTAGTATTGAATCATACTTGTATGTACCTCTTCAAAATCTTGTCTTTGTATTTGTTTGAGCTACAATGTTCCCTACTAAGTAGTCTTTTGATTTTCTATATTATAGTTTGCAACAAAACTTGAAGATATAAATGATATTTCCCATTATGATTGCAAGTAATACTTGTTAACATTGAGTACAAGTGACCTCCTCATTTGAAGGGTGGAACTTGTACATATCGATTGATCTCAAACTTGTACATGTCATTGACCTCCTACCGCATATGGAGAGAAGGAGCCTAGTGACTTCCCCATCTTGTTGGTGTGATGGAGCCACATAAATATATAAGCATGCTTCTTGATATCAACATAATGGGAACCTATAATGAAAATATTATCAAACAAGTACTATTTTGGAAAATTGCTTGTTGATTATTTTGTTTATAAGTCCGACCAAGTATTATGTTTTGCTATAAATGTTTCAATTGTTCAATATCGATTCTATTAAAAAACATACTGATGCAACTGTATTGATTGTGTCTCGATTTACCTAATTTTAGGAAAATCAGAAGGATCATTAGATTGCTTCTGCTTTTTACAAACTCTGATGACAAGGACAAATTTTCAAAATCATAAACCGGGTTGGTTAGTTCTTTAAATCTTTTGTTTTATGAGTTATTATTTCTTATTGTATATATAGTGTGAGAGATCCTTTTTGGAAACTTAGGGATGGACACTTCAATCCCTTTACCACTGTAGAGGCAATGGAATTGGGATTGGTGAAAGTATGGTTTTGTGATAGTTGGTATCAGAGCATATACACTCTCATATGCATTAGGTAAATATCATCTCGAGTCCCCTAAACCCAGGAAACCCTAAAGTCCATAATGTTGAAAATTGAGGTATCTAGGCTCGGGGTTTGGCATAATCACCTCCTATCTGTATTTACGGTGGTTGAGGTTCCCCGCTCTACTTGGCCTTAATTGATCCAGAACTAGACCGAAAGGTTCTTTGTTGAAACCTTAGCGAGTTCTTCCAATTATCTTATCTTCTCTCTAAGGATTACATAGAGACCATCTATTAGTTTGAAGTAGGGTGACTCCTTGTCTCTTTCTTTCCTAGGTATGATGACTGGATATGCATTCTCCCTATTTTTTGGGTAGTATGGAAATTAAAAAAAGAATGAAATAAATTTTGAAACTATATAAATGATCAATATCCTTTAATCTGAAATACTCTTAACTCAGCCTATGTGATTAAAAGACTCATAAATGGATATACCTTACAGATGGCCCCACTAACCCATAGTCAAAGAGAAAGACCCTATGGAACCAATAATGATCGAGACGGGAAGATTGATAAAAGGAAGAGTGAGAAAAAAGACACAGATAATGGGAAAATACAATGGAGAATAAGAATGTTCTTGAAGAAGAAGTTGAGAATGACGTGTACAAGGGAAAAATACCCATGCGCAATAATGTTGATAGTGATGAGTATGAAACAAAAAGGGCCATCAAGGATTATGGTTGGGAAGTACAAACCAAAATAGTGATGGATGCTATGACCAAATGGGAAAAATACACAACATTGATAATTCATGGAGGATTCCAAATCACCATGACCACCTTTACCCCTACATCCAAGCCTGTATTCATGGAGATGGAGACAAAAATAGAGGTTGGAATTATAAAGGAAGACATGTTCAATAGAAAAATCTAGGTGATCAGTCAGAAGGACAAATCAAGACTTGCTAGCAAAGAAAGAATCAATGAAATCATTACTAGATTTGAATTAAGATATATTGATTATGCAATCCTTTGTAACTTTTTGAAACAAACCTTGTACTCACCATATCTTTGAAAATTTGAATTTCTACCATGTTATTTTGGGCTCGCTACCCTATGATTCATAACCTATCATTGGATTTGAAAATTCACTTCTGAATTGGAGCCATTTAATCATCTTGATTTTAAACTTCAATATTCTCAAACATGTTACTAGTTGGTTAGGTACATAATGACTAATATGAAAAGAGGGATAACGAGAACAATCAGAGATGGATGGAACCTTCTCTAATCACACATACTTGAATAATTGAATTGTACTTTCTAATTTTAACTCCCCTAATCCTGGTCATGTCCCTATTTATGACTACCTCTAAATTATCATCATGTTGATTATCTAGAGTTGGAAAGGTAATCCCTTCCACCCATTTTTGATTCCTTAACCCAAGTCTCCAATATATCAAGTCTATGAAAATAATGGTTTTTAATCTTGAATCCCGATTTAAATGTTAACTATAGCTTGTGGCTAAATTCCTAGAAATACATAAGTCTAGATCATTCATCAAAAATCGATAGCATGGTAATAAAATGGTGATTGATATCACAAATGTTGCTTAAATGTTGCTTGAATATTGCTTAATTGTTGCTCATATATTGAATATGGATGAATGTTCTCCCCTAAGGTCTAAATTGGAATCTAAACCCTAAGCTTTGAAATGTTTCAACCTATCATCTTGATGTCCAAACTTCAACTCTCGATATTGATGTACAAAATCTTGAAACATGATTATGAATCTTGTTATTGATGTGACTTGTATAGTCACCCATGTGGATCTTTAGATCACCCACGATATGGCTAGTAATTTTCATATCCCCAAAAATTAAGATCTTGAAGATGTTGACTCAGTAATAATTTTTGAGGATGGTAATGTTAGGGTTAATTTCTTAAAAATGACCTAGGTTTGGATCACTCACCCACCTCGAATATACTTGATAAAGGAATTAATTTTTAAATTTCAAAATACTACTAGATTGTTGTTATAGGTGGATGACCACACCTATGCTTTGGACATGAATTAAAAACCCTAGACTTGAATTTCGAAACCCAAAATTCTGATGTTTGAATATTGAATCTTGAATCTTGAATCACAATCTTGTTAGTACATGACCCAATCTAAATGTTGATGCAAAATCTTGACTCTCGATCCCAATTATCCCTTAGTATGGAGACATGACTTGAATTTGAACTCAGTTAGCGATCTATGATCTTTTGACCTCTAATTGATAAACACAAGTTTATGAGAGATTGTTGATGTGGTTATAATGTTGAGGACATGATTTTGATTATATAGTTGAGGGTATTATAATATTTGAGGATATGACTTGGATTGAATAGTACCAATAATTGAGGATGTTTTGAATTTTTGTGAAAAAACTCCTCTTAAGGAGGGAAGGATGTTACAAAGTGCATTTTTGTACTAGTATGATTTATTTACTCAGTTTCCCTCATTATGGTCAGTTACAACCTCAATTTATTGTTTCTTGACTACTTTATCAATATTGATACTCAAATTCAAAATATAATGTTAAATCTAGACTATATACACCACGTGAAACTACAAATTAAGTTATTCATCACTTTATCCAAAGATATACATTTGGCCTTATCACTTTATTTTTTGGTTCTCACACTTTTTATAAATATTTTACACATTTTTGTGAACCTATGGTCAAAATTTCATCTCAATTGGACATTTATACAATTTTCTATGAATTCTTGAAATTAATGTGTAAAAAACCCCTTTTAATGTCCCTTTTATTCAACTTTTCCATGTCAGAGATCCATGGCAAGGAAAGGGGGTGAACATCAGCCCTTAGATCTGACTCCTCCTCCTCCCTGCATGGATCAAGGGTTGATCAAATGACCATGGACTCGTCTTCAACCTCCCACAAATTGTGGGGAGGAGTTAATAGAACTGAAAGCGTAATCAACGCAATACAAACCTAATTTCAAAATATAAACAAATGGAAAGGTTCAACTTGTAATTTTTCACCAATCTAGACCTTAATCTACTTCAAACCTACTAGTTTCAAGAACCCTTAAAATGTTTTTCACTTCGTCGCCGCCATGGGTACTGTGACCCATTCAAAACCCTAAATCTAGCCCCAAAACTAAATAAAAACACCACCTACACCTTTGGTTTTCTCACACGATCTTGAACGATACCTTTCCTTTCTCCTTCTTGACATCCTTATCACTTTATGTCTTTTCTCCTACCGCCTCTTCACCATGGCTCCACCTTCCTGTGCATAAGCCTGTGCGGGCGTGGTATGCAATCAAGATCGTTAGATCATGATCAAATTTTGACCACAATCTAGGACTGATGATTAGATCGCATCCCACACAACCACCCTCTTGCACATGTTCTTGAGGTCTGGCTCCCCCTCGACCATGAGATCATAGATCCAGTAAAGGGTTGACTGACTGATCAATGGCCTATGTTTTCCCCACTATTTCCTTTTTTGTGGTAATAATCTCCCTCTCTGTTTAATATTCAGATTTATTGTTTGATCTTGTAAAATTGGTATTTTTTTATTCCTACCTCCAAAAATTATGAACAATTGATCAAAAAATCCAATGAATCTTTCAAAAATACTTTTGAGACCTAATTCCACATTATTCTCACTGATATACCTAGATTTTGATCTGTTGCTTATACTTTTGTATAAATGACTAATTTCTAGAAACCCTAATATATGACTTTTATGATTAATCTCTAGAAACCCTAATATTGACTTTTATGATTATCCTGAGACACTAAATTAGACTTGACTAATTAAGACTCAATATCTAACCTTGTTGACTTGAATATGAATAATGTACCTTGAAGTAATGATTAATCTTGATGATAGTATCTAAATATTGTGATTTCTCTAGACCTTGTGAAATCCCTGATCATGACCATTGGACTTCTTCCTTGATGATGTGTTATAGATTAAAAGCTCATTGAAAATTAGATATCCATTAACATGAAATGCTTCTAGAACATGATGATGATCTAGAGGCTTGATAATGACTTGAGTTTTGATGATAATAATAAGGGTTAGCTTATATGCTCCTAAATACCTAGGTTAGGTTGTTCATACTTGAAAATATACTTGACAATTGAATAAATGTTGAACATATTGAAATTTGTTGATCATAAGAGAATGACCTAAACCCAAGGTAAAATAGGAATGAGTAACCCTAATCTTGAGAATTGAAACATGATCTTCAAATATCATGACCTTGACCCTTGATCCAAATCTTGTTGATCTAAGATATGATTTAAGGGGTTGACCTATTATTTGTTGAGATCCTGTACTCTAAATGTTACAACCTATTCCTAGCTTTGCTGGTAATCCTAGAGATTTAAGATAATCTTAATTCTTATCATGTTTTTGTTAGTAATATTCTATGTTGTGCTTTATATTAACCTTAAATACTTGTTTGGGCAACTCAAAATCATGACTTAAGCATACTATAAAGATCCGAGTTGGGGTTAACATAGAATTGACCCATACATGTGTGCAAGAAGAGAGCTAATGACATTGGAAGAAAATAATTAATAAGTGATTTTTCATTTGATGATATTATCAAAATAATTTTGTAATATTGTAGGGAATTCAATTACAAATCCAATAAAAAAATAATGAACCAAATCAGAGTTAAAATGCCAGAGTTATGCCCTTTTAGTAAACATATACTGAGCACCGCGACCGCGGTGTACACCACGACCCGCAATGCTACGCTGACCGTGACCCACGATGTTGCGTCGACACCGCGACCACGACCGACGCTGCCAAGAACAGCCAATCGTAAAATGATCATATCGCGAGCAATACTTATCTATTTGCAACAAAACAAAGTGTATTAGAACCGCGATTCAATCCTCTATCATCCTAGACAACTTACTCTATGAGAGGACGACCAGGAGGGTGATTTTTAGGGCAATTTTTGGGGAAGAATGTTAAGAACAATAGAAATCAAAAGGGGTTGGTATAAATCTGACTTGGTAAGTAGTTTTAATCCTTAGTTCTTCCTTCTTTCAGTTTACCCTTGCTCGAGATCCCTAATACAGTGATTTTAGGGTTTGGATTAACCTTTGATCTTATCCTCTACCTACAGTAGACCCTCTTTAGGGATGGGAAACATATTAAAAGGTTGTTTTGAACAAAATCTTGAAGTTTAAAGCTTGATCCAATCTTGTATAGTGAGATAAGATCTGAGATTAGTTGGTGAAAGGGACTAAGATCAGTGATATTGGGTGAATTCTATGAGTAGATAATCATATCTTAACCTTAATTTAAAGAATTTCAATTCAAATAATAATATCCAGTGTTTGATTCTTGCTCTATGATATTTTTGATGCTTTAAATAAATGTATGTGATGAAAATCAGTTGTTGCAATGCTTTATTAATCATATTATTAGTGATGTATTACCATGTTGAAAGTTATCTTGTGAATTGTCATGATTCGACAATGATGAATGTGTAAATTGAGGAACCGAAAAGATAGGTTGCCCTAGTTCATGTTTTAAAGAGTTGGAGTATGGTTGTGAAATATATGAAAATTGTTTTGTGATTCATTATTTAAATACGAGATACTTAATTGTTAGAAATAGGGTAATCATTTTCTACGATGATGATACATGTTACATTAACTAAACATCACTAGACATCAGATGCCATGGACACTGTAGAATCCTCACAGGATGAGGCATGCACTGTGGGGAGGAAATGGTTTCCTGACTTGAGGTAGTCCAAATCGAGGTAAGCTGGAGCGTACCAGTAGGGTGCGGGGGTTTGACCAGTAGGGCAAAATCCTTATAGTTGTGTGGTACCCAACACCAACCGGGGATGTCGGTTGTACTTGTGCTACATGTTGTAGTAATCAGTGGTTGGTAGGTCCATTGATGCACTTTAAGCTTGAGGGCTTTGACTCACCGCCTGAGTACCTAGGTTGAGAGGCAGAGTCTGAGATATATGGCTGCTCCTATTAGTCACCGAGAGGTAGACGTTCCGATGACAGCTGCATACATGGTATTGAGATTAAAGACTTAGGAACCTGAGCATGTTTCTAAGTCTTGTACAGTGAGATCGTAGCTTGTTGTGATACTTCGACATGTTGTGGTACACCTCATGTGGGTCCAAATGCATAATAAATGGATTTGAAATAATGTAAATAGTTAGGTTATCCTTTTATTACATTCAATATATGTACTACTGCCATGCTTAGTGAATTATAGTTTTAAATTGCCATGATGAATGAATTACAGTTCTAAACTACCATGCTTACATGATTGCATTTAAGTTCTATTACTTGTAAACATCATAAATATCTTGGTTACCTGTTGATTCTCTACTCACTGAGCCAGTAGCTCACCAACCTACTGAAATTTTTTTTACGTAAAGGATTAGCTCTTCCTGAGGAGTCAGAAACCAACTTTAATCAAGATTAGCTCAGAGGTCTTGAAAGAAGAGTAGTTAGAATAGTTAGAGGGTCTCTTATCCTTCCCCTGGATCTTGGGATAGAAAGAGTGAGAAAAGGGAGAAGTTTGAAATGTAATGTACATGATGTATATTAAGTGTGAAACTCTTGCTTCTATGTAATAAGACAAGTTCTGTTGTATCTTGTTGTTATGTTTAAATCAAGACTTATCGTTCAGTAAGTATTATTATAATATATTAAAAAAATATGGCAGATATTTCATCAAAATTATGCCCTAATATCATGATTAGTGATAATCGTGGGATGCGGGTGTGACAGCTTTGGTATCAGAGCATAGGTTGAACTTAAAATGAATTTAGGTTTGGGATATGGGTGATAAGAGACCAATAGGATTAGGATTTTTTCCTATTTGAACTGCAATTTTCTAACAAATGTGTTATGTTATGGATATGCAGATGGAATGAAGATGACATGGACATGGTGAGGAACAAGCTGAGAGCCATTACAGAGTTGATCCTCAAGCAATGGCTCAAGGTGAAGAGTATAATGAGGCAACAAGGATGTATCGTATTTTTCTGGAGATAAAAGAAAAATACAAGATGGACAGGAAGTCTTCATCTTCTAGTAAGGATTTGACGAGATCCTATGAGTTGGTGAAGAAGCTTGGTGGAACTGAATTTTTTGGTACAACAGATCTAGCTGTGGCGGAGGTGTGGCTTTGACATCTGGAAAAAGTGTTTCACCTAATGGAGTTATCAGAAGATAAGCAAATCAATCATGCAGTCTATTTACTCAAGGGAGATGCTGAGCTGTGATGGCGAGGAGTGGAAGATAATAGGAGAAATGCAGAGATGACCTAGAAGGACTTTGTGGATGAGTTTCAGCTTAAGTATTTCCCTTCTACCTTCCTAAGTGATAAGATAGGAAGTATGACAATTGGTGAATACGAGGCATATTTCACAAAGTTGGCACATTTCTATCTGCAACTTGTGTCTGATGATGTAGAAAAGTGCAGAAGATTTCAACAAGGATTAAGATCAGAGATTAGACACATTGTGTCAGCCATTGGTAGAAGAGATAACGAAAACTTTGGGGAATTTTTGGAAGCAGCGAGATGTGTAAAGAGTCAGTTAATGTTGATAAGCAGTCTGAGAGTAAGAAAAGATCTGGAGACTTCAATAGAGGGGGACAAAGAAGTGGTGGATACAGAAGAGGTGGTGGTTTCTTTTCTAAGATAGGATGAGGACTTGGCTATTTTGGGAGACAAGGATCTAGGTTTTCACCAAGTGGAGGAAGGCCCAATTCCGGTAGATGGAATACACAGTCTACATGGACACCTCCAACTAGGTCTTTAAGATCTTCAGTGTCACTGACAGGACCACAGAGACATGATGCATCCATATGTGATAATTGCGGCAGGGCACATTCTGGTCAGTGCTGGGGAACTAATGCTCTAATATGTTTTCATTGTGGACAGATGGGACATATAAAAATGGACAGCCTAAAACTTCAATATGTTTCAGAACAAGGTTCACAATTACAGTTTTAGACTCCATAGAGGCATGTTACAGTTAGAGGGGCAAGTTCTTTAGTGGCTTCAGGTTCTAGAGGGAGAGCACCTAGTACCAATAGTGGACAATGAGGACAACGTGTCAGAGGGAGAGCTACTGGATGCTTCTTCTCAATGACACCATCTGAAGGTTTAGTTTCACCCAGAGTTGTGACAGGTGAGATACTTCTCTTTAACAATATTTCTATTACAGTATTAATAGATCCTGGTGCAACACATTCTTTTATTCAAAGATATATAGTTAGTGGATTAAATCTTCTAACCCAAGATTTATCTCATGAGTTGTTACTAAAAGTTTCACTAGGTGAATCCTCAGTTTGATAGAAGTATGTCTTGTATGTCTGTTACGTTTTAATAGATATACAATAGCAGGTAATCTCATACCCTTGGATATTAATTCTTTTCAAATCATTTTGGATATGGATTGCCTTGAAACATATCATGTCCAGTTAGATTGCTAGAAGAAAGAAGCTATCTTTCAACAAGGTGGTTTTTTATGTGTCTTTACCAAAGATAGAAATGTCTTTCCCACATGTATAGTATCAGCTGCTATAGATGATAAGATGATGAGAAATGGGTGGGAGGCCTTTTTAGCACATGTTGTGGATGCTAGGGCAGAGAAACGAGCAGTCAATCTAGTAGATATTCCAATAGTATGTGAGTTTTCAGATGTCTTCCCTGATGAGTTACCAGGTTTACCACCTGAAAGAGATATTGATTTTGAGATACAGACTTTACCTGGTAGCCATCAAGTAGCATTACCTGCCTATAGAATGGCACCTGGGGATTTAAAGGAATTAAAAACCCAATTACAGGAGTGGTTGAATAAAGGATTTATTCAAACCAGTACATCACCTTGGGGAGCTCCAGTACTATTTGTGAAAAAGAAGGATGGAACCATGTGGTTATGTATAGACTACAAATAATTAAATAAGATAACAATTAAGAATAAATATCCTTTGCCTAGGATTGAATACCTATTTGATGAACTCAGTGAGGCAACAATCTTTTCAAAGATAGATCCCAGGTCAGGTTATCATCAACTAAGGATAAAGGCATCTGATGTACCTAAGTCAGCATCCAGAATGAGGTATGGGCACTATGAGTTTGTAGTTATGTCTTTTGGATTAACAAATGCCCCTGCAACCTTTATGGACATGATGAACATGGTTTTCAGACCATATTTAGATCAGTTCATAGTAGTGTTTATAGATGAAATCCTTATATATTCTAAAGATGTAGAACAACATGAGAAACATCTGAGGATAGCCCTACAGTTGTTAAGGCAACATCAACTTTATGCTAAGTTTAGTAATTGTGAGTTTTGGTTGGCTGAAGTATCTTTTCTTGGACATGTCATATCAGGAGAAGGGGTTAGTGTTAACCCTAAGAAAGTGGAATTTGTTCTTCAGTGGGAGCAACCTACGACCCTTACTGAGATCAGAAGTTTTCTAGGGTTAGCAGGATATTACAGGAGATTTATAAGGAACTTCAATGCAATAGCAGTGTCTCTTACACACTTAACAAGGAAGGGTGTACCCTTTGTTTGGTCTGAGTCATGTGAGAAAAGTTTCCAAATTTTAAAAAAGAAGTTAACTATAATACCAGTGTTGATATTACCATAGGAAGATAAGGGATAAGTGGTTTTCTGTGATGCATCCAGGAGATGTTTGGGATGTGTTCTTATGCAAGAAGGGAAAGTGGTGGCCTATGCTTCTAGAAAACTTAAGAAGAATTAAGAGAACTATCCAACACATGATCTTGAGTTGGCAACAGTAGTGCATGCTTTAAAGACATGGCGTCATCATCTATATGGTGAATCGTGCTAGGTCTTTACTGATCATAAGAGTCTAAAGTATATTTTCACCCAAAGGGATCTCAATCTGAGACAATGTAGATGGTTGGAGCTTATAAGGGATTATGATGTCACCATTAATTATCATCCTGGAAAGGCCAATGTAGTAGTAGATGCTCTAAGTAGAAAGTCAACATCATCTGTGGAAATGTTTTCAATGGCTTGTCTAAAAAGAGACATGTTAGTTAAGATGAGAGAGATGAATTTGGATCTGATTGTGTCTGATCTACGTGAACTAATTGCACAAATGCAGGTTAGGCCTACATTTTATGATCAGATTCAGGAGCTTCAACATAGTGATAGAGAATTGCAATAGATCAGATACTTGAGGAAGCTCATTCTTCTATGTATGCAATGCATCTAGGTATCATAAAGATGTATAGAAACATGAAGGAGTTGTATTGGTGGTCAAATATGAAGAAGGATGTGGCTGAGTATGTGGCTAAGTGTGATGTATGTGAACAAGTCAAGGCTGAGCATCAGAAGTCGGCATGTACTCTGCAATCACTTCCTATCCCTGAATGGAAGTGGGAGCATATCACCATGAATTTTGTGGTTGGATTACATAGGAAACCATGTGGTTTCGACTCAGTATGGGTAATAGTAGATAGGCTAACAAAGTCTTCTCACTTTCTACCAATTAAGACAACATGGGATACACCAAAGTTAGCCAAGGTCTATATAGATGAGGTAGTCAGATTGCATGGAATACCTATTTCTATAATATCTGATAGAGATCCTAAATTTACATCTAGGATTTGGAATCAATTGCAACATTCCTTGGGAACAAAGTTGAAATTTAGCACAACCTTTCATCCTCAAACAGATGGACAATCAGAGAGGACAATTCAAACCCTGGAGGATATGTTGAGAGCATGTGTTTTGCAGTTTAGTGGTAGTTGGGATGATCATCTCAGTCTAATGGAGTTCGCCTATAACAACAATCACCATTCTAGCTTAGGCATGTCCCCTTATGAATCCTTGTATGGAAGAAAATGTAGATCTCCAATTTTTTGGTATGAAGTTGGAGAAAGGCAAATTTTAGGCCCAGAGTTGGTGGAAGAAACCACATAAAAGATATATGTGATCAGATAACAGTTGAAGGCAGCTCAGGATAGACAATAAAGCTATGCAGATAAAAGGCATAGATCACTTCAATTTGAGGTTAGGGATGAGGTTTATTTGAAAGTTTCACCATGGAAAGGTGTGCTAAGGTTTGGAAAGTGAGGCAAACTAACTCCTAGATACATGGGTCCCTATCCAATTATTCAAAGAATTGGATCAGTTGCATATAAATTGGAGTTAGCCAATTTACACAATGTGTTTCATGTATCGATGTTGAAGAAGTGCCATCCTGGTACAGAAAGGATTGTAGATCCATATCCTATACAGTTGAGAGAGAATATCTCTTATATTGAAGGACCAATTAAAATTCTAGACCATAGAATTTGAAAGCTTAAAAAGAGAGAGATACCTCTACTAAAGGTTTTTTGGAGAAATCATGGTGTAGAAGAAGCTACCTGGGAAGTGGAGATAGATATGTTTAACAAGTATCCTTTTCTCTTTTAGAAATTTTGAGACAACATTTTTATTAGAGGGGGAGAATTGTTATAACCCATTCCTAGATTTGTTGGTAATCCTAGAGATTCAAGATAATCTTAATGTTTTTTATGTTTTTTTAGTAATATTCTATGTTGTGCTTTATATTAACCTTAGTGACCTTAAATACTTGTTTGGGAAACTCATAATCATGACTTAAGTATACTATAAAGATCCAAGTTGGGGTTAACATAGAAGTGACCCATACATGTGTGCAAGAAGAGAGTTAATGACATTGGAAGAAATAATTAATAAGTGGTTTTTCATTGATGATATTATCAAAATAATATTTTAGGATTGTAGAGAATTCAATTACAAATCTAATAAAAAAAGAATGAACCAAATCGGAGTTAAAATGAGAGAGTTATTTCCTTTTTAGTAAACATATACTGAGCACCGCGACCGCAGTCGACACCGTGACCGACGCTGCATCGACACCGCTACCTGCGATGCTGCATCGACCATAACCCATGACGCTGCGTCGACACCGCGACCGCAGTCTACACCATGACCACAGTCTACACTGCAACCCATGATGTTGCGTCGACACCGCAACCGCGACCGACGCCGCCAAGAACAGCCAATCGTAAAACAATCATATCTCGAGAAATACTTATTCGTTTGCAACGAAATGAAGTGCCTTGGAACCATGATTTGATTCTCCATCATCCCAGACAACTTGTTCTATGAGAGGGTGACCTGGAGGGTGATTTCTCGGGCGATGTTTGGGGAAGAACGTTAAGAATAATAGAAATCAAAAGGGGTTGGTATAAATCTGACTTGGTAAGTAGTTTTAATCCTTGATTCTTCCTTCTTTCGGCTTCCCCTTGCTCGAGATCCCTAATCCAGTGATTTTGAGGTTTGGATTAACCTCTGATCTTATCTTCTACCTACAACAGACCCTCTTTAGGGCCGTGAAACATATTAAAAGGTTGTTTTGAACAAAATCTTGAGGTTTAAAGCTTGATCCAGTCTTGTGTGAGATAAGATCCGAGATTAGTTGGTGAAAGGGACTAAGATCAGTGATATTGGACAAATTTTGTGAGTAGATAATCATCTCTTAACATTGATTTAAAGCATATCAATTCAAATAATAGTATCCAGTGTTTGATTCTTGCTCTATGATATTTTTGATGCTCTAAATAAACGTATGTGGTGAAAATTAGTAGCTGAAATGCTTTATTAATCATATTATTAGTGATGTATGACCATGTTGAAAGTTATCTTGTGAATTTTCGTGATTTTACAGGTGATGAATGTGTAAATTGAGGCACCAAAAAGACAGGTTGCCCTAGTTCATGTTTTAAAGAGTTGGAGTATGGTTGTGAAATATATGAAAATTGCTTAGTGATTCATTATTTAAATGTGAGATACTTAATTGTTAGAAATAGGGTAATCATTAGCTACAATGATGATACATGTTATATTAAGTAAACATCACTAGACATTAGAAGCCACAGACAATGTAGAATCCTCACAGGATGAGTCTTGCACTGTGGGGAGGAAATGGTTTCCTGACTGGAGGTAGTCCAGATCAAGGTAAGCCGGAGCGTACCAGTAGGGTGCGGGGGTTTGACCAGTAGGGCAAACTCCTTATAGTTGTGTGGTACCCAACACCAACCGGGGATGCTGGCGGAACCTGTGCTACATATTATAGTAATAAGTGGTCGGTAGGTCCACTGATGCACTTTAAGATTAAGGGCTTTAACTCACCACCTGAGTACCCAGGTTGAGAGGTGGAGTCTGAGATATTCGGCTGCCCCCATTAGCCACCAAGAGGCAGACGTATCGATGCCAACTGCATACATGGTATTGAGATTAAAGACTTAGGAACTCAGGCATGCTTCTAAGTCTTGTACAGTGAGATCGTAGCTTGCTGCGATACTTTCACATGTTGTGGTACACCTCATGTAGGTCCAAAGGCATAATAACTAGATTTGAAATAATGTAAATAGTTAGGTTATCCTTTTATTACATTCAATATCTGTACTACTGCCATGCTGACTGAATTACAGTTTTAAACTGCCATGCTGAATGAATTACAGTTCTAAACTGCCATGCTTACATGATTGCTTTAAGTTCTATTACTTATAAACATCATAAATATCTTGGTTACCTGTTGATTCTCTACTCACTAAGCCAGTAACTCACCAACCTACTGAAAAAAATTTAGGTAAAGGATTAGCTCTTCTTGAGGAGTCAAAAGCCAACATTAATCAAGATTAGCTCAGAGGTCTTGAAAGAAGAGTAGTTAGAATAGTTAGAGGGTATCTTATCCTTCCCCTGGATCCTAGGATAGAAAGAGTAAGAAAAGGGAGACGTTTGAAATGTAATGTACATGATGTATATTAAGTGTGAAACTCTTGTTTCTATGTACTAAGACAAGTTCTGTTGTATCTTGTTGTTATGTTTAAATAAAGACTTATCGTTCATTAAGTGTTATTGTAATATATTTTAAAAAAATATGGCAGATATTTCATCAAAATTATGCCCTAATCTCATAATTAGAGGTAATCATGGGATGTGGGTGTGACACTAAAAATCAACCAAGAAGGTACACGTTTATATTAATTCCTCCTCAAATAGAATAGTAGTATTGAATAATAATTGTATGTACCTCTTGAAAATTTTGACTTTGTATTTATTTGAGCTACAATGTTCCCTACTGAGTAGTCTTATGATTTTTTATATTATAGTTTGCAACAAAACTTGAAGATATAAATGATATTGCCCAGTATGATAGCCAGTAATACTTGTTGATATTGAATACAAGTGACTTCCTCATTCAGTGGGTGGAACTTGTACATGTCGATTGATCTCAAACTTGTACATGTCGATTGACCTCCTACTTTGTATGGAGAGAAGGATCTTGGTGACCTCCCCATATCGTTGGGGTGATGGAGTTGCATAAATATATAAGCTATTTCTTGATATCAGCATAATGGAAAACTTGTAATAAAAATCTTGTCGAACAAATATTGTTTTGAAAAATTTCTTGTTGATTATTTTGCTTATAAGTCCTGGCAAGTATTATATTTTTTTATAAATGTTTTCAATGATTTAATATCTATTCTTTTTAAAAGCATACCAATGCATTTGCATTGATTGCATCTCAATTTACCTAATTTTAGGCAAACTAGATGGATCATTATGAAAAATTGACTAGATTGCTTTGGCTCTTGACAAACTTTGATGACAAGAACAATTATGCAAAATCATAAATATGGTTGGTTAGTTATTTAAATCTTTTGTTTAATGAGTTATTATATCTTATGGTATATGTCGATGTGTGAGATCCTTTTACGAAACTTAGGGATGGGTGCTTCAATCCCTTCACCACTGTCTAGGCAGTGGGATTGGGATTGGGGTAAGAATGGTTCTGTGAAATAACCCTTACAGTTCCCTTCATATGTTTAACTATGTAATGCAATAGTGGTTTGACAATCATGAAAATAATGTAGGCATGCTTGACATTATGGGACAAATTGTAAAATCTCTGCTTGATTGTGGATCTAATAATACTTTCATTTATAGAAATCTCACAACTATGCTTTGTCTAGATTTCAAGGATTTAGGATATGTGTTGGATGTCACTACCGCGAAGTGCTCATATTTTTATGTATCTTTAAAAAAAGCCATGTTATACTTGTTAGGTACATGAGTAATGAATTCCCTACTGACTTTATTTTGTTGGACATGAATGACTTTGATGTAATAATCAACACGGATTAGCTTTACACCTATAGGGCCCAGATATATTGTCGCGAGAAGAAGATTGTGATAAAGTGACTCGGACATCCACCTTTTGACACTAGCATTATGTATTGACCTTGAAAGCAGAATAGTTAATAGACAAAGGTTGTTAGGCATTCTTAGCATTAGAACTTAAGGTGCAACCCTTAGAGGAGATCGAGGTAGTCATGGACTATGTAGATGTGTTCCCAGATGATTTACCTGGGATACCTCCTGAGAGAGAGGTGGAATTTTTGATTGAGTTAGCTCCCTAGACAAACCCTATTTCTGGGGCACCTTACAGAATGCCCCCCACAGAGTTTCTTGAGCTAAAAAAGCAACTGCATGAATTGCTAGACAAAGTCTTCATCTGACCTAGCACATCTCCATGGGGAGCACCCGTCCTCTTTATAAAGAAGAAGGATGGATAGCTTTGAAGGTGCATAGATTATAGGATGACCAATTAGGCTACCATCAAGAATAACTATCCCTTACCCTATATCGATGACTTGTTTGACCAACTTAAGTTACCTAGAGTCTTTTTAAAGATTGACCTAAGGTTCAGCTACCATCAATTGTGAGTCAAGAGTGAGGACATCCCAAAGACTGCCTTCAGAACCTATTATGGTCATTATGAGTTTGTGGTCATGTCGTTTGGGTTGTCCAATGCCCTGAGTGTGTTTATGAATCTCACGAAATAGTGTGTTCTGACCTTTCATGGACTCCTTTGTCATAGTGTTCATAGAGGACATCCAATTTTACTCAGATGACTTCAAACAACACCATGACCATCTGGTTAGAGTCCTTGAAATCATGAGGAAGTAGAAGTTCTATGGAAAGTTATCAAAATGTGAGTTTTGGATAGATCGCGTCATGTTTCTCAGACACATCATCTCTGGAAGGACTATCTCAGTAGATCCTGCCAAGGTGTCCACTGTACATGATTGTCCAGCACCATAGAACCCTTATGAGATTTGCAACTTCCTGGGACTAGCTGGGTACTACCGATGGTTCATTAAGGATTTCTCCAAGACCACTTTACCCCTCACCAAGCTCATAAAGATGAGAAGTTTGTGTGGTCTGAGTTTTGTGAAGCTTGCTTCCAAGAGTTGAAGGAGAAACTGACCACCACACTTGTGTTGACTCTACCATCTGGAAATGATGGTTTCATGATCGTCACTGATGCATCCTAGATGGGCTTGGATGTGTACTAGAGAAGAATAAACATATTGTCACTTATGCATCTAGGAAGCAAAAGTGAAATGAAGTAAATTATCCAACACATGATCTGGAGTTAGCTGCAATCATACATGCCTTGAAAATCTGGCGACACTATCTGTATGGTGCTACCTTTGAGTCCTTACTGACCATAAAAGTTTGAAGTACCTCCTGAATCAGAAAGACCTCAACCTAAGGCAAAGATGGTGGATGGAATATATGAAAGACTATGATTTCACCATCGCATACCACGCAGGAAAGACCAATGTAGTGACAGATGTCCTTAGTCGAAAACAACTTAGATGTGCAACTGTCTTATCTACCCAATAGAGGAAACTGGAAGAGCTTTCCAGATGGTCTCCGTAGCTGTTAGAAGACTAAATCTGTTGGTCTAACATTTAGATAAAACCGGACTTGCAGACTAAGTTAGTAGTTGCCTAGATGGCTAGCCCAAAGCTTGAAAGGATGAAAGGCTTGCTAGAGAAACCTCAAACACACCTATTAGTGGTTGGGGATGGAGGAATCTAATATATAGGTTGTATTTGGGTTCCAGAGGAGTCACCTTTAAAAAGTCATATTCTATAATAGGCTCATGGTTCTAAGTATACCGTGTACCCTAGTACCACCAAAATGTTTAGACTACAATAATACTTTTGGTGGCATGGGATGAAGATAGACATAGCGGAATATGTGGCCAGTTGTCTCATATGCCAGATGGTGAAGGATGAACACCAACAACCTGGTGGGGTATTCCAATCGATTGAGATTCCTAAGAAGAAATGGGACTAGAATGCCATGAATTTTGTGGTGGGTCTGCCAAAGACAAAGAAAGGTCATGTTGCTATATGGGTTGTGGTGGATCATCTAATCAAGTCGAAACACTTCCTTGCATTAAAGATTACCATCAAAGTGTCAGACTTAGCTGAGTTGTATATCCAAGAGATTGTGTGTTTGCATGATATTCTGAGTTCAATTATTTTTTATCGTGACCCTAGTTCACCTCAATGTTATGGAAGCGGGAGCATGAAGATCTATTGAGAGTGTGCACGGTCGATTGGGGTGGATCATTGGTTCAATACTTGCCATTACCTTATTTGTGTATAATAATAGTTACCAAGGCAGTATCGAGATGCCTCTGTACAAAGCGCTATATGGGAGGACATGTCGTTCACCACTTCACTGGGATGACGTTGGTGAAAGGACCTTGTTGAGGTCAAAGGAACTAAATATATATGCAGATAAAGTCACTTTGATCAAGAAAAGGCTAAATAGAGCAGAGGACGGACAGAAGTCATATGCTGATGCAAAGCAGACTAACTTGCACTTCACTGTGGATGAACATGTGTTTCTAAAAATCTGACCCCTCTGAGCTATAGCTAAGAATAGAGGAAAATTGAACCCTTAATATGTGGGTCCATTTGAAATTCTAGAATGGATTGGTGAAGCATCCTATCGTGTAGCCTACCCCCATAGTATAGTATGATGCATGACGTGTTCCATGTATCCAATATAAAGAGCTATTTGAAAGATCCTAGTCATCTGATGAACATTAAACCTATTGAGCTCCAGGGGAGCCTAACATATCATGAGTCACCTGTTAGAGTATTAGATACCAAGGTGAAAGAACTCAAAAACAAAAAGATAAAGATGGTAAAGGTTCTTGGGAAGCACCATGGAGAGGATGAAGCCACATGGACGCTGAAGACAGGCATGGAAAAGTCTTACCCTGATTTGTTTGTATGATTAGCTAAATGTTGAGGACAAATTCTTATAAGTGGGGAAGGATATTATAACCTCAATTTTTCTTGTATTGTTGTATATTTTATCTATGAAAAAGGGCTTGTTTGGAAATATATATGCATTATTTTATGAATTGGGCTTCTTTCCAAATTCACCTTGAATAATGGATTTTGTGGTTTTTCCTATCTTATTAAGCAAATAAAGGATAAAAAGTGAGAAGCACAAGAGAAAAATCCATAATTAGTAAAAGACAAAAAGGAAATATTTAATAAATGCATATGTTTAAGAATAATGTGGACTTTTCTAGAAAGTGACATAGGTTGCCACAATAGGATGTCTTTTGGTTTCACAAGCTTCTTAGTAACAAGAAAAGTCGAAATAAAGAAAATAGAAAGGAAAGAATGAGAAAATATATGTTTTAAAGACATATTACATGCCTTATAAGTGAATGACTTGCACAGAAAGAAAAAGAGTTATACCTTTTGAGTTTTGGATTTGAATTGTACCCACAAGTAGATTAAGTCATCAAGGACTTACCCCTTAAATTTTGAGATCAAAAGAATAAGCAGATTAGGAGATATGAATTTTATAGGATTCCATAAAGCGAGAGGAATTTCATTGAAATGTCACATTATAATTGATTTTCTTTATTCACTAAATCAATCCGCATGTGCGATGGAAACCATCAGATTTAGGATCTGACAGATCTCACATCACCTTCTACCTGCACCCAAATAAGAAAGGATCCTTGTACACATAAGGAATTGAGATCTGTATCTTCCTCTCTGAATCACTTCAATGCAAAATAATAGGACCATTGGCTTCACCGCATGAAAACAAAGAGGAAATATGTAGGTTTTGAGTAGAGAGGTGATCTGTAGAACAAACTAGAACCCTCATCACCATAGCTATCTCTGTTGGTATTGGAAACCCTAAATCCCACACCATCCACCTATAAAAGGACCCCTAACCAACTCGTCTTGACCCCTAGTGCATCGATGACACTCTTGTGCACCACGACTCCCTCTTGTTTGCTTGATTGCATCTTCTCCAACGGGCTCTCCTCAGTGGTGCATCCGCATCAGATAACTCTGAGGTGTGAAAGGGGGAAGAGGAAGGTCGTTGAATCGTGGTCAAGCATTGACCACCAAAGAGGATCAACGACTGAGCCTTGCCACAACTCAACCCAGACTTGAATGGGCACAATCAACCGTGAACGCTCAATCTGAACCCTGGTCAATGGAGACCCACTGATCTGACAGTGGGTATATTTCCAAAAAGGTAAATTCTCGTCCCTCTAATAGAAAAAATCAAGGAAATTGGTAAAACTTGCAAAATCGATTAAAAAATCATTCCTTTGTCCAAAAGTAACATGTAATATATGAATTTGTATCAAAGAAATGCAAGCTATTCAGTAATAATATAATCACAAAACTATTTTTTGAAAATTCTCAAAAATTCATCAAGATACGAGGGACATTTCAGAGAAAAACCAAGGCATGGACACTATTCACACATGCCCCTTCTTAGCCGAGGAAGGAGACAACAAAATTACCCTCCAATCGACATCTAACGGTGGAGAACTAGCCTACATCTGCCAAAGTTAGATTCATAATGTGACAAGGAAAATCAAATACTATAGGAAATTAAATAATTCAATGCATTGACTTTCTCGTCAAATCAAATTGAGGGTCCAAACAAAGTCCAATTAATATGAAATTTGCACCTAGTCTAAATAAGAATGTAGATTCCAATTATAAAATTAGTTTTTTCATTTGGGGACTTATAGTATTTTATTTAATAATTTTAGATTATCACATATATTCTATTTCCTTTATGAATTTGAGGCGTCTAGAAACATCCAAAAGATGTGAAACTTGGCCTACAAGCCAACTTAACCATGAGGAAAGACATTTTACAATTAATTTTCCATTTTGGAGTTATTTAACATGTTATGTAATGTTTTGGGATTTAATATAAATTCTCTCTCCTAAACTACACTAGGGTAGATAAGATTGTACAAATAAGATGAAAATTCACACATAGACCAAATTTGGTATGTGGATTTAGAATCTGAGGTTTAGTTCCACTTTTGGAGACTTTTAGTAACTTATTTAACACTTTTGGCTTTTTATCCTATTTTCTTCTCTAATTATATTTAAGATAATCATTGTTGTTAAAATAAAATGAAACTTGGCAACCAAGCTTATTGGCACCCAAGGAACATGTTTTACCATTGCATTTTACTTTTGACTTTTCTTTTTGTGAGTTATGGCACCATTATGAATTTGACACATTACCATTGTATTTAGAAATTCATAATATCTTTATTATAAACATTCACTCAATTGAGTCTTATTATCTTCATCCATTTGGAAAGAGTGATTTATTATTTTTATGGATGAAATTTTGCATTTTACTTATTTTACAATTTATGTCCATTATTTCCATATTTATTTAAATTATGAGTCATTATTAATATTTATGGATATGAAATTACCAATTGTTACTCCAAAGCATATTATTCATTTTTATTTAGCCATTATGTTTATAAAGATAATATATGTAGCATATGTCATGATTTTATTTTTCATTTTGGCACATAATTAAGTTATTACATAAATGTGTTCTAAATTTTTATCCTTGTTTGGTCAAATCTAAGGAACTAACTTCACTATCCTTCTAATCCTAGAATAGAGTAGGATTCTAGGTTTTGGTTCTTCACAACATTCCTTTCCTTAAAAGGATTTCGTCCTAAAAATCTAATCATCCAGGTATTATCAATCACCTATGCTCCACCCCTTAAAAGGTTTATCCTAATAAGTCAAACAACACTATAGGTTCAAAGAGTAGGCCATCCATAACTCATGTACTTCATCACTTTCATCTTAAAGCTACTATGAAAAATAGAAAACATAACTTTAAAGTTTAACGAAGAGATTATGGGTTACCTTCAACATGATCTTCTTCATAAACTTCTTGGCCATCCAAGGAAAAGACTCTTCCAACACGACTCTCAACATGTCTTCTTCCTTTATTGTTGCCATTATCTTGAGGAGGTACCTGAGGTTGTTGCTGCTGAGCTGGTGCACATCCTCCAAAAATTTGGGGGCATCTAGGTGGGATATGACCAGGCTCCTTGCGATGATGACATATAATGTGAGAGTTAGGTTAGGGTTTTGCTTGATTTCCAACATGAGAACACTTCCCAAGACGATGATAATCATTACACTTAGCACACTTGTCCCTCTTATGATCATCACTTGAGAACTTCCTCTTCTAGTCATGTTCCTTAGGTTGATATCTTAGATAACACTCAACAACTAAAGATTTATCAACCATATGTCAAAAAGTTAGGGGAAGTTGTGGGATAAGAGCACGACCTACATTGTGGTTAAGTCCTTGTAAGAATAGGTCAGCCCTACAATCCTCACTCAGTCCAAGATCATAACATCCAAGCAACAGAAACATTTGCACATATGCAGAGATAGACAAAGAACCATGCTTCAGACTGTAGAACTCCTCTTCCTTCTTCTTGAGAGTAGCAATTCAGATGTAATTCCCATGAAATCACGCCAAGAATTTTTTCCAGGTCAAAATAGAGATGTCATGAGTCCTTGCTATACCATTCCACCAAACACATACTGGCCCATCTGGCACATAAGATGCAAACCTGACCTTCTGGCACATAAGACACAAACCTGACCTTCTGGTGCGGAGAGCATGTCATACCATCAAAAGTACTTTCTATGGATAATACCCAGTCATTAGCTTTATCGAACATCTCGAGTTCCCCTTCAGCCTTGAAGTAGGGTGGTTGCATCTTCATGAAGTTAGTTAATTAGTACTCCTTTGGCTTATCAGGCACAGGAGGAGTATTCAACTTTCCCACCATGACTATGGTGAGGAACTATTGTAGCAAGGCTATCTCCTGCTAAGGAGAGATGACGATACCCATATTTGCAACCACAGAGGTTGGTGTATCCTAACCCACTGATGGATGACTACCTATTGGTGTGGGAAATTGAGACACTAGAGGGGTAAAGAGAGGGTCCATCCTTGGAATCATGTACTTAGGGTTCTGGGGTGTCTCATAACTAGGTAGGTCATTAATGGATGAGTTATCTCCCACCATAAGGGTATGCATGCACAAGGCAAGGGTACTAGGTATAAGCAACCTATGAAAAAGATAAACATCCTAAGGGAGACAAGATTGATGTAATTAGATAACCAACCGCTAATGGCTCTGATACCATACTTGTAAGGAGTGGGACCCGAAAGGGGATCCACTCCCTACTAAGTTAAATATAAAGGAAACATCCCATATATATCAAAGACCATTATAAATTTTACACAAAGGGATGATAAAATATTTATTCAAAATGTATGTATCATGATACTAGATGTAGTAGTGGAAATCTAAAATATATAACTATTACAATTTTTGATGTTATCACTATCCTTCACCAAGAAGGGTGGTACATAAGAAAATTAAACTAAATATAGGATCAATATAGGGTCATCTAAGCATGACGTGAAAGTCTCCCAAAATGTTCGGCTACAGTTTTTGATGTCTTGGTTCAACTTTGTTAACTTCGCCTTGACCCACACCTGGGGTTGGAAGCATACCCCCAAAAAAAGAGAAAGGTAGATACATCAGCAAAATGTCGGTATGTGCATGCTAAATAGGGTATTAAGAAACATTATGAAATGAAGGATGTCAAGTAAACAAGGTTACCATGAAAAAAGAAAAGGATTACCCAACTGGGCATAAAAGACTATGAATTTCAAAATAATAATCGATATGAATACTTGCCATTAAACCAACACAAAAGTTTTTCCACACAAGCACATATAATTTTTTGGACAGAAAACTGATCAACATAATGTCCACCTGCATGCATGTGAGATAAACATAGCACTATAATAGTATAAATAACAATGGCGGCTAAGTCTCACAACCTTAAAACCTAATAGAGTATGGCACACAACCAACTCTCCAATATATATATATATATATATATATATATATATATATATATATATATATATATATATATATATATATATATATATATATATATATATATATATATATATATATATATATATATATATATATATATATATATATATATATATATATATATATATATATATATATATATATATATATATATATATATATATATACGTTTGTACAAAACTTGGGGATAAGGCACACAATCTCCATCCCAAAAATATAACATGGGGACACAACCCAAAAACCAAAATAATTACACTACTCTAGGGCTACTAAATCACATAGTCATGTATAATGTGGAGGCAAGTAAAAGTTCAATTTTATGAAAAAAAAGATTGTCATCACACATATAGATATAACAAAACTTTCACTATAAAAGTGGGTAAATTTAGGGTTTAATCAAAAATAAAAGTACATGTTAGAGCCAATAGAAAGTTGAACAAAGTAGGATGATCATAATATTAAAATCTAATAGGATATTTCACATGGAATAAATTCTCATAAGAGAGAAATTATATAGGCTATCAAGACAGATAATTTGGGTTAGCTGCTAAATATAGAAAAATAGGGAATGCAATGATACTTTGACTGGAGTTCTAAGTTAGAGATTGAGTCTTAACCCTCCAAGTCTAAAGATAACAAGTCTAAAGATAACTCAACCTAAATACAAGATTAGGCCCATCAATTAGGGTTTATATATATATATATATATATATATATATATATATATATATATATATATATATATATATATATATATTGTGGAAACCTGAGAAATCCAAACCTTCTGCAAAACACTATATTAACTCATTATTTTAGTCTAGAAATTAGGTACAAGGTGACTGATAATGGATTTGATCCAAGATCTAATTTTTATCCATTAAAATCTTTTTTCAATTATTAATAAGTGAGTATGGATTATGAAACTCAAAAGATCATGTTTTTAAAACTTTGAAATCAGGAAATGAAAACTAAACCACAAGATAGAGAATAATTTTCTGAATCTAATGAATATTTTTGCGTAATTTTTGGATAAACATAGATTAAGTTATGAATTTTGGAAATTTTGACCAATTAGAAAATTGAGAAAATCCATGTATGCAAAATAAAATTTGTGTGAGAGAGGGATTGGGCCCTTTGAGATGGCCCAATCATCAAAAGTGAACTCACCCAATCAGCAACCAGTGGGGCACTCCACTAAGGAAATAAAACATAAAATGAAAAAACAATAATGCCCTTGGAGAGGAAAAGAAAAATAGAAGTAAGTTGTGGGCTAGAACCAAGAAACCACTGAGGGGATTCATCCCCTACGTTTCCTCATGCCATGGCTGCAAAGAAGGTGGAGGACTGGGGAAAATTACCCACGATGGAAAAAAATTGTTTTGCATGCTTAGAAACAAAGAAGACAGGCTAAAGAATAGTACCCTGAGTGGAATTGCACTGAGATGAAGCGAAGAGGGAGCACGACAGGTTGCCATGAATATTCTATCTTTGATCTTATGACAACAAAGGGAAAAGCATGAGAAGGAATTGGTACAGGACAATAACTCATCGATGCCTAGAAAGATATGGGTAGGGCTATTTATAGGTAGAGGTCCGATTTTAGGGATCTGGGAGTAGGAGATTCAAGAATATGGAGAAGAAAAATTAAACGAATCACAAATAATGGAAACTAGGGCTCTTATTAGAAACCACCTCATATACAGTCATCTCACAAACCTACTGGTTGAAAAATCTTGAAGATTCGTCAAGAAATGAGGGAGATATGAGAGAAAAACCAGGGCATGTATACTATTCACACGCGCCCCTTCCTACCCAAGGTAGGAGACAACACAACCACCCTCCGATCAACATCTAATAGTGGAGAAATAGTGTGGCATCTGCCAAAGTTGGATTCATTGTGTGACAAGGAAAATCAAATACTATTGGAAATTGGATAATTCAATGCATTAAATTAAAGTTTAATTAAGTTTCTTTCCAAATCAAATTGAGGGTCCAAACAAAGTCCAATTACTATGAAATTTTACATATAGGATAAATAAGACATATAGTTTATAGGTATGGTATTAGTTTTTTATTTTGGGGACTTTAAGTTTTTTGTTTAATAATTTTAGATTCTCTCATATATTCTCTTTCTTTTAAGAATTTGAGGCATCTAGAAACACCCAAAAGATGTGAAACTTGGCATACAAGCCAACTTAACCATGAGGAAAGTAATTTAGCAATTAATTTTCCTTTTTGAGGTTATTTAACACGTTATTTAGTGTTTTGGGCTTTAGTATGCATCATCTCTCCTAAACTACACTAGGATAGATAAGATTGTCCAAATAAAATGAAAATTCACACATTGGCTAAATTTGGTATGTAGATTTTGAATCTGAGGTTTATATCAAATTTTAAGGACTTTATATAATTTATTTAGCACTTTTGGCTTTTTGTCCTATTTCTTCTCTAATTATATTTAAGATAAAGGGCCAAATTTGAAATGTAAGTGTGCTCTGGCCTGAGCTGGAGGTTTTACTTTGAAACATAAAAATGGGAAGATACAATCTTATCCACAAAACATGGATAACGAAAATACATGGTGCATGCATAGGTAGAAATGACATGGCTTCTATCTCAAATACCATCACTTACTTTTCGAGCACCGTGATCCATATCTAAAGGTAATTTTCTAAGCAGGGGAAAAATAGACACACTTTAGGAAGACTTTTGGACTCTAGCCTGCTAGATAACAAAACAAGGAGGGAAGCAAAACTTATTGTTGTTGAAATAAAATGAAACTTGACAAACAAGCTAATTGGCACCCAAAGAACACACTTTTACCCTTGTATTTGACTTTTGAGATTTTTTATGAGTTATGGCACCATTATGACTTTTGACACATTACCATTATATTATCAAAACATTATATATTTATTATAAACATTTACTTAATTGAGTCTTATTATCTTCATTTCATTTTAAAAGAGTGATTTATTATTATTATGTACAAAATTCTACATTCACTTATTTTACATTATATGTCTATTATACGGAAATTTCCATATTTATTTAAATTATGAGTCATTATTAATATTTATGGACATGAAATTACCAATTGTTACTCCAAAGAATATTATTCCTTTTTATTTAGCCATTATGTTTGTAAAGATAATACATGTAGCATATATCAGAATTTTATTTTCATGTTGGCACATAATTAAGTTATCATATAAATGTGTTTTAAACATTATCCTTGTTTGGTCAAATCTAGGGAACTAACCTTACTATTCTTCTAATCCTGGAATAGGGTAGGATTCTAGGTTCTGGTTCATTACAGCACTCCGCTCCTTAAAAGGATTTTTTTCTTTGAAATATAATGATCCATGTATTATCAATTACCTATACTCCATCCCTTAAAAGGCTTATCCTAATAAGTCAAACAAGACTATAGGTTCAAAGAGTAGCCCATCCATAACTCATGTACTTCATCACTTTCATCTTCAAGGTACTATGCAAAAATAGAAAACATATCCTTAAAGCCTAGCTAAGAGATTATCTGTTACCTTTAACATGATTTTCTTCATAAAATTCTTGGCCATCCAAGGAAAAGACTCTTCCATCACATCTCTCAATACGTCTTATTCCATTATTATTGCCATTATATTGAGGAGGTACCTAAGCTTGTTGTTGCTGAGCCGATGCACGTCCTTCACAAAGTTGGGGGCATCTAGGTCAGATATGACCAGGCTCCTTGCAATGGTGACATGTAATATGAGAGTTAGGTCAAGGTTTTAGTTCACTTCCAACATGAGAACACTTCTTGGTAGGATGATAACTATTACACTTAGCACACATGTACCTCTTTTGATTATCACCTGAGAAATTCCTCTTCTTGTCATTTTCCTTATGTTGATATCCTGGATAAGAGTCAATAACTAAAGCTTTATAAACCATATGTCACAAAGTCAGGGTAAGTTGTGGCACAAGAGAATTACCCACATTGTAGTCAAGTCCTTGCAAGAATAGGTCCGTCCTACGATCCTCACTCAGTCTAGAATCATAACATTCAAGCAACAAAATCTTTTGCACTTATGTGGAGACAGATAAAGAACCTTGGTTCAGATTGTAGAAATTTGATTCCTTCTTCTTGAGAGCAGTAGTGTAGATGTACTACCCACCAAATAATGCCAAAAAATGTTCCTAGGTCAAAGTAGAGATGTCACGAGTTCTTGCTATACCATTCCACCCAGAAATGTATTGGTCCATCCCACACATAGGATGCAAGCCTGACCTGCTAGTGTGGAGGGCATGCCTGTGATAACCTAGAAATTCACATTGTGAATATAACTTCCATTCTTGACCTAGATCTTGTTCTCAAAGATGATTTCATCTTGGTATGTGTATTGATGCTTTTATTGACCCATCTAGAATGTGTGTATCACCTTGGTGATACTCAAATTTACAAAAAATCAAGCTTACATTAATGTCACACATTATCACTTTCCCCTTTAATTTTTATCATCTCCTCATGACCTTAAGTATTTTTATTTCATTCCCATGATGTAGAGGGTGTTTTCCCATTTACAACACATCTTTTCTTTCTTAAATCAGGGCTATGATGGGCAAGTTATGGTCATTTAAAGACCTTGACCTCTGAACTAGGTTTACTCCTGCTATGCCCTAAATCTCATTACTGGGTCACATGTGTTTGGCTCAGAACCTGAGTGGTTGACACTGCTCTTCCTCCTTTTCCTTTTGGTGCATGACCCACCTACCCGAACCCCGTGAGCTGTCAAATAATGCATGAGTTGTAGATCACTGCTCGATCTAACAGTTGTAAGTCCTCCTCCTCGTTTGTGGTACTATACCCTCCTGAGTGGTAGTAGAGGCTTCTTTCCAATGGCCAATTAGCCCCCCTTCATGACCCTCTTATGCAGATTGTATCCCAATTCACATCCACCAAGATTTCCCCTATCTTTCTTTCACTCTTGATGAGATCTAGCACTGCCTATACTCCTCCCTTCTTCTTCCTATTCAATAGTGCCGCCATGGGGAGACATTTTGGTCGTCTTCTCCACAAATTTGTAAGGGTTTTTCTGAGGCCACCATATGCTTCTTCAGGTCAGGAAAAGCATGGATAGATCTATTCCAAGTCCATCCATATCCTCGGTGCCCATCCCTAAAATCTCCGATGGCTTGTGCCACCTTGGGCAAGAAGCGATGTTGCGGGTAGGGTGCGATGTGAAAGAGATAAAATCATGGTCATCCCTTCATGATCGAGAGGCCACTAGGCATAGCCATGTTGTCTCCCACTCTCATTCACTCTGACCCTCTCATCTCTCTCTACCACATGGACCCTGAGAAACCTACCATGACACGTCAACACTCCCATTCGGGCCCGCACCCACGTGCGTTTCCACCCTCTCCTTCCCCTCTTCCTCAACCTAGATGTGTGGCCCACACTCCTCTACCTCGCTCTATCAACCGGGGTCGAGGCAGACTGCTTGGACCAATGGTGATGCACCATGTGGTCGGTCAATACCACCTCGAGCCCTAGCTTATAGACATCTCCACACGTGGGCAACCTCTTCGGGCTACTTCGGCTTGCCTAGAGTCGTGCGCCAGGATGCCCCTGCATGCCCCACATCGTCGTTGACTGGGTGTTATTGTTAGACCAGGAGTTCCAGGAAGGGGTGGATGGTGCCTCCCAGTGGTACCCTAACCCTTGGATCTAGATCCAAGGATTCATAACATACAAACTCGAGGTGAACTTTGATATATCACCAAAAATACATGCTTAGTCCAAATGTGTAATATATGATTTTGATCTAGAGATTAAGCCTTATCCATTGGAATTTGTCTCATAGTCTATTTTCACTCATATCTCCACTGGTTTTGAAATATGTTCATCTTAAGCCATGTTGATATGAATATTGATTACTATATTCTCACTTTGAAATTTATGAATATCTTCCCTATCTTTAAATATGGATCAATAACTACACTTCACCTTAAACTTGAATAATATCTTAGATAAGCTTCTTTGCCCCTAATTCCTATCTATGCCTAAAAATAAATTTTTAGTGCACTTTCATGATCCAACTTGACCTAGTAGGAAGTTTTGGTCTAATTTATAATCATGCAACCATCTAATCTCAAAATCAGTAAGCAAGTGGATGTTTTGTGCCTTGTTTGATTAATATCTTGTACCTGTTTTCCATGAGTAGCTCAAAGAATCACCTTTGTACACTATGTGCTGTAACATGAGATGTTTGGTACTTATCTAATAGAACCCCTAATTCTTGTTCTGTAGTGCATTCTTATTAATCAAATCTCTATGTGCGCTCCTAAATCATACCTTAAATGACTTTTTCTTGAAATGTCTTGTAATATACTTATATGAACTCATGATTTACATATGACAACTAATGTGGTGTGGATACACATGTTGTCTGTTGATGCTAATCTTACATGAATTATCCTTTAATGATTACCATGTTACCTTAGGAGTTAGATCAATAGTCCTATAATACTATAGGTCTAAACTCCCCATGCACCTTAATGCTCCATTATGATCATATGATATAGAAATATGATGTTAATGCATGAGATAGATCTAATATGCCTAGTTATGATCTTAAATGGTTGAAAATTAATGAAAATATAAATATATTGCTTCCACGACTTCTAAATTAGAGTTTATCCTCATATTGTAGTACTCATAATGTGGATGGTTCGCCTAGATCGATGGTTTAGTGTTAATGCTTATACTATGTTGAATCAATGTATGCATGTTTGACAAGATGGTTCCCCACTTGAACTATTTGATACCTAGGTTTAGGAGAACATCCACATGACATGTTTCATTTTTTTATTGACTAAAGCCTATTGATCTAATACACCATGCTATATTTTTTCTTTACGAGATTCCCTCTATTTGGATCATCTCTAGGAATCTTACTCAATAAACATAACGTGTGTTCTACTCGATAGGTACACTTAATCTCTTACCCTACTATGATATTGGCTTGTTTGTATGCATGCTCGTATGAATGTTTGGCTAGATAATTACTTGTTTGAGATACTTGTTCCCTATTATTAGTATGTTTACTTTTCTTGAAATATATTGAACAAACCTCGAACATAATTGAACTTGTCCATTATACAAGCCTTGTGTACCTTCATGTATTCTCAAGGTAAGGGCATAAAGTTGGGAACCTTACTTGAGATATCAAGACAAGGTGGACCATATCGATAAAAGAGTTGGCTGATGTTGAGCACCCTTACGGACCCTTCCAATGGGAAGTTGGTCAATGGCCATGATATGTTGTTGAGTATAGTGTAAAGACACTTAAAAACACACTTTATATAAAAGAATGTTGTCAACTATTTCACACCCTTTTCTTTTCTATTTCTTTCTTATTATGATGTTTTCTAGCCAATCAACTTTTATATTACTATTAAATTGTGGTTACATGTTTTTCATAGTGTACTTAATGCTTTAGTATTGATATGTTTTGTTTATCAAATTTGTAGTTCCCAAATGGAGATCTGCTACATTCAAGACTCTAAGCTCTGAAATGCAATACAAATGGGTATAATTGAATCTAGAAATGGGTAAATATCTCCTATCTCCATGTTTAGTATCTTGTTATCTCTTATCATTATTGCTTTTACAATATATTGCCTGTGTGAAATATTTGTTCCATTCTACAGATGGATGCCCAAGTCCACTCTCATTTGGCTATGTAGCCATTAGGAGTGTGGACCTATGGTAACAAATAGTTCTATGACATATGGTATCATATATGTACACATAAGACTCTATATATGTTTAAGACATAACACATCTTAAAAACCCAGGATGGACTAAAATCCTTCCCTCAAAGTTTAGGGAGTCTTCTAGCATCTCATCTCTTCTTTAAGGACCACCTAAGCCACCCAAGTAGATGATGATTAGTCAGATTTCTTTTCTCCTCATGTGATTCTTATCTCATGACTACTAGTCACATGGATTCTCAATTTGGGTAGCTTATGCATGGGAAAATAAAAATTCACTTGAAATCATGAAAGTTGACTAAGATGGTAATACCATGATCTGATCTTAAATTGGAAACCCTATTTGATGTTAGAAAGTACTCATGACAGTGAGGTACTCAGGAAAACTCGATGTTACCAAATGAAATATAAGTGTTGTCTATGTTTGAGGTAAATCCTTGTTTAGGTGAAATAAGGTGGAACTCATGTTTTATACCTCATGTTTGATGAGTTCTCTATTGATCATACCTATTTTGTCCCTATTTTGATCAAACCTCAAACATAACTAATCCAAACTCACCCTATTGACATGTATCATGTCACTTACTATGATATGACTATGTTTTTGGGCCCCTAGAATATGATGTGAACACTAGTTACAAGAGGAAACTCCCCTATTGACTATTTTTCCTCTTTGTAGATTCAATTTGAATAATATTATGGACCTCGATCTCAATATCACCCAATTATGCTCAAACACTTGGGTTGTCAATTTGACTTCTCAATTTCTAAAATATACACTTACCTTGATCAATAAAGGAAGGGGATATTATCATTATGATCTTGCAAAATCATGAAACATGGTTGCCCTATTGTGGTCTCTTTGATCTCATGACCTCATGAAGCACAATTTGATACTTGATACTCACCCTATTTGAATACACTTGATGGTTCATGACTAATGTACTAGAATAGGGCAGTGGTTGACTCATGACTTCCCTAACCTACGTAACATCCCTATTATGACTGCCTCTAAATTTTCATCTTTTTTATTATTTAGAGTTTGGAAAGGTAGCCCCTTTCACCCGATTGTGATTTCTTGATCTAAGTCTCCAATATGTTAGACTTATGATGATACTCAATCGTGAATCTTGATTGAATAATGATCTCGTAATATGAAAATGTTGACTATAGTTAGTGGTTATGTTCCTATAAAGACCTAGGGTTAAATCATTCATCAACCTTGAATACCATGAAAATGAACTCGATGTTGATACCACAAAATGTTGAATAATGCTCGAAGTGTCACTCAATTGATGTATATGGATGAATGATCACCACCAAGGTCTAAATAAGAACCTAAACCCTATTTTAGAAATGTTTGGACCTATGACTTTGATGTCCAAACTTGACTCTCAATATTTAGATATGAAATATTAACTCATTATGGATTTTTCTCTCTATTATTTTATATTATAATTAGAAAATCGTTCCAAAATTCTAAAAGAAAAAAGAAAAAGATGAAGTAATTGCAATGGATTTAAAATGAAAACTTATTTTTAGGTAAATCCATTGCAAAATGTTTTTGTAGAATGCTCAATATATGTTTTAAATCTTCTACTCTAAAATATTCAATTTTCATAGGATCTTCTTTACTATTACTCAAAAGGTCCAATAATGTATGTATTTTGGACCTTTTGAGACAATTATAGGTCCTGGAAGGATCACCATATTTTGATCTTGATATCACCATCGATAGATGACTAATGACTTTCATGTTCCCAAATATCAAAATTTTGAAATTATAACTATGTTGATTCACTTGATTTATGACTTAAGGGTGAGCTCCATGTGGACTAGGGTGGGACCTTCCATTAATTTTGAGCATGAAATCATGATGTTGGAATATGATGATTGTCTTGAATTGTTGAAATACAAAATCACAATCATGGATGTATGATACCACCTAGACCAATGTAGAATCTAGAACCCTAAATGTTGGGATCAAAAATCATGGTGTACTCTTGACTCAATAGCTCTATTTGTTTGACCTAACATGTGATCTCTTCAAAATTTGTGATCTACAGAATAATCTGTCCAAATTAAATCATATGATGATCTTCACAACTTGATAATTAATGGGACTACGCTATGATCTTGATGCTTGATTGCCTAATTTTGGGAAGATATTGATATTGAGAGTGAGGATGATACCTTATTTGAATTCTACACTATTTGAGATATGGGATGTGAACACCCCATCCCAATTGAATGATCATGTTAATTTTGGGGATAAAATTTCTTATAAGGTGGGGAGAATGTGATAACTTGGAAATTCACACTATGAATATAACTTCCATTTTTGATGTAGCTCTTGTTCTTAAATAAGATTCCATTTATGTACTTTTATTTCATTCTCATGATGTAGAGGGTGTTCTCCTATTTCCAACACATCTTTTCTTTCTTAAATCGGGGCTATGATGAGCAAGTTATGGCCATTTAAAGACCTTGACCTCTGAACTAGCTTTACACATGTTCTTCCCTAAATCATTATTAGGCCGCTCATATTGGGCTCAGAACCCTAAAGGTCCACACCATTTTTCCTCCTTTTCCTTTCCACATGTAACCCACCTACTCAAACCCCACAAGCCATTAGATCAAGCATGATCTACAAATTGCTGCTCGATCTGACAGTTGGCAGTCGTCCTCCTCATTGGTGGTACTGTACCCTCCTGGGATTTAGAAAAGGCTGCTTTCCTCTGACCAATATCCCCCCTTCATGACCCTCTTATGCAAATTGAAACCTAATTCATGTCCCCATAGACCCCCCTCTCTTTTCCCTATTTTTCCTTCACTCTTGGTGAGCCCTAGCGTTGCATATCCTCCTCCCTTCTTCTTCTTCATGTTCAACGTCGCCACCATGGGGAGCCGTTTTGTGCATCTTCTCCATAGTTTCGTATGGGTTATTCAAGTTCAATACTGTTGATTTTTGTAAACACAAAAATTGGATGTACCAGGATTATAAGAATGGTACATTTATTGAAATCCACCTAGACGCAATAAACCAAACAAGCCCTTAGAAGCCACAATACCCTATCCATGACTTTACTACTTAGATACCCATATGTGTGCAGAATTATATATGTAGAGTTCACAAAGCCATATACACTCCTAATTGCATAGTCTAACCTCCCCATTGGTTTTTAGATAAATGAATGGTAAGGATTCTCTGGGGCACAATTGGATCAACAAGTTTGGTATAATCGATTTGAATGTCCTCATTGGCAGTCCCCCGATAACGATGTAAAATAGTTCTAACAAGATATGACTTTGAAGTCGTTGTACCCCATCCATGGGATTTACTACTTTTATTACACCAAGGCTGCCATATGATTTGTTGGGTCAGGGAAACCATGGAAGGCTCTGTTCCAAGCCCATCCACGACCTTGATGCCCCTCCCCATCATCTTTGGCAGCTTGTGTCACCTTACGCAAGAAACAATGTTGTGGGTTGGGTGCGCTGTGAGAGAGACAAAATTGTGGTCTCCATGATCACGAGGCCACAAGGCATAGCCATGTTGTCTCCCTCTCTCACCCACTCTCACCCTCTCGTGTCTATTTCCCTCTATCTCTTTTGCGTGGACCCCAAGCAACCAACCACGACACACACACACTCCTTTTGGGCCTACACCCACACATGTTTCTACCTTCTCCTTCCCCTCTTCCTTGACCTGAATGCGTGGCTCGTGCTCCTCTACCTCTCTATGTTGACCATGGTTGGGGCGTCCTGCTCAGACAAGTGGTGAGGCACCATGTAATCAGTCAATCCCACCTCACGCCCTAGCTCGTATCCGCCTCCACACGTGGGAAGCCTCTCTGGGCCGCTTCAGCTCGCCTGGAGTCGCACCAGGATGCCCCACATGCCCCCCATTGTCACTGACCAGATTCTACTATTGGCCTAGGAGTTCCAGGAAGGGGCGGATGGCGCCTCCCCAATGGCACCCTAGCCCTTGGATCAAGATCCAAGGGTTCAAAACATCCAAACTCGAGGTGAACTTTGATATATCACAAAAAATGCATGCTTTGTCCAAATATGTCAAGTAATATATGATTTGTGATCTAGAGATTGAGCCCTATCCATTAACATTTGTCTCACGGACTATTTTCACTCGTATCTCTACTGGTTCCCAAATATTTTCGTCTTAAGCAATGTTGATATGAATATTGATTGTTGTATGCTCACTATGCTACTCTTGCGACATTAATGAAGCTCTTTCTAGTCCTTATCTTTGGTTCAGTAACTACACTTCATGTTAAACTTGAATAATATCGTATATAACCTTATTTTACTCCTAATTGATATGTTGGACTAAAAATGACTTTTTAGTGCACTTCATGATGTAACTTGACCTAGTAGGAAGTTTTGATCTAATTTATAACCAAGCAACCCTCTAATCTCAAAATCAGTAAGAAAAGGGATCTTTTGTGTGTTGTTTGATTGGTATCTTGTACCTCTTTACAAATAGTATCTCAAAGAATCACCTTTGTACACTTTGTGCTCTAACATGAGATGTTTACTACTTATGTGATAGAACCCCTAATTCTTGTTCTATAGTGCATTCCTATTAATCAAATATCTATGTACACTCCCAAATCAGACTTGAAATGACCTTTTTTCTTGAAATTACATGTAACACACTCATATACACTCATGAGTTACATATGACAACTAATGTGATGTGTATACACATGTTGTTTGTTGACTCTAATCTTGCATGAATGATCTTTTAATGATTACCATGTTAACTTAGGACTTTAAATCAGTAGTCCTATCATACAATAGCTCTAAACTCCCCATGCACCTTAATGCTCCATTATGATCATATGATATATAAATATGACGCTAATGCATGAGATTGATCTAATATGCCTAGTTATGATCTTAAAAGGTTGAACAATGATGGAATCTAAATATCTTGCTTCCCCTAATTCTAAATCAGAGTTTATCCTCATCTTGTATTACTCATAATGTGGATGGTTCACCTATACCTATGGTTTAGTGTTAATGCTTATACTATGTTGAATCAAAGTATGCATGTTTGACAAGATGGTTCCCCACTTTAACTATTTGATACCTAGGTTTAGGAGAACATCCACATGACATGTTTCAAGATTTTATTTACTAAAACCTACTGATATAAGACAATATGCTATATTTTTTCTTTGCAAGGTTCCCTTCATTTGGATCATCTCTAGGAATCTTACTCAAGAAACATAACTTGTATTCTACTCAAAAGGTGCACTAAATTTATTGACCCTACTACGATATTGACTTGTTTGTATGTATTCTCATATGAATTCTTGGCTAGATAATAACTTGTTTGAGATACTTGTTCCCTATTATTAGTATGTTCATTTTTCTTTAACAAACATTGTGTCCCTTCCTGTATTCTCGGTGTAAGGGAACAAGGTTGGGTGCCTTACTTGAGACATCAAGATAAGACAGACCATGTTGATAAAAGGGCTGGCTAATCTTGAGCACCATTAAGGACCCTTCCAATGGGAAGTCCGTCAATGTCCATAATATGTTGTTGTGTATAATGTAAATACACTTAAAACACACTTTGTATAAAAGAATGTTGTTAAGTGTTTCATGCCATTTTTTCTACTACTTGATTATTATGATGTTTCTAGCTAAGCAACTTTTATATTATTCTTAAACTATGGTTACATGTTTTTCATAGAGTACTTAATGCTTTAGCATTAAAATGTTTTGTTTATCAGATTTACAATTCCTAAATGGAGATCTGCTGCACTTCAAGACTTTAAGCTCTGAAATGGAATACATATGGGTATACTTGAATTTAGAAATGGGTGCATATCTCTTATCTCCATGTTTAATATCATGTTATCTCTTGTCATTATTGTTTTTACATATATATTGCCTGTGTTAAATATTTATTTCATTATACAGACGGATTCCTAAGTCCACTCGCCTTTGACTATGTAGGCATTAGGACTGTGGACCTATGGTAACAAACAGTTTTGTGACAATACCATACCACCAAAAGTCCTTTCTGTGGCTAACACCCAATTCCGTGACAATGCCATACCATCGAGAGTCCTTTCTATGGCTAACACCCAGTCATCAACTTTATCGACCATCTCCAGTTCCCCTTCACTTTGAAGTAGTGTGGTTGCATCTTCATGAAGTCAGTTAACGAGTACTCCTTTGGCCTATTAGACACAGGAGGAGTGTTCAACTTACCCATCATGACTATGGTAAGGAACTTTTACAGTAAGCTAACCCTGCTCAGGAGAGATGAAAGTACCCATATTTGCAATCGTAGAGGTCAGACTATCCCGACCCATTGATGGTTGACTTCCTATTGGTGCGGTAATTTGAGACACTGGAAGGGTAAAGGGAGGGTCCATCCTTGGCATACAAAACTTAGGGTTATGGGATGTCTCATGACCATCTAGGTTATCAACAAATGAGTTATATCCTGCCATAATGGTATGTCTGCACAAGGAAATGGTACTAGGTATAAGCAGCCTATGAAAAAGGTAAACATCCTAAGGGAGACAATATTGAAATAATTAGATAATTGGCCACTAATGGCTCTGTTACCATACTTGTAAGGAGTAAAAACTAAGAGGGATCCACTCGCTACTAAATCAAATAAAAAGGAAACATCCCATATATATCAAACACAAGTATAAATTTTTCACAAAAGGGATGATAACCAATTTATTTAAAATGTGTGTAGCATGACACCAAATGTAGCAATGAAAATACAAAATATATAACTATTACAATGTTTTATGTTATCACTATCCTTCACCAAGCAAGGTGGGACATAAGAAAATTAAACTAAATATAGGATCAATAGAGGGACATTTAACCACCTCAAGAAAGTCCCCCAAAAGGTTCATCTATACTTCTTGATGTCCTAGTTCAACTTGGCTAACTTATCCTTGATCTACACTTGGGGTTGGAAGTGTACCCCAGAAAATAGGAGAAAGGTAGACACATCAACAACACGCTAGTATGTGCATGCTAAATTTGGTATTGAGCAAGATTATAAAATGAAGGATGTTAACTAAACAAGGCTTCCCATGGAAAAAGCAAAGGACTACCCAACTGGGAATAAAATAATATGAACTTCAAAATGATAATTGATATGAATACTTTGCATTGAACCAACATAAAAGTTGTGCCATAAAAGCACATATAAATATTTGGGCACAAAACAAATCAACATAATATCAACTTGCATGCATGTGAGATCAACATCTCACTAGAATAATATATATAAGAATGACGGCCAAGGCTCAAAACCTTGCAACCTAATATAGTAGGACACACAACCATCTCTCTTGTATATATAAAAGTGGCACTAGTACAAAAATGGCATATAACGTCACAGTTAGAGGCGTCCGTTGTATCCAAAAAACTGATGCTAAAACCCTACAACGTCGGCTGAAAGCACAAACTGACATCTATATGTGAAGACCAGCCAGACACAGGTATCACTTTTTATTTAGCGTCAGTTGCTCAATAAGAAACTGAAACCTAAAATCGTCCGCCAAATCCAATTTTTCCAGTGCAAAAAAATTACCTCCAAAATTTCACATAAGGTGTCGGTTGTTTACCAAATAATCGACGACTAAAGATTTTTCACGAGACAAAAATTGAGCCCACTTTTGTCGTCGGTTTTCTTGCAATAACCGACACCGATGTGATAGCATCATTGGTACTCTGTTGAATATACCAGGTAAGACTAAAGATGGGATAAAATCTAGAATGGACCTACGTGAAATGGGAATAAGGACAAAATTAATAGAAGTAGTTAGTAGCGATCGGAGAACATACTTACCTCCCACTTGATACACATTGTCTAGAAAGGAGAAGAAAGCTTTTTGTGAATGCTTGGTAAATGGTAAGGTGCCATAGGGTTACTCATCCAACATCCATAGATTGGTATCAATGAAAGATCTGAAGTTGATAGGGCTTAAATCTCATGATTGTCACACTCTAATGCAACAAATATTGCCCATGGCAATTTGATCTATATTACCGAAGCATGTAAGGTTTACAATCACCAGACTTTGTTTCTTTTTCAATACTATGTGCAGCAAAGTTATTGACCATGATACACTCAATAAATTGTAAAGAGAAGTGGTTGTTACTCTATGTCAGCTTGAGATGTATTTTCCTCCTTTGTTCTTTGATATCATGGTACATCTTGTTGTCCACTTGACTAGGGAAGTGAAAATGTTGGGACCAATTTTCTTGCATTGGATGTATCTCTTTGAACGATACATGAGCATTTTTTAAGGTGATGATCGAAACCATTATCGGCCTAAAGGGAGTATTATTGAGGGTTATGTGGCGAGAGAGGTTATGGATTTTGCAATGACTTTTTGAGTGCTAATGACGCTCATATTAATGACAAGAATGTTGAGGAGCATTTTGGCAAAGGAATTTTTGGATCACGGATGAAAGTAATCAGTCGTGAGCAGTTGGAACAAGGTTACTTGTATATTTTATACAACATCGATGAAGTGAGTGTTTATATCGAGGAACATATCAATTTCATCAAGAGACAATATCCTCAAGCCAATTCAATGTGGCTTGCTAGAGAGCATAACAAGACATTTATTAAGTGGTTTGAAGATAAAGTATTACATCAACTATCTCAAACACCAGATAATCTTACTGAAACTATCAAATGCCTCGCCTTTGAACCAAAATTGAATGTTATGTCTTATGAAGGGTTTGACATAAATGGAGTCTCATATTAAACAAAGCGTCAAGATGATAAGAGTGTCGTCAAAAATAGTGGGGTCGCCCTTCAAGCGTCTTCATTGTTTTTTGCAAGTGAAAAGGATAAGAGTCCATGTGAAGCTAAAATTTCATATTACGATGTCATTGAAGACATATGGGAGTTTGACTATGTAGATTTCAGAATTCTGCTCTTTAAATGTAATTGGGTTGATAACACCAAAGGAGTTATAGTGGATGAATTGGGTTTCACATTAGTGAACTTTGAAAAGATTGGCGAGAAGGGTGAACCATTCATATTAGCATCACAGGCAAAACAAGTATTTTATATTGATGATCCTGCAAATGATAAATAGTCGGTTGTTCTTCATGGTAAAATACCGTTCATTGAAGATCCTATAGATGAAGAAGAGTACTATGATAAGTATGATGACTCCAGTCCATTCTTAGTTGGGTTGCCAACACCACCAAATATTGAAGCTAATGATGACTTGTATGTGCGCGGAGATCACAATGAAGGATTGTTAATTGATAAAAGATCGCAATAATAGAGGCATGCATGTTTATACTTTTTTTTATATGTTTTATTTTTCTAAATGTGAATTTTACAATGTTTTATTATCTTCTAGTTATGTCAAATGCTAAATGTTTGATTTTTTAATGACACTTTTAGATGAATGAGCATGAGCATGATGACCGTGATGATGATTACAGTGAGGGTGAGGATATCAATGTGTCGCCTCACAATGTAAGTTTTAAAAATATATCCTATATTTCTATCTATATGTCCATTTATAGTTATATCCTGTAAGTGTGTTAATTTTTTCAAATTTTAGGTTGATGATGTACCCCCTGAAGAACTTGGGGCACTTGATGAGCATAAAAAAATTGAGAAAGTGAGGGGCATCAAAATGATGAACAAGTTACTACAGCAAAGGGGCAATGGACCCAAACTGGCTGTGGATTTCAATCATGCAGGAAATCCAGTTGGAGTGAACCGCAACTTGTTTATTTCATATCTTGGGGTTCTTACTCCTAGCCATTGTAGTCCTAATTTTGAATCTTGGCATAAAGTTCCTAAGGGGAAGAAAGACTTAGTATGGAAGGAACTATGCGTGAGTTACTATTATTTGCAATTCTATTTTTGTAGATTACTAATTTTTAGAATACTAGTTAATAGCAATTCTATTTTGCAGAGTATATTTGATCTGGATAAAAAGTTGTATCGTAAATGCGTGATGCAATATTGTGGGAGGGTCCTAATGAACTATAGGACAAATCTCACTCAAGATTACATACGCGATGTTGAGAAGAGGTTCTTGATTGATTTCCAATTCTAGACATTGATCACTTTTTGACTAACTCTACACTAATAATTTTTGTTTGTATTCTCTTTAAAAAATAAATTTAGGAAGATGGCATCCACTGAGAAATGGAACTACGTGGACCTCAAAGATTGGGAGGAGTTTGTTACCCAAAGAAAAATGGATGAATTCAAGGTATTAAGCGCCACTCCCAATTTAATTAATATACGTTCTTATGTATTCACCTATTCAAGATTAACCTTTAGTGTTAATAACCAAATCAATGTGCTTACTAACAAGGATATCAGTGATGCTCAAAGAGCAAGGTGTGCACTGAATGTATATGACCACACAATGGGTCCAAGAGGCTATGTAGGCGTTCGCCAAAGACTACAAGCTGAGTCTACTGCTCAGTCTGCTGCTACTCAGGAGACTGCAGAGTCCTCTACTATTAGTCCCACACCTCTACCTCGCCATGCTATGTGGATAGCTGGGAGGCAGAACAAGAAGGGAGATATAACGAAGCCCACAACTGCTGAGGTGGCTTCAAAAATGGTAAAATTCAATTCTTAGAATAATCGATATTGATTATTGTTATGTTTACCTACCCATTTCTGTTGATGGAGATTAGCGGGAGCTTCACGAGCAGAGGAAGGAAGGCAAGTTCATCCCTAAGGCCACAAGGGATGAATTGGCAGTTGCTCTTGGTAACCTAGAGCATCCTGGATGTGTTAGGGTGCAGGCGCTGGTGTGGGCATAAAAGTGTTCTTTGAGCCATCACAACGCAAATATGTCCCAAAAGCGGGACTATCAAATGTTGAGGTAACATGTTCTTTTTTTAGAATGTTATTGCAAAAGGGAATTCAATAATTAAAAGCTAGCATTTCTTTTTTCCATGTATAGGTAAATGAGATAATTAATAGGAGATTCGAGGAAGCACTTGATAGGAGAGTCGAGGAAGCACTTGATAAGAGACTCAATGAAGCAGTTAGCAAGTGGCAGGCGTATCAGCCTGCCACACAGACAATATGTGTGACATGCCACTCTTCTCCTACTATAGAGGTGGTTGGGAGTAATCCTATCGACTCACCACCTAACACGTCTGCTATAAGTATTTTTATGACATATATAGTAGCTAGTCTTTTCAAGATGATATGTTTATGTATATATGTGTATAACATTCTTTACATACGTTTGTAGGGGTTGAAGCCATGCCATCTAAAAAGTCAAGAATATATTGTTGCAGAGGCACAAGCTTACCCAGCCCTTCCAGGGGACATGTTTCATGGGACTCCAGTACGAGATGGTGCGGTTCGTGTGAGCCCGATACATGTACTCCCCAATTGGATGGATATTTTATTGCCATATGCCCACCCAGACTCTAAAATGCTTGGTGAGGCAGAAGGCGGAGTGATAATGTGGCCCAAGGTGGTTGTCGTCTATACTAATATTGTATGGTAAATTTACAATACGTTAATTTGTTAGTGTGTATATATGATTCAATTGATCTGAAATTATATATATATGTCAAAAGGAAGACACCCGCTACATATCAACCTCCATCTCCACCTCCTGAAGTACAAAGTTGGCTTCTAAGGGACCTACACGCCTCGTTAGGTCCTAATTGTAGGGGTATGGCAGTATGGATAGGCAAACATGATCCAAATTTCCCTATAAATTTTTCTATTCAGGAGGATGATGCAGGTCAATCATACGATAACAAGCTATTTATACAAGATATTTTGGAGTTGTTTCATTATGATTGAATGAATACATCTATGATAGAGCTATGGATATGGTGATATCTTGTTTATACATCCATATACCTTGTTTTATATATGTTGATCTGGTTTCTTATATATTAATGCATACGTAATACATGTTTTGCAACCACTTACACACGATATGTACAAATTTTTCATTTTCCCATGTAGGAGTTTTGGTTCCATCTTTGATTAGTCTTGTAGATAAAGACCCTTCTTCAACTACTTCATACTATTGTGCTGCTTTTAAATATTTTGGCAAAAAAAGAAGATGGTGATAATAGCTCCATTCAATGTTGAGTAAGTTTACTTTGCTTATAATTTGGACTTAAGAAAATTACATTTTTATTGTGGATTTTGAGTTATTAATTTTTAACTTTCTTACCTGTAGTGGTAGGCATTGGGAGTTACTAGTTATTGTCCCCAAGACATTCCCTGTCTATTATCTAGATCCTGTGGGGAATGAATTGAATACATTATATGGACACACAATGAATAAGCCATTATTCCCGTGAGAAATATTTCATATTTTTATATCTGTTAACAACTGTTATTACATTACTATTTAATTATGCAATTTAATATGTTACATTAACATGTAGGGCTTTACATGAGTTCAAAAGAGTTGGAGGAAAGGTCCCCAAGAAAAAGAATCAACCACTAATTTGGGAGAATGTGAAAGTAATTTCCCGACTCCAATGGATATATTATTTATGTGAACTATGCTTATTTATATTTTTGAATATTTTGTATGTTTCAATTTATAGTGTGCTACACAATACAATGGTTGGGCATGTGCATACTATGTGATGCGATTTATGGACCTAATCATCAAACATGCCGCAATGGAAATCGATACTATACATATGGTATTATATATAGTCTCATTAGATAATATGAAATATATCAATCTTATTATATATTATTAATTATATATATACATCATTCTCTTTGTAGGTGTTTAAAACTGACTTGACTATAGGTGGAAAATTATTAGATGTACATACTCCCTATACGAGGGAAGAATTAGTTGATGTAAGAGAATAATGGGAAAAAGCCCTACAAGTAGTGGGAATTTTTAAATATAATTGGGATACTGATGGCGATAATGACGATGATTAATAAAGAATGAAATTTCTAAACTTTGTTCTCATAATTATTTTTGTGTGAATGTGAATGAATTTTTCTTAATTGTCATATGTGTGAATGTGAAGATGATCAATACATGAATGTTTCTACATGTGTATGAATGTGAAAAGAGATGAAATGAATGGAACTGTAGGTTGCTAAATGTGTGTGAAAATGGAGGAAATTTGAAATGGAACTATTGGTTTCTACATGTGTGTGATGAAAAATAATATGAATTAAATGTGATTATACATGTGTGTGATCATAAATTATTGTCCATCTTGTTAATTTTGTAGGTTTTTGGCCAGTTGTTGGCTGATATCAATGGATGTTGTAAACCTATAGTTCATAACTGAACTACATGTTCTACATCCTACTGACCAGCCATACAATAGGCCTGCAAACTGATAAGAAAAAAACATTAGCACATAGGTGTCAGTTATTAGTATAAAACCGACAACAAAGACATACAACGTCGGTTATTAGCAAAAAACCGATGTTTATGTGGCTATGGGTGTCAGTTATATATAAAAACTGACGCTGATGGTGCCCTTGCTGGAACGTTTTATTGGTGGCGGGAAGGGTTATATAGTGTCGGTTTTTGTGAAATGTCGATGTCTTTGAACTGGATATAGTGTCGGTTTTATTAAATAATTGACGCCTATAGTGCCCTCGTTGGTGCATTTTTGGTGGCGGGAAGGGTTACGGCATCGGTGTTACAACCGACGCTGAACGTTTTGACTTTTAGCGGCACCCACTTGGGTGTCGTTTTGAAACCGATGTCAAAGGCCTTAAATAACCGACACTAAAGGTCGATTATGTACTAGTGTGGGCGCATTATCCGTGTATGGGGCACACAACCTTCATCCCAAAAATATAACATGGGGATACAACCCAAAAAACCAAACTGATTACACTACTCTAGGGCTACTGAATCACATAATCACGCATAATATGGAGGCAGGTAAAATTTCAATCTTGTGAAACAAAATAAATAAGATTGTCATCACATAAATGGATATAACAAAACTTCCACCACAAAAGTGGGTAGAATTAGGGTTTCGTAAAATAAAAGTACATGTTAGAGCCAAAAGAAAGTTCAACAAAGTAGTATGATCATAATATCATAATCTGATAGGATATTTCACATGGAATAAATTCTTAGAAGAGAGAGAGAGATTGTGTAGCTATCAAGTTAGATAATTTGGGTTAGCTTCTCAATATATAAAAATAGGGAATGCAATTATAACTTGGCTTGAAAGCTAAGTCAGAGATTGAGTCCTAACCCTACAAGTCTAAAGTCAACTCAACCTACATATAAAATTAGGTCCATCAATTAGGGTTTATGTTCGAATATATATATATATATATATATATATATATATATATATTTATATATTTATATATATATATTTATATATATATATATAATGTATAAATATATTTCTATGTATTCTGAAAACCCTATAAATCTAAACCTTTGACAAAATCCCAGATTAAATCATGATTTTAGTCTAGAAAGTGGGTGTGGGGTTAGTGATCATGGATTTGATCCAAATCTAATTTTTACCCATTAAAATCTTTCTTCAATTATTATTTAGTGAATATGGATTATTAAACCTAAAATCATGTTTTTCAAACTTTAAAATTAGGCGATAAAAACTAGACATAAGATAGAGATTAATTTTTGGAATACAACTAGTATTTTGTGTAATTTTTGGATAAGAAGAATTAAGTTATGAATTTTGGAAATTTCAGCCAATCAGAAAATTGAGAAAATCCATGAAAGCAAAAAAAATCACGTGAGATAGGTATTGGACCTGCTCAGATGGCCCTCATCAGTAGCCAATTCGCCCAGTCAGCGGCTAGCAAGGCATTCCACTAAGGAAATAAAACATCAAGAAAAAGACAATAATGCCCTTGGAGAGGAAAAAGAAAACAAAAGGAAGGTGTGGGCTAGAAGCAAGAAACAACTGAGGGAATTCATCCCCTACCTTGCCTCATGCCATGGTTGCCCATTAAATGGTGGAGGATTAGGGAAAACTACCCACAATGACAAAAGGTCATTTTGCGTGCTTAGATATGAAGAAGAGAGGCTAAAAGATCGTACCCTGAGTGGAATTGCACTGAAACAAAATGAAGAGGGAGCATGTTTGGTCAACATAAATATCCTATACCTGATCTTGCAAATACAAAGGAAAAAGTATGAGAAGAAATTCATATAAGAGGGCAACTCATCGATTCCTAGAGAAGATCTGGGATGGAGTATTTATAGGTAGGGGTCCAATTTTAGGGATCTGGTATAAGGCCCCTGGCCTAGTTTAGTACATGGTTGTGTTTGATTGATTTAATAAGAATCTTAAACCTTAATATAATCTCTTGATATGCCTTAGTATCATGTCACAAACTTATATTTTCAATTTGGTCATGTTTGGATGACATTTGATCTAGTTTTGTTATATTTGTGCTTATTTTAAACCAAGTTGCAATTTACCCATGTTGGGGGTTGATCGTGTAATTTTTCACATGTTGGATGTTCCTGACATGTTTTGTCATCATGAGAGAGAGAATGGTGCTTTCAGGCACCTTGTTGTGCCTTGTTTAGAGAAGGAGAGAGAAGGTGACATGTTGAGTGTTGTTTCTACGGTTTGCCTAGATGCCTTATGTTGATGTTGACCTTGTGTTGACTGTTTGATGTTCTTAGTTTTGACCAGCTTTCCTTGATGTTCCTTGCTTTTTTTCTCTATGGTCAAAGGTGGTCTTGAGAGTTTGGTGTATTCTCTTTGGTTGCAGAGCACTCCTTCTCTTCTTTTAGGTCGAAGAGAACTTAGGGTTTTGGTTTGGTCTCTTGGATTTTTGAATGTCTTTGACCACTGGACTTTGTGCCTTGTCTTTCCTTCAACTCATGGCCTCTAGAACCAAATGAGGTCTCTGACCCACTTTGTTTTTCACAATCTATGTTGCATGCATGGTTTAGTGGATGCATGGTTGATATGTGGTGGACATGTGGCACTTATGTGCATGACACCTAACCTCTTTGGGCTCTCTATACCCTTGGGCATATGTACCCCTATTCCTTCTTGAATATGATCCCTTTTCACCCTCTTTCCCTCTCTCTCTTGCGATGATCGACCTAAGAAGCTTGGTGGTGAAGAAGAGCTCATCCTTGGGAATTTGGTGGTCGACCATCTTACATGTGATGATCTTGAGTTGAAGTATCATCTCTTATTGTCTTGTTGGTGATCTTTGATCATTGGTAAGTGATTCAACCTCTTGATTTTGTTCTTTGAAAAATCCTACCTCTTTCTTATTCTCTTGGTTGAATCCATGGAGATTCCATGGTGGTGCTTGTGTTGGGATGGAGGTACTTCTCTTTCTTGGGCCAAATCCTTGGTTCTCTAAGGAAGTGCTCAAGTTGAGTGGATGAAATCTTCTCCCTTTCTCTCTCCCTTCTTGTTATTTTTTTGACTTGGGATCTTGATTTTCCTTCTTTCCCTTTTCGACCTAGGGTTTTTCTTCTCTTTTGAGGTGGTGACTAGCTTGGTCGTGGAGGAGATCAAAGTTGGGTTTCTTTCTTTCTGTTGGAGCTTCTTTCTTGGATGTGATTGCACCATCATTTAAGGTGGGTTGTATAACTCTTTCCCTACAATTATTGCACTTTAATTCCTACAAGAAAAACCTTTCTTATCTCTAAAACATGGTTATATGTTGCATGACAATAGTATCTTGTTCTAGGGTTATGTTTCCAAAGTAATTTTTCTTAAGATTAGCGCTTTTCCCCAAAGCCTAGCTCTTGTTCTTGAAGTTCATGGATGGTGACAAGTTGGTGCTTGCATGCACACTTCAAAACGTTTGTTTGGATCTTCTTGGTTATGTTTTGGTTGTCTTGAGTATGATGGAGGTTTTTGGTCCTTTATGCATATGTAGGACGCATGGTTATCTCTCTCTTATCATGGTTTGATCTTCTTATGTTTGGCGATCGGAATTCTAGGGTTTTGAGCATGTTTTTCCTCCTTTTAGGTTTCACTTTTCAAAATTTTAACCACCTATTTTGATCATTCTAGATGAGTGGTTTTATCTCTAATATGTTCTTCATGTTGTGTCCTATGTAGTTTAAGGCTTGAAGGTGAAGTTTGCTCGAATGAGAAAGCCCCCTTTGGCCTTGGTTGCATAAAATGTTTCTTTGGTGGCATAGGTTAGTTCCTTCAGTCGTATAGACTAGTATTTTCCCTTCAACCACTGGGTGTGATTGATTCCCTTCAATCGTTTGGATTTGATGGTGCCTTAGTCATTGAGGTGGTTTTCGACCTATGGGTTCCCTTCAACCATCGGTATGAGGATTGATAGTTTGGTCCCTGGCCTTGGGTTGTTCCTTTGGCCATGATGTGTTGTCCTCTCGATCATATGGTTTTGTGCCCTAATTCTCTCTTTGAATCTTGGTAATCCATGTACATATGGTTCCTATGAACGGACAACTAGTAATGATGATTCATGACCTATGTGCTCCAAGAATGTGGGAGGTAATGATACTTATGGTTGATGCTATACGATGTATTGGGAACCCTAATCGGATAGATTGTTGAAAACCTAACCCTAATATGAGACTATGATATAGTTATCTACCTTACTCAAGTGGTAGTGTACAATGTGATGCATTTTCTTCCTCCTACTTGTATAACTTAATAATTGTAGGTTGAATAAATGGCATAGCTATTGAATGCTATGGTGTGTCAATATGATATAGGTGATGGCTATAAGCCTTCACGAGGCATGTTGAGATAATGATGTGATACAGGAGTGATGTGTTTGGGTCTTATGACCTGGTAGAGGCTCAATGCCTAGTTGACGTGTATCCTCTAGTGATGTCATGACAGATTGATATCCCATGACAATGTGATTTTGGTGATGTCCTCCAGTGATTTCATGAGGGATTGATATCCCATGAAAGTGTGATTTTGGTGATGGCCTTGGATGGTTGAGGTGTCATTTGATGATGTGACAAATTTATACTCATTCATTTTATATCTTTTAGAGTTGTATCATACCCTTACTTTTGTAGAATTTGTTTAGGGTTTATATGTTGTAACTTGATTGATGCTAAAAGATACCCAATTAGAATAATTAACCAAGTGAAACCCTAATAATGTAGTTGGCATGTTCCATAGATCCATCTACAATGTCAGTACTTACTGGATGGTGAAAGTTGTTCTCCCTTAGTGGAATCTAGGAGTTGCATACGGTTGAGTATATGCATTTTACAGGATTGGCTGTAGTCATACCCTGGTAGGAGAACACTCGAGGTTGTATGTCAAGTGATGTGATTCAATATGTCTATGATACATTATAAGTATGGCTACGGTCATGCCTTGGTAGGAGTGCAGATGCAGTCGTAACTCAATTCTCACTAGTGTTGCGCCTATATACCATGGAAGACTAGGCTGCTTTGTAGATGGACTTTATATGTCACTATGGCGGACTCGAATTGATTGAGGGTGTGGGAGATCATAAGAGTCTGGCTCCTCCTAGATCTTGTATGACACTGATTTCGACTTAGCAGTGGTCAGTTGGAGCATGAGTGGTATACCTCATCTCTTCATGGCATAATTAAAGATGAAGTCATGTAGTACATTACTTAGGGTTAAACACGACTCACATTGGATGAACCCTTTTCCTTATCTTCTATACTAATTCTTGACTTATAATATGGTAAGTGAAATCAACTGTTATACATGTTCTTCATATTCCTTCTAAAAGTATAAGATGTTCTATTACTCAATGGTAAATGCCAAACTACATAAATAATGTTAAATGATGTACCCATATTGTTTAGTTGAATCAGATCAACCTGAGAATGATGTTATCTTCTTGCTTTAGCTTATATATGTTAATAATAGTTGCAACAGAGAGTTATATATCTCAATGGGATGTTGTTCTCACCTCATGAGTTTCCACATCTTTTAGGTGGCCATGCACGACGAAGTAGAGATCATGTGTTGTGGCTGATCATCAAGAGGGGCAATAGTTGTTAAAGGTTGGATATGCTGCTAGTGTTTTATAGTAGAGTCCTATATGTAGTCCTTGTACTCTTAGGTCCTTGGGTATGTTTTGTATACGATGTATATCGACATAAGTGTTGGCAGTAGTCTATGGGTGTACATAAATGGTTCATATATATATGAACTGGTTATCATATGTAAAAGGAGGTGACAGTCAGCTATGTGAACAATGATATGTACCATGTTGTTACCTGATATGTAATACAAGTGGTCTCATGTGGACTCAAATGTAATATTTTCCTATTTTTGTGGTGATATTGAATCAATTTTTATTTTCCCTATTTTATGATAATCCTAGATGTTTAATGGTTGTTTCACACTTTGTTTTGAGTAATCTCACTATGATGTTGTTGGGGTGTCATAGTTTGGTTGGTATCTTAGCTTTAGGTTCGCTGAGTCTACATGGACATAGGACTAGGGTTGTATCTATTCTAGTGTCCTCCACTCTGTCTGATGGTAACTTTTGCTTATGCAAAAGAAGATGAAGAAGAAGAGAAGAGAAGATGGCTGGAAAACGTGATGAACATGCTACTAACAATAGTGTTGTTGCACCAGAAGGTGGTGCAAGGCAACATTCTAGGGTTGATAATGTGCCTGAGATGTCCCACTTGACCAATTTGTAGTGGAAAATCCTACTTTTCAGTCCATGTTCAGACTATTCATGGCCACGATGACACATACGATAGACAAAATGTCCACACCCCAAGCAAGAGTAGCAGTCTCCAATGTGGAATCTTTGTGATCTGGTAAGACCTTTGAGAGGTTAAAGTGTGTGGATATGGTTGAGTATGTGGGTATGGTAGACCTAGAAGACGCGGATCTATGGCTAATAGAGCTAGAGAAATTTTCCCGCATATGGTAGCTATAGATAAGGAGAGGATTATACATTTTAAGAAAGGTTTGAGTTCTGATTTGATGATGCCAGTATCGTCCCTAGAAAATAGAGAATGGTTTGCCACGTTTGTGGAGTCTGTTAAGAGGATAGAGTGGTCAGTTGTGGAGAAGCGAGAAGCAAATGCCTAGAAGAGACCTACACAGTATCAAGGATAGTAGTCTGAAGGCTTCAAGAAGCCTAGGTTTTAAACACCTCAGTCATAAAATATGTCACTGTCTCAGTCGTAGTGGTCACCAAGTAAGGGCAGAGGTCATACCTTTCTATGATAGAAACTCAGAGTGCGACATCAATATCAGTAACAGGACCGTCCAGACCACAATACAAGACCAGGACTTGTCAGAAGTGTGGACAAGTAGGACATTTGAGGTGTGCATGTCCCGTGAAGGATGAAGAAGTGAAACAACAACCGAGGCAAAGTCAACAAGGATCATAATAATGACATTTTAACAGTAGTGGAGATTGTGGATGTGAACATGCATCACAAGATTGTTCATTTGGTCAAGCTAGCAAAGGATGAGGGCGGCAATAGGAAACAATTCAATTCTATGCCATGAGTCAGCCAGAAGGAGTGGTCAACCAGTGAGTTGTGATAGTCAGATGGATTTATTTCATTCTGATTTGTCTTCTTCTTGCTTTATATATTTTTTTTGTGGACCCGGGTGTGATGCACTCTTTTATCACTAAAGAAGTGATTGCTAGTTGCTCTTTGCCTTCTAGTCGTATACGTGATAGTCTTCATTTAGAAACCCCCTTGAGTGGTTCTTCTGAGTTGCTGGAGGTGTGTCCATCTTGCATTCTTTCTTTCTCAGGACGCAACATTCAAGTGGATTATACCACTTGACATGCATGGATTGGATGTGATCTTTGGAATGGATACATTTGAGAAGTATCAAGTAGTTTTGGACTGTAATGTTAAGGTGACAAAATTTGTTGACATAGATGTTAAATGGATCTTCCAAGGATATAGGAAGATTCTTTCGATGTGTCTGGTGTCAGCTATGACTGCAAAGAGGGTGATGAGGCAAGGATGTGAAGTATTTTTGGTGCATGTGATGGATACCAAGGCGAGGTGTTCTAGTATTTAGGAGGTTCTAGTTGTTTGTGAGTTTGAAGATGTGTTTCCTGATGAGTTTACCGGTGTACCTCCCCCTAGAGAAATTGATTTTAAGATCAATTTGGTTCCTGGTACATAGCCGATAACACATATACCTTACATAATGGCACTAATAGAGATGAAGGAGTTGAAGAAATAGTTGTAGGAGTAGCTTGATAAATGCTTTATCAAATCAGGCACTTCTCCTTAGGGTTCTCCCATGTTTTTTGTTAAGAAGAAGGATGGATCAATGTGGTTGTATATTGATTACAAATAGTTGAACAAGGTGATGATCAAGAATAAGTATCCTTTGCCATAGATTGATGATCTATTTGATCAGTTGTGAGGTGCCACAATGTTTTCCAAGATAGATCTGAGGTCAGGATATCACCAGTTGTGGATCAAGGTGGATGACATACCAAAGTCAGCTTTTAGGACGAGGTATGGTCACTATGAACTCATGGTTATACTGTTTGGGCTAACCAATGCACCAACAACATTCATGAACTTGATGAATAGGGTGTTTCGGCCTTATCTTGATCAGTTTGTGGTAGTGTTCATAGATGACATACTGATATATAGTCGAGATAATCAGCAACACAAATAGCATCTGCACCATGCATTGAATTTTTTGATACAACATCAGTTGTATGCCAAGTTCAACAAATGCGAGTTTTGGCTAAGGAGGTGTCTTTCCTTATACATATGATATATGTGGAACATGTTCGTGTGGATCCCGAAAAGGTTGAGTCTATGATAGAATTAGAGAAAATGAAGACGCTGACAGAAGTATGTAGCTTTTTGGGTTTGGTAGGCTACTACAGAAGGTTTATTAAGATCTTCAGTGCAGTGGCGCTACCCCTAACGAAGTTGATAAGGAAAGATGTGTCTTTTTCTAGGATGTCAATTATCATCATGCTTTTCATCTTTTAAAGGATAAATTGACCAGTGAATTAGTGTTAGTGTTGCTTGAGAAAGGCAAAGGTTACATAGTCTTTTGTGATGCGTCAAAGAATGGTTTGGGTTGTGTGTTGATGTAATATATGAACGTGATTTCTTTTGCTTCACAACAATCTAAAAACATAGGAGAGATACCCAACACATGATTTGGAGCTTGCAGTAATGGTTCATGATTTCAAGATTTGGAGGCATTACATTTATGGTGAGAAGTGTCAGATCTTCATTGACCATAGGAACCTGAAGTACATCTTCTCGCAATAAGAGTTGAGTATTAGGCAGCATCGTTGGATGGAGTTAATCAAATATTATGATTGCACTATAGAGTACCATCCAGGGAAGGTGAACATAGTGGCAAATGCTTTGAGAAGGAAGTCTCCTTTGTCATCATTAGTGGATAAGGCACAATTATGCTCTTTGGTGTGCCATAAGTGAAACATGTTGGTCTCCTTGCATTAGATGAATGTATAGTTGGAGGTGTCCATGTTAGTAGGACTGCTGGCACAGTTCCAGATGAAGCCTACGTTAAGGCAACATATCAAAGATGTCCAAAATGATGATACTATGATACAATAGATCCAATCAAAGTTTAGCAGTGATAACCGTGAATCTGATGGATTCCATGAGTCAGGGGATGGGACAGAGTGTTACCATGGTAGAGAAATGGTACCTGATGTGGATGATATAAGGAGGTTGGTACTTTAAGAGGCTCACTATTCAATGTACGTTGTGCACCCAGTTAGCATCAAGATGTACCAGAACTTGAAGGACTTATATTGATGGCCTAGATTGAAGCGTGATGTGGCTGAGTTCATGGCAAAGTGTCATGTGTGTCAGCAAGTTAAAGCAGAATACTAGAAACCTGCATGAACTTTGCAACCTCACCCATACTACAGTGGAAGTGGGATCATGTCACGATGGATTTTGTGGTTGGTCTACCTAGGACAACCAAAGGTCATAACTCCATATGGGTGATAGTTGACATCTTGACAAAGTAAGTGCAATTTTTTCAGTGAAAATGGCATACACAGTTGAGAATATTTTACATATATATGTTGATGAGATAGTGTGTTTGCATGGTATCCCAGCTACATTGTGTCTGACAGAGGTCCTCAATTTACAGTCGGTTTTGGGAATGTCTGCAGACAACCATGGGCACACAGTTGAGGTTCAGTATGAAGTTCCACCCACAAACAAATGGACAGTCAGAGAGGACAATTCATATTTTGGAAGATTTGTTGAGAGCCCATGTCTTGAAGTTCTTGGGCAGTTGGGATATACACCTCAATTTGATAGAGTTTGCATACAACAACAATTATCAGAGGATTATTGATATGGAACCTTATGAGGCTTTGTATGGGAGACATTATAGGTCCCCGTTGTGCTAGTATGAGACTGGCGAATATTAGTGTTTGGGGTCCTAAACTTGTGCAACAAATGATAGATAATATCAAAGTGATTCAACAACAACTCAAGGTGGCACAACTTCGACAAAATCTGTATGTAGACAATCGACATAGGTTGTTGGAGTTCCAAGAGGGAAACAAAGTGTACCTTTAGGTCTCTCATTGGAAAGGTGTTTTGTAGTTTGGGAGGAAGGTAAGTTGACTCCTAGATATATGGGACCTTACCCAGTGGTGGGACATATTAGAAAGGTGGCTTATGAGTTGGAGTTGCAACCTAAGTTGCATAGGTTGCATCCAGTGTTTCATGTTTCAATGTTGAAAAGGTTCCACCATAACATGGAGTTCGTATTGCAACCAGTGGAGGTTGAGTTTGATGAGTACATATCTTATGTGGAAGGTCCTGTGTTGATCCTGGATAGAAGGATCAAGAAGTTGAAAAATAAGGACATCATTTTGGTTAAGGTTTTATGGCATCATTGTAGAGTAGAATAGTGCTTGGTTGTGTTTTATTGTTTTAATAAGAAGCTTAAGCCTTAATATAATCTCTTGAGATTCCTTATTATCATGTGACAACCTTATGTTTTCATTTTGGTCCTATTTGGATAATGTTTGATCTACTTTTGCTATATTTGTGATTACTTTAGACCAAGTTGCAATTTACCCATGTTGGGGATTGATCTTGCAATTTGTTACATGTTGGATGTGCCTCACATGCTTTATCATAATGAGAGAGAGAATGGTGCTTTGGGGTTCCTTGTTGTGCCTTGTTTAGAGAAGGAGAGAGAAGGTGACATTTTGAGTGTTATTTCTAGGATTTGCTTAGATGCACTATGTTGATGTTAACCTTCTGTTGACCATTTGATGTTCTTGGTTTTTAGCAGCCTTCCTTGATGTTCCTTGATTTTTTCTTTGTGGTCAAATTTGGTCTTGAGAGTGTGGTGAAGTCTCCTTTTCTTCTTTTAGGTTGAAGAGAACTTAGGGTTTTGGTTTGGTCTCTTGGAGTTTTGAATGTATTCGACCACTGGCCTTTGTGCCTTGTATTTCCTTCGACTGATGGCATCTAGAACCAAGTGAGGTCGCTGACCCACCTTGTTTTTCATGATCTATGTTGCATGCATGGTTTATGTGTGGTGGACATGTGGCACTTATGTGCATGACACCTAACCTCTTTGGTCTCTCACTGCCCTTGGGTATATGTACCCCTATTCTTTCTTGCATATGATCCCTTTTCACCCTCTTTCCCTCTCTCACCTTTGAGATTGGCCCTAGAATTTTGGTGGTGAAGAAGAGCTCATACTTGGAGCTTTGGTGGCTGACCATTTTGCATGTTGTGATGTTGAGTTGAAGCATCATCTCTTCTTGTCTTGTTGGTGAGCTTTGATCCTTGGTTAGTGATTCAACCTCTTTATTTTATTTCTTTGACAAAACCAACCTCTTTCTGCTTCTCTTGGCTGAATCCATGGATCTTACATGGTGGTGCTTGTGTTGGTATGGAGGTACTCCTCTTTCTTGGGCCGAATCCTTGGTTCTCCAAGGTAGTGCTCAAGTTGAGTGGAGGAACACTTCTCCTTTTCTCTCTCCCTTGTTGTTCTTTTTTGGCCTTGTGATATTGGTTCTCCTTCTTTCCCTTTTTAACCTAGTGTTTTCCTTCTCTTTTGAGGTGGTGACTAGCTTGTTCGTGGAGGAGATCAAAGCTAGGCTTCTTTATTGCTTTTGGATCTACTTGCTTGGAGGTGATTGCACCATCATCTAAGGCGGGTTATATAGATCTTTTCCCTAAAATTATTTAACTTAAATTCCTACATGAAAAACCTATATTATCTCTAAAACTTGGTTATATGTTGCACGGTGATAATATCTTGTTCTAGGGTTATGCTTTTGAAGTAATCTTGCTTAAGATTAGCTCTTTTCCACAAACCCTAGTTCTTGTTCTTGAAGTTCGTGGATGGTGACATGTTGGTGCTTGCATGCACACTTTAAAACGTTTATTTTGATCTTATTGGTTATGTTTCAGTTATCTTGAGGATGATGGAGGCTTTTGGTCCTTATGCATATGTAGGATGCATCGTTATCTCTCTCTTACCATGGTTTGATCTTCTTATGTTTAGTGATCAGATTTCTAGGGTTTTAAGAATGTTTTTCTCTTAATGTTTTCCCTCCTTTGAGGTTTCACTTTTCAAGATGTTAACCACCTCTTTTGATCATGCTAGAGGAGTGATTTTATCTCTAAGATGTTCTACATGTTGTTCCCTATGCATTTGAAGGTTTGGAGGTGAAGTTTTCTCAAATGAGATAGCTCCCTTTTGCCTTGGTCACATAAAATGTTTCATTTGGTGGCATAGATTGGTTCCTTCAGTCATATAGACTGGTGTTTTCCCTTCAACCGTTTGTTGTGATTGATTCCCTCTGAACATTGGATATGGTGGTGCCCTTGGTCGGTGAGGTGGTCTTCTAACTATGGGTTCCCTTTGACCATTGGTGTGAGGATTGATGGTTTGATCATTGGCCTTGGGTTGTGTCTTCGTCCATGATGTGTTGTCCTCTTTGATCACATGGTTTTGTGCTCTAATGCTCTCTTTGATCCTTGGTAATCCATGTACATATGATTCCTTTGAATGGACAACTAGTAATGATGATGGATGAACTATGTGCTCCAAGAATGTGGGAGGTTATGATACTTAGGATTGATTCTATAAGGTGTCTTGGAAGACCTAATTGAATATATTGTTGAAACCCTAACCCTAATTCATGAGTATGATATAGTTGTCTACCTCACTCAAGTGGTAACATACATTGTGATGCATTTTCTTCCTCCTTATTATATAATTAATTGTTGTAGGTTGAATAAATGACATAGCTATTGATTGATATGGTGTGTTGATATGATACAGATGATGGCTATAAGCCTTCATGAGGAACGTTGAGATAATTATGTGATACATGAATTATGTGTTTGGGTCTTATTACCTGATAGAAGATCAGTGGCTTGTTGAGGTGTGTCCTCCAGTGATGAGATGCGGGATTGATATCCCATGTCAGTGTGATTTTGGTGATGACCTCGGATGGATGTGGTCTTATGTGATGATGTGACAAGTTTATATCTCTTTTGCTTTATATCTTCTGGAGTTGTATTATACCCTTAGTTTTGTAAAAAAATTTAGGGTTTATACAGTGTAACTTTATTGATGCTAAAAGATACCCAATTGGCTTAATTAATCAAGTGAAACCCTAATCATGTAGTTGCCATGTGCCATAGAACCATTTACAACATCAATACTTGTTGGTTGGTGAAATGGGTTCTCCCTTAGTGGGAACTCAGAGTCGTATAATGTTGAGTATAAGCATTTCACAAGATTGGATGCGGTCATACCCTGGTAGGAGAATGGTCGAGGTCATATCTTAAGTTATGTGATTCAATGTATGTATACGACATGTTTATAGGATGGCTATGGTCATACCTCTATAGGAGTGTGGCTGTAGTCATAACTCAGTTCTCGCTGGTGTCATTCCTATATACCATGGCAAACTATGTAGTTTTGTAGTTGCACTTTATATGTCACTACGAAGGACTCGGCCTGACCGAGGGTGTGGGACATCATAGGAGTCTGGCTCCTCTTAGATCTTGTATGTCACTGATTTCAACTTAGCAGTGGTCAGTTGGAGAAAGAGTGGTATACCTAATCTCCTCAGGGCATAATAAAAGAGATAATACAACCATGTAGTACATTACTTAGGGCTAAACATGACTCACATTGGATGACCCTTTGCCTTGAAAACTACTAGAGGGGGGGTGAATAGAGTTTTATAGTGATTTTAATAATTATTTAACTCAAACAACCAAAATTGAGATTAGAAGAAGGAGACAGGCGTTTAGAGTGGTTCCAACTATAGCAAATACTATAGTTGTCAGTCCACTACCCGGTTCCTTACCCAACCGGGATTTGAAAGTATTTATTTTATTACCTCTCAAGGATTTATACAAAATACAATACTTTCAACCACACCCTTTGAACAGCCTTCACTTGAAGTAGGTGCACCAACCCTGAGGTAGCCTTCTTGAAGTAACTCCAAGCTCCCCCTTGAAGTAGCCTTCCTCTCTAGAAGTAACCTCCCGTTGCACCAGCCTTCTGAAGTAGCTCAAAGTCTCCTTCTTTGCCAAGAAGATCTTTACCCTCTCCAATCCGCAGCCTCCAACCTAGGAGTAGCAAGGAGAGTACAAACAATAATAGGGAACAAGAAAGAAAACAGAAATTACAACTTATCCTTTGTAGCCCAAGGCTTGATTTGTCTAGATCAAGCGTATAGATCTCCTAACCAAGTATGTGAACTTGTGATTGCAGTGGGTAGGAGATACTAGCCTATAGGACACGAATTATGAGCTAAGGAATGAAATGGCCAATTGTCACAATGCTCAAATTGCTCACAAACAAATTGCACAAAGTATACTCAAAGGTTTCTCAAGTGTAGCAAGTGTAAACAAGTGAGTTTAGGTGTCCTATGGCTTGTCCTATTTATAGGAATGGCCTAAGGATGCTTAAGGACATTCTAAACAACTTCTAGGGGTTTCTAAGTGCTTAACTAGCCGTTAGGTACAAAGTTGTTGCTTTAGCAACGGCTAGTTAATTAATTCTGCAGTTGCTGTCAGAGACCATCTCGGTCGACAAATGGTCGACTGAGACACCTACTCGGTCGAACTTTTGTCGACCGACAGGCTCTCTGGAACAAGTGATTTGCAACGTCTTTCTTCAACTGCCAACTAACTTGTCTGTTGTGTCTAATGACTACTTTGGATCATTCTCGGTCGAGAAGATTGTCGACCGAGAGTGTCTCGGTCGAGGAGTTTGTCGACCGAGATTGATCCTGTTTCAAGGTTTCAATTTAGGCACTAATTATGTGTGTGAGTGTGCATAAGTAATCCTATTTGCATGGGATGACTTGTCTAACTGTGGTGTTTAGCTAGGGAGAATCTAACGCTTGATTTACATGCAATTCTAAGTACTTGTACATTATATTTTTGTACAAGTTTTTACAACAGTGATTACATTGCATGAAATATAAATATGTAAGCTTGTAGATTTTCCCTTGTTGCTTTGTCATCCTGCACACTCAAGTAGCACGTTAGATTAATAAGAATGAAATGTTTTTCATACTCAAAACAAAGGGATTTATAGATGTCCATTTAGCCAACAATCTCCCCCTTTTTGAAGATGACAAACATTTCCAAAATATAAGTAAAGGAAATATAAAACATATGAGTTTCATACCTTTAGATTACCTTTTGTAGCTTTTTCTCTTGTGTATAAAATGTGTGCTTATTATTTCCCATGAATTATGGAACATGAAATCCAGATCATATGGGAATATAGCAACTTTCAATGTAAAGCCAAGAGTTTATTTATGAAACTCATTAATTGAGTTTTTCATTATTAAATTTTAGTTTTATATTTATTTCTCCCCCTTTGTCATTTCAAAAAAAAAAGATAACCGTTTAAGAATAAAAACTCCCCCTTAATAAGATATCCCATCAATTCTAAAAAAAAAGATGTCCATTTAAAAGCCAAAAATGTAAACAAGAGTTTTTGTTTAAGTAGCACAAATATCAAAGAAAAAACATCCTCCAAAGAAGTGATAAGCAATTGCTTCCTAATGTTGTTAAATTGATCTAGTGGAAGCGGTTTTGTAAAAAAAAATCAGCCAATTGATCTTCCGTATCAACATGATGAAAGGAAACATGATTGATTTTCAAATATATTCAGTTTTATTGCAGACTTGTCAACAGAAACCTGCTCGGTCGACGATCTTTCGACTGATAGTGTTCTCGGTCGAACAATTTCTCGACCGAGAATGTGTCTGGATTTGTTTCATCACTGTTTTAAGTAAATGTGTCATAGATCCTTGTCAATTTTCCACAATTTTAAAGGTTGCATTTATTTATTACTCCCCTTATTTTGTATGCTCTACAATGATGATCTTATAATCCATATTTTGAAGATGTCTCACATGCTCTTTATAAAAATATCCATTTGAATCAAGTAAAGAAGGCCAATTTCATTAAAATCATGTAATACAAGCATAGAAAGATAGACACATCACATAGAAATGACCCATTACAATTATTCAAAAGATATCATTACAATAACTCCAACGCTTACTGGAAAGACTTAAGAATTACATCAATGTTAGGGTCTTTCCCAAGAAAAGGCTCAGTTTCATAATACTGGACCAAGGTTTGCCAATCTAGAGCACCTGTCTTAGTTAAAGCATATGCTTCCAAGAATGTAGGAACTCGGTCAAATCGGAAATGAGCAGAAATATCTTGCAGTTGCATGGATGAAAATTGAGTGTGCGTAAGATCCACAGATGGTGGAGGTGGAGTTTGATAATAGTTGTACGAAGGATTGTATGGATTGAGCATGCCAGGATTTAAAGAATACAGATATTCATCAGGTTGGTTAGGTGAAAGGGTTTGCATTCTTTGGTTTATATAAGTCATGGCATGATGGTTATAGTCTAGTTGTTTGCTCAGGTGATATTGGGAGCCAGCAATATAAGTAAGAGTGTTTTGAATGGGATCATGTGATAGGTTAGTAGAAGGAGGGGGTGGTGGTATGTCTTGATGAGATGTTTCTCCTTCTACTCTAGCCCTTTTATGACCAAAATCAATTCCCATTTTTTCTACTGTATTCTTACTTATTTTTTGTGGTCTACGCTCCCATGTATATCACATATCCTCAAGTTGGGTCTTAAGGAGATGTTGAGTAATTTGGCATACAAAATCGGCATATGGAGGATTGCCAGAAAACTCAAGCATGTTTTTAAGAATGATGCGAATAAAATTTGTGGGAATACGTTGGATAATGGCATATATTAGACACATACGAAAAACAGGAACTTCAGACTTATTGGCTCTAGGATGTATGTTTGTTGAAACAATAAGGTTTATAATCCTAGCAGCTGGTTTGAGATTTATAGCATAATATGTGCCTCTATCTTCGTGACAGGTTGTATTGGATTGAAAAATGGTCCTTTTGATGTCACTAAGACTAATGGTATGATCATCTTGGAGAAATTGGTTAAGGGGGTTTCCAGAAGTAAGGTCAAGGGTGTCTTAATATTCATCTATGTCAATGTTTAGCATGTCAAGAATGTCCCCTTCAGTAAATCGGAAGCTATGCCCATTGACCATAGTATAGAAGAAGATGGTGTCATTTTCAGAGTGGGAAATGAGGTTTGCATAGAATTCATTCACTACCTTGATGGAATAGGATGGAAAAGAAGGGTTGATGAATTCTTTTAATTTTTGTACTTCGAAAAGGTCCTCCAAGTCGACGATGTTGATGAAGTCCATAACTTCAACTGGTCGTCGTGGGAGAGGAGCTTTGGAGGAAAGCCGTAGATATCGATCACCAGCATCTCCATCGACGAAGGCAATGTCGTTGATGATCGTCAGTGGTGGAGTAGCTTCCCGAGCTTCCCTTCCTTTCCTGCCGGCGACCTTCTTCTTCCCACGAGCAGATGATGAGGCCATTGTGTTGCTTGAAGGTGGAGAAGAAGCAAGGAAGGCTTGGGGATGAGGATGCTAAAGAGTTGCACAAAAATGCAATAGAGAGAGCCTATACAAGCAAGAGTATGCAAGTGTGAGGAAGTGACCCGTCTTTGGTTCTTTTTATAACAATCCAGCGACCTGGTCGGTCGACGACTCGTCGACCGAGCGTCCGCAACGGTCATGTTGCAGACGCGCCACTTGGCTCCCCAACGGTCATATAACGGTCATAAACGGTCATAACGGTCGGTTTACAACGGTCATATCCAACGGCTATTTCTCGGTCGAACAATTGTCGACCGACATTGTCTCGGTCAAACATTTGTCGACCGAAAGTGTGTCCGATACTAAATCTGTCTAGATTCTGTCGGTCGAGAGAGAGAGGGGCTGACCGAAAGGTTTTCGGTCGAAGAGTTCGTCGACCGAGAGACTTACTAAGTACGAATTTGAAGCTGATTTTTAATGTAATTGATAGACTATTTTTGTAGAGCACATATATAGATTTTCCAAGGGAGTAATATTGTGTTTATTATTGACAATATTTGGACAACTTGTGATCATAAATTAATTATTCTTTTAATCATAAAAGGATATCCAAATAGTTATTATGTCAAACTTATTTTAGGTCGAATTTGACTACGACCATAGCGCCCCTTGGTCAAATTTTATTTTGACCAAGAGGCTAATTTTGCAGATTTTTCAGATTGAATATGTTGAGTATAATATCTGCATAAAATTTAATTAAATATCAAGTTGAAGCATACTACTTAATTGGAGGCACAATTAATTATTTCAAAGATACTAAGTTAGAGATTTTTATCTTTTATGTGTTGCAAGCAATAACATATAACCAATAAATCATTTTACTTGCCTATATATATTTTTTCATGGATCCATACAATTTTCATTATTTATGCGCACCCACTAATGAAAGTATATCCATGGTGTAACAATAGTAGCATATAATGATGATTCCATCACATGATTTGTAAGTAGATCAGAAGATACTTTTAGGAACAATCATGTGAAACTATGAATTTTCTTTTCATTGAACCAGGCATAATTTCAGTTTAAGCTTAAATCATCCAGGAAATAAATTTGTAGAAATGATTTCCAAAAATATATCCAGTCATCAATCATAAGTAGATAGCAATTTCATCGGATTTAAAATAAATGCAGCAATTTTGTCGTAGACTGGAGAACAGTAATGTGCTCGGTCGACAATTTTTCGACCGATGTTCTTTCGGTCGATAGTTTTTCGACCGACAAGATTCCTGGAACTGTTAATAAAACATATTTGTGTGAGTTAACTATTTAGATATTTATTTGTAATCTCATTATGTTGAGTTGAGATAGACATAGAAGTATGCAACTAATGTCTCTGGTCATATCTCAACTTGATTCTGTTCATTTAGTTTGGAGGTTTTGGAACCCAAACTAACTCGACATCTTTTCTCTTATAAGGACATGAAAAAGAGTAATGTCCAAGACGTGAGCAATAATGGCAACATATAGAATCAACTTCAAGTCGTTTTCTACGGTTTTGTTCTAGGTTGTTCTTTGGTACAAATGTATTTGTTCCTTTAGGTACATATACATATTGATGGGTTTGTGTCCTTTTCCAACTAGGTTGATAGGACTTCCCTTTAGGCTTATAACCTAGTCCTCTTCTCCCAATTTGATGATAGGAATTCTCTAAGATTTGATCAAGAATGCCATTATTATTTAAATTACTGACTTTTTGTTGTAACTTGGCAATCTCTTCCATTCTCTTCTTAATATCTAGTTTTGCTTGGTCTAGATTAGATGACAATAAATTTCTTTCTTTAACAATAGTGTCATAATCTATATGGGTGCACAATAATGGTTGTTTTTGAAGATCGTTTACTTGAGTCTGCAAGTTTGAATTTTCAATAGAAAGGAGCTTGCAATCGGCTTCCATAGATTTTAACTTAAGATCAGAATATTTATTTCCCTCTTTGAGATCCTCATTTTCAGATGCAAGAGCAAGAAGTTTAACATTTAGATCATCATTTTCTTTATTTGATTTCTTTAATTTCTTTTTGCACTCAACATATTTATTATGTGTCTCTTCAATAATAGCAACTAGTTCTTCTTTAGATAAATCAAAGAGACTTACCTCTTCTTCTTCTTCACTAGTTGTAGCAATAAGACATTCTTTGTGCTCTTCCTTTGATCTCCATGGGCATCCGGTTGTTTTGTGGCTTGTTCCTAAACACCAATTGCAGCATGTTGTGGTTTTGTCCAAACAGCACCTTTCACCATTTCCCTCCATTCTTCAAGACCTGGTTAGGGTTCCTTGAAGCCTGCTCTGATACCAATTGAAAACTACTAGAGGGGGGGTGAATAGAGTTTTATAGTGATTTTAATAATTATTTAACTCAAACAACCAAAATTGAGATTAGAAGAAGGAGACAGGCGTTTAGAGTGGTTCCAACTATAGCAAATACTATAGTTGTCAGTCCACTACCCGGTTGCTTACCCAACCGGGATTTGAAAGTATTTATTTTATTACCTCTCGAGGATTTATACAAAATACAATACTTTCAACCACACCCTTTGAACAGCCTTCACTTGAAGTAGGTGCACCAACCCTGAGGTAGCCTTCTTGAAGTAACTCCAAGCTCCCCCTTGAAGTAGCCTTCCTCTCTAGAAGTAACCTCCCGTTGCACCAGCCTTCTGAAGTAGCTCAAAGTCTCCTTCTTTGCCAAGAAGATCTTTACCCTCTCCAATCCGCAGCCTCCAACCTAGGAGTAGCAAGGAGAGTACAAAAAATAATAGGGAACAAGAAAGAAAACAGAAATTAAAACTTATCCTTTGTAGCCCAAGGCTTGATTTGCCTAGATCAAGCGTATAGATCTCCTAACCAAGTATGTGAACTTGTGATTGCATTGGGTAGGAGATACTAGCCTATAGGACACGAATTATGAGCTAAGGAATGAAATGGCCAATTGTCACAATGCTCAAATTGCTCACAAACAAATTGCACAAAGTATACTCAAAGGTTTCTCAAGTGTAGCAAGTGTAAACAAGTGAGTTTAGGTGTCCTATGGCTTGTCCTATTTATAGGAATGGCCTAAGGATGCTTAAGGACATTCTAGAAAACTTCTAGGGGTTTCTAAGTGCTTAACTAGCCGTTAGGTACAAAGTTGTTGCTTTAGCAACGGCTAATTAATTAATTCTGCAGTTGCTGTCAGAGACCATCTCGTCGACAAATGGTCGACCGAGACACCTACTCGGTCGAACTTTTGTCGACCGACAGGCTCTCTGGAACAAGTGATTTGCAACGTCTTTCTTCAACTGCCAACTAACTTGTCTGTTGTGTCTAACGACTACTTTGGATCATTCTCGGTCGAGAAGATTGTCGACCGAGAGTGTCTCGGTCGAGGAGTTTGTCAACCTAGATTGATCCTGTTTCAAGGTTTCAATTTAGGCACTAATTATGTGTGTGAGTGTGCATAAGTAATCCTATTTGAATGGGATGACTTGTCTAACTGTGGTGTTTAGCTAGGGAGAATTTAACGCTTGATTTACATGCAATTCTAAGTACTTGTACATTATATTTTTGTACAAGTTTTTACAACAGTGATTACATTGCATGAAATATAAATATGTAAGCTTGTAGATTTTCCCTTGTTGCTTTGTCATCCTGCACACTCAAGTAGCACGTTAGATTAATAAGAATGAAATGTTTGTCATACTCAAAACAAAGGGATTTATAGATGTCCATTTAGCCAACATGCCTTATCTTTTATACTGATTTCTTGAATTATGATACGGTAAGAGAAATCAACTGTTATACATGTTCTTCATATTCCTTATTAAAGTATATGTTGTTCTATTTCTCAATGGTAAATGCCTAAACTTCTTAAATAGTGTTAAATGTTGTACCCATATTGTTTAGCTGAATCTACTCAACCTCAGAATGATGTTATATTCTTGCTTTAGCTTGTCTGTGTTAATAATAGTTGTGGCAGAGAGTTATATCTCTCATTGGGATGTTGGTCTCACCCCGTGGGTTTCCACATCTTTTAGGTGGGCATGCACGGTGAAGTAGAGATCGTGTGATTGAGGCTGAGCAACAAGAGGGCAATAGATGTTAAAGGTTGGATATCTACTAGTGTTTTGTAGTAGAGGCCTATGTGTCGACCATGTACTCTCATGTCCTTGGGGGTGTTTTGTAGACATTGTATATCGACACAATTTTTGGCAGTAGGCCATGGATGTACAGAGATGGTTTGTATATATATGAACTGGTTATCATATGTAACATGAGGTGACAGTCGTCCACATGAACAGTGATATACATCATCTTGTGGCCTGATCTGTAATACAAGTGGTCTCATGTGGAATCAAATGTAATATTTTCCTACTTTTGTGGTGATATTGAATCAGTTTTAAAATGTTTTATTTTATGATAATCCTAGATGTTTAATGTTTATTCTACTCTTTGTTTTGAGTAATCTCACTGTGATGTCATCGGGGTGTCACATCTGGGAGTAGGAGCTTCGAGAACATGGAGAGGAAGAATTACAAATAATGGAAACTAGGGCTCATATTAGGGACCACCTCATATAGAATTATCTCACAAACCTATTCGTTGAAAAATCTCAAAGAGTCGTCAACAAATGAGGGAGAGATATAAGAAAAACCAGGGCGTGGACACTGTTCAAACATGCTCTTCCTACTTGAGGTAGGATACAACACAACCGCCCTATGATCAACATGTAACAATGGATAGATAGCGTGCATCTACAAAAGTCAAATTCATAGCTTGATAAGGAAAATCAAATACTATAGGAAATCGGATAATTCAATGCATTGAATTAAAGTTTGATTAAGTTTCTTTCCAAATCAAATTTAGGGTCCAAACAAAGTCCAATTAATATGAAATTTTGCACCTGGGCTAAATAAGACATGTAGATTCTATTTATGGAGCTAGGGTTTTCTTTGGGGTACTTTTAGCATTTTATTTAATAATTTCAATTATCTCATATATTCTCTTTCCTTTATGAATTTCAGACATCTAGAAACACCCAAAAGATGCGAAACTTGGCTTACAATCCACCTTACCCATGAGGAAAGTAATTTTATAATTGATTTTATTTTTGGGGTTATTTAACTTGTTATTTAATGTTTTTGGCTTTAATATACATTCTCTCTCCTAAACTACACTAGGATAGATAAGATTGTCCAAATGAGATCAAAATTCTAACATGAGCTAAATTTGGTATGTGGATTTCGAATCTGAGGTTTATTTCCACTTTTGAAGACTTTTAGTAATTTATTCAACATTTTTTTCTCCTATTTCTTCTCTAATTATATTTATGATAAAGGGTCAAATTTTAAAAGTAAGTGTGCTCTGGCCCGAGCTGGATGTTTCACTTCGAAACAAGAAAAATGTGAAGATACAACCTTATCCACAAAATATGAACAATGCCAATGCATGATGCATGCAAAGGTAGAAATGACATGACTTCTAACTCAAGTACCATCACCTAATTTCCAAGCACCATGATCCTTATCTAAAATAGATCTTCTATGCATAGGCAACCCCAAACACACTTTGGGATGACTTTTGGACTCTAGCGTGCTAAATACAAAATAAGGAGGGAAGAAAAACTTATGGTTGTTCAAATAAAATGAAACTTGGCAACCAAGCTAATTGGCACCCACGGAACACATTTTTAACATTGTATTTCACTTTAGATTTCCTTTTATGAGTTATGATACCATTATGAATTTTGGCAAATTACCATTGTATTTATCAAAATGCTATATCTTTGTAATAAACATTCCCTCAATTGAGTCTGATTATCTTCATTACATTTTGAAAAGAGTGATTTATTATTATAGTGCATGAAATTCTACATTTACTTATTTTGCATTTTATGTTCATTATTTCCATATTTTTTTTAAAGTAAGAGTCATTATTAATATTTATTGACGTGAAATTATCAATTGTTATTCCAAAGCATATTATTCACTTTTATTTATCCATTGTGTTAGTAAAGAGAATATATGTAGTATATGTCATGATTTTATTTTCATGTTGGTTTTCTATTTCTGAGGCTACATCCAAACATCTAATCACTTGTGTAAAGCATACTGCACCTTTTGAATTTGAAACATAATTAAGTTATTATAAAAATTTGTTTCAAATTTTATCCTTGTTTGGTCAAATCTAAGGAACTAACTATAGGGAAATATGGGCACAAAGTAGGCACCGGAAACAAAAATTTATCTATCCATATCCCTAAAACAGTAAGATTGTGTCAATACCTATGTAATGTAAAGCATGGTTTGACAAAGATATACTTGGTCCTAGAACAAGTCTAGTGACAATCCTCATTGCAGTAGTTGTGCACTCCTAGTTGGACTTGGACGGTGTTTGTGTAGCTCCTGGTATTCACCACAGAAAATAGAATCAGACAACATCAATAGAAGCTCCTCCACAGACTACATGTTGCTGTTGCCCTACTAGTTAGGGGCAAAGGTGACCTCGCCTCTCGATAAGTCTACATGGACAACCTATAACTCCTATCTTTCAACAAGAACAAATAGGAAGGAGTTGTCCCTCCCGTTGGTGTACTAGTCACCAACTTGCTCTTCCACCATTGTTCTCAATTGCTATCCCTCCCTTTATTGGGTAGGGCTTGCTTAGGTTCTCTCGATTACCACAATTAGAGAAGACAAACAATTGTCAGAGACAATTGATGTATCTGAGAAGCCCCCAGTACCCCTCTATTTGTTAGAGGGGTTAGGGTCAGGGTTCCCAGACTGTGTGGGAGTGGAAGGAGCCTGAAGATCATGATTTTTTGAAACCTGTGAGTGACGAACAGGTTGGTTCACAACTGAACCAGTCAATTCTCACACGAGCAGATCATTTTGTAGAGTCATTTTGCTCCACGAACCGTTCATTTTGTTGTGTTTCCCAGTCGCATATGGATTGGCAATTTGAATCCAATTAATGCACAACATGATGTCAACACTAATCCTTGATGCAATCAAATTTCTCCATAAACTGGGCATTTCACTCTGCAAAAAGGGTGTCTCGCACCATTAGCCAGTCGGTTTGCTAATTGAATCGGTCGTTTCACTCCCCAGTTTAGGCAAAACTAATCCAATTCAATTTCTATCAACTTGACACTCGAAACGGTCATTTCAACACTTGAACCGTTCAGTTGGGAGTCCAGTCAGTTGATATGTTGTGTGAATTGAATACCGAAACACTTTATTGATCACTCCTATCATTATTCATGAATAAAACTCCTCTTCTAGGTATATCATTTTTGTGACCCTATAGGTCCCATGTTACATTGGTAGTGAATGCCCATAACTAACTTAGGACATCACAAGCAAAGAGTGGTTCCTAGTCACACATGAGTGCTACCCAAGTAAATGGAAAGTTGGAGAACAACTTCAACCTACAATCTATGTAAGGTGTTATAGTGATTGTATAATTCCTTTGTCTCTAATATCTAGATTGAACTCGAGGCATGGAATCACCATCCTCTCAATGTTCAATCCATGTTCCTTGAACCTAGAGTAGACTGTATGAGATATATGTGATCTCAATATCATATATTGATTCACATGGGCATGTGCATGCCTTTATCATTCTCTCTTATCAAGTTGTCAAGAAAATTTAGTAGGAGGGACAAATCCCATCTACATAACTCATAATCAGTCCCCATATGTCACGTTCACCCAATCATCATCTTTATGGCAACCCTTATTCATGATTATGTTTGATAATATCAAAGATAACTGAACGACATGCAATGATTTTAGTGACTTTAGGTCTAAGAACTACAATCACCACCTTCACTATGAGAGATTACAATGACCACCAAATATGATTTCCATGTGTCACTCTCAAGGTGGGTCTATCCGATACATTGTTATATAACAAGTATCTATGTGCTTGGTTTGATATCACATATCATGACTAATAAGATTTTGTCATCAATCAATACACACTCTAATATTAAGTGTTAATGGTGTCTATCTTCCTTCGACAATAACATCCGACTATGAACATAACAAGAATGTACCTACTCTTAACATCCATATGATCTCCTTCTCCAAGTCACATACTTGAAGACATACACCATTGAATAATTTCATTCTTTACACATTCATTGTGTTTCCTCATTATCTCACAACTGATTAATTGTAACATCCCAGGATTTGAGGCCTCGGATAACATGATATTAAAAGGAATGATTGGACTACCCATATCACCAAACTGCACCTCCATTTTCGGGAGCCCATCTCTAAAGAACTCCATAGTTTAGCGTGCTTAGCTTGGAGTAGTACTAGGATGGGTGACCAGTCGGGAAGTTGATCATGGCTTGCACGTGAGTGGACAAAAGTGTGTAGTTAAGGCTAGTGGTGGTCTGTGGGGCCAGTCGTCATTCATGAAACTCTACTAGAGCCTTGGGCAGTGGGCCTCGGTCGTTACAAATGGTATCAGAGCCATAACCCCTACAGTAGGTGGGGCCCACATGGGCATGTGGCATGCCAGTATTGAGCCGTGCAGTCCAGGCATGTTGGAAAGGGTTGTCCATGGTTGACATAGCCACACTTATGTTGGTATTCCGTGATCGGGAGCTGGGTGTCCATGGGACATTCTGGGTCTGTGCTGAAATGGGGTGATATTATGAGGCCATATAGTTGATCCTTGACGAGGACATCAAGAGTCCAAGTGGGGGAGATTATAACATCCCAAGATTTTAGGCCTCAGATAACATGATCTTAAAAAGAATGATTGGACTACCCATAGCACCATGGTGCACCTCCTTTTTCGGGAGCCCATCTCTAAAGAACTCCATAGTTAAGTGTGCTCAGCTTGGAGTAGTAATAGGATGGGTGACCAGTCAGGAAGTTGATCATGGCTTGCGCGTGCGTGGACAAAAGCGTGCAGTTAAGGCTAGTGGTGATCTGTGGGGCCAGTCGTCATTCTTGAAACTCTACTAGAGCCTTGGGCAGTGGGCCCCTATAATTACAAAAATAGAATGAATTGGAAGCTTGCCTTTATAGTTATTATTAATTAGATCCTTTACTTAATACACAATTGCATTCATCACATGATTGACTCTCTAGGCATACCATTCCAACAGACTCCTACTTGTAGTTAGAGTCAACCACCAATGAATCTCTTTTTCAGTGATATAAAGATGTCCACCATGTTTCTGTTGTACAAGTGCTAATCCAGTGGGTTAGCAACATTTTTCTAAACATAGTGCATTGCATGTTTCATCTCTTCATTGTACGACATTTCATATGAGATGGAACTGTCGTAGTATGATCTTAGGTATTCCTTGCATGACCAGTGTCTCCATTGTTGTCATAATATTTCTACTATGTCATCAATGGTTGGTACTTATATAAGTTCATCCATATGAACCTCTAGATCCATACATTGCTTTTGTGTTCACAACACTAGGACATACGACTTCTCTTATAGAATTAAAATAATAGTCTATAGTTCAAAACTCTTTCCAACTCACATTTCTTTTCTCTTAAAATTAAACACATTTTATATTGCGATCATTCTATGCCATTATAGAAACGCGCATCAGTGTAGCCCTCAACACCCAACTCTTTCTTGTTGCCTTAAACTAGCAACATCTCCTTAGTGCTTCTCAAGTACTAATGGATTTTTTAGTGACATTCTCCCATGACCTTCATTGGAATCTAACACATCTTGTCATGTCTGGTACATACAAGATTTATGGGATGATTATATTATACTGCATACATGATAGATCCAATTGCTGGTGCATATGACATCTTATTCATGTCCTTTTCCATTTTGTATAAGAATCAGAACTCAGGATTCTTGAGAAATTAATCCCATCTTCATGGATAGATTCTCTCCCACAGAATCCTTCATGTTGGATCTTTTTTAGCATTTGCCAATATGTATTCCTTTTAGGTCATGAAACTTTCAGGACTATATCCATAGATCTGAATTCCCATCACATAGGATGTTTGACCTAATCCTTCATTGCTGAAGGTATTTTCCACGTTAGATATCAATACTCATTATGTTGAGATGTTATTCCCCATCAACATGTGGAATACTCATATATGCCCCCACTAAATATTTTGTAATCATAGATTTCATCTTTTGTCTTGACTCAAGTCAAACGCTTTGACTATCTTGTCAAATTAAAGATTCCATGTATGACATGCTTGCTTGAACTACTTTGTAGCTTCAAAACCTTATTTTCATTAATTGAGTTATAAAACCTTCAAGATGTGTCACGTACACATCCTATCACGTGTTCCTGTTAATGAATGTGGTTTTAATTTCCATATGCCAAATCATCAAGTCTTAACAAGTTGCAATAGTAAGAAAATAAATTGGTGAAGGGATTTCTTCATGTTCAACACTTGAACTTGGAAACCTATATAACCAATTTGTACTTCATGTTATCCATGTTGGTTTTCCTCTTGAAAACCCAATTACACCTTATGGGTTATACGCCACTAGGTGATACCATCAAGGTAATACCTTATGGATGTTTATGGATTCCATTCTGGATATAATGGCCTCCAATCATTTCTCATACTCTAGTTATTCTACAGCTCTTAGTTGATAGTTGAATCATCATCTTATGACCAACTCACAACTTATATGAGTTATAATATTCACAATCTTTTAACTCCAGATATGTTCTACTAGAACTATGAGTCATTTGTTACTTAATGAACTTAAGATTTCACAACAACTTGTGATTCTCTATAGTTCTCTTTATACCTCTTTAGGTTCAAATGTTTTTAACTATTTAATTAAAAAACATTTTGTGATTGGATTGAGATAAGTAGTGTTCAAAAAATTAACATTTATGTGATTCAAAATTTTCAAGAAACTATTTTCTTGTATAACTTTCAATCCTCAACACGTATCGGACATTCCCATACCATATCTCATATGTTGTCTATTAAACCATTTAGACTATACATTTGATTTAGTGCTAAGCATTTTCCTTTAAAGGAAATTAGAAGATTAGATTAAATAATAACCACATCATGACTCAGCATGTTGTGATTCCTTCTTTCTGACACATCATCATGTTTCAGGTGGAATTGACTGTGATACATTATTATAGTCCTTCCAAAAGGTCCTCAAACTATTCCTATAAAGTATTTCAACATTGATCATATCAAAGTATCTTAGTACCTTTCAGGGAAGTTATGTACTTCATACATGTAATCTTCTTGAACACTTCAAGAGTTTTATAGTTTACTACTTTCATATCACCATATCTTCATTAAGTACAGTGAAGTACTTATAATATCCCTTTACCATTTATTCTAGAAGATCTTCATACATCAATATGCATAAGGTCTAATGGAATACTTGTTCTTCACTACACCTAGTGAGAAATGGTATGTCATCTTGCTCATATGTAAGATTTGCATATCTCTTCTTGGTTCAATAGCCAAAAGAGTCTAGATTAACATCAACATGTTCTAGAAATGCATTTCTCATATGTGTTCTCTAGATGACACTGATATAGATTGTTTGAGTTATCAAATAATCATTTAGGTATTTAAATTATTAAAAACTATTATTCAATCCTTTCTCATAAAGATCATGAGATGTTTGGGGCATTTCCATACAAGATCATATCTTTGAAATAGAAACATTAACAACTCTTTATTTATAATCATCCTTGTCCATATAAGATGCATAAAGAAATGCTTCTATTATTGGCAATATGAAGTGGCGGTTGAACTAACTCTATTACATGTCTTTTGGGATAAGATAAATTCTAGATGTAGACTAAAGTTGCAGCAACTTTTACTCAGCATAGTCCATCCTTGTCTTTCATAAAGTCTTTACTTCTTGTTAAATCCTGCACATCTTGTATGTCAAATCCACATCTGGTATCCAAGATGACGAAGAAATTAAATGTATATTATAACATTTATACCTGAAGTAGAGGCTTATGTCCCTTTCTTCTTCTTCTTTAGTTCCTCCAGGAAGAGAGGGTAATTCCTTTTCCAATGTCCTGGCTGGTGATAATGGTAATAATTGCCTCCCTTATTTACTCATCCCTTTTCCTTGAGATCTCAAGATTTGGGCTTCTGGTCAACTTTAGAACTCTTCTTAGATTTTCCTTGGCCTTTAGACTTTCCCATCGTCTTTCTGATCATCAACACAAACTTAGGTTTGTCTTTCTTCATTTGTGTCTTAGTTATTTTCAACATGCCCAATAACTTTATCAACATCTTGTCAAAGTCATTCATGGTGTAGTTCATGTCAAACTTACTATATGACTCTGGTACAGACTGCATAATCACATCAGTAGCCAAATCTTGATCCAAAGGGAATCCCACTCTAACAAGGTTCTCTACATACCTAATCAACTTGATCACAAGAGGACCTACTAGATCACCTTATGCCATTTTACATTTGAACAGTGCTTTAGAGACATCAAATATCTCATATCTTTTATGATCTTGGAATATGTTCTTAAGATGTGTGATCATCTCAATAACATCCATGTTCTCATGCTTCCTCTACAACTCATAGTTCATGGAGCATAGCATCAGACACTTGACATCCATGACATCTTCAGTATGCTTCTTGTAAGCATCCCTATCAACCTTTGGAGCATTGGGAAGAGGTTCCTCTGGCTCTAACGTCTCCAGAACATAGAGGTTGTACTTCTGTGTGAGAACAATTCTCAGCGTCCTAAACTAGTCATGGAAGTTGTTCCCATTTAACTTGTCCTTCTCAAGGACCGATCATAGAGAAAAGGTGTAATTGTGTGTTGCCATTTGATTTTACATAAGAATTTAAAAATTTTGTCAAAAACTCATTTTGATTTGATTTGATCAAAATTTGGTGATGTCAATTAGGTCTTTAATTAACTATTGTTCTCATTATTTTGTTTAAATTGATAACCCTCAAGTATCAATCTGGAAGTTTACAACGTACAAACTTTCAATGAGCCAAGATCCAAAATGATTCAATTATTACCCGACCGATGACAACGTCCATAATCAACCATTTAGTAGGCAATGTTTTCCAGTTGCATCCTATATAGTTCTTGGATAGATGATATGCACAACTCTTTGCCATAGTAAAATCTACATGCATTTGGAGCTCAGTCCCACTAAGAATCACCAGTTAAGCCCAACCCAAAAGTTACACGATAATAATGCATCCCGCTTGGTAGGACCACATTATTACCATCACACTTCCACGAGATAGACGATATACCACCCTAGGGGTGCCCACACTTGATCAATCAAGTTTTTCATGTATATTGTTAATGGAAAGATTATTAGACTTAATATGTTTGACTGAAGAATTTAAAATATTTAATACATATACATTATCCAATCACCACATATATGTAGTATGTATTGTATACATGCTATATCCCACAATGTAAACATACAATATAAAACATTAGCAATGGTTATGGCCATATATATTATAATTACTTGGATCCATAAGGATTTACTATCACTGAGGTCTACATCACATCAAATTCATGAACTTATTGTTGGTGTAGATCTATACTTTGCCAATTTGGGCTGACTGGTTCAACCCCTGAACCTGTAGGCTTGCCTCTTGGTCGGTTAGTTATTTGTCTAAAATGGTCATTTGGCCTCCTATCCAAGAGATGTTTGGACACCTTCTACATGGTCAGATGGGTCAACCAGTTGGTTGGTTCACTCTTGCAATCTATCCTCCTTGGCCCTCCATCCGATCAACTCATCTCACGAACTAGTCGACTTGTCTGGCGATGATCATCTTCTTCGTCGTTGTAAGAAAACAAACTATCTTATTGGTATTATACTTATTACATGGTAAAGAGAAACCTCATGTGACATTCTAGGAGAGAAGATGTAGGAAAGAATAAGACTTTTACATTTGAAAGAAGAAGGTAGAGGCTCAGTACACATACCGATATAAATAGAGACATACAACCATTCAACCACACACAAATATTTGGGTTATTGACCATAACCATGATACACATCCACCATAAAAACTTCTTTTAGGGTGACACATGTAAATTTCATATATATATATATATATATATATGTATATATATACATATATATATATATATTAGTTTAGGATTATATGTGGTCTTTGAACATACATACATACTAACCTTCTCAAGTATTCACATCGCACGCAATAAATAAATAATGAATGCCAAAAATTCGATCATATCAATTATCTTAAAATATAGTAAATATGGCTCTGATACCACTGTAAATATGGGTGTAAAGTAGGCAACGGAAATTTTTTTTATCTATCCATATTCCCCATAATAACAATATTGTGTCAATAACTATGTAATGGAAAGGATGGTTTAATAAAGATATACATGATCCTGGAGCAAGTCCATCAACAATTCTCATTGTAGTAGTCATGCACTCCTGGTTGCACTTGGGTGGCATTTGTGCAGATCCTGGTCTTCACTACAGACAACATACTCAGACAACGTCTACAACATCTTTTCCATGGACTACATGCTAACGTTTTCCTCCTTGCGATGGGCAAAGGCAACCTTGCCTCTACAGAAGTCCACGTGGATAACCTAGAACTCTTGTCATTCAACAAGAATAGAAAGGAAGGAGTTATCTCTCCTATTGGTGTACTAGTCACCAACTTGCTCTGCTACCATTTTTCTCCCTTACTATCCCTCCCTTTATCAGGTAGGACTAGCTCGGATTTTCCCAGCTACCAAAACCATAGAAGACAAATAATTTTTGGAGGCAATTGATGTGTTTGAGAAGCCCCCAGTATCCCTTTATTTATAGGAGGGGTTAGAGTCAGGATTCCCAGTCTATGTGGTAGTGGAAGGGGTCGAAAGATCATGAATTTTCACAATATGTGAGTGCCAAACCGGTTGGTTCATAGCTAAATTGGTCGGTTCATGCACAAGCCGATTGGTTCGCTCCATGAACTGATCATTTTTCCATGTTTCCCAATCACATATGAATTGGAAATTTGAATTTAATTAATGCACAACATGTCATCAACACTAATCCTCGATGCGATTGAATTTTTCCATGAACCAGGCATTTCACTCAGTGAAATAGTCATCTCGTACCACGAACCAGCCAGTTCGCTTATCGGTCGTTTCACTCCCCAGTTCAGACAGAACTCAACCAATTCAGTTTCTAATCAACCAGACACTCCAAACGATCATTTCAACATTTGAACCAATCAGTTGAGATTTTAGTCAGTTGATTTGTTGTGTGAATTGAATACATAAACATTTTAGTAACCAATCCTATCATTATTCATGATTACTACTCCTCTTCTAGGTATATCCTTTGTGTGTGACCCTATAGGTCCCATGTTACATTGGCAGTGAATGTCCATAACTAACTTTTGACATCACAAGCAAAGAGTGGTTCTTAGTCACACATCAATGCTACCCAAGTAAACAGAAAGTTGGAGACCAACTTCAAACTACAATCTATGTAAGGTGTTATAGTGATTGTATAACTCCTTTGTCTCTAATATAAGGATTGAACTCGAGGCATGGAATCTTCATCCTCTCAACATTCACTCCATGTTCCTTGAATCTAAAGTAGACTATTTGAGATATATGTAACCTCAATATCATATATTGATTCATATGTGTATGTTCATGCCTTTCTCAATCCCTCTTATCAAGTGGCTAGGATATTAAACTCCAGTAGGAGGGACAAATCCCATCTATATCACTCAAAATCAGTCCCCATGTTTCATAGTCACCCAATCATCACCTTTATGGCAACCCTTATTAGTATTACGTTAGTATTACGTTTGATGATGTCAAATCATATCAAATGACATGTGATGAGTGTAGTGACTTTAGGTCTAAGAACCATAGTCACCGCCTTCACTGTGAGAGATGACTATGACCACCAAGTATGGTTTCCATATGCCACTCTCAAGGTGGGTCTGTTTGATATGATGTTCTCTAACAAGAATCTATGTACTTGTTTTGATATCACATATCATGACTAATGAGATTCTGTCATCAACCAACACACACTCTAGACTTAAGTGTTACTGGTGTCTATCTACCTTCAATAATAACATCCAACTAGGGACATAACAATAATGTACCTACTCTTAACATCTATATGATCTCATTCTCCAAGTTATGTACTTGAAGACATACATCATTGAGTAATGTCATTCTTTAGACATTAATTATGCTTCCTCATTATCTCATAACTAAGTGAAACATAATTAATTGGAATCTTTCCTTTATATTTATTATTAATCAAATCCTTTACTTAATATGCCATTGCAATCATGACATGATTGGCTCTCTGGACATACTATTCCAACACTAACCTCACTATCCTTCTAATCCTGAAATAGGGTAGGATTCAAGGTTCTGGTTAGTTACAACTTTCCAATCTTAATACATCATATATATGTTCTAATGATCTCCTATCTAGTTTTTTAGTTTATCAGAAAAAAGCTTGGATGCAAAGTTGAGTGAAAAATATAAACCCTAAAAGTTAGTACAATTGTCTCAAATATCTTATCATATTGATTGTGTACATATCAATAGATTTCTAGATAATTTTCAATCTAATTTCATAGAATATGATTTTGACATTTTTCCATATAAGAATAACTAAATCTATGTATTGACAACTCATTAGTGTGAACCGAAAAAACACTATGGTGGAACTACATTTCCTTTTCTAAAGATATCTAAAGTTAACCATTTCAAAGAAGAGGAGTGAATATGGTAAAAACTTTTCACCTATTTAAATGAAAACCAACATGTTAGAACCACATCGCCCATCTCCCAAATCCGAAATTTATCACTCTCTATTTGAAGGCGGTGCATGAATGCCCTCGAAAAGTTAGTCATGATAGTTCCAATTATATGGATCAACTTAGTTGTACTTATACCCGTCATGGGAAATGCAGTACGAAATTGAGTTTGTCCTATTTGTAAGGGCATAGATGATAACTTTTACAAGACACTCATCATTTGCTACGAAGTTTAAATCCATATAATCCCATATCAGAGTTTAGAAACCTGCTACTCAAATAGAAAATTGTAAATCACAATAAACCTAGTCTGGATCTATAATCTGGATTTGTTCTCAAATAGAAGTTGAATGCCTCTAAACAAGGATGATATGACTAAACAATCCTTCAGTATTCTTCCCACTCCTTTTGCTTATTAACTATACTTAGCTCACACGCACGGGGTGTTACGCATGTTTCACGCACATGCGTAACTGCCCCTGCCAATCGTGCCCCCCTTCTTTTCCTCCCCCACTCTTTCTCTCCCCTTCTTAATTAACTATTTTTATATATTTTTATATTTGTTTTTATTTTACTTATAACTTTTGATTCGTAATGAGCTTTCTCGCGAAATAAAAATTATTAGAATCCTTACAAAAAATACTTTCCAACAAGACTAATATTAGTATATTTTGAAAATAATAATAAAAATAGATGAAGTTTGACATGTACTGCACCCATAACCAATCCAATGCACCCAATTTAAACTTGAATGCCTCAGATTGGACTTGAGCCTAATTCAAACTTGAATGCATCCAATTTGGACTTAAATGTGCCCAATTCACATATGAATGTGCCTAGTTAATGTTGTAATGTGCCTACTTGTTAGTGCACCACCGCCATCATCATCATCTTCTTCTTCATCATCATCATATTCTTCTTCTTTATCATCATCATCGTTGTCGTTGTCGTTGTCATTGTCGTTGTCGTCTTCTTCTTCTTCATCATCATCATCATCTTATTCTTATTCTTCTTTACTGCACCAATGTGCCTAGTTCAGACTTAATTGCGGCCAATTTGAACTTTATTGCGCCGTATTTGGACTTGAACGCCCAATTCAGACTTGTTTGCGCACAGTTTGGACTTGAATGCACCCAATTTCAACTTGAATATGCTGGGATTGGGAATGATTGCGCCCAATTAATGTTTTATCGATGCACCTAGTATTTGAACTTGATTGCGCCCAGTATGAACTTCAATGCACCTAGTTTCAACTTGAATGTGTTCAATTCAGACGTGATTGCAGCCAATTAGTGTTGTATCAATGCACCTATTTCTTTTTTTACAATGCACCATGTTTTACATGTATTGCACCCAATTTGTAACGCATAAATAAATTTTATGCACCATATTACTTTGCTCAAAATATATAGATATTAGTCTTATTGGATTGTACATTTTGTAACTAGTCTAGTACTTTTTATTTCGTCAAAAATACACTACAGACTAACAATTATGCGTAATATAAATTTCTTCCTAATTTTTTGACTCATTCTCTCTCCACGGACGCGCGTTACCCTCAGCTTGCTGCTGCTTCCATGGAGACGTGTGAAGCCAGTGCCCCCATCGTTGCTGGTTCGCGCCTCCCTCCACGCTGATGTTGCAATCTCTGTCCACATGTCCGATCATGCCACAGCATAAGCAAAACATGGCTAGCCTTTCATATTTAACATCCACATCCACAATACGTCCGCTTTTAACCCTGAGTTTTAGGGTTTTCCGCAACGGGAGTGTCACATCTAACATCACTCGAACTCGGACGGAAGAGTCCCACCCCGAGCAGTCTCTGTCCGTCGCCACCACCCTGCCGACGCGACTTGTGATTTCCCTAACTATCGCCTCGCCTCGATATCCCATTCGAACGCCGTAGAGACATATCCAGAAGGGCGTCTGGTTGATTTGCATTTGGCCTGGCTGTTCCTCCTTGTCCACCTCCTTGAAAAGCAAGAGACGCCCATCGAAGTTCCACAGAGCGTCGTCCATTACCCGCTGCTTGTCTCGCCAATGTGAGAACTGTATCACAAAGTTATCACCCTCAAGATTCTTGAACACCACCGACTCCCGGAGACTCCATGCATGTGTTAGTGTCCGTTTCATGGCCTTTAAGTTGTAGGTGCGATCTGTGAGAAGGCGCCCCACCAACGCCAGGTCCGTTGGATCTTCCTCCTCCTCTCCGTTGCTTGCCAAGTTACCATCGATCGGCTCCTCTTTGTCATCCGTCAGGTGCAATCCTGCATAACATTCTGCTAGATCCGACGCCATAGATCCAAGACCCAAAGCACTCCTCCACGCTTGAACCTACAAGGGAGAAACCCTAATCTAAGGGAGAGGGCGTCCACGACTCGCGTACCCTAATCGCCAGAGCAAAAAGGAGCAAGGGGACTGGCTATTGCAGGTTGGAGTTGATTGTAGCCAATTAGTGTTGTATCAATGCACCTATTTCTTTTTTTACAATGCACCATGTTTTACATGTATTGCACCCAATTTGTAACGCATAAATAAATTATATGCACCATATTACTTTGCTCAAAATATATAGATATTAGTCTTACTGGATTGTACATTTTGTAACTAGTCTAGTACTTTTTATTTCGTCAAAAATACACTACAGACTAACAATTATGCGTAATATAAATTTCTTCCTAATTTTTTGACTCATTCTCTCTCCACGGACCTATCAAATCAGTCAACTTGTCACCTTAACTGCCCATGCCACCTCATCCCCAAAACCACTCGTCCCCACTCAAAATCACCTTGCCCTGAGCCCGGGCTGCCAAATCCAACCGCAGAAGGCGCATAAAATGTGTATCACCCCCCCTGCAGTGTGTGAAGACAACATTTTCGTTTGCTTATTAGCCAACTGTCATGCATGTCACATTCTACAACGCCCAGGTACCATGTTTATAACCCACTTCTTATCTTGTAGACGACCACTCATTCAAGTGGCTGGAAATAGGTAACAACTAGTTGTTTTTGTGTGTAGTTTTCAACCACTTCAACCATCGAATATTGATGTTAATTGTACATAGTAAGACCTTAATGTTTTTCTTGCTTCTCTAGTATTTTCATCCTTTCTTCTATTATTATATATGCTCATGATCGAGCCAATTATACCTATTTGAAGCTTAAAAATCAGACAAAAAACTGGAACTGATCTAAAAAATGTTTATCGTAACAATGTCTCGCCTGACTCAGGTTCCTAGATCTTCCACCGGTTTGTGCGGTAACGTTGTGTTTTTCCATCTGAGCCGATGGGTTTTTATGTGGTTGTGGTTGATCAAACTCATGGGAGATTTAATAGTTATAGAGCGGATATTTGTGGAAATATACGTATATTCTCACGCTTATATCAGATGGGTCAATTCGAAACAACCTGAACATGTGGTCTAACATTCGAAACGAATCGGCACAGAAGACCAAGGTAGCTTGACCTACGCGTCAATGAATGAGACCTGCTTTTTTATTTACTTTGCTTTTTAGCATTATTGGAAAATGACAATCACTGCGAACAAAAAAGAGGTTGACTTGGAGTCAACAACCAGGTCTACGATTTTCATTTATTTACAACAAAGAAATGACATTGGACTTGGGAGTGGCCCAATTTCTATATAAGCGCTTTGCAATAAGTTAGCTCATCTCACATATCCACACGAAGACCAAAGCTTGTAGTGACCGCACATCTCGATGGCTTCCTCCAGATTCGTTCTCGTTCTTCTCGTCCTCGTCAGCTGCAGCGCCTTCATCCCGGGAGTTATGCCTGCTAGGATGCTGCTGCAAGTTGGTAACTAATCATATTCGACTCTAGTCTCTTTTCTATTCGTCCTTCCCTCGTCGTACTTTTCTGTCGAAACAACGCTCACCCGCTGAGTCCTTCTTATCTTACAGGTCACGTGCCCGCAGGAGCGCTAACACCACGTAGAGGTTATAGATACACCCGGCCCGGGTGTAATAACATTTACAGATGCAACAAGGGTTCTTATGTTAACGCTCCCCCTCCCCCGCCTCCTACATATTAGGGAAAGGAAGAGTATCAAGCACAGTGGCCTGCTCGTGGCGAAATCAACAAGAAGTATCTATAAAGTCCCCGAACGCAATGCATGAATAACCTCAGCCTGGAAGATCATTGCAAATGTTTATGTAACCACAGACGATGACAGCACAGTCTCATCAGTTATATAATATTATCACAGGGCTGAAAGATATTTTATCTTGAACTAATGACAGTAATAAGTCTATTGTTATCAGTTATCAGAACGTATGATTTTTCTTTCAGCATATGATGATGCGCAACTTTTTTTTCATATATTTTACTGCTATGGTTGATATTTCACTTTGAATTAGGAAAAAACCTCAACTGGATAAAGTACATCTTTATCTAACAATGAACAGAACCAAGACACTTACTTTTTCTGTCATTAATACTTTATGCTAGTAAAGCATTAATGAAAAACCAAAACTCCAAAAGGAAGGCAAAGAGGTGAGAAATAATAGAGCACATGGATGACATAGGATCAACATAATCAACCTGGTTGTATCCACATTTATCTTTTTTTTTCACAATTTTGAAGGGGTTGGCAACCCATTTTGTTTCGCCCCAGAAAGAATTAGTAGTCTAGTTTGTTACCCACGATTCTATGAAGATATTTTGTGTAATTATGTAAGAATATTAAATTGTCATCGTGTGTTGAAGTTAAAAACTATTGCATTTTCAACGGCTAGAATCCGGGTGGTGACATGATTGTTATTGTATATATGCCAGTGTTCTAAATTCATGGTGGTTGAAAGTTTTTAATACGAAAGATGAAGTTTGATTTTGAAAGTGTGATAGTTCCCACCAGGCCGCTACGGTTATTATATTTATCTTTTATCCACAGTCCTCATACAGAGCGCACAACTTATGATATTTTCCCGCCGCACATAATTGTTTTCTACTTTTTTCTCTTTCGGTTTTCGTCTTCTCTGTTTGCAAACTTTCCCTCTCTGGATCGATGGTAGCTGCACCTAACGACCACCGGCCGGCTTCCATCCCTGCACCTTCTACACGGCGCGATCCCTGCACATCTCTGCCCCCTCGGCCCTCGCCAAACTTTGGGTGATGGGTGTTCAGGATAGTGTTGAAGTACGTGCATCCGAATTTGCTTATCACTCCCCACTCCCCAGACACCGCTCACGATCTAGTAGGATGAGCATGGTAAGTTCGTCACGTCTCCTGTAGTAGTGGTGATGTTCCGTCATGAAGGGCAATGCCCATGAGTTATCCAACTACTAAGTCTTTCTGTTTTCCTGATCAAATATATTAATATTAGAACTCCACAGTAATTACAAACAATAATCCGGCACGAGAAGTCAAATTTGGCATGTCATGTTAATTATTTTTTATCCATTTAAGTCTATATATTCTGTTATTTTCTTTTCCTGCAGTTGCACTACTCTTGGTGTCTCTAATTTGGCAGTTGTGTTTTGTCATTATTGGTTAGGATGCAACATAAATACAACAAACAATAGGAGGTATACATGCAAGATACAAAACCACCCTTTCTCTGTGATTTTGAATATATTAGTATATTGATCGTTTGATAAGCGGAAGGTGATATAAACAATTCAAATACGGTTCCAGCTTTGTACTCTTACCTCTCAAAAGGTGCACATGTAGTAGTTACATTTATTTGTTGGCTTTTATTTTCTTAATATTGTTGCCTTTTATTTTCTTTATATAAGTTTACTTATTTGATTGTTGCATATGAGCTTGATACGAGTAAATACTGTTTCCAAGAAACAATGTTTGTTGGCTGCTACAATTATCTTCATAACACATTGTTGTGCTTGGCTGTTGTCCAGTCCAAGACGGAGACCCATTAGGACATTGCTTAGCGTGACTACAGATTATAAATCCCAATTAGCCGCAGCCGTAAGGAGTAAGAACCGGAGCAACAGCCAAGGGGAGCCGTCAAACCAAAAAGGCAATTAGTCAACAACCGTCAATTGGCTTTGAAACCGCCAAGCTAAAAGAAAAAAGGACAACGCCCTTGGAGTTGGAGAAGAAAGCAAAGGAAAAAGGAAGAGAAACTAAAGAAAGAAGAAAGGAAGCGGGACAAAACTTTCAAGGCATTCATGTTTTTTCTTTGGATCATCTACTACTGTGTACTTTATGATATATGATATCATTCTGAGAAGTTCCGAGGTGGTAGAATCATAGAGGTATCTCCTTACAGTGTGATATTTTCTTATTTCTCTTTCTTGATATATAATCTCAGATTTGGAGTCAGTACTTGAGAATACAAATTGTATCTTTGCTTCATATAGTGAATTTGTCCATGGTTGGCTCTGTAGTTTTTCCCTCACACGTTGTTTGGGTTTTCCCATAAAATATGGTCTTTTTTCCTTTTATCTTCTTGTGGTGGTTATCTTAGATTTACACACTCCTCGGTAACACTTTCGTATATATTTATTTTTCATTGCATTATGGTCACATAGTTACTTGTGTGTATTTTTATCAACAAACCTAACATATGGTATCAAAACCAAAGTTGGGAAGACCCAGATTTAGATGGGGAAGCATGATGATGCAACAATGGTTAAGTTGATGAATACAAATTGACATATTTAGAATCTCAAGATGGAGGATATCCTATATTGCAAGGACTTGTACGATCTGATAGAAAGACAAAAGCTAAAGAGTTTGTCTGATGAACATTGGAAGAAATTAAATAGAAAGACTATGAGAATAGTGCAAAAGTGGCTCAACATTTCTATGTTCCATCATGTCCCAAAAGAGACTAATGTCGAATATATATGGGAAAAACTCAAGAAATTAATTTAGTAGAAGATCATCACAAATAAGGTTTTCTTGATCAAGAAGTTGATGAATCTGAAGTATCGAGATAGTACATGCATTTTCGAGTACATGAATGAATCCCAAAGCCTTGTAAAATTTAGGTTCATGAAGATGGTTCTTGATAATGAACTGTAGGCGCTACTTTTGAGATCATTACCTAATAGTTGGGAGACACTCATTATGACAATAAATAATAATGGATAGGAAGGCATGTTGACACAAGTGAAGAGTAATCTACAAAATAAAGATAAGTGATGGCGAGCCTCAAGCTATAAGGGATCAGAGTTGCACTTCACAAAGAGTTGGAGCACTGATAGAGATAGAGACCATAGAAGATCTCATAGCCACAGTGAGTCCTAGGATTGCAGAAAGTCTTATGGTAGATCCAAGTCAAAAAGTAGAGGATGCATCCATTTTGGCAAAATGGGTCATTTCAAGAAAGATTCAAAGGTTTGAAAAAAGAAACATGGGTCTGTAGCCAAATACAAGAAGAATGACAACAAGAATACTACAAAGACAATTTCAAATGACATGGATGTTGATTACGATGTGGTCTTGATAGTCCAAGAGCAGTGTTTGCATGCTAAGGATGATTATTCTAAGTGGGTGGTGGATACTGAAACTTCTTATCATGCTCCACCTAGTAAGGAGTTCTTAATTTCATACATGAAGGGAGAGTTTGGGAGGGTGATGATGGAAAATTCTAGCTTCTTTAGAATTTTCAAGATTGGAGACATTTGTGTTCAGACAAGTGTTGGATGCATGCTCACACTCAAGGATGTTTGTCATGTCCCCTTTTTTGGCTGAGTTTAATATCAGAGTCTTTCTTTGATAGAGAAGGATGTCATCTAAACTTAAATCGCAAAGGGGTCTTTGGTTTTTGTACAAGGTAAATTGTTTCACACATTATACAAGACCCAACTTAAAGTGCTCAAAGGTGGTGATATACATGTAATTGAGGATCACCAGGAAGATCAATATAACAGATGGCTAGGACATATGAGTGAGAAAGTCTTCTAACTTATATCAATGTAGTGTTTAATTTTTTGTGGCAAGGACGCCGGTCTCAGTTCATGTGATCCATGTCAGATAGGACATCATCGATAAATTTCTTTACAAACCAAGATCAAAGATGTCAAATATTCTGTAGTTGTCTATGTAGTCCTTTTGAGGTGGCTTCACTAGGTGGCAATAGGTATTTTGTCATATTTATTTATGATACATTTAGGAAGGCGTGTGTCTACTAGCTGACGACCATAAATCAAGATTTTCAATCTTTTTAGAAATTTCATGCCATGGTGGAGTGAGAGATAGAGAAAAATCTGAAGTGTGTCGGCACAAACAATGAGGAGAGTACACCTCTAAGGAGTTCTAGGATTAGTGTGCGTAGCACGGCATAATTTTGGTGATATGTCCTGAGATCCCATCATATATTGATTCTAATGACACATATTATAATTAATTTGAATATTAATAAAGACAATTCCAGATATTGTATTTTTTTCAATATGGGATAATAAATAAACATAATAATGTCATAAGAATGTATGACTCAATGACATGTGATTTCAAGTTGAGGGTCTGAATATGAGATCATGTATGTTAAGAGTATTCATTCTTGTCTTAGTCCCTAGTCAAATATTATTATGGATATTAAGACTACAATAATACATCAAGAGTAGTATGTCTGTTGATTGATGACTATGTTTTATTAGTCATGATATTGCGTATCAAATCAAACACATAAGTACTTGTTTTGAACAAGTGTATTGGATAGACCCACTTTGAGTGTGATACATGGGTCGCCAATTATGACGGTCAAAATCACATCTTAGTGTGACAATGGTGATTGTGGTCCTTAGAATTGAAGTCACTACAATGATTACATCTTGTTCAATGTGCTTTAACACTAATCAACGTGACCTCAAATAAGTGTTTCTATACAAGTAATGCTTGAGTGCATTGTGACACATGTGGATTCTTGTGAGTGATGTAGATGGAATTTGTCCCTCCCATTGGAGTGATATCCTGACACTTGATGAGTGAGACTATGAAATGTATGGCCATGTTCTTGTGAGCCAATATATGATATTGAGATCATGTATATCTCAATAATCTACTTAGATCAAAGAAAATATACCGAACATTAAGAGGATGGTATTTCCATGCCTCAAATTCAATTTGGATATCAAATACATAAAATTATACAATCACGGTAACACTGGTCACAATACTAGGTTAAGTTATTCTCCAACTTCTCCAATTACTTGAGCAACAATGAAGTCTTGCTAGATTCCAATCATTGATCATGAAATCATAATTTGATTATGAATATCATTACCAACGTAATTTAGAGCCTACAAAGTCATAGCGATATGATGAACTAGAATATGAGTATAATTGTGGACTTGATTGAAAATGTTGCGATTCAAATTGATTACAAAAATGTTTAGGTAGTCAACTAGAATAATATTGAAATTATATAATCAAAGTGAATTGGTTAAAATGTTTAAGCCAATTAATTGGATTTAAATATTGACTTATATGATAAGTCCCATGAGCAATCGGATAAAGTCAACTGACAAAAAAATTGTTTAATAATTTATCAACATCATTCTAGAATCTTATAATTTCCTATTTGGCAGTGGACAAGCGGTCCTCTTTAAGCGTGGACGCAACTTTTTTTCCCAAGATTTTTGGGAAACCCTGCTTCTTTTTTTCTCCTATTTATAAGGATATAACGATCATATTTTATACACTCTTTTGTATGTGAACCCTAGTTGTCATAGTCCTAGAAAGAGAGAGAGAGAGAGAGAGAGAGAGAGCGGGGGGAGGAGAGCGACCACAATGCTAACAAGTCACCAAATGAAGGTTACTCCTTCCCTCCAGCTGAGGCAATGCAATGAGGAGTTTCAATCCATCCACGTGGACTACATAGAGACGTAGGAGTTGAGTGACTGTGTTCAAAGGACATTGATGAGGACCATCCATACACACAAGGAATGTCAAGGAGGATGTCATTGGACATGCTCCATGATAAGGTATACCTCATGTGCCCTCCTTCAGAATGAATCATTGACGACAATATCTGTTTGTAGGATAAGTGGAGAAACCTTTTTATTATTTCTACTATGCTTTCCACCTCCATGATTCCTAACACGTATGGAATGATAGGATAGAGCCCGACACACCACAATACAATAATACAGTTGAGAGGACGAACCGTGTCATAGTGGAGAAAGTCATATGTATGTTGAAAACTATATAGTTTCCAAAGAGATTTGGGGGCAAGGCAGTGAGTATTGCCTACTATTTGATTAATCAATATCCATCAGTTGCTTTAAGGTTCATGATACCTGAGAAGGTATGGACATGAAAGGATGAATCCTAAGTTCATTTTTTAGTATTTGGGTGCAAGACATATGCACATGTTCCAAAGGAAAAGAGGCAAAAGTTGGATGATAAAGTGGTCCCATGTATCTTTGTTGGCTATGGAGATCACCAGATTGACTATTAGTTGTGGGACCCTATGGAAAAGACTGTGAGCAGACACAAATATGTGACATTCTATAAGAGTTAGACAGTTATAAATCCTAAGAGTGATGATGTATAGGTTATAGGATCAGTTGAGAGTTATTCTGATGATGAGTATGAGGATGCTTCAGCTTCTTCACAGATGCATTCATCAATTAATGAAGAAGAGTAGCATGATCACCTTGAGAAGCAGAGTGTCAGCACATCCTCTGTTCCTACTCTAGATGTGTAATTAAGTGATCTAGATTCATAGTTAAACACTTCTGGGAAAAAGAGAAAGATCATCACTAGACTGAGTCCTCAGAGCAATAATTGAGGAGGTCTGATAGCGTTTGTCATCCTTCATCCACATATTCAAAATCTTAGTATATTCTTCTTACTAATCAGGGGGGATCCAAAGACTTTTCAAGAGGTACAAACTCATAGAGACTAAGCACAATGGCATCAGACGATGTGGGAGATGTCTTCTTTGTTGGAGAATGATACCTATGAGATTGAGGCACTTCCTAAGGGTCGATGACAATGAAGAACAAGTGGTTCTATAGGATGAATAGAGATGAAAACATCAAGGATATTTGATACATAGCCAGATTAGTTGTCAAGGGTTGGTCAAAAACTAGGGGTGGATTTTGATGAGATATTTTCTCTTGTTGTGAAGATGACTTCTATTAGATTGGTTCTAGGCTTGGTTTCTATCCTAGATCTTGAGCTTAAGCAAATGGATGTGAAGATGAAGTTTCATCATGGTAATCTAGTTGAGGGGATCTACATGTAGCAGCATGAAGGTTTTCAGCTAAAGGGAAAAGTGCACTTAGTCTGTATATTGAAGAAGAGTTTGTATGGTTTGAAAAAAGATCTTAGAAAGTGGTACAAGAAGTTTGATTCTTTCATACAAAGACACGAGTACTAGAAGACAAGTGCATATCCATGTGTTTACATTAAGAGGTTTTCTGATGTCAAGTTCGTTGTTCTGCTACTTTATGTTGATGACATGTTGATAGTGGGACATGATGTCAGTTTGATCAAGAAACTAAAGGCAATGCTTTCCAAATCCTTTGAGATGAAGGGTTTGGGTCCAATATAGTATATTTGGGGATGCAAATCACATGTGATAGGAAGTAGCATTGGTTTTGGTTGTCACTAGAGAGCTATGTTGAATGGATTCTGGAGCGGTTTAATATGACCAGGTCCAATGTCGTGCGTACTATAATATCATGTCATTCCAAGCTAAGTAAAAGGTCATGCCCATTTATAGATTATAAGAAGGAGGAGATGGTTAGAATTTCCTACTATTTTGCTTTTGGGAGTTTGATGTAGAAAATGGTGTGTAGTTTTTGTGATATTGCTCATGCAGTTGGTTTTGTGATCATGTTTGTTTCAAACCATAGAATAGATCACACGGAGGAAGTCAAGTAGATCTTCAGATACTTACGAGGAAGTAGCAACACATGTTTGATATTTCATGATATGAACCAGTTCTGAAAGGTTTCGTTGATGCTGACATGGTAGGTGATATTGAACACAGGAAGTCTTCCTCTGGGTATGTTTTTTTTATATTTGTTGGGGAGTCATATCTTGGCAGTCTAGGTTGCAAAAGTGTGCTTCTCTTTGTACAACAGAGGTAGAGTACATTGCAATAGAAGAAGCAAGAGAGAAAATACTCTAGATTGTGAGATTTCTAGGAGAGTTGGGTATGAATCAGGTTGACTTGACTATTTTTTGTGATAGTTAGAGTGTTATTAATTTGAACAAGAACACAATTCATCATGCACGAAAAAAACACATTGATGTGAGATATCATTATCTTTGTGATGTGATTGATAAGAAGTTATTGATTCTGAGAAAGATCCATACTGAGAATAATTGATTAGAGAAGACAGTAGTCTACAAAGAGCTTAGCAACATACATTCCTAGTCATGATTCTATGATGACAATGTTTTCCTTGGGTTGCAGGGGAATATTGTTGGGCATGCATGTGTCCAACCCAAGAGACATATTACGGCATTGGCTTTTTGTTGCCGCTGCTTGGGATATATATCCACAAGCACACATCCATGAAGATGTGTTATAGCTAAGACCCCAAGGGAAAAAGAGAACCCTTCGATTGCCAAGAAACTGGCAGCTTCCAAGTGGAAGAAAGGTTATTTTTACTATAGTTTTCTACAAAAATGAGAGGAAAACAAAAGGAAGTAGAAGAAAGAAAAAGAAGAGGAAGAAGAAAGGAAGTGGGGCTGAACTGTCAAGGCATGAGCATCTTCTTCATACCATCTACTATTGTGCACTTTGTGGAAGCGGGTATTTTCATGGGAATGTCTAAAATGGTACAATTGTATGTATCTCTACCTACGGTGGTATTTTCTTATTTCTCTTTTTGGCTATATTATCATAGTTTGGGGTCAAAATTTGAGAGGGGAAATTCTATCTTTGTTTCTTATAGTGGATTTATCTGTGATTGGTCATGTGATTTTTCCTCCATATAAAAATCTGGTCTTTTCTTCCCCCTATTTGCTTGTGGTTATTATCTTAGGTTTATACGATCTTCAATAACTCTTTCAAATATATTTATTTTTTGTTGCATCATTGTTGTATAGAAATGTGCACATATTCCCCATCAACAAACCTAGAAAAGTCAAATTGACCTTGTAAACCAATCTGAAGTCCAATATCTATTGTAAAAATGAAGTTTCTTATTTCAATTTTTGGGTCTAGAATGTCAAACCCTAATCTTTGTGAGCTCTTCAGATATTGTTCTTCTTAGGTTTGGGTTAAGAGTTGAAGAACACGAATGTTGGTATGGTATGCCCAGAGAGCCAATCATATGATGATTGTGATAGAATTTTACATAAAGGATTTGATTAATAATAGTAAATGCAAGCTTCCCATTCATTTTGTTTCACTCAGATATGAGATAATGAGGAAACATATTGAATATCTAAAGAATGATATTACTCAATGACGTATGTCTTCAAGTATGTGACTTGAACAATGAGATCATACATATGTTAAGAGTATATACATTCTTATTATGTCCCTAGTCAGTTGTTATTGTGTAAGGTATATTGACATCAACAATAGTTAAGACTAGAGTGTGTATTGGTTGATGATAGAATCTCATCAATCATGATATGTGATATCAAACTAAATGCATAGATACTTGTTAGGGAATAATGTATCAAATAGACCCACCTTGAGAGTGACACATGGAAACCATATATGGTGGTCATAGTCATCTCTCATAGTGAAGGTGGTGATTAAGATTCTTAGACCTGAAACCACTGCACTCGTCAGATGTCATTGGGTGTGCTTTGACATCATCAAATGTAATCTTGAATAAGGATTGACATATGTGATGATTGGGTAGTTGTGACACATTGGGGTTGACTGTGAGTGATTTAGATGGGATTTGTCCCTCCTACTGGAGTTTGATATCCAGGACACTTGATAAGCGAGATTGAGAAATGGATGTGCATGCACATGTGAATCAATATATGATATTGAGGTCACATATATCTCAGACAGTATGCTCTAGGTTCAAGGAACATGGATTGAATATTGAGAGGATGACATTTCCATGCCTCGAGTTCATTTATGATATCAAAGACAAAGGAATTATACAATCATTGTAACACCTTGCACAAAATATAGGTTGAAGTTGTTCTCCAACTTTCCATTCACTTGGGTAGCACTGATGTGCAACTAGACACCACTCTTTTCTTGTGATATCATAAACTAGTTATGGACATTCACTTCCAACGTGATATGGAACCTATAGGGTCACACACATAGGAATTCACCTAGAAGAGGAGTTAATAATGAATGATAATTAAATTGATTACTAAAGTTCTAAGGTATTCAATTCAACAAACAAATCAGCTGATTGAACTCCCAACCGACAAGTTCAAGTGTTGAACTGATTGGTTGGAGTGTGAGGTTGATTAGAAATTAAAATAGCTGAGTTATGTCTGAACTTGGGAGTGAACTGACCATTTCACTTAGTTAACCGATGGGATCATATCACCAATTGATTGGTTGGGGGGTCGTCTCGCAAGGACAAGACACCCAATTCATCGATAAATTTGATTGCATCAAGGATTCGTGTTGACGTCATGTTATGAATTAATTGGATTCGAATTGCCAATTCATGTGCGATTGGAAAACATGATGAAATGACCGATTCATGAAACAAACTGACCGGCTTGCATGTGAACCGATTGGCTCTCTTACGAACTGACTGGTTCACCACTTGTAGGTTGCAAATTTTGTGATGTTTTGATCCCCTCCACTCTTACACAAATTGGGAACCTGGACCCTAACCCCTCCTATAAATAGAGGGGTATTGGGGCCTTCTCAGATGCAACTTAATTGCCTCTGACAATTGTTGTCCTCTCTGGTTGTGGTAACCATAAAAAATCTCGAGCAAGTCCTACCCACTAAAGGAAGGGATAGCAAGGGAGAACAATTGTAGGGGAGCAAGTTGGTGACTAGTACACCAATGGGAGGGAAAAATCCTTCTTGTCTGTTCTAGTTGAATGATAAGAGTTGTAGGTGGTCCTTGTGGACTACCATATAGGCGAGGTGGCCTTTGCCCGTCGCTAGTAGAATAACATTAGCCTGCAGTTGGTGGTGAAGACCAAGAGTTGCACAGATGTCGTCTAAGTGCAACTAGGAGTGCAACACTACTGCAACGAGTTATAGTCATTGGACTTGCTCCAAGACCAGGTATAAATTGACTAAACCAACCTTTCCATTACATAATTGTTGACGCAATCTTGTTGTTCTGGGGAATATGAATAGATTATGTTTTGTTTTCACTGCCTACTCTATGCCCATATTTCCCAACAACAAAACTATGTAAATCAAGTTGGGTCGAGTGTGATTCTTCTAGCCCTACCAAAATTGAGAAAATTACATGTGATGCCCCGATGCACAACAAATCTAGATTGCTCAAAACAAAATGTGGAATTTACACTAACAAACCATGTTACCAGAAAATATAGGAAATTAAAACAATTCCACATATCAACCTCAAGTGGAAACATATCACATCAGAGTCGACAAAAGCCACTTTTGTAAAGAAGTGAAAACACCTCCTTACTAAAAATTTGAACAATAAGACCTCCAGTCCAAACATACCTTCAAGGTATCTTAGAGTGGGTGTAAAATTTTCAAATCTTTATATAATGATAATCAAAAGACCAATGTATAGAAGCGGAATAAAAATATGACTATATTCAATTATAAAACAAAGGGTTACAAACTTACATCATAAGGATACATGTAGAGGAAATCTAAACCACCTCAAGATTGTCTCCAATCTTTAACTTCACAATCTAAGTCCAGGTCATCAAGCCTTGTCATCCAAGTTCTCCACCTAGGGTTGGAAGCATACCCCAATTAAAGAGAAACAAAAGGAAACATCAGCAAAGGTTGGTATGTGCAAACTAAAAAGCAAATTGAGCAATATATATATATATATAATAAAGGACATCAATTGTAAAAAGGCTTCCCATGCAAGAGATAAGAACCACCCAAACAGGTATCACGAGAAAAGAATCATAATAAAAGGGATACTTGCCATAAATCAACATAAAAAGGATTGTGCCATAAATAAATCCACTACCATGGTGGGAAACAAAGCACAAGTAGGGCACACACACCACAATCAATATCCTGCATGCATGTGAGATAATCATAGCCCTAGAACAATATAAGTAACAATTGGCGGCCAACCCCCATAAAGCTGAAGCCTGATAGAGAAAGGAATACTGCCAATCTCCCAAATATATAAAACGGGTCAAGACACACATCTTGCCCAGGGTACGAGGTTCCTTGCCGTCCCAAAAGAGCAGGAAATATCACATCTGCTATAAACAAAACCAATGCACTTACACTACTCTAGTGCTACTGAATCACATAGCATGTTTAATGTAGAGGCAAGTAGAAAGTATAGTCAGAATAAACAATGTTTCCATCACACCATGGACAACACATACATATAAGTATCCACTTCAAAGTGGGCACATATCAACAAGTAAAAATCCACATCACAGTGGGCATATAATATCAAAATTCCAAATTGCACCAAGGCAACAAGATAAGATTCCAAGAGAATATCCATGATCATAAGATCAATAATAGATAAGATACTTCACATGAAGCATTATTTTAAAAGAACAAGTCAATGTGTAGGCTAATATCCATAGGACCAAAAGAAAAACAAAATATAGGATAATTTCTCTAGAAGAATAATCGGAGATGTAAACATACATTAAGAGAGGAAATATATTTGTTGCTCAATATAGAAATAATGTGGGATGCAATCATACCTCAACATCAGATTCAAACGATCCAAAGACACTTCTAGGTCCAGGCCTAGGCTTCCAAAGCACCTATTAGAATATATGTGAAATTAGGGTTAGGTTTTATATTGATTTCATAAACCCTAAAAATTGCCTTTTTATTATTATGCAAATTAGGTTATCAAACCTATGCCATTTTAAGTTATACTTTTCTGAAATCAAAACAAATTTTATTATATTTTCTGACTTACATATATTTAGTTATAGATTTTATAGGTTAATTCATCATTAATTAGATATATTGAAAATACATGTTATTAATCTTTAGATTTAGTTATCAAAACATATACCATTAGTTAGATATTATTTTTTTGATTCCAACGGATATTTAGTTGTAATTTTCTGATCAGTGGATTATTAGTTATTGATTTTACAAAATGGACCAATCAGAAATCCAGGAAAAGCCAATTCATCGTTTGTCCAACAAGAAATGAGAGAGAGAGTGGGCCCCGCCTGACATGGCCCAATGAACGTTGGCCAAGTCAGTGGGTCAAGGCTTGGTTGACTCGCTCCTAAGCAACGGATATTAAGGGCAAAAGACGGAAACCCTCCTGGGCAGAAAAATAGCTAAAGGAGGAAAATGAAGGGCAAAAATGTAAAAAAAACGGCCTTCTTCTTCCTCCTGCTTGCACGCACGGTGACAGCAGGATGGGGCTAGATTAGGTAATTTCATAAAACTTGACCAAACTCTGAGATATTGGTACCGAAAGAAAGCCCAAGCGAAAACGAAGCCAACCATACCTTCAATTCACGCGGAGGTGGTGAGGGAAGAGAGAGCGACCTGCCGCAAAAGCCAGGACCTCCAATTGATCTCCAGCGACACACGCACAGGCTCTGGCTCAATTGGGTTTATAGAATCGCTACTACGACATCCAGAGAGCTGAGGTTAGAACTATTTATAGACAAGGATGGGCAGGGAGGCGAGTATCCAATGACCCGAACTTGCTTGTTGTGCAAGATTTGGGATTTCACAAACTGAGATGAAAAGGTATGGAAAGTAGGGATCAAAATAAGTGGAATCGAATAAGGAAACTATAGCAACAAAAATCGTGATCAAATATTGAGTGTAGACCGAGAAATCCTGGTCGAAAAATATGCGTCTAACTGACCTGGTTTCTGTTTCCATCGTGAGGTAGATGACAAGTTGGTAGTCATCCGATCAAGAAATGAACGGACCAGATCCAAGCACACATAAATAGTCGCGTGACAGAAAGAAAACAAAGGAAACTTTATACAAATTGAAACTCAATGGGAATGGAAATGAAAATAAATTTTCTATTTTCTCTCTCCTCCAAAGAGGGTGCAAATAAATGGAAAATTCGGTAAAATTTTGCACAGAGGCTAAATAAAGTATGTAGATTCCGATTATGCACTTACTTTTGCCTTTTGGAAACTTTGAATGGTTTAAATAAATCAAATCATATTTTCTCTTTCCTCATTCTTTGATGGTATTAGGATTATCCCAATTTGATGAAACTTGACCCACAAGTTATAATAAATGTATTAGATACAAATTTTCCATCAATTTTACATATTGGATATATTTGCATATTTATTTAATATCTTGAAGGTTTTACACACTTTCTCTCTCCTGATTTCACCCTTTAAGCAAACTTTCTCCAAATTGGATAAAAATTTACCCAAAGGCTATATTTATTATGTAGATTATGAATCTAAGCTTATTTTACTCTTTTACGGTCAATTATTATATTTATATATTAATTACACCTTTTAGGCAATTTCTCTCTCCTAACTTATCATGTTATTTTGAGGTTGTCCAAATTAAATGAAAATTGACATGTAGGCTTATTTTTATGTGTAGATTACGAATTTGAAGTTTATTCTTTATTTTGAGGATTTATTACATGGGTTATGTCATATGGCCCATTAGAGGCCCATTAACATCATTATGCATCCAATTAAGTTATTTATCATCTTATTATCACCAAATGAGTTATTTGACGTATTATATTACATTATTCATGCATTTGATTATTAGGATCACTCTAAACTCAAACTTGTTTGGTCAAACCCAAAAGGTCAAAGTTTTAAGCTAGGACATGCAGACGCATCAACCCTAAATCGACCAGCAACTAACTCAGCTCGACGAGATCGTAAAGAATCCGTCAGGGAAGATCCCGCCCAACACCGAACCAGCCAAGAGATCGAGACAGTAACTACGAAGGAGAAGGATGGAGAAGAAGCCAAAGACGTCCAACTGAGGATGGGAAACTCAGCGCTTCTCGGGAGGCAACCTGAGTTGTCTTTTAAATTCCTAGTATAGGGTGCATTTACTTTCATGCAAGTTAGAACATTTCAAGTATTATGGACAATTCGGACTGTAATAAGGCCCGAGTCAGTGCATGTGCCACATGCGCTGACTCTTATGTTTTAGGGGTCATTGCTTTAGCTTTATTAACCGTGATGGGTAATACTATCTGAGGCCGGGAGCTTAGTCTTAGGCCAATGATGTTTTACTCATCGGCCGCAGTTTAAACCGCTTTGTTTTCACGACGTATCGGAAAGCAACCCAACCGGTGCTATGAATGTGCCCATATCAGGCAGTGGAATTTTGGGGATCGCAAGGGTCGTGTCGACGGATGGACTTTCCCGACTTACGATCTGCCTTAACAGCTGACATATGCCCCAGATTTACTTGTTTCACCCTGGTTGAGTTTGCTATATAAAGGGGCGAGTTTTTACCGTGTTGGGCTCCTTGCCTTACTGTTTTCACGCTCCCGTATCGTGCTAAGACTTCGTGCTTTTTCTCTCATGTCGTGCGGAAGTTCAGATCACAGCAAGGTATAGCCCGACAGACCCTATCGCCCGGCAGACCGTACCGCCCGACACGTACCTTTCCTTTTAGCAAGTAGCTTATCGGTCTTACAGTTCCTACGATGAGAAGCCTTGTATCGCCAGATATGGATGTCACATAACGTACCTTTTATTCACGATTGCCTGATACACCATGTCAAGCGGCAGTCGTATCGCCTATCTTTGCACCACCTCGCCTATTTTGTTGTCGGGCGACACGCTGCTTTCCTTTCAAGATGACCTTATCGGGCATCTTAACCGACACACCCGTATCAAGCGACAGACCTAACGCGTGTTTTTCACCTTATCGCCTTGTTCTTATCGCATGTTTTGATTTTCTGACGTGACGGGCGATACCCATCTCTCATATCAGGCACAAGATTTCACCTCTGAAACCCTTGTGTTGCCCGATACGGGGTGCGGGACAGTCTTTGTATAGAGAATTACCTGGTTGCACATTTATTCTTTACTTTTTCAAAGCATCAACATATTTAATCGAGGTATTTTCTTATTGTCTTACAGAAATGGCCTGCATCAAGACAACTGATGTCCCTGTTGATGCACAAGGCAGGAGAATCTACCCAGAGACTGCTGCTGAAGGGCAGACTGCCAGGCCTAAGCGCCCAAACCCAGGACTAGCCGAGGCGTCGACAGTAGAGAAGAGGGCTAGGGTTGGAGGAGTGGCGGCTCCAACTCCAACACCAACACCTCTAGCAGCAGTAGGACTCCCAGAATTCTTTTCGGGAAGTTTCGAGCCAAGGGACGATGAGCACGCTTGCCGATATGCTGAACTAGTGACCAAGGTCTACCGATCGAGTAGGTTCTGCCATCAGGCCTCATTTGCTGAACTAGGAATCATGGGGAGGCTGAAGGCCGTCCTCGCTGCGACAGGGCTAAAGAAGATCTGCTTCAGCCGGTCTTCCTCTTACACCAAACTGACAACGGAGTTTATGTCTTCTCTCCACCGGGTGAGGAATTCTGTGGTGGAGAAAGAAGAATTTGGCGGGCCAAACAGACTCCAGGCCCAACTTTACAACTCGGAGCACCCCATCTCCGAGAGGCTGTTGAATAAGATCTTCTCCTCTAACGAGGAGGAGAGGAATCTCATGGACAACGCTGAGAGAATCACCGAGGGTGACGGGTTCAATCCCGCGGAGCTCTAAAGCAAGATAATCGGCGAATCTTTGTTCAAGTCAGGAAGAAAGGTGGTGGCAGTGCACTCCTGCTTTTGGAGGATAGTGCACAAATTGGTGGCATGCTTGCTGTTCAGAAAGAATGAGTCCAGTAACATCTATACAGAAGAACTCCACGTCATGTGGCACATAATGGAGGGTCGAGTGATCAACCTCGGGCGGTTGTTGCTGAACAGATTGCATCCGATGAAAGAAGCCACAAAAGAGTACTGCATGGGCGGAATAGTCAACTTGATCGCAGTAGGGCTCGGGTACCCAAAAGAGCCGCGCAGCCTTTCGAGGATGCAAGGCGATGAGGTGATCGACACCAAGTACCTGATGAGGACTAGCATCATTAGGAAGGAGGGGAGGAACTTCTTCTACAAGTTTTCAAGGACGGACATTCTCCTCCCGCTCCCTCACTGCGCTACCTACGACGTAGAGAAACTGGTCTTCACCGCCACCAAAATTGAAGCTGTAGCGAACGACACAGCTTACCCCACCAACACCAGGGCCCCGGAGAGGGCAGTTCTGGAGCTACCGACGACAACTGCTGATAGAGTTGTCGTTGCTCTGACTATGACAGCCACCGCCACAAAAAGGACGGTGATAGCTGGGAAAGAACCGGTGATCGTTGAGGTCACCAAAATAGAGACTATGGGAGCTGCAACGGGAGAAACGAACGCAGCCCCCATCTTTGCTTCAAGGCCTGCAGAGGCAGAAGAGGAACTTCAGCAAGACATCAGCTACGGGGAGTTCGACGAGATCTTGAGAATGGAGCTCAGAGGAACACCGACACCGCCGCTGAAATCCCCACCTGCAGCAGTTGAGGAGGTCGCCGACAGTGCAGAGGTGGAGCAGAGTCCGCCCTCACCACGGTGATCTCCACCCAGACGAGAAGGCAAGGCAGTGGCACCTGAAAAAGTGTCGACACCTGGCCTGGCGACAGCTGGATCGTGAACGATTCTGATAGATTCTACCTCACCGGGTAGGCCATCACGCGAGCAAGATATCGCGAGGATGGAAGGGAGACCGATTAGAACTCCTCTATCGCTCGGAAAGATGCTCGGGCACGAGCTCGATTATTTGCGGGAGGTAACGGATACCAACTCTGCTTCTTGTACTTCCCTAACCTGCAAACTTGCATCTTTCCAAGACAGGCTGAATAGCCAAGAAAGAGAGTTGCTGACTCTAGCGAGCCTTCCCGGTGGACTAGAGGCTTTGAATGCAATGATGCAGCAAGTTCTCCAAAGACTCGACAAGAATGAGGAGAGGCTGGACAGAAGTGACGACCATCCGCGCTGAAGGCAGCCGAGACGGTCGCCTTCACCCCCCAGCCGTGGCTCTCCTCCTTGTTCGTCAGCTTCCCCCTCGGGAAAAGCCTCCTCTTCCTCCCCCATTGGGTGATCCCCAATGCCTGAGGAAGGGACGCAACAACGGTCAGCCGAAGCAGCTCCAGCAGGACAGGAGAGCTCCCTAGGCTTGGGAGAAGCAAACATCCCCGTCCCCCTAGATGAAGCCGAAGATGATAGCGTAGATATCAGCATCGGGGGAGACTGTTCTGATGAGTCTGAGGGAGAGAAGAGGGATGTCTACACAGTCAATAAGAGACATCTACCCCGAGGAAGGCACTCGATGGTGGATAGATTCCGCGAGCCATCCGAGATACCCTCCTTCGAGATGGTCGAATTTGACAGAAGAGCCATCAGAAACCTGACAATCCGAGACCAGAAGCTGCTGAATAAGGTCTTACGATCACAGACGATCAGAGACCAGAAGTTTTAGGTCTTTGCATCTCTATCCTATCAACCCTTCATGAACATCCAAAAAGTCATAGGGTAGGTCAACTACACCATTATATAAACTCCTAGTCATAAAACTAGGGTTAGATTCTACTCAACTAGAGTTTCTCTTCATTGTGACTTAGTTGAAGAAAACATCGATAAATCTGAGAATTTTTTTTTGTACATATAGTAATATAATTGAAAATAATTTTTGCGATCAAAACTTTTTGAGATGAAACAAAATGTGGATCCAAAATCAATTGCGAAAACCAAGTCACAATATTTCCACATTTAGATCTCCTAACATATTCTCATCCTCAAACCAAACCTTATTGCATAAAAGATCATCATCGATCAAATCTAGGGTCAACATCTCACTTAAAGGTAACTAACTAAGTCAAGGGTTCTAAAGGGAGACAAAATTGAAATAGTCGATTCCGACTACCATGGGCTCTGATACCATGTTGTAAAGAAGTGAAAACACCTCCTTACTAAAAATTTGAACAATAAAACCTCCAGTCCAAACATACCTTCAAGGTATCTTGGAGTGGGTGTAAAATTTTCAAATATTTATATAATGGAAATCAAAAGACCAATGTATAGCAGCGGAATAAAAATATGACTATATTCAATTATAAAACAAAGGGTTACAAACTTACATCACAAGTATACATGTAGAGGAAATCTAAACCACCTCAAGATTGTCTCCAAGCTTTAACTTCACAATCTAAGTCCAGGTCATCAAGCCTAGTCATCCAAGTTCTCCACCTAGGGTTGGAAGCATACCCCAGCAAAAGAGAAATAAAAGGAAACATCACCAAAGGCTGGTATGTACATACTAAAAAGCAAATTGAGCAATATATATAATAAAGGACATCAATTGTGAAAAGGCTTCCCATGCAAGAGATAAGAACCACCCAAACGGGTATCAAGAGAAAAGAATCATAATAAAAGGGATACTTGCCATAAATCAATATAAAAAGGATTGTGCCATAAATAAATCCACTACCATGGTGGGAAACAAAGCACAAGTAGGGCACACACCCCACAATCAATATCCTGCATGCATGTGAGATAATCATAGCCCTAGAACAATATAAGTAACAATTGGCGGCCAACCCCCATAAAGTTGAAGCTTGATAGAGAAAGGAATACTTCCAATCTCCCAAATATATAAAATGGATCAAGACACACATCTTGCCCAGGGTACGAGGTTCCTTGTCGTCCCAAAAGAGTAGGAAATATCACATCTTCTATAAACAAAATCAATGCACTTACACTACTCTAGTTCTACTGAATCACATAGCATGTTTAATGTAGACGCAAGTAGAAAGTATAGTCAGAATAAACAATGTTGCCATCACACAATGGACAACACATACATATAAACATCCACTTCAAAGTGAGCACATATCAACAAGTAAAAATCCACATCACAGTGGGAATATAATATCAAAATTCCAAATTGCACCAAGGCAACAAGATAAGATTCCAAGAGAATATCCATGATCATAAGATCAATAATAAATAAGACACTTCACATGAAGCATGATTTTAAAAAAACAAGACAATGTGTAGGCTAATGTCCATAGGACCAAAAGAAAGACAAAATATAGGCTAATTGCTCAAGAAGAAGAATCGGAGATGTAAACATACATTATGAGAGGAAATATATTTATTGCTCAATATAGAAATAATGTGGGATGCAATCATACCTCAACATCAGATTCAAACGATCCAAAGACACTTCTAGGTCCAGGCCTAGGCTTCCAAAGCACCTATTAGAATATATGTGAAATTAGGGTTAGGTTTTATATTGATTTCATAAACCCTAAAAATTGCCTTTTTATTATTATGCGAATTAGGTTATCAAAACTATGCCATATTTTAAGTTATACTTTTCTAAACTCAAAACATATTTTATTATATTTTTCTGACTTACAGATATTTAGTTATAGTTTTTATAGGTTAATTCATCATTAATTAGATCTATTGAAAATACCTATTATTAATCTTTAGATTTAGTTATCAAAACATATACCATTAGTTATATATTATTTTTTTGATTCCAACAGATATTTTCTTGTAATTTTCTGATCAGTGGATTATTAGTTATTGATTTTACAAAATAGACCAATCAGAAATCCAGGAAAAGCCAATTCATCGTTTGTCCAACAAGAAACGATAGAGAGTGGGCCTAGTGATAACACCAATTTTTGTGATGTTTTTGCCCTTTTTCTGTTATCAAAACTGCCCTTTTCTGCTATTTTCCTCTCTTTTATTAGTATTTTCGCAATAATTGGCCAAGCAACGCTCTTAATCCAATATTTCCATCTTTTGCAGAGTTTCTCCTCATTTTGGTACAATAAGGTTGTCCCGGCCCACAAATAAGTCCAAGTCTGCTTCGGCCTTCCTGACGCCCGATACGACCTCTGCCCGACAGGGTGGAGCGACACAATGACGCACAATGAAGGGATGCCGCGCAAGAAGAAACTGACGGATGACATGTCTTCTACCCGACAGGGAGCCAAACTCGCCATGACAACCCAAGTTTGTCGGGCGATACAGCCACCCACCGGCAGGCGCGCCGCCCGTCACATGACCGATAGCAGACACCCCATGCCGAACGATACCAGTATCGGCCGTCCACCGACCCGCGAATAAGGAGGACATGTGGCGCTTCGAGCACCATAAATTTCCCCAACCGCTGCCTATAAATAGCAGCTACAGGAAGCCGAAAAGACAGTTCGGACAGTCGGAGACTTTGAGCGATCTTCGAAAGAAAACTATGAGAGCAAGAGTATCGTACACCAATGCTCGTGTCGGGAAACTCAAGGTGAGCTCTTCCTCGTCCCGAGAGGGAGGGGATGGTTCACTTAGGACCGTCCCGGGTGACACTGCGGGCCGATATCGGCCAACGTTGATGAGCGACACAAATATTCGACAGTAGAACACGCCGCTCCATGCCCGACACGATGTCAAACCCGATACGCTTCGCCCGTCGTGCGTGCCACCCGAGAGGGTGCACCGCCCGACATGAGCGTATCGGCAAGGGTCCTTGAGCGATACAGACGGCAGTCACTGTGTGCCGCCTGAGAGGGTGTGCCGCCCAACACGGCTGTATCGGGCTATGCCCCTGACCAGTATCAGGCTGGAGAGCCGCAGTAGCCTGTCATCCTTCTACATCAAGAAGGCGACATCTATCTTTAATTCTGTTATTTAATTCCTTACTTATGCAATGTATTAAGACCCTTAATGTTTATGGGAATGGAAAAGCTTAATTACTTGCTGCTCTATGCTTGGTGCAAAATGTTGGATGACTGCTATGTTTGATACCCGAACTCTAGCTTGCATGTTTGGATCACGTTTCGCTTAGCTACCGAATCGTGTTTTCCCGTCGCAACAACTTTGAGAGTTTTGTTGTGGCTCTAGTGTTTGGTCCGATTCTGGAGTACGAGAGTGCCTGGAACGGAGTTGTTTCAGTAACATTTCACTCTAACTTAAGTCCAACAACCTCGAAAGGGGTGTTGATGCTTGTTTAGAGGTACCCGCTCTGAGAGGAGGGGTGCAGGATGTTACTGCTGCCGCTTATTTTACCGAAGTCTTAGCCTTCGTACCTTGCTCTAGCTCTAGTTTTATCTATCTGTTTTCGTTGAATGAAAACCCCTAAAAACTGCTAAATGACTAAAACCTTAAATCTTTCTTGTAGCTCCAGTTGGAGATAGTTTTCTTTGTTTTGTTTGTGACATCTTGTTGTTTCCCTTTTGGGAATTTATCATCTCTTTATACCTGCCGGAGTGTAGCGTGTCGATTACGGGTTCCCAACACTACCACCCTTGTCCCTGTGTTTGACCCCGTATATCTACTTCGACCTCGTAAACAAAGTTGCGGGGGTCTAGAAGGATTCGGGTTATAAATGTAAAAGTCTGACTAACTTCAAATCCGCCTCCATTTTTGGACGCGCGATTTAAGTCGGTCAACTTTTTGGCGCCGTTGCCGGGGATAAGGCAAAATGGCACTGTTGACGAATCCGAATCCACTAACTACACTCTTGTGCCTCAAGCTTGGAAACGAGCTTCACAACACTCTTTTCTTTCTTTTGTTATTTTACTATCATTACTCTTTGCACAAAAATAATGCTATTTTCTAAACTTGATTTCTCGTGCTATTCCAGGAACTCAGAAGAAAGGCCTACTGTTCAACTGAGCACCTATGCTACCTACCTAGCATGCCGCCTCGCATTGAACAACCTCTTTCAGAGGGCGAACGTCAAAGGAGGGCTAGACATAACTCCCCTCCACCTGAAGAAAATGAACGTTATGATGACTGTGATCAACAGGAAGATCAAGAGGGAGAGCAGTCTGAGGACAACCAACACCGAGATAGACGTCGTCACCATCGAAGGCACAGAAGAAATCACGACCAAGAACATCGCCGAGAAGCCAACGACAGTGAAGATTCAGACAAAGAAGAGAGAACTCTGAGGGAGTTAGTATCTACGAAGGCTGACAATTCCCGGTGCCTCGTCATTGTCCCGCGTTTCAACGCCGCAAACTTTGAGCTCAAGCCATCTGTGATCTCTATGATCCAGAATAAAAGCTTTAGGGGACGTTCAAAGAATGACAACCCGTACCACCACCTAGATGCCTTTAAGAACATCTGCGATACCATAAAGATGCGGGGGGTTCCCCAAGAGGTGATTTACTGTAAAGGCTTCATTTTCTCCCTGGAGGACAAAGCCCTATCCTGGTATCTTGGGTTACCCCACCAATCTTTAAAATGGATGGGGAGCTTTGGCCGACGCGTTCGTTAACAAGTTCTACCCCACTGAAAGAACTGTCAGAAATAGGCAGAAAATAACCTCTTTTATGCAAAAGCCGAATGAAAGCCTCACGATTCCAGGAATACCAGAGGGATTGCCCACATCATAATTATAAGAAAGGCTTCCTCGTCACCACCTTCTATAATGGTCTGACTCCCGAGGAAAGGGTGTCACTAAATGCGGCAGCACGTAGTGACTTCCTTGGGAAGAAACCGAGCAAGTCCGAAAGGATCATCAAGAATATGGTCGAGCTTATGGCTGGTGCTGATTTTGATCGATTCGATAGAGGATAGGTCAAGAAGGTCGGTGAAGGGTCCGCTCTTGAGTCCAGGGCGTTGGAGTCCATCACCTCGCAGATATAGAGAATCGCCACTGATGTTAAGCAACTGTGAGAAGCTGGAGGGAAAGGCAAGAAGCCAGTTGAGAAGGTGATGAAATGTGTTACGTGTGGAGAAGGAGGTCACGGGGTGGACAATTTTGTCTACACCCGACCAGAAGCAGACAGCGAATCTGACTCAGAAGATGAAAGGACAGAGAATGTTTCCTACGTGAAATTCAAGAGGCCAGATCACCCTGGCTTTAATTACGGTAACAAGGATGCAGCCGAAAATTCGCATTAGCTGCACACCTTGGCCAAGCCAGCGCAAACTTTTGAGAAGAGAGGAGGAGCCGGTCAATATACCAAGAACAGCCAATTCCAACCAGCAAAAGGCAATTTCCAAGCACCGGGAAAATACCAAGGCCTAAACCGAGAACAGGACAAAGGAGCAAGCCAATCTGATGTGATTGGCCAGTTGTTTGATTTCGTTAAGAAACAGGATACCATCAATAACCAACTAGCGCAAAGTGTGTTGTCCAATTTTGGTGTTTTGAACTCGTTGCAGGTATAGTTGGTAGACATGCAGACGCATCAATGCCAAATCGACCAGCAACTAACTCAGCTCGACGAGATCGTAAAGAACCCATCAGGGAAGATCCAGTCCAACACCGAACCAGCCAAGAGATCGGGACGGTAACTGCGAAGGAGAAGGATGGAGAAGAAGCCAAAGATGTCCAGCTGAGGAAGGGAAACTCAGCGCTTCTCGGGAGGCAACCCGAGCTGTCTTTTAAATTCCTAGTATAGGGTGCATTTACTTTCATGCAAGTTAGAACATTTCAAGTATTATGGACAATTCGGACTGTAATAAGGCCCGAGTCAGTGCATGCGCCACATGTGATGACTCTTATGTTTTAGGGGTCACCGCTTTAGCTTTATTAACCGTGATGGGTAATACTATCTGAGGCCGGGAGCTTAGTCTTAGGCCAATGATGTTTTACTCATCAGCTACAATTTAAACTGCTTTGTTTTCACAACGTATCGGAAAGCAACCCAACCGGTGCTATGAATGCGCCCATATCGGGCAGTGGAATTTCGGGGATCGTAAGGGTCATGCAGACGGATGGACTTTCCCGACTTACGATCTTCCTTAACGGCCGACATACGCCCCAGATTTACTTGTTTCACCCTGGTTGAGTTTGCTATATAAAGGGGCGAGTTTTTACCATGTTGGGCTCCTTGCCTTACTGTTTTCACGCTCATGTATCGTGCTAAGACTTCATGCTTTTGCTCTCATGTCGCGCGGAAGTTCGGATCACAGCAAGGTATAGCCTGACAGACCCTATCGCCTGGCAGACCGTACCGCCCGACACATATCTTTCCTTTTAACAAGTAGCTTATCGGTATTACGGTTCCTGCGATGAGAAGCCTTGTATCGCCTTATATGGATGTCGTGCAACGTACCTTTTATTCATGATTGCCCGATACACCATGTCGAGTGGCAGCCGTATCGCCTATCTTTTCACCACCTCGCCTATTTTGTTGTCGGGTGACACGCTGCTTTCCTTTCAAGATGACCTTATCGGGCATCTTAACCGACACGCCCGTATCAAGCGACAGACCTGACGCGTGTTTTTCGCCTTATCGCCTTGTTCTTATCACATGTTTTGATTTTATGACGTGACGGGCAATACCCATCTCTCATATCGGGCACAAGATTTCACCTCTGAAACCCTTGTGTCGCCCGATACGGGGTGTGGGACAGTCTTTGTACAGAGAATTACCTAGTTGCACATTTGTTTTTACTTTTTCAAAGCATCAACATATTTAATCGAGGTATTTTCTTATTGTCTTACAGAAATGGCCCGCATCAAGACAACTGCTGTCCCTGTTGACGCACAAGGCACGAGAATCTACCCAGAGACTGCTGCTGAAGGGAAGACTGCCAGGCCTAAGCACCCAAACCCAGGACCAGCCGGGGCGTCGACAGCAGAGAAGAGGGATAGGGTTGGAGGAGTGGCGGCTCCAACTCCAATACCAACACATCTAGCAGCAGCAGGACTCCTGGAATTCTTGTCGGGAAGTTTTGAGCCAAGGGATGACGAGCACCCTCGCCGATATGTTGAACTAGTGACCAAGGTCTACCGACCGAGCAGGTTCTGCCATCAGGCCTCGTTTGCTGAACTAGGAATCATGGGGAGGTTGAAGGTCGTCCTCGCTGCAGTAGGGTTGAAGAAGATATGCTTCAGCCGGTCTTCCTCTTACACCAAAGTGACAATGGAGTTTATGTCTTCTCTCCACCGGGTGAGGAATTCTGCGGCGGAGAAAGAAGAATTTGGCGGGCCAGACAGACTCCAGGCCCGAATTTACAACTCGGAGCACCCCATCTCCGAGAGGCTATTGAATAAGATCTTCTCCTCTAACAAGGAGGAGAGGAATCTCATGGACAACGGTGAGAGAATCACCGAGGGCGACGGGTTCAATACCACAAAGCTCTGGAGCAAGATAACCGGCGAATCTTCGTTCAAGTCGGGAAGAAAGGTGGTGGCAGTGCACTCCTACTTTTGGAGGATAGTGCACAAATTGGTGGCATGCTTGTTGTTCAGCAAGAATGAATCCAGTAACATCTATACAGAAGAACTCCACGTCATGTGGCACATAATGGAGGGCCGAGTGATCAACCTCGGGCGGTTCTTGCTAAACAGATTGCATCCGATGAAAGAATCCACAAAAGAGTACTGCATGGGCGGAATAGTCAACTTGATCGCAGTAGGGCTCGGGTACCCAAAAGAGCCGCACAGCCTTTCGAGGACGCAAGTCGATGAGGTGATCGACACCAAGTACCTGATGAGGACTAGCATCATTAGGAAGGAGGGGAGGAACTTCTTCTACAAGTTTTCAAGGATGGACATTCTCCTCCCGCTCCCTCAATGCGCTGCCTACGACGCAGAGAAACTGGTCTTCACCGCCGCCGAAATTGAGGCTGTAGCGAATGACACAGCTTACCCCACTGACACCAGGGCCCCGGAGAGGGTAGTTCCAGAGCTACCGACGACAACTGCTGATAGAGTTGTCGTTGCTCCGACTATGTCAGCCACCGCCACAAAAAGGACGATGATAGCTGGAAAAGAACCGGTGATCGTTGAGGTCACCAAAATAGAGACTACGGGAGCTTCCACGGGAGAAACGGTCGCAGCCCCCGTCTTTGCTTCAAGGCTTGTAGAGGCAGAAGAGGAACTTCAGCAAGACGTCAGCAACAGGGAGTTCGATGAGATCCTGAGAATGGAGCTCGGAGGAACACTGACACCGCCGATGAAATCCCCACCTGCAGCAGTTGAGGAGGTCTCCGACAGTGCAGAGGTGGAGCAGAGTCCGCCCTCACCACGACCATCTCCACCCAGATGAGAAGGCAAGGCAGTGGCACCTGAAAAAGCGCCGACACCTGGCCTGGCGACAGCTGGATTGCGAACGATTCTGATAGATTCTACCTCGTCGGGTAGGCCATCGTGCGAGCAAGATGTCGCGAGGACGGAAGGGAGACCGACCGGAACTCCTCCGTCGCTCGGAAAGATGCTCGGGCACGAGCTCGATTATTTGAGGGAGGTAACGGATACCAACTCTACTTCTTGTACTTCCCTAACATGCAAACTTGCATCTTTCCAAGACAGGCTGAATAGCCAAGAAAGAGAGCTGCTGACTCTAGTGAGCCTTCTCGGTGGACTAGAGGCTTTGAATGCAATGATGCAGCAAGTTCTCCAAAGACTCGACAAGATCGAGGAGAGGCTGGATAGAAGCGACGACCATCCGCGCTGAAGGCAGCCGAGACGGTCGCCATCACCCCCCAGTCATGGCTCTCCTCCTTGTTCGTCAGCTTCCCCCTCAGGAACAGCCTCCTCTTCCTCCCCCAGCGGGCGATCCCCAATGCCTGAGGAAGGGACGCAACAACGGTCAGTCGAAGGAGCTCCAGCAGGACAGGAGAGCTCCCTAGGCTTGGGAGAAGCAAACATCTCCGTCCCCCTAGATGAAGCCGAAGATGATAGCGTAGATATTAGCATTGGGGGAGACTGTTCTGATGAGTCTGAGGGAGAGAAGGGGGATGTCTACACAGTCAATAAGAGACATCTACCCCGAGGAAGGTACTCGATGGCGGACAGATTCCGTGAGCCATCCGAGATACCCTCCTTCGAGATGGCCGACTTCGACAGAAGAGCCATCGGAAACCTGACGATCAGAGACCAGAAGCTGCTGAATAAGGTCTTACGATCGCAGACGATCAGAGACCAGAAGTTTTAGGTCCTTGCATCTCTAACCTATCAACCCTTCATGAACATCCAAAAAGTCACAGGGTAGGTCAACTACACCATTATATAAACTCCTAGTCACAAAACTAGGGTTAGATTCTACTCAACTACAGTTTCTCTTCATTGTGACTTAGTTGAAGAAAACATCGATAAATCTGAGAATTTTTTTTTGTACATATAGTAATATAATTGAAAACAATTTTTGGCGATGAAAACTTTTTGAGATGAAACAAAATGTGGATCCAAAATCAATTGTGAAAACCAAGTCACAATATTTCCACATTTAGATCTCCTAACATATTCTCATCCTCAACCCAAACCTTATTGCACAAAAGATCATCATTGATCAAATCTAGGGTCAACATCTCACTTAAAGGTAACTAACTAAGTCAAGGGTTCTAAAGGGAGACAAAATTGAAATAGTCGATTCCGACTACCATGGGCTCTGATACCATGTTGTAAAGAAGTGAAAACACCTCCTTACTAAAAATTTGAACAATGAAACCTCCAGTCCAAACATACCTTCAAGGTATCTTGGAGTGGGTGTAAAATTTTCAAATCTTTATATAATGGTAATCAAAAGACCAATGTATAGCAGCGGAATAAAAATATGACTATATTCAATTATAAAACAAAGGGTTACAAACTTACAGCACAAGTATACATGTAGAGGAAATCTAAACCACCTCAAGATTGTCTCCAAGCTTTAACTTCACAATCTAAGTCCAGGTCATCAAGCCTTGTCATCCAAGTTCTCCACCTATGGTTGGAAGCATACCCCAGCAAAAGAGAAATAAAAGGAAGCATCAGCAAAGGTTGGTATGTGCATACTAAAAAGCAAATTGAGCAATATATATAATAAAGGACATCAATTGTAAAAAGGCTTCCCATGCAAGAGATAAGAACCACCCAAACGGGTATCAAGAGAAAAGAATCATAATAAAAGGGATACTTGCCATAAATCAACATAAAAAGGATTGTGCCATAAATAAATCCACTACCATGGTGGGAAACAAAGCACAAGTAGGGCACACACCCTACAGTCAATATCATGCATGCATGTGAGATAATCATAGCCCTAGAACAATATAAGTAACAATTGGCGGCCAACCCCCATAAAGTTAAAGTTTGATAGAGAAAGGAATACTTCCAATCTCCCAAATATATAAAACAGGTCAAGACACACATCTTGCCCAGGGTACGAGGTTCCTTTCCGTCCCAAAAGAGCAGGAAATATCACATCTGCTATAAACAAAACCAATGCACTTACACTACTCTAGTTCTATTGAATCACATAGCATGTTTAATGTAGAGGCAAGTAGAAAGTATAGTCAGAATAAACAATGTTGCCATCACACAATGGACAACACATACATATAAACATCCACTTCAAAGTGGGCACATATCAACAAGTAAAAATCCACATCACAGTGGGCATATAATATCAAAATTCCAAATTGCACCAAGGCAACAAGATAAGATTCCAAGAGAATATCCATGATCATAAGATCAATAATAAATAAGATACTTCACATGAAGCATGATTTTAAAAGAACAAGACAATGTGTAGGCTAATGTCCATAGGACCAAAAGAAAGACAAAATATAGGCTAATTGCTCAAGAAGAAGAATCGAAGATGTAAACATACATTAAGAGAGGAAATATATTTATTGCTCAATATAGAAATAATGTGGGATGCAATCATACCTCAACATCAAATTCAAATGATCCAAAGACACTTCTAGGTCTAGGCCTAGGCTTCCAAAGCACCTATTAGAATATATGTGAAATTAGGGTTAGGTTTTATATTGATTTCATAAACCCTAAAAATTGCCTTTTTATTATTATGCAAATTAGGTTATCAAAACTATCCCATATTTTAAATTATACTTTTCTAAACTAAAAACATATTTTATTATATATTTCTGACTTACAGATATTTAGTTATAGTTTTTATAGGTTAATTCATCATTAATTAGATCTATTGAAAATACATGTTATTAATCTTTAGATTTAGTTATCAAAACATATACCATTAGTTAGATATTATTTTTTTGATTCCAAAAGATATTTACTTGTAATTTTTTTATCACTGGATTATTAGTTATTGATTTTACAAAATGGACCAATCAGAAATCCAGGAAAAGCCAATTCATCATTTGTCCAACAAGAAATGAGAGAGAGCGGGCCCAGTGATAACACCAATTTTTGTGATGTTTTCGGCCTTTTTTCTGTTATCAAAACTGCCCTTTTCTGCTATTTTCCTCTCTTTTATTAGTACTTTCGCAATAATTGGCCAAACAACGCTCTTAATCTAATATTTCCATCTTTTGCAGAGTTTCTCCTCATTTTGGTACAATAAGGCCGTCCCGGCCCACAAATAAGTCCAAGTCTGCTTCGGCCTTCCTGACGCCCGATACGACCTCTGCCCGACAGGGTGGAGCGACACAATGACGCATGACGAAGGGATGTCGCGCAAGAAGAAACTGACGGACGACACGTCTTCTACCCGACAGGGAGCCAAACTCGCCACGACAACCCAAGCTTATCGGGCGATACAGCCACCCACCGGCAGGCACGCCGCCCGTCACGTGACCGATAGCAGACACCCCGTGCCGATCGATACCAGTATCGGCCGTCCACCGACCCGTGAATAAAGAGGACACGTGGCACTTTGAGCACCATAACTTTCCCCAACCGTTGCCTATAAATAGCAGCTACAGGAAGCCGAAAAGAAAGTTCAGACAGTCAGAGACTTTGAGCGATCTTCAGAGGAAAACTGCGAGAGCAAGAGTATCGTGCACCAGTGCTCGTGCCAGGCAACACTAGGTGAGCTCTTCCTCGTCCCGAGAGGGAGGGGATGGTTCACTTAGGACCGTCTCGGGCGACACTGCGGGCCGATATCGGCCAACGTTGATGAGCGACACAAGTACCCGATAGTAGAACGTGTTGCTCCATGCCCGACACGATGTCGAACCCGATACGCTTCGCCCGTCGTGCGTGCCGCCCGAGAGGGTGCACCGCCCGACATGAGTGTATCGGGCAGGGTCCTTGAGTGATACAGAAGGCAATCATAGTGTGCCGCCCGAGAGGGTGTGCCTCCCGACACGGCTGTATCGGGCTAGACCCCTGACCGGTATCGGGCTGGAGAGCCGCAGTAGCCTGTCGTCCTTCTACATCAAGAAGGTGACATCTATCTTTAATTCTGTTATTTAATTTCTTACTTATGCAATGTATTTAGACCCTTTATGTTTATGGGAATGGAAAAGCTTAATTATTTGCTACTCTATGCTTGGTGCAAAAATGTTGGATGACTGCTATGTTTGATATCCGAACTCTAGCTTGCATGTTTGGATCGCGTTTCGTTTAGCTACCGAATCGTGTTTTCCCGTCGCAACAACTTCGAGAGTTGTGTTGTGGCTCTAGTGTTTGGTCCTATTCTGGAGTACGAGAGTGCCTGGAACGGAGTTGTTTCAGTAACATTTCACTCTAACTTAAGTCCAACAACCTCGAGAGGGGTGTTGATGCTTGTTTAGAGGTACCCTCTCTGAGAGGAGGGGTGCAGGATGTTACTGTTGCCGCTGTTTTACCAAAGTCTTAGCCTTCGTACCTTGCTCTAGCTCTAGTTTTATCTATCTGTTTCTATTGCATGAAAACCCCTAAAAACTGCTAAATGACTAAAACCTTAAATCTTTCTTGTATCTCCAGTTGGAGATAGTTTTCTTTGTTTTGTTTGTGACATCTTACTGTTTCCCTTTTTGGAATTTATCATCTCTTTATACCTGCCAGAGTGTAGCGTGTCGATTCCGGGTTCCCAACACTACCACCCTTGTCCCTGTGTTCGACCCCGTATATCTACTTCGACCCCGTAAATAAAGTTGCGGGGGCCTAGAAGGATTCGGGTTATAAATGTAAAAGTCTGACTAACTTCAAATCCGCCTCCATTTTTGGACGCGCGATTTAGGCCGGTCACCCAGTCTGACATGGCCCAATGAACGTTGGCCAAGTCAGCGGGTCAAGGCTTGGTTGACTCGCTCCCAAGCAACGGATATTAAGGGTAAAAGACAGAAACCCCCTGGGCAGAAAAATAGCTAAAGGAGGAAAACGAAGGGCAAAAATGTAAAAAAACGGCCTTCTTCTTCCTCCCGCTTGCACGCACGGTGACAACAGGCTGGGGCTAGATTAGGCGATTTTACAAAACTTGACCAAACTCTGAGTTATTGGTACTGAAAGAAAGCCCAAGCGAAAACGAGGCCAACCATACCTTCAATTCACGCGGAGGTGGTGAGGGAAGAGAGAGCGACCTGCCACAAAAGCCAGGACCTCCGGTTGATCTTCGGCGACACACGCACAGGCTCTGGCTCAATTGGGTTTATAGAATTGCTACTACGACCTCCAGAGAGCTGAGGTTAGAACTAATTATAGACAAGGATGGGCAGGGAGACGAGTATCCAATGGCCCGAACTTGCTTGTTGTGCAAGATTTGGGATTTCGCAAACTGAGATGAAAAGGTATGGAAAGTAGGGATCAAAATAAGCGGAATCGAATAAGAAAACTATAGCAACAAAAATCGTGATCAAATATTGAGTGTAGACCGAGAAATCCTGGTCGGAAAATCTGCGTCTAACTTACCTGGTTTCCGTTTCCATCGTGAGGTAGATGACAAGTCGGTAGTCGTCCGATCAAGAAATGAACGACCCAGATCCAAGCACGCATAAATAGTCGCGTGATAGAAAGAAAACAAAGGAAACTTTATACAAATAGAAACTCAATGGGAATGGAAATGAAAATAAATTTTCTATTTTCTCTCTCCTCCAAAGAGGGTGCAAATAAAAGCCAAATTCGGTAAAATTTTGCACAGAGGCTAAATAAAGCATGTAGATTCCGATTATGCACTTACTTTTGCCTTTTGGAAATTTTTAATGGTTTAAATAAATCAAATCATATTTTCTCTTTCCTCATTCTTTGATGGTATTAGGATTATCAAAATTTGATGAAACTTGACCCACAAGTTATAATTAATGTATTAGATATGAATTTTCCATCAATTTTACATATTGGATATATTTGCATATTTATTTAATATCTTGAAGGTTTTACACACTTTCTCTCTCCTGATTTCACCCTTTAAGCAAACTTTCTCCAAATTGGATAAAAATTTACCCAAAGGCTATATTTATTATGTAGATTGTGAATCTAAGATTATTTTCCTCTTATAGGGTCAACTATTATATTTATATATTAATTACACCTTTTAGGCAATTTCTCTCTCCTAACTTATCATGTTATTTTGAGGTTTTCCAAATTAAATGAAAATTGACATGTAGGCTTATTTTTATGTGTAGATTACGAATTTGAAGTCTATTCTTTATTTTGAGGCTTTCTTACATGGGTTATGTCATATGGCCCATTAGAGGCCCATTAACATCATTATGCATCCAATTAAGTTATTTATCATCTTATGATCACCAAATGAGTTATTTGATGTATTATATTACATTATTTATGCATTTGATTATTAGGATCACTCTAACCTTAAACTTGTTTGGTCAAATCCAAAAGGTCAAAGTTTTAAGCTAGGGTCCAAGATCCAGTATGTTACAACTTTTATTTATATAACATCTATCAAAATATTATTGCATAGAACTTTTTACTGTCTCACTGGCCACAACTTGTACCTATGATAACATGTCACATATACATACATGCCATATATATACAACAAATATATATAGCCAAAACATCATATCGATATACAACATCTACAAAACTCTTCCAAGGACCTGAGAGTACAGGGAAGACACATAGGACTATACTACAAAACACAAACATCTCATCCAACCTTTACTCAGATACTTCTCCTCTTATTGCTCAGCCTCAATAGCACAACCTATACTTCCTCATGCACAACCACCTAAAAGATGTGAAACTCATGAGGTGAGACCAAATGTCCAAGCTAGAGATATAACTCGATACCAACGTCTATTAAAAGCATAGGAAGATAATATTCTTAATAGGTTGAGCAGATTTAACTAAATGATATGTATCAAACTGATAGAGTAGGTGATGCAAACTAAGCAATCACTACTGAGAAGTAGAACAATTATAAATTTAAGAAGGAATATGTAGAACATATATAACAATTGATTTCTCTTACCATATTATAATTCAAGAAACTAGTACAAATGTAAGGAAAATGGTTCAACCAATGTTATTCGCATTTGATCCTAAGAAAAAGCAATACACGACTGTATTACATCTTTTATTATTGTCTTGAAGATTTGATTTGTACCACTCAAATCCAACTGACCACTTCAGAGTTGAAATTAGTGCTATACAAGGTCAATGGAAGAGCCAGTATCCACGATCTCTTCAACACCTCTTGGTCAGTAAAAGAGAAACACCATAGAGACATATTCGTCAACTACAAAATAACAACATACAGTCAAGTTGAAGGATTGGCTCATGAATGGCCATCCATATATAAACACCTATCCCACCTTGGTACAAGTCACAATGCTAGAAGAACAGGATCACACATGGTCGTTCTTTAAAATATGGATCACATGCAGTTATATTGTTTCCTATCACATATCACAAGGAGATTAGCTCACGTGTGGCCATCTCAAACAACATGTAATTGTGGATGCAAGGAGATACTTGAATTTCACCCCCCGCATATTTAAAAATATGCGCTCTGAGTTTCTGATAGGAATGACTCATTTCACCATCCAACAATAAAACTAACACTGGAATGTATCTATGGCACAGGGCACCTACATGGTTAGGATTTTTCTTAATTAATTAGGCCGATTGGGTGTCTTTTAGCATCAATCAAGCTACATCATACAAACAATAAACAAACTCTACATATATAATGAATGCAACTTTAGAAGATATAAAATAATAAGGGGTGAACGCATCACATGGTCATCACATGATACTTGTAGCACTGCCATTCACAAGGTCTTTACCAATATCACACAGCCATACAAGGCTACCACCATTGTCATATCACTGTGGGATATCAATCCATCGATCATATCACTAGAGGATATCACCTCACAATAGGCATTAAGCCTTTCACTAGGTCATAGGATCCATCACATCATTATGATCTCATTATGTCTCATCAAGGCTCATATCCATCACCCTGTGTCATATGATCACTACCATAGCATACATAATCTATGACACTCATTTTGTAATGTCCCAGGATTTGAGGCCTCGGATAAAAAGATCTTATAAGGATTGATAGGACTACCCATATCACCAAGGTGCACCTCTTTTTTTGGGATTCCATCACTAAAGAACTCCATAGTTAAGTGTGCTCGGATTGGAGTAGTACTAGGATGGGTGACCAGTCAAGAAGTTGATCCTGGCTTGTGCGTGAATGAGGAAAAAGCACACAATTAAGGCTAGTAGTGGTCTGTGAGGCCATTGTCATTCCTAAAACTCTGCTATTTCAATTTGTCTCCCTTATTAGAACCCTTGACTTTTCTAAGTTACCTCTAGGTGAGAAGTTCACCCTAGAATTGATCTTTGGATGTAATAAGGTTGACTTGAGGATGAGATTAGGTTATAAGGAAGTAGTAGGATAGAGAGGTCTTTTTATGGATAAATTGTGACTTGGTTTATCACATTGATTTCAGTACCATCTTTATTTTATCACCAATGTTTCTTATCGACAAAAATTATTTTCATTATACTACTATATGTACAAAATATTTCTTTGATTTGTCAAAGTTTTCTTGAACTAAGCCACAATGAAGGTTTTCTAGTATATGGATAGTGAGCCCTAGTTTTGAATTTGGAGTTGTGACTAGGATTGATATAAAGGTGTAGCTTGACCTACCCTATGACTGTCAGATGTTCATCTAGGGTTGATAGGTTAGAGACACATGGACCTAAAACTCAACTATAGATGGTATGACTTTTAGATTGGATACATGAATAACATAAATCTCTAAAAACTTTCACCGCTAATAGTTATATGGGTAGCCCTAAAACCTTGACGATGAATAGTTTGACTTGTTAGGTTGAACCTTTTAAGGGGTGGGATGGTGTAACATACCAGATCTTGGTCCCTACCCTAGAACTTTGACCTTTTGGGTTTGACCAAACAAGGTTGAGGATTAGACCTAAAAATATATCTTTAGTAAAATCCTAATGATCTAATTCATGAATGTATCACCCTAATGTAATCTTATATGTCACATAATTCATTTGGTGGTAATATAATGAAAAGGAACTTAATTGGTTAAGTAATACAAATAATGGGCTACTAATGGTCCATATGAAAAAACTCATATAAGTAAATCTCAAAAGTGAAAATAAACTCCAAATTCATAATCAACACATCAAAATAAGCCTACATGTAAATTTTCATCTAATTTGGACCCCTTGAAATAATAGGGTAAGTTTAGGAGAGACAAAATCTGTAAAAAGCATTAATGCCTTATAATGTAATATATAACTTCAAAATATGGAAATAAAAGCAAATTTGTATTCAATACACTTAAGTTAACTTATGGATGAAGTTTCACCTAATTTGGATAATCCTAATGTCATTAATGCAAGAGGAAAGAGAAACTAAGATTTGTTTAATTAATGCATCTAAAGTCTTCAAAAGGAAAATCTAATAGCATAATCAGAATCTACATGCCTTAATTGGCTTCAGTGCAAAATTTCATGTAATTTGGATAATTTATGAACCCTTAATTTAAGAGAGAGAAATAAGGAAATAATTTTAATGTCACTTTAATCCAAAATCAATTTGACTAAGTTTTTCGGAAGTATTTGTCACATTGAGATTTTTTCTCCTGGTTGCATGGGAGCATCAGATCTTACGGCTCAAACTTCCCCAGTTTTTTTCTCTCTCGACTAAGATACATCTAACAAATTTCCTCTTTCTCTCTCACCCGTCCTATTTCTACTAGGATTGAACAGTACCTGCAACACCTATTCTTTCTTATCTTTCTCTCCTTCCTTTGTTTTCTCAATATGACTTTCCCTTCATAATTGCCTCATCTTTCCCCATCAAACTATCCTATATATGGTGTGGTTTCGTCGTCTCTACCCTCCAGTCGACTAGGGGTCATCTTCGCCTCCCCTGTTTCATTTCCTGGTCTGGTGTGACCTACCGCTTCCTTAAGTCAATGAACCTTTATATTCCATATCCTCCACCTTCATTGAGGTCCCAGGACTAGGTTGTTCCTAGGCATTTGGCCTCTTTGGACTTCACTTAAGGTCTCCCTTCTTCGGTGGTTACCACCGGCTACCGGCTACCGGCTAGTCGACTTGGTGTTTGCACCTTCCAGTCATCGGAAAAGACCCGCTTCTGACGTTGATGTTCCCTCAAAGCTCACGACCCAACTAATTGGTCTACATGGTGAGTGTCTTGCTTTTCCCTCTTTCGCTCGATTTCTATTGATGGGTTCAAATCTATGTCTTTCTTCCAGGTTTTGAAGGTACATTTTGTTCATGTTGATTCCTCGAGCTTCTTCAGACACCATGAAAACATCTCATTCCCTCGGTTCCTTCCTTACACAAGTTTTCTCTTTCCTTCTCTTAGTCAGTATCAGTGGGAGAATCCTTTCTGGTCTCTAATGCCTCTTATGGCTTGACCTAGAGCTTGTTGGGTCCGCTCGAACCTCAAGAACTCAGATGTGAGGTTGGCTCCTCAAGTTCTCCTTTAGAGTTCGGATTTGGTGAGTTTGTTCGCAAGCATCAGAAGTTGTTCTTTGCATAATGAATCATGGTTTAAGAATCTCAGATCTGCCCTTCTAGTTCATTTTGCTTTTATTTTTCAGCTGAGGGTATTTTGTTAATTTTATAGGTTTTTCTTCTTCTATCTTTGTGCATGGTTTGGCTGAGTTGGATGAGAGGTTGGCCAAGTTGGCCATCCCTAATTGGTTCAACTCAGAGCCGCGGCCCTCTCCCTCTCTCTCTTCCTCTGTTTGTAGTATTCACTGAGATGGAATTACCTGATTGGCTGAGTTTTGAAAATTCATATATAATTATTCCTAACTTAGAAAAATAAAAGAAAATATGATTTGGAATTAGAAAAATACAATTTTTCCAATGGTACTAGTTTTTTTTAACCTAAATCCAATGTTAAAATATGTGATTTTCTTGGATATAATCTAAATGTATAATAACTTGCAAAATTCATAACTAAATATTTATAATTCAAAAAGTATAATAAAATATGTTCTGAACTAAGAAAGTGGTAAAATAAAATGTGGCATGGTTTTGGTAACCTAATTCACTCATTCAGTAAAAGGTCATTTTTAGGGTTTGTTTAATGAATATGAAATTGACTCAAACCCTACATATGTGCTTAATAGTTTATGTGAAGGCCTAGGTTTGGACATAGTTAGACTTTGGATTAGTTTGACTCTAAAGTTGAGGTATGTTTGCATCCCCAATTATTCTTTTGATTAATTAAATTATGTTTCTTTTTTCTCTTGGTCCTATGGACATTAGCCTATACAATGTCTTTTCTTTTGAAATCATAGTTCTTGTGAACTATCTTATTTTGTTACTGATCTTGTGATCATGGATATTCTCTTGGACTCTTTTTCATATGCTTGGTGCATGATGGACTTATTTGATGATGTGTGCCCACTTTGAGGTGGATGTTTATATGTTTACATTGTCCATTATTATGATGGCAACTTTTGTTTAATCTGGCTACACCTTTTTACTTGCTTCTGCATTTAACATGCTATGTGATTCAGTAGCACTAGAGTAGTGTAATTGTATTGGTTTTGTTTATGGGCATATGTGTAATTTCCTGCTCGAGCAATATGCTATTTTGGGATGAAGGTGGACCCATACTTGGGTTTCAAATTTGTGAGGTTTGACCCATTTTATATATTGGGAGTTTGGCACTACGTCATTCTCTATCAAGTTTCAAGTTTGTGAGACTTGGTCGAATTTGTTGTTATATTGTTCTAGGACTATGCTTATGTCACATGCATGTAGGTTATTGATGATGATTGTGGGGCATGTGTCCTACTTTCTTGATATGTTCTTCATTTCCCACCATGGTAGTGGATGTATATATGGCACAATCTTTTTATTTTGTTTTATGGCAAGTATCTTCTTTATTGTGATTCTTTTGTCTTGATGCCCATTTGGGTGGTACTTTTCTCTTCTATGGGAAGCTTCATTTTATTTGATGTCCTTAATTCCAATTATATTTCTCAATTTTACTTTTTAGTATGCACATAATAGTCTTTGTTGGTGTCTTCTATTTTTCTCTTCTTGTTGGGGTATGCTTCCAACCCTAGGTGAAGGACATGGAGGACATGGCATAAAGTTATGGACTTAGCTTAAGGATTTTAAAGCTTGGAGACAAATTTGCTATGGTTTAGACTTCCCTCTATCTTAGATCCTTATGTTGTATCATACATGTAAACCCTTTGTGGGAGATTATGATGTTCTGTTGTAACCTTATGAGAAATTGAATATAGTCAATATTTTATTTCTGCTACTATACTTTGGTGTTTTGAATACCATTAATAAGATTTGAAAATTTTACACCCACTCCAACATATCTTTTAGGTTTGTTTGGACTAGAGGTTTTATTCTTCAAATTTTAGTAGAGAGGTGATTTCACTTCTTTACAACATGGTGTCAGAGCCATTAACCCCTCCAATAGGTGGGACCCACATGGGCTTGTGGCATGCCAGTCTTGAGCTGTGTTGTCCAGGCATGTTGGAAAGGGCTATCTATGGTGATTTAGCCACCCTTGCACTGGTATTCCGTGATCAAGAGCTGGGTGTCTATGAGCCATTCTGGGTCTGCACTAAAATGGGGTGATATTATGAGGCCATATAATTGAGTCTTGATGAGGACGTCAAGGGTCTAAGTGGGGGAGATTGTAACGTCCTAGGAGTTGAAGCCTTGGATAAAAAGATCTTATAAGGAATGATTGGACTACCCATATCACAAAGGTGCACCTCTTTTTTCGGGAGTCCATCACTAAAGAACTCCATAGTTAAGCGTGCTCGGCTTAGAGTAGTACTAGGATGGGTGACCAGTCGGGAAGTTGATCCTGACTTGCGCGTGAGTGAGGAAAAAGTGCACAGTTAAGGCTAGTAGTGATTTTTGGGGTCATTCATCATTCTTGAAACTCTACTAGAGCCTTGGGAAGTGGGCTCGAGCATTTACACATTTCACATGCACAGTTATGGGTTCATAAACAAGAGAGATAAAACATCATAATGTGGTAACCACTTCAAATGAGACAAGAAAACACATCATATTTCCCAACATTAGGGTTTGAGTTACATGTATAATCGATTAGGGTTCCATATCATATATCAATCACCAAACCCTAATTATGTCATCTCCCACTTTCTTGGAGCATACTAGGATTAGATAATCATTAATTAAGCATGATTAGATCTTTATGTCAACAAAAATAAATTTCAACCACAAATACATGTGCATGTGTACCATCTCATTATGTTATGCATGTGTTACGACCATGCACTCAAGTGAGTGTATCGACCACCCAAGAAAACATGTATCGCGACCATAAGCCAACCAAGTGTCTCGACCACCTCAAAAGTAGGTGTCTCGAACATGTGCAAACAAATCATAATGACTATAACAAAAACCAAGAGTCTTGACCACTACCAACATGGTGTCTCAACCACCAACTAGCATGGTGTCTCCACCACCATCAAGAACATGTGTTACAACCACTAACCATCATGGGTCACGACAAACCTATGTCTAGGGTTTCGACCATCATCAAAAGTAGGTGTCTCGACCATGCGCAAAATAAGCATAACGACTATAACAAAAACCAAGAGTCTCAACCACTACCAACATGGTGTCTCGACCGCCAACTAGCATGGTGTCTCAACCACCATCAAGAACATGTGTTACAACCACTAACCATCATGGGTCACGACAAACCTATGGCTAGGGTTTCGACCATCATCAAAAGCACATGTCTTGACCAAGACCAAACCAAAGCATGTCTCGACCACAAGCACAACATGTGTCTTGACCCTCAACCTATTAAGGTTAGGGTTGCGGTTGTGACACTAGGTCATTAGTCTCGACCGAAACAAAGTAAAGCATCTCGACCATGAACAACACATATGTTTCAACCAAGACAAAATCAAGGTGTAGCGACCACCAAGAAGCTACCCTAATAACACATCCAACATAAAAAAAGAAGATAAAACTCATAAAAAATAGAAGGTTGGCATCAAGGAAGGTCATCATCTACAAGGTGGAAAACCTCCATGCAAGATGGACATCAAAACTCTAAAACTAATCTTCAACATGAACCATCAAGAAACCAAACAAGGATAAGGAGACCAAGCTTCAACCTCAAGAAAACCAACACAAAACCTCAAGAAAACACAAGGACCGAACCAAACCATGGTGATGAAACCAAGGAACATATTGCATGTATCAAAATCACCTCAACCAACACATAACAAGTGGGATACAAGAATTTAAGGTTTAGGAAATGAAGAAACTTTCAAGAGATTATTAACAAGACTTAAACCCTAGGCTATGATAACATCATATAGAATATTAGCATCAAGTTAGAGATCAAATAAGTGGCATACAAGCAATATTATGGTGCAAGTAATAGAAGAAGGTAGAGAGTTATATAACCTACCTTAAGGAGAGAACAAATCTCCAAGATCAAAGGCTCCAAAGAAGAAGATGAATCTCCAACCAAGGTCAACACTTCGGCCACAAGAACACCACCCCAGGCTAAACCAAAAGAAGAAAGGGAAAAGAGAAGAAAACTTCCTCTCACTAGTTACCACCATGGTATGAACATAGTCTACGGTCTTTGTGAAGAGGAGTTTCTCTCAAGATGACCACCAAGGAAGAACCCTAGCCTATGACCAAGAAAGGAGAAATAAGAAGGGAGGTAGGATTACAAAGGAAAAATGTGATCAAGGAAAAAGAACCACTTACCAAGAAGGGAAACCACCAAGAATCACCACAAGGAAGGTGGTTAAGCTCTAAGCACCACATGCAAGGTTGGCCGACCTCCAAAGCACTCAAGATCAATCCTTCTTGCTTCAAAAATCTCCAAGGCTGAGCCCAAGAGAGGGAGGAATAAGGTGGGTTAAAAAAGATACTTGCATGAAGAAGAGAGATGTTATATACTCAAAGGAGGAGGAAAGTAAGGTAGGGGTGAGGTGTCAACATAATAGAGAACCAAAGAGACACTTGTCCACAAAAGAAACCAACATGCAACCACTACGTGCATGCATGCAACCGATGGTGATAAAACTTTAGTGGGGTCACCACTACCCTAGAGGTCAAAACAAGCACTAAGACACCTTGTCTCGACCACAACAAAAGGTCACCACCCAACCCTAGTCGAGACACAACACAAGAAGGCAACAATCTCGACCAAAAACACCTCAAAATCATAAAGGTCAAAACAAACCACCCAAGGAATGTGTTGTGGTCGAGACACACCCAAAGCACACCATCATGGTCAAGACAAAGGTCGCAACACTCAATGAAGCTCAACATGGTCGACGCCAGGCAAACCCTAGAAACTCTAGCATCACCACATGATGCCACCTCATCAACTAAGATCCAACAAGGTGCCCCATAGCATAATTGTCTCTCTCCTAATGATATAGAACTAAGGGCACACTCAACATGTGACAAATTGCAAGATAATCCCTCAACATGGGTAAATATCAACTTGGTCCAAACCAAGCATACAAAGCTCAAACATCATCAGAACATGACCAAACTGAAAACTTAAGCTTGTTACATGTTAAAAAAGCATCTCAAAGGGTTGGATTAATGTTATAAGAATCTTAATAAGCAAAGAAAGCATACTCAAGCACTAATCTATGTTAGAGGCCTTACAACTATAAATCCCTAACAAGGATTTTTCCCCAAAATCCTACACAAAAAGAGATGGGTACTTCCTACACATCTATTCCTAAAGCTTCCACGTGGATTCCTCTACACCAAGGAGATGCCATAGAACCTTTACCAACACTATATCCTTCTTAAACTTCTTTATCCTCCTATCTATGATCAACAAAAGACCTTCCACATAAGATATGTCCTCAACAAGCTCAACCTCCATTGGGTGCAAAACCAACTCAGTATCGGGGTGGAACTTCCTCAACATAGACACATGGAATAATGGATGCAACCTATGTAACTTAGGTGGTAACTCCAACTTATATGTCACCTTCCCAACACGTGCCACCACAAGGTAAGGTCTCATATACATGGGAGCCAACTTACCCTTCTTCCCAAACTTTAAAACACCTTTATAAGGACAGACCTTGAGATACACTTTGTGCCTCACTTGGAACTCCAACAGTCTACGCTAGTTGTTTGTAGATGACTTCTGCATGTCCTGGGCTGCTTTCAACTATTGTTGAATCACTTTGATTTTCTCTGATATCTATTGCACAAGCTTAGGACCTATAACTTGATACTCACCAGTCTCATACCAACACAACAGAGACCTACAACATATCACATACAACACCTCATAAGGTTCCATATCAATGCTCCTATGAAAAATGTTTTTGTAAGAAAACTCTATCAAGCTGAGGTGCACATCCCAACTACCCAAAAACTATAAGACACAAGCTCTCAACAAGTTCTCCAAAGTATGTATCATCATCTCAGATTATTCATCTGTCTTTGGGTGAAACACAATGTTGAACCTCAACTGCGTACCCAAAGGTGTGTGCAAGTGGTCTCAAAAGTGACTAGTGAACTGAGGACCTCTATCTGACACGATAGTGGCTGGGATACCATCCAAATGAACTATCATATCAACATATATTTGTTTAAGCTTCTCTACCATATACGTCATCTTCACAAGAAAAAAGTGTGTTGTCACCCATATGGGATCATGTCATTTGGTTATCCTAGGCAAGACAACCACAAAGTCCCTCGTAACATGATCTAAATTCCATTGTGGTATTGGAAACGGTTGCAACATCCATGCAGGCTTCTAGTGCTCTGCCTTAACCTGCTAACACACTATGCACTTTGCAACAAACCCTACCACATCACGCTTCAAACAATGCCACAAATATGGATATTTAATGTTATGATATATCTTGGTGCTACCTAGGTGCATAGCGTACATCGAAGAGTGACCCTCTTCCAGAACTATCTTCCTCAGATTGTCAACATCAGGAACCACAACTTTTTCATGGTAACACACTATTCATCCTTTGCCTCATGGAAGCCATCATGCTTCTTACTGTGAAACTCTACTAAGATCTATTATATCATAGTATCATTATGATGTGCATATCTAATCTATTGTCTCAGCATAGGCTTCACTTATAACTATACCAACAAACCTTCCAACATAGAGACTTCCAGCTTCACATTCATCTGACTCAAGGAGACCAACGTGTCTCTCTTATGGAACATGAGGAACATAGTTGTGACTTATTTGCAGACGATGATAAAGAAGACTTCCTACTTAAGGAATCTTCTACTACATTCGCCTTCCCTGGATGGTAATCTATGGTGTAGTCAGAGTCCTTGATTATCTCCATCCAACATCTTTGCCGCATGTTCAAATCCTATTATGAAAAAATGTACTTTAATTTCTTGTAATCGGTGAAGATATGACACCTCTCACCATAAAGGTAGTGCCTCCATATCTTCAAGACATGAACAATTGTTGCAAGCTCTAGATCATAGGTGGGATAGTTCTCCTCATGCTTCTTAAACTATCGTGATGCAAATGAGATCACATTTTTATCTTGCATCAGCACACAACCTAGACCATTCCTTGAGGCATCACAAAAGACAATATAGCCTTTTCCCTACTCTGACAGCACTATCACTAACACACTAGTCAACTTCGCCTTTAACAATTGGAAGGAACGTTGACACTTGTCATCCAAGATAGAAGGTACATCTTTTCTTATCAGCTTTGTTAGGATAACACCACTGAGGTGAAGTTCTTAATGAACCTCCTATAGTAGCCTGCTAAACCCAGAAAACTATGCACTTCTTTATGTATCTTCCATTGTTTCCACTCCATCATAGATTCAACCTTCTTGGGGTCCACACGAACACCCACATTAGATATCACATGTCCAAGAAAGGATACTTCCTTCAGCCAAAACTCACACTTACTAAATTTTGCATACCATTGGTGTTGTCTCAACAGAGTCAATGCCTGATGTAGATGCCACTCATGTTGTTGGATATCTTGACTGTATATCAAGATATCGTCTATGAAGACCAACACAAACTAATCCATATACGATCGAAACACCCCATTCATCCAGTCTAAGAATTTTGTCGATGCATTGGTTAGACCAAACGCCATAACCATGAACTCGTAGTGACCATACCTTATCCTAAAAGCTGAATTTAGTATGTCATCCTCCTTGATCCACAACTGGTGATATCCGGACCTCAGGTCTATATTGGAAAAGACTATAACTCCTCATAACTGATCAAACAGATCATCTATATGTGGCAAGGGATACTTGTTTGTTATCGCCACTTTGTTAAAATGTCTATAATCTATGCACAACCTCATATATCCATCTTTCTTTTTCATGAAAAACACAAGAGAACCCCAAGGAGACATGCTCAGTTTGATAAAACCTTTCTCAAGAAGATCTTGTAACTATTTCTTCAACTCTACCATCTCAGATGGCGCCATCTTGCATGGTGTCTGTGCTATTGGTTGCATGCCTAGAACTAGATTGATCTCAAAATCAATCTCTCGAACTTGAGGAACACCTAGAAACTCATCTTGAAACACTTCCTCAAACTCATATACAATTGGAACTTCCTGGATACTAGAACTCCTTGCCTTGGTAGTCACCACATGCTCTAAGAACGCATCACAACCTTGTTTCGTCATCTTCTCTGCCACCATCGCTGACACTAGACATGTTGGAGGAATATTCCTATCTCCTTGGAAGATCCATGTCACACCTCCATCAACAAACGTTGCCACCTTAAACTATAGTCCAAGACCACCTGATACTTCGCTAAGGTGTCCATTCCAAGGATCACATCAAATCCATGCATGTCAAGTGGTATGAGATCCACTGAATGTTATGTCCTAAAAAAGAAAGGACACCCCTCCTGCAACTTTGCAGAACCAACTAATGGGGTTTCTAAATGAATACTATCACATCTATGACTAACATGCAAAGAACAACTATCAATCACTTCTCGAGTGATAAAAGAGTGTGTAGCAGGGTCAACCAAAATAGATATAAAGCAAGAAGAAGAGAAATTATAATGAAATAACTCCATCTGACCTATCACAACTCATAGGTTGACCACTCCTTCTAGATGACTCATGGTGTAGAATCGAGTTGTCTCCTATTGTTGCCCTCGTCCTCTGCTAGCTTGTCCAGAAGAACCAGCCTATGACTATTGTCTACGTCCTCTGCCACTACCACTGCTACTGTTGAATTGTTGTCGCTGAGAGCCTTGCTGACTCTGCCTTGGATGTTGGGTCACCTCCTCATCTCTCACATGGCAATACAGTCTTGTATGTCTGGTCTGTCCACACTTGTATCACATCTTTCTCTCATACCACGACCTAGACGACCTTGTTACAAACACTGATGCAGCACTATGGGCTCTTGTTGGTGGAAAACCACGACCTTTGCCTCTAATAGGTGACCACTAAGACTGACTCATTGATCTCTATTGTGTCAGAGACGTTGAAAACTAAGGCTTCTTGAAGCATCCAGACGACTATCATTGATACTATTCCAGCCTCTTCTTGATACTCTTCTCATGTTTCTCCACTACGGATCTTTCCACCCTCCTGATCGACTCTACAAACATGGCAAACCTCTCACGATTCTCTAAAGTTGGTACTGGTGTAGTCAACTTTGTGATCAACCCCTTCTCAAAATGTCTGATCCTATTTTAATCTACATCAGCCATATGAGGATAGAACCTCAGAAGCTCCATAAACTTCACCTCATACTCGTTCATCGACATGGATCATGTCGGATCCTCTCAAACTGGTTGATCTTCTTGTCCAGGTAGGTCTGAAAAAAGTACTGACTCACAAACTCCCATCAGAAATCCTCCCAACTGATCTCAACAGCTGGTCTCTTCTCCTCCTCACTGGCCCACCAATAGCCAACACTCCCCTTCAAAAGATACACAACATGCTTCACCTTGTCTGCCTCGAGGATGTTGAAGATCTTAAAGGCATTCTCCGGCTGTGTCAACCAAAGGTCAGCATCCGTCAGGTCTTCCATGCCAGCATGCTCCACAGCCCCAACTCGACTTAACCTTTTGAAGGCCTTTCCAGAACCCAAACATTCCACATTGGGGATTGCTTCTCTCTCTTGAGTAATGGGCAATCTGTCTGCCATATGTAATCGTAGCCATAAACTATCCAAACATAGACTGAAAAGTAGGGTTGGCCACCACTACAGGGTCTAACTGGGGCTTCACAGGCACTCCATAATCCCTCTCATGTCTCCTTGCAACACCTCCAAGTGAAGCAACACTACTATCTAAAGTGTGTTCTTTATGTTCTCCAACCATCTTTTCTACTCTTCTTCTTCTTGTATATAAGCATAAGTAACCATTAATAGATCGGAGGACACTAGAATAGACACAAACCCTAGTCCTATGTCCCTATAGAATAAGAAAATCTAAGCTATGATACAAACCTTATTAGTGATACCTTGACACACCACAGAGCGAGATTACTCAAAATAAAATGTGCAATTAACACTAACTAACCAGGTTACCAGAAAACACAAGAAATTAAAGCCATTTCACATATCTACCTCAAGTGGAAACATATCACATAAGAGTCCACAAAAGCCACATGTATATATATAATAGCTGCCAAAAGATTATTACATAGCACCATTTATTGGATCATTGGCCACAACATGTACATATGATAACATGTCACACATACATACATGTCATGTCTATACAACAAAGGAATACCGCCAAAACATCATCTTGATATACAACATCTACAAAAATCCCCCAAGGACCTGAGAGTACAGGGATGCCACTTAGGAATCTACAACAAAACACAAGCAGCTCATCCAATCTTTACTCAGCTATTGCTCCTCTTGTTGTTTAGCCTCAACAGAATGACCTCTACCTCCTCGTGCACGACCACCTACAAGATATGGAAACCCACGGGGTGAGATCATACATCCCGATAAGAGATATAACTCTCCACCAATGTCTATTAAAAGCACATGTAGATAATATACTTAATAGGTTGTGCAGATTCATATAAATGATATGTATCAAACTGATAGAGCAAATTAAGCAAACTAAGCAATTACTATTGAGTAGTAGAACAATTATAACTTTAAGAAGGAATATGTAGAATATGTATAATGGTTGATTTCTCTTACTGCATTATAATTCAAGAAATCAATACAAAGATAAGGCAAAGGGTACAACTAATGTTATTCACATTTGGCCCTAAGTAAAAATAATACACGACTGTATTACGTCTTTTATTATTGCCCTGAGGATTTGAGTCATACCACTCAAATCCAATTGACCAATGCTAAGTTAAAATTAGTTCCATACAAGGTCAATGGAAGATTCAAAATTCAAAACCTCTCTAACACCTCTTGGTCAGTACAAGAGAACATCGCAGAGACATATCAGTCAACTGTAAAACAATGACATATAATCAAGCTGAAGGATTGGCTCAAGCATGGCCATCCATATATAAACACCTCCCACCTTGGTACAGGTCATGGCGCTAAAAGAACATACTGACACATGGTTGTTCTTAAAAAGAGGCATCACATGTAGTTGCACTACTGCCTATCACATATCAAAAGGAGATCAGCTCATGCATGACCATCTCACACAACCAGTAATTGTGGATGCAAGGAGATACTTGACTTGCACTCCCGCATATTCAAAAATATGTACTCCGAGTTTCCCGTAGGAATGAATCGCTTCACCATCCAACAATAAAACTAACACTGGAATGTGATTTGGGTTTCACTTGATTAATTAGGCCAATTGGGTGTCTTGTAGCATCAATCAAGTTACAACGTACAAACCATAAAAAAACTCTATAAAGATAAGGGCATAATGAAACTTCAGAAGATATAAAACATATAAGGCATGAACTTGTCACATCATCATCACATGATACTTGTAGCACTACCATTCACAAGGCCATCACCAATATCATGCAGCCATACAAGGCTACCACCAATGTCACATCACTGTGAGATATCAATCCCTCAATCATATTACTAGAGGATATCACCTCATAATAGGAATTAAGCCTTCACCAGGTCATAGGACCCATCACGTCAATATGATATCATTATGTCCCATAAAGGCTCATAACCATCACCCTATGTCATATGATCACCACCATAGCATACACAAGCTATAACACTCATTTCACTTGCAAGGTTAGGGGTTCATAAACAAGGGAGAGAAAACATCATAATGCGGTAACCACTTCAAATGAGACAAGCAAACACATCATATCCCCAACATTAGGGTTAGGATTACATGTATAGATGATTAGGTTCCATATCATAAATCAATCACCAAACCCTATTATGTCATATCCCACTTTCTTGGAGCATACCATGATTAGAACATCATTAATTAAACATTTTTAGAGCATGATGTTAACAACAATAATTTTCAACCTCATATACATGTGCATGTGTACCATCTCACTATGTTATGCATGTGTTATGACCATGCACTCAAGTGAGTGTATCGACCACCCAAGCAAACATGTGTCACGACCATAAGCCAACCAAGTGTCATGACTGAGACAAGAACATGTGTCTCGACCACTTCAAAAGTAGGTGTCTCGACCATGCACAAAACAAGCATCATGACCGTAACAAAACCAAGAGTCTCGACCACTACCAACATGGTGTCTCGACCACCAACTAGCATGGTGTCTCGACCACCATCAAGAACATGTGTTACGACCACTAACCATCATGGGTCACCACCAACCTATGGTTAGGGTTTTGACCATCATCAATAGAACATGTCTTGATCAAGACCAAACCAAAGCATGTCTCAACCACAAGCACAACATGTGTCTCAACCCTCAACCCATTAAGGTTAGGATTGCGGTTGTGAAACTAGGTCAAGAGTCTCGAGCGAAACAAAGTAAAGCATCTCGACCATGAACAACACATATGTTACGACCAAGCAGTAAGTTAGGTCAAGGGCCTTACATTACACATCACTCATTCTAGCCCCATATGTCCACCCACTTCTTTGGACGCCAAATAGTTCTACAAGGAGAGTATTTGGTGCTAGAAAAAGTGGAGTTTCCTAAGGAAAATGAAGAAGAGAGAGGTAGCAAAAGAATGAGATAAATAAGGAGGGAGATAAATAAGTGGTAGAAAAAGTGGAAAACAAATAGGGAGAGAGGTAGATAGAGTGATAAATAAGTAAGGAGGTAGGAAAGGATGGATATGGAGATAGTATTGCGTTATTTGTATATGTCATTATACATATTGCTTATTTTTATGTATGTCTTATTTATTTTGGTCTAGGATTTAGAAGAGAGGATAATGATACAATTTTTAAATTAAATATTATATTTATATGTTCAAAAATGTTATTATTTTGACATAGTGTTAATCTTTGTTATTCCTTGCATTTTGTTCATGATTACTTTATCTTCTTATTGTCTTTGAAATTTTTGGTATTGTGCCGATTCTCGAATTTTTGATCTAGTACGAAATCTAAAAATTTGCATAGATATAATACACTAATGTATGTGTTGTTGCCCTCAAAATATAAAAAATATATCTGACAACAAGGAAAAATATGTTGCATGCAGTTTGCATGGCTTAAGATATATATATTTTTTATGAAAATATGAATTTTTTTATGTAGTACAATATCTAAAAATTTACATGGATATAATACACTAATGCATGTGTTGGTTGTCCTCAAAATATAAAAAATATATATATGGCGGTGAGGAAAAATATGTTGCATGCAGATTGCATGGCTAAAGGATACATGTCTTTTTTATTAAAGGGATTTTTTTAATACAATGCTAATGATATATGTGTCGTACTAAACAAGTATTGCCCTCTCGTTTCTTTTTCATCCCTCATTCAATTTTCCTTCCTCCCTCTTTGAAATTTTTAGTATTTTACGGATTTTGAAATTTTATATTGTTGACTTTAGAATTATTGTAAACAAATGACAAAAATATGAATTGCAACAAAAAAATCCTTTTCTCATGCAGTTTGAAATTTTATTATTAAGTGGATTTTAGAATTTTATATAGAAATAAAACAATCATGCATGAGTTGATGCTTTACAAATGACAATGATATATTTTACAAAGAGAAAAAATATTTTTTTGCATGATGTTCTTATACCAAACCCACTTCTACATCGAAGAGATAATATTTACACGGCAGAGAGCCAATACAAATTCCCATGGTCGTGTGGACCAGCGGGATAGCCCATACAGTGTGCAGATTTTGAGTTTTTCCCAAAACTCCCCTCTCCTTTCTGAGAATTAAAATAAACCCTCTATTGTAGCAAATCCTAATAAACCCCTGCCACCTGCCATAGCCGGTTGCACCATCCTTTGCGGCGGCCTACCTTTTTTTTTTGGTTCTTATTTCAATAACAATGCAACGCAACTTGTATTTACTTGGTCCAATTATTTTCAATTTTTTATTCCTCTGCATTCTTCTCTTATCCTCACATTATAGAACAATATTGGCTGCCGGACAAGTATTTTGGTGTATGCACAATCGTCCAACCGAGATCAGTTTGGGCCAGGTTCTTCGCGAAATGTCAAACCAGTATACAAATAGTATGGTACAATAAGTAACATAGAACAAAGTTTAATTAGCATATCCAATTCAAAATTAATGAACTTGTCAAAAATAGAACCTATATGTTAGGCATGTCAAGAAAAATTGTACTAGTCTAACGTAGAACTGTTTCAAAACAAAATCGACCTATATTGTAAACATTAAATTTGGGAACATTTCTATATTTGATGAGTCAATATCAGTTCCATGTTGAATAGTCTGGTTGAAATATGACATATGTTGGATTTCGGGTTCATGATTTAACCACTATGTTCTAGGGTGGATATAGTGGTCGAAATTAGGCTTGTGTTGATCTTAATTCTGACTGTTAGAAATTCCAGTCAACCTTATTTGACCTAAGCGTTATCGGGTTCATAATTTTGCATCCCTTATATAGTAATTTATAAAATTATATAAACTATGTATGTGCCCCCCTCTAATATATAGTTCAATTAGACCCACACCGATTTGACTTTTTTTTTTGAGATTTTGAACCGATCATGTTTTTAACAAGTAACGCAGAATGAAATCTAATTATTGCTTTTATATATTTTTAAAATTTTATCCAATATATATTGAAGGGTTGCATACATATTTGTTTTAATTTATAATGTATAATATTAGGATTTAAAATTATAACGTGATTCAGTTCCAATAAGACTAGGCTAACTAGATTTTTTTGAAGAATAGGCTAACTAGATTTTTTTGACAGCTAGACCAAGGACAGACACGAGCTTAGATTTTGAACACCATGTCCAATTTGGAATAATGTGGTTAACTTTAGCACCCAAATTCAAATATGACACATATTTCACCGGTCTATATAATTGAACCGGTAGAAATTCATCAAATTTTGAACAATTTGAGTTCTAATTTCCAAAATGTAGGTAGTTCTACGTTTGCTAGTTGGGAAAACTTTTGGGTTAGTTAGTAAATATTCTTGACTCACCTAACATGTAAGTGTTACTTTTGACGACTGTTAATCAATTTTAAGTTAAATATGCTAATCTAATTCCACGCTTTGATAGGTATCATGTAAACACGTTCGATTGCAGGTTTAAAATTTTGTTATAAATACACACCGAAATGGTCTGCACGTACCCTTAAGCTCGAACATACTTGTAACCAATTTTTTTTTCAATATTAAATTAAGGGAAGAATGTAAAATATTACAAGTAAAACGTAGTTAACCAAACAAATACAAGCAGTGGGCCTAGCGATGTTGCTACGTTTAGCCGGCGAGCAGTAGCTCATTTGGTCGCAGCTCGGGGCTCCTCACGAAAGGTCTCGGGTTCGACTCCCGCTGGAAGCAGAAATGAATTTCCCGCAGCGTCAGCCGGCCTCTGATGCGACTTATTGAGATACTAGTGTGCGGGCGCACAGGTCTCCCGGGTTTACCATCTCTGCTATCTGGGCCTTCGCCTAGGGGGTGAGTTTCCCCCAGTAATAAAAAAAAATAGGAGGGAAAAACTAACCAGCCCGTCAGGGGGCAAACGTAACATGGTGTGGTAGGTAGTAGGGGGCTTGTTAGGATTTGTCAAATAAGAGGGGTCTTTTGGAATTTTGAAAAGTAGAGGGGTTTTGGGAAAAAAACTCTAAACTTTTTGCGATTTTTTTAGGTTTATGCTATACAGTATGCATGATGTGCATTATGCATTGACGATGCCACTATAATATTCTGAATTTTGAGCAAATAAAACATCTTCTCTAGGGCAACTTGTAAAAACAAGTTCTTTGAGAATTTGTTAGTAAATTCAATTCTAATATTAAAATAATCCATTTTGATTAATTTAAAAACTTTTATATATTTAAAATATAATTTTGGTACTTTTGCCAAATTTTGGAATATATATATTGGTGGGTAAACACACAAGCAGGTAGTTGGGTGGAAAGCAAGTTGTTTATAGAGGCAAGCATGTAGCTGGGTAGCAAGTAGGTAGCTTGAGCAAACACACTACTTGGTAAAGAAAGAAGCTTAGTGTCATGCTCCTCTTTCAAACACCTAGCACATTCTAATGTTTGACACATATCCTACCATGTGTCAACTAATCTTTGATAGATATCTTCAAATGACACATGCAACTATTGTGTCATATAACCACGAATTCTCTCTCTTTTGAAGACAAATACACACCCATGTGTCACTAAAACTACACATCATGTCTCTTTCAATGACACACATATACCCAAGTGTCATCCATATACATTTTGCAATTAGGGCCAAGCTACCCTCCCACATCCCTATAAATAGAAGCCAACTCCACTCAACTTAATTCTTATTCCAAAGCTCAAGTTCTTCCATGAAAGAAAATGCCCCCTTTTCTTGTTTCTATTCTTCAAAGACAAGTAACCCTCTTGCTCTCTTTAGAAACCATAAACCTTTCCCTCTTCTACAACTATAAAGAAGTTATGCTTGGAGAAGATGTTGAATAGGAGAGTTACTTTGGCAGGATAGTCTATCACCTCCCGAGGTTTGATCCCTAAATGTGATCCCTAAATATCATTTTGAAATGTTAATTCTCTCTCTCTTCTTGATCTTAGGCTATATCTCTTTTGATAAGAATTCATTGTAAGCCGAAATTTTGTCAAAATACTCTTGGAAATTGACTTTCTCTCTCTATCTTTAATCTATTTCAACATCACGCTTCAGGGGAAGGCATGGTCCTCACTCCTTGTAATAGTTTCTTGTATAATCATTAAGGAAAAGTATGATTTTGTATGGTCTTCACTTTGTGACTTAATCTCTTATATGATTTCATATAGTCTTCACTTCTTGACTTAACTCTTGTATCACCACTTATGAAAAGTATAATTTATTATGGTTTAGTATAGTTAAGTATAATCACCTTATCATAATCCCTGATATAAACATTAATAAAAATTATGATTTAACATGGTTTAATATTGTTTAGTATGGTTATGATCATGACCAATGATATCAACGTAAATGAAAAGCATAATATGCATGGTTTGGCAGATACTTTGTAAAGAATAGATAAATGATATACTATATATAATTATTGAATTTATAAGCTAGAATAGACTTCCTTTCATTACCCTAAGATCATACAAATATTAGTTCCTATCCTCCTTCAAAATTGAGTTAAGATTTTAGATGATAATTAAGCATGACTTTGTGGATAATAGTTCTATTCTCTTTTATTTTCCTTTCCATTAATTCTCCCTATTATTTGAGTCATGTAATATTGTTGGAAAATGGATTTCCATCAGACATTTTTGTGGTGACTAGAAGCCTGTTTCACTGATGTCTGTAGCCAGTAAAGAGGAAAGGTTATTTAATTGGTTCCGTGTTCGCACGAGGGGACTCCCTAACCTCTTACACACTTTTGGCCATAGATTTGTCTGATTCAATTCTACAATCCCACAAGTTTATATTTTAGGTGTTATAGTGAAATACTCAACTAATGATTCATTTATTCGTGGCTACCTTTTAACCTTTTTGAACTTTGACTAGAAAACATATTGAATTATACATCTTTGATAGTGTCCTTTTGATTCAAAATCTCATATTGGGAGATGTGTTGGTAATAGAGTCGGCATGTCTGGGATGGGGATTGATACATTTGGTATCTAGATCTAAGTCCTTTGGAGTCAGGTATGGATGAGTTTAATTCTCTACCATACTCAAGCCCACACTTGGGTTGGTCATGTAGAGTCAGGCATGATTATGTTAGTAATGGGGAATAATCTCCTGTAAAGATTAAGCATGCTAACTAATGATACTCCAAGTGGCATTTTGTGCAAGGAACACCCTCTTCCAGTCTAGGAAAGGCGACTGGTGGCTGCATGTGGTAATCTGATTCATTGTGTATAGCATGTAGTATGCACGAGTGGATGGGGGTGTGCCAGGGTACTTACCGGTGGTTTGGTAACCCTAATGGCCTAAAGTCTTGTCTAAGTAAGTTTTTGTGGTTACAGGCCAGTTGCCCAAGGTGAATTAACACCTTCTCTAAGAGTTGTAGTTAAGCTCGTTTATGGAATAAGGTCTCCCACTTATTATGAAAGAAATACACAAATACCACTATCTATGGATTATGTTTCATTATACTGTTTGATATCAAGTATAATTTCTTGTGATATAGTTATCATATGAATAAATGATTAAAAATGTATCTTAGTGAGATATTAAAAGTGTCTTGCTGCAATATTTTTATTTAGCCATACTTGGATAATTGTCTAACAATCTTTCTTCCATTTGGGCTATGACAAATCATTCTTGCCATAGGTTAATTTTGTGGATGTAGGTGTATGTATGTATCTTATAGTAGACTATCTTGAAAGATCCTGGAAGTAATATCAAGACCAAATCTAGTTTTTGTATTTTGTAGTTTTTCTAGACCTATGGGTCATGTAAACATATGTACAAATTTTCTTTCAAGAAATGCTTGTGTAAATGACTATGTTATCAATATAGTTGTTTTTGGGTTGCGTCTTTAATTGGTCTTGATACTCAAATTCTATAACCCTCAGAAACCAAGTTGATATGCAATGTCATTGGTTTCTGGGACGTTACAAATTTAAATGGTATCAGAGCAACAAGATGGACTCTACACAAGATACACACTTTAAAAACTTATCAAATTAAAATGTAGATTGTTCATATCCTTACCTATTAGGTCTTGACAATAAGTTAGAACAGTTAAGGTATCACACATATAGTAGAATTTTGAAGGACCTCAGACACATGAGAAACAAAAATCTAAAAGTCATATATCACAGAAATAAATACTAGTACTTTTATTATTATTATTTTTTAACACCACCATAAGTAGTTTCATAAATACTCTTTTATGTTGGATATGTGAATCCATATCTAAAACATAATTATTCTTTTGTATAAATGGTTATCGGGTCAAGAGTTGGAAGTGACTGAGTAGAAACAACACCCGGGGCGATGGAATTAGTTCAAAAACATACACAAGTGACTGAAGTCATGTGGAAACAAAGAAATGGAGAAAATAGAGACTCGTCAAACACTATACCAAGTAACTCCAAGGGTATAAGCATGAAGAACTTCTTATCTTTGAACCCAAGCTCTTTTCAAGGAAGAGATGATCCTGATAAGGTTGCAGTGTGGATTATGGAAATTGAAGAGATTTTTAAAGTCCTTTCCTGTCCTGAAGAAAACAAAACTCTATTTGCCACCTTCATACTACAAAACGATTCCAAAGTGTGGTGGGACAATATCAAGACCATCAAGTTCAAACATATAGATTTTGTTTCTTGGGACATTTATAAGGAGGAATTCAACAAACAATATTTTCCTGACCATATAAAAAGACAGAAGTTTGATGAGTTTATGAAGCTGAAGCAAAAGCAAGAGATGAACCTAGCTGAGTATATCACCCGGTTTAGAAGACTGGAAAAATATGCAAGTACTCTATTGATTTCTGATGAAATGAGGGCTTCGAGATTCCTAACAGGTCTTTCTTCTGAATTAGAAAGTAAGTTAGTTCCCTTACAGCTGAAAACAATGGATGCCATGATCAGTGTAGCCTCATATATATTGAAGCATCCAATAGGCGGTTAGAAAAGGAAAATTCTTACCAAACTCCATCAAATATGTCCAAAAGAAAGTTTACTAATAGAAGGGTCGAACCTTCAGTAAAGAGGATGTCAGTTGAATGCACCAGATGCAAAAAGATACACTCTCGATCTTGCAATATGAATGATGTACAATGTTATTTCTGCAAGCAATTTGGCCACACAAAACTTTATTGTCCTAGACTAGGGAACAATAGCCAATTTCATCCCAAACAGCCTAACACAACAACACCCTCTAGGCAGAATCAAGAAGGAAACAACCACAGAATAGGACTGGTAGAGTAATGGCACTAAATGATGAGGAAGTTGAAGCATCAGACACATTGGTGGAAGGTAATGCTTTATGTTTTGGGATTCCTTTGAGGATACTATATGATTCTGGTACTACACATTCATGCATCTCCAGTCTTAATGCTAGAAATCTATCTTTGTCACCTATTGCTATGGAATATGCTTTAAAAGTACAAACACCCTTCAACACTTCAACTGTTGCCTTCTATGGCAAAGAATGTACCTTTGGAAATAGAAGGGTTAACATTTCCATCTAATCTAACAATATTAGATATGAGTGAGATAGATGTCATTTTGGGAATGGATTGGCTCCATACATACAAAGCTCTCATAGATTGTCACCATAAAATTGTCACAATTCAAAAACCTGGAGAAAGGGAAATCTTCATCCACAGGAAGAAAGGAGTAAAAAAATGGAGTATAGTATCTACTCATAAGGCTCATAAGATGATTAATAAAGGTTTCACTGCCTTTTTGACAACCCTAGTTAGTGAAAATGAAAAAGTACAATCCCTAGAAGAAATTAAGATTGTCAAGGATTTCCCAGAAGTATTTCCTGGGGAATTACCAGGACTACCACCTGAAAGAGAGGTAGAATTTGGCATTGAGTTGATACCTAGAACTCAACCAATATCTAAAGCACCCTATCGCATGTCCCCAATAGAACTAGTTGAACTAAAGAAACAACTGGGAGAACTATTAGAAAAAAGATTCATTCGGCCTAGTTTTCCTCCTTGGGGAGCTCCTGTTCTTTTTGTCAAGAAAAAAGATGGAACTATGAGGCTATGTACATATTATAGAATGATCAACCAGGTCACAATTAGGAATAAATACCCATTACCTAGAATTGATGATCTTTTTTATCAACTTAAGTCAGCAACAATATTTTCTAAGATTGACTTACGATCTGGATATCACTAGTTGAAAGTGAAAAAGTCCGATATACCTAAGACAACTTTTTAGTCCAGGTATGGGCACTATGAATATTTAGTCATGCATTTTGGGTGGACCAATGCCCCTTCAGCTTTCATGGATCTAATGAATCGAGTTTTTCATGACATCCTAGACACTTTTGTTATAGTATTTATTGATGATATCCTGATATATTCTCAATGTGAAGAAGATCACAAAGAGCACTTAAGGATTGTTCTAGAAACCTTGAAAAAACACCAACTCTACGCAAAGTTTTCTAAATGTGAATTCTAGATGACAAAAGTTAACTTTCTAGGACATGTCATATCTTCTGGAGGTATATCAGTAGATCCACAAAAAGTTAAACCAGTAATAAATTGGGAACATCCTGTGTTTGTAACTGAAATTTGAAGTGTTCTTGGACTAGTGGGATATTATAGAAGATTCAGAAAGGATTTTTCTAAGCTTGCCACTCCTATGACCAAGTTAACAAAGAAAGGGGTACTCTTTGAGTGGACAGAAGAATGTGAAAAGTGTTTTCAAGACATCAAAAATAGACTAGTCACTACTACATTTTTTGCCAATAATGTCACTGCCTGTAGGGTCAGTTTTTCCAAATAACTGACCTTATATGTCTACAAAAAATGCGGGCACCACTTAAGACCTCTTGGGTCGGTTTTCTTAAAATAACTGATCTTGTAGTGTAACTATATATGGTCGGTTTTCTAAATAATCGACCTTATATGTCTACAAAAAATGCGGGCACCACTTAAGACCTTTTGGGTCAGTTTTCTTAAAATAACCGACATTGTAGTGTAACTCTATAGGGTCAGTTTTTCAAATAACCGACCTTATATGTCTATAAAAAATACGGGCACCACTTAAGACCACTTGGGTCGGTTTTCTTAAAATAACCGACCTTGTAGTGTATCTATATAGGGCCAGTTTTCATAAAATAAGTGACCTTATAGAAAATGGGATTAGAAAGCCCATTAAAGTTTCCCGCGGCAACGCGCCTTGATCTATAGGGACGGTTTTTCCAAATAACCGACCTTATATGTCTACAAAAAATGTGGGCTCTATTTAAGACCTCTTGGGTCGGTTTTCTTCTTTTAACCGACCTTGTAGGTTACCTCGGTCGACCAAATTGTCAACCGAGTTGAATTTTAGATCCAGTTTGCCTTCACACATGTAAAAGTACCTCTAGGGTCAGTTTTTTCCTTTTAACTGACCTTGTAGGTCCCCTCGGTCGACCAAATTGTCGACCGAGTTGAATTTTGGATCCAGTTTGCCTTCACATGTGTATAAGTACCTCTAGGGTCAGTTTTTCCCTTTTAACCGACCTTGTAGGTCCTCTCGGTCGACAAAATTCTCGACCGATGTCACCTCGTTCGCAAAAATCATCGACCGAGTTAAATTTTGGATCCAGTTTGACTTCGCGCGTGAATAAGTACCTCTAGGGTCAGTTTTTTCCTTTTAACCGACCTTGTAGGTCTCTTCGGTCAAAAAAATTGTCGACTGGGTGGAATTTTGGATCCAGTTTTCCTTCATGCATGTATAAGTACCTCTAGGGTCAGTTTTTTCCTTTTAACCGACCTTGTAGGTCACCTCGGTCGACCAAATTGTCGACCGAGTTGAATTTTGGATCCAGTTTGCCTTCGCGCGTGTATAAGTACCTCTAGGGTCGGTTTTTTCCTTTTAACCGACCTTGTAGGTTCCCTCGGTCAAAAAAATCATCGACCAAATTAAATTTTAGATCCAGTTTGCCTTCGCGACACGGCCGTGGTGGGTAGGGTATGCCACGGCCGTGGTGGTTGGGCACGGTCATGGGAATTAAAAAGGCCAAGTTATAGGGTTTTTGTCAAAACGGCCACGACCGTGGTGGGTCAACACAGTCGTGGTGGAGGTGGTGTGCCACGACCGTTTTGTGCTGCACGGTCGTGGTGCTCTGCTGTGCCATGTCTGTTTTGTGGTGCACGGTCGTGGTGTCTGTCACTGGCACGGCCGTTTTGTACTGCACGCCTGTGCTGCCTTCTGCTTGATTTGGAGGTTGAACCTGTCGAATTCTAAGTGACCTAGAACGGCCGTTTTGTGGTACCACGGCCGTGCTGGGTCCTAGGGCAGCACTTTAACTTGGATCTTTGGCTTTTCTTGGACTTATTTGCTTCAATTGATCTTTGGCCACTAGGGGTAGGTCGAGGGAGCATCGGACTTCACTTTGGGCCTCTCCAAGTGCAGAGGAACCCTAGGATCACCCCTTCTCTCTCTCTTCCATCAAGCGTGGTCCAAATGCCTGAAAAACATGCAAATAATGTCCATAAGTGCATTTTATACAAATAAGCATATTAGGGGGAATGACATGTAATCTAACAGGTATAGATGTGATTGAAGAGCAAAAAGTCACAGGATTAAGCCCTAAAATAGGGCTGAATCAGCGTGTATAAGTACCTCTAGGGTTGGTTTTTCCCTTTTAACCAACCTTGTAGGTCTGCTCGGTCAAAAAAAAATTCGACCCAGATTCACTCGGTCGATGAAATTCTTGACCGAGTTGAAGTTTGGGTATTTTTTATTTACCCGACACGTGCACCACTTATCTTTTAGATCATTTTTTTGTTTTAACCGACCCTACAGGTCAGACCCGGGGCTTGGAGTGACTGAGACCTACTTCTTTCTCTCTCGCGAGACATAGTTTTCTCTCTCCCGTGCCACCGAGACCTACTTCTTCTTTCTCTTCCGCGCCGAGTCCTACTTCTTTCTCTCCCGCGAGACCTACTTCTTCTTTCTCTCCCGCACCGCCGAGATCTACTTCTTCTTTCTCTCCCGCGCCGCCAAAGCTTTCTCTCCCGTTGCCATTGTCGTCGTCCGAGAGAAGAGGAGCTCGGTGTGGAGCTTGAAGTGGCCGACATCGAAGTGGGGCTCGAAGTTGCCGTCACCGAAGTGGAAGTAGCCGCCGCCACGGTCGTAGAGGTAAGAGTTTCCGTTTATATATGTCTATCTATGCCCACCGTGGTACCGCCGCCACGACCACGGTAGCATCCAGGTCCACTCTCAGTTGAGAATTCATCGACCGAGAGTCCACCTATGCACGGCGTCCAGGTTCACTCTCTATCGATGAATTCGTCAACCGAGAGTGGACCTAGACGCCGCGTGCAGGTGGACTCTCGGTCGACGAATTCTCGACCGAGAGTGGACCTGCACGCCTTTAACTATACAGTTATATTTTTTTTCTAATTTATATGATTGGTAACCTAACCAATAATAAAAATATGTAGTTTTTCATATGTAATCATTATATAAATTCTAGAAATTAATATGAGATTAGACATGAGTACTCCCAGATTGACACTTTAGGATTTATAGATGAGATTATCGATGCATGATGTTTAACGTAATATATAAATACGACAATAATACATTTATGCATGTATCAACTTAGAAACTCGTTGAAAACTTACTCATTAGGAGTAAATTTTGGATAGTCTCCGGTCTGGGACTGTTTTTGGATATTTAATCTCACTTAGGATGTAACTGTATAATGTATGTTTAGTTTTGAAGAAAATTTTAGTAGTATTTCCTCATTTGTTCTCTGGGTACATATGTGGGTGGTTATTTGTCATTTACATCGATGTACTTAGAGAACTTAGGGGAAATGCTGCTAAAATTTTCTTCAAAACTAAACATACATTATACAATTACTAGTGAGATTAAATATTCAAAAATGAGATAGGTGGTATACTTTAGTATAAAAGTAATTAACTTCCTATCAATAAAAACTTATAGCTTATAGTATCAATATTAAACACTTAGTTTTATAATTAATTTTAATGTGATATAGAAAATGGATCGAAGTTGGATGTCTATCAAGAACCGTTGCAGTCCAGAGTTTGCCAAAGATCTTGATGAATTTATCAGATTTGCTGAGGAACATAGGAAACTACCTACAGATAGGCTATATTATCCATGTAGAAATTGTGGTAACAATTTGAAAGTTGATATTGCTGAGGAAATTAAGAATCATGTCATATACAATGGGATCATACAAGGTTATAATGAATGGTATTGGCATGGAGAGAAATTTAATTATGGATTAGAAAATGTCGATACTAATAGTTGTGGCATAGAAGATATAGATAATGATGATAATGTCAATGATGAACCGATTCAGGATGACCCGATTCAGGATGATATGGTTGATGAGATGCTACATAGTTGTCGGGACAATGTCATCGATCCACCTTCTTTATTTGCAAACATTGTCCATGATGCTAAAAAACCATTATATAAGGGTTGTACTAAGTTCATGAGGTTGAGTGTTGTGATGCGATTATATACTCTTAAAGCTCAAAACCAGTAGAGCGATAAGAGTTTCACTTCACTGTTGTCTTTGTTAAAGAAAATTCTTCCTGAAGGCAACGAGCTTCCAATTTCAACATATCAAGCAAAGAAAATAATGTGCCCAATGGGAATGGAGGCTAAGAAGATTCATGCATGTCCAAATGATTGTGTGTTATTTCAGAAGGACTATAGTAATTTGATAAATTGTCCAAAATGTGGTGCGTCAACGTATAAGACCACAAATTCAGCTAAGGCTAAAAATGGCTCTCCTTCCAAGGTGATGTGGTATCTACCAATAATACCACGATTTCAATGCTTATTTGCTAATACAGAAGATGCACAAAATTTGCCTTGGCATGGGGAGTTAAAGGCCAATGATGATGGCGTCCTACGACATGCATCTGATTCCTCACAATGAAAGAAAATTGATTTATTATACCCTCAATTTGGTAAAGAACCAAGAAACTTAAGACTTGGACTCTGTACAGATGGAATGAATCCCTATGGTACATTAAGCAGCCAACATAGCACGTGGCCTGTTATGATTGTTATACACAATCTTCCTCCTTGGTTGTGTATGAAAAATAAGTATGTCATGTTGTCAATATTGATATCCGGGCCCAAGCAACCTAGAAACGATATTGATGTTTACCTTCAACCTCTAATTGATGAGCTAATGAAACTATGGGAAGAAGGTGTTATGACATATGATGCTTCACGTAAAGAGATCTTTAGTTTGCGTGCTATGTTGTTTTGCACGATTAATGACTTTCCAGCTTATGGAAATTTGTCTAGATATAGCATAAAAGGATACAAAGCATGTCTTATTTGTGAGGAAAATATATTCAGACTATAGATCAGGTAATAAAGAATAACATCATAAATTTACAAGTGATTGTAGTCATTTTATAAAATATTAGCATGTGCAATTTTATGTTACAGATTTTTACAACTCAGCCTTGTACACGTGAGGACTTAAATGAATTCCAAGAAGAATGGTCAGATATTTTTCTATATGAAGTCAATATAGCACTGGATTAAATATGTCAGCTCCATTTATGTATGTGGTTTTAGTACTCTTTCATATTTACGTTTGTATCTAACATTTAATATCATCTCAGACTTACAATCTATCATTTTGTAAATTATGATGTGATTATGTGTAACTCAACTGAATATATGAATCATTTTTTTCATGAATGTGTAGTTTGGAATGGTGACGGTCGAGCATCAATTCTCCCCTCTCCCAGAATATATGAATCTTCTTGTTCTTCTGTTCTGTTTCTGTTTCTGTAGAAATTTTTAAAAAAAATTGTAACTTCTAGCGTCGGTTTTCTTAAATAACCGACCCTAGAGGTCTGGTTATCAAGCTCAATCTGAAAACCACTCGGTCGACAATTTTCTCGACCGAAGGTCTCTCAGTCGAAAAAATTATCGACCGAATAAATCTCTGATGCTTCAGACAGTACTTTTTTGGTTGACAATTTTCTCGACCGAAATAATCTCGATCGAAATATTTCTCGACTGAGACAGTTTATAGGGTCAGATTTTTTGAAATAACCGACCTTACAGGCTCTTTTTTCTCATTTGAAATAATCTCGGTCAAAATATTTCTCGATCAAGACAGTTTACATGGTCGACTTTTTTAGAATAACCGACCTTACATGCTCTTTTTTCTCATTTGAAATAATCTCGGTTGAAATATTTCTCGACCGAGACAGTTTACAGGGTCGACTTTTTTGGAATAACTGACCTTACAAACTCTTCTTTCTCGCTTGGGTCGAATTTTTTACAACCTCTTGGGTCGGTGTTTACTTTGTAAGGTCAGTTTTCTTTGGTCAAGAAAATTGATGCTATAGAGTAAATTCTATAGCGACAGCCACTTAGGGGTCAGTTATAAAGTGATGCTACAGGCTTACAAAAACCGACGCTACAGACCATTCATGTACTAGTAAATTTCTGCTCCAATTTTGACTTTACCAGCAAGTCATATGTCATATACTCTGATGCATCTAAAGTTGGGCTAGGATGTGTACTCATGCAAGATCACCATGTCATAGCTTATGCATCTAGACAATTAAATCCTCATTAGATGAAATATCCTACACATGACTTGGAACTAGATGCCATCATACATGCTCTAAAATTATGGCGTCACTACCTTTATGGAATACCAGTTGAGATATTTATAGATCATAAGAGTCTAAAATATCTCATGACTCAAAAAGATTTGAATCTGAGGCAAAGAAGGTGGATGGAATACCTAAAATACTACAACTTCAATATTTCTTATCACCCAGGAAAAGAAAATATGGTAGCAGATGCTCTGAGTAGAAAGAAAGTATTATCAGTAGCAGCTGTAATGATCCAAGAATGGAGGATGACAAAGGAAATGACAACATGGGGACCAACCATAGAAAAGGAAACTATTCGAATAAATACTTTCTCAATAAAATCACAACTAAAAGATGAAATCTTACAAGCACAGAAGAGTAATTGTGAGTACGAAAACATGAGCAAGGAGACAGAAAAGACTAAGTCCAGGTTAAATCTTGACAAAGAAGGGGGGGTATGGTTTGACAATAGAATTTGGGTACCAAATTATCCAGAGTTGAAGAAGAAGATTCTTGATGAAGCACATTTATCAAGATATTCTATTCATCCAGGAACAACTAAAATGTATAAGAGTATACAAAATAATTTCTGGTGGCCTTACATGAAGAAAGAAATAGTTGAATATGTAATTAGATGTTTGAATTGACAACAAATAAAAGCTGAACATCAGAGGCTTGGGGGTCTTTTGAAACTTTTTGAAATAACTGAATGGAAGTGGGAGCACATAACTATGGTCTTTGTCATTGGTCTACCCAAAACTGAGAAAGGAAGTGATACTGTATGCATGATTGTAGATAGATTGACAAAATCAACCCATTTCTTGCATATGAAGATAACTAGTTCAATGGATAGTCTAGCTGAACTATACATGAATGAAATTGTCAGATTACATGGTATACCTATCTCTATAACCTCTAATAGAGATTCTCATTTTACATCCAAATTTTAGAGGCAACTCCATGATGCTTTGGGAACAAAATTCAACTTTAGTACAACTTTTCATCCTCAAACTGATGGACTATCTGAAAGAGTAATATAAATTTTATAAGACATGTTGAGAGCCTGCATTTTAGATTGGAAGGGAAGTTGGGAAGAACATATTCCTTTGATAGAATTATCTTACAACAATAGCTACCAAGCTAGCATCCAAATGGCTCCTTATGAAGCATTACATGGAAGATCATGTAGGTCACCAATCTATTGGGATGATGTGGGAGAAGCTAAGGTCTTAGGACCTAATCTGGTACATCAATGTGCTGAAAAAGTAAGATTAATACGCAAAAGACTACAAATAGCCCAGAATAGACAGAAACAATATGCTGACATAAAAAGAAGAGTAGTCAAATTTAAGACTGGTGATTTGGTATATGTTAAGATATCACCTAAAAAAGGAGTGTCCAGATGGGGAAAGAAAGGAAAGCTTAGTCCAAGATATGTTGGACCATTTGAAATCATTAGAGAAATTGGAAGTCAGGCATACCGACTAAATCTTCCTTTTCTTTATCAGAATCTTCATAATGTGTTTCATGTATCCCTTCTTAAGAGATACATACATAATGAATCTCATGTCATCCATATTGAACCACTGGAAATACACAAAGATTTGACTTATGAAGAAATCCCAGTTCGTATTTTAGACCATAAGGAACAACAACTCAGAAATCAAAGCATATCTATTGTCAAAGTTCTATGGAAATATCACAGACTGGAAGAAGCAACATGGGAGCTTGAATCTGAAATATGAAAGAAGTATCCATATCTTTTTTGTAAGATTTAGAATTTTCGAGGACAATAATTTCTTTTAGGGGTAGTATATGTAATATTCTGAATTTTGAGCAAATAAAACATCTTCTCTAGGGTAACTTGTAAAAACAAGCTTTTTGAGAATTTGTTAGTAAATTCAACTCTAATATTTAAATAATCCATTTTGATTAATTTAAAAGCTTTTATATATTCAAAATATAATTGTGGTACTTTTGCCAAATTTTGAAAAAAAATATTGGTGGGTAAACACACAAGTAGGTAGTTGGGTGGCAAGCAAGTTGCTTATAGAGGCAAGCATGTAGCTGGGTAGCAAGTAGGTAGCTTGAGAAAACACACTACTTGGTTAAGAAATAAGCTTAGTGTCATGCTCCTCTTTCAAACACCTAGCACATTCTAATGTTTGACGCATATCCTACCATGTGTCAACTAATCTTTGATAGATATCTTCAAATGACACATATGCAACCATTGTTTCATATAACCACAAATTCTCTCTCTTTTGAAGATAAATACAAACCCATTTGTCACTAAACCTACACATCATGTCTCTTTTAATGACACACATATACCCAAGTGTCATCCATATACATTTTGCAATTAGGACCATGCTACCCTCCTACATCCCTATAAATAGAAGCCAACTCCACTCAACTTAATTATTATTCCAAAGATCAAGTTCTTCTGTAACATCCCAGGATTTGAGGCCTCGAATAACATGATCTTAAAAGGAATGATTGGACTACCCATATCACCAAGGTACACCTCCTTTTCCGAGAGCCCATCACTAAAGAACTCCATAGTTAAGTGTGCTCGGCTTGGAGTAGTACTAGGATGGGTGACCAGTCGGGAAGTTGACCCTGACTTGCGCGTGAGTGTGGACAAAGTGTACAGTTAAGGCTAGTGGTGGTTTGTGGGGCCAATCGTCATTCCTAAAACCCTACTAGAGCCTTGGGTAGTGAGCCCGGGTGTTACAAATGGTATTAGAGCCATAACCCCTCCAGTAGGTGGGGCCCACATAGGCATGTCTTGAGCCATGCGGTCCAGTCATGTAGGAAAGAGTTGTCCATGGTTGACGTAGCCACCCTTGTGCTGGTATTCCGTGATCAGGAGTTGGGTGTCCATGGGCCATTATGGGTCTGCACTAAAATGGGGAAGAGATTATGAGGCCTTATAGTTGAGCCTTGACGAGGACGTCAAGAGTCTAAGTGGGGGAGATTGTAACATTCCAGGATTTGAGGCCTCGGATAACATGATCTTAAAAGGAATGATTGGACTACCCATATCACCAAGCTACGCCTCTTTTTCCGGGAGCCCGTCACTAAAGAACTCCATAGTTAAGCGTGCTCGGCTTGGAGTAGTACTAGGATGGGTGACCAGTCGGGAAGTTGACCCTGACTTGCGCGTGAGTGAGGACTAAGCACACAGTTAAGACTATTGGTGGTCTTTGGGGCCAGTCGTCATTCCTAAAACCCTACTAGAGCCTTTAGTAGTGGGCCCGGGTGTTACATCTTCCATGAAAGAAAACGTCCCCCTTGCTTGTTTCTATTCTTCAAAGACAAGTAACCCTCTTGTTCTCTTTAGAAACCATAAACCTTTCCCTCTTGTACAACTATAAAGAAGTTCTGCTTGGAGAAGATGTTGAACATGAGAGTTACTTTGGCAACATAGTATATCACCTCCTGAGGTTTGATCCCTAAATGTGATTCCTAAATATCATTTTGAAATGCTAATTCTCTCTCTCGTTGATCTTAGGCTATCTCTCTTTTGATAAGAATTCATTATAAGCTGAAATTCTGTCAAAATACTCTTGGAAATTGACCTTCTCTCTCTATCTTTAATCTATTTCAACATCACGCTTCAGGGGAAGGTATGGTCCTCACTCCTTGTAATAGTTTCTTGTATAATCATTAAGGAAAAGTATGATTTTGTATGGTCTTCACTTTGTGACTTAATCTCTTATATGATTTCATATAGTCTTCACTTCTTGACTTAACTCTTGTATCACCACTCATGAAAAGTATGATTTATTATGGTTTAGTATAGTTAAGTATAATCACCTTATCATAATCCCTGGTATAAACATTAATAAAAAGTATGATTTAACATGGTTTAATATTGTTTAGTATGGTTCTGATCATGACCAATGATATCAACGTAAATGAAAAGCATAATATGCATGGTTTGGCAGATGCTTTGTAAAGAATAGATAAATGATATACTATATATGATTATTGAATTTATAAGCTAGAATAGACTTCCTTTCATTACCCTAAAATCATACAAATATTAGTTCCTATCCTCCTTCAAAATTGAGTTAATATTTAGATGATAATTAAGCATGACTTTGTGGATAATAGTTCTATTCTCTTTTATTTTCCTTTCCATTAATTCTCCCTATTATTTGAGTCATGTAATATTGTTGGAAAGTGGAATTCCAGCAGACATTTCTATGGTGACTAGAAGCATGTATCACTAATGCATGTAGTCAGTAAAGAGGAAATGTTGTTTAATTGGTTCTGTGTTCGCACGGGGGGACTCCCTAACCTCTTGCACACTTCTGGCCATAGATTTGTCTGATTCAATTCCACAATCCCACAAGTTTACATTTTAGGTGTTATAGTCAACTAATGATTCATTTATCTGTGGCTACCTTTTAACCTTTTTGAAATTTGACTAGAAATCATATTGAATTATACATCTTTGATAATATCCTTTTGATTCAAAATCTCATATTGGGAGATGTGTTGGTAACAGATTCGACATGTCTGGGCCGGGGATTGATACATTTGGGATCCAGATCTAAGTCCTTTGGAGTCAGGGATGGATGAGTTTAATGCTCTATCATACTCGGGCCCACACTTGGGTTGGTCATGTAGAGTCAGGCATGATCATGTTAGTAATGGGGAATAATCTCCTACAAAGATTAAGCATGCTAACTAATGATACTTTAAGTGGTATTTTGTGCAAGGAACACCCTCTTCCGGTCTAGGAAAGGTGACTGCATGTGGTAATCTGATTCATTGTGTATAGCATGCAGTATGTACGAGTGGTTGGGGGTGAGCCAGGGTACTTACCGGTGGTTTGGTAACCCCAATGGCCTAAAGTCTTGGCTAAGTAAGTTTTTGTGGTTGCAGACCAGTTGCCCAAGGTGAATTGACACCTTCTCTAAGAGTTGTAGTTAAGCTCATTTATGGAATAAGGTCTCCCACTTATTATGAAAGAAATACACAAATACCACTATCTATGGATTATGTTTTATTATATTGTTCGATATCAAGTCTATTTTCTTGTGATATAATTGTCATACGAATAAATGATTAAGAATGTAGCTTAGTGAGATATTAAAAGTGTCATGCTGCAATATTTTTATTTAGCCATACTTGGATAATTGTCTAACACTCTTTCTCCCATTTGGGCTATGGAAAATCATTCTTGCCATAGGTTAATTTTGTGGATGCAGGTGTATGTATGTATCTTGTAGTAGACTAACTTGAAAGATCCTGGAAGTAATATCAAAATTATATTTAGTTTTTGTATTTTGTAATTTTGCTAGACCTATGGGTCATGTAAACATATGTACAAATTTTCTTTCAAGAAATGCTTGTGTAAATGACTATGTTATCAATATAGTTGTTTTTGAGTTGCGTCTTTAATTGGTCTTGATACTCAAATTCTATAACCCTCAAAAACCAAGTTGATATGCAATGTCATTGGTTTCTGGTATGTTACAGCCACCGTCCAAAATAGTCGTTGGTTAAGAGGCTAACTAGCCCACAAAAGTAGGGATGAGTAGAATTCGATTAATAACCGATCAAACCGAATGGTTAATTCCGAATAGTTAATTTGTTTAGATAATTTGATTAATTTGGTTAATTAGTTGAATGGTTAATTTTTTTAGTAAAAATTATTTTGTGCTTGATTAACCGAATTAAGTGAATCGTTATGGCTTTATTAGAAAAAAATCTTGCTCATATATATATATATATATATATATATATATATATATATATATATATATATATATATATATATAACTTTACTTTTATTTCAAAAAAACGCCTCGTTTATAAACTAATCAAGCTTTTATGAACTATATATCACTATGTTTATATGTATTATTACTAATAATATAACAATTATTCAAAATTTTATAATTATTTTTATACTATATTTTTACAAGAGTGTTGTTTGGTTAACCAAATTAACCAACGGAATTAACCATTAATCATATTCAAAATAACCGACACTAATTTGGTTAGGTTAACGGTTAAAATTTCAAACCATAAATTAACCATTCAACCGAACCAAATTAACTGTAACCGACCGAATTAACCGAATACTCACCCTTACACAAAAGGCCGAAACACTACATGAGAAGCGGAACCGCCAACTTCACTTTTTGCAGAAAATGGCCGCAACACAGTTTGATTGGCTGACGATCAGACCAGCAAGATGGAATATAAACTTTTCAACCTTTAGGCGTAGTAATGAAAAGCTATCGCAGGTGCCAAATACATTCATGCAGAGGAGTTAATTTTCTTTGTCGTCAGTCGGGATATTTGACACCATCAGTTAACTCACGTTTTGGAATTTTAAGACTAGTAAGGTCTAATCAGCATAAGGTCTAAATCGCACTTTACCTGCTACCGTAATGCTATGCTTCTTCTTGTCATAAAGATATATACTAAACCAATATATAGCACACGTATCCGGGAAACATACAAACAACCCATTCAATCATCCAAGTCCTGTCGTGACCCGCCGCATTACGGACATTCCTTCTAAATCAAGCTAATATCTCACGTCATCACCCCACTCATATACATTACATCTAATAGTAACACCCTCCTTGTTGATCCACCCATTGACAACCTTCCACGCTCAACTTCACAAACCAAACCAAATCAATCACACATGACAACAGTAGTCTCCATTCTACCGGTCACTATTTTCTTCCTTTACAGTTGTTGCTACCATACAGGCGGAAAAGGTTGAATGACGAGATACAGGACAGCGCCACCATGCCCAAACAGGCGACTATTGCCATGGCCAAGGCTACCCCTATCTGGGTGCAGAACATCTCATACATGTCACACACTTTGATCCACTGCAACTGCGACTGCCCAGCCTCCGCAAAGACCGATGACTGCATCGCAGCTGCGGCCGCCGACACCATCATGTATGCAGTGGCCTGTTTTTCCATGTAGTCCAGATGAGAAAGAAAGAAAACAAACAAACAAACAAACAAACAGAGAATGAACGAATGAATAAAAGGAAAAAAAAATGGAGTTGCTTGATTAATAGGCATCGAATGTTTGATAGGGTATGAATAATATCTAGCAAACAATTCTTATTAGAGTTGTTAGGTATAGTCAACATAGAGATTACTTTCTATAGAAAACAATGGCGTTTTCCCAAAAGAAAGGTTCCCAGTGTAAAGTCTGGGAAGATGCTTTTGCCTCCAAGCAGAGCATTAAACCGGCCACTTGGCAGTGATGTTTCCCTGTGCTGGTCAAACAGAGTGCAAGTAGGAAAGTAAACAACTGATTTTGGTGAATGATAGGAACCAAAGCACAACCATACTTTCTAGACTTATAGCCATGGGAAACGTTCATAGATATTACACGGTAAGGAAATCTGTACTTTGATTTACTAAGCAGAAACACCTAATTTACTAAGCTGAAACCAGCGTTTGTTGCAGAACAGACCAAAAACAAAGGTTCTTTCTTCACAAGACAGTGAAATATTCCAACATTTATAAAAACAAATTGAAAAGAAGTCCACAGGAGAAGAAGATGCTCTCCCTCCAAGGGGAGCATTAAACCGAGCCACTTGACAATTGTATGGGATGAGTGCAGATAATTAAATAAGCCTGACAAGCTGCTGCTCCTCGTTCTCAGTTCCCACTTTCCATGCATTGGTCTCATCATAATTATATCCAGGAGCAAAGGAATGTGGTCCACCACGTTGGGGACACCCCGACACCATCCAGTCCTCCACTTCCCATTTTCTAATCAACTGCAGATATTTCTTAATCTTAATTTTAAAGGGAAAGATTAAATTACATATAATAAAGAGCTCCAATGAACGGAGAAGTACCGAGAAACCGGTGACATCCGAGCAGGAACGGTTAGATATATGGTTAACAGCCATGTACATAGCATGAGTTAAGCCTAATGTAGTGCAGCAAGTACATGTGAGAAAAGTAGTTTTGTCTCTAGTGCAAACGGTAAAGAAATTTTATCCCATATTGCTTACTCGTAGAACTTTTATGGTCCTTATATGTAGGATCACATGGGACACTAGTGTCCAAGGGGTCCTAGGAGGGAGGTATGCTCACCTTTTTGGTGGGTGGGTTATCACATCACAACGCACGCATGCGTGCACGCGCCACGCCTCGCTGGGCACGGGCTCGGGCTTGTCGATTGTAAAGAATGTCTTCCGTTTTCCGTCTTCTTTTAGCACTAGGATACACCTAATTAATTAATTGTTTGTCAAATTAATTGTTTCTTTCCTATTCAGATTTATTAATCCTAACTGGAAAATGTCTCTTTTGTGGAATTTTCCACATTATGTACAAAGAGCGACCGAGTGTTTGCGTGTTACTGAGAATAGAGATTATGGATGTGCGTGGCTATAAATACTCCTCCGGTCATTAGGGTTAAACACACAACAAACGAACTTCAGCCGCTGTTTTCACATGTGTTTTGAGAGCCATAATCCAGAGAGTGAGAACCTTCGTTCCAGAGCCGTTTCGTGGAGTTCTTCTCCTGTGTGAAGCGTGACTTCCTTCTTCCCGTCACTGAGACGCGACTGTCAGGCGGAGGTTCCTGCGGTTGCTGTGTTGTACTGGTGGTGGTGCAATGAGATTACGTCAAGCGCGAGCGAGACGTGTCTGTTTCAGGTTCGTGCCGGATCGAGTCTGGGAGAACAATGCCTATCCGCGAGGATTTTCGAGCACTGATTTCTTTAAGTATCACGTTTTCTCAATGAACGATCCGGTTTGCAAATTCTGACTCCTTTTATTTCTGTTCTCCTGCTCTGTTTGATCTTCGTTTCTTATTGGATCTACCTGAACTTGTTAATTAATTTACACCTGTTGTTGTTGCATGTAACGACATTAATAATATTAACAACAGGAACACATGTCATATCAAGATCAGTCCGGCAGATGGGATTTCATTAAATCGTCTCATCATTCATCATAGTTAATAGTTAGTACTCATTGATCAATGATCAAAGAAACTATGTTCATAGAGAGTCAAACTTGAATTAGGTGTACTCGTTTAGTCGTTTTGAAGCGTCAGATTCGAAGTGTCAGATTGAGTGAGGAAAGCTAAAGAGCACTTATGGCGATGCCAGATGAATGTTAAATGCATGTGGTACTCGGGATCAGATGCGAAGCTCACAACAATTCCGTTACTAGATCCAATGCCAGCTGTGTGGCACGGGAGTTTTCTTGACTTATTCCAGGAATTGGACCTTTGGAAAACTTTCTTACGAGTTTCAACTAAAACTCAACTCAGAGATGCGTGTTGAATGAACGGGAAACTGGACCACCAATTAACTAACCCCGGTTATTTTCTCTTCTCTTCAGCACACAGTGTTCTTCACAGCTAGGCTAATTTCTTGAACAAATAATGCAAAGCAAAGAGAGGAAAGAAGTCCAGAACTGTTTGGTCATAATACCTATATATATAGCATTTTATATTACATGTTATTTGGTTGATATTTTTGTATTGGGAACAAGTGTAGAGACTTGCAGATATTCCATAGTCTTTTAACTTGAATGCATATAATGGTTTTAAATGAACCTTTGAGTACGACATACATTATATTTTTCTTTTCATTTTACATGAAAGGATCATCTTACTGTAGGAATACTATTGTTGGCGAGAAGTTATAATTATACACCAACAAAGATATTTATGAAATATCCTTATCCTTCTTTTCCCAACATAATTGGGACTGAGGCTTAGATGATGATAGATGATGATGATGATGATCCTTATCCTTCTTTTTTTTGCTTGACTGAAGATAAAAGTAAGACAATAATGAAACCCAAAGTGTATATTGCAGTCTCAATCAAGGGTCATTTCTTTTTGTTCAAATTACAAAATAGATGGAATTTGGTAATTTAGGGAGCTGATGTTGTTGGCAACCCGACTAAAAAGTGTCCCAACATTTCAAATTCCGCCTCTCTCAAGTACTCATGGTACCCACAAAGTCATAAAATGTTGATTAAGAAATTTTGTATTCTATCAAAAGGAATTAGAGTTTTCCTTGTTTCAACCTCCCCATCTAACCCCTCCTTCCATTTCTCCAATCAGCCTCTTTGCCTCAGCGTGCAGCAGGCTTTGGAAAGTGACAGGTACACATGAATTCATAATTTTTCACGACAACTTAGTAATCTTTCACTTAGTAACTAGCAGACATAATTGGAGAAAACGATCTATATGGAGCGCCAAGCTGTAAGGAGCAGTTAAAAAAGCTTCCACCATATGTACAATATTAGATGAGAAATTCACTAGAGAAATTGAGGAAGAATAACAATGTGTCTACGTTTTAAACTAGACATGCTAATAGTCAACTTGGAAGGAGATTGAGGCCTGCTACAAGTGGTTGGGAACATGATCTCAAAATAGAGCTACCATAATTGTCCTGGGCTTGGGCATATCAAAGGCACCCTCCATGACTGTGGTCCATGAGCCTATATAGAGACAACAGCCGAAAATAGTCCCAGTAAACAAACAGACATTTTTTAGACTGGCAACTTCGAAATTGCAACATCCAAGTAGGATATGCCTAGGAGTCAATCTATTGGCTGGATATTGATGAAACAATTCAACCAACACAGGTAAAACAAGTGCTGGTCCAATACCAAAGAGGGAACTGTCAACAATAACCTGGGCACAACTAAGGAAACGTAGTGTGTCAAAAGTATTCATGTTTATCCACTGAGCGGGAAAAAAAAAATGTTTGTCAAAGCAGTGACAATCACCTATTGAGCAACAATGGCCACAGAAACATCTCAAGATAAGATTCAATTACGCTAACAACACCGTAGAAAGCAAACTTTATATTCTGTTATAAGACTGACGACATAAACACGACAAGATCAACCATCTAAACCAGCCTGACTGCTGTAGGCTCCTTATCTACAGCTCGGGGCTTAAATATTGTCACTCAGCATCTAAATAGAAGCTTATATATAGTCTCTACAAAGGTAGTTCAAATATATTCATCTACTTTTGAAACTAACTAGATATCGTCTCAGAATAAAAACTCATGATTTTCATCAATATATTGTCATAATAATATATCAACTGCACATTTTAGACACATACGAGCCATGAAATGCCTCCAATTCACTGTCAACTCTTTCATAAGATCAAAGCTGAATGATATAGTTAAATATATTGTTTATCATCAAGCAACCAACAATATATGTATATCATAGCAGCACCTTTAAGGGAAACCAAATTAGTTGCAAGTTGGAAAATTTTAATAGAAATGAAGTTAACCCCAAGTTCTGGAAAGTCAAGTTACCGATCATTCAGATGGTAGCCAAGAACATAGCTTGCGAAACTGGAAAAACCTAAACTGTAAGTTGAGATGTCAACAGAATAATAGTTAATAAGTGACAGACCATTTTATTTGAATCATGAAAATGATTCAGCTGCTGTTCTATATCTAAAATACCAGCCTTTGCAGCTGAACAACAAACAACCCCAAAACAGCTAGTAATAGACGTGTCTTTGTCTTTGTTTCTGTATTTTGGAACTGTAAAGATTGATCTTTGTTTTGGACCAAAACAAAGGCATCAATTTGTATAGTGGTGGAACTACAAAGAGTATTAGGACCGTTGAACTTTTAATTAGTTGCAACTTATTTACACGAAGAATGTGTATTGTACCTATAATTTATGATGACGAGTAATTAACAAAGGATGAAGAAATCTCTGAAAGTAGATGGAAGTGTGCATGTTTACCTGATCGCAAGTGAATATAGTCCAAGCTAATGGCTTATCGAAAAGCGCTCTTCTCTTATCCAAGCTGGCTATGCAGCGGATACCTTGAATCGCCGAATATCCAGCATCGATCGCGTTGGCAATCAGCAGGAAACTGGAAGATTTCAAACACGAAGACAGACAAGGTGGTGGTGAAACACTATTCAGAAAGTTAGGCAGTAAATAAAACTGCATGCATTTTAAAGATAGGCGTAATAATGGTAAAATAGAAAAACTAAACAAAGACCATTTGAACCTGATGATCGATGAGACTAACAATACAGCTAGCTAAAAGATCTAAACTTGTAGGCTGCTCACATTTATACTGACAAGATTGTTTCCAGACTTACACAAGAGATTTCACATCGGTAAATCTAGCTTTCTTTTCGAACGAGAAAAAAGTCTTGACCTGGCGATCTGTCCCAACAAGAACCGCAGCAGCTACTCCAAGTGCACATGTCAAACACCTCAACACCAGCTCCGCCACTTTCATCCTCCCGTCCCCAACCTTGATGCCGCCACCGCCGTTGAGCACGGGCATGTCGACGAAGCCAGCCCGTTTAACTTCCGTGATCATGATTAACAGAGAGTATCCAAGCAACAAAGAGCTTATAGGTACCCCGATCCGGCGTGCAGAAAAGAAGCGTCGGGGAACACCCACCAAGTCACCAACCCCGCGCACTAATGGGCAAAGCAAAGGCAGCACAGACACCTGGCAAAAGGTTTGACTTTAAGTTCCGCTTTTGCATCGCAGAAATTATAGGTTTTTGCTTACCATTAAAACTCCTTTGACCCCATAGTTTAGGTATATTGTAACCTGTCACATTAATGTTCAAAATTGTCACTGCGAAACCCATCTGTTTTAGATGGATGAATTTGTCAGTTTGGCCGTCGAATCATATTGCCTCACTTTCCCAATCATATTGCCATTTGTGTTAAAGGATCATGTGTCGGAGATTAAGCCCCCTTATCCAAATGGCAGATCAATTACCATATCCTCTTCACTAGCTTGATCCTGGCACCAACAGATTTGCAATCCCTCCACCGGAGGGTATGTGGGGCTGACGATTGACGATCTCCAACCGCGATAGAGACAAATTGGCTCCATATGTGAGATCTACAATTACCGTAAGTGTGATTATACAAACACTAATGTACCGGATCTTATCTAAACTTCATACTTAAGCGTGCTAGAACAAGAGCATTACTAGGCTAGGTGACTTCTAGAGAAGTCCCTATGTTGCACCTCTTTAGGCTTTTTTTTATAAAATAAGTGGCTCATATGTGTCTCAATGATGACACAAGACCTCTAACTGTTAAGAGTTGAACGTGAGAATACGACGATTTCGCAGCGGAAGAACAAGAAACGAGAAACAATCACACAACCAAAACACAGGATTTACGTGGTTCGGTCGAGATGACCTACGTCAACGGGAGGAGAGAGTTTTTCACTATTTCAAGAAGATTACAAAGGAGAGATACTCTCAAAGAAAGTGAACCTGAAAAGGTTACACTCAAAGAAGAGAGAGAACTCTCTTCAGTACAACATTGTACGTTGGCACTTCTCAGTACAAGAAAATCTCATACCCCTAAGGTCCTATTTATAGGCTCCATGCCATAAGGCTTGAATAAACAATCCTAATAGGAGTCTAGTACACAATAGGAGTCCAAATTGCATGAAGATAGAGCCATCTACAACTCCAAATAGGAATACTAATCTAAATCTAAGTAGGAACATGGGTTGGACTCAAATCAAAGACAAGACCCAAAATAGGACTGCCACACCATGTAGGATTAGGATTAGGACTGGAGTCTTCGAGGCATAAAAAATCTCCACCTTGACTCGAAGTCAACATCTTACAAGAAAAATAGCAATCTTCTTCTCCTCCATCCCCTAAGGGCATCACTGCATGTTGTGTAGACTAACCAAGTCCAAACAATGTCTGAACTTGGAAACTAACAACGGCTTTGTCATCATGTCTGCAGGATTTTCTTTGCTTACAATCTTCTTCACCACAGTCTTCCCCTGTGCTATCACCTCTCTGATGAAGTGATACTTGACGTCGATGTGCTTTGTCCTTTCATGAAACATCTGATCTTTTGTAAGATGAATTGCACTTTGACTGTCACAGTAGATGGCCGTCGTCTTGTCAAGAATATAAAACTCAGCACACAATCCTCTTAGCCAGGTGGCTTCTTTGATGGCTCCCAAGTCGTTCATCTCAAATTCGCCACTAAGTAACTATTTCAGACTGTGGAGAGACTTCTTCAGTAAGCACACATGATCCTTCTTTTCAGCAGAAATATAACCTTGAGGTTGCTGCATGTAGATATGTTCCTCTAAGTCACCATGGAGGAATGCAGTCTTCACATCAAGTTGCTCAAGCTCTAAATCATATCTAGCAACTAATGCCAATAGAAATCTGATGGAAGTGTGTTTGACAACAGGAGAAAACACATCATTATAATCTATACCTTCCACCTGACTATAGCCTTTTGCAACTAGCCGTGCTTTGTACCTTTCAGTAGAATCTCCAGGACCAGCTTCCTTCCTTTTGAATACCCATTTGCATCCAACAATCTTCTTTCCAGCAGGAAGATCAACAAGTACCCATGTCTTGTTCTTTTGAAGAGACTCCATCTCTTCATTCATAGCAGTAATCCACATGGCTGAATTGGGATCAGCCATGGCTTCTTTGTAGGTAGTCGGTTCCCCAGAATCATTTGTTTCTTCAGCTGTAGCAAGGGCATATGCAACAACATAATCTGAATGCCTTGCAGGTGGTCTGATCTGTCTTCTTGGTCTCCCAGTAGCAATGATATATGTTTGTTCTTCATGAGTGTCATCTTCAACATCATCTGTATTTTCCTGTGTAACAACAGGAGGTGTCGGGCTGTGTGCACTAACTTCAAGCTCCACCTGTTCCGTGGAACTCTGAGAACCTGTAGCTGGAGAATGGACGCCATCTTGTTTTGCATAAAACATGGCAGACTCGTCAAAAGTAACATTTCTTTCAATCAAGAATTTTGATGAGTTTGGCTCAGTGCACTAGAATCTATATCCCTTCACACCATCAGCATAACCCAGAAAAATACACTTCTTCGCTCTAGGCTCGAGCTTTCCTTCATTTGAATAGACATATGCAGGACAACCAAAAATACATAGATTAGAATATTTTGCAGGATGACCAGACCATACCTCTTCAAGAGTTTTGAAACCAAGTGGAGTAGATGGTGAACGGTTGATAAGATAGGATGCAGTAGAGATGGCTTCAGCCCAAAAATCTTTGCTAAGTCCTACACTGATCAGCATGCAACGTGCACGCTCTAGAAGAGTTCTGTTCATGCGTTCTGCAACACCGTTCTGCTGGAGTGTATGTCTAACTGTGCGATGTCTTGCAATACCTTCAGATTGGCAGAACTCATTGAATTCAGAAGAACAAAACTCCATGCCATTATCTGTCCTCAATGTCTTGATGCTCCTTCCTGTTTGTTTTTCAATAAGCGTCTTCCACTTCTTAAACTGATCAAAAGCCTCAGATTTATGCTTCAAAAAATACACCCAGACTTTCCTTGAGAAATCATCTATGAAAGTAAGCATGTATCTAGCACCTCCCTTGGACGGTACTTGAGAAGGACCCCAGATGTCTGAATGAATATAATCAACAGTACCTTTTGTAGTATGATTTGCAGTAGAAAAACTGACCTTTTTCTGCTTTCCCATAACACAGTGCTCACAGAAATCTAACTTTTCAGTATTGATATCACCTAGAAGTCCTCTCCTGCATAATAATTCCAGGCCTTTCTGGCTCATGTGTCCCAATCGTATATGCCACAATTTAGTGGCATCCAATTTTAGAGTGGGTGAGGAAGAAACAGCAGTAGCTTCGTCAGTCACAGTTTCACCAATTAATTTATAAAGGTTTCCAGGAATACATACTCCCTTTATCAGAACATCATCTCCTTTGGTAATATACATGATTCCATCTTCAGTCTTGTATGGAAAACCGTTGGCTTCAAGTAAGCCAATAGAGATGAGATTTTTCTTCAGACCTTGAACATGACGAACATTGGAGACAGTTCGGATAACACCATCGAACATCTTTATGCGGATTGACCCAATGCTAATTGTCTTGCAGGTAGAATCATTCGCCATGTTTACAGCACCTCCATCAAAGTGCTCATAAGAAGAAAACCAATCTCTGTGTGGGCACATGTGGTGTGAACAGCCTGAGTCCAGAATCCAAGAAGTTTGAAAATTGACGGATGAGGAAGATGAAGCCATAAGAACATATTCTGGATCTTCACGTGCTACATTAGCATCTGCAGGTTGTTCTTGTTTTTCGTTCTCCCTCTTCTTCTTGTTCTGTAACTTGTAGCATTCATCGACAATGTGTCCAGACTTTTTGCAGTATTTACAGACCTTCTTTGATTTAGACTTAGATCTGTGTGTTTCCTTCTTGTTGTTTCCCTTTTCTTTTGTACGACCCCTCACCATAAGAGCCTCTGACTGACTCCTGCTAGAAGAAGCAATTAGGTCTTTATCAACCATGGTCTTTGATATCAATGAAGATATAACATCCTCCACCGTGATTGAAGACTTTCCGTACATAATAGTTTCCCGAAATTTCTTATATGAAGGGGGTAAAGAGCACAGAAGAATAAGGGATTTATCTTCATCTTCGAGTTTAATATCTATATTTTCCAGATCCATAATAATAGATGTAAACTCTTCAATGTGATCACAGACAAATGTGCCTTCCACCATGCGTAGCAAGTAGAGACGCTGCTTGTGATATAATTTTGTTTGGAGAGACTTCGTCATGTAGAGATCTTTGAGTTTCTTCCAAATACCGGCAGTAGTAGTTTCTTTGGCAACTTCGGCCAAAACCTTGAAGTCCAAGGATAACTGGATGGCGGTGAGAGCCTTCTGGTCCATCACTTTCTTTTCTTGCGGCGTCATAGTGGCTGGCATCTTCTCGATCCCTTCCAGAGCGTCGGAGACTCCCTGTTGAACGAGCAAACCACGCATCGTGATCTGCCATAGTCCGAAATTGATTTTGCGATCAAACTTCTCGATCTTGTACAGACTCGTCATCGTTCGGATCTTGAACACGCGGCTCTGATACCAATTTGTTAAGAGTTGAACGTGAGAATACGACGATTTCGCAGCGGAAGAACAAGAAATGAGAAACAATCACACAACCAAAAGACAGGATTTACGTAGTTCGGTCGAGATGACCTACGTCCACGGGAGGAGAGAGTTTTTCACTATTTCAAGAAGATTACAAAGGAGAGATACTCTCAAAGAAAGTGAACCTGAAAAGGTTACACTCAAAGAAGAGAGAGAACTCTCTTCAGTACAACACTGTACGTTGGCACTTCTCAGTACAAGAAAATCTCATTCCCCTAAGGTCCTATTTATAGGCTCCATGCCATAAGGCTTCAACTAGGAATAAACAATCCTAATAGGAGTCTAGTACACAATAGGAGTCCAAGTTGCATGAAGATAGAGCCATCTACAACTCCAAATAGGAATACTAATCTAAATCCAAGTAGAAACATGGGTTGGACTCAAACTAAAGACAAGACCCAAAATAGGACTGCCACACCATGTAGGATTAGGATTAGGACTAGGAGTCTTCGAGGCATAACACTAACATCCCCTCTCCAACTCATATTGATAGCATGGAGCTCCGGGTTCTTGTTTGGACTGTGGGCTTAGGATTCTTGTTTGGAAATTGATGTGCATCACCCAAATTTTACATGTTTTATATCTTATTTTTCAAAATCTATGAAACTCAGTGAATCAGCTTAATGTGCATAAAGCGTACGACAATATTCTATGAATTTGTAAAATTGTGCATGCAACACATATCAACATTTTTAGGTTTCCAAGACATGTATGCAATATATTTGATGGGTCCCAACATACAATGCACATCAAAATTGCATGCAAAAAATTAAAACAATATGTACAAATGAGTACTGCTTTTAAATAGTAAGTATTGTTATATTAAAAATGAGTATTCACTAGTGGAGGGCCTATAAGAATGAGTATTAAAATTATGCATATCAAATATAAGGTATCGTTATGTTTGTGAAAAATGTGAGTTACATTAGAAAATGGTACTGTAAAAACGAGTATTGTATTATAAGAGCACAGTAGAAAATATGTAGTTTTTCTAAAACAATAAGCATTGAAATTATGCATATCAAATATAGATATTATAATATTCAAAAAGAATATCGCATGTCTTTTGTAACGAGCGTTTTGCATGAATTTAGTTATAATACCAATAAAAGTAATGAAGTAAAAGAAGTAGTACTATGTACATGAAATAAAATGCGTATTACATCTTAAAACATGATGTAGTGCAACAATACACATATTTTCTCTCTCTTTCTCCATTTAATATATTTCCCCATCTTTTCCCACAATTGCCTATATCTTATGCATATTTCCATAACTACTCACTATGCACTCATATATCTCTTAAAAATTAATTATCTTGATACACACTCACCCACCAACCCAATCAAAATGATAGTGTGTTCAGGGTATCTATTTTGGGTGCAAGTGAGGTGTTGGAAATCACTATGCTTATTATTTCCATTATGACACAACATCCATTGCTATTAACTTCCTCTCAAATGACGAATGTTCAACATAACATATGTCATCAACCCATACTTTGAAATTTTCACCCTTCACATGTAATTGTGATTTCAGTGAGTTTTAGTAACCAAAATAATGAGTGGACGCTAATGGATAAGTCGTGTGAAAGGAGTTGCCACCAAGATTATAAGTAAAGGAGGAAAATTGAGAAGGTGCTTTGGAAAGTGGGTGGATAAGGCAAAAGTCTTCCAAAGTTAAGGGGAAGACTTATGGTCATGCATGGATTGGGTGTTAGGCAAGTATCACAAACTCCAACGAGATAAACAAGGTTTGTCTAGTAAAAATAGACTATATGTTCAAATTGATAGAAAATGACGTGTTTTCAAGTGATTAATCAAAAATCTCATATGGGGGCATGTTAGCCACCATGGTCATATCATCACACCATTGTGGGATCAAAAAGAAGTGGGAGAGAGATCTATTGTTGGTTGATTTAATGAACGAGCTTTAATACTTTATCGTCTTAACTCATTTCTCCCCACCAAGTATATGAGATCAATTGTCATCAAGGTTGTACCCGTAGGGAGCTAGGCTAGGTAGCTGCAAGAGCATTAATGTTCAACAATCTAGATTAGTTTACACAAGTTTAATTGATTTGATTAGCCTAATCAACAAAACAAAACAAAACTAATAAATACAAGTCTTTTGGATGATGATTAAGATTAGATTTAAGAATCTTGGTAATGAGATTTCACTTCTACATCACAACTAGTAAAATAACAAAAATCAAACATACTAGTTGAGCTTAAAAAGGAGGTTTGTGCCTCCTACACATCCCAATGATATGAGATAGTTCTAACTCCACATATCACTCCCATGTATATGCTTAGTTTCGAACTACAAACCTTGATTCCTTAACACATTCCTAGCCACTCTCGTGGTTAAGGAAGTGTTGCCAAGATTACATCTCCATACTCCTAGATGTTGACCTAGAGGTTATACATTGTCCATATTTTGATAATGACTTAACCATTCCACTCATATGTATCTAATATGTGTATTCAAGATTGATTTCAGGCGTTAGGTACATGAAAAGGATCAATTTACACAAGCCCTAGCTTGTAAAAGTTCAAGTCAAATGCAACACAAGTGTGCTAATAAGGAAATCACTTCAAATGACCTTAGAAGAATTTTGTAATCACTTGTATTGATGATATGACTTGTAGCTAAGATGAGAAAAATATGTGGGACACTTAGTACCAAGTTTTAATCACTTTTTAGCCAAATTAGAAAATTGATTACAGGCTGTTGATCAGTTGAGTTTCAATCTTGACCGATCCCATGGATTGATATTCTGATGATATGCATCGATCGAGTTGTGTATTCACATAACTCGACCGAACGACTTACTAACCAAATGCGATTTTGGCTAATCGGTTGAGTTTCCCAGGACAAAATCCACCTATAGTTTGAAAATTGGATTTGTATTTTAGTCGACCGATCGAGTTACCTTTATTGAAACTCGACCGAATGCACTGTATGGAAAATGCAGAAAAAGTGATTATAATCGTTGGTGACTTGTTTGGACGAAAATAGATATGTTTCCTTGAGAAAAAATAGCTATATTTTGGCCCTAAGTGTTCCCAAACTCAAGGAAGAACCCCCAGCTACAAATAGGACCCCTTGGATTTCATTCCAAGTTTGCTCATTCACTACATTCAAGGTCCTTACTATAGTTGAGTGTGCTACTACTCCTTGAGCCCCTTTCACTCTCTAGTTTACACATCATTTTGTGATTTGTGAGTGAATTAGGATTATTATAAGAGATCTCCACCTTTATTCATGTAAAGCTCTCAATATTCTACTACTTCCCTATCCCCTTCTCTCATGAAGAAAAGCTGAAACAAGCTCCATTGAGTGAAGAAGGAGATGTATCTGGTCCTCTTCAAGGGTTTTGAAGAGGTGGAGATCTTCTCCAAGTGAAGGAGAAGGCAAAGGCTGAAGATCCAAGAGGAGAAGCAAAGTCCTTCAAGGCGGAAGACTTGGGCTTGAGTGGGTAAGACCTAGGTGAAGGTTGAAGACTCAAGCTAAGTGGGTAAGTTCCTTGGAAAGGTGGAGATCTCCTTGTGTTTGGATGAGTAAGTCCTTTACTGGTCTATCATTGTAAATCTCTGTGGTGATATAATAGAGAAAAACACTTGCAAAGTCCTAGAGGCTTACCTCTCTAGGTAGTAGACTGACTCACTTCTATTTTGAAGTGTGGAACCACTCTACATCCCTTTATCAAGTATTCGTTATCAATCTCGCTCATCCTTATTGTGCTTGTTTAGATAGGACTTCAAATTTCCATTAAGCTATTGCTCCAATTTGATATAATTTGAAGGTCTAATCTTTTTTGTGAGAAATTGTGTAGCTCTATTCACCCCCATCTAGAGCCCTTAGATCCAACAAGTGGTATCAGAGCTAAGGATCCTCTCCAACAATCTCCCATGAGACGAGAAGATGAGCGATGACCTACTTAGTTCACTCAACCTAGAGGGAGGCTTTTCCATGCGTCCTCTAGTCTTTGATGACACAAACTTCCTCTATTGGAAGAGGCGGATGTAGTTCTACATTCAAGGAATGAACTTTGATATGTTGAAGGTGATGGTCACACCTTACAAGGAGCCAACCGGATTTGTTTCTACATGGAGTGAAGCTGCTCTCAAGGAGGCTCAACTCAATGCAAAGGCCTTTAGCATCCTCTACTTAGCCCTCACCCCCACAGAGTTCAACCAGATCTCATCATGGGACACCACCTATGAGATTCGGGGCAAGTTTTGCATTACATATGAAGACACAAAGCAAGTCAAGGAGGTAAAGATCTACATGTTGAACAACCTCCTAGAGAAATTCAAGACGGGAAAGAAAGAAGGCATTGCGGAGATGTATTCAAGGCTCAATGTCATCATCAACGGACTGGCTGCATTGGGCAACACTTTGGATAGAGGCGTCATCAACTCAAAGATCTTGAGAACTCTTCCAAAGAGAAGGGAGTCAAAGGTCACCTCCATTGAAGAAGTGAGAAGCCTTGGTGACATCCCAACTGAAGAACTCATTGGCAATCTTCAAACCCATGAACCTAGACTTGACAAGTAAGAAGAAGAAGCCAAGCAAGAATAGGAGGCCAAGAAGATCAAAGATAGTACTTTCAAAGCACAAGTGGAGGTTGTCATCCTTCAACAACAAGTTGCTTGTTGGACTTCTCCCTCCTCCTCTAGTAAAGATGAAGGCCCTAGTGAGCACGACTCTAGCACCATTAAGGGCAAGCACTTTAAGGGAAAACAAACTTCCTCATTGTAAGGACCCTGACCTCTGTTTTGGGCTTACCCTATTTGTTTTTCTTAAACCTTGTGCTTGGTTGCTTGCTAATCACCTTTAGTGGTGATTAGGGTTTGCTTGTGTTTTGTTGAGAGTTGGAGGTGCTACTTGCAAAAATAACCTAAGTTAGGGTTGAAGAGCAAGTTTGTCACCTTGAGAGATGACTTTCTCTCTCTTTGCTTCCTCTAGAGTTGACAGGAAGGGTTGGGCTCATTGCTTGAGTTGCCTTGGGCCCTACTTTACCTTGTTTGGGCCTTTTCTTACCTAGTTGAACCTTGTATCGGGTAGGAGGGTTTTGTGTCGCCCATGGGGTGTATCGGGAAAGGAGAAGGAGAGTATCGGACATGGACCATCTTTGACCTCTTGACCTCGTTTGTGTCACCACTAGTGGACACTTGGTGCATAGTGCTTGCATGTGGTAATATCCTTGAACATATGTATAAGGTGAGATAAGGAGGTGGAATTGCCCTTGGATAAGTGTCCCTAGGTGGGCGACACATTGACTTATTTTCTCCTCCACCCTCTTCTATATATACATCTCCTTCCACTTCCTTAGGATCTCCTTTTAGTTCTTTGTTTCTCCTCTCTTCCTTGGTGTACGATACACCTTCCCTTTGGTGTGTTTGGTGGCCGATACATCTTGGTGGAGTAAGTTGGTGGCCGATCGTCTTCTTGAAGTCTTCTTCTTCTTCCTCTATTTTGGTGGTCGAACCATAGGTGGTGTGCTTTGGAGCTAGGAGCTTAAAGCTTGGAGCTTTGGAGCTTGAAGAGTTTACTTAAGGTAGGTTACATAATCTCTAACCCTAACTATACTACCTTCTTTTATGTTGCATATTCATATATGATCATGATCGGCCATGCAAGTTGTAGATATGTCTTTTTCTCTAGCATGTACCTTTAATCTTGTGGATATAGTGATCTTGTTGTTGTGGTTGATGTTGTGTACCTTTGTATCTAGTTGGTCGAACCATAGTTTAGGGTTTCTTTTGGGGCAACACCCCTTTATTTCCTTGGTTTTTGAGAAGTGAGTTTGAGCTCTAGTGATGTGGGTAATACCCCTCTCTCATTTAAGTTGAGAGGTGAACCTACATTCTAGTTGCTTGGGAAACACCCTCCTCTCACCATGGATTAGAGAGGTGAGCTATTGGATATGTGATGACCTAAGTTTGAGGTTGATCTTTGTGGTTGCCCGATTTGTGATAGAGGTTGTGCAAAAACCCCTCTCTCTTGGTTGTAGAGAGGTGAGCCGATCATCTTGATCAATTAGGGTTTGTTGCTCATGTGCTTGGGGTTGAAGATGACCTTATCGGGTTGAGCCTTGGGCCTTGCACGATATGTCCTTTTTATAAGTGTTGCCCGATAGCCGCTTGTCTGGGGTTTTACCCTTGGTCGGTATACCTAGTTGAGATGGATGGTTTGATGCCCGTTATGGCCCTCTTGACCCTATCGATGTCGCTCCTTGGACGATAGAGTGCCTAAGTGGATGTCTCTGGTTGAGAGCCTTGGGCGATACATGTTAGGATTGTCTCTTGAGTGGTATGGGTTGAGTGGTGCACCTTAGTGAGTATCTTAGTAGTGACTGATGTGATGTGTTTGATCTTGTTGGATGATGGACCTTCTCAGGGTGCCTTGGTTTCGGTTGTTGTCATGAGCATGGTGGACGCTACAAGGTCGAGCTTGGGTGCCATGATGCTGGCCGATACTAGCGTTGAACGTTAGGGAAGTTGTTTCCCGTTACAAACCCTAACTCTAGTTGAATGATAGGTTTTCTTGTAATGCCTTAGTGGTCATCTTACCTTTGGACTACACGATGCCTTGGCCGACATGAGGGTCCTATGGATGACATGGTTTGGTGGTTGAGCGATAGGCTCCTTGGGCGTTATGACCTTGATTGTTATGGCCTTGAGCATTATGAAGTTGATGGTTGCCTGACATGAAGCCCTAACCCTAGTGCACGATAGGATGATGTGTTGTTGGCCGTTTTGATGGCACAAGTGCTTTAGGGTTTGGAACCCTAGCCGATAATTGATAAGTGAGGATATGACCGTGCCCTGATACTCCTTGGGTGAGGGTTGGCGTTTCTCGCCCCACCTATAGTGAGGGAAGTTGGAACCTTTGGTGAGGGTTATGGTTAACCTGGGATAACCTAATCAATTGATTAATTACCTTAAAATCACCTCTTTGTTATAATGGGACATGATTGTAGGTGGTGAACCGTGGTTTCTAAGATGGATACATAAGATGGTGAGATTTATGGTTTTGTTCACAAGAATAAGGCATAATATATGCTAATGATTGATAATAAAACTATGATTTCTACAACTTATGTGTAATATAATCATGGATGTTGCTTTATACCTGATAGCATGATAATCCTGTTAATCCATGATGGCTTCAGTTATCTCTATGGATGTGTATACTAACCATGCAGGTATTTTTTATGTGAATTTATAGCCTGGTAAGAGCTATGAGATGTATGTTCTTGAGTAACACCATGTGATAATGAGATAACAAGTTGATAGGTCTGAGGACCTGATATAAGGCTGAGTGCCTAGTTGAGGTGTTATCCTCTGATGATGAGATAAGGGATGCATTCCCTGAATGCTGTTGCATGATTATGATGCCTTAAGAGGCAGTGGTTGATATCATGAGGGATTGAGGTCCCACGACAGTATGATGATGGCAATAATGATGTAATTCTATAAGGCTATGTTTATACTTTGGTTGCCTCAATAATTGGCTTAAAATATACTAATTAATTATAGATGAACATATCATGTAGTTTGCCCTGGCCATAGATCCATCATCGTCAGTATTTGGTGATGGTAAAATAGGTTTATCCTGCAAGATTACCTGGAGCGCATATTGTTGAATATGTGAGGTTTCCCCTAGCCTAAAATAGGAGGGTTTGAGTGCAATTGTGGTTGCAGACTCAGGACATATGGAACATGGTGAACATACCCATGGCTTAGGATATGTGATGATGAGCATGATGCGTTCATGACTCGGATGTATGTACTAGCACCTATGTCAAGGTGAGCTAGAGATATGGGTAGCTTGCGAAGCCGACCCAGAGGCTGAGGCCTTATAAGCATAAGATTGTGGTCTTGCTTGATGATTTGTGTACTAACCACGAGAAGGTGAGGTCATGGAGTCCGAATCTTCTTAGACCTTTTATGGAACCAAATCGGGCTTCACAGCCAATGGTTGGATTTGAGCAGGGAAGGCTCCCTTCCTCAGGGCATAATAAAATGTAATCCAGCCGAATAATATATCTTGCTTAGAGAAAAATACGGAACCTTGATTGAGGCATTGCTTATATAGTTGATCTAGTTACATCTTGCAAATATGTGTATGATCCTTATATTTTGTGATAAGTTCTTATAAAGCTTGTCTTGTCAATCATGTTCCATAAAGAAATACTTGGTTATATGCCTCCTAGATATCTCAGTAAGATTGATGGTGATAATAGACTTGCTCAATATGCTTCTCTTATTATACACTTTATCAGTTATCTATTGTTATTTCTTTAACCTTCTGAGGTTTTATAGTTTTGGCAGGGAGTTATTTTTCTCACTGGGACTGTGTGTCTCACCCTGCTGGTTTACACCCTTTTTAGGTGATTGCTCTAGACATGGTGGTGGTCGTGAGGTTGCGGCCGAGCAGCAAGAAGAGCAGTAGAAGGCAAGAGATGGACATGCTGCTGTTTTGGTGGTTTTGTAGTAGAGTCCTAGAGTCATCCCTGTACTCTCAGGTCCTCGGAGGTGTTTGACGACGTTTTCACAATGACTAGTTGTTGTAATTTTGTATATCATGTTGCTGGTTGTATGTGGCCCGTAATGTATGTATAAAAAGGTGATGAACTATGGTGCTGACAGTACAGCTGGGTCCGATAAGCTATGGACATATATCAAAGCCTGTAAATATTTTTATAACATGCTTTCTCTGTAGGGTCTGGATGCAAAAGTTCTCTTGTGTATGTTTTCCACAATCAGTTTTTATTAACCCGTGTTTTCAAGTAATATGTGGTTCCACACATTTTCGCGTGTCATCTCACGGTCTGTGTGATGGTGGGGTGTCACAGTTAGTTTGGTATCAGAGTTCTAGGTTCACTGAGTCTACCGAGATCTAGGATTAGTTTTGCGTCTTTTCCTTTGAGTTTTTCCAGATTTTCTTACAATAACCTTATGCCCTCAGTAGAAGATAAAGCTTAAGGATGTATGGAAACCATGAAGAATATGCTGCCGAGAGCAGCGAGGTTGCATCAATTGATAGAGCTAGAGTACAGGTACATGAAGACCGGGTGCCTGAGGTCCTCCAACTTGACCCAGCCATTCTTGAAAACCCTGTCTACCAAAAACTTATGGGGCAGTTGATGGCTACGATGAATCACATGGTGGAAAGGTTGCCAGTACCTCAGCCAAGAGCATAGGCTCCCCATGGTGAAACATCAGGTATTGGGAAGACCTTTGAGTGGCTTCATCGAGACAGAGCTTCATATTATGCTAGAACGGCTGATCCAACGGATGCAGATCTGTGGCTGACATGTCTCGAGAAGGCCTTCTGGATCCTTGACATCCCCGAAGCAGACAAAGTCAAGCACGCTGTCTACCTTCTGAAGGGTAGTGTTGGACACTACTGGGCCATCGAGGAGGAAAAACAAACCGGTGAGGAGATCGGTTGGGAGGTTTTCCAGCGAGAGTTCGTCAGCAGATACTTTCCAAAGACGTATATGGACGAGAAGATCAACCAGTTTGAGTGTCTACGCCAAGGATCGATGAGCATCACTGAGTATGAAGCCAAGTTCATGGACTTGTTGAGGTTTTGTCCTCACATGGCGGCGACATATGATGAGCGGATCAGGCAGTTTGAGAAAGGTATGAGTGTTGAGCTATCGACACCTGCTGCTGCTTTGGAAAATTGGGAGCGGTTTTCCACGTTCGTGGAGTCCGTCCATAGGATTGAACGGTCTGTCAGGGACAAAAGGGAGTCCATGACCAGGAAAAGGCCTTCTTAGTTCCAGGGACCAAGATTTGGTGGCTTCAAGAAGCTAAGGTTTTTGGCACCTTCCACGATGTAGAGTTCTTGTGTACCATCTCAGTGGTCTTCGAGTAAGGGAAGAGGTTATGTTTCTTCACCGTTGAAGGCACATAGTACAGCTTCTGTGGCAGTGACATGGCCATCTAGGCCACAGTTGGAAGGCATGTCATGTTATCTCTGTGGATAGACTGGGCATTTGAGGTCAAATTGCCCAAGGAAAGATGTTGAAGTAACACAACAGCCGAGGCAGAATCAACAAGGGTCAGATAGACAGTAGCCTAGTGGTAGTAGAGGGTGAGGACGCAGTCAAGCACCGCAAGCGGGATCATCTACTCAAGGAAGCAGAGGACGTGGACAACAAGCAACGGCTCGATTCTATGCTATGAGTCAGCCAGAGGCGATAGTCAACCCGTGAGTGGTGACAGGTCAGATGGAGTTATTTCATTTTGATTTGTCTTCTTTTTGCTTTATATCTATTTTCGTTGACCCGAGTGTTACACACTCTTTTATCACACAAAGTCTGCTTGGTAGCTATCCTTTACCTATTAGTTGTAAGAAAGATAGCATGTTGTTAGAAACCCCTCTCGATGGTTCCTCGATGCTTCAGGAGGAGTGTCAATCTTGTATTTTATCTTCCTCGGGACACAGTATACAAGTGAATCTTATACCACTTGATATGCATGGATTCGATGTGATCCTTGGGATGGATACCTTAGAAAAGTATAAGGTTGTGTTGGACTTTGGTTCCAAGTAGGCAGTGTTTGATGATGGTGGAGAGAAGTGGATCTTCCAAGGAGATAGGAAGATTCTCCCGACATGTTTAGTGTCAACGATGGTGGCAGAGAAGTTGTTGCAGCAAGGTTGTAAGGCATTCTTAGCTCACATTGTGGATACCAAGGTGAAGGGCCATAGCCTTGAGGAGGTGACAGTTGTCTGAGAGTTTGTAGATGTGTTTCCTGATGAGTTCCCTGGTGTTCCCCCACCTTGAGAGATTGATTTTGAGATCAATCTGGTGCTAGGAACACAACCAGTTGCAAAGACACCGTATAGGATGGCTCCAACAGAGATGGCAGAGTTGAAGAAGTAGTTACAGGAGTTTTTGGAGAAAGGTTTCATCTGACCAAGCACGTCACCTTAGGGTGCTCCATTCTTGTTCATTAACAAGAAAGACGGGTTGATGCGGCTATGTATAGATTACCGACAGTTGAACAAGGTCACAATCAAGAATAAGTACCCATTGCCGAGGATAGATGATCTGTTTGATAAGTTGTGTGGTGCTAAAATGTTCTCGAAGATTGACCTACGGTCTGGATACCATTAGTTAAGAATCAAAGATGATGACATAGCTAAGTCAACATTTAGGATGATGTATGGTCACTTTGAGTTTGTGGTTATGCCGTTTGGGCTAACCAATGCACCTGCTGCTTTCATGGATCTGATGAACAGGGTGTTCCGTCCGTTCCTAGATCAGTTTGTTTTAGTTTTCATAGATGACGTCTTGATCTATAGTCAGGATAGTCAAGAGCATGAACAACATCTTCGACAAGCTTTGACTCTTCTTCGCCAACATCAGTTATATGCCAAGTTCAGTAAGTGTGAGTTTTGGTTGAAAGAAGTGACTTTCTTGGGTCATGTGATATCTGCAGAAGGAGTCAGAGTAGACCCCAAGAAGGTGGAATCAGTGGTAGATTGGGAGCAACCAAAGACACCGACGGAAGTTTGTAGTTTTCTGGGTTTGGCATGATACTACTGGAGGTTTATCAAGGATTTCAGTGTGATCGTGTTGCCGATGACAAAGCTGACCAGGAAGGGTGTACTTTTTGTCTGGAATGATCGTTGTTAGCAAGCTTTCCAAAGTTGAAAGGAGAAGCTGACTAGTGCTCCAGTGTTGGTGCTGCCAGAGCCTGGGAAGGGCTATGTTATTTTCTGTGATGCTTCCAAGAAAGGCTTAGGTTGCGTATTGATGCAGGAAGACCATGTGGTTTCTTTTGCTTCGTGACAGCTTAAGAAACATGAGGAGAACTACCCGATACATGATTTAGAGTTGGAAGTGGTGGTCCATGTTCTAAAGATTTGGAGGCACTATCTTTATGGGGAAGTGTGTCAAATCTTTACAGATCATAAGAACCTGAAGTACATCTTTCCACAGAGTGAACTACACATGTGACGGTGTCGTTGGATGGAGCTAATCAATGATTATGATTGCACCATTGAGTATCATCCTGGTAAGGCAAATGTGGTAGTTGATGAGCTTAGTAGAAAGTCTTCTTCTCTCCCCATGAAGAAGGCACAATTGAGTTCCTTGGTATGCCATAGGCGGGATATGTTTGTATCCTTGCGGTAGATGAATGTGCAGTTGGAAGTTTCCTTGTTGGCAGGACTGTTGGCACATATGCAAGTCAAGCCTACATTGAGACAGCAGATCAAAGATGCACAACAGGTGGATGATATAGTGCATTTGATCATGACAGAGCTCGGCAACAAAAAGCGTGCTGAGGTTTGGCCGGAAAGGAAAACTGGCACCCAGGTATATGGGGCCATACCCAGTAATATCACATGTTGGAAAGGTAGCTTACAAGTTAGAGCTGCTGCTAGAGTTGTACAGGTTGCATCCAGTGTTCCATGTTAGTATGCTAAAGAAAAGTCATCCAGACTTAGGGACAGTGATACAACCAGTTGAGGTTGAGCTTGATGAAGATGTGACCTATGAGGAAGATCCAGTGATGATCCTTGATAGGAGGGTAAAGAGGTTAAAGAGGAAGAACCTGGTTCTTGTGAAGGTTCTTTGGCATCATCATGGTGTTGAGAAAGCCACGTGGGAGCTTGAGGAAGAGATGAGGTGAAAGTATCCCTCGCTTTTCTCTTCGGATTTCGGGGACAAAATCCCTTTGTAGAGGTTTATGGCTTGTAAGGACCCTGACCTCTATTTTGGGCTTACCCTGTTTGTTTTGCTTAAACCATGTGCTTGTTTGCTTGCTAATCACCTTTAGTGGTTATTAGGGTTTGCTTGTGTTTTGTTGAGAGTTGGAGGTCTTACTTGCAAAAATAACCTAAGTTGGGGTTAAAGAGCAAGTTTGTCACCTTGAGAGATGACTTTCTCTCTCTTTGCTTCCTCTAGAGTTGAGAGGAAGGGTTGGGCTCATTGCTTGAGTTGCCTTGGGCCTTGCTTAACCTTGTTTGGGCCTTTCCTTGCCTAGTTGAACCTTGTATCGAGAAGGAGGGTTTTGTGTCACCCATGGGGGTGTCGCCCATGGGGTGTATCGGGTAAGGAGAAGGATAGTATCGGCCATGGACCATCTTTGACCTCTTGACCTCGTTTGTGTCACCACTAGTGGACACTTAGTGTATAGTTATTGCATGTGGCAATAGCCTTGAACATGTGTATAAGGTGAGATAAGGAGGTGGCATTGCCCTTGGACAAGTGTCCCTAGGTGGGCGACACATTGCCTTGTTTTCTCCTCCATCCTCTTCTATATATACATCTCCTTCCACTTCCTTAGGATTTCATTTTAGCTCTTTGTTTCTCCTCTCTTCCTTGGTGCACGATACAACTTCCCTTTGGTGTGTTTGGTGGCCGATACAACTTGGTGGAGCAAGTTGGTGGCTGATCCTCTTCTTGAAGTCTTTTTCTTCTTCCTCTAGTTTGGTGGCCGAACCATAGGTGGTGTTCTTTTGAGGTAGGAGCTTTAGAGCTTGAAGAGTTTGCTTAAGGCAGGTTACATAATCTCTAAACCTAACTATACTACCTTCTTTTATGTTGCATATTCATATATGATCATGATCGGCCATGCAAGTTGTATATATGTCTTTTGCTCTAGCATGTACCTTTAATCTTGTGGATATAGTGATCTTGTTGTTGTGGTTGATGTTGTGTACCTTTGTATCTAGTTGGTCGAACCATAGTTTAGGGTTTCTTTTGGGGCAACACCCCTTTCTCTCCTTGGTTTTTGATAAGTGAGTTTGAGCTCTAGTGATGTAGGAAATACCCATCTCTCATTTAAGTTGAGAGGTGAGCCTACATTCTAGTTGATTGGGAAACACCCTCCTTTCACCATGGATTAGAGAGGTGAGCTCTTGGATATGTGATGACCTAAGTTTGAGGTTGATCTTTTTGGTTGCCCGATTTGTGATAGAGGTTGTGCAAAACCCCTCTCTCTTAGTTGTAGAGAGGTGATATGATCATCTTGATCAATTAGGGTTTGCTGCTCATGTGCTTGGGGTTGAAGATGCCCTTGTTGGGTTGGGCCTTGGGCCTTGCACGATATGTCCTTTTTATAAGTGCTGCCTGATAGCCTCTTGTCTGGGGTTTTACCCTTGGTCGGTATACCTAGTTGAGATGGATGGTTTTATGCCAGTTATGGCCCTCTTGACCCTATAGATTCCGCTCCTTGGCCGATAGAGTGCCTAAGTGGATGTCTCTAGTTGAGAGCCTTGGGCGATATAGGTTAGGATGGTCTCTTGAGCGGTATGGGTTGAGTGGTGCACCTTAGTGAGTATCTTAGTAGTGACCGATGTGATGTGTTTGATCTTGTTGGATGATGGGCCTTCTCGGGGGAACCTTGGTATCGGTTGTTGTCATGAGCATGGTGGGCACTACAAGGCCAAGCTTGGGTGCCATGCTGTTGGCCGATACTAGTGTTGAACATTAGGGAAGTTGCTTCCCGTTACAAACCCTAACTCTAGTTGAACGTTACAAACCCTAACTCTAGTTGAATGATAGGCTTTCTTGTAATGCCTTAGTGGTCATCTTGCCCTTGGACTACACGATGCCTTGGTCGACATGAGGGTCCTATGGACGACATGGTTTGGTGGTTGGGCGATAGCTCCTTGGGTGTCATGACCTTGATCGTTATGGCCTTGAGCATTATGAAGTTGATGGTTGCCCGATATGAAGCCCTAACCCTAGTGCATGATAGGATGATGTGTTGTTGGCCGTTTTGATGGCACAAGTGCTTTAGGGCTTGGAACCCTAGCCGATAATTGATAAGTGAGGATATGACCGTACCCTGATACTCCTTGGGTGAGGGTTGGCACTGCCCACCCCACCTATAGTGAGGGAAGTTGGAACCTTTGGTGAGGGTAATGGTTAACCCAAGATAACCGAATCAATAGATTAATTACCTTGAAACTGCCTCTTTGTTATAATGGGACATGATTGTAGGTGGTCAACCATGGTTTCTAAGATGGATACATAAGATGGTGAGATTTATGGTTATGTTCGCAAGAATAAGGCATAATATATGCTAATGATTGATTATAGAACTATGATTTCTACAACTTATGTGTAATATACTCATGGATGTTGCTTTATACCTGATAGCATGATAATCCTGTTAATCCATGATGGCTTCAGTTATCTCTATGGATGTGTATACTAACCATGCAGGTATTTTTTTATGTGAATTCATAGCCTGGTAAGAGCTATGAGATGTATGTTCTTGAGTAACACCATGTGATAATGAGATAACAAGTTGATAGGTTTGAGGACCTGATATAAGGCTGAGTGCCTAGTTGAGGTGTTATCCTCTGATGATGAGATAAGGGATGTGTTCCCTGAATGTTGTTGCATGATTATGATGCCTTGAGAGGCAGTGGTTGATATCATGGGGGTTTGAGGTCCCAGGACAGTATGATGATGGCAATAATGATGTAATTCTATAAGGCTATGTTTATACTTTGGTTGCCTCAACAATTGGCTTAAAATATACTAATTAATTATAGATGAACATATCATATAGTTTGCCCTGGCCATAGATCCATCATCATCAGTATTTGGTGATGGTGAAACAGGTTTATCCTGTAAGATTACCTGGAGCGCATATTGTTGAATATGAGAGGTTTCCCCTAGCCTAAAATAGGAGGGTTTGAGTGCAATTGTGGTTGCAGACTCAGGACATATGAAACATGGTGAACATACCCATGGCTCAGGATATGTGATGATGAGCATGATGCTTTCATGACTCAGATGTATGTACTAGCACCCGTGTCTTTATGTCCTTATCCAGACAGGCTGAAAGGGACCAAAATGGATACTAGGTTCCAAAAATTTAAAGAAGCTATGAAAAAATTATACATTGATATTCCTTTCCTCGATGCTCTTTCCGAGGTGCCCGCTTGGGCCAAATACCTGAAAACCCTCTTGTCGAGAAAGAATATGACAGAAGAGCATGAAACGGTGAAACTTGCTCAGACTACTTCAGACATTCTGCTGAACAAGATGCCAAAGAAAAAGAAGGATCCTGGTTCCTTCGGTATCCAGTGTTCCATTGGAAATGGTTCCAGCAAGAAAGGATTGGCAGACTTAGGAGCAAGTATATCTATTATGCCCTATTCGATGTGTAAAAGATTAGGCTTCACTGATTTGTTACCTACAACAATGACAATTCAGTTAGCCGACTCTACCATAACTGCCCCTCTTGGAATTATCGAGGATATTCCTGTCAGAATAGGAGCAAATTCCTATGTCCCGTGCGATTTCGTTATTATGGACATCCAAGAAGACTTGAGATACCCGATAATCTTTGGCAGACCTTTCCTAGCTACTGCCCGAGCACTTATCGATGTTGAAGCAGGCACGATTATCTTGAGACTTGGGAAGGAAGCTTTCCAGTTCAGAGTTCTTAACAGCATGAAAGGACCAAGCATTCAAGAGGAAGTTTTTCTCCTGGATGCCATATATCAAATGTCCCAGTTAGAAATGTCTGAACCCTCTGATGAATTGGAAAATATCCTTACAAATCCAGAAGTGGAATTCTCGGCAAGTGAATTAGTGCAACAATGCCTTCAATACTTGGAAAAGGCTGAAGAAGCCCCGACTGCCACATTCGAAGAACTTAAGGCCGTCACAATTATAGAAGCTACCGAGCCACCTAAGGCTCCGGAAATGAAAGCCCTACCTAAGGGGCTCAAACATGTTTTTCTTGATGAAGAGAAGCTCTGTCCAGTAATCATCAGCTCCACTCTGGAGAAAGACCAAGAAAATAGGCTCCTCGATGAATTAAAGAGGCATAAGAAAGTCATTGGGTATAAAATGACTGATTTGACGGGTATAAGTCCCGCTTTATGCATGCACAAACTGCCCATGGTTGAAGAGTTTAAACCATCAAGAGAACACCAGAGAAAGTTAAACCCCAACCTCAAGGAGGTGGTTCGCGTTGAGGTCCTCAAACTTCTAAAGGCAGGTATCATCTACCCCATTTTGGATTCTCAGTGGGTTAGCCCAGTACAGGTGGTCCCAAAAAAAGGGGGGACCACTGTTGTCCTTAATGATAAAAACGAACTAGTACCCACTACAACCGTGACTGGGTGGAGAATGTGCGTTGACTATAGAAAACTTAATAAATCCACGTGAAAAGATCACTACCCCCTGCCTTTCGTAGATGAGGTCCTCGAGCGCTTAGCTCATCAGAAATTCTTCTGTTACCTCGATGGTTATTTTGGGTTTTACCAAATCCCTATACACCCGGAAGATCAAGAGAAAACTACTTTCACCTGTCCTTTTGGGACATATGCTTTCAGAAGAATGCCATTCGGGCTTTGTAACGCGCCAGCCACTTTTCAGAGATGCATGTCTGCTATCTTTGCAGGATTAACAGAATCTATAATGGAGATATTCATGGATGATTTCTCGGTTTATGGAAACTCTTTCGACAACTGTCTGCTCAACCTGGTTCAAGTTTTACAAAGATGTGAGGACACAAACCTCATCTTAAATTGGGAAAAATGCCATTTTATGGTAACGAAAGGTGTTGTCCTCGGACACAGAGTGAGCGACAGAGGGATCGAGGTGGATCAAGCAAAAATTGACGTCATCTCGAAATTGATGCCGCCAAAATACGTAAAAGGGGTGCGTGCTTTCTTAGGCCATGCTGGGTTCTACAGAAGATTTATCAAAGACTTCTCAAAAATAGCAAAACGCATGACACAACTGCTGACCAAGGACACGGAGTTTAACTTTGACAAAGAATGTTTGCAAAGTTTCACAACTCTGAAAAATGCCTTGATTTCCGCACCCATACTAAGAGCTCCGGATTGGTCGCTACCTTTCGAAATCATGTGTGATGCGAGCGATTATGCCATAGGGGCCGTTTTAGGGCAAAGAATAGACAAGAAACCCTATGTTCTATACTACGCATCCAAAACGCTAGATGAAGCACTGAAAAATTACACCACTATGAAAAAAGAATTCTTAGCTGTCATCTACGCGTTCGAGAAATTCCGCTCATATCTGATTGGAGCTAAAGTCATTGTCTACACTGACCACTCCGCTATACGGTATCTAATTCAGAAACAAGATGCAAAACCAAGACTTATACATTGGGTTTTGATGCTTCAAGAATTCGATTTGGAAATCAAAGACAAAAGCGGAGTGGAAAACGTCGTCGCTGATCACCTCAGCCGTATTAGAGTTGAGGATGAAGACAAAGCACCTATCCAAGACTCCCTCCCGGACGACCAACTAATGAAAGTCTCTAATGGATTCCCCTGGTATGCCGACATTGTTAACTATTTGGCAACAGGAATCATTCACCTGTCTGCATCCTATCACGACAAAAAGAATTTCATTCACGACGCTAAGCAATATTTCTGGGACGAACCCTATCTTTTTCGCTTATGCGCAGATGGACTCTTTCGTAGATGCATTCCAGAGACGGAAATCACTTCGGTTCTTGAGCACTGTCACTCAGGCCCCACTGGGGGCCACATGAGTTCTAAAAAGACAGCTCTTAAAGTCCTGCAATCTGGCTTTTATTGGCCTACCATCGCAAAAAACGCACATGAATACGTGCGATCATGCGACAAGTGCCAACTATCTGGGGGAATTACCAGAAGAAATGAAATGCCATTGAACATATGGCAAGAAATCGAACTCTTCGATGTATGGGGAATAGATTACATGGGCCCTTTCCCCTCATCCTACGGATTCATGTACATCCTAGTTGCTGTGGATTACGTGTCAAAATGGGTAGAAGCTCTACCGACCATCTCTTGTGATTCAAAACCGGTAATCAAGATGTTTAAAGAGATAATATTCCCCAGATTCGGCGTCCCAAGAACGATAATATCTGACGGCGGATCACATTTCTTGGAACGGAGATTTGAAGCCCTATTAAGAAAATACGGAGTCAACCACAAAGTTTCTACACCGTATCATCCACAGACATGTGGACAGGTCGAAGTCTCCAATAGGCAAATTAAAGCTATCCTGGAAAAGACTGTCAATCGGCACCGCACCGATTGGTCCACCAAACTATCTGACGCTCTATGGGCTTACCGTACAACTTTCAAAACACCAATTGGAACAACACCGTTTTGATTAGTGTATGGGAAGTCTTGCCATTTTCCAGTTGAATTAGAGCATAAGGCTTGGTGGGCCATTAAGCAACTAAACTTCGATCTCAAAGGCGTTGGTGAATTCAAACAACTGCAACTCCAAGAACTAGAAGAATTACGAATGACAGCCTACCACAACGCAAGAATCTACAAAGAACAAACTAAGATGTGGCACGATGGCCACATAAAAAGAAAGGATATAACCGTCGGAGACAAAGTCCTCCTATTCAACTCCAGATTAAAAATGTTTCCTGGAAAATTGCGTACTAAATGGTCGGGGCCGTTCACAATCAAACACATATACCCGACAGGAGCTGTTATTATTCTCGATGATAATGGAGGAGAAAGGACAGTAAATGGTCATAGATTGAAGAAATACCACACTCCAGCAGACAAATTATCAAGGCAAACCATAGAGATCCATGATCCTATAAAGTCAGCATAACCAGAGCAAAATCTTGTCGAGCCAGCGACGTTAAACCAAAGCGCTTCTTGGGAGGCAACCCAAGGCATTTTATTTTGTTTTTAAACTTCCTTTGTTTTTCTTTGTTTTTCTTTAAATCTAAAAATACATAAAAATCCACATAATCTTGGGGCCAAACGGTCTCAAGACCGTTTGGGCCCTCTTGGTCTCAAGACCGTTTGGGCCCTCTCGGTCTCAAGACCGTTTGGGCCCTCTCGGTCTCAAGACCGTTTGGTCCCTCGCAGTCTCCAGACCGAGAGGTCCCTCGCGGTCTCAAGACCAAGAGGCACGAGCACGTGCAAGTGGCATATGATGAACTCCAATCCATCCATCGTCTGTGCAAGAAGAAAGCACAAAAGAAGACAACTAACAACGATGAAGATGATGCCGATGACGAGGAAGATTCTGACTCCTCCGCTGACTCAAACAATAGTTCCTCCTCAACTGATGACTCCGACAAGCCAGATGATGCTGGGGCAGGCCCCAGCCAAGGAGCAGAACCAAAACAACAGCAAGATCACCAAACTGGTGAGAAAGATCACAAATCCCCTGCTCATACAGAGAATGTCAACATATACTTCGGGGATCAATTTCTCAACTTTTCTGTGGGATCTCTGGGGGAGGCTGCCAAAGAAGTGGCTTTTGCTGAGTTCAAAAAATGCATTCAAGGAACCAGCAGCACTACACCAGCCACAGCAGCCCATCTCTGCACCCGAACCATCAGCGCCTAAACTTGAAGAATCAGAAAGAGTATGCCTAGACACTGATGACGATTTAGACACTCCTTCTGATTCCAACAAAGACTACGATCTGCAGCAGTACATGGACAACATAGAACAAACTTCTACCCCCACACCGCAAAAGCTACCTCCGCCACCACCTCTACCTAACAAAATGAGAGAGTTAGACATGGCGGCCATCTCTACCCTAGATGCATAAGATATCTTTATCTTAAACACTATAGTAGATGATGCAAAAACTGGGGAGGATGTAATATACAAAAACACGATGACAAAACGCAATCTGACGCGTGAAGATTTCCGATCCCTTCTTCGATCCCAGTCGCCGGTGAAGATGGCAATGTTCCGTACCCTACTTGCTAACTCTATCGAGATCTACAAAAGCTCTCGGTGACAGCAACCGGTTCTTAACGCCTCACCCACACTAGGATTGTGCTTACTGTACAAAGAGTTACAACACAAATCCATTACAAGGTTGCACAGGGGGATCGCAAGAAAAGTGAGATACATAACCGTGCCTTTCCAAGTCTACAACCACTGGCTACTCCTGATTGTGGACACTGTCGCCCGCGACGCCAAAGTGTACAATTTCTGTGCCGGTGACTTAAAGGCCGGAATAATCAATTTTGTTGGAATTGAAGCCGGGGAGGCAAGATGCATCCCTTTCCGGCTGCTAAAGCTCATATGGGCCGCATGCCCTTCTCTCCGCCAGGACTGGAGCTCCCCCTGGTTTCGAATAATTAACCCACAAGTCCAAGCCGCAGAAGGTTCTTGGGACAGCGCTTTCTACGTCATAAGGCACATCCTAGCGCTAAACCAGCAGGTCCCTTTCACTGAACTAATTAATGAAGATTTCCACTCCCTACGAGGACGTTACGCCATGGAGCTTATTTGCGACAGACGTTTTTTCAACGACCCTACTATGGCGGAAGACGACGTCCCTCGTTATCTCTTTTCATCTATTCAACGCCCGCAAAGGAGACCTTTCAGACAAACCCTAGCGGCGCTGACAAAAGAAAAACAACTATCTAATGTCACCAGGCAAAGCCAATGGAACCCTTACATCTTCGATCTGGTTCCTGATAAAGGTGACATTGATCTGATATCAGGGGTAGCCATCAAGACATCTTCATCACATATGGTACCCCAATCTGCCATTGAACCCTCATTTCCCGACTTCGACCCGAAGGCTTGCAAAACTCTTTCAGATAACGAGCTCCGGCTAATAATGTCACGGCTATATGCCGAAAAAGATGAGCTGGTATATATCGACGGGGATATATTGGTTATGGCAGATGCCCTCCGTGAGACCTTACAATTCAAGGGTTCCATGTCTGTAAGTGTAATGACTGCCTATCAATACTTGCTTGCACGGAATCACAACACGGTCTATATGGTGTCAGCTTACATGAAGGATGATCTTCTCGGGCTGAAGAACTTCGGAACAAAGGAGTCAACCATCTCTTATCTCCAACATACAACTCCGAAGTTCATCATGTTACCTTTCCTTCATCAAGAGCACTGGATGTTACTGGCAACCAATCTTCATGAAGGAACAACAATAATCTACAACAGTTTCGACAGCCAGTATGATCCAAAACGGAAAGCATACACTACAACTCCAAAGACACCAACGGAGGAGGTGGCGAAGGAGTGTGCTGACAAATTACATGATCTTTTGGGTCAGCACACGCGGGCATATGACAGAGATCACTTCAAATCACCAGCCTTCTGCCACAGGTGCCCCCAGAAAATCAGAGAATCAAATGACTACGGCTTCCACGTCCTCTACTGGATGTATACAATTCTGGCCCTTCACAAGCCGGTAGAGGACATGACAGAGGTGGATTACCATGCACTACGGGGAAAGTTCGCAGCCAACTTACTCAGAACACATGGGGCAAATAAAGGATTAACCGAAGCTTGAATGCCCTTGTCCATGCATTTCTCAACCTATCACTTTGACACTCTGTGGACAGAGTGCGTGATAAGTTGGGGGGGAGTGCATTGGACAAGGGCGAGGTATCATTCTTCTGCAACCTTTCACATATCAATTTTCAAACTATTCTGTCCATATTTAGACTTTTTCCAGTAAATTTTTTCAATAAAATAACTTTTAAGTATAACTTTCATCATGGAAAGAATCACCCTTAGCTAAGTTAGAGATAAAGTAGTCCTCATATAAATAACAAAATTAGCATACATGCTTGAAATGGCGAATTCATAAATTTCATTCACTATTGGTTTCTATACTTTTGCTTCAATTCTATCTCAGACTCTTCACAGGTCAACTTCAGGGCCAAAGCAAACCAAAAACTCTCAAAGTCAAGAGGGAAATCAGGGAAATCCAAAATCAAGAAATCTCGCGAGCGGACCACCAATTAAAAATAAGTGCATGTCAGGAACCCTAAGAACAGTTTTCTTCTTTCAATAAAAGAGGCTTGGCCGCCCAATCAAAAACCCTAAAAAAACCCACTTCCTAAGCCTGTGAGATTCGAATAAAAGCCAGAGTGTTGAATAAAAACATGAGAGTTGTGCCATGCATAAGGACCTATATGAAGAGCCAACAAAGATCTCACCCGGCCGGTACATACAGCTGCCCTCATGAAGGCAGATGTGTCGTGCCCGGTAATGAGATCCTAAGGTTTCCTAATATATGAAAAGGCTGATAAAAGAGCTCACCCGACCGGTACATTCAGTTGCCCTCATGAAGGAAGATGTGTCGTGCCCGGTAGTGAATCTCTAAAAAGCATAGACAAACCCTTCCCCACTTGAAGGGGGAGTTACACAATAAGCCTTTTAAGCCAGCCCTCATACCCACTCTAGCTACCGGTAGGTTTCTCCAAAGAAGTATAAAACTGATTAGAGTCGATGACATGCACATAATAATAAAGGTGGTCCCAATGCGAGATTCACGATATAAAAGGAACCTGAGATCCATGCAGCTTTTGATACTCGAAAGAGTTAGTGTAAGCAGAAGCCCTGATAAGACCTCGGTAGATCTCTGACCTAGAATTGAAGCAAGAGTATGGAAACCCTAATTAAATAAAATCGCCTCGCCATTACATGCCTTATCTCTATCTAACTTGAGGACAAGCTAGACTCTAAGTTAGGGGGGATGATAACCTCCCATTTTGTGACGTTATTTTATTAGTTATCTTTAATTTTCCATACTCTTTCTTAGATAAAATAGATAGAATCATTAAACTTTTTTACTTTATTGCAGATACACCAATAAACTAACTTTTCTTATTTTTTCATTTCAGAAAACACAAAAAAATTACAAAGACCCCTCACGGTCCCAAGACCGCGAGGAGACCCTTCACGGTCCCAAGACCGCGAGGAGACCTCACGATCCCAAGACCGCGATAAGGCCTCACGGTCCCAAGACCGCGAGGAGACCTCACGGTCCCAAGACCGCGAGAAGGCCTCACGGTCCCGAGACCGCGAGGAGACCTCACGGTCCCGAGACCGCGAGAAGGCCTCACGGTCCCAAGACCGCGAGGAGACCTCACGGTCCCAAGACCACGAGAAGGCCTCACGGTCCCAAGACCGTGAGAAGGCATCACGGTCCCAAGACCGCGAGAAGGCATCACGGTCCCAAGACCGCGAGAGGCCAAACGGTCTCTAGACCGTTTGGGCTCAACTTGAGCCTATAAATAGGACCTCAAGGGCCACTTCAAAAGGATCGATTCTCAGACATCCAGAGGCTGACTCTCTAGCTCCAGAGCACTTTTGTTTTCCATCCACTGCCCCAAGGCTGCCAGTTTGAGATCCGCGTTCCATCACCAAGCTATCTTCTCTCTCCTCTCAACAGCAAAGAAGGTGGGAAGAGAAGATCCTTCATCAAGTCAACCACGAAGTGCGAAGATCGTTGCTCTGTTCACCAAGGGTTCAACTTTCCCTCCTCCATGGAGATGACGTTCTTTCTCTCTCTTCTCACCTCCTTCTTTGTCCTTGACATGAGCGAGTAGTTTCATTCACTAGGGTGCGGGGAGTAGCCCCGCTACCCATGTTTTCATTTCATGCAATGTAATTCAATAATTTGTAATAGAGATACTCTTCTTTTCAGTTCAACATCAATCGTTTAGATGAATGCTAGTTGCCTGATCATCAACTTGTGTTACTTATTATCTTTTGGTACGAATTGTCTATGTTTATACCCTTAGATCTGAATATCGATTGAATGTTGGCCTTAGATGTATGTATTCACCATATGTATGTTTCGGTATCTAGGAGTGCTTTCATGAGTGGAGTAAACTCACCCCCATCATTGCACTTTCATACTATGAAATGGAATCAGTTGACGTATGGAAGTGCAATCTTGGTAAGGTCGAGGAACACATTTCATGAAGGAGTAATGCAAAGCATGTGACCATTCATTATGGTATGGCTGGCGTTGCAATACTCCACACTTCTCGTAGCTAGTTTTCCGAAAGGAAGCTAGGACTACAAGATACTAACTGATTTGACTCTCTTTGCAGGTTGTTTTATTATGTTGCATGTCTTGATCCATGTGTAGTGGTGTGAAACCCGATAACATCCTAGTGACTTTTAATCATTGTTTACAACCTTAAATCTCTACTTTCTTGCTTTACTTTACTTGCACTTAGTTTAAAAAACCAAATCAAACTTTCGATCTAAATATCAACAGTTAAGTAGTTAAGTTCAACTAAAAACGTTTTCCATCTTGATTTCATCAAGACCGTTGTCCCGAGGATTCGACCCTTAACTATACTACGATAAGACTTCCACGTGTCTTAGCATACGTGGGTGGAGTTCTTACCATAGTACTAGCAAGGCTAAACTTAGGGACTCATCATCTCTAGGATTTTTAGTGGTGTTGCAAAACTCCATCAACAACCTCCGGGCTTTGAACATGATAGTCTACCTAACCATGTTTATTTGTTGCAAAAAGCTTTCTATGTACTCAAACAAGTGCCAAGGTCTTGGTATGAGAAATTAAAGAACTTTTAACAAACTTCTAACAATTTTCTTATCATTCAAATATATGTTGATGATATCATTTTTGGCATAACTGACCTTGATCTTTGCAAAAAATTTTGTGGTCTTATGCAAAGTGAATTTGAAATGAGTATGATGGGTGAACTCACTTTCTTCCTCGGCTTTCAAATCAAACAAACAAAAGATGGAAACTTCATCAACCAAGGCAAGTACACCAATGAACTACTTAAGCACTTTGGGATGGAGAATACCAAGCCGATGGACACACCCATGTCAAACGCCTCCAAACTTGATAAAGATGAACAAGGTGAAAAGGTAGATGAGAAGCTCTATAGAGGTACGATTGGAAGTTTACTTTACTTAACTACCTCTAGACCTGAAATAATGTTTAGTATTGGCTTGTGTGCTCGATTTTAATCAAATCCTAAGAAATCTCATCTAATAGATGTTAAAAGGATTTTAAGGTACTATGGTATCCCAAGTCAAGGGACTTTACTCTTACTACCTATAGTGATGCCGATTATGTAGGCTGCTTGATTGATATAAAGTTCACAAGTGGAACTTGTTTCCTCCTAGGACCATGCTTGGTGTCTTGATTCTCCAAGAAACAGAGCATTGTGGCATTATCAACCCCCAAGGATGAGTACATTGTAGTCGGGAGTTGTTGTGCCCAAATCCTATGGATGAAGCAAATTCTCTAAGACTTTAGCATTCATTTTGATGCTTCTCCTATCTACTGTGACAATACTAGTGCAATTAACTTGTCTTAAAATCATATATTGCATAGTAGCGCTAAACATATAGAGGTTTACCATCACTTTCTTCATGATCACATTGCCAAGAAGGATATTTATATCACACATGTAGACACGGAAAATCAGTTGGCAGACATTTTTACTAAACCTCTAGCTAGAGAGAAATTTAATTTTATTAGATCAAAATTGCTCATAACTGCTTTGAATGAATCCGATATGACTTCTAGCTAGTAATCATCTATCATATATGTTTTACATCTATCTTGATCATCTTTGCTTGCTATTTTTTTTATAAAAATTAGTTTTTCATGTTCATATTGCCTTGTTTTTCTCTTATTTTTTTGGTATTTTTCACAAAGGATTGTTTTATCACAAAATAGTACCCAATGATGAGCAATATGTGCCTAAGTATGTTCAACATACATAATGGACTTGAAAAATAATTTTAATTAGCATTCATATGGCTAGAAATTAAGTTTGATGGTTTTAGGTCAGGTTGACCATCAGTCGAGTTTCCCCAGGACAAACTCAACCAATTGATGGCCAAGTGCTTTTTTAAAAAAGGCCAATCGGTGGAGTTTCCTCTTCATAGAACTTAGGGGTGAGCAAATAATGGTCCAGACCGCAAAACTGAACCCGACAGGTCAGTTCGGTCTGGTCTGCGGTCTGCAAATTTTAGTGAATTCTGTCTTCGGTCCGGTCTGGTCCAAAAATGGTCTGACCGTGGATCGGACCGTAGACCGACTTTTATGTAAAATACATATATATTTGTCAGTATATTATGTAAGAAGTACAAATAAAGTACACATATAAACACTAGTAGCGTAAATATTTTCTATTAATGTTATATAATTGTTAGAAGTAACTAAGTTGTAAAAAAAGTAAAAAGGCTAATTACGATCCAAACGGTCGAGTCTGGTCCTACCTTAAAATGGTCTGGTCCTGGTCCGGTCCTACCTCAAAATGGTCTGGTTTACGGTCCATAAATTCTTACTAAGTCGGTCCACAGTTCGGTCCAGTTCTGGGCTGATGCTCACCCCTAACAGAACTCGACCGATCGCCGGTCTGAACTAACTTAAGTTGAGTTCGTCCGAATTTTCTCCCTCTCAACTAGAGAAAAGTCGACCGATTCCACTCCCTCTAGCCCTAAGCTCTCAACCCTTGACCTTCCCTTCCCTAACCTAGCCCTAATCGGACATAGGGAGACCTTCCTAGACCTTCCCCCTAGCCTAACCTAGGTGTGTGAACGGTTTTGGTGGAGTGGTTTGTGCGTTTGATCTCTTCCTCTTCTCCATTTCACCTCCATGGCTTAAAATACAAGGAAGAGAGCCGCCCCTAGCAATGCACCATCCTCCTCCTCATCTTTCTGCTTGATTCCCTTCGATGAGACCCTTTTTGTCTCAATTGAGGTTGTTAATCGATATAAGGATCTTCTTCCTCAGAGTCCTTTTCCATTTAGAGCCTTTTTTTAGCCTAGACCTAGGCACCAAGCTATCATCGATCAAGTAGCAAGATTGCTTTCTATTAATCACCTATCCGCCCTGGGTGTCGGGTGTGAGTGCTTTCACAATTCTATGTCTAGCACAAAAGTCGTTCACGAATTCTACACAAATTTGCATTGGAATTACGACTCCCTTGTACCTTCTCCCAATATTCAAGTTATCCTTACTTCTATGATCACCGGGAAGAAATTCCAAATCTCGGAGGATATCCTAAATATCTTGTTTTCAGGAGCCAATGAGAATCATACCTGGCGTAAGGATTATGGTGAGTATTTCAACCTGTTAGACCCCGAGGCTTCTATAAGAAAAACAAGATCACACTTCCTGATATCCATCATTACTTGAAGAAACTTGACGTTCCCTATAAGAAAAAGAGCACCCTACCCTCCTCCTCCTTAGATCCCAAAAAGCATATATTAGCCCTAGTGGTCAACTGCAACATCCATCCAAAGAAAAATCAAACGGTATTGTAGAGAACATTGTGGTGATAATGTACTGCCTCTTAGAGATCAGAGTCAAGTGTTCTAGATACATCCTCCACCTCATGACTTTCTTTGAATCTGGCAAGAACACTCGTGGCACCCATCCTCCATATCCTACCTTGATATTTGGTCTTTTCCAATTCACCACTAAGAAATCACTCTTCTCTGACTTCCACTACAGACCTGCTAGGAAGGGAGTGTGTATTAGTGAGACCACTATCCAGAAATACATGCCTATCCTTTCCTCCACCCCACCCGATACTTCACCCTCTACCTCTGCCTCTTCCTCAGCTGCATCTGCCTCTACCTCAACCCGAGCTCCTCCACCTCCTCAGCCCACCTGACCTAGCTGTACCTTGTTCCGTGTGTCTAATGAAGCCCTCATGGGTTACATGATACACTAACAAGCATAGAACCTCCAGGTCCAGGAGCATCTGCACCAGGATTTATGTTCAATCATGTCTAACATGAACTTATCTTGTGTACACCCATACCCCACCTACCAGCCATACCCCAATAGTGATTATGCATCCTATGCATAGAACCACTTCTACCCTACCCCTCCACCTTCTCCTGAGTCTTTCGCCGCTGCTTCCTCTCCCTCTGCTACTGGTGGATCTACTCCAGTCATCCTGCCGCTACCTGCTGGCCCCTTGGCCACTCTACTTGCCAGTCTTGGTGATTTTGCTCCTTCCTTCAGGCCAATAAGCTCTATGCTCTTGGTATGACTTGGGATGAGCAGAATGCTCGTTGACCCGGTCATCTCTTTGGACCTTCTATGGATGAAGAGATTCCGGACCAGGCTGATGATGAGACTGTTGATGTTGATGAGGACGTTGGTGATGGTGAGCATGATCATGATGGTGAGGGTGGCTTCGTTGGTGACTCCAGTGATGAAGGTGATGTTTCTGCACCTTCAAACAAAGACAATGACTGCAAGCCTGATGTTGAGAATTATGATGTTGTGGATGATGTAGATATAGATGACCTCGATGTCTAGATGTTTTTAGTTTTTAGTCTAGTTTGATGATCATATATATCTTTCTAGGCTATTTTGTATTAGAAACATCTGGGCACATGATCTGAGGTGTACTATTTTATCTTTACCTTTCATCGCTTTTGACTTATAGTTGTTTTTATGAGAACATGCTTTCTGAGTTGTAATCTATCTTGTGTGCACTCATACTCTTTGATCAGTTATATCCTATGAGTTGGTGCTATATTTCACCATATTTTATATTAGAAACATCTGGGCACATAATTTGAGGTGTACTATTTTATCTTTAGCTTTCATCACCTTTGACTTGTAGTTGTTTTTATGAGAACATGCTTTCTGAGTTGTAATCTATCTTGTGTGCACTCTTACTCCTTGATCAGTTATATCCTATGAGTTGGTGCCATATTTCACCATATTTTGATTATGACTTAGCTTGAGTATTCCTCTCATCTCTATTTGATATATGTTATGAGATTGCATGTTTGGATATATGCTTGGTTGTGTTTTGGAGAAGACTTGCTTATATGCTCTTCTACCTCCCTTACGTTTTGATAATGTCAAAAGGGGGAGAGAAATTCAATGTCTTGAAACTCAACCATATCGCTATTATTGCTTATGTAATCCTTTCCTTATTCATTATATGTTTTATTATGTGACATGCTAAAGGACCATATAGTACATGCATGTTATATTGCTTTGTGTAGGAAAGACTAACTATGCAGGTTAAAGTAAGCATAGATTGAGGGGGAGCAATTCACATTGTTCAAATCATGAATTCTCCTAATTTAGAAGGCAAAGGTATAATTTCAATATCATTTTCAATATGTTTGAGGAATGGTTTGTCATTGTCAAAAAGGGGGAGAATGTTGACCTAGAGGTTATACATTGTTCATATTTTGATAATGACTTAACCATTCCACTCCTATGTATCTAATATGTGTATTCAAGATTGATTCAGGTGTTAGGTTAATGAAAATGATCAATTTACACAAGCCCTAGCTTGTCAAAGTTCAAGTCAAATGCAATGCAAGTGTGGTAATAAGGAAATCACTTCAAATGACCTTAGAAGAATTTATAATCACTTGTATTGATGATATGACTTGTAACTAAGATGAGAAAAATATGTGGGACACTTAGTACCAAGTTTTAATCATTTTTTAGCCAAATTAGAAAATTGATCACAGGCTATTGATTGATTGAGTTTCAATCTCGACCGATCCCATGGATTGATTTTCTGATGATATGCATCGGTCGAGTTGTGCATTCACAGAACTCGACTGAATGACTTACTGACCAAATGTGATTTTGGCTAATCAGTCGAGTTTCCTAAGAAAAACTCGACTGATAGTTTGAAAATTAAATTTGTCTTTTAGCTAGTCGGATGAGTTACCTTTATTGAAACTCGACCGAATGTAGTGTTGGAAAAATGTAGAAAAAGTGATTATAATCGTTGATGACTTGTTTGGATGAAAATAGATCTGTTTCCTTGAGAAAAAACAGATATATTTCGGCCATAACTGTTCCCCAACTCAAGGGAGAACCCCCAGCTATAAATAGGACCCCTTGGAGTTCATTCCAAGTTTGCTCATTCACTACATTCAAGGTCCTTACTATAGTTGAGTGTTCTACTACTCCTTGAGCCCCTTTCTCTCTCTAGTTTACACATCATTTTGTGATTTGTGAGTGAGTTAGGATTATTGTTAGAGAGATCCACCTTGTAAAGCTCTCAATCTTCCACTACTTCCCTATCCCCTTCTCTCATGAAGAAAAGTTGAAGCAAGCTCCATCGAGTGAAGAAGGAGTTATAGATGGTCCTCTTCAAGGGTGTTGAAGAGGTCGTAATCTACTCCAAGTGAAGGAGAAGGTAAAGGCTAAAGATCCAAGAGGAGAAGCAAAGTCCTTCAAGGCGGATAACTTGAGCTTGAGTGGATAAGACCTAGGTGAAGGCTGAAGACTCAAGCTAAGTGGGTAAGTTCCTTGGAAAGGTGGAGATCTCCTTGTGTTTGGATGGGTAAGTCCTTTGGTGGTCTATGTGACATCCCCAGATTTTCTAAAACTTAATCCGATGTGTGACGTCCAAATTGAAACCCTCACCTTAGCGAGAATCCCAATTTGAGCACCACACACTAGGCTAAGAAGAAGAAAATCAGAGGAAGTCATAAGGAAACACAGTAGCACATGTACATGAACAATAATAAAACCATACACACATGTTCACCATTCAACATATAATTACAACATGAATTATTGCATCATTTGATATTACATATTGAACAGCAAACTATACGTATACATGTACTACTACTAAACTACAGGATCTTAAGACAACAGGTCGACCTGTACATCCGCTCGCCATACAACTCTCACTATCCTGGATCTTCAAGAACATAAGCCACAACCTAAACAAAAGATTACATGCGGTACACGTCAGCACCATATTTCATGAATATTGTACTGAGTACGCCTACGTGTCTTTTTATTTACCTCTCATCATATCTTGGCAATAAGATAAAACTAATACTTGGCCGTAATAGAAGAATATAAGAAAAACATATACTTGCACAAAGATATTCATTAGCAAAAGAGAACACATATTTTAAGCACATTTCCATCATACATCTCGTGCGTCTGCCACCAAGTGGCTTTGACGTCTTTAGGCCTTATGATCTACCACCAAGTGGTTTGCGATCATTATACAAACATCATATGATCTACCACCAAGTGGTTTGTGATCATTATGCATGTTCTCTACCACCGAGTGGTTTATGAGCTATCTTATGATGGAACATTTATATTATGTTTGATGTGTTCATAGCAATAAGTATGGAGAATCATGCAACATATCGTACGAGAACAATCATCTCATCCAATATCATATGCCAAGTATTGTACTACACATAAAACACAAGCATATTGTATAATAAGCCAAGTAAGAGGTAATGGCGTACCTTAGATCAAGAGATCAACTTAACATCACACATATTCCTGATGTCAACTACATCTTTGTCAAACCTGATTAAGATAAGATCACATACTATCATCAGGTTTTCATCATCTTACATCTCATCTTAACCCTAATTAATCCATTTTTGGGTTTCACTTAGTTCATTAGGGTATGTGCATTATTACTTGTATTCTAGTCTTAGAATTATCTTACTGATGTCATATTCTAGATTATAGCTCATCAGCTGGATATACTCATGTGTCACATTATTATGTGAACGTATTTAACATTATGTCACTTTCATTAACCATATCAGGGTTACATCACATGTATTAAGGATTCTCTTCATATAACATGAATTTCATGTATATAACTAATCTCAGATTTATATATTATCTTCCAGTTACAGATATGAGGGTTTTCTGTAAATCTCATCATTTATTGAGCATGTGTGTATTTAATACATTTTATTTAGGGTTATAAGCCCTAATTAGACATATTAAGCAAATTATATAATTTCGTGCATCAACATGATCATCACTGACATCAGGTGCACTATAAGCATGAAATATGATTTACAGGTATTTTCTCATAATTTTAGGGAATCGTTTGATATTTATTATCCATCAATTAAGCATTTCACCACTAATAAGATATCACTGATATTAGTGCATCAAAAGCAGGATATTATGCTTCCATCTTATTCTACGCAATTTTCTGAACATTTTGGTATATCATATGTATTTTTCTGATGCTCGAGCTAATTACTATGCATTTTACAAATTCTGAGTATATGTGAGTTAATTACCTTATCTGGGCCAATCGTGCTCCGCCACGTGGCCATGTGGGTCGCGCTGCTCCTTTGCTTGAGCCGGCCGAGTTTTGATTCCTGGACCCGGTTCATGGCTGCAGACCCGGTCGAACATAAATGGGAATCGTCCTCCATTCTTCTCGCGATCGAGAGTCCACAGACTCTGTTTCACGAGACCGCCGCCGCCTGGCTTGGCTCCGGTGAGCAAGCAACCGAGTACTGGGCCTCCAAGCCAACTCCTACGGACACCCACATATCTGGCGGGGTCCTGCTATTCTCCACGGCTGATCAGCTTCTGAAACTTGGCTCCAAGGCTCCCTGTCCTGCAGCTGCCGGCAAGGGGCCGTCGCCGCGGCTGGGGAAGCTCCGGTGTGCAATATCTCAGCTCGAGCTGCTCCTCGTGAAAGCATTAAGCTCCCATAGCTTCATTGCCAAAAGCCACACCACCACGACCACTTTCCCCCCTTCCTTGAGCTCATGCTCGAGAGATCATAGACGTCACTGCCGCTGGTGTCGGCTGTGGCGGAGCAGAAGGGCATCTAGCCTTTGCTCATCCACAGATCTCTGATCTAAGGCTACAACAAGTGGCACACGACCTCTAGCAAATCATATGACCTCGGTTTTCATTTCTCGCCTACTCATTTCCTCAGATTCCCCTCTATATCTCCAAGAACGCCTTCCGCTACCACCTGTTCTCCGTAGAAGAGAAGCAGTGAGGGACGAGGGTTGGTTCTCTCCACTGACGTGTTTGTGCATCTCGTTTAAGGGGTCTCCTCACTCCTCTGCTCGAGCTGAATGCAACTGTCCACTTCATTTCCCCTCACTCCCCACGATTTAGGTGAGTGGTGGCTGGGAGGGCTCGGCGTTAGCTCTCCCACGATCTCCATTGTGACGGGAGGTAGGGGGAGAGCTCTGGGCCATCTGATTGTCATCCAAGGGCTATCGGCCAGAGGGCACTTAAGTGGATCCGTGGCTTCTCCTTTCCTAAGGCCACAACCACTGGATTTGCAATCCAAGGCCATAAGTTTGCCATGTGGACCCAACTTAACTAAGGGGAGCGTGACACCATCTTCCAATTAAAGCTTAGGCTATAAAGTTATATCTTGGTCTATCAACATCAAGTGCACATTATTTCCCAATTTCAAACCTCAATAACTCTCTCTAGGAACACCCAATTGCCACCAAATTTTAACCATACCTTTACTACATCTCAAGCTACGTTCTACTCAAATTTCGTGACAAAACTTAGCTATTAGACCATTCAATTAAATTCCTCAAGAAGGCATTAAAAAGAGATATCTTAATCATGATGTCAACCTCACATCAACACACTACTTGTCAAAAGTTTAGAACTCTTAGTATAAATCAACCATATGATTTCACTCCTGTCATTGGATGATCAAGGACTCCAAAAGTCCACTCCATCACATCCTACACACCTTAAAAGATATTTCATCCTCGAAATTAAGCCAGAAAACCCACTTTGTCACAGTCTATTTCTATAAATCTCTGTGGTGATATAATAGAGAAAAGCACTCGCAAAGTCCTAGAGGCTGACCTCTCTAGGTAGTGGACTGACTCACTTCTAGTTTGAAGTGAGGAACCACTCTGCATCCCTTTGTCAAGTGCTTGCTATCAATCTCTCTCATCCTTGATGTACTTGTTTAGATAGGACTTCAAATTTCCATTAAGCTATTGCTCCAATTTGATATAATTTGAAGGTTTAATTTGTTTTGTGAGAAATTATGTAACTCTATTCTGCCCCCCTCTAGAGCCCTTAGATCTAACACTAGATACACATTTCTAAATTATATTAGAACCATAAAATAAGAAAACAAGAGGGTCAGTCAAACAAGTAAGTAAATGAAGCACTGCTGCAATTTTAGAACAGTAAACAACTAGTATTAAAAATGAAATTCATTTTCACAGAAGTTATGACATGGGAGTTACTCTCCCATGCCCAAGAATAGGGTTCTACTCATACATGGTGCTAAGACACATGTACAAGTGATGAATTATGAAGAAAAACATGAGTAGAGAAGTGAAAGAACAAAGAGAAATAAAGGAATAACTTTGAAGTTGAAGTTTCATCCTTGCTACTCCTCCTACTATAGAAACTGTTGGATAAATTGGACATTATGATAAATCCCTTTGTTTCGATGATGACAAACATTTCATTCTTGTTGATCTAACGTGGTACTTGAGTGTGCAGGATTAAGGTGGATGACAAAGTAACTAGGGAAAATCCAAAGAGCTTACATATTTATATTTCCATGCAATGTAATCACTGTTGTAAAAAACTTGTACAAATATATAATGTACAAGTACTTAGATTGCATGTAAATCAAGCGTTGGATCTTCCTAGCTAATCACCACACTTAGATAGGTCATCCCCTTCAAATAGGATCACATATGTACACTCATACACATGCTTAGTGGTTAATTAAAAGATTGAAAACAGAGTCAATCTCGGTCGACCACACTCCTCGACCGAGACACTCTCGGTCGACAAACTCCTCGACCGAGAATGACCCAAGTAGTCGTTAGACACAGCTGACAAAGTACTTGGTAGTTGCAAATGAACGTTGATCCAGAGAGCCTGTCGGTCGACAAAACTTCGACCGAGTAGGTGTCTCGGTCGACCATTTGTCGACCGAGATGGTCTCTGACAGCAACTGCAGAATAAAGTAACTAGCCGTTACTAATGCACTTAACTTATATCTAACGGCTAGTTAAGCACTTAGAAGCCCCTAGAAGTTGTCTAGAACGTCCTTAAGTATTCATAGGCCACTCCTATAAATAGGACATGCCTTAGGACACCAAAATATACCTAAGCTATACTTGTGCTATACTTGAGCTTGAATACTCACTTGCAATCTGTTTTAGAGCAATAGAGCAATTCCTACACTTGCCATTCATTCGTACTGCTCCCATTTCGTGTCCTATAGGCTAGTATCTCCTATCCACTACAATCACATTGTCATACACATTGGTTAGGAGATCTAAACGCTTGATATAGGAAAATCAAGCCTTGTTCTTACAACGGTATTGTAATTTCTGTTTTCCTTCTTGTTCCTTTTTATCTTTTTTACTCTCCTTGCTACTCCTAGGGTTGGAGGCTGCGGATTGGAGAGGGTTGACTTCTCAGGTGGAGAAGGGGACTTCAAGCTACTTCAAGAAGGCTATCGTACGGGAAGCTACTTCAGAAGGCTGGTGCAACGAGAGTTGGTGCATCTACTTCAAGGGAAGGCTGCTTCAAGGTTGGGCGATTACTTCTAGGTGAAGGCTGCTTGAAGGGTTTGGGAAAAGAAATTGTATTTTATGTAAAGTCCTTGCGAGGTAATAAAATAAATTTCTTTTCAAATCCCGGTTGGGTAAGCAACCGGGTAGTGGATTGACGGCTATAGTATTTGCTATAGTTGGAACCACTCTAAACCCTGTGTCTCCTTGTCCAATATTTTCATTGTGGTTGTTTGAGTTAAATAATTGTTAAAATATCTATAAAACTCTATTCACCCCCCTCTAGTAGTTTTCAATTGGTATCAGAGCGAGGCTTCAAGGAACCCTAACAAGGTCTTGAAGAAATGGGTGATGGAGTGCTCAACAACCTCAACATTGAAGGGACACTTGTTGCTAGGCCTCCACCGTTCGATGGAACAAACTACCAATATTGGAAGAGGAGGATGCAATTCTACTTCCAAGGAATCAACTGGGAGTTATGGAGAATAGTGTCTACTCCATATGTGCTTCCTCAAAACGAATTTGCGGAATGGGATGCAAATACGGTAAAACTAGCCCAAATGAATGCAAAAGCTGTAAGTATTTTATATTGTTCTATTTCAGTAGGAGAATTTAATAGAATATCAAATTGTGATACAGCTTATGACATTTGGCATAAACTATCTATAACCTATGAGGGTACAGCCCAAGTTAGAAATTCCAAAGTTAGCATGCTTAAAACAAAGTTTGAACATTTTCGTATGGATCCTAATGAGTCTATTAGTGAAATGTTTTCAAAATTCTCTACTATTGTTAATGGTTTAAGTGCCCTAGGAAAACCTGTTCTTGAGGAAGATCAGGTATCAAAAATTCTTCGATCACTTCCTCCGAAATACAAGCCAAAGGTCACAGCCATTGCAGAAGCAAATGACCTCACTCGACTCAAAATGGAGCAACTCATTGGCAATTTAGAAGCTCATGAGGCAGATCTAGAAGAGGAAGAAAGAAGAGAACATGAACGTCAACATGGGAAAAAGAAGGACATTGCATTCAAAGCTTCAACTAGAGACAATCATGACACAAGTGAAGATGATAGTGAAGAAGAAACTCTCGTTGTAAATGGTAAGAAATATAAAAGTTTTAAAACTAATAAAACTTCTAGTATTTCTTCTTCCAGGTGCTTCGAATGTGGTAAGAAAGGACATATGAAAAGTGATTGTCCAACACTCAAGAAAGGGAAGAAATCATCTCACAAAAAGAAAGAAAAAGCATATCGAGCTGCATGGGATGATTCAAGTGATGATAGCGATGATGAAGAAGCAGAATGCCTCATTGCTACAACAAATGAAGACGAAGAAGAGGTAAGTCTTTATGATCTACCAAAAGAAGATATAATTGCTAGTCTTCAAGATACTCATCAGAAATATATTGAGTGCAAGATGAAACTTAAGAAAGCAAATAAAGATTTAAATGCTAAACTTCTTGCTCTTGTATTCAAAAATGAAAATCTCAAAAAGGAAAATGAAGATTATGCTCTTAAGTTAAAATCGGTAGAAGCTAATTGCAATCTTCTTTCCTTAGAAAAGTCAAATTTACAAACTCAAGTGAATGATCTTTAGAAACAACCTATTCTATGTTCACATTTAGATTATGATGAGGTTGTCAAAGAAAGAAACTTTCTAGTATCCAATTTAGATCAGGCAAAGAAAGATATTGCTAAGTTACAAAGAAATGTAAATGAGTTAAGAGGAAATGACATACTTGAAAATATTCTGAAAATTTCCTCTAGCTATAATGGAAGAAGAGGATTAGGATACGATCCAAAGAGAATTAAACCCAAAAGAGTCCAAGCATCCAAGACTAAGATTATGTTTGTACCTAGGAACACAACTCCTAGAAATGAAGTTGACTCTATCAGCTGTCATTATTGCATGCGTCTTGGACATTATTCATTTTCATGCCCATCTAAGAAAAAGAAAGATGAGTTAGCTTGGATTCTTAAAACTTAGTAGCTTAAAAATAAATTGTTGAGATTTGACCTAAACTGATTCTTGATATCATAATGTCTTATCTCAACACAATTGAGCTCTACTTTGTATATTTCTTTTTGCTTGAAATCGATTTCTGAACACTTTTCAGACACTTGGTCGGTCGAGGTATTGTCGACCGAGTGAATCTCGGTCGAGAATCTGTCGACCGAGCATGTCACTGCTTTTCAGAATGCTATAAAATTGCTGAATTCTGTTGAAATTGATCAAAACTGTTGTCTATTTGTGGTTAATGACTGTACAAATAAAGCATAAATTATGGAAATCATTCTTGAAAGATTATGTGAAATTAATTTGGTTAAAAACCAAAATTATGCTTAGTTTAAAGAAAATTTCTGTTTTATCATTACATGCTTTTAATTGTTCTATCATTACATAAGCAAGCAAAAGGACTTATTGGTGATTTATATCTTAGAAATGCTTGCAAAAAGAACAGTGTTTTCAATTGATATTTTTAAAAGATTTGAAATATTCATTATGCTTTCATGTTTAGTATCACTTAAACATGCATCAAAATTGATATGAATGCTTAATTGGAAATCTGCAATTTTTGCCTCTTGGTTAAAACAAAATTTAGCCAAGGGGCGCTATGGTCGTAATCAAGGGTGACCTAAATTAAGCTTTGACAAAATGCTTATTTGGACATCATTTTATTGCACTTAATCTTAGGTCAAAATCAAAATTTAAAATTATTTGTGACCTTAGAAGCATCAAACTGCTTAAATTGTAAGATTAAGGGGGAGCTCATAACAACAAATTGGTTTAATTGATTAAGAAGCTTAGAAAAACATTGTAAACATCATTTGAAGATTGTTATGACCTTAGTATTTTTACTCCTGATTATGAAGCAATCTATGAATTTCATAAAAATGATATATCTTGTACTTAAAGGAACTCTCTGAACAAATCAGGGCATAACATCCCTTACATTTGGTTGGAGACATTTTTATGTACTCTAAGATTAAAGGATTCTCATTTAATTTAGGACTTAACATCCCTTGATAGATGAGAAATAAATATACATTCATCATAAGCTTAAGGGAATCTCATATCAAGGCTTAACATCCTTTGCAAATGATTGAGAAACAAATTGTGGATAAATTAGACATAAATCCATGTTCCTAATAGGATATCTATTTAAGGGGGAGCTTAATATAAAATTAAGGGGGAGAAGAAATAAAATGTTTAAACCTGGATATCTTTTTGAAATGACAAAGGGGGAGAAAGAATATAAAATCAAAAATATAAATATAAATGAGTTTCATCTTGATGGCCAGCACTCACTTGTAAAACAAGAATGGCTACAAAAGGTAATCTTCAGGTATGAAACTCACATGCTTTATATTTTCTTATTTCATATTTTAGGAAATGTTTGTCATCTTCAAAAAGGGGGAGATTGTTGGATAAATTGGACATTATGATAAATCCCTTTGTTTCGATGATGACAAACATTTCATTCTTGTTGATCTAACGTGGTACTTGAGTGTGCAGGATTAAGGTGGATGACAAAGTAACTAGGGAAAATCCAAAGAGCTTACATATTTATATTTCCATGCAATGTAATCACTGTTGTAAAAAACTTGTACAAATATATAATGTACAAGTACTTAGATTGCATGTAAATCAAGCGTTGGATCTTCCTAGCTAATCACCACACTTAGATAGGTCATCCCCTTCAAATAGGATCACATATGTACACTCATACACATGCTTAGTGGTTAATTAAAAGATTGAAAACAGAGTCAATCTCGGTCGACCACACTCCTCGACCGAGACACTCTCGGTCGACAAACTCCTCAACCAAGAATGACCCAAGTAGTCGTTAGACACAGCTGACAAAGTACTTGGTAGTTGCAAATGAACGTTGATCCAGAGAGCCTGTCGGTCGACAAAACTTCGACCGAGTAGGTGTCTCGGTCGACCATTTGTCGACCGAGATGGTCTCTGACAGCAACTGCAGAATAAAGTAACTAGCCGTTACTAATGCACTTAACTTATATCTAACGGCTAGTTAAGAACTTAGAAGCCCCTAGAAGTTGTCTAGAACGTCCTTAAGTATTCATAGGCCACTCCTATAAATAGGACATGCCTTAGGACACCAAAATATACCTAAGCTATACTTGTGCTATACTTGAGCTTGAATACTCACTTGCAATCTGTTTTAGAGCAATAGAGCAATTCCTACACTTGCCATTCATTCCTACTGCTCCCATTTCGTGTCCTATAGGCTAGTATCTCCTATCCACTACAATCACATTGTCATACACATTGGTTAGGAGATCTAAACGCTTGATATAGGAAAATCAAGCCTTGTGCTTACAACGGTATTGTAATTTCTGTTTTCCTTCTTGTTCCTTTTTATCTTTTATACTCTCCTTGCTACTCCTAGGGTTGGAGGCTGCGGATTGGAGAGGGTTGACTTCTCAGGTGGAGAAGGGGACTTCAAGCTACTTCAAGAAGGCTATCGCACGGGAAGCTACTTCAGAAGGCTGGTGCAACGGGAGTTGGTGCATCTACTTCAAGGGAAGGCTGCTTCAAGGTTGGGCGATTACTTCTAGGTGAAGGCTGCTTGAAGGGTTTGGGAAAAGAAATTGTATTTTATGTAAAGTCCTTGCGAGGTAATAAAATAAATTTCTTTTCAAATCCCGATTGGGTAAGCAACCGGGTAGTGGATTGACGACTATAGTATTTGCTATAGTTGGAACCACTCTAAACCCTGTGTCTCCTTGTCCAATATTTTCATTGTGGTTGTTTGAGTTAAATAATTGTTAAAATATCTATAAAACTCTATTCACCCCCCCCTCTAGTAGTTTTCAGAAACCTTCTCTTTCGAGGGGTTGGGACAGAAGATTGAAGTCCTTGTTGTAGTTTTTGAAGAGAAATGGAGTAGAGAAGAGGTTCTCTGTCGAATAGCCACTCCTCTAGAATTACCCTCCTTGTCCTCTACTATGAACTCTGGTCAAGAATTTCTCCAAATGACGAATGATAATCGTCCAAAAGATTCTGGTCATATTTAAAATGAGGGGCGATTTTCCTTAAAATTGTACTGCAATTGTTGACGACACGACGTGTTGATTAATCGACATGACATGTCACTCTCAATAACTGAAGTTGAAACTATCTTACACAAATAGCTGCACGGCATGTCAGTTGACCAACAAGTCATGTTATTGCAAGTTGAAAAAATATGGGCAGCTCTATGCATTTAAGGCATGTCATGTTGTCGTGTTACAACAACTTATGGATCAAGGGGACACGGCATGCATATTTAAGACACATCGTGTTGCTGCAAGACAACAAATTTGGTGAGTTTTGGAATGAGGGGACACAATGTGTTAGTTGGCTAACACGTCGTGTTTCTACACATCAGAGCACATATGTTTTTGCTTTCTACTGGCATAACATGTTGCATAAACTAAATGACATGTTTTCATTAGAAACTTTAGAAAAGTATTCAAGGTTGTGCAATGTCTTAGGGAATCTAAATAAGGTCGAATTGTTATAAAATTAACATCACTTTGTCATCAAAATATTTTATATGTGATTAAAAACATGGAACAAGTAAAGATAACAATAAAGTGGGAAACATCACATGATTAGAGGCAGATTGAGGTGGAAAATGGATTGAAAATGTATAAAAAGTAGGCAAACATGTTATATAAATCATGCACATCATCTACATACATAATTATTAGATCCAAACTATCTTTCTAGAACTATGTAGGAGGTAGAGATGTATCTTTCCTCTCTTCTCTCTATGGGTTTAGAGATTGGAAGGAGAATATTTTGATGTATGATGAGGATGTGTAGTTTTCAACTTGAGGTATAAACATGCCTCTTTGGGCTTTGGGAGTAACATCTCTCAATGTGGTTAAAGCACTCAAACTGATATTCTAGGGAACTCTACATGCTAGACAACCTCTGTAAACAGTGGAGGCCGGCTGTATTTATTATTCCTAGGGGCACCTGGTGTTAGTATTTACATGGAGCCTTATTCAGGTCAAGGATGGTTGGGTAGTGGCACTGCACACACCAAATGGGGGCCTTGCCTTCTAGAGTCTTATGGGAACATTTGATTGGTCTTTTCATTGATCAGGCAAATCGAGAAAGGGGGAATGTTCCTAGTATGTGGTTAGCCTTTCAGTTGCTTCTGCATGTGTTTGATAGACATTTTATTGACCATCCAAAGTACTCAGTGTTCATGGTGCATGTCCTTCCTTCCAAAGGCTTCTAGGTGTTTTGATTGGTTATGTAGAAATAGGGTTCATGCATAATGAATTCCATGTCCCGCTAGTCCAAGTTTATTTGTCCTGGCTAGACCAAAAGCTATCTCAAGGTGGAATTCTACCCCCCCACACACACACAATCTATGATCATGTCCAGGCCCACATGCTATCTAAATTTGATTAAGCTCTAGCAGAGACTAATGTCAATTGGGAGCCTATCAAGCTCACACACAATGGATTGGTGCATTTTTGGGGGTTTGAGCTGGAGGGCTCATTCTGGGTGACAAGGACTAGGTTATAGAATTGTCTAGGGTCCAATCCTTGATGACAACCCCAAGTTAAGTAGTATGTAGAGGGTCGTGCATTAGTTGGGATTCTATAGCAGACAAGAACCTTCCCACTTGTGGGAATTTGATATCTGAATTTGTATTATGATTCCCTATTATAGAAAATAAGTTATTAAAAAAGAGATCACTTCTAATCAACATCATTATGTACAAAGAAAAGGAATAACATAATATAAAATTTCCAACCACATCTTTGGAAGTACACATAAAAAGTCCATCACTTTTATATATTAATAGGCTATTTTACATGATAACATTTAGTGACACATATTATAATATTTGTATACAAAAAGGTATATCTTCAAAAGTTATAACATGATCATCTATATACATGGCATGCAAGCCAAAAATTGTTTAATTGACACATTTTGATATAAAACCTCCCTATCCATACCCAAGTGTACAAGTATGACTCTAAGACATCACTAAAATACCATGACCAACATCTAATATTCGGGCTCATCCAAAGTGTTGGATAAATTGGATATTATGATAAATCCCTTTTGTTTCGATGATGACAAACATTTCATTCTTGTTGATCTAACGTGCTACTTGAGTGTTGCAGGAATAAAGTGGATGACAAAGTTCTAGGGAAACTATACGCTTGAATGATTGTAAATGTCATGCAATGTAATCAATTGTAAACTTGTACAAACATATAATGTACAAGTACTTAGATCTCATGTAAATCAAGCGTTAGATCTTCCCTAGCCAATCACCACACTTAGATAGGTCATCCCTTTTAAATAGGATCACATATGCACACTCATGCATTTACTTAGTGCCTAAATTGAAAGATTGAAACAGGGTCAATCTCGGTCGACCAAACTCCTCGACCGAGACACTCTCGGTCGACAAACTTCTCGACCGAGAATGACCCAAGTAGCCGTTAGACACAGCTGACAAGGTAGTTGGAAGTTGCAAATGAACGTTGATCCAGAGAGCCTGTCGGTCGACAAAACTTCGACCGAGTAGGTATCTCGGTCGACAAATTGTCGACCGAGATGGTCTCTGACAGCAACTGCAGAATAAAGCAACTAGCCGTTGCTAACGCACCTAACTTATACCTAACGGTTAGTTAAGCACTTAGAAACCCCTAGAAGTTGTCTAGAACGTCCTTAAGCATCCATAGGCCATTCTTATAAATAGGACATGCCTTAGGACACCAAAACACACCTAAGCTACACTTGTGCTATACTTGAGCAAGCAATTACATTTGCAATCTGTTTGTGAGCAATAGAGCAATTCCTACATTGGCTATTCATTTCCATTGCTCCCATTTCGTGTCCTATAGGCTAGCATCTCCTTACCACAGCACTTACACTTCTACACTCATTGGTTAGGAGATCAATACGCTTGATATAGGCAAATCAAGCCTTGTGCTTAAAAGGATAAGTTGTAATTTCTATTTTCCTTCTTGTTCCTTTTTATCCTTTGTATTCTCCTTGCTACTCCTAGGGTTGGAGGATGCGGATTGGAGAAGGTTCTTCTCGGAGGAGAAGGTGGACTTCAAGCTACTTCAAGAAGGCTATCGCACGGGAAGCTACTTCAAGAAGGCTATTGCAACGGGAAGCTACTTCAGGAGGAAGGCTGCTTCAAGGTGGTGCAATTACTTCTAGGTGAAGGCTGCTTCAAGGTTGGGTGATTACTTCTAGGTGAAGGCTGCTTGAAGGGTTTAGGGAGAGAATTGTAATTTTATGTAAAGTCCTTGCGAGGTAATAAAATTAAATTCTTTCCAAATCCAGGTTGGGTAAGCAACCGGGTAGTGGACTGACAACTTTAGTATTTGCTAAAGTTGGAACCACTCTAAATCCTTGTCCCCTTGTCCAATATTTTTGTGGTTAATTGTTTGAGTTCAATAATTGTTAAAATTATCTATAAAACTCTATTCACCCCCCCTCTAGTAGTTTTCACAAAGGAGGCTCTTCATCACTAATGCCATGGGTATGATTAACACCTAAAAGATGTAGATAACCACAAGGGTGAGAACATATCTCAATGATATGATACATTGCTTGAAGTTATACTGCAATACAAGTATACTAATATCAAAACAATGAAGGTGTTTAAATAGTAAGCAATAATATGTACAAGATGTGGAAAAACAATAGTTAATGTAAAAGAGTAAGGCTGACAATACTTAAAAATCACAGAAGAGCAATAAAAGCATCACAAGTGAACTATTAAGTTAGTTAAGCTTATATAGCTACTTGATTTCATTAGCAAATTCATTATTAATCCTTGGGTAGTTTGAATTTTACCTTTCAAACCACTAGCTAGTGAGTGTGAAATCTCCTGGATCAATGTATGATATCTTAGGATTCAAATCTCCATAAGATCGCTCCACACCTTGTTCGGTGCTAGTATAATAAGTAAGGGAAAATTGTATAGAAACCTACTAGTAGGGACAACTAACCAACAATGTTAGATTTGTCCTAGGTACTCAGGTGATGACACTTCATCACATTTTGTATATAGAACTATATATCACATTTTCACATTTCTATACACATTACTCAGATCACTAAAGATACAACCTTGACTGCAAGTATATACATAATCACGAGTAGGGTTTTGAATAAAACAAACCCGTGTCACCTCTTATACTAAAAAAATATATGATTTCAAGTACCTTCTCAAAATCCAATATTGTTACAAGGTTACCCATTTTATCGTATCACAATTTGAACATTGAGGTAGTCCCTACGGTCATAGGGAATCACATGATTAGGATTTCACTCGATTAATTAATTCAACTACTCTTATTTTTAGAAATATCTGAGGTAAAAATGGAGCATAAAATGTACTACATTATAAAGCAAGTATAGATAAGTGTAAAGCCATATAATGTCGCATATCATATGCCAAAGTGCCCATACTTGGTTCAATCCATCATTTTTTTCCATAACAGGACCACACCTATGTAAAGGATCAAGCTTTACCTCCAAGGATATATTCCTCTTCACATTGCAGCAATAAAACATCATGTCAAATTTTTCATACAAACTCCATAGAATGAGGAAGATATGACTAGAACAAGAATATATGTTAAAATGTCACCTAAATTTAATCATAAAATGCTTTTAAGAAAGATCGATATACCCTAAAGCCTTTTAGAATTATAATAACTAGAGAAACATGTTATTTCCACCTTACATAAACACCCAAATAATAAGGAAAATTATAGATTCACATTTTACTCAACACGGTACCAAACAACCCATGCAAGTAGCATTTTTAGGGCAATACATCTCTTTTTCAAATTTCAACCTTATGAATTCATGATATATACTAATCCCCATAATACATAATCATTATGTGAAGAAGAAGATACCAAAAATCGTGATTAACCTTTGTGTTATCAAAACAATCCATAAAGATCATCATTTTTAGCATAAACTCATGTTTTCTACTAAACTTAGGGTTTTCATTTAGGTTATATAGGAAAAGGAGGATAAAAGTGTCTATGTCACTCACATCTAGATGAATATCTTGATATCCAACCATGAACACCACAAATAAATCTTCAAAATCCACCAAACATCCATCCACAAGCTCCACCAAAGCTCCTTCAAGTAAGATTTGTGCCTAACTAGGCCAAAGATAGAGAGATAAAAAGAGTTCTTTAACCATAAGAATCAAAATCTACCATCTTTTTACTTGGATCTTAGACAAGGAGAGAGATGAGATAAGAGAAGGAAAATGTTAAGAAAAGAGAAGTACTAGATAATATCTTACATGATCTATGGCCAAAACAAAGTTGTCATGCTTTAGATCCACCAAAGGTAGCTCTTCCAAGTACATGCAATTTCAAAAACCTTGTCCCTCGACTTCCTTGGTCTCATCTCTACATTCAGCAACACATTGGGTGTTATTTCATAGCATTGTAGGGATGGGGGTTGTAACATACTATAACTAGAACCCTACCTTAGAAGTTTGACTCCTTTGTCTTAGCCAAATAAGGATAAACTAATACATGTAACTAAGCCAATAATGAAATCTAAAAGGTGTCACAAGAGGTGTAACATAACAAATCATGCTAAATAATCATATATGACACATATGGAGATCATAAGAATATAATTGGTTGAATAATGGGCCATTAATGGGCCATATGACCTATCTCATAAAAAGAAGTTCCAAAAGTAAAATCTAAGTTTAAGATCGTGTTCCTTGGGTCCCAATTGCCTTGGGAGTCAAATTTCACATTATTCACATAATAATAATTCATTTAATTCAAAATTCACAAACAAGATGTGTGTTTTAATTGGGAGTCAAGTTTCACATTATTCACATAATAACAATTCATTTAATTCAAAATTGGAAAACAAGATGTGCATTTTTCCCAAAATATCATATAAAATAATAAATAACTCCAAAAAAGGAAAATAATCTTAGATTCGTAATCTATATCATAAATATAGCCTTTGGGTGAATTTTCATCCAATTTGGAGAAAGTTTGCTTAAAAGGTGAAGTCAGGAGAGAGAACCTTCAAAATATTAAATAAATATCCAAACAACTCTAAAATGTAAAATTGATGCCATATTCATATCCAACACTTTAAATATGACTTGTGGATGAAGTTTCACCTAATTTGGTTAATCCATGTGTCATTAAGGCATTAGGAGAGAGAAATAAAGAATATATTAAATAACATATCTAAAGTTGCCAAAAGTGAAATCTAATTGGAGATTCAGAATCTACATACTTAAGTTAACTTATGTACAAAGTTTGATTTAATTTGGATAAGAATAGGATCCTTAAAAGAGGAAAGAGAAAATATGTGCATTAAATATGTTTCACTTTGGTTTAATAGCTGCCACATTTAATATTTTGATGATTTCCTATAGTTTCCTAATTTCCATATGTCACACAGTTTAACTTTCGATTTTCCTCTTCGTGGATTGATCGCACGGGTCAGGTTTCAAGTTGCCTGTTCGCAGATTGAATCAATGGTCTAGAGGTCTCCTCCTTCACCCGCCTAGTCCGACTCAAACTCGGACTTCTACGAACAATATTTGGGATTTTGTGGTTTCCCGGTCTCTTTCTCCTCTCCTCATCAGGAATTTCCAAGTCAATTTTCATGTTCTTTTCCGCTTTTTGGTTTCGGGGATCCCCACTTTATTTGGGATTCTCTCTCCCAGTCGCTCAGTCATCTAGATGTTTCCTTATTCTCCCATGTTTCCTAATTCTTGATATTTCCTCACTAAACCCTAACTCAACCCATATATATTTGGCCTTCCCCATGAACCCCAAGAATCCAACGACCATCTTCAAAAGACACTTTGGTCTTGTTTACTCTGCATCTATCTCTCCCTTCTCCATCTCTCTATTTCATCAGCGGCGATCTTGTCTGAGGATTCTGGTGGTTGGCAGTGCTTGCTTTTGGTTGGCTTCAAGTCGTGAAGGTGTGGGCAAGCTTCGTGAGCTCCTGCCTTGATCAGATTTTAGGTATTGGAGATTCACCTCTTTCTATTTGGTTTTTGTTTTCTCCGAGATAGATGACGACTGGTTCATCTCCTCGCTGTAGTTCTCGACTTCTAGCTTCGATTTCAGATGATAGATCGTCCTCTGCCTTTGGTTTGGTCTTCCTTTGGCCCTTTCTCTCGGTCTGTGGATCTCGATTTCTTCAGCAATGGTAGAAGGTCTCGTTTGAGCTATAGGCATCCGTTTCTTCTGTGGTTGGGTTTGTTTGGTTCGAAAACGTCTTAGGAACAAAGTTCCTTTAGACTCCTTGGATTAGTTCTCTCTGGATCTTGTTTTGGAGCTCAGATTTCCCCTCGTTGTGTTTGGGTTTCACAGGGTCTTCGCAAGGAAACAAGCCCCCTTGTTGATTGTCCTCTCTAGCCCTCTCTCCGGCCTTTAATTTAGTTTTACAATCGAACGGTAATATGGTTATTTAACGCGTTTCTTTTTCTTTTGTTTAGTGCCTATTTTTGCTGAGTTGGCTTAGTTGTCCACTGACATGGGCGGCCCTGATTGGCCGGCCCAGGTCCATGTGGCATCTCTCTCCCTCCCTGTCCCTCGATGGTCAACCATTGACTTGGATTTTTGGTTATTTCTGATTGGTCAGTTTTATGAAATTGATAACTAAATATTCCTTTATCAGAAAAATACATATAAATAGTCATAAAATGAGAAAAATGTAATCTATCCTTTGGTATTAGTTTTATCACCTTGATTTAATGTTGGTTAATAAGTGAATTTAATGGATCTAATTAATGATGAATTCACTTGTAAAAATCATAATTAATTATCTATAAGTTTGAAAAATATAATAAAATATGTTTTGGAAGGGATGACGTGGAGCGCGGGAGAGAGTGCTAGGGTGGCGCAAGGTGTGTCAACGACCGGAGCATGGAGCATGGGAGAGAAAGCTTGGGCGGCACAAGGTGCACCGACGACCGGAGCGCCCTCCTCCTTAGGCATCGTAGGTCAGGCCAGGGGAGTGGAAGGTAGAGCTCCCCATCCATCCTCAAGGGTGGGTCCTCAGTCAAGGTTCGATTTGGAAAGCAATTCATGGAGGATTCTAGGACTGGCAACAAGCATGAATTCATCGTCGGCTCCAGATGCGAGATCGTTGTCATCCACATATGCATACTCCGTGAGGAATCAGGCCAGGGGAGTGATGAATGGCCCAGGTGCCAGACGCTTCCCTCCTATCTCAGTAACCAAGGAAAGCGCACCATGGACGGATGTTGTCACCACAGGCAAAGGTGGTTTCCAATCAAACCTCGAGAAGAAAACCTATGAGATCCAGGATGGAAAATTGATCTACCTGAGCAGCATTGCTCAAAGAAACAAGGAGCGGTGAGCGAAGATGGAATTCCTGATACGATTTTCTTCGAATATGAATGGGAGCCAAAAACATGCTTGAATTGTGGAAATTTTGGACATATGGCATCGGTTTGCATGTCTTCCCCCATGATACAAAAAGCTGGTGTTCCGACTATGACCTGGGTTCCAATACTGCAACCTCAAAAAGAATCGATGGATGATCCTGCTATGGAGGAAAATATTTCTCTCGCTGCCCAGAATGTTGAAATCAGTAGTGAGGTTGCAAATGCTGCCACGCCTTCCCAGCCTCAATCGCATAGATTATCGGTACTTGAAAAACTTAGACAGAACTCAACCCCTGTTCTAACTATGTTGCTCTCTGTTGAAGTTCAAACACAGGAGACTGAGTTCCCGTCACCTATCCAGGAGGAGCTCATCAATGAATGGGAAAGACCAAGGAGAACAAAAAGTCCTCCAAAATGCACGACTAAACCTGCTACTGCTTCAACCAAGGAGATTGATATTTCTTCTATTAACAGGTTTTCAATACTCGACGGGGACCTGTAAGGAATGGAGGACTATGGGGGAAATGTATGCATCCTGCCTCCACATGAATAATTCTCTCACTATGATTGCCTAGAATGCGAGGGGAATTAATGAAAAGATCCCTCGTATTCAAATGGATATGGACAAACTAAACCCTGGCATTCTTTTTCTGCTAGAAACTAGAGTCTCTAAAGCTAATCTTAGTATGATTATTGATACTGGTTGGCATGGTTTTCAATACATAGATAACTCTAACTACTATTCATATACTAGAATTGTCATTCTTTGGAATAATCATGGTATTAGAATTACCAAAATCAAGGACTCGTCTCAACTTATTCACTGTGAGGTGGTCACCCCTAATCACTCTTTTCTGTTGTCAGCTGTATATGGATCTAATAATGACCAGGAAAGGGAAAATCTCTGGGAGGATATTTGCTTGATTGCCAATTCTACTAAGAAGCAATGGTGCATTGCGGGTGGCTTTAATGTTGTAGGGCTTGCTGGTGAGAGAATGGGAAAAGAACCACCTACTGACATGAGTATGGAGGACTTCAATAATGCTATTGCTTATATTGGTCTGCTTGAAATTCATACTAAAGGCCCTTACTTTACTTGGGATAGCAAAAGTAAAAAGGGCACTAGTACTTTCTCTAAAATTGACAGGGTCTTCAGCAACATCGAGTTTCTTGATTATTTTCCTAAGTTTGGGCTGATGCTATCTCTAATATCACTAGTGATCACAAAATTATCAGAATAAACCTCATCAAAGGAAAAAAATGCATCACTCCTTTCAGATTCATTAATGCATGGATGGATTTGGAAGGATTCAAAGACATATTAAACAAAGCTTGGAGTATTGACTTTGTTCGTCCTCCCATGTACAGGCTGTATAGAAAACTACATGCCACCAGACTCTCTTTGATTGATTAGAATAAGAAGAAGGTTCAGAACTTTTCCTCTATTGCGGAACAATTGGAGGTACAAGTTTTTGAGCTACAGAAAGAAGATGACAAAGATCAAGACAATGTCGACCTTCATGCTCGTGTGAATAATCTTAGATTGGAGGCCATGAAAGTTGCTAGTAATGAAGAAAATCTTTGGAAACAAAAATCTAGGGTCCAGTGGCTTAAGCTTGGTGATAAGAACACTAGATTTTTCTATACCTCTCTTAAGAGAAGAAGGATGAATAATTCTATTCATATGATTCAGATTGATAATAATGTTTGTTCTGACCCTACTGTTATCTCGACCCATATTACTGATTATTTTGATAATATTTTTAATAAGAGAAACCATGTTTCCCTCAATTGGAATGATAAATGGAATCTCCCTTCCCTTTCCAGTGACCAAATGAATAGCATGTGCATTAAAGTGACGAAAGGGGAAATTGAATATGTTATTAAAAACATGAAAAATGATTCGGCCCCTGGGCCTGATGGGTTCAACCACCTATTCTTTAAGGAAAATTGGAATGTTGTGGGTGAAGATGTTTGCAAGGCTCTTATGAATTTCTTTGATTCCTAAAATAAAGAATCCCCAAACCATCGAGGATTATAGGCCCATTTCTCTCTACAAATTCGTCTATAAAATCATCACTAAGATTCTTGCTGACAGATTGAAACCCATTATGCAGGATATCATTAGTCCTAATCAATTTGCCTTAATTAAAGGCAGGAGCATCACTGATGCAATCCTCCTTGCTAATGAGATCTTATGAAATTTTAACAAGCTTGGTTCTAATTTTCTCTACTCAAAGTCGATCTTTCTATGGCTTTTGATTCTGTTAATAGAAACTTCATTCTCTTTATTCTATAGAAAATGGGTTTCCCCCCTGCTGGTTACATTGGATCGAAGTGTTCTTCACTTCGGCCTCCACTCAAGTTCTCATTAATGGGGTTCCTTCTAGAGCTTTTAAATCCACTGTTGGTGTGAGACAGGGTCACCCATTGTCACTGTATCTTTGTTTTTTGGCTATGCAGGGCTTCACTTCCATTATTAATTCTTTTGTGGAGGATAACCTTCTTTCTCCTATTTCTCCAAGTAGCAAATCTAATCTCAACATGTCTCATATAATTTTCACTGATTATCTACTGGTTTTCTCAAAGGCTGATCAGAGAAACCTTGATATGATTGAAGAGATTATGAACATCTTTGGGAACATTTCTGGTTTGAGAATGAATAATCTGAAGAGCAATATCTTATTTAGCAAAGGCTTGAATACTTTGTTGAGTGACATCCCTCAAGCATCCCTCCTAGTCAAGTATCTGGGTCTCCCTCTCTTTGTAGGAAGATTGACTAAAGATATGTACTCTCCCATTGTAGACAAGATTAAGAGTAAATTGAGCTCTTGGAAATCTAAATTTCTCTCAATGGCAGGCAGAGTGGAGTTAGCCATTTCTACCCTGGCTGTGTACCATATTTTTTGGACTACTGCTTTTCTTCTTCCCAAGGCAGTTATTGGTGATATTGATAAGTATATTAATCACTTCGTCTGGGGAGATAAACCTGAGGCTAAAAAGGTCCACACTATTTCCTGGAGTATTGTCTACAGGCCTAAATCCGAAGGTGGCCTGGGTCTAAGAAAGATCGATGAATGGTCTAAGGCTAGCTTGCTGAAAAACTTGTGGGATATTGCAAGAAGCAAACCTTCTCTTTGGGTCAAATGGATTCATGGGAAATACTTATATGAACATTCTATTTGGTCAGTTGGTCCTACTCCCAACTGCTCGTGGATGTGGAAGAAGTTACTAAGTAATATAGACTTTCTTCTCAAACATGTAAACTTCAAAATTGGTGATGGAAATTCTCTTCTTCTCTGGCTGGACCCATGGTGTCCTGGCAATACCACTCTTCTTAGTAATGTCAATAACCAACTCCTATACAGATTTGGTCGTGGCAAGTTTTATAAAATTAGCTCTTGTATAGCTAATGGTACTTAGTGTTTTCGTAGCAATATTAGAGGTGGTCACACTGTCCTGAACTTTCTTAATTCATTCACCAAACCTGCCTTGGGAGCTACGCATAGTATCACCTACAATGGTAAATTTGTTTTGACCTGTAGAGACTTTTGGGACATTTGTAGGACCAAAAATTCTATTGTTGTGTGGTGTAGTTGGATTTGGGACTCCTTCATTCCCAAGAGATGGTCTATTTTTCTCTGGAAAGCTTTTCATAATAAACTCTTCACTGATGACATTAGATAGAAGTTTGGTTTCTCCTTTACTTCTTGATGCTCTCTCTATAGCTGCAAGTCTGAAATAAGGGATCATCTCTTTTTCTTCTGTGACTTCACCAAGCTACTATGGGAAAGGGTGTATTCCATCTATTCGAACTTTACCTGCCTTGCCTCTATGGAGCAACTACTGGACATCAAAAGGAAGGATCTAAAGACTCTGACCTGCTGCATTCTTTACAAAGTCTGGATTGAGAGAAATAACTGTATTTTCCTCAGTTATAGGAGGAAAATACCTCTGATTTGGGATCATATTTCTTCTGATTCCAACTCAATTTGTAATTAACTTCTTCTCTCTTCCTTTTCCCTAAACAGATATATAGGTCTTTCCTTTTTTGATTTTGTACAGTTATTTTCTACAGTAGCAATAAAAAGGGCACCACAATGGGTTCACAAAAAAAAATATGTTTTGGAATCCTAATAACATAAACTATAATGTGGCACAATTTTCATAACCTAATTCACACATAAATAAAAATATGGTTTTTAGGGTTTGGATAATGTACCTGAATTGACATAAACCCTACATATGTGTTTAATAGGTTCTTGGAGACCTAGACTTGATCTAGAAGTACCTTGGTATTTGGAATCTGATATTGAGGTATGTTGTATCCCCTATTCCTCTATGTTGAGCAATTCGCCTATCTTATCATTCTTTTGACTTTAGCCTACACATATGTCTTTTCTTTTGATATCATGGTTCATGTGAACTATCTTGCTTATTATGGACTTGGATATTCTCTTGATATATATCTTGTGCCTCGTTGCATGTTGGTCTTATATAATGATATGTTCCCTCTTTGAAGTGTATGTTTATATGTTTGTGTTGTCCATTGTGTGATGGCAACCTTTAATAATTCTGACTAAACTATTTACTTGCCTCTATATTTTACATGCTATGTGACTCAGTAACACCAGATAGTGTAATTGCATTGGTTTTGGGTATGTTCCCTTTTTGCTTATGGGATGGTGGTGGTGGTCCCCATACCCGAGTTTCAAGGATGTGAAACATTGGCTCAACTTTTATACATATTGGGAGTTTGACGGTGAGTCATTCTCTATCAGGTTTTTAAGGATGTGAAGCCTTGGCCGCCTTTGTGTTTATATTGTTGTAGGGCTATGTTTATCTCACATGCATGCAGGTTTGATGATGATTGTGGGGTGTGTGCCCTACTTTCTATTTATGTACTTTTGTTGCACAATCCTTATTGTTTTGTTTGTGGAAAGTATCCTCTTTTATCATGTTATGATGATTCTTATCTTTTATGCCCTGGTGGGTTGTCCTTATCTCTTGTATGGGAAGCATTTACATTTGATGTCCTTATTGCTTAAATTTCTCAAAGTTTTCTTTAGTATGCACATACCAGCTTTTTGCTGATGTTTCTTTCTCTTCTCTTCATTGTGGGGTATGCTTCCAACCCCAGGTTAGATCAAGGAGAGGTGATCTTTGACATCAACCTTGTAGCTGAGCTTTTGGGAGAATTGAAGAGGTGGTTAGATGACCCTCGACTTGGCCTTTGGCTGATATGTTTCCTTTTTGGACACCCATGTGTGGTGATGAGTTGTAAATGTTATAAAGCTTTATAATAGTTAGATTTTCTCCCGCTGCTATATTTTTGGTATCAAGAAACACATGTGGAAAGTATTGGTACACATCCCTTTGGCAAAAAATTTATGTGGTGTTTGGTTTATGGGATGTGGCCTTTCCTTTTCTAGTAGAGAGGTGGTTTCAGTTCTTTACAGGGGTATTTATAGACTAGGGAAGTTGAACATCCATGCAAAAAAAATCCATTGACCTTGATCTATCGACCCTCTCACTTGTCCTCCCATCGACCTCCTTGACATATAATCCATTAAGGTCCTCATCTCTTGGCCCACAAAGGTCACTATCTCTTAACCCATGAGGTCTCCATCTATTGAACCATGTATGTCCCCCTCATTTGACCCATCTATATCTTCATCTCTCCATCCTTTGACCCATCAAATTCCACTCATATCCCACCTGTGTAAGTCCTTGGCTAGATAACATGCCCCCCTTTTAGTCTAGGGGACCCATCCACCTTTAGGGTCTAGGGAACTCATCTACCCTAGGTCATGGTGCAAAGACATTGACCTTTCCTTAGAGTAGCCATCGAACTCACCACCATGTGAGTCATGGACCTCACTCCCTCAACCATAAAAACCCTAGGTTACATGAGGGTGATGGAACATATGCCCTCCAAGGGTTATTCTATTGACCCCCACTCAACAACGACCAATCCCTAGTCTAGAGTTAGGGAAAGAACATAAGGGTGAAACAAGGTTCAATCATGGGTTGTATATGTCAAGTCCCCATTACAAGGCACAACCATGAAGAAAAGCTTGAACTTAAATATTTTAAACAATTTTTCAATTTGGTCCTCATAATAGGAGAAAATATGAAAACCATGCAATTAGGGCTAAATTTGGATTTTTATCATAAGCTTCTGCTTCAGGTATTTAATCAAGCATTCAATTTTGACAAACATATATGACTAGGGTTAAGCTAGGTATGGTGATTTACAACCTTAACCCCCTTATAAGAAGTTTGCCCTGAAATCTTAAAATAGATAAGGATACCTCTAATGCATCTCATTCTCAAGATCCCACATGGATTCTTGAATACCATTATGATGCCATAAAACCTTTACTCGGACTATATACTTCTTTCTAAACTTATTCCCATGATTATCTAAGATAAAAGAGGACCCTCAACATATGAGATATCACCATCAAGTTGTACTTCTACAGGTTGTTTTGTATTCTTGATACCCAGACTACACTTCCTCAACATCAAAACATGGAAAACACTATGCAAACAACTCAAATATGGCAGTAGATGTAACATGTAGGCCAATTTTGAAACGCATTTAGTGCTAGGATATGGTTCCATAAATATAGGGACCAACTTACACCTCTTCCTACACCTTGAAACACACTTCCAATGTGAGAGTTTCAAGTATACAAGGTTTGCAACCTATAATTCTGATGACTTTTAAGGTAATCTACATAAGGCTTCTTCTAGTCATGTGTTGGTCTCAATCACTTCAAGATAACCTTTATCTTCTCTGTCGTCTGCTGCACTAACTGAGGACCTTAAACCTCCTATATAAGGAATTACCATAATTTTATGAAAGCAAAGTGTCCCATCCTTTAAATCATGAAAACCATCATGTTTCTTTATACCAAATTTTGATCAGATATTATGTATCAAGTGTCACCCTATTGTGCATATTTGATATGTAGTACGAATTTTTCTTTTATAGGCAACTGAGAAAGCCTTATGATGTTGGTACTCAAATTGATTCATCTTTTTATAACGTCACCACTCAAACTGATTCATCTTCTCCTCTAAGTAAGACTTAGTAAAGTACATTTCCTCAAAATTCTTATGTGACTCATTCCATGTAATCACCTATCTAGTTTGATTCTACTCCTTCATGGCCCACCAATGGCCAACATTGCCCATCAATAGGTAGATAGCATTCTTCGTCTTGTCCTCTTCTATTATGTCCAACATATGAAAAGCCTTCACCAACTCTATCAACTATAGATCTTCATCTGTCATACTAGATGTGCCAGCATACTCCATGTCATCCACCCTCTTTAACCTCTCAATAGTTTTCCTAGGACCCTAAGAAGACTCATCATGTGAGAACGTGTCCCACTAATTAAATGCTAAACAATCATTAGTATGAATCACCAAAACCAAACCCATCATAACACGATAACCTTATCAAAAGTGGAAATAATACTTTGATTTAAACTAGTCACATAAATTTCTGATTACAAACAATCATCATAAAACATCACATGATGTTTTATAAAAGCTTACTATATCTCACTTAAATCATTTCAATACTAGACAAGATGGTAGGAAAATTGAAATTTCTTACTTAACTTCAACAAATAGGTTTACAAGATGATTCATTTTCTTGAAAACACAGTAGTGTAAGATGTCGAAATTAGGTTACAACTCATAACCTATAAGCATATATAAAGGGAAAAACCCATCATATCTAAGATAAAGTACCTACCCATCACTCAAGAAAGTAAAGGTACATAGACATTATATACTCATTTATGTTATATCTTGTTACAACCTAATCACCACATCCTGTCAGATGCACTATCTTACCTAAAACATAATGGAAGGATCACGTGAGACTCTAAAAGAGTCCCAATGATAGGGTTACCCTCACAAGGATATAAGAAAACATAGATAGCTTTTACGATGGACTACATATAGTAGAGAGAACTTTATTACTCATTTCAATTTCCAATTTTTGATGTCACTACATAACTCGAATTAAGGCATATTTATAATAGGATTATAATACATTTCATATAACAATCTTCGTCTAATTATATAATCATCTTTCATGCAATAAAAATAGCATTACTATAGTGGTTTAGGCGATCCCTATAATTATAGACAATTCATAAAGAATCACAAAAGTAGCAAATGATAAGAAGACAACAACAACATCCAATGTCACTTTCCAATAAAATCTCAAAGAAATATACGATGTGGCCAAGTTACATGTTTTATTAAGTCCTAGGAAATTTGAACCGTACCACTCAAACTACTAGATGAACACTGTAAATTTTCAATAAACTTTGTATAAGATTTTAGGATGAGTGGACTACTAAATATATCTTCCCCTCGATTAGTATGAGTGACAAATTGTAGTGGAACAATGGCCAAATTTACCCCTAGGGGCACAAAGACCATCCCATTCAAAACAAGGTCTTACCTAGGTACATAGGCGATGAGACCAAAAACTAGGGTATACAACCCTCAAATTTGAGTTACAAGCACATTCACTCCCTATCACATAAAATCTTAGAAACGATCTCGGTCATTCTCAAATACCTTAGAATCAATATGACGGAGATAAACCCTCCCCGCATCCACATATACTCAACAATATACAATTTTGAGATCCTTCTCACAACTAAAATTGCAACAAGGGCTACTCATTTCAGTATCCAACAATTTTCAACACTAATATAGTTCTACACTCACATGGAACTACATGATTAGGATTTTAGTAGATTAAATTAATCCAATTACTCATTTTTTATTTCATAAAACCTGTTACAAACATGGCATAGAGAAATAACTTTAGACATTAATCAAGTCCAACAATAGAAGAAGATATAAAATGTATCCATATTCCAAACCACTCGAAACAGGTTTCATTTTCCATCCTTGGTTATAACAAGGCCAATTAACCAATTCTATGGCACAATAAGGCCCAAAATACCATTAGGGAAAAACTAGGAACAAGTCCTCGTATAAATCACATATCCACTTAGAATTAGGCATATATCTTTACAAGACAATAACAAAACAATATACAAAATTTATAGAATGAAACTCCAAAGGATGCAAAATGTATGCTTGTTTTAAGATTAGGGTAGAAGAAAGCCAAAACTAAGCATTGATGAGTCATATTGACATATCAAGTATACTTCAAACTAACTTAAAGCAACATGACAATTAGGTAAAAGTAGTTAAAATGTGAAAAGAATAATTGTCGCTATTAAGGACATCACATTAGATTTACCTTCTATGAAGATTTATTTTAAGATTCAAACTACATCACATATCTCCTTGAGGGTATACTTATAACATATATCATCTTTTCAAGGGAAAGTGTATCAACACACATGACCACATAATTTTCTATGATACTATTTCCCATTATCTTCTACTTCATATGCATCAAATCATAGATTAAACTCTAACCATTAGACCCTACCATCATCCCACCGATTGTACCCACATCCTTTTCTTCAAGGCAAAGCCTCAATGCATCAAGTATAAATTTAAATCCCATATCCAAAATAGGTCATGCAATGTCATACTTTATATTACACTTTTTCAATTTCATATAATTATAGGATGTGTGCCACCAAACACCACAAACCACAAGATTAAAACAATCACTACAACGAATTACCAAAAAACACTAAAAATTGAAATTGATTACAACAAGAACCAACATCAGGAAACTTATTACATCAGGATACAAACACTTGCTATATATATATATATATATATATATATATATATATATATATATATATATATATATATATAGAGTATGTATTGGATGCCCGCGCGGGTAGGCAAGTTAATTACCCGTGCATTGATACACGGTAGCAGGATTGGTAATTAAATCGAACTCCATTACGGTTGCATGGTAGCGGTGGCATGTATGTAATTACATATATTTGGTTTACGTATGCAAGGAGTAGCGGTGGTACATATTGTAATTAAGCAGAAATCAACTACGTATTGCATGGAACACGGTGGTAGTATTTTTTAATTCAACATCCTTTACTAGTGCATGTGCATGATTCCACTATTTGTAGCTAGACGACAATGATTTATGAGTGCATGCAATAGTGGAAAAGATAGCTAGAGACATTGAGGCATATATTTTTGGTGAATAAAAAATTAATTGAGGACAAGAGCTTTAATCATTTTGAACAGATGTTCACCGTTGACTCGTAATTAGGATATGTTCCACGTAGTTGTAATCTACATAATATGCATATAGTTCTAGATACAGTCAGGTTGTATTACAAGACGTGAACCTTGGTTACATTGTTTTCGTTCTCATTACAATTTATTTATTCATATTACATATTTTTCCTTCTTATTACAATTTATTCTGTACTGAAGTTTATACTCATAAATTTTTGTTTAACACCTTGTGGGTCATCTATTATATCATCAAACATCTACATTAGTTACAATTTTCTCCTCCTTATCATAATTGTCTTTGCTCAAGTCTTTTTACAAAATATTAAACATGGTTGTATTTTCAATTTGCAAAACAATATTGTAATATTTAGGATGATAATCTTACCATTTTGCATGTGAAGTTCTTAAACCTACAGATTCTTTCTTTGTCTTGTGTTCACATAGAATTCTCTAGTTATCGAATCTTGATTGTTAGTGTAAATGCTACATGTAAATTTTAATGCCTTAATGTAATAAGAAAGTGTCATATATAATATGGACAGTCACATTGTAATAGGCAAGGGTCAACCGTAATGTAGGTGATAGTTTAGTAATATGGATACTCATATTGTAATAAGCAAGTGTCATTTGTAATATGGACAGTCACATTGTAATAGGCAAGAGCCAACCGTAAGTAGGTCACAGTTTGGTAATATGGATACTCATGTTGTAATAAAAAAGTTTCATATGTAATATGGACAGTCACATTATGATAGGCAAAAGCCAACCGTAATGTATGTGACAATTTTGTAATAAGGATACTCATATTGTAATAAGCAAGTGTCATATGTAATATGGACATTCACGTTGTAATAGACAAGAGCCAATCGTAATATAGGTGACCATTTTGTAATATGGATACTCATATTGTAATAAGCAAATGTCATCTGTAATTGTATGGGTTGACAGAGACCTCATGGTTGTGGTCATATGAAATAAACTTCATCGATTGTCATCCTTAACTACAACTTTCTCATTCTCATTATGGATTCTCAGTTCTCATTACAAAATGTAATTGTCATTGTAGTTCACTATACTTCGACATAATGTCACTTGTTTACTTGCTACTATTTCTTATAATTATCGTCTTTGTAAGGGTAAATGATATGTTGTAATGAGAACAGAGACTCTGTAATGGAAAGGAGAAATTTATAATTAAGAATGACATTACGTAAGACAATCTGGACATATCATTTCTCTTAGATAATGGTATTTGATGCATTTAGATTTGTATTATAAAATGTCATCCTTGATTACATATCTTTCATTTCCATTACAATTATCCATTTTGATTACAGACATTTCTTTCTTATTACAAAATGTCATCTTTCTTTACTTGTCATTGTAATTCACTATATGTTATCAGAATGTCACTTGTTTACTTCCTGCTATTTCTAATAATTATTGTCTTTGTAAGGATAAATGATATGTTGTAATGAGAACAGAGAATCTGTAATGGAAAGGAGAAATTTGTAACTAAGGATGACGTTACGTAAGACAGTCTGGAAGTATTATATTATTTCCCATATGTTTATTTGTCTTCACAAAACGACACCACTGTAATGATTTTAGACATGTTATATTGGACATTGGAATATTTAATGATGGGTACGTGTATAATATTGACGTGGTTGGTGCATACTATTTTTACTCTTAGATGAGTCTCGCACCGCCACTCCATGCACATATAATTTTTTATTAAATAATTACCAATAATGCCACCGCTATTCTATTACATGCACGTACAGTAGTTGCACATATTTACAATTATTGCCTCCGTTTCAAATCAATGCAGCGCAATACATAATGAGGCACGGGTAACTTCGCTTGTCTACCCGCACGGTCAGCGAGTGAATTGCCATATATATATATATATATATATATATATATATATCATTAAGCTTCATTATTTACAACAACATGTACATAGAATACTACATGTCACATGTGATATCTTGTTTGTTTACATAAACATGTACAACAACACACTATATACAACATGGCACATAAACCAAAAACTCATATTGATAAAACCCTCGAGGACCATATGAAACTCTTCCCAAGACCTGAGTGTACAAGGACGACTCTAGGACTCTAACCACAAAAGATCGCAAGCAATGTTCCCAACCTTAGCTTCGACTATCGTCCTTGTTGTTGCTCTGCCTCAGCTACACAATCTCTACTTCCTCGTGCACATCCACCGAAAAGATGTGGGAAACCCACGAGGTGAGATTCCAAATCTCAACATGAGATATAATTCTCCACCAACACTATAATTAACACATATAACTAAAGAAAATATACACAAAACTAAGTAAGATGAGTATATTCAGCTAAACAATATGTAACTAATGAGTAAAGCAAATTCAACCATACTGGGCACTTACTACTGAACAACAGAATAATCAACAATTTAAGATGGAATACGAAGAACATGTATATTTTCTACCAACTAGCATATACAAAATCAAGGCAATGCTACAAACAATGTTCTCATATTTGATCCTAAGCAAATGCACTATATGACTGATTACATATTTTATTATACCCTGAGGATTTGAGTCTACCACCCAAATCTAACAGACCACTACTAAGTCAAAATCAGTGCCATACAAGGTCCATGGAAGAGCCAAAATCCATGACCTTTCCAAACCTAATGGTCAGTACACGAGTGCACATCAGAGACATACTAGTCAACTACAACCTATGACATATAGTCAACAGCAAAAGTCCTAGCCCACCTTGGTACATGTCACAATGCTAGTGAAACTGAGCTATGACCCATAGCCGTACTCCTTCCAGGGTATGGCCTGCGGCCAATCCTGGGAAACCACATAAGAAACATATCATTGAGCTACAGCTCATAGTCACACTCTTACTAGGGTATGGGCCCCAGCCAATCATGTGAATGCATATACTCAACAGTATATGACTCCAAGCTTCCTCTATGGGAAGGCCCATTTGACCATCCAACATGTGTTGACGCTGAGATGGATCTATGACACAGGACAAATCTACATGTTCAGATTCCACTTGATTAGTTAAGCTTTGTTTAATTGTCTTTTAGCATCAATCAAGTTATAATGTACAAAGTCAGAACAAGTTCTATAAAAGTAAGGGCATATCACAACTCCAGAAAATATAAAGCATACAGGGTGTGATCTTATCACACTATCACTACAAGATGCTTGTATTATTTCCATTCACACCATCATTAGCAAGGCCACGCATCATGGTATACCAATCCCTCAACTCATCATTGAGAAAAGCCATCTCACATTATACTACAAATTACTGCCAGGTCATAGGACCCATTCACATTATTCTTGTATCACAAGTGTCTTAGCATGCCTCACAAGGCATATTCAACTTGTCACGTCATAATCATCACAACATACACTATCTATGATTATCAATCTCGTAACATGAATACATAAGCAAGACAGAGATAATCACATAACATCATAATCCTTTCATGATAGGGAAACAAGCAAGACTAGTTATCATTATTAGGGTTAGAGTTTCCTCTTAGCTGATTAGGGTTTACAAAGATATTGTGAGAACCCGTTACACTAAAAGAGATTACTCAAAACATAAAACACAATCGATCACCAATTAACCACATACCCCAAAAATATGGGTAAATTAAAACCAATTTCAACATCAACACCCACTCAGAAACATTTGCATAAGAGCCCAATATCTTTCCTGTATCTATACTATGACAAGAATTTCTTACAAATTGTTCTATCACCTTAGCCACAACATATATACACAAGAGAATAATATTTGTATATGCCACACAAACAATCATTAACATGATAACAAAATTCTGATTCATTTGAAAAAACTATATACAAACTTTTCCTACCCGAACCTGAGAGTACATGGACGACTCTAGGACACACTAGATATATAATCAACTTTATCAAAGATTCATTACTATAGCTCCTCTTTTCTGCCACAAGTTTGATTTTTTTACTTCCGATTACCTAAAAAAATGTGGCAAACCACAAGGGTGAGACCCATGTCCCAGCAAGAGATATAACCTCCAACAACATTTATTGATTCCAACATTTTTAGGTAATGAGATAGTTTAAGTAGTTTAATCATATATAACAAATAAGATCAACAACAATGATGATTAACAAAATACATAAAGGAGAAGATAATAACAATCTTCATTCGCCAGACTATTCTCATATCCCTATTAACAGTATAAGGAGTCTAGCAGCATGAGCATCTCTAACATCATGAATAAGTCAAGGATAATATGCATAGCTAACAACATCAATATGTCTAACAGGTTGAACATATCAACATCATAAAAAGAGATAACAACATAAGCACAACTATCTGGATAAGCATGATTAGCAGTATATGCATCTCTAGTTACAAAGGCATGGCTAGCATGCTAAACATAACTAACAACATGAGATAGATATCATCATGATTATAATAAACAGTAGTAGTATAGTTATCAACATGAGAATATCTACTGTATGTATGCATCTACAATCTTAAGCATGTCCACAACCTAAGTATATCTACTATCTCTTAATTGCACTAAGCATCATCTTTATGTAATGATAACAAATAACGATTATCATCCAATGTGAAAAGTCACGTATACCCCCTAAACTAATATGCTACACAACTGTATTACATCTTTTATTATGCCTCGAGGAGTTTGAGTCGTACCACCAAAAGTCCAAACGACCACCGATTGGTCACAATCAGTTCCGTATAAGATCAAGGAAGACCCAGACTCCAAGATTTTCTCCATACTCAGTTAGTACGAGTCTGTACCACAATGACATATAGTCAAACTGCAAAATAGCAACATATAGGCCTGTAACTAACCCACCTTGGTATATGTCACGACGTTAGCATCCTGGGTATTCTAACCCAATCACCGAGGTACAACCGCAATTGTCCTCCAATCACATCATGTTATAATCACTGAGACCCGACCATAGTCGTTCTCAAAAAGTGGGCTAGGTATGACCATAGCCATCCTCCAAAAAAACTTGGTGTCAGGATGACAAGCACCCCACATACTCAACAGTATGCGCTCTGAGTTTCCCTTAGGAATACTCATTTCACCATCCAATAAGTTTTGACACTGAAGATGGTTCTATGACACAATGCACTACATTATTAGAATTTCACTTGATTAATCATTTCCAATTGGGTGAATTAAGGCTTCGTCATACAAATGGACATACAATCCCTAATTCATTTCTATCAAGTGTATAAGCATTGCAACTTTAGAAGATATAAAACGTATGAAACATAATTTCTCATATGATCATCACATGGTACTATTCACTTGCCATTCATGAGACCATACTAGTCATCATACTATCACAAGATATAAATTTTCACAATATCATAGGGTATCAACCCTTGTCAACATAAGAGGATCACACCTCATTCAGGGCTCAACCATGCCCAAATCTCATTAATACCATCATACTATTCCCTGTAAGATCATCATTATCTTTCCATGCCTTATAACAAGGCTCAACAAAATCACTTACATATAATACACCAGATTAGCACAATATTGCATTAATGAGCTAGGAGATATTCATAAACAATCATATAAGGGTTATTTTAACATTAAGAACATTCCTTTATTACATCAACATACAAGGAATCTAGATATGATTAACCCTCATCATATTCATAATGCACATGTTTAGCATAAGAAAGTATCAACCATGTGGCTATGATAACCACCAATTAACACATTAAGGTTGTGATCATATTAGGGAGAAAATTTCATCACCATGCCATCATATAAGAAGTTTAAACATAAAAACTCATCTTTATCTATTTGCATTAGAGTTAGGTTCAAGAAGATAAATTATATTAATGTTACTAATCATCACACATACTCAAACCCTAACCCACAACATCCCCATTAGTTCATGGATGCATAAGGTGAAGCATCACCATCACATTCCATACAATTCTTATGTATGAACCCACACATAAATCAAGGTGTAACCATCAGTTATAGCATACTAGGGTTTCAACAACAATAAGAGAATACTCCATGATTGTATTAATCATTCAAGGACTATTCATACCCAATTACCATCATTTAGTTATATTAAAGCTAGGTATAACAAGATATACCTCATTAGGGTTACCCATTAATTCATTATGGTGATTATCAATCATAATCATATGAGGGAAAGGGTAAGACTACAAGTTTAAGGCATTGAACCATCAAATTCTCATCATTAGAATCATAACATTACACTATAGGCTTCACCCAAAACTATGGGAATATTGAGGCATCAACTTCTAACCATTAAATGTTGAAAAGGTAAAGCCATTGGTCGTTTACATAAGTAAACATCTTGAACAAACCACATATGGATTCATTGAGTTGTTCTCTATAAAGATTCACCATCTAACCCTAGACATCCCTTGAATAACACATAAAAATTTCCATTGAGAGTAGGGTAAAACCCACAAGCGATTTCTTATTTAAAAGAAGCCAGTAGTAAATGAACTTAATAAGTTGATCTCATAAAGGAAACCATTTAAATCACTTTATTAGGACCCACATATTATATTTAGGCATCATTTCAATTTATTGGATGAAGAAACATTAGATCTTAACCATTAGGTCAAGTTCATATATTAAAACCATCAATTGGAGTACAGGTCCGACCATTGCATAAAATGACCCAAGAAACCATTGGTTTAAGGCTTAATTGATGCTAAAACTACATGCTTAAATCACCATAGGTTTTGGAGACCTGATACACCATCAGTGACCATTAAGTCACCATAGGTTGTTAGATCAACACTATATTTATTAATCACCATCAAATATCAAACTAATATCACCATTGATTGATAGCATCATTAGGGTACTTAGTTGTTAATTACTAAGATTCTAATTAGGCCAACACCTGACCTAATGGGTGAACATCAGTGGACACCCTTGGTCACCACCATCAGTTGTCATGAAGACAACACCACCATTGAGTCATGTGTTTATAGAAGAAATCAGCTTTAAACCCTAAAATTGACCATTAGTTGATAGGTGTTTAGCACCATCAGTTATCAAACCAACCTGATCCAAGTCATATTATACCTTAGGAATAATGTACACATGATCACGGGTTCATCTAGAACTGAAATTAGAATAGATACCATTATAAAAATCGAAATCCAAGTCAAGCATGGCTTTTTAGTGCATGGATCATCATTTAAAAGAAAAGACATGAGCTACCAAGCTTATGGTAAGCAATAAACGTGGAGCAAGTTATAAAACTTGCCTCTAATTAGAAGATAAAATCCCAAACAGAAGAAAACAGGAGCAGGTAGGGTAGAAAATCCAAGCATAAGTTGTGAACCCGTCCATCTAGCACCTTTCTTCATCAAATGAGCAAAACCTAAGCATAAGGAGCAAGAAAGGTGGGGTTCCAACCTAGAGAAAGGTAGAAGGAAGGATAACAAATAAATAAATGGAAATGGGATTCTTACTCTTTTAGGTCAAGATCACTAGGAAGGAGCTTTAGAAACCCCTAAAGGAAGTCAATTGCAACCCTAGATGATTTTTCCAAGAAGATCCCCACTTTCTTCTTCCTTGGATAGAAACTTCATAGAAGAACATAGGGAGAATGAGGTTTGTAGAAGGAGGGAAGTGGTGGAGACAAAATGGTTTGTTTGGATTCTTAGGGATAGGTATATACAACTTTAAGATGAAGAAAAAGAAAAAGTTGAAGTCCTGATATCTTTCCAAGTGTCCATCATGGCCTTAAACTATTAAGAATATACAAGCAGCCACACAAGCAGCTCCCCCATCGTCCATATAGAACTGATTAGGTCTCCTTTGTCGAATTTCCAAGCCAATCAAATAATTCATTAGTTGATAGCTACTAAAGGTAGCTCATCCATGAAGGCGTAAACCCTAATTTACCCTTGTGGAAAAACACCTCCAAACCAAGGTGCAACTAAGTGCCCCAAGGATCAACAAGATCAAGAATGATGAGAGAACATCTAAGGAACATACTTCATGTGAAAAATTGTAATAAAAACCTCCCAATTGGGTAAATTGTAGAAAAGTTTAAAATGTACATAAAATTGTATAACTTGCTCAGACAATGTCCAGATTAGACCAAACGTGAAACTTAAGTTTGTCACATGATACCTAAGCATATCACAAGGTTAGATTATGATATTAAGAACTCAATTATGGTAATTAAGTATGTTTAGCACTTTAAACATGTTCAGGGGTCTTACAACTATGTTCAATCATCAACCCTAAACACATCACCCTCCACTATCTCAGAGTGTATAAAGATTAGGAGACATCATTAGAGTAGATTAGATGACATTTCCAACGGAATTATACATGGTTATGAATTGTTCATACATAAATATAATTAGGTTTTCATATGTGTTTCACCACTACTTACCATCACCCCATGTCGACCACTTAACCACAGAGGTCGCCGCCTCCCATCATGGTCCATGTCACGACCAACATTACTTCATGTCATGCCCGCGACACTAGGGTTAGGGTTCCACCTCTTTCAAACTATCTTGACCAAACCATCTTGACCACTAACATATGTCGTAACCCAAGACCCTCATGGTTGCGACCTAACACACTAAAGGGTATCTCAACCCAAGCAAGATAGGAATAAGGTCCTAACATCAAGGGTAACCAAGCCACCACACACCATGTCTCTTGACCTATCATCACTAGGTCAAACTCAACCATAGAAGGGGGTATCTCGGCTAAAGGTTATCTAGGTCGCGACCATCAAGAGGAAGGTGTCGTGACTTCACCACGAAGCACCATCTAGGTCTCAAAATAGAACTGAAACCATGAGTGAAACTATAGACATCATGAAGAAATGGCCACGTACAAACGGTCACCAAAACCCTAAGTCATAGGTCAAGGGTCTACCAAGGAAGAACCTTATCCAAGGAAGAGGAAACCATGCTCAAGATAACCAAAACTGAACCTAACATCCCTCCAACCTCTAAGTGCACAAACACCATGCATGAGAGTAAGATAAACATCACAACATAGAGAAAACCCTTCATAACACATCATCTACCAACAACCTCTAGACATTACCACTAAACACAAGAGTGAAGAAGAAGAATTTGAGAGAGAAAAGTCAATAACAAAATGTATAAAGAATTGCAATAATAGAGTAGGTTTAGTGTTATATAACCTTCCTTAAGATGTTCACAACTAAGAGCTCCAAACTCCAAGATCTAGAGCTCCAAGCACATGATCCAAGGGTTGAGGAAGCTTCACCAAAAGCTCCACACTCAGCAAAAAGAGTACCTCAATAAGGAGAAGACACCAAGGTCAAGGATAGACCAAGGAAAGAATCAAAGAAGATCTTGGCCGAACCAAAAGAGAAAGGGGAAAGAGAGGAGAAATCCTCTTCACACTTAGGTCTACCTTGCCAAGACATGGTCTATGACCCTTGTCATGAGCGATTTCTCTCTGAAAATGACCAGTATGGAAGAACCATGGTCTAGGGATGAGAAAAGAGAGGAAGATGAAGGTAGGAGATCAAAATAAACATCAACTTAGAAGACAATCACTTACCAAGGATGGAAGACGAGCTCAAATCACCACCACCACCACATGCAAGAGGAGATTGATCCCCCGAGTTCCAAGGACGAACCTCTTTGCTCCACTAAGAACCAGGAGTAAAAAAAGGAGGATGAAGATAGATGACTGAAAAGGTTGGAACCAAAGAAATACAAGGGTTTATATAGATGAGGAATGGGAGAGAGATCAAAGGGTGAGGTGTCAACATACTAAGGAACCCAAGGGACACTTGTCCTAGCAAAATACCAACATGAAACCACATGAAACCACTTTAGCATGACATGCAAGACATGGTGATACACTCTAGGTAGTGTTTCAACCACAATGTACTCCCACATGGTCATGGTCACGACCCTCATAGGGTGTAGTATCCATGGTCGCAACACCACCATCTAACAACACCCCTAGGTCGAGACAAGGTACCCCACAAACCCTAGGTCAAGACACCCAATCTAGGTCAACCATCTTGACCCAAGACCATCCTTGTAACGACAGTCACCAAACTGACAAACAAATCGTTACTAATTAAGTGGGATTTCAACATAAACAACAGATTAACAAAAATCACTTAAAATTAAAACCATTTTGCATAGAGATCCATTTCTAGGAAAACTCTTTAAGGCAAAACCAAAACTTTATATACATCATTGTTCACATTGTACATACACTGTACCATCTCTTCTTGGGGATAACATATAACAGTTGCTTTTTCAAAACATATACTGAAGCAACATAAAACCTTGAGGCTTACAAGACAAAAACCTCATATCGTTCATGAAACCATAACGAACCAACTCCAAGGACCTGAGAGTAGAGAGACGACACATAGGACTTCTATCTACAAGACATGACAGACAGTACACTCAACCTGAGCTGTTACTACTGTCCCTGTTGTTGTTGTTCTTTTTCTGTAGAAAGGTCTTCACCTCCTCGTGCACGTCCACCTAAAAATTTGGATCCTACGGGGGTGAGACAATTGAAAATTGCCCCAACAAGAGATATAACTCTCTGCCAACAATGTTATTATCATAGTTAAATAGTATTAAACTGAGCAGAGGATAAGCAGTTTAGAACATTCTCATATTTTAAAGCATTGAGCTGTCTATGATAGAGAAGTAATTCATCTATTCACTTTATAAGGAATATGGAGAACACATATATCATTTACCCATCATACTATCTCAAGCTTATCCTGTGATGCTCATTATCATGGTATGTCATCCATGAATCGTTCTCATTTCTATCTGTTGGCCTCAACCAATATGCTAGCCAAATATTGAATTGTACCAGTCATGTGAGTATACATCATCATATTCTGTCCAGGCATTGGACTATGTCAATCCTGTGCAACCATTCCAGGCATTGGACTATGCTAATCCTGTGACATTATTCCAGGCATTGGGTTATTACCAATCATGTGCCATTTTTCCAGGTATTGGGTTATGACCAATCATGTGTCATTATTATAGGCTTCATGCCTCTGCCAGGTATTGGGTTATTACCAATCCTGTGATTATTATAGGCTTCATGCCTCTGCCACATATTGGGTTATTACCAATCCTGTGATTATAGGCTTCATGCCTCTGCCAAGTATTGGTCTGTAACCAATCCTGTGATTATAGGCTTCATGCCTCTACCAGGTATTGGGTTATTACCAATCCTGTGATTATAGGCTTCATGCCTCTGCCAAGTATTGGGTTATTACCAATCATGTGATTATAGGCTTCATGTCTCTGCCAGGTATTGGGTTATTACCAATCTTGTGATTATAGGCTTCATGCCTCTACCAGGTATTGGGTTATTACCAATCCTGTGATTATAGGCTTCATGCCTCTCCAGGTATTGGTCCGTAACCAAACCTGTGATTATAGGCTTCATGCCTCTGCCAGGTATTGGGTTATTACCAATCCTGTGATTATAAGCTTTATGCCTCTGCCAGGTATTGGGTTATTACCATCCTAGAATACCTAGATCGTGGCCCTACACTCTATAGGATGTGTCTAAACTATGACACCCTCCAAAACAAACCTAGGTTGTGACCCATGGTCAAGACAATCCAACATACACATGGGTCGAGACATCCAACAAGCATGGAAACCCTAATCACCCTTAAGGTGTCAACTCCTCAACCAGAGCTCAAACAAAGCACCCTCCTCTTTCTCTCTTTGATAGATGATATCGAGAAAGATAGGTAACACTCTAGAGGTGGCAAATTGCACATAAACCCATACACTAGGTAAATTGTAATTTGCACCAAAACTAGCACTGAAAGCACAAATAGCCTCCAAACAAAATCAAACTTGAAACGTAAGCACACCACAAGCCCTAATTACATCTAAAAAGATTAGAGAAGGGTCCTAAGAACATAATCAAGCCAAAGAAAATAGGGCTACCCAAAACTCATGTCAAGGTCATTACATGAAGGGAAGAAAAGAGAGGCATAGAACTTAATTTGAGAAGGTGAGATATCATCAAGACTATGTACTCCCTACAGTCTTCACTCTCCCACTGTCAACATATTTTATCACTCTAAATCTCTTTTTCAATCTCACCTTGTCCCAAGTTTGTCTTCTCTACACCTTGTAGATTTCCGCATTTGGTGACCCCCACTTTTGTGGGTTTGGTGGTCAGTAGAGTTCTTCTTGACTCTAGACTTGTCTCTCCCCTAATTTTGGTCCTCCGTAGAATACTCTTCCATTATGGGATCAGAATCTATATTTATAGATCCCAAAACAATTTTGACAACAAACATATATGTTTTTATTTTCCCATTTATAGCCATACATTCCATAGGATAGCTTTCTTCTCCATGTACATGTCGATTAAGTTAGACTTTAAAGGGGAGGCTAATACCTTATGAATAAACACAAATCATCACCCTCACCTAAATATAATATTGTAGAGGTTCCTAAGTTTCTAATTTGGTTAGCTTGACCTTTTTTTTCCTTTTCCCTCTTTTCCAGCAATATTCCACTATGATGTTCTTGTTTTGGGTTTTTTCTATTCCAAAGTATCACCTTGCATCAATTTCCCTTGCTTTGGTTTCACTATTATGTTGCAATTCTTGTAATATATTTGATTTCATCATATCCTCAGACCATGGTTTTTGTGAGTTGCTTCTCCTATGGCCATAGAGGATGATCTGGTTGGAGGTGGTGTGAACCTCAGGCTCTGTTGTTCAGGGTGTTGAAGTTTGGTTGAGCCTCACTAAGGTGAGGGTGCTTCTTGTAGTGTCTTTTGGAAATAAGAGATTGTTCTTTAATACAATTTCAGTCTAGCCTAGCGAGCAATGTTGTACTATTTCATCATGTGGATGATCTAGTGAGGAAGATGATTTCCCATCATTTTTTTATACAATTGCCCTTGTATTTATTTTATTTTGTCATGTCAACTATATATTTTTCATCTTTTCATATTGATTTTTGAACTCCATTGTTGCACATTATTTTATTTATCATATTTAATGATCTACTTGGTTACATGTCAATTTTTTTATGTGTGATGCGAGATGCATGTTGTAAGGGTATTATGGTCATTTTCTTTTAGCTTATTTTTGAGAACTTCAATAAATAATGCAATCATAGATAATTTGTCAAAATACAAAAAGATTATATATTGGCATAGGCTTGGTAACCTAATTTCACTAAAATAAGAAGTCGATAATTCCACAGTTTACAATATACCTCTCAATTACTTATTTACATCCGATGTAATATTAGGTGAAAAAATACCTTAATTGGAACAAGAGTTTTTCCTGTGACTATTGATACTCAAGTATTAGGTATGGTGCATCCTTTCTGAATCATAATCGGCAAATCACCTAATTGTTTTCTCTCTCTCTTGACTTAATTGAAAATACATGTGAGGTTTCTCCTTTCATATCTATTTTATTTATTTGGAGTCCCAAATTTTGGAACCAATTAATATATTGACATTGATAATTTAATATTGCATTTTGGGATCAAATACTTTCATTTTAATTATCATTTCTCAAGTTATACTCTATTTAGTGAAAATGGATTATGTTCTTCCATTTTAGGACACATAATCCCTAATCTTTCCACTTTTCTGGTGGATCCTTATATACTCGATTCTTGTTATGGAAACTACAAGGAGTGGGACCCTAGAGGGGATCCAATCCTTAATAAATCATATAAGCATTATCATCCATAACAAATACACACCAAATTTTTCATAATGGATGAATAACCTCTACCAAATCTTTTATAAATGGATATTATACAAACCAAAGTATAGAAAAGGTATAAAATATAATGACTATTTTCAATTTACAAGATTACATGATAATCTCCCACTTGCGGGTTTATATGAAGGAAACAACTTCAACATCTAAGTAGAAGTAAGTCTAAGCTACTCAAATTCTATCTACCAAGAGTCAACTCTACTTAGTTAAGGTCTTGGTCACCAAGTCAGGTCTTCCATGTCCTTCAGTTAAGGTGTTGGAAGCGTACCCAACAAAAGAAGACAAAGTGGAAGTTGTCAACATCAAAATATTGGTATGGGCATATAAATAGGGATTAACAAATAGTAGGGTTAAAGTACATCAATATACTAATTAAGGATTCCAACAAAGAGGGATGTAGAACATCTAAGTGGATATCAAAGAGAAACAAAAGAATATAATCAATAAGAGGTTTCTTTCCTTAAACAACATCACATTGATAATATCAAAAAATATGTGTGCATGTAAACAACATTATACTAAAAATATTTTATGTAGGGCTAGAATATTAGTGGATCTCAGCCAAAAAGTGTGTGGAAAAGCGCACCCTGGGTGGAATAAATGTGCCTTATATATGTTGAGTGGAAAGAGCACACTCTCGGTAAAAAAATCATACCCTATGCATTGTTGTACTCATGCAACACTATTAGAAATAAAGTTAGTCTAATTCATGATAAAATGTAGTGGCACGCAATAAGTTTAATCAATCTCAAATAAGAGTATGATAACATCCAAATGTTATCAAGTGGGGTCAGATGACCCATAAGAAACTATTGAACCAAATCCACATTGAGATTCATCATAAGAGCATAAGAGACCATCACTTGAAAATAAGATTACATATCAAAAAATAGTGTCAATAACTTGATCCATATCTACAATAAGAGTACAAATCGAATTAGAATGAATAAGATACAAGTCCAAAAGACATATACATCAAATTAAGAAGATCACATGATCTATTTCAATAGACTAGATCCAAATAGGACAATTGAATCATGAAAGAGAAATTCCAATAAACTAATATTATGTAGAGGTTTAAAAGAGAGGATCGAGAGGGTAATTTCTCAATATAACTATGGGGATGCAACTTACCTCATATCAAGTTTGATATATCTTGGGGCAACCCTAGTTCCTCATTAGAGTCACAAGACACCTTTCAAATGCATATATGGCATTAGGGTGAACTTCTTATTAAATTCATAAACAAAGAAAAGTGTCCATTTTTTATTACTGATTGGGTCATCAAAATTTCACCATCATGTAGATTCTTTTCTAATTTTTTATAATGATTTAGTTCATTTTTTGAGTTATATATTATTAAATATGAATTTTAGAAACTTTGACCAATTAGAAAAATCTTTAAAAAAGCACATATTTATAATATTTTATTCAGGTGATGAAACAAATGGCAATGGATGGAGAGTAATTCACTAATTTCAAAGAGTTGCCCATTAAAAATTATGATTTTTGGAGAAAGCACCCAATCATAATTATATAGAAAAATCCATGTATGCAGGTTTATCCACATGGATAACTCAGCAAGAAGTACAACTCAAGAGTGGCCACCTGTCCATAGCCCAACAAACACTCACACGATCAAACATTGGAAATAGAGAAGAAAAAGATGAGCAAGCCCATGTATTGCATAACAAAAATCAAATCAGAATCAGGGCAAAATAGTACAAGCACAAGGAATCATCTCCCTACATTGTATGTTCTTTCACCTGAAAAAAACACAACTTCTTACGCTTGTCCTTGGGAACCCAAGATCTAAACCTAGAAATCACCATCATCTGATGATTCCAACAAGTCCTCCACACCCTACTAAATCTCAACAAATCCTGAAACAGGGCACAAGGATGCCTAGAAACCAAACAATAGATACTGCCAAAACTGCTTCAAAATGAAGCACCAAAACACGAAAAACAACGACCATAGGGAAATTGAAATTCCATAAATATTAGAAACCCACTATCAAGCCAAAGGTGAGAAAACCCACAAAAAAGTGAGGCGGAGGTAGAGAATCACAAACACACCAGAAACTAGATAGAAAGGGATGAAAAAGTGGGATACACAACACTCATAGGGATGTGTCCAATTGGCCTTTATAGAAGCTTCCCCTAGCTTCACGAAGAGGGGATAAATACCAATCAAGACCCGTAGAGGCATCAAGTGCAACAAAAAACCCAAAGAGGTCAACAACACTAGCAGAGATGGGGAGGCACACTTGACGAATGCATATTCATCTCCTTTTATCGCATTATTTAGGTCATTTTCTTAGGCGTTTCTATCTCTTTTCCTTCATTTTTAGTGCTTAATTGCAATTTCCTTGATTATTTTCATTTTATTAGAATTCTCAATATGTATGTCTTATTTTGTAGGTTTTTCATGCATGTTGTCACTCTTATAACTCAAATCCAAGATCACTTCATTCCCTTGAGAAACCTAAAGAATAAAAGGTTTATTTCATCCCATCTAAGGAGATACCTCTACTCCAAATTTCAATCATCTAGTTGGATGACTCAATTTGAGCATATCTCGCTTACAGAACTCCGATCGATAGAACCACATTCCCCAGTCGACCTACTCACCAATGTTGAGCAATAAATTTTGGATTGTGGAAGCTTATTACTTCAGGTGTACTGACCGGTTCAAGGCACACAATTGAAGCCAGTCGAGCGACTGACTTTTTCCAATCACTCAATCCCCACCCAAGACCCAGTTAAATCTTGAATCAAGAAAGTCATCAATGTGACCAAAGTTTGACCAAGTGACTTCAGGCTGAAGCAACACATTGAGGTCGATCGACCGACTGGGTTCCGTCAGTCGATTGACTTGGACCTCGGATCAGGAAACCAACCACCGCACACAACCATATCTTTATGTTTCCTCCCCCTCCTTCCCCCTATAAAAGGAGGGGGGACTCCATAGAAAAAAGGATCCAACTTTTCATACTCTAGCCTTGTTCCACTTTCACTATTTTTGAATAGTTCCCCCTTTGTCAGGACATGGCCAGTAACCCTATCATCTCCATATATCATCTTAGCAAACTGTAAACTCCTTTAATATATAAAAGGTGTGTTTTTATACATTTAATAACATGGAACATTATATGATCAGTTGTGCTCCATGACAGTTATGATTCATGATGATATAACCTTGGACTTGTGGATTAGAACAACAGATTGAACTCATATGTTCCTCGTAGAGACCAATAATGAGAATACATCTTACGATTGAACTAGGATCTATTGAACAGATATCACCATGGGTGTGTGGATAGTTTAATCCATGGGATCTGATTTCAAAGAGGATAGATCTCCATGGTCCTAATCTACAAATATCTAAAAGGAATTTAAAAGTGGTTAATATAACTATGAAGTTCATGTTGGTGAAACCCGAACTTCTAAAAATTCCATAAAATTTTAATTAATATTAATTGGTTGATTTTTTTGCTCTTTGTTCTCTTGACTCTTAGTTTTGTTGATAACATAGTTTCAATTCTTGTAAATAAATTTAGCTCCTTTCAATTTTGCATTTAAATTCAGCACTATTTAATTCGACAATTTTACTTTCTGATTTTAGATTAATCATTCTCCATAACTTGGTTTTACATATTGTTCATTGCATTTGACTTGATTTAGCCCTCGACACACTGACTCTAGGGATCAATACGTATTGTACTATATCAATTCATTTTCTTACAAGTGGATTGAGTAGACATCAAAGGTTAAACTCCAAAGACGTTTTATTTCATGAATTTTATGTGCTAGCAACAACACATCAATAGTTTAGTGTGAATAGAGGCAAATGAGATCATAAAACTATTGAAGGGGGTTGTGTAAATGTTAGGGGATGGTTTTATGGGGATTCAAAGTCCTTCGTTTGAGAGGAGAAGGAAAGGAAGATGAGAACATGGGAGCAACAAGGGAATAATGGAGTCTGGTACAACCAGGGTGTAGATGCCATGAAATTGTCACGAAACCATTTATTACCCAAATCCTAACTCCAAATGACTATAAGGTCTATAATGATAGGACTTGGTTTAAGTACCAATCATAATGGTATTGTCAAAGCATGTTTAAAAGCTTAGCATTCATGAATAGATAACATGGTTTAAGTACCAATCATAATCTCAACATGTTGCAAGTATTATTAAGCAACATTATCTAATTACAAGATTTTAGTTACATATTAGAGAGTACAATTTTATAAGTTTGCTAATAGGGTTCTTACAACAAGTGCACATGAAGTTACTCACCAAGCCATCAACTCTCTATCCATCTCTGAACCTATAAAATACATAAAAGAGTGGGTCAACACACAAGGTGTTGAGTGTAGGGAATAAAGATACACACACACACACACACACACACACACACACACACACACATATATATATATATATATATATATATAATCTTTGCATAATTTAAAAAGAGTTTCATAAGTAGAAAAATAAGAAAAAACAAGCTAAGTATTTAGCAAAATGATAGCCCATATATTATATCGTTTTAGTCCAATTATATCAACAACATCATAATACCTTTTTTACTATTTTCTCCTTGGAATATCCTGTAAGGGTGCTCAAGATATGATATACCTTTTCTATACGAGAGGCCTCAAGGCCATCACTAAGAGCTAACCTTTTTATCAACATAGTTCACCCTATCTTGACAACTCAAGTAAGACGCCTCGTGTCATGTCCTTACCCCAAGAATTGTTAATATGTATGCCCATAGAGCCAATCATATGATGATTGTAATCAGGAATCATATACTTGATTTGATAATTACAAAGTTAATTTCATCTAATATGTTTGTCCCAGTCATGAGATGATGACACAACATAGTATATGTCTAAAGAATGATGTTACTCGATGGCATATCTCTTCAGGTTGAGGACCTGAACAATGGGATATAAGTATGATAAGAGTATATACATTCTTAGTGTGTCCCTAGTCGGATATTATTATGGAAGCAAAATATACAATAATAATACATATGACTAGAGTGTGTGATGACAGAGTTTCATTAGTTATGATATGTGATATCAAGTCAAGCATACATGTACATATTAGAGAACAGTGTATCAGATAGACCCACCTTGAGAGTGATACACGGAGACCATGAATGATAGTCAGAATCAACTCTCATAGTGATAGTGGTGATGATGATTTTTAGACCTGAAGTCACTACACTCATCACATATAATTAAATATATTTTGACATCATCCAACCTGATCTTGAATAAGAGTTTCTATAAAGGTGATGCTCATGTACTCTGTAACTCATGGGGATTGAGTGTGAGTGATGTAGATGGGATTTTTCCCTCCTATAGGAGATTGATATCTAGGATATTTGATAAGTGAGATTGAGAAATGTATGTCCATACTCATATGATTCAATATATGATATGTGAACTCACATGCATCTCAAATAGTCTGCTCTAGTTCAAGGAACATGGATTGAATGTTGAGAGGATGATGTTTCCATGCGTCGAGTTCAATCTTGATATCAGAGACAAAGGAATTATACGATCATGATAAAACTGATCATGGATTGTAGATTGAATTTGTTCTCCAACTTACTAAATTACTTGGGTAGAAATGATGTGTTGCTATATATTGTTCATTGCTTGTGATGTCATAAATCAGTTATGGACATTCACTGCCAACGTAAATTGGGACCTTTCGGGTCAAACACAGAGGATGCGCTTGGAATATGATTTTATTCATAAACGATGTTTATTTAATTACTAAAGTGTTTAGGTATTCAATTTAAATAAAATTGGCTGAAAATTGACCGATTGGATTCTAAATTGACTGGTTCAAGTGTTAAACTAATCGAATGGAGTGTCAGGCTAACTGAAATTGCATTGGTAGTTCATCACATGAAATGATCATATTTACCTTGAGTAAATCGGTTCACTTGGTGAACCAATCCGCTCAAGGTCTGAAATGACCATTTCATGTGATGAACTGCTTGGTTAATTAATCAATTTGATTGGATCAAGGATTAATACTGACGTCATGTTGATTAATCGGATATTAATTGCCAATACAATTGTGATTGGGAAACATGTTGAAACTGGTCGGTTCAAGGCTTGAACCTAACGGCTCACACGCTAACTGATCAGTTCACCTCAGAACCAACTTTTTTTTCATTCTTCAGATTCTGGAAAATTTATGAAATCTCGTCTCTTTGACTCCCAGATCGACTAGAAACCCTGACCCTAACCCTCCTATAAAAAGAGGGGTAATGGGGGCTTCCTAGATACAATAATAAGCTTTTACAATTATTGTCCTCTTTGATAGTGGTAACTAAGAGAGCTTGAGCAAGTCCTACTTATCAAAGGAAGGGATAGCAAGGGAGAGATAGTTGTGGGAGAGCGGACCAACACTACGAGGTTGACGTTCAAAGGGACATGGATTACTCTAGAGACAGGTAGACCATTGCTACCCTCTAGGAGGACAGAGTCAACCGCTGTATGTGGTGATCAACCAGGAGGTTGCCGCCACAACCGTCCAAGTGTGACTTGAGAAAGAAGCATGCTGCATCAAGAGCTATAACTGGACTTTCTCTAGGATCAGTTATAACTCTTACAACCTTCCTTCTTATATACATCATTGTTGACACAATCTGCTAGTTATAGAATCAGGGATTAAATTTTGTTGTTTCTGGTGCCTTATCTGTCGTCTCGATTTCCCAATAGTGGTATCAAAACCAATTTACGATCTACCTGGAGTTAAATCGATATGATCATATTTATTTTATTGCACAAGATGTGAATATTAAACAGGCTAATGTGCATATCCAATTAAATATCACATATGATTCCACAAACTATATATATATATATAAAGAGAGAGAGAGAGAGAGAGAGAGAGAGTCAGGCTAGAATATACTCGAGTGTATCCGGAGCGGAATACACTCAAGTAGTTTTTCATGATGCAATATTTTTTTTGAAAATCTAATTTGTTGATCTTCTTAAACATCTCGTGAACAACTCATACGCAAAATTTGAGGAAATTTGGATATGTATAGCTCATGTTATGAAGACCGCAAAAATTATGCATTTCAGACCCAGCCGTTGTGGCTCGGTTGGTTAGGCACGGCTTGGCCCCCCCGAGGGTCCCGGGTTCGAAACCTGTCGTTTCACAGCGTATTTACAACCTCTTGGGTCATCCGGGCTCTGGCACCTGTTTGGGGAGGGGGGGGGGCTAATGGCTCTTTCATATCCAAAAAAAAATTATGCATTTCAAATTAGTTTCGTGTGTCGATTTTGTTGCCTTCGGATGAGTGACTTACACTCAGCCAAATGGGCTCAAAATTTGTATGTAGCCTATTTATAGTATGACAGTGAAGATCAACGGTTTACATTTTGCAAAAAATAGTCTTGATATGCAAACACACATGAGTGTATTCGTGTGATCCGTACACTCGAGTGTATTCTAGCCTGACTCTCTCTCTCTGTATATATATATATATATATATATATATATATATATATATATATATATATATATATATATATATATATATATATATATATATATATATGTGTGTGTGTGTGTGTGTGTGTGTGTGTGTGTGTGTGTGTGTGTGTGTGTGTGTCGCCCTAAAAGTTAATTTTGATGGTGGATGTGAAGCATGGTTATGGACAAAAACCTCTAGATCTTTGTGACTGGTTAGATGGTTATTTTTCTTATGCATATCTCGGTTTGCATACCAAGTCTCTCTCTCCTTTCTATATGTATAAGTATTAATTATTTCCCTCATATGTTTTCCTCGAATGTAACTCGAGGTTTCCCTATTACAATGTAATATGTTTGTTACAAAGTATATTTGCCTATTTAGTTAATATGTTAATTAGTTAGTGGGCTTTTGTGTCTCAGCCCGTTTAGTTTACTTGTGCCCCAAGTCTTAGGGTTTCCTCTTTCTCCATATATAGGGCATGGGTGTTCACTCTTTCATATCAATTCAAATACAACAATTTTATTATTTCTCACATGGTATCAGAGGGGAAGAGAGAGTGAGAGAACCCTAGCCGCCGTCCTGCTTCCCTCTCAATGCGAGCAACAACCCTAGCCGCTGCCACCCATCTCTCCTAGCCAGAAACCGAGAGGGAGCGTCTCCGTATGTAGGCATCTACCGTTATCTCCATGGCTTGGGTTGGCCACCCTCCCGACACATCCCAGCCTCCATAAATTCTCCTCATCTTTCTTAAAAGATCTAACATTTTTTCTGTACGCTGACGTCATCCTTCCTGACTATCTTCAAATTTAGTCTAGTCCATCCACCACCGATGCCCCCATCCTGCATAGAGCAGCCGACAATCATCGGCTAACAGTAACATTGTTGCTGACAGTCGTAACAATCAGACTCGTGAGGCGGTATGGCTCCTGGTGCATTACGCACATCTTAATACGCAGTCGTCCGTGCATCTCTCGAATAGACAATTTCCTTGCTCGATTCCTTAAAGTATCACCGTGTCCAAGTAGAGTGCCTACGAGCATCTCGTTGTATCTGTTTTTTGTTCTCTTCTTTCTCTTCATTTGATTCCTAAGTAAAAAATACCACCGATGCCAAATCGAGCACGATCCCCCGTGAGACTTGTCAGTGATCAAAGCACTCACATGCTTCAGCCTTGACCCTGTGTTACGAGGCCTTGGTTCACCATGACAGCATGACCTAGTTGATCCCCGCCGTCAAGGATGCAATGATCAGTCAGCACTTGATGAATTGCCTCCTTAGAAAAGGAAGGAAAGAAAAAAGTACTTCTGACCAGCTAATAAATAAATCACTTTCTTTGAATAGTCATTGACCATAGTAATAAAGTATTGTTGAGAGTCACCTCTGCTAAATCGACCATCATCATCGACGACGGTTGCATCCATGCAGCTTTAAAGTTTAGATCAAAAGCTCCCCGGCAAGAAAATAATAACTTTTTGTCGGATTCAAGAATTTTTTTTCCAGACAAATGTCCTTTTGGAGTGGGATTAGATCTATTTATTTTTTGTACTAAGATCTTATATTGACCCATTTAACATCTTCTCTTCAATTATTGGTTTCCATTCTGCACATACTACACATTTCTATATCTTAAATTCCTCTCAATTCTACCAAATTCTTTCCCACCCATCATGTGTGTATCATCTTTTCCACACGCGGGAGAGGGGGTCTTATATCCATTTCTCCAAACCATATACTCACTCTCATCGTATTTGGTGTGGGGGAGGATAGAGAGGAGTGGAAGAATATGAGAAGAGAGAGAGTATGAGGGATAGCATGAGTGAGAGTATGAGAGATATGAGAGCGATGACATATATATTCCAGGCTACTGTAGTTAAGGAGCTTCATATTGTTCAACATATTTGTTTTCCACTTCTGGACAACATTGAAGGATCTCCATTGCAGCGTTGACACCAAGCTTCTCGCATTTGTACCACATTATGTATGTCAGGATAAGAGTTTGTTGCACATATTTCAACCCTCTTATTTCCTCTTGCTTTGGTGTCAATGGTGGTTCCTGTTGATTACTCTTGCTGCATTATTTAGAGACAGATGAGTGCTACTTCAGACTTCTTAGAAGCTAAACAATTTTAAGCATGTCAAGTCTACATCTACAAGGTTGATAGTTCATCCAATTTTATCTTCACCAAGCTGCTTTCATCACGTCTTCTTTGAGATGCATCTGTTGTTTTAGCATCACCTTCCGCAGATCTACTTGGAACTTTTCTTGATGGATGATCTCCTTTCCCGCCAAGCCCTCAAATTTCATGCGCCAAAGTTATGGTACATGCATTGTATCATCATCACATCATCCATTCATGTTTGTGCCAAGTTATGCATGTTTGTCAGACAATTTTAAGATTCCACTACTGCTACATCGACATTGTGTATCCACCTTCATGCCGTGTTATGTACGTGGGATGTGTGAGCATGCCCTCTTTTCCACTCACACATTCCATTCCAATGAAGATGGCACGGTCATGGTATTTATGATTGTCTGCTCCAAGTGGCGAATTTCTGATGTAGTATTCAGGTCCATTCATTGGATATTTTTCATTCTAGATGCACTCCGATCGAAAGACCTTTTTCAAAGCTTAAGGATGTCCAGCCTGCAAAATACATTTCTAAAGAAGAGAGGCATCATTATCATATGATTTACGGGGAGTAACAAATTTTGTATGGGGAGTGATATTTATCTTTTATCATTTCTATCATTTATCATTTCTTTTATCGTCTTATCGAGTCCTGTAACTCTAAGCTTGGACATGTATTTCACCCATGCTCCAGCTTGAGGGGGAGTGTTGGAAAGTATATTTGCCTATTCAGTTAATAGGTCAATTAGTTAGTGGGATTTTGTGTCTCAACTCGTTTAGTTTACTTGTGTCCCAAGTCTCAGGATTTTCTCTTTCTCCTATATATAGTACGGGGGTGTTTAGTCTTTCATATTAATTCAAATACAACATATTTATTATTTCTCACATTGTTAAATAGGTTTAAGATAGTTTTATTTTCTGTTATAACAAAGAAAATGCTCAACAATAGACGAATTGATCGACTGGAGGACCGAAGAAGTCAAGCGACAGGAGGATGAACCGATCAACTACTGGCACAACTGATTGGTTGGAGGAGTCCTGGCATCGCTTGAACCGGAGACCAGACGATCATTTCAAGATCCTAACCCACCGACCAAGAGGAGAGTCAATCAGTTCAAGTGTTGAACCGATCAACCCAGATTGGTTCCAACACATATCTTCACCAACAGCAGGTTGCTACATACGACGTGGACCTTATGTGGCAGTGATTCCTTGTGGCTCCAATAAATTACAATCAAATGGCCATAACCATTGCTTGTATGTTTTAATTACATGTTTTTGTTGTGGTTATAATATGCTCATGATATGTACTATAAGTATGTGGTGATTGGATATGTATATGCATTTATTATATAAAACCCCTGAATAAATACTAAGTCTTAGATTCTTTCCATAAGCAACACACATGAAAAGCTTGATCGACCAAGTATGGGCACGCCCTAGCATGGTGGTCGTCTATCTCGTGGAAGTGTGATGGTAGATATGTGGGTCTACCCTAGCCGGGTGCATATTCTATCGTGTTGTCTTATGGGTCAGGCTTATCTAGGTGACTTTAATAGGATTAAGTTTCTAGAAGCATGTAGATGACTATAGAAATGAGTTATGCATACCATCTATCTAAGAATTGCATGATATACAATTGGAAAACATTGCCTACCTTAATAATTTATTATGGACGCTGGCGTTGGTCGGGTAATAACTCAATTGTTTTGAGTCTTGGCAGACTAGAAGGTTGTACACTATAATCTTCTAAATTCATATGTGAGGGTTATCAATTTGAACAAAATAGTAGGAGAGATAATTAATTAAAGATCTAATTAATATCATATATGTTATCAAATCAAAATAATTAAAAATATTTTGACAAAGTTGTAGTTTTCTTTTATAGAATCTAATGGAAAACACAAATAAATCGTCATTTTGATCAGTTCTTAAAAAGAAAAAACTAAATGGGACAAACTTCTATGATTGGTTCTAGACATTGACAAGGGTTCTCTATGATGAACATAAGCTCTATGTCCTGGAGACACCAATGCCAGATGAACCTACTCCAGACATGCCTAGGGATGATGTGGATGCTTATTGAAAACATTCCAATGATGCCTTAGCCATTAAGCGCCTTATGATATGATGTATGAACCATGATTTGCATAAACAGCATGAAGACATGGGGATTCTTGAGATTGTCACAAATCTTAAGAATATGAATCAGAATCATCGAAAGAAAGAAAGGTACAATATCTCAAAGGCCCTCTTTTAGTGTAAGATGACTGAAGGAGATCCAGTAGATCCCCATGTGCTCAATATGATTGGGAATGTAGAACATCAAGACATATTGGGATTCCCATTGAGCCAAGAGTTGGACATGAATGTTATTCTACAATCGTTGCATGAATCATATATCCAATTTATCGAGTGCTATTACTTGAGTAACTTGGCCAAGTCGTTGTCTGAATTGCTTGGCATGTTGATAAATGTCAGAGAACGAATGAAGAAGGAAAAACCCGTGATGCTGATGAGTAGAGTGGAGTCCATAAACAAAAGCAAATACAAGAAGATTTCTGAGGCTAAACTAAAGTCCATGTCTTTTGCACTCAAGATAAAGAGAGGAATAAATAAAAAATGAATCTATCCTTTTCACTTAAAGAAACTAAGGAAGAATAAAGAGATAGAGATCTTTATTTCAAGACCCAAGAAGAAGTAAGCTAGAACTATGCAGATCAGGAGTTGCTTCCACTACAGTTGGAATTTATCATTCATGTAATGGACATGTATTGGAATTAATGAATTGCTATTATGTACATGCCATTAATGAAAAACATCATGTATCTTGTATGGACAAGAATATTATGAATATATTTGATGTTTTGTTTTCAAAAGATATGATTTTTTTATGGCAGTGCCTTAACGTCTCATAGATTATATTTGATAGTTCTAGAGATAGCTATATATATTGAATGCCTTGATGACTCAAACAATGAACACCTATAGCATTGTCATCTGGAGCTCATAAATGAGAAATGTATTTCCAGAATCCATATGATGGTTATCTAGACTCTTTTGGTTATTGAAGAAATAGAGACATGCAAGTCTTGTTTATTGGGCAATATGACAAAAGAACCTTTCACTAGATGTAGTGGGAGAGAGAGTATTCTATTAGGGATCATACATGCTGATGTATATAGAGCTTTTAGAATAAATTCTAAAGGTGGTTAATAGTACCTCATAATGTTTACTTGTAATCTCAGTATATATGGTAGATTATATTTAATCAAATACAAGTCTAAATCTTTTGAAGTGTTTAAGGAGATTATGAATGAAGTACATAACCAGCTTGGTATAAATAATAAACAGTTCAATATGATTGATGTGGAAATGTTTTAACCAAGAGTTTGATGACCTTCTAGGAGAATATGATAGTGTATCATGATAAACTCCACCTGTAACACAATGATAGTGTATTAGAAAAAAGGAGTCACACCCTATTAGTCATTGTGCAATCATCAATAAATCTAGCTGATCTTCGAATTTCTATCGGCACATGCTTTACACTAAACAGTGTACCGTCTAAAATGATTTAAAATACACCATATGTTATATGCATGAGAGATGTCTAGATATATATTTTATACATATTAGGATTGTGAGCTTGTATAAGCATATAGTTTCTTGAAAAGATTTGTCCATAAAATCACATAAATATTATTTTGTTGAATACTACTTTTACATTCCAATCCAACAACAAAATTGTTTGTTGTCTGGATGGATATATTCCTAAAGGGAATTTAATTCCAAAGGAATCAATGGGGGAAAAGGTAGAACTCAAAAAGTTTGAGACCAATAAGAAATCATTGAAACTAAAGAGGTACAGTAGGAACAAGGAGAATCACAAATTGTTGTGGAATCTCAACTTCATTTTGTAACACACAGAACCTCATAGATCTAGTAGAACATGCCTTGAGTTTGAAAGATTATGATATCTTATAACTTGAGAAGGCGGTGAGTTGGTCATAGATGATGAATCAACAACCTGCCTAGAAGCTATTGAGGGACCAGAATCTAAGAAATATCTTGAGGCCATGAGATCCAAGATGGACTCCATTTAAACCAACAAGGTATGACCTTACTGGATCCACCTAAAGGGGTAAGACCCTTAGGGTGCATTTAAGTCTTTGAGAAAAGACAAACATGGATGGTAGTGTACAAACCTATGAGAGTGTATTGGTTGAAAATTGTTTCAAACATGTTCAAGGTGTTGAACACGAAGAAATATTTTCACCACTTTCCATGGTTAAATCCATCAAGATCATGCTTGCCATTGCATCTTAATACGACAATGAGATTTGGAAAAATGGATGTTCAAAACCACATTGCATAATAGCAATATTGTAGAGGATATGTATGTGACACAACATGAAGGTTTTATAAATCCAATATTGTAAATAAAGTATATAAGATACAAAGGCCAATCTGTCGATTAAAGAAAGCATCTTAGAGATAGAATCTTGTATTTGACAAGACTGTCAAAGAGTTTGACTTGAGTCACACTGAAGAAGAAATCCGTAATTGCAAGAATTTAGTGGGAGCATGCTTATATTCCATACGATGATGAGGAATAACGTCCTTATCATGTATGTTAAAATCTGGCAAGGAAGTACTTTCTCTATGAAGGGCTTAGGCGAAGTATCCTCTATGATAGAAATCCAGGTCTATAGAGATAGATCTAGAAGGCTTCAAGACCTAAAAGCACATACATTGGCAATATGTTGAAGGGGTTCAACATGAAAACTCTTTAAGAGTACATTTGTGAAATTAGTCTCTAGATCTTAGTATCCCAGTTCTTGTGAAGAATAGGAATATGTGAGTAAGATGCAAATTACATTCACAATATTATATAGTCATCCAGTTATCTCGTATCTATTGGACATGACGAGAAGATGTGTTCTTATCCCTTTATTTCGTATGTATTAGACATGACAAATGGATATTTGTCAGATCCTAATGGAAGTCACTAGACTACCATGAAGAACATTCTTAAGTACTTGAGAAGCACTAAAAGGATCATCTCCTTGGTTATGGTAATAAGGAAGAGTTGGGTGTTAAGGGTTACACAGATGCAAGCTTCCAAAACAACAAAGTTTGTGATCGCAATCTAAATTTGTGTTTGACCTTAAAATAGAACTGTAAGCTGCAAGAGTTCTGAGCAAGAGATAGTTATTCCACAATAGAAGCCAAGTATCTTGCTATTATGAACAACAAATGATAATGTATGGATCTAGAAGTTCATATGGATGAACTTGTGGAAGATCAACCATTGATGACACAATAGATATACTGATGACAACAATGGATCTAATGGTTAGGAAGGAATGTCAAATAGCAAAATGATAGCCCATGTTTTATATTATTTTACTCAAATTATACCAACAACATCATAATACCTTTTTTGACTATTTTCTCCTTGGAAGATCCTTTAAGGGTGTTCAAGATATGTTAACCATGTTCTATGTGAGGATCCTCAAGGCCATAACTAAGAGCTTTTTATAAACATAGCTACCCCTATCTTGAAAACTCAAGTAAGACAACTTGTGTCGTGTCCTTACCCCAAGAATTGTTAATATGTATGCCCATAGAGCCAATCATATGATGATTGTAATGGGGCATGATATACTTGATTTAATAATTATAAAGATATATGTCTAATATGTTTGTCTCAATCTTGAGATGATGACACAAACATAGTAGATGTCTAAAGAATGATGTTAATCGATGACATATGTCTTCAGGTTGAGGACCTAAACAATGAGATCATATGTTTGATAAGAGTACATACATTCTTGTTATGTCCCTAGTCATATATTACTGTGGAAGAAAAATATAAAATAGTAATACATAAGACTAGATTTTGTGTTGACTGATTACAAAGTCTCATTAGTCATGATATGTGATATCAAGTCAATCACACATGTACATGTTAGAGAACAATGTATCAGAGAGACCCATCTTGAGAGTGATACATGGAGACCATAGAATAGTAGTCAGAATAAACTCTCATAGTGATAGTGGTGATCGTGGTTCTTAGACCCAAAGTCACTACACTCATCACATGACATTTGATGTATTTTGAAATCATCCAACGTGACCTTGAATAAGGGTGTCCATAAAGGTGATGTTAAGGTACTCTATAACATATGGGGATTGAGTGTGAGTGGTGTAGATGAGATTTGTCCCTCCTATTGGAGATTGAGATCCAAGCCACTTGATAAGCGAGAATGGGAAATACATGGCCATACTAATGTGATTCAATATATGATATGTGAACTCACATGCATCTCGAATAGTTTGCTCTAGTTCAAGGAACATGGATTGAACATTGAGCGGATGACGTTTCCATGCCTTGTGTTCAATCCGAATATCAGAAACAAAGGAACGATCATGGTAAGACTGATCAAGGATTGTAAGTCAAAGTTGTTCTCCAACTTTCCAAAATACTGAAGTAGTAAAGATGTGTTGCTAGATACCTCTCATTACTTGTGATGTCATAAATTGGTTATGTACATTCACTACCAATGCATATTTGAACATATAGGGTCACATGAAGAGGATGCACTTGGAACAGGAGATTATTCATTAATGATGTTTAATTTGATTACTAAAGTGTTTAGGTATTAAATTTAAATAACACTAGTTGAAAATTGTTGCATGGACTCTGAATCGACCGGTTCAAGTGTTGAACTGATCGGTTGGAGTGTTAAGTTAATTGAAACTACATTAGCTGAATATTAGTTGACCTAGGACATGAACTGATTGGCTCAAGGTCTGAAATGACCGTTTAATGTGATGGACTACAAGGTTCATTGACCAACTCAATCGAATCAAGGATTAATACCAACATCATGTTTTACATTAATCAGATATTAATTACCAATACAATTGTGATTGGAAAACATACTAAAACAACTGGTTCAAGGGTTGAACTGATCGGCTCACATGCCAACCGGTCGGTTCACCTCTGAAATGACTATTTTGTAATATGTAGGTTCTATAAAATTCATGAATATCGTCTCTTAAACTTCCAGATCGACTAGAAACCATGTCCCTGGCCCTCCTATAAATAGAGGGGTATTGGGGTCTTCCCAGACACCACAATAAGCTCTGATAATTGTTGTCCTCTCAGATTGTGGTAGCTAAGAGATCCCGAGCAAGTCCTACCTGTCAAAGGGAGGGATAGCAAGGGAGAGATAATTGTGGGAGAGCGAATCAACTCTAGCAGGTTGATGTTTGAAGAGGCAACTCCTCTTTGGCTCTGGTAGCACAACATGGAGTTCTCGATGGTCTGCGTGGACTACTCTAGAGGCACCCACTAGGAGTATGCAGTCAACCACCATTTGTGGTGATCAACCAAGAAGCCGCCGCTGACAACCATCCAAGTGCGACTTGAGAAAGAAGCACGTTACAATAAGAGTTGTCGTTGGACTTGTTCTAGGATCAGGTATAACTCTTGCAACCTTCCTTCCTAGACACATCATTGTTGACACGATCTACTAGTTAGGAAATTGGGGATTAATTTTTTTTTACTTCCACTACCTTATCTGTCCACATTTCCCAACTAGAATATAGGCAGGTGCACAAGGTTTGTATAATGGAGTTTCTATGTTATGTTTGCAAGTTATTATACAATGGCAACGAGACAAACATTGAGCTACATGAAAATATTAAGCAAGTTAAGAAGCATACATATGTATCACGTTTCAAGAAAAGAATCCATAGCCATATAATTATTAAAGCATGTACTTGATTTAGAGATTCATAACTTAACTCATCCTTGACCATCTAGCCACATCCAACATCTGATTAAGCACAAGATTGAATACATGTATTAGATTTTCATCAAGTAACCATAATTTTTTAGGGTTTTGAACAAGTTAGGTTTCAACATTAATTATTAGTGCATTTAATGACCTTTTACTTATTTATATCCATCATAAGGGTGGGGTTCAAGTTTCATGTCCTTCTGAGGTTCAATTCATGTTGTATGATCATATAAGATTTTATGTCACTTTGGTACATTTCAAGATCAAAGGACTCATAATAGGGTAAACATAGTCAAGATTCATCAAGATACGAGGATTAAATGATAAGTATGGTTAAGGTCAAAAAGTTAGTGACATAAGAATTTTATCCAAAGATACATGGATGTCCCCTGGAGTCTAGGCATCAAACAACCAACATTTGGTATGTACATTTCAATTATACATGCAATCATCAATGTATTCTACATATGTTCTTAAAGTTCAACGTGAGACTAGGGTGGTACATCAACATAAAATATATATCATAAGGGATAGATGATTTCCTGATTTGATAGGGGAGGACAATAGAATAGGGTCTACATAAACATTAAGGTACAAGAATCACAATTCAATTCATATACTTTACATTAGTGCAATTGGGCTTCAAATGCCATAATAGTTCAAGAGGGTTAGTCATAGCTATTAGTGTCTCCAAACATCCCAGTGTTACTAATTTGAAGGAACTAAAAGAGTTGGCTACATAAGTTAGGTGAAACTCTTCAGTGGTTCAAGGTGTAACCCAACATTCACATAATTGGGGCACATATATCCATTAGATGTCAAATGAATCAAGCGTAGCAAAGAGGGTATTAGGGACTGATATTAAGTCCAAGGAGAGACATACATTATTGATTTGAGGTTGCTTAGGCATTAGTTCATCATTAAGTAGCAAGATTATAAAATCAGGGCAATGTACATCACTATCCTATTAAAGTTGTAAATGTACATTTAAGACATCCAAAGAGCAAAAAGGGTGATTAGGGTTGCCATAAATCTCAAAGATCATAAAAGTCACTTAATTGAGGTGCAAGAGGTATATTTAGGATCACATATGCATTCTTTTATTAGGATAATGCCTCAACTATACTCAAAATAATTAAAGTAGGTATCTTTAGGAAAATAGAGAACATATGATGGAATTAGGGTTTGCAACTTAATCCAAGTTTTAGATCTTTTCAAACTATCAAAATGGTAATATTATATGCTTTTTCCAAGGGATATGAGAGTTATGATTTTTAAAAATATGTCTTTATGTTATATGGGGAAAGGAAAATAGGTGTTACATGATATTTATGTAAGGATGCTACCCGTGGATCAGTGATTTGATGACTCTCGCATATGTCTACTCATTTCCCAATGAGTACGGGTCCCTACTGGGTCAATCAAGCATGTGTGTCATCTTGTCATTGGGTCTCACCTCTTGTGTCTAGTGGTCCAAATTGTTGAGTTGATGGGGTCGGTCATCGACCACTATCACACGGTCCCATGACCTATGACCTGCACTTTGGCTCCAGTTGTGGCATTGCTGTAGTTTTTGTGGTCTCTAGAGTTGAGGCCCATGGAATATCACATCTCAGGGGAATCCATGAGGTAGCCATAAGTATCTGCCCTAATCACATGAGGTTGACTCTATTCAGATCCATAGTTGGGGTAGCCCAAGGTGCCCAACCCCAAAACAGACACCACGGCGGCGGTGTTCGCCCAAGGTGGAAAAATATGGGAAATGGTAGAGGGAGTCCATACAAAGAATATGATGGGTTTAATTTGGTCAAAGGTGGTGAGAAGAGGCCAGACTAGCAGAGCTAAAAGTGAGTTAGGCGAGCTCAGCACCAATGGTGTTAGCCTACCGTATGGGGGTAAGAGATAAGTTCGTGATTGTTGGATCTCTGGTCTACAATTTTACAGTCTAGATGAAACACTCCTTAGGGTTTTTGGAAAAGAGAGATGGTGGCTGGACCACAGACCCTCTCTCAGACCCAAATTTGGCAGACCCATCACTAGAATTAAAAGATTAAAATGATCAATATTGATTGAAGAAAGGGGACATCAAAATAGCACAACTAGGGTTGTAAAAGTTTGATTGGGGCGGCGTTAGAAATATAACTGAATGCTTTACAACATGAAATATATTAGGGATCAAGTTGATCACATTGATGTGGTTTAATTTTAGTTTCAAAATAGGAAATCATCAAAGCATGACATTCAGTTCAACACTCAATTTAATGTCACATATAGTAAAATTAATCATTAATGTGACAAAATTAGAGTGCCGCCACACTCATCATATGAAATAGATGTCAAATTGATTAAGGAGGACACTTGATAGAGAGGAAGAGAACAATATATGATAGAGAAATTCATGTTGTCATGGAAACCATAGTATATATAAGGTCTTTCGGTGCGGAAAGAGGTAAAGAGCATGAGGGGACTGAAATTAGAGGAAATGGAGGGATGGAGATATAGAGAAGAGAGAAAGAATAGGAAGAGAATAAGTGCACTATTCATCTGGTTTCTGGAAAGCAATAGAGGTAGGAGAAAAAGCTTCACTAGAGTGATCAAAATATTAGGGTCCATATTGAGCCACACTTTAGTTATATAAGGGAACTAACGTGACAAAAAAGAAATAAGAGAGACTTTAGAAAAACCATAGTTTAAATCAATCTGATCAATATTAAGATTCTTATAGATGTGTCATCTTCATAAAGTCATTTAGGGTACAAAATGAGATCTATTTAGAGTGATATTTTACATGGTGACTAATTAGACCATGTATGATCCTGATTTTACACCACTTTACATATTTGGGTTCATCCAATATTCTATTTCATATTTAAAAGTTTAAATTAAATTTTCTTTCCTAAATCAAATTATGACATCAAGGATCACTTATTTAATGTGAAACTTGGCCCATAAGAAAATTAAATAATGAGGATTCTCACTATCACATTAAATTCTTCTTTTTGATATTTGTTAAAAGATCATCTAATATGTAGGAGTATTTTGGAATTATATAAATAAAAGTTATTATTATGTGTACTAAATTTCTATATTAGGTATATATGAACCTTATGATATTATCCACTCATCAGGGAAGTATATCATGTCTTATCTTTCCTTAAACTCCTCAATCTAACTCCAATTATCCTTGAATCTAATAACTTACAATTTCCTCATGATTAAAACAACTTAGCTTACCAAGTTATATCAATTTTTTGTAGTTTGTGAATACCATCCTTCATTGACATCTAAGAAGGAGAAAATTTAGATTCTCTTTTATTACGTCCCACTTTTGATAACTCCTAATAATTTATTTCACAACTTGTGCATTAATTCTATAATTAATGTAAGTATTCTTTCTTTAAGGATCAATAGTCATATATTACATTTGTTCTTCTTTCTTTAAGGATCAATAGTCATATATTACATTTATTCTTCTTTAACTAAATCTAGGATGGTCTAGAGTCCTTGTTTATAATTGAAGTATACTAGATACTAATAATGTAAGTGAACAAATTACATCAGGACCACTAAGATTAAACATTAAGCTTAAACTTTATGTTTATAAGAACATAATGTACCATTTTCCCACCTAAGTTAGATATAAAGGGATAGAACCAATTCTAAAAGAAAAAATGTATAAGGAGACCAGTGATAAGGATTATACATAAATTATGATATCTTACAACACTCCACCCCTTAAAGAGGATCTCATCACTAAAATCCAAGAAAACAAAACCTGTTGTATAGAGTTACCCATTGACCAAGATGTAACTATGTACTCATTGTCACTATTAGTTTTCCCTCACTATAATCTAAAATAAAAGAGTTATAACAAATCCTTGGGTTTTATAAATTTGATTAGGCATATTATGGTTATATACTTTGTTATGGTAGGTTCATCATCATTTCCTTTTCATAAAAAAATTTCTCTCTTGTTCAAAGATTAAGTGTGTGAATGTATGTGTGTTCTTTAATGGTGTCTCATATTTTAATATTTTTTCCCTTTTGTCATTGGGGATACTTCTTAGTATGACTTTATGCATACTTTTACCAAGGCAAATTAAGGTTAAGGTGCAAGATTTAGGATTTACATATGAAACACTCCTCATTGTTTGAGTATTATAGTCTATTTTACTTAATTTATTAAATTAATTATCCAAAATTCTAGCACATACATCAATCATACATATTAAGATTATCACATATTTATTGTCAACACACTTTGGATCATTTTAGTTGCATGGGAAAAGGTTGCACATACATCAAAATTTGGACATTCTTTAAGTGTTTAACCTAGTTTCTAGATCATAATTTTTTCATATCATTAATTTTATAACAAGTTTTGGTAATAGTAAAACAAGTTGAATCCTTTAATACTTTTCAAACCTAACTATTAACTCACATTATTTATGGTCACCATTTTAGAAAAGTGAAAGTTATGATGCAAACATTAAATAATCAACTATTAGTCATTAGGTCAATTTATCAGAGTTCATACATCTTTATTAGTTAGGGGGTAGTCTACAAATTACATTAATTTGGAAAATTACTCCAAAGTTAGTTAATGTATTCATTATGAAGTTCAACCAAACCTAGAGTTGATATAACATCCTGGAGTTCAAAGGTTACAAGAGTCCACCCCTTAAAGAGGTTTAAGATACTAAGTCAAACTAAACAACTCTTACAAGTATTAGGGTTATAGATTAAACATAGGGATGTGTTTATGATGTACATAGGTCATGTATCCTACTAGATTATCTTATCTACCTATGAATGAGTTTTAGGTCCTTAAGGTTTTAACCAAACAACCCTAAGGTTCACATAAGAATCTAAAAATTTACTCTCCACAACCTAAAGAAGAAAAGGAGGTTGGTCCACTAAACCTTTAATACAAGTCACATCCTCCTAGTCATCAGTCCATACTCAAAACTAGGATATGAAATTTCAATCCTAACTAGTACTAGGGTTTCTCTATCAAACTCCATAAATCTCTTTATTATGACTTTTTTCAAGAGAACATTGATAAGATCCATACATTTTTCTATCGTACATGTAATTGTTTAATGAAAAAAAATTGATGATAAGAAACTACGCAAGATACAAAAAATATGGTACCAAAATTAATGCGAGAACCAAGTCATAAGTTTACATATTAAGATTTCCTTACATAACCTAAATTCACCAAAAGTTAAACCTCATGACATCTAAATGGATATATCACAACGAACCTATTTTATATGGTAAGATATTATGGGTCTCGTCACATTAGGATTTACTCATCAAGATATTTTTGTTCACCTCTTATGTTTCTACATATTTCTTTCATCATCTCATGAACAAATTATGTAAATTCTAGGGTAATATATCTCATCTAGGAATTTCATATAGGATAAGGGTTCTACCTAGGGAGACAAAATTGAAATATTCAAAATCTAAATGCCAAGGCTATTATACCATCTTGTAAGGAGTGATACATAAGAGGGGATCCACTCCTCACTCAATCAAATAAAAGTCATCATCTATAACAAACACACAACAAATTTTTCACAATGGATGAATAAACTTTATTTAATCTTTCAGAAATGGATATCATAAAGACCAAAGTATAGCGGCAAAATAAAATATAATGACGAATTCTAATTTACAAGATTACATGATAATCTACCACTTGGGGTTTACATGAAATTAACAACTTCAACATCTAAATAGAGGGAAGTCTCAGCTACTATAAGTCTATCTCCCAAGAATCAACTCCACTAAGCCAAGGTCTTGATCATCAAGTTAGTTCTTCCATGTACTTCACCTAAGGGGTTAAAGCACACCCCAAAAAGAAGACCACGTGAAAGTTGTCAGCATAAAAATGTGGTATGCGCATATAAATAGGATTGATCAATATTAGGGTAAAAGTATAGTAAGTATAGTAATATACTTATGAAGACTTCCAACAAAAAGGTAAGCGTAACATCCAAGTGGATATCAAAGAGAAATAAAAGAATATAATCAATGAGAGGTTTCTTGCATAACAACATCACATCAATATATCATAAAATATAAATATTGCATGTAAACAACATTAGACTAAGATTATTTAAATTAGGGTTGGGACACCATAGGGTCTCAAACAAAAAGTGGGTGGAAAAGTGCACCCTAGGTAGAATAAGCACATGTTTATATATATATATATATATATATATATATATATATATATATATATATATATATATAGGGCGTTCATTCATTGCCCGTGCGGGTAGCCTGGATTTTCACTACCCGACAGCTAAAACGGTAACTCTCCTGGCTAAGAAAGTAACTCTGCTGTAAAAAAAGTAACTATAGTGTCAAAAAAGTAACTCTGCTGGCCAAAAAAGTAACTCTATACAAAATATACAGCAGATATATATAAGGACGGGTTTTTTAATTTTGGAGGGACAAATGATATTATTTTTGGCTAAATTTTTTTGGAGAGCTAGACAAAATAATCCTCTACAATTTTGAAATTTTTTTTGAAAAAAAGTGGTCGGAAGGGTGGGCGGGTAGCTACCCGTGCGGGCAATGAAGATGAGCCCATATATAGGTTGTTTTTTTATTGCTCGCGTGAGTACTGTAGCGGGGCTACCCGTCTCTTTGGCGTGGTGGCATTTTACGTAAATACGACCGATTGCTGTACGCATCAACCACCGACCTAGCCGTTGCGGCATCCTTCTCGTTGAGCATTGCCGCCGACCCCGCCTTTGCGGCATCCTTCTCGTCGAGCATTGCCGCCAACCCCGCCGTTGCGGCATCATTCTCGTCGAGCATTGCCGCTGACCCCGCCGTTGCGATGGTCAGGTCTATCAACGCAGTACCGGAAGAGCTGGTAGACATCTGTTGAGTTCAATAATACCAGCATACCTCCCGAATCTGTCTCTGGAATCTACAGTCCTGGCTCCATCTATCTCCGACCTCATCCTATCTCCGACTCGATAATCTCTCTAATAAGAAGGGTTCTAAATTCCAACAGGTCACTTACGATCTTCCTCACAAATCCATCTTCCACGCCGTTCCAATCTATGACTATCCTTAGAGGTAATCACATTCATTGAACATCCGGTAGTGTGGCTGTGGTCATATGTGACAAGGTGCTTGAGTTTGTGGATGTATCCGGCAATCGACTAGTAGGCTCCATCACGAAATGCCTTATTGGCAGGATAGGGGTAAAAGTATTCGAAGCCGGAAACTGCCTTGCTCCGCCAGCAGCTGACCAGCAACGCAACCCACATTGAAGAAGTAGGTGTGTTTTTGAGTTATGGTTTACAACCTGACTACCAAATTCTGTGTTGAGCAGTTGATTATCTGCTATGTATAATCCCTTCTATTTCCCTTCTTTTTGTGCTATATGTTTTTAAATGAAGTTTTTTAGTATTTTTCATTGTATATGTATCTGTGTTGAGAGGTTGATTATCTGCTATGTATAATCCCTTCTATTTCCCTTTTTTTTGTGCTATATGTTTTTAAATGAAGTTTTTTAGTATTTTTCATTGTATATGTATCTGTCTATTTAGTAGTAACACAGTCGTACTACATGTTTTATTTTGTAGTTACTTTTATATGATCTATTTGTTGTAGTTATTTTTCGTGTTGTATTAGTCACTTTTATATTTATATAGTTATTGTTTTGTTTACAGAGTTACTTTTCGATCTCTGCAATGGATGCTAGTCTTGATACTGATGCTGCTAATGCTATTATTGACATTGACGATGATAATGTTCAGTCTTCTTCATTTGTTGCTGCTGATACTGTGTCCTCAGTTGATGTCCCTAGAATTGGATTACAATTTGGAAGTTTAGATGATGGCATATCGTTTTACTATAGGTATGCTGGTTTGATTGGGTTTAATGTTAGGAAAGATGATAATCGTTATGAACGAGGTACTAAGATCTTACTTGATAAAGATTTGGTATGTGATAAGCAAGGTCAGAGTAGTTGTTCTAAGAGATCCAAAGGTCTTCTTAGTCCTGTGTGTGACAATATTGGTGATTTGCATGAGAATTTATCTAAGAAGCACAAGCGTTCTGTGAAAAGGTGTGGTTGTAAAGTAATGATTCGATTTACATTAGATAAGTCTTTATCTGTATGGTTTGTTACTGCTTTTGTTGATAAACACAATCATGATCTTGTCGATGATTCTCACTTGCGGTACTTGAAGTGTAATTCATCTCTTGACCAAACTCAAAAAGAGATGCTTTCTTCTACGAGTCAAGCAAATATACCTGTCTCCAGACAACTTGCATTGATAGCAACAGAGTCTGGTGGTTATGAAAACTTGACATTTACAAGTAGACAAGCTCATGGACATCTCAGTAGCAAGAGGAAGGAGTCATCTTTATATGATGTGGACATGGTTTTGGATCGTTTTGCAAGCTTGAAGGTTTTATATTCTAAATTCTTTTACTCTTATCAAAATGATTCTGATGGTTGCTTGACACATTTGTTTTGGTCTGATCCAATTTCTGTTAATGATTGTGCATTATTTGGAGATGCTATTGTATTTGACACCACTTACCGTACCAACAAGTATTCCATGGTTTTTGGAATGTTTGGTGGTGTGGATCACCATCACAAGACGGTGTTGTTTTCTTTAGCTCTGTTGGTTGATGAGAAGTATGACTCTTTTCTTTGGGTTTTCAAGCAATACTTACTTTGTTTTGGCAAAGAGCCGGTTTCCATTATAACTGACCAAGACCCGGCTATGAATGTTGCTATCATTACTGTTTTTCCAAACTGTAAGCATCGTTTCTACAGCTGGCACATCCTACAAAAGCTTCCATCTAAGCTTGGTGGTGTTCCAAACAAGGATCGGATTATTAGCTCTTTGAATGATTGTGTATGGAATACAGACGATACAGACACTTTTGAAGAGAGGTGGAATTCTGTAGTTGAAGAGAATGACCTATTATATATTAGTTGGCTTTCTGATATGTATGCTATGCGGTGGGATTGGGTTTCATGTTTTATGAAGGATTCTTTCTTTGCTGGTATGAGGACAACACAAAGAAGTGAGAGCTTGAATGCTTTCATTCGAAGTCATGTCAATAGTAGGAAACGCTTTTTGAACTTGTATGTTGCTTAGAGACTGCCTTCTCTCATGTGCGGGAGATTGAAAATTTCAAAGATTTTGATGATGATTACAGTAATCTTCCTTTGTCATCAGTATGGCCTTTGGAGGAGGAAATGAGAGGTATATACACCAAGGAAATTTTTAAGATCTTTCAAGCTGAAGTTCATCAAAGTATGATATATAATGTAAAAGAAACTTCTGATGATGTTGAGTTTGAGGTATATCGTCTTGGTGGTTCTTGTTCTCCTCGTCTTTTGAAGAAAGACTCATCCACTGGTATGGTATCATGCAATTGTTTCATGTTAGAATTCAAAGGAATTCCATGTAGACACATACTTGCTTATCTAAAGAGTTGTGATTTTTGCACTCTTCCTGAGCCATATATACTGAAGAGGTGGACTAAAGGATATAGAGATCATCCTTTGATTTTTGGCAAATCGTCTATCATGCAGCTATCCACTGGGAAGAGACTCCAGTTGGTATCTGCTTGCAATTCAATTGTAAATATAGCGTGTAGGAACAACGTTATAGATATGTGTCTTGAAAAACTCATTGCTTTGCGAAAGGAGTTGTTGGAATTAGATGTTGATGATGTTGGTGTAACTGGTTTGAATACAGCTTCTTCTTATGCTGTCAAGGTCCATATTCCCAGTGTTTGTAAAACTAAAGGTAGACCTAGATCTACTGATGTGCGGTTTAAATCTGGAGTTGAAATTTCTCAATCTAAAACGAGACAGTGTAAGAATTGTTTACAATATGGTGTTAACCATGACAGCAGAAACTGCCCATTAAAGAAATAGGTGTGTGTTTGAATTCAGCTTCTGTGGTCTGTTGTGGGTCGTATGGCTTACTGAAGTTGCAGATTTGAAGCTACTGCTGCTGTTTGCTGTGGTCTTCCTGTTGTGCTTCCTGAAGCTGCGAATTTTCTGCTACTACAGACAATGTTGTTATTGAAGTTGATTTATTCACTAGTTTTACTATAATGGTATCCAATTGTTTAGTGTGTGAGTCATGTCAAATTCTGATGTAATTGTAATGGCCAAGATGTACTGTGTGACAGTTGTAATTGATATTTGATTATAATGGTATCCAATTGTTTAGTGGGTGAGACATGTCAAATTCTGATGTAATTGTAATGGCCAAAATGTACTGTGTAGCTTCAATTGTATCCAATTTAAATCTTTTATAAAGATCATCCAAAATTTGTTTGTTGTGTGATATGTTTTTGCATTTTATGTTATATATGTATTTCTTAATTAGTCTCATATTCCCTTTATATTAGCATCATACTTCTTAATTAGTCTCATATAAAAATTTGTTTGTTGTGTGATATGTTATTCATAAATCAATAACTTACTTGTATTTTGGAAGGTTACTTTTTACACCTCAGAGTTACTATTTCTATCTAAATCAAACGTTTTGTGTGCACCAGTTACGTTTTGTGTGCACCAGTTACTTCCCTGATTCTGATGTAATTGAATTACTTTATAAATAGAAATACAAATCTTTATTATCTTCATCCTTGATAATACCACGACCGCACTGAAGAACGGGCATATCTGGGAGATTTGATGTGTAGCAGTTACTCTTTGAACCACAAAGTTACTTTCATGCTGATATAGTTACTTGTTAGTTTATCTAGTTACTCTTCTTGGTTCAAAGTTACTGTTTGATGTGTAGCAGTTACTCTTTGAACCACAGAGTTACTTTCATGCCAATATAGTTACTTGTTAGTTTATATAGTTACTCTTCTTGGTTCAAAGTTACTATTTGATCTGTAGCAGTTACTCTTTTAACGATAGAGTTACTTTCATGCCGATATAGTTACTTGTTAGTTTATCTAGTTACTCTTCTTGGTTCAAAGTTACTGTTTGATGTGTAGCAGTTACTCTTTGAACCACAGAGTTACTTTCATGTCGATATAGTTACTTGTTAGTTTATATAGTTACTCTTCTTGGTTCAAAGTTACTGTTTGATCTATAGCAGTTACTCTTTTAATGACAGAGTTACTTTCATGCCGATATAGTTACTTTTTAGTTTATCTAGTTACTCTTCTTGGTTCAAAGTTACTGTTTGATCTGTAGCAGTTACTCTTTGAACCACAGAGTTACTTTCATGTCGATATAGTTACTTGTTAGTTCATCTAGTTACTCTTCTTGGTTCAAAGCTACTGTTTTATGTGTAGCAGTTACTCTTTGAACCACAGAGTTACTTTCATGTTGATATAGTTACTTGTTAGTTCATCTAGTTACTCTTCTTGGTTCAAAGTTACTGTTTTATGTGTATCAATTACTCTTTGAACCACAGAGTTACTTTCATGTCGATATAGTTACTTGTTAGTTCATCTAGTTACTCTTCTTGGTTCAAAGTTACTGTTTTATGTGTATCAGTTACTTTTTGAACCACAGAGTTACTGATGTACTATAACTGATAGTGTCCAAATGCCAAACACAACATAACAACAACAGCTAGCTAAAGTTATACAAACATTCAAGTAATATCAAACTGATAGTGTCCAAATGCCAAACACAAAGCAACACAACATAACTATATACCCACAGGACTGATGAACCCATATGTTCAAATGTCAAAAAAAGTAACAAACCATAATCATAAACAGCTGATCTGCCTTCTGCGAAGGTTACATTTTGAACCTCAAAGTTACTATTCTTTCATGCATTCAGACTAGGCACACCATCTTCTGATTTTTCTTCATTCTGCTTGTCACCTGCTCTTTATTTGGTCTCTTCTTGATCTCTAGTGCAATGGGTCAGCACCAGCAAACCTGTTTATAGCAGGAACAACCAGTCAAACCTCAACGTTACTATTCTTTCATGCATTCAGACTTGGCACACCATCTTCTGATTTTTCTTCATTCTACTTGTCACCATCTCTTTATTTGGTCTCTTCTTGATCTGTAGTGCAATGGGTCAGCACCAGCAAACCTGTTTATAGCAGGAATAGCCAGTCAAAACCAAAAAACACTTGAGATTCAAGATCAAATCAGACAATATATAGCTCTGTGAAGTAAAAATCTCTAGGAGTGGTAGACTGCGTAGGTAGTGATGGGGAAGTTTATTGACCAAAAGGCAAGGAGAAAAGGGCGGCGATGCATACCTATTTATGATAGGAAGGCTGGACAGAAGAAGAAGCAGTGTCTTCTGCAGATGTTGAGGTGTCCGCTGTTGTAGATGAGTCAACCTGAACAGGATTTACAACTGATCCCGGCTGTGCTTGGTATTTGTCCCTAACAAAGAGCTGATCTGCAGAGTTGTCTGATCCAGAGAATACTTCATCACCAGGCATTCTAAAGAGAGGAATAAGCTCGGTTGGTGTTTCTAAGAACTGATATGTGATCCATGCTGTAATAGTCTGGTGATTTGTTGGCTTGAGGAAGATGATCCAACCTTTGTGAATATTGAGATGTGCGATCATCCTTTTCCAGCCCTTAGCAGTTGAAAGTGATCCGTTTTTATTCTGCATAAGGGTTATATGGAATGTCTGGTTTCCAACATGGAAGGTGGTGTTGCCTGGTTTGATGTGAAAATGGAGATGGTTCCATTCTATAGGAAGTTAAATGGATTCCATTGTCTTGTCGTCAATGGTGTAGTTGATGGGCTGGATGAACGGCTCCATGGTAGGCTGTGAAGAAGGTAGGTTGTGAAGAAGTTGGCTGTGAAGAAGGTAGGTTGTTCGTGTTGGTGCTGCAAAGATGGGCAGCAGTGCTCTGTGTTGTTGGTGTTGCAAAGATGGGCATCAGTGCTCTGGGTTGTTGGTGTTGCAAAGATGGCAGCAGTTTGTGAAGAAAGTAGGTTGTTCGGAAGTGAGTGAAAGGGTGAGATGACAGCACTGGATGAAAGGGCGAAATGAGAGCTCTTGGTGAAAGGGCGAAATGAGGGTAGCAGTGATCTATGTTTTTGGTGTTGCAAAGATGCACACTAGAGTCTGCAGACATTCTACTATTTTTGATAAGTTACAGATTTTCGAAGGTTACTTTTCTTGGTGTTGTAAAGATGCACAGTAGAGTTTGTAGACATTCTACTGTTTTTGATAAGTTATAGATTTTCGAAGGTTACTTTTGTTGGTGTTTACATAGTTACTTTTTCGTTTGTGGAGTTACTTTCCTGATTCAATAAGTTATGATATACATCACACAAGTTACTTTCTTGCTGGATGAGTTACTTTCCCGATTTAATAAGTTACGTTATACATCGCACAAGTTACTTTTTTGTTGGACGAGTTACTTTCCCGATTCAATAAGTTATGTTATACATCACACAGGTTACTTCTTTGTCAAACGAGTTACTTTTTCATCCAGAGAGTTACTTTCATGTCGATATAGTTAGTTGTTAGTTCATCGAGTTAGTTTCCTTCTCAGGGAGTTACTTTTTGTTTTACATAGTTACTTTTCTTACCATACAATTACTTTTTTTGTCCTAATGTTACTTTCAGTGTCCAGATAGTTAATTTTTTATTTCATGATGATATTTTAATGTCAAATGGTTAATTTTTATGCCATATAGTTACTTTGTTTGTCCTATTATTACTTTCAGTCAGATAGTTACTGCTGCAGAAGAAGCCAATTGTTTTGATGACTGAACATTTCTATATAGTTACTTTTTGTGTCCTGATGTTACTTTCAGTGTCCGATAGTTACTTTTCTTACCGTACAGTTACTTTTTTTGTCCTAATGTTACTTTCAGTGTCCGGATAGTTACTTTTTTATATCATGATGATTTTACTTTTTTGCTGGACGAGTTACTTTCCCAATTCAATAAGTTACGTTATACATCACACATGTTACTTCTTTGTCAAACGAGTTACTTTTTCATCCAGAGAGTTACGTTATACATCACAGAAGTTACTTTTTTGTTAAACGAGTTACTTTTTGATCTAGAGAGTTACTTTCATGTCGATATAGTTACTTGTTAGTTCATCTAGTTACTTTTCTTGGATCAAAGTTACTTTTCAGGATACATATTGACTTTTCAGTTCGGAAGAGAGTTACTACACTCATGCAATGAGCACTTGTTGATCACAGTAATTATCATTAAAACAATAACAGCTAGCTAAATTTATAAGAACATTCAACTAAGATCAAACTGATAGGTCCAAATGCCAAACACAAAGCAACAAAACATAACCATATACCCACAGAACTGATGTACTATAACTTTACAGAGTTTACTTCAGATTCTGTAACATAAGCCTTGCATTCAGAATTGGCAGCAAACCATAACCATATACACACATATAATTGATAAACCCGTAGGTTCAAATGTCCAACAAAAAGTAACAAAACATAACCATAACCATATACATATAGTACTGGTTGCAGAGTTTACTTCAGTTTGTGCAACATACACTTCTCATTGTAATACTACATTGTTTATCTCAGAGTTCTTTTTAATCTGACATGAGCCAAGCATTCAGACTTGGCACAACATCTTCTGATTTTTCTTTGTTATGCTTGTCACCTGCTCCTTCTTTGGTCTCTTGTTGATCTCTAGTATGTTCTTCAACTGGCTGCAGTCTCCCCTTCTTCATCATTGTTTGGAAGATCTCTACCCTTATTGCAAGGATGTCTTTGCTCGTGAAGTTCATTTCCTTTCCATTCACTAAGCATTCCAGATACTTCATAACATAGACTCCATAGTCAACATCATCATCTTCTTGCTGGGGGAAATCAGGGTACTCTATTGGCCATTGAGACAGTTGACTTCCACGCTCAGGCACCCCCCTGAAGAATTCATGAACGAACCTCACCTGCTTGCACAACAAAACATTCATAAGTATAATGTAACCTACACTAGTTCATTCAACTATTTTCTAACAGTTTTTCTTTTTTGTTCCTTACCCATCTATTCACTTCTCTCTCAGATTTTAAACTTCCTGACATTGAATTATAAGACCTGTGCACCCCATACCTAAAACTTGCTTCAAGAAAATGCCAGTGATTGTCGTTGTTAAGTATTGTAAACACAGAGTCCATTGTCATGAATTCCTTGTCAGGTACATTGATGAGTGGTGACAACATATCAATCTCTTTGAGTGTTATCTCATCCACCATCATGTTTAGCTTTTGCTGTAAAAATAATATTGTGAATTACTTTTCTGCAACCTTTAGTGGCCTTGTTGTGATAAATGTAATCTGGTGTGATAGTCTGTTTGTCTTACTGGAACATAAGTGCTTAAGCAATGCCATGAAAGCAGTCCCTTCTTCCTCTTTCTACTTGTTGTCTCTTTCAACATTTGTACAAAGCAATCCATTATCTGAAAATGCACAAGCATCAATTAGTAATCTATAATTTCATAATAAATGTTTAATATTCCATTTCTTACAGGTGACTGCATCATCTTATCCTTAAACAACAGTGCTGATAAGTCCTTTCCCGTGCACCATGCGTCCTTTCCAAAAATCCATAATCTTCTTGACCTGTGCATTTTTTTTTCAAAATAATTCATACTGAAGATGTGAGACAGAAATTTATGGATTGATCAAGTAATACATAATAAACATGTGACTAATAGAACTTTAAAACGTATCTACTTACACTTCATCAATGTTGTGAATAAATTCTTTGACATCCTCTTTCATCTCCTTTGGTCTAAAGTGCTCGAATCCTATGAATGTCGAATTCTTTTTCTATTTTTGAAGTACAAATTTTGGTTAGTAGTCTACGTAAAAGACATATTTCATTGCAGTTACTCTACTGTTTAGTCCATAATATTGCTTTACATTCCATAATATTACTCTATCATTATCACAGTTACTTTTTATATTAACATAGTTACTTTATGGATGACATATTTTACTTTTCAGATCAGACAGTTGCTTCATTGATGGAACGTGCACCATTATAAAACAAATTTTACCTGTGCATGCCTTCTTATCTTGATATTTTCCTCTATGCTCCCAATGCCCGTCTGCATCTTCCCCTTCCTCTTTCTCAACTTTTTAGTTGTTTTCATCTCAACTTCACCAAAATTTATATCTTTCTCATTCACTCCAACTTCATTGTCTATATCCATCATTATGCTTTCCATTACATCTTATGTGAGGTCTTTTTTATCTACTAGTTGTTTTTTTTCTTCTGTGTTTTTTTTCTTCAGCTGGATCTTCTTTAGATGGATCTTTTTCCATTTCATCCTGTGCTGGTTCTTTGGTTTCTTCAGATGGAACTTCCTCTACTTTCTTTGAATCTTGTGGTACATTTTCTGTCATTTTCTCCACTAATTTTCTCCTTAGTCAAAGCTTGCTCAATCTTGGTCTTTCTTGTGTAGGTCCATGTTGGTCCATTTCCAACAACTTTTTCTCCAGATCATGCGTCCTATGTCTTATTACACTTAAATCACCTGAATGCCAACTTTCATTCTCAATGAAATTGGTAGTTGGTGTAGCTGCAGATTGTGAATGCTTGTAATTGTCAGCTTGGATCCTTAGCAATCTATTTTCAGCTTCAACTTCCTCTAATCTTCTCTTCAACTGCTCGTTTTCTTCTCTTAGAGCAGTAAAAGCTTCTAGTGCAATTCTGTTGCATGTTTCCTTCTGCAGTCTCAACTCGTCCTCAAGAATCAATACTCTATTCTTCAAGCTTCCTGAGACTTCTCTGCTTGTGTTATATGATGTAAGTATCTTCTTACTAACTACCTTGCTCTTGGCTTTATTTGTTGTAAGATAATAAGGCAAATCTTTCACTGCCTTTGCAGCTTCCCAATCATCATTGTCATCCTTCTTCAACACTACAGAAACTTGTGCACAAAAGTTATCAATTTATTATAAAGCTTTTATATTATTCGGCATATTTATTTTCACTTTACCCACACTGATTCTTACATTGTCATTGTCCAAACTTTTAAAATCATTCACCATCTTAACAGGAGTTGCCCATCTTTTTATTCGTGGTTTTGCCTCAAAGAATGTAGGCTCTGCTATCCCTGTTAACTCATAAGCCCAGACCTGTGTTGACAAGAAAAGTATAAATCAATGTTTTAAATGTTCATATATGGTTGTTTAATGTAACCAAAGTAACTATGAAATGTGTCACTTACACACAAGCACATTACACATCCAGTTGTGTAGAGTATTCTTTTGCTTGTTTCCCCTCTTTTCCTCATCCTTATATTCTCACTTAAAACTTTCATTTTCTTGAATATGCTTCTGTGCACTAACTTTGCCCAGTTTAACTGCCCTGTAGCAGTTACATCATCCAAATAATGTAGAAGGTAAATAGGGGCACAATAGCTAGTGTCCGGTAAAAGGAATGTTGCTAACAAGTGCAACATCCATGCACGACACATATTTTGGTAGTTTTCTTCAGAGTCATTATTTGCAAATTCCTGCAGGAGTTTACTCAAGTTCTCCTTGTGTAACACATCCTTCTCTTTTATTTTCTTACTACTTTCACCAATTGTATCTTTTCCTCTTATTGCATTAGCAAAATCCTCCCATATTTTTCTTACAATCTGTGATTGCTTTTGTGGAACTATATCCATACCTTTACTAGGCAAACCTAGTATCACTCCTACATCGTCTACAGTCATCCTCGCCTCAAAACCTGGTGCTAACATGAACTTTTCGTCTTCAACATATCTCTCTATCAGATCTTCTAAAAGAGTTACATCTACAGTAAGATGAGGCATGGCTATCAGATTTGCAAATGTGGTTGACTTCATCATCCTCATTTGATCAGTGCTATACAACATGCTGTTTTGTATGTTGTTGTAACTTTTTATGTAGCATCTATGGAAAAGCTTTCATGTACCTGCATCTATATGAAAAAGTTTGTGTTAATTTGTCTAGTTACTTTTTAGATTTCAGTGTTACTTTTTCAGTTCAACATGTTATTTTCTATCCGTTACATTTACTCTTGTTTTCAGGTAGTTACTTTTTAACTTTCAGAGTTACTATTCATTTTTCAGAGTTACATAGTACAGTATCACATTTGCAAATGCGGTTTACCTTTCTTGGATCAAAGTTACTGTTTGATGTATAACAGTTACTTTTTGATCCAGAGAGTTACTTTCATGTCGATATAGTTACTTGTTGGTTCATCTAGTTACTTTTCTTGGATCAAAGTTACTTTCCAGGTACTTTAGTTACGTTTCTTGGATCAAAGTTACTTTTTGATCCAGAGAGTTACTTTGATGTCGATATAGTTACTTGTTGGTTAATCTAGTTACTTTTCTTGGATCAAAGTTATCTTCCAGTTACGTTAGTTATGTTTCTTAGATCAAAGTTACTGTTTGATGTATAACAGTTACTTTTTAATCCAGAGAGTTACTTTGATGTCGATATAGTTACTTGTTGGTTCATCTAGTTACTTTTCTTGGATCAAAGTTACTTTTTTAGTTACTTTAACTACGTTTCTTGGATCAAAGTTACTGTTTGATGTATAACAGTTACTTTTTCATCCAGAGAGTTACTTTCATGTCGATATAGTTACTTGTTGGTTTATCTAGTTACTTTTCTTGGATCAAAGTTACTTTTCAGGATAATTATTGTGCTCAAAGTTACTCTATTGTCAGCACTGTTACTATTTAGTCCAGCAAGTTACACATTCGTATATAAGTGTAAAAATAATCAATATTACCTTCTTCTGCAATTTTTTCTTTTCCTTTTTGCTTGGTTTTTTGTTCCAAAGTCTTATTCTGGTTTCTTTTGCGATCTTCTGCTTCATCCTGTTCAACTTCTTCAGCATCTTCTGTTTCTTGCTCTTTAGTCGCTTTAATTCACTACAACCAATTGTTTCTCAGTAACGTCATCGACTTGTTTCTCCCCTAATTCATTTTCAGTTTATGGCTCTTCAATCTCTTCATGCACTACATCCAATTGTTTCTCAGTAACCTCATCGGCTGGTTTCTCCCCTGATGTGTTGTCATCTCCAGCAGTCTTCTGGAGAGTGTCAGTATTCTCAATGTTGTATTTATTCTTCTTAACTTTCTTTTCTTTTCTCGACTCTTCAATATTCTTGCCCGTTTCATCTCCTTGCAGTATGGTTGCAGCTATCTCTTCTACCATGTTATCCACATCTTCACAGTTCTTGCTCAACACATCTTCACTATCCGTTATTTTTGTACTTCCCTTTCCTGTCGCCTTCTTTGCTTTTACCTTTGTTTTCCCCATTTTGATCTCAGCGGCAGAGACTGGAACATGCAGTTGCGGCAGAAACTGCGGTGAATGCTGCAGCGGAGAAGAACGCCACACATAGTAGCGCAAGTACAGACCAGAGGCCGAAGAATTCGATAGTTGGGGTTGGGGAGTGGAGACCAAGGTGGATGAATTCGGGATTTCTGGAGCGGGAAGACGGTAGATTTTGGGATTCTCAGGCGGAGAATGAGTCACGAATGTGCTTCTTCTGTAAGTCACGCGCCCTTGCTTTTTTGGATTATTTACAATACATGCCACCGCATTTTCCGAAACGGGTAGCCCCGCTATAGTACCCGCGCGGGCAATGAAAATGGACTCATATATGTATATATATACATACATATATATGTATATATACATATATATATGTATATATATACATATATATATACATACATATACATATACATATATATATCTATATATATATATATATACATATATATACATATATATGCACATATATATACATATATATATGTATATATATATATATACACATATATATACATATATATATATATATATGTATATATATATGCATCTATATACATACATACATACATACATACATATATATGCATATATATACATACATATATATACATATATACATACATATATATACACATATATACATACATATATATATGCATATATATACATACATATATATACATATATACATATATATACATATAAACATATATATACATACACATATATACATATATATATATATGAATATATATATATATACATATATATACATACATATTATATATATATGTATATATATGTATATATATATATATATGTGTGTGTGTGTGTGTGTGTGTGTGTGTGTGTGTGTGTGTGTAGAAAAGGCACACTTGGTGGAAAAAGCATGCCCGATGTATCATTGTACTCATGTACAACTACTAGAAATAAAATAAATCTAAGCCATGCATAAATCTACAGACCATAAATAAGTTCAATCAGTCCCAAATAAGAGTATGAGAACATCCAAATGTTAGCAAGTGGGGTAAGAGGACATGTAAACAAGTATCAAACCATCTCCATAGATAAGATTTATTATCATACATATGAGGCAATCACTTGAAAAATTATATTCCATTTCACAAATAGAGTCAATCTTGTTCTAAATCTACAAATAAGGGTACAACTTGGAATAGGATGAACAAGATACATATTGTGAGTCCATCAAGCATATACAACAAATTAAGAAGATCACATGATCAAATTTAGTAAACTAGATCCAAATATGCTAATCAAAACATGAAAGATAAATTCCAGTATAATAATACCACATAGAGGTTCAAAAGAGGGAATTGAGAGGGTAATTTCTCAATATGACTCATAGGGAATGCAACAAACCTCATGTCAATTCTAGATATATCATGGGTCAACCCTAGTTCCACATTAGAGTCACAAGATACTTGTTAAATGCATATATGAAATTAGGTTTAAGTTCTTATTAAATCCATAAACCCTAAAAATCATGTTTTTTAAGGTCAAAGGAGATTCTTCATTCATCCTTCTCTCCTTGAGCAGTGTCAGGATCTAAGGTACTTACATTGCAATTAGAGAACTAAAAAGTAGTAGAGCCTCTACCATAGTACATAGGAAAGGGGAGGGAATGACCCACCGGGTCGAGGGGTGTCTTTATAAATAAGTCCACCTCTAGAATTTTTTAGGTGATTAAGAGAGTCTGCTAATGCATTCACTTTACGATCTACTATAGTGATCTGCACATCCTCTAGAGTCTCCAAGCCAGAGTTATTTGTAAAATCCAAGGTTGTAACATGGGATAGCACTCTGGTCTTCCTTCAATAGCTTCCAGGGATTTACTGCTATCTGTCTCTATAATGGATTTAGAGAAATTTCTTTCCTGCATCACCTTCAAAACAACCAAAATTGCTCTTATTTCCGCATTTGGTACGGATGATACTTTCACTGCCCTGGATATACCTCCTTGTCATCTTCCCTCCCAACCTAATAGGGAAACATCTATGGATGTCAGGTCCTATTTGAAAACTGCGTCTACCATCAATAGCGTGCATTGACTTCCTAGGTTTGACGACTTGTTGTTCTGCTCTATGGGTGCATGTTGAGTGTTATGTAGCAGTTGGGTGCTTTCCTGGATGTCTTTGCATAGATGATTATATCTTTCCAGATGCACGTCAAGACTCAAGCTTTTCCCTTCAAAAACCTTGAGGTTTTTCGTCATCCATATCATCCAATAGCAGGCCACAAAAGTTTCTTTTAGCGTCTGCTCTGGTCGGAGACTGTCATGTATCCAAATTGCTAGTGAATCCCCATTTTGGTAATCATTGATGTTCATATAGTTAATTTTATGCCACAACTCCTTGACGTAATTACAATCTCTCAGTGCATGTAGAGTCATTTCCAGTTTTTCATCACAACATGGACAACTATTATATAACATGAACATCCTCCTCATCCTTTTATCATTCGTCATGATTGCTTCATGTCTCATCAGCCATGCAAAGACCTTCAGTTTGTTGGGCAATTTCAGTTTCCAAATGATCTTCCAAATAGCATTGCGGGGGGTTGCCTCATCATTTTACATGATGGAGTAAGATGAGCTTGGGGTGTATCGCCCTATTTCCTCATGTTTCTAGCTCCAAGTGTCATGTCCATATATTCTTCTTGGAACGGGTATGTTCCTGATACTTTCTACTTTGTTGGTTGGTAGATAAGTGCTTAGGAATCCCACATCCCATTTCCCATTTAGATCAACCACGACTGCCACCAACATGTATTTTAATTCATCATCTACTTCTTTGTTGCTCACATTCAGTAGATTACTAGTGCTAGGTACCCACTCATCCAACCATACTCGAGTGTCTTCTCCATTATTGATAATTTTGGTGTTGTTCTCTGTGATGAGGCTCAATGATGTATAACATGATCTCCAGAAGGGTGTTTCTCTTTGTCCTTTATTCCCTTTTACTTTCAATATTTATGAAGAAGTCCTTCTTTCCATAGAGACTTCTCACCATTCTTTATCTCCCATGTGCCTTTCCCTAACATTGCCTTATTACAGGTTGCCATGGATCTGATACCAAGTCCACTGTCTTCCATGTTTTTTGTCAGTGTGCTCCAAGGCACTAAGGAGGTCATGTTTTCTTTATGCCCACCACCCCATATAAACTTCCTGATAATTCTTTCCATGTTCTTACATACTCGAGTAGGTATAACTGTTGTTTGCATCATATACGTTGGTAGGGTTGTAAGGACTAATTTTGCGAGGCATATCCACCTGCAAGTGACAAAGTTTTGTAGCCCATCCATTGACTTTAGCTTCCATTTTTTCTGCTAGGTGAGCATAGGTAGACTTCTTCACTTTAATGTGGAGTATTGGTACTCCTAAATAGATCCCCATATTGTGTGTCTCTGTGATACCACTTACATTGCATATGCTAGTTCTCCGTTGGCGGTCCACTGATGATGAGAAGTAGATTCATGTCTTCTCCATTAATATATGTTGCCCTAAATCCACTTCATATGCTTTTAAAAATTATCAATAGTATTCCATCAACGCTTTTGCAAAAATCATGATATCATTTGTAAAGCTGATGTGTGAAATCAAGGGTCCTTGTTGCGGCATTTTCACTTGATTCCATTTATCTGCTATTACATAGTTGTTAATGAGTTGTGTCAGTCGTTCCATACACAACACGAAAAAGTATGGTACAAGGGGTCACCTTGTCTTAAGCCCCTACAGTTTTATGTCTGGGAGTAGTTCACCATTCCATATAATGTTCGTACTACTGTTGTTCAGAGAGTTTACACCATATTTCTTGATGTTGGGTGGCCATTCAGATTTTTTAATGGTATCCTTGATGAAGATCCATGATCGATCGTAGGCCTTTGACAAGTCAACCTTAATGGCCATAATGGGAGTTGAGTTTTTCCTTCTCATGCTATGTACTATTTCTTGGACCATGATTACATTATCTGTTATGCTTCTCCCAAGAACAAAACTGGTCTGATTCTATGAGATCCATAAGGGCATAAAATGTTACAGTCTTTCAACCATGATTTTAGATGCCAGTTTGAGACAAGCATTATTCAATGAGATGGTTCATAAATCATTGCAGTTGTTAGGTTTCTTTTTCTTGAGAATTAGCACGATGGTAGAGTTGCTAATATTTTTTAGTGTATTACCTCCATTGAGCATGTGTATGATAGATATAAGAAAAGACTCCCGTACCACCTTCCATTTGCTCTTGATGAAATGGTAGTCATTGCCATCCAGTCCCTCCGCCTTGTAGGAGTCCAATTATTTGATGATTTTCCATAGTTCATGTTCCTTTAAAGATGAGGCCAACCTTCTCTTTTCTTTTGCAGTGAGTTTTTTAAATTTCCCAGGCATTGACTCTAGAGCTTGCTATGTCGGAGTTGTTTTTTATTGAAAAAGCTTGCGGGAGTGGTTATTTACCATGGCTTTAGTTTCATTGCTATCATTCACCCAATATCCAGAATTATCCGGCAAGGTATTAATCGTAGTTGCAAGTTTTATGTTACTAACAAAGGCATGTAGAACTTACTATTGTTGTCCTTGTTCTTGAGCCAATTAATATGGCTTCTTTACTTCTAATATTCCTCCTCATTCTATAGTATGTCCTCGAGTGCAGATTTGAGTTCCATACATTTAGTATATTTGCTTCCCTTGTAGTGGTCTTCAAGATCTTTCTGCAGTATGCTTATGTGAAGAAGAAGCTTCTCCTTGTATTTCTTGGAGTCAGTAGTCATTTTTTGCTCCCATTTTAGAATTGGCTTGTGTACTATCTTTAGTGCTTCTTTAAAGGGAATTCTAGTATTCTAGTGTTCTTTCATAATTGTTTTGAATTGAGGATTTGAGTTCCAAGTTGCCTTAGCTTTGAAACGCCTCTGCTGCTTAGGATGGTTAGTTTGCAGTAGTGATACCGGGTTATGGTCTGAGCCCACCCTAGATAGATTTTCACAGACAATAGAGCTATGTTTCTATATCCACTCAGTATTGGCAACTTTCCTATCTAATCTTTTGTGAAGTATACCCTTCTTATAGGTGAAGTTGAAGCATGTGCTTCCGTTGTCTGTGCAGCTAACATCAATGCATTTTTGAACTTCATAGCTTCATTATAGTTGAAGATGGTTCTTCCAATATTTTTATCAGGACATATCATGCAGTTGAAGCCCCCTACAGCCACCCATGGCATGGTTATATGTAAGCTCATTTGTTGAAGATGGTCCCAAAGTATGGTTTTTTTACCAAGACTGGGGCTCGCATAAATGAACGTGCAGAGGGTACTATTATTAATACAACAATTTATGTAGTAATAATGGGTTTGGATGATTTTGACTTTGCAATCCTTCTCATTCCAAAGCACCCAAATTCCACCAGAGAAACCATGTGCTTCAACTCTGTGCGAGCTGGAGAAGAAAATATCTTTAATCACTAGGTCTTCTTGACTGCCAGATATATGTGGTTCCAAGATGGCAACCACCTTTATTCTATACTTCTTGATCATTTCTTTTAGGGTGTGTTTGGCTTTCACTTTTCCAGCTCCCCTAATGTTCCATACTATTGTATTAAACATGGAGAACAATGGGAAATAGGGTGCTTAGCACTTGCACGGACTTCCCACTTTGATCCCTTGATCAGCTTCATTTCTTGTTGACTTGCTTCTTGTGCTATAGGAGTGACCCTGATTCCTTATAGCATCGTTGCTATCCTTCTTCTCCTTTTCCTTCCTGCTAGTTGTCAGTGATGTTATCTCCAACTGGTAGGTGCTTTGATTCTCCTCCGGTTGTAGAAAATCTCCTTCTCTTGTCGTATCCTTGCTACTTGGTGTGTTCTTGTACCCTGATGGTCATCCAATAACAACTTCATTTCCTACTGGATCAACCAATGTATGTGTTGTCTCCATTGCTTCACTCTTGCCTTATTTATCTACTGGTTTCATCACTTCCTTCTCTTTCTCTTGGGTGGTCAGGTTTTGGAGTTTGGAAACATCAATATCTTTCTCCCTTCTTTGTTTTTTTGCCATACTTTAGGACTTGATGCATTAGCTTGTGCTTCCTCAGGATTTTTCGTGTTATCCTCCTCACCATTAGCTACTCCCTCCTCCTCCTCCTAGTCTAGTAGTTGATATCTATTTCATGTGCCTTTGTCTTTTGTATTCTTTTCCCGGTCGTGATCTTTATTTCTTGGTGGCCTTCTAGTGATGAGTTTCTTCCCATAATAGACTTGCCATTTTTTCTCATCCTCTACCCATCTAACTCCTACTTCATCTTCCTTCGACAAACTTTTTTTAGTGGTTGGTGCCTCATTTGGTTCTATGCAATCATGGTCGATGTGTCCTAGTCTTCCACATTTTATATAGAAATTGGGAAGGGATTCATACTCAAGTTTGTATTCCCTCCCATTGATGATGATCGTTGATGAATGCATATTCATCTTAGTTTTGGTCCCCATTTTTGGTCTAGTTTTGTACTAAAAGCTCTCATATACCCCCTAAATCTGCTCATATACAAATTTACTCAGTTCTAGATGATTATTTAGAGTTTTGATCAAGTCCATTCGTCTCTGATGTAGGATTAAGCATAACATTAGCCCCCCCCTATGGGGGTGGGTTTTTTCAAGGATGTCGCGACCGTGACCAAGAAGATGATGTCGCAACTGCGACCAACAAGCCTATGTCGTGACCGCGGCCAGGAAGACATGTCGACTGACACTCGATATGACTGGGCCCAGCTCGACATGATTAGGTTGAGGCCAAGTTAGTGCTACCACAACACCCCATCACGACCGCGACCAAGAAGACCCCACCTCGACTGCGGCACAACACCTCAAACACAGTTAACACCTCGACTGTGGCACAACGCATTGACCGCGATAAACACATTGGCCACGACACAAAATGCCTCAACCGTGAAAAAGACCTTGACTGCGCAAACACCTCGGCACAGTCGGGCGCACACCTAGCACAGTCGTGTCAAGGCGTACCTCAAATGATACTGAAGGTCGCAACCACAGTAGTTAAGTCAGTGCTCCATAGACTTGCACCTATAAATAGATGACCCCCTCCTTCATTTGAGGCATCACTTCCTCTCCATCCATGCTGACAGGTTGTCGCTCTATGCCCAACCAAGGAAGACGATCTCTGCTACCAAAGACTACCTCTGTGGTGTCCTTGCTACTCTACCATCTCCGCTCCATCAAGATCTACCTCCTAGCCATGAAAGTGGTGGGATTTTAGATATGTAGCACCTTCATCCATCATCCATCTACCAATCCATCTCATGCGATCTAGAGTACAAGAAGAGAAGGAATAAGGAGAGAGAAGATCATCCTCATCTGTCTTAGTGTTCTTCCCCTCCTCATCTAGATCTACCCTACCATCGTGTAGAAGATTGTTTCTCCACCGAGCTGTGACCGTCTTCTTCACCATGACCATGAAGGAATCTTCCCTCTCTCTTATTCTTTTTATTTCTATCATGAGGAGTGAGTAGTCTTTTTCACTGGGATGTGGGGACCAGCCCCGCTACCCGTGCTTACATGTCCATTTTATAACATTACATGGCTTGTATATAACTTTCCATTTCATTGTTAATTTTTTAATACATGCTTTGTGGATTGATCACCTGCCTTGCATGATCTATTATATTCCTTTATTGTGATAACTTCAATACCTAGTATTTGAATATCAATTAACATGGTTGATGCCTGGATGATAACTTCCAAAGGGATATCTTCAGAGTAGTAAGTGTGTGACCCGTGGGTAACGAGACATTGAGTCCATGGAGATTCTTGCGCAAACTCTATTTCCTAACGGATGGTTTTCTACTCCATTTGGATAGTTGTATCTTGCATGGATGTGTTTGCATGTGTAGTGGTGGTGAAATCTGATTCCACCCCAGTGATTCCCATCATTAATCTAAACTCAATTTTAATCCAGCTCTTTTACTTTCCTTGCAATTAGTTTAACTAAACCCAAATCAACCTCTTTGTTCTAAATATTAGTCTTAGTTGATCTAGACTCGACTAGTAAGATTCTTGAAAAAGTTTTCCCTTAGGATTCGATCCTTAACTATATTGTGATAAGACCCGTTCGCTTACGAGTGGTACTATTGCACAAGGTTTTGGTTAAAACTTAGGGATTTCAGCCCTAAGTGAGTTTGTTAGTGCAGTAAAACCCACATCAATCGTCGGATGAATTGGCTTGGATGTGTTAATATCTAATGCTAGTCTGGAAAAATGACTTCAAGTCTGATTCATAGAGTGGTCATCTATGTGGATGGGCCTTCCCATTGCTAGTCCAATTCTTCCAAAGATTTCTCAATTGTAGTAGTGAATTGGTAGTCCCAGAACTCTCACCCATGTCACAATATTAACTGGTATTCCTTTGGACGGTTCAAAGTATCCATCCCAAGGCCATACCATCATACATCCACCAAATAGGGGTAGAGCCCCTTGGTTAAAACATTTTGATGGTCAGATCTACTGTGGAATTGAACTACATAGTATTGTTCAGGTAATTCTTACATTTCTAATCTTCTGACCGACCGCCATAGTAGTTTTAATCTTTGTGACAGTGTAAAGAAACTTACATGTCTATCGAGCAACTTAATAATCACATTGTACTTGAAAGGTTTGCAAATGATTTCTTCCACCTCTGGGGCTATAAAGATTTCTGGGTATCCTTTATCATTCACAAGTTCTATGTCTTCAAGATTCATGATTTCTCATGTGATCGCCTTTTTGGAGTTTAGTGGTGTTGGGAGCCCATCCGACAGAAATGGGTTCCCGTCGTCTACATATTCTGTGGCCCGCTCGGTTGTTACCATATTTGTGTCCATCACTAAGGATCTTGTTCCATAACTTGCATCTCCTCAGATGCCTTTGTATGTCAGGTTCACTCTGATCTCCTTGGCATGGAGATGTGATCCTATTGCCTTGTTCCTTAGTTCTTTCCCACCATTCCTCCTTGTGCCTCCCGGTCCGCCATCTTCATCTGGGGTTTCTCTACTTCCTCCGGCACCACCGCCACTCCCCGCTTCCCCCGTCATATCTTTTTTTAATCATATTTTTGTATTACTAATTAGTTCACAAAAACCACCACATCATGTAGATTATACTTACAATGAATATTTGGCTTTATTTTTCTAACATATATATTATTAGACATGAATTTTAGAAATTCTAGGAAAATATAAAATTTCTTAAAATCACATATTTATAATACTAGATTCAGGTGATGAAACCAATACCATTGGATGAATAATAATTCATTGATTCCATATTGTATTTGATTTTATGATGTGCCAATTAAAACTTGTGATTTTTGGAAAAACCGCCCAAATAGAAATTTCTTTAAAAAATCATGTACACAGTCTTATCCACTTGGAAAACCCAACGGGGTTGGCCACTCAAGAGTGATCACCTATCTGGAACCAAATAAATACTCACGCGGTCAAACATGGGAAATAGAGAATATAGAGTGAGTTGTTCGTCTAGTTTCTGAAAAGTGATGGAGGTAGGAGACAAAGTTTGACAAAGTGATCAAATTTGAGGTTTCAGATTGACGATGGGTTTTATTACATGAGGCAAACTAGAATGATAGAACGAATGTAAGTGACACTTTATGAAAAGCGATGGTTTAAATCAGTTCGATCAATATTAAGGTTATTATAAATGTGTCATCTTCATTAATTCATTTAGGCTACCAAACACGGTATAATTAAAATGATATTTGACATGGTGACTTATTAGACCACACAAATTTTGAGTTTTACATCAGTTAAAAATTTGGAGTCATGCAATATCTAATCTAATATTTTATAGATTAAATTATATTTTCTTTACTAAATCAATGGAATCCAAGATCATGTATTTAATGTAAAACTTGGCCCATAAGCAGACTAAATAGTGTGGGTTTTGACTATTTAATTGTTTTCTCATTCTAAGATTTCTTAACAGAACATCAAATATGTATCAGTGCTTTGAATTATATAAATAAAAGTTCTTATAATGTATATTGAGTATCTACGTTAGGTGGTTATGAACCTTCTTGATATTATCCACTCATGAGGAAAGTATATCCTTCTTATCTTCCATTAATTCCTCAGTCTTGCTCCAACTATCATTGAGTCTAGTTGTTACTAATTTGCAAAAGATGAGTACAACCTAGTTTTCCAAGTTTTGTTAATTGTTTTTAATTTATCAATACCATCCTTTATAGATGTATAGTATTGAGGAAATTCAAATTCTCTTACTACCTCCCACTTTTGGTAACTCCTAATAATTTATTTCACAACTTATGCCTCAAGTCTATTAACAGATCTTTCTTTAAGGATTATCATAAATTACATTCGTTATTCAAGTTATATAGTTCTAGGAATGGTTTAGAGTCCTTATTTAAAAGTAAAATATACTAGATAATTTATGTTCTAACATTACTACTAATATGAGTGAACTAATTGCATCGGGCAACTCAGGATTGAACATCAAACTTAAACTTTATCTCTATAAGCACTTCATGTACCATTTTACCATCTCACTTGGTGATAAAGGGATTAGAAGCAATCCTAAAAGGAAAAAGTATAAGGAGACATGATTTAGGGATTATACTTAAATTTTGGTATGTTTCAAAAACTTTAATTGTGATCAAACTTTCACTTGCCTCTACATTATTGCAATCTTGTTGATTGAGTAGTACAACGGTTGTATAAGATGCTTTAGACTTTTGTGTTATGTGCCCATATTATGTTTTTGGGTTGAAGGTTATGTACCCCTTACCCAAATTATGTGTGCTCCTTTCTATCAAGTTTTAGGGTTATGCTCCCTTACCACCATTTCTTAATGTTGAGCAACCCCTCTTGGGAAGGGTCAAACCCAACCCAGTAGAGTAAACCCTAAGACCATACATGTGGTGGCAATTCACCCCATGCCATGCCTAGTAGTGTGAACTATTATCGTAAGGCTAGCCCTAGCTGGTGTGACTACAAGAGATTTTTTCCATAAATTCGACCTCGAGGGGATTCAAACCCAAGACCTCTTATCCAATGAACCACTGTTGTTTATATTTTTGCCCTAACCACTGTTGTTTATTATATTTCACTAGTAATGCATTTATCTTACATGCATGTTAATTATTCATTATTATTAATGGGTTATGTGTCGTAATATCTCTATGTGTGCTTTTTGGCATATATTATATTGTTTAATGGTAAGTAAATCTTTAGAGTACCTTAGATTATTTGTCTTTGATATTTGCATGGATGTTCTACTTCCCTCATTTTTGGAAGCCAAGATAAGTATATTGTTTTCCTTTTCCTCTAATGTTGCTCAATTTATATTTTTGCACATACTAACATTTTTATGCTGACAATTCCCACATCTTTTTTTGTGCAGCATGCTTCCAACCCCCTATGTGAGGGACAAGGAGGATTTAACCAAAGTTGATCAAGACATATACAAGTATAGTTGAGTTTTCTTGAGAGGTAGAATTGGAGAGGTTGGATTGCACTCTGTGACATTTTTTTTATGTTTGGTTTCCTACAATTTTCTTTTGTGTACACCCTAAATGGTGAATAACTATGCTAGAAATGAATATTGTCATATTTAGATGATATTTGATACATTATATACTTGAATTTTAGTTCTACCATACTTTGCAAGAAATCAACCAAGATGTTTGGCATTGTACGTATTCTAATATTCTCTTTAAGAGAGTGTCTCCCCTATTAGGTCACACTCCTTACAAGTATGGTGTCAGATCGCGTTGTTGTCTGACTATTTCAATATATATCCCTTTAGATTTTAACTCTCCCAAAAAAATTGTATAGGACCCTCACCTCCTATGGAAACTCTCTAGATGAGATGTCTACCCTAGAACCTACCTGCAATATGATTTAGGATGATGATGAAGAAGTATAGTATGAATTAGATTATTCCATAGGTGGTTTGATGGATTAATGTCTATACCCTTGTTTTTTCTGCTTACTAGGTAAAACCTTTTAAAGGTTGGAGTGTAGTTTCTTGGTAGTATATGGATATGTTGATTTTGAGTACGAAATCCTTTTAAGGGTTTGAGTCCTGTAACATATTGAGATCTGTTATTTTAACTCCAGAAACCCTAATCCAGTGGAAAGGATTTTAGTATAACTCAATCTTTATAATTTACCAAAGAAGGTTAAGATTATACAATAACACATTTGTTTGTCCCCATAATGAACATCTAGTGCCAATACCATGAGTAGCTCAAATGTATACCATAACTAGGGATACGTGTGGCCCCGACCATGTCTTGGGTTCTATAAACCTTAATGTGATAATAAGTTGGATATGTAGAACCTAATGCTAGACCATGTAGATCTTGATGATGTGTACATGTTGAATAGTGTAGGCCTTTACCTAACCTTAAGTTGTATTCAACTAAACCTAACATAAACAAGGTGTCGCACATGATGCATTTGTAACTTTAAGTGCTTCAATCACATATCATATCTTAATACACATAAAATGGACATAGTAATTGTAAGACCCCTAACCTAGCTTAACCTCTTAATTCTAATTCATTAACCTTATTTTATATTTAGATGCCTATCTTACCCTGGTATTGGATGTTTTGAGTCTTGTTTTTGGACCAATATACAAATTACCCTTTTGATGTGGCTTCCTTGCAATTTGTACATGGCATTACATTTTCCTTCTTCTTTCTCTTTCTTGGGTATAGGTAGATGCACTAATGGTCTAGCCTAACCTAGTTAGCTATCATTGGTTGAGAATGATGGAAGTGTTCCTAACCTTTTAAAGGTTGTTAGGTTTGGTTTTCTTTAGGAGAAGACCGACAACACGTCTCTTCCAATCCATTAATAAATGATTGATGGATGAGGTAGGCCAAGTGACCCTTTAATGTTTTCTTCAGTTATCTTACTTTAATTGTTGAGCATCTCAATGGAAGATTTCTATTGGATGGAAACCAATCAAAAATCTGTGCCATGGCTAAGTGATAGTTTTATGTGATCTCTCTAGTAATGGTGCTTTATGGTGTGTATTTTGATGGTTTCCTTGAAGAACCCCAAGCTGAATGGCTTTAGTGATGTGAAGAACTAATGGTTGACAAGACCCTCCTATTGTTGTTGGGTGTTTGGTTTTCTTTAGGAGAAGACCGACAACACGTCTCTTCCAATCCATTAATAAATGATTGATGGATGAGGTAGGCCAAGTGACCCTTTAATGTTTTCTTCAGTTATCTTACTCTAATTGTTGAGCATCTCAATGGTAGATTTCTATTGGATGGAAACCAATCAAAAATCTGTGCCATGGCTAAGTGATATTTTTATGTAATCTCTCTAGTGATGGTGCTTTATGGTGTGTATTTTGATGGTTTCCTTGAAGAACCCCAAACTGAATGGCTTTAGTGATGTGAAGAACTAATGGGTTTTTTATTTGCATCTACCAATGGGTTAATGCGGCAACATCTACTGATGAAAAATTGGGGTCGACTTCCCATGGCTCGACTGAATGACAAAGGTACAGTTGTGACTGATGACATGAAAGTTTGGAAAAATTCTCTATCTCCTCAGGGGCTATATATACCCCTTAGTGTTTCTTCTTGCCTCACTTGTGAATCTAAGAAACAAAGTGTTGCTATAGAGTGAATCACCACTGGTTGACAACAACCAAAAGGATTTTGGGTTTCTTTGAAACTTGCCTTTGGTTGGATCTACCCTCATTCTCTTCTCCAGTGATGTGAGCCAATCCAACTAGTGGCTTCTGAGCTTCGATCATGGTAGACGGAACATCGATCATGCATTTCCTTTGGTGAACTTTAGCCCCATGTCCTTCTTGGACGTTTTCTAGGTGATTTTTCTCTAGGATTTTAGCTAAAGAGTCTAACGTCAAACTTGCACTTTCTCTCTCATGTATTTTTGTTTCTCTTAGTTGTAAATTAGAGGTATCTGAGAAGTGAAGGAGAGGAAACTCAAACCTTGAGAGAGTTTCCTTCAATGTTGGAATTTATCATGAAGTTGGTGTCTTCATAGTAGTTGATCGTTCACAAACCCAATCTACCTTGTCAGCCGAGTGATATAAAATTTGACTTGTGAGTGGTATACCCTTGAATCCAAGTGAGTGACAAGGTTTACCCCAAGGTGTCACCTTGTAAGGGAATTCTAAGATTTGCTAAGCAAGGAAAGATGGCACTCAGGTTTATGGGACCCTATCCAGTTGTTGCACAGATAGGGAAGGTGACATATAGGTTGAATATACATCCATTATTGTAGAGGTTGTATAATATATTCCATGTATCAATGATGTGTAAGTTCCATCCAAAAACTAGTCAGATGATCAAATTGGTGGAAGTATAGCTTAATGACATCTCCTATGAGGAGGGCCCCATGTTGATTCTATACGAGAGGATATAAAAGTTGTGAAAGAAGGACATAGTGTTGGTAAATGTGTTGTTTCATCGTCATGGTATTGAGGAGGCAACTTGGGAACTCTAGAAGGATACACATAGGAAATACCCATCCCTTTTCTCCTAGGATTTTGGGGGTAAAATTCTTGTTAGGGGTTTATACTTGTAAGACCCTTATCCTAGTTGAGCCTCTTAAATCCACTTTGTTAAACTTTTCACATGTTTAGATGCCTAGCTTGGCCCGTGTTTGTCTATTCAGAGTCTGGTTGTGGACCCATGTACAACTTACCCTTTGGATAGGGTTTTCCTACAATTTGTACACTACATGACAGTTGCCTTCTTCTTTCTCTTACTTGGGTATAGGTAGATGCACTTATGTGGTCTAGACTAACCTAGATGCCTTCTCATCGGTTGAGAATCAATGGAAACATGGCTAACCTTCAGTCGATTGTTGGATGCTTGGTTTTTGTCAGTCGAAGACTGACAAGGCTCCTATGATTGTTCATCATTTTGGTGTGTGCTTGGTCCTTTTTCAGTTGAGAAACTATGAGACCATCATGTCCTTTCATCAGTTGTTAGGTGCTTGGTATTCGCTGGTTGAAGACCAATGATGTGAATATTCACTTCCATTAGTACACTACCAATGGAGGAGATTGATCAAGTGGCCTTCACTATTTTCTTCAGTTGTCTATTGATGAAATAACTAAGTGTCTAGGGTGTATATACATAAGAAGGGAATCAATGGAAAATTTACACCATAGCTGACCAATGATTTTATGCGAGCTCTCTATCGTTGGTTCTTTATGGTGTGTCTTTTGATGGTTTCCTTGAACAGCCAAACTGACAGGTCTTGCCAATGAGAAGAAATGATGAATTTTCTATTTGTGTCTATTGAAGAGTTTCCTAACTACATGTACCGATGGAAAGTTAGGGTTCTACCTTTTGATGGTGCGACTAACCAACAAATGTACAATTCTAGTCGAATATGTGATGTTTGACTCAATTATATTCTTCTCTAAGGCTATATATACCCCCTAGCCTTCCTTATTTCCTCACATGTGCATCTAAGCAAGGAAGTAACATTGTGAAGTGAATCACTATTGATTTTCAACAATTGATGATATTTTTGGTTTCATCCGTTCTTACCTTGATGGGATCTACCCTCGTTCTCTTCTCTATTGATGCGAGGAAAGTCAAATGGTAGCTTGTGAGATTTGATCAGGGTAAGTTGAACCTTGATCGTGTGTTTACCCTAGTGATCTTTAGCCTATTATCCTTGTTGGACGTTTTCTATGTGGTTTTTCTTTGTGGTTTCAAGAGTCTAACGCCCTGCTTCCACTTTCTCTATCATTTGTTAAGTTTCTCTATACTATAGATCAAAGTTTTGTAGTAACAAATGAAAAAGAAGAAACTCAAACCTTGAGAGAGTTTCCCTCAACATTAGAGTTTGTAGTAAATATGGTGTCTTCAAAGTAGTTCATCCTACGCTGACTCATTTCTTCTTTGCTAAGTGAGTGATGTAACATTTGACTTGTTCGTTACATGCATTGTGCTTGCATACAGTGCATCTTGCTATTATATACCTTTAAATTGCTATAAGTGGTAGTTTTAATGTAATTTAGTACTTAATCGATGAGCTTATGTGTCTACATGTCAATATTATGTACCATTGACTTCTCTTATATGGCACAAATGCGGATTCTCTGGTATTTTTGGACAAGTATATGACTTTAGATGGCTAGAAAGTTTAGGATTTCTTCCCTAGAATTGAAATATGATACACATACGTAAGAGATGTCGTCTTCTAGCTTATTTATGAGTGTTATGAGTTCATCATAAATGTCTCAAAACAGTTTACAATATTATGGTGCTAGAGTTTGTAAAGGTGATTCCTTTAGAGGAAATAGGAGAACATGTACTCCTAATATTTGGCCCTGAGTAATTAAGATGTAACAACTAATGATATTTGGGAATCTACTATTCTTGTTACAATGTGAATTTAGGTCATGTTGTTCGGATGTTTTGCATATTTTAGATTTATGTACTTATTTATTATTTCCATACATGTTTATAGGTTACTTTGTACTTTGACTTATGCAATTGTAGGATAATGAGCCTATAGATCAAGATAAATCTAAGGTAAATCCCTGAGTCTGTATAACCATCCCCTTAGGTCATTAGGGGGGATGAGGAAATGAGTTATTCTTAAAACTATGACAGGATGCTCAGAGCCATATATTATTGAATATATGGGGATTCTTAGGAGAAAATATCCTATTGTATTTTAACAATTCTTTTGGGTAGAAGTGCATGAGTAATGTGGGGTATGGAGGGTGGTTATCCTATTTTGTGTTGTGTCATGACCTATATACCTAGGGCGTGCCTATTTTGGTGGATTGGCTTCAAAGCTTATATCCAAGATGGGCTAGCCAGTGTGCTCCCTACCTTTTGATACCTCACTTTAACCTGAGATTGTAAGGAAAGGTCTTGGGAGTCCAAATATCCTTATATGTAATACAAAAGGATGGGATGTTGAGCATCATCTAGTAAACTATTTGGGTGGTATGCCACACACATCCCAAGGCAGTAAATGATAGAGTTGTCGTGTGGAATAACTATTTAGATTCAGTTGACACTAAAACATGGTTGATCCTTGGATGCTTAATCATTAGTACTTACAATATATTTTTTCTACCTAACAAGTCTTGCTGCATATCGAGGACGCCAAAAAAGATGGGTATTATACCTTTGGGTACATCTATAATTATTCTTCTTGTTGTTTTATCAACCTTCTTTATCATATTATTCCTAGCAAGTAATAAACATTCAAGCATTAAACCATATCGTTGGGACATGGCGTCTCACCCCTGTGCTTTTTCACACTTTTTAGGTGAGTGGCCTGACTATCTTGAAAGTAGAAGAGAAGATCAACAAGGAGGAAGAAGGCTTTAAGATCAAGATGTGGGTGATGTTGTGTAAAGAGATCTCAAAGGTTGTTTACTTTTGCATGAACTCCTCTAGAGATAAAGCATGCAGGGATATAGTCATATCTATCTATGTACTCTCACATCCTGAGGAAGTGTGTTTTTATGGTATCCTTTGTCCTCCTTAGATCATGTTATAGGTGCCAGCCTTTAGAGACAAATTTATGAATGTTGTAATATGTTGCACACCACATATGTAAATCTTAGTTTGTCTTCATTGTTGATGAGGTATCTTGATTGACTAAAGAAATTTAATCTATAAAAGGGATGTTCTTCTTCATGTATCTTGTGTATGAATGAGATGCTAAAGAAAAATGTTTCTTTGTGATATTTGGGGAAAAAAATATTTGAGTTCTATGTGGATTATGTGTGTGATGTCACTCTTAGGTTTTAATTTCATATTTTATTTTGAGTGATCTCACTCTTGTGGCATTGAGTGTCGCAGTAACCTAAGCATGGCTTAATGTTTAAGTGGACTCATTAGATATCTAATGCATGTCACCTTGTTCATTAATAGGCACACAATGACTCAATGATATCAATAAGTAATTGATTGTTAATAAATATATGTAAATGGCTATTATTGGGTATAATGTGCTTGATACATATAACAAAATAATAATTAAATGTTGGTATGGGTGAGGATCATTAATGTTGAATATGAAGAGAAAATGTAATTACCAAATTTAGTGATTTAATTAGACAACGAATTGGAATTTGTGAATGACATGGTAGAATAATCTTGTGGATAATAAGTTGTTGAAAAAATAACTATAAATCCAAAATATAGAGGAAAATGGTAATATATAATAAGTTAAGTTAATATAATGAGCCTAAACACTAATTAAATTATAACTCATAAAGTGAGTCTTAAAAGATAAAGCTAAGTTCAAAATTGGATTCTATAGGTGCTAATTAGCTAAGATGCCTAGTTGAAAATTAATTGAAGACCTAAAGCTATCCCAATTATTAGAGATTAGTAAAGTATAATAATTATATCCCAATTAAAATGGAACTCTATTTTGTTTGGTTGATCTCTCAGACCTGTCTAAAGTCTGTGTCATGCTTTGTCTATCCCTTTACCAGTGGAGATCTAACTCTAGGTTTGGGTCTTTTACTTTTTTCTTGTCATCTTCCTCACTCACTCCCTACTAGCATCAGGACTCCACAGTCTAGATAGTCTCTAGTCTCCTATTATCCATTTGTTATATCACTCCTAGACTCTCTTTCCATCACACTCATCCCTACTTTATCTTCTCTACACCTTCCTTGCGGAATTCCATTTATGATGACCCCAGCTTTTGTAGGTTTGGTGGTCGGTAGAGTTCTTCCTGACTCTAGACTTGTCTCTCCCCTATTTATGTTCTCTTTTACAATTTTCAGAAATCGTGGGCTTAGAATCTATAGATAGAGATCCCTAAACAGTCTAGACAAAAACTCACAATTTTTTATCTACCATTTTATTGTTGTCCATTCCAGAGGATATATTTTCTTCTCCATATACATGTGTATGGTTGTGTGAATTTAGCGGGGAGGCTAAGACCTTAGAAAGCTACACAAAAGGATCCTTGCCTCAGTGTAATCTCATGGAGGTTCCTATGTTACTAATTTGGTTAGTTTTACCTTTTCCTTCATGTTTCCCTCTTTTTAGTCAACTATTGATGGTGATGTTCTCATTTTGGGTTTTTCAATGCCAAATTCCCGTCTTCTCATAGTTTGTCTTGCTCTGGCTTTGTTGTGATGTTGTGATTCTTTCAATATATTTGGTTTTTTTCATATTACCCCTACACCATGGTTTTCATGAGCTTCTTCTCCTGTGTCCAGGGCGAGGTATGTGAACCTCGAGGTCTGTTGTTTGGGTCTTGAATTTTTACTTAGCCTCACGAAGGTTAGGGTGTTACTTAAGGCATCTTTTAACGATCAGGGTTTGTAATTTGATTTATATGCAATCTAGCATATCAAGCATTGTTGTATTGTTTCATCATGTAGATGATTCCAATGAGGAAAATGATTGCATGTCACTCTTTGCATAATTTCCCTTATGTTCATTTCATTTTCTCATGTCGGCTATGGGATTTCTCATCTTTTCATCTTAATGTCTAACTTCATTGTCACACTTTATTTAATTTGTCATATTTACCTATTCACACATGCATGAATCGATATTGTGATGCATTAGGTGAGGGTATTATGCTCATTTTCTTTTAACTTTTTTTGAGAATTTTTGTAAATAAGTAAGCTTAGGACATTGACAACTAATTATTTTCTCTTATGAAAAACAAATAAGTACTCATTGGAATAAATAAAAAATCCAATGCGTTAGTATGGGTTTGGTAACCTAATTTTACTAAAATAAGAAATTTATAATCTAGGGTTTATAATCTAATATTAATTGATGTTGTACATTCGATGTAATATTAGGTGAAAAAATACCCTGATTGGAAATAGTGTTTTCCCATGACCGTTGACACTCAAGTTTGAGGTTTGGGAAATCATCTATGTTTTCTTTCTCTCTATTTAATCTAGGATTTTTTTCTCTCTCTCTACTTAATTGAAATATAAATTTGGAATTGTCCTTTGAGATCTATTTTACTTCTTTGGAGTCCCAAATCTTGGAATTGATTACATCTTGATGTTGATCAGTTGATATTGCACTTTGGAATCAAACATTTTCATCTTATTCATGTTCTCTCAAGTTATACCCTATTTGGTGAAATTGAATTAGTTCTCTCATTAGTACACTGAAACCCTAATTTTCCAACATTTATGGCAGAACCTTTAAATATGCCATTCTTGTTATGGAAATTGATTGTGACTAAACTTTCACTTTCCTCTGACTTATAGATTTAGTAGGACTAGAGTTATATAAGATTCTTTGTATTAGTGGGTTATGTGCCAATGTTATATTTTTTGGAAGGAGATTATGTGCCCCACACCTGCATTATGTACCCACCTTCATATATTTGTGTTTTGGTTATGATACATTCTCTAACACATATAATCACGTGCCCTAACTACCATTGTTTATTATATTTCACTAATAGCATATTTATCTCACATGCATGCTAATTATCCATTATTGTTGATAGGTTATGTGCCCTAGTCACTTTGTTATGTTTTCTAGCATATTTTGTGTTGTCAAAGGCAAGTAAATCTTTTTGTTTACCTTAAATTGTTTCTATTTGATATCTACTTGTATGTTCTACTTCTCTCTTTGTTGGAAGTCATGATAAGTATATTGTCTTTTTCCTCCAATATTGCTCTATTATTGCACATATTGGCATTATTGTGTTGACAATTTCCACTTCTTTTTTTTGGGGGGGGGGGTACAATTCCACCCCCTTAGGTAAGGGACAATGGGGGTTGACCATAGTTGACCAAGACATATACAATTGTAGATGATTTTTATTGGTTTCCCTCAATTACATAAAGCTCACATTTCATTTTTACACTCCCAAATCACTTCATTCTTACTCTATTATTATCATCTAAAAAAATTCATGTAACTATTTTATTTCTAGAATTTTTTAACTTAGTTTAAGCATAGGAAACCTTCTAAGATATAATGTATCCCAATGTATATATACCAAAGTATCTATTACGGTACAAAATGTCAGTCTAGTCCATAATAAGGTTCAAATAACCATTTAAGCTAGGTTCACAAAGGTATTTTACATTAATTTTTAAGGATACAACTATATATGAAGGTGTGTTACAATGAGTATTTAGTATAGAAAACCCTAGGAGTTAAAAAAGTTCCACTACGTCCTTCAAGGTACCCATTTTCAGCCATAGAGAGGACATATACTCATGAAGGTTTGAATATTACCATCACAAGTGTAGTTCTCTTTACAGTCATCGCACATCATACAAAATTTCATGGCTAAACCCCAAAGTACAAGTTAGTTGTGACTACAACAATATTAAGCACAAAGATGTTATTTTAAAGTCTAGACGAACTACATTTAGGTATGTGACCTATGATCAATAGGTTTATAGAATCATTAAAGATAGAGAAATGTGTTATATACATCTATATGATCATACAAACAACAAGTAAGACCACATAATTTGTTTTTCATAAATATTGTATCCTCATCGACATAAATGAGTCAATTTTAGAACATGATCACATATATTTTGGACTTGTAACCATAAGGCCACTAGAAAGCACATAATTAACACCAAGAATTATTACTTTAACATAGGGGGTAGAAAAGAATCATGAAATCGTCCCATAAGGATGTAGAATAGCCTACAATAATTACAAATTTAAGCATATTGAGCAAGATATAGATATTATGAGGTTATATTTAAGCATTTCTATGTTGTTTAGGCTATGAATGCATGATTGAACCAAAGGAGTAAGCAACCTGCCCAGAAAATGTGTGGAAATGAACCTACTCCTCAAGAACACGATATCAGTCTTTAAACATCACCCAGCCTCCTGAAGCTCCATCTAGGCTCCATCTAGCTAGATATAGTCTCATCAATGTCAAAGAGAGAGAAAGGTGGGATCTTTAGCTCTTAGAAATCAAAAACCTCCATAGGTGACCATAGAGCTCACTCAAGTAAGAAGTGGAAGAATAATCAATAAAAAAAGAAGCATATAAGAAATGTTGATATTACATGTTTGAGGATAGAAATAAAGCTAACAAGATTTGGGATGTCTAATTGAAGCTTGATAATCAACATACATAGACATGTAAAAATATGTAACCTTCTTCTAAGATAATGAGCCTACATGGAAAATGAACCCAATTTCCACAACAAGAAACCATGAACACAACACTAGAACTCATGAACGTCCCTTTTAGAAGTTCTAAAGAATCTCCCTTAAGAAATATCTAGGGCAAAGTTAGGTGAAAGAACATAAAAGAAGATGTTTTAGTTGTTTGGAATAAGAAACACCATTGAAATATATGGAGCTCATAATAAGGAACAAGATGAGATGTAAAATAGTATGTTAGACATATATTAAAGGATTCTTACATGGATAGGGGTTAAAAAAATTGCAAGGCCAAATATCCACCAAGAGGTTGCATCTCCTACATGCAAGCACATAATATGGCCATTGAGGTCCTTGGAACTCCTCCAAATTTACAAGATGGTCCTCCTCATCATAGTAGATCATTTAATTGTAAAAAGTAATTGGGGTTATGTAGATATAAGTTAAGAGGTCAAAAGACTAAAACATTCCACAACTTAAGTGAACTATCAAGATCCAAGGCAAGGAGGGCAAACTTGACCTTACTCAACTAGGCTTAAAAGCATTCAAACTCGTCAAATATATCATACTTATGGAGGAAAACATGTAATAAATTAATTAATACAAAAATTTCAATTAAATATTCTATTTTGGCGAAATTTCATGTTAGTCCACAATTGTATATGTACTTACAAGATCAAGGCAACAAATTTCTAGTTGGAACCAAATTAAAGTTATCTTTAACTGATGATTTTAAGGCTCAAACAATATGTGTACTTATCTAAATCACATGTGCTTAAAACTCAATCAAGCATGCAGTTCTGACAACAAATCAATATTAGAGAGGAATTTAGGTTAGGCTAGGTTCATTGTCTCACATGCATAAACCGCTTAAAGGGATTTTGTCCCCAGGATCCCAAGGTTAGAGCACAAGATAACAAGAAGCAACATGTAACCCTATTTCAAAAGTGCTTAGGAACATAATATATTACCTCAAAATTATAGATGCTTACTCATCATGGATTTCTTTTATATTTTTAGGGTAAATTCTTTATTGTCAATTTCAGGTATTAACCTATTATGCATCATTCATTGATTTATCTAATTTTCTTTGGAATCTACTTAGGAATTAGTGACATTATCATATTTCATTTCTCTTAGTTATTATCTATTTACATTAATGTGTTTATTTTCTTATGATCATGATTTCCACTTATCCATCAAGGGTAATTTCACCATATTTAACATTCATTCTTAGGTAATTATTCTTTTTATCAGATGTTTGTATATAGGATTTCACTCATTAAGGAAATTAGTATATGTGCTCCTAAAACTCATACAATCAATGGACACATATGCATAGATATGCTCTTTTCCTTTAGGTAACATCCCTTTGCTTGTTATAGATTCAAGACAAAGTCATAATCACATGTGTTCATTACTTTCCTCTTAACCATCACCATCTTATTTTTCTTCTATGATTAAACATTTTATTGTCAAACACGCCTTCCACCCAAAACATATACGTATATCATCCTTCAATGTTACAAGGGTTTGGGACAACATTTAAATCACTGTCTCTTACAAATTCCTTTCTCATCATGGTATCAACCTACATCCTTTATGGTTATTACAGAAAATCTTGTAGTTTCCCTCTTTATGTCATTCAACTTCAATTTTTATCTTGATTATCATCATGCATACTTGACACAATATCAATTTTATATCATACTTGGGTTTCAGTCTCCTCATCTTATTTCATATTCATTTCAATTCATCGTGATTATTCACATTCTTTCATCCATAAAAGATCATCTTTTAAGTAACTTCACTTATCTATTCATTATATAATGATTATTTACCTCAACTCTTTCATAGAACACATTTGTTGTTCTGAGATTATATTATCTCAAGCTCCATTCATCTCATCTATCACCATAACCTTTATCATCTCAAATCATACTCATCATCTGATTTCTTCTCTTTTTATATGAATTTTCACATCTAAAATCCTTCTCGTAACATATATTATTCGTGACTTCTTCGTACTCATCCATACATGCTACATACTATTTCATGATACTCTAAGCTTCTACACATAATTAAAATTTCATATAGCAAGTTATCTCTTCTCATGTCATCATTATCAAAAGTCTCAATTTCAAACACCTAATTCGTATAGATACATGGTGTTGTTTTAAGTTTCAAGAAATCTTTTTTTATATTATTCATACAAAAATTAAACTTATAAATGTCATATATTTTTATTTAATAATCAAATTCTTAAGTTTGTATGTTTTTAAACATGCTTTTATATTTCTCAAGTGATTAGTTTTAGTACATTCTATCATCCGCTTAACTAATTTTCTACATTATTATTGTTCAACATCTTCAGATTTAATCCACGTTCCACATCTCTCATCGTCTTTTATCTCATTCTTTTCATCATGACTATAGATTTTATTATACTCTTTAGACTATTTTCAAATGATTACTTGGTCCTAGTACTTAGAAAGAGAATAGACAAAGAGTTTCATATTGACTCTTCTCTGAATACTTGGATACCTAAACAGGGTATACAAATGTTGAGTTCAAGTAGCATGCATCGCACTCGTTCCATGTTCATCACTTAGTTATAATTTTAATCATAATTCCTATTTTCCTTGTAGACTCAACTAACATATGCCCTAAATATCACACTTGTGAGACCACGTCCCACTGATCAAACCCTAAACAGCCATCAGGACGAATCATAGAAACTAAACCCATATTAAAACTAGAAACTTATAAAAAAATCAAACAAAATATTTAATCAAATGATTGACATAAATATCTGATTACAAGTGATCATTATAAAACATCACATGATTATAGAATTTATGGATGTAGAGTATTCAATGGATGTAAAAAAAATTGTCCATATTTTTCTAACCAACAGATGACATCAACAATGATGTATTAGGAAAGAGGGTGCAACATGTACCTTGTACTGGAGTAATTCCAACCACTATCCTTGCATGGTGACGTGCTCTCTTCACAAATATCACATGCATGGTAGTTGAAAACATCCTCCTAGTATGGAAACAATGGTTTCCACACCTCTACGTAATCCAAACAGACCATTAGGAACTCCGCATCCCACTTCTAAAGCCAACGAGAAGGAGTTATCCTTCCTTTCATGAATGTGCCAACATTAACTTCCTTTCCCCTTGTTGTCTCTCCCTTTCTTGGGAAGACTGCTTAGGCCATCTCACACATCACCACAATTATGAGAAGAAAAGTCTATGTAGTAAGAGCTTTGGTCACCCCCTCCTTATATAGGAGTGGACAGGCTAGGATTTCTAAAACCCATGGGATACGAAAGGCCAAATCCATGGTCTAATGCTTGATGGGAACTCCAATTGTCGAATGAACCATCCAGTCCATCGACTCGCATGTGGTCAATGGTGCAATAAAATCAGTTTGAATGTCATGACTAATAGTTGCACGTTATTAGGCATATCATTAATCATTTGACCCAATAAAATTGGTCCTTTCTCATCCACACAATCGATTGGAAACTCCAATCGGTTGGCTGAGTATTTTTATCATCCACTAGGAACATGGTTTAGTCAGTTGGTTGGACACTCCAACTGGTCTACTAGCTAGTTCCATTGGCCTGTGTCAAAAGTAATCTAGTCAGTCGACTGGACACTCTAGTCGATTGAATGGCCCACTAGTTGGTCGACTGGACACTCCAGTCAGTCGATTGACAACCAGTGTTGTTTAAGTTGATTACTTAAACACTTTTAGTAACCAATTTAAATCATATACATGAGTAAACTCCTATTCCAAGTGCTTCCTATGTGTGTGACCCTATAGGTCCTAAATTACATTTGCATTAAAGTCCATAACCATTATGACTACACAAGCAATGAGAGGTGTCCAGAAACACATCATTGCTACCCAAGTAATTAGAAAGTTGGAGAATAACTTCAACCTACATTTGTGATTAGTGTTATCATGATCACATCATTCATTTGACTCATAAATCCAAAGTTAATATGAGGCATGGAATCACCATCCTCTTATTACTCAATCTATGTTTCTTGAACTAGAGACTACTATTGAGATACATGTGAGCTCACATATTACATATTGACTCACATGAGCATGGCCATGGATTTATCAGTCTCTCTTATTAAGTGGACAAGATATCAACTCCATAAGGAGGGACAAATCCCATCTACATCACTCATAGTCAATCCATGTGTGTCATAATGTACTCGAGCACCACTTTTTTGGAAACCCTTATTCAAGGTCATGTTGGATGGTGTCGAAGTTCATCAAAAGACATGCATTGATTGTAGTGATTTTAGGTCTAAGAACCACAATAATCACTATCAATTTGAGAGTTGATTCTGACTAGCATTCAATGGTTCCATTGATCACTCTCAAGGTGGGTCTTCTGGGTACACTGTTATATAACAATTAGCTATGTATTTGACTTGATATCCAAGATCATGGCTAATGAGACTCTGCCATCACACAACACACATTCTAGTATTATGTATTATTGTCATCTATTTTTTTTTGCACAATAATATCCGAATAGGGACATAACAAGAATGTGTGTACTCTTATCATACATATGGTCTTGTTATTTAGGTCCTTAATGTGAAGACATATGTCATTAAGTAACATTATTTTCTATACCAGTATCTCATAACTGAACATAACAAAATAGATGGAATTGCCTTTATTATTATCAAATCAATTACATTATGCCACATTACAATAATCACATACTTGGCTCTCTGGGCATACATACCAATAGACTTTCACTTGCACTTAGAGCCAATCACCTATGAATCTAATCCTAAGTGATCTAAGATGGCCATCATGTTTCTACTTTAGAAGTGCTTTTGTCAGTGGGTCAAAAATATTACTTTCTGTCAGTACTCTACAAATCTTCACATCTCCTCGTTGTATGATCTCTCGCATGATATGGAAGTGCTAAAGTATATGCTTGGAATGATAATGTGATCTAGATGTTTTAGCTTGTAGAATAGCTCTATTTTTGTCACAGTACAACTCTATTGCATTGCTAATGCTTGGAACCACTCCATGTTCATTGACACACTTCTTTATCAAACAACTTCCTTTGATGCACTTGAGGCAGCAATGTACTCATCTTTTGTTGTATAATCAGCAACTATCTCTTGCTTGGAACTTTTCCAACTACAATTCCATTGTTAAGGCAAAACACAAATTTGGATTATGATTGATAATCATCCTTGTCAGTTTGGAAGCTTGCATCAATGTAACCCTTTACACCCAACTCTTCCTCACTGCCATAAACAATGAACTAATCTTTAGTTCTTCTCAAGTACTTAAGGATGTTCTTTATGACAGTCTAGTAACCTTCATTGGGATCTGACTGATATTTGGTCACCATGATCAAAACATACGAGACATGGGGATGAGTGCATAACATTGCATACATGATAGATTGAATTGCAGACCCATATGACATCTTACTCATGTGTTCCCATTATTCACAAGAACTAGGACACTAGACTCTAGAGAGACTAATTCCATGGGACATGGGAAAATTTCCTCTCTTTGAGTCCTGCATGCTGAACCTTTTTAGCACCTTGTCAATGTATGTACTCTATCTTAAGCCAAGAAGCATTTTTTATCTATCTCTATAGATCTCAATTCCTAACATGCATGATGCTTCCCCTAAATCCTTCATAGAGAAGGTACTTCCTAGCAAGTTCTTTACCCATTTTAGAGTGGGGATGTCATTCCCAATAATAGTATGTCATGTACATACAATATGGGGAATACAACTATGATCCCACTAACCTTATCATAAACACAAGGTTTATCTTTATTTTAACTAAAGCCAAACTCTTTGACTGCCTTGTCAAATCAATGATTTCAGCATTAAGATTCTTGCTTCAATCCATAGATTTACCTTTGTAAATTAAATACTTTATTTTAATTACTTGGATTTATAAAACACTAGGGTTGTGTCAAGTACACGTTCTCAAGAGGATTCCTGTTAAGGAAAATAGTTTTAACATCCATTTTCCAAATCTCATAGTCATAATAAGTTGCAATGACAAGCATGATCCTGATGGATTTAACCATGGAAAGTGATCAAAAGGTTTCATCGTAGTCAACACCTTCAACTTGTTTGAAACCCTTTGCAACCAATCTTCCATTATAGGTTTTGTACATTACCATTCATGTCGGTCTTCTTCTTGAAGACCCACTAGCACCCTATGGGTTTTAACCCCTTTGGGTGGATCCACCATGGTCCATAGCTTGTTGGTGTACATGGAGTCAATCTCAGATCTCATGGCCTTAAGCCATTTGTCACACTAGAGTCCCTCGATACCTTATAATTAGGTTGTTGTCTCATCACTATGACCAACACATAGCCTTCTTGATTCACAAGATATCCAAATCTTTTAGGTTCAAGGTGTGTCCTATTTTATCTATGAGGTTCTTATGCTACATAAGGGACTTGAGAGTCCACACAACAATTTCTAATTCTCCTTGTTACTTCTATACCTCTATAGGTTCAATGTTTTCATATTGATCTTGAACCTCTTTGAGTTCTACTTTCTTCCCACTGATTCCTATGGAAATAAATTCCTTTTTAAGGAATATGACAATCAAGGAAACAAATACTTTGTTGTCAGATTGAGGGTAAAAGTGGTATCCCTTAGTTTCCTTTGGTTATCCAAAAAAATAACATTTTCCATATTTGGGCCCAAGCTTTTTGGGAAACAATTTTCTTACATAAGATTCACACCCCCAAATCTTCATAAAAGTCACATCATGACATTTTCCATGCCATATCTTATATGGTGTCTTTTGAATCCATTTAGATAGCTAATAGTTTAGTATAACGTGGTGGTTTGTAGATCATGTTCCCAAAAGTAAGTCGAAAGATTAGAAAAGCTCATTATTGACATTACCATGTCCAATAGGGTATGATTCCTTCTTTTTTATTCACCATTATGTTGTGGTGTTCCAGGTGGAGTCCAATGTGGTACAATATGACAGTCTCATAGAAGGTCCTCAAACTCTTGTCTTAAGTATTCTCCACCTCGATTGGATAGAAATGTTTTAGCACTTTTACAAATATGGTTATATACTTCAATCATGAAATCCTTGAACCTTTCAAGGGATTCTAACTTGTGCTTCATGAAGTACATATAGCCATACCTACTGAGGTCATCAGTAAAGGTAATGAAGTACTAGTAACCAACTCTGGTATTCGTTCTAAAAGGTCCACACACATCAGTATCCATGAGTCCTAATAGATCACTCACTCTCTTACTATTTCTAGTGAAATATACTTTTGTCATCTTTCGCAACAAACAAGACTCATGTGTCTCTATTGATTAAAAACCAAAAGAGTCCATATAACCATCTTTATGGAGTCTGGAAATGTGTTTCTCATTTATGTGCCCTAGACGACAATGGCAAAGGTACGTTTTGTTTGAGTTATTGAGTTGTAGCATTTTTTTATATATGTCATCTATGCATGTCTCTAGATGTAACAAGTATAGACCATAGGATATTGGGGCACTGCCATCAAAGATCTCATCTCTACTAACAGAACATCGACCATTCTTTATAAGAAATTTGAATCCATTTTTATCCAAACAAGATACATATATGATGTTTCTATTAATGTCAAGTACATAACAGAAGTTCTCTAACTTTAAAACAAGCCCACTTGGTAGAGATAAATCATAGATTTCAAAAGCACTAGAAACAAATCTTTCTCCACAAGTGAAGCATAGTTCAACCTCACCTTTCTTCAAAGGTCTTCTTCTTTTCAGATCCTAAACTTTTGAGAAAATGTAAGATCTTCATCCGGTAACCAATACCCAAGATGAAGAAGGGGAAAAGTTAATCTCAATAACTTATATACCTGAAGTAGATATCAATTCCCTTGTTTCATCTTCCTCGGTTCCTTTAATTGAAAAGGAAAAATTCTAAATTACCCTTCTCCTCACCTTGAGTGCACAACACTTGGGTTTCAGATTAGCCTCAAAACTTTTCCTAGCATTCCTTCACCCTTGGACTCCCCTTCACTGATCACCATCATGGGTGTGTCCTTGTACATTTGTGCTTCAACATTTATCAATATGCTAAGCAATTCAGATAGGGGTTCAGCCGAGTTATACATGTAATAGTTCATGGTAAATTGGATATATGATTTAGGCAATAAAGGCATAATCATATTTGTGGCCAGCTGGCCTAAAGGAAATCCCAATCTCTCTAGGTCTTCCACGTGCCCAATCATCTTGAGCATATGAGGCCCTACTATATCTCCCTCTTCCATTTTGCACTCAAACATCACCTTAGAGAAAACATACCTTTTTTTCTTTGCATGACCCTGATACATGTTCTTGAGATGTACTGTCATCTTGAGAATGTCCATGCTTTCATGTTTCTTCTACAACTCATAGTTCATAGAGAATAGCATGAGGCTTTTGATATTTGTGGCACCTTTGGCATTCTTCCAATAAGCATCCACTTTAAACTTAGGCGCACTGGGGGTGGGTTCCTCTAGCATTGGTGTATCCAACACATAGAATTTATGGTTGTGAGTGACAACGATTCTCAAAGTCCAGAACCAATCATGGAAGTTGGTATCATTCAGTTTTTCCTTCTCAAGGACCGGTGGCAATGTAAATGTGTTTTCCATTTATTTCTACAAAAGAAATTTTCATGTGCCAATACATTATTAATTTGATTTAAAAATATTAATGATATTAATTAGGCCTTTAACTTAATTATTGCTTCCACTATTTTGCTAAAATTGATGTCCCTCACTATCAATCTATAAGATTGTAGTGTACAATCCTCTAGTGAGGCAAGATTCAAAATAAGTCGTGTTATTATCCAGCTAATGTAGACGATCATATCAATTATTAAGGTATGAAACATTTTCCAAATTGCATCTAATGCAATTTCTAGATAGACACTATGCACAACTCTTTTTCATAATCTATTTGTATCCTTCTAAAAACTTAATCCTATTAAGGTCACCTAGTTAAGCCTGACTGGTAAGCCAGTGTGATATAAATACACCCTACTTTGGCAAACCCACATAACTACCATCATACTATCATGAGATAGATAGTGCACCATGCTTTTGCATGCTCACACTTGGTCGATTGAGATTTTTGTGTTTGTTGCTTATGGAAAGAATCTAAGGCTTAATTTTTGTTGAGGGATTTCATTTTTAAATACATATACATATCCAACCACCACATACTTATATTATGTATCATATACATACTATATTAAAAACCATACATGTAAGTACAAACATGTGAACGGTGCTTATGGGCACACTAATACAATTCTTTAGAGCCACAAAGAATTGATGTCCACCTAAGGTCATACATCACAAGTATCAACCTATACTAGAGAAATATTGCCTTGGGAACAGGTCATTTGGTTGAATGAACCTTCCAGTTGATCGTTTGAACCTCCTGTTGGCTAGCTAGTTTTCGTCGATTGATCGACTGGCTCATGGCTCAAGTGATTGGTTGTACTCTTCCAGTCGACCGGTTGGGCCTCGAAGCAATTGATAGACTCAATTTGTCCTCTGGTCGATCGACTTGACTTCCAGTTGGTCGACTCAACTGGTCAAAATGCCTTCTTCTTGCCAAAACAAAAAATTATGCTAATCCTATATATATATTACACAATGTAATGAGAATAACTCAAGTTACATTCTAAGAGAATAAATAGGAAGGCTCAGTATGCAAACTAAATTTATAAGACAGGAAATAAATCATCCAACCATACAAGCATCCAAGGGGTATTGGCCATAACCACACATACTTCTGCCATCAAAATCATTTTAGGGTGACACGCCTAAGTTGCACATATATCATATCATATATATAGAGGATCTATGGAACATTCCCTAGAGTATGTGGTATTTAATCATATTTGTACACTAACCATTTAAATGTTCACGTTGCATGCAACAATATGAACGATAAAATTGAATTTGATCACATCAATTTAAATCCTAATACACTTTAAGTTGACACAACTCTGATACCACAGTAGGATTATATGAAGACATAGTAGATAGGGAAAGAAAAATCTCTATTCATATTTACGTATTCAGTAGATTGCATCAACAATGATGTATTAGGAAAGAGTGTGCAAGATGTACGTTGTCTTGGAGCACGTTTAGTGACTATCCTTACACAGTGATGTGCTCCCTTCACAATAGCACATGGACATCATTTGACAACATCCTTCTAGCATGGCAACAACAGCTTCCACACCTCTACATAGTCGATGTGGACCACTAAGAACTTCACGTCGCACTTCCAGATTCGAAGGGAAGAAGTTTTCCATCCATTCATCAATGTGTCAACTTCAACTTGCTTTCCTCTTGTTGTCTCTCTATTTTTTCGGAAGATTGGTCAGGCTCTCTCACACATTACTACAACTATGAGAAGAGAAGTCTCTATAATGAGAGCCATGGCTACCCCCTACTTATATAGGACTGGACGGGCTAGAGTTTCCAAAACCCAGGGGATACAAAAGCCAAATCTCATGGTTTGAAGGTTGATGCACGTGTTGAGTCAATCAAATGGACCATCTAGTCGATCAACATGCATGTGATCAGTAGCGCAATAACATTGATTTTAGTGCAATGATTCATGCACATCATTCCATATATCATTAATCATTTGACCCAGTCAAACTGGTCGTTTCACATCCAACTGATCGGTTGGACACACCAATTAGTTGGTTGAGTATTTTGACCATCCAATGGGAACATGGTTCAATCGGTCGGTTGGACACTCCAACTGGTTGATTGGTTGGTTCCATCGACCAATGTTAAAAGTAGTCCAAATAGTTGACTAGACACTTTAGTCGATCGACTAACAACTAGTGGTGTTTAAGTTGATTACCTAAATACTTTCAGTAACCAAGTTAAATATTATCCATGAATAAACTCCTATTCAAAGTGCATCCTATGTGTATGACCCTATAGGTTCTATTACATTGACAGTGAAGTCCATAACATCATGACTACACAAGCAATGAGGGGGTTCAAGCAACACATCATTTCTACCCAAGTAATTGGAAAGTTAGAGAAAAACTTCAACCTACATCCGTGATTAGTGTTACTATGATTGTATAGCTCCTTTGTCTCAAATATTCAGATTGAATGTGAGGAATGAAACCATGAATCTCTTAATACTAAATCTATGTTTCTTGAGCTAGAGCAGATTTTTGAAATACATGTGAGTTCACATATCATAGATTGACTTACATGAGCATGGCCATGCATTTCTCAATCTCACTTATCAAGTAGAAAGGATATCAACTCTGAAAGGAGGGACAAATTCTATCTACAATGCTCACAATCAATCCTTAGGTGTGACATCATACATGAGAATCACCTTTATGGCAAACCTTATTCAAAGTCATGTTGGATGGTATCAAAGTTCATTGAATGACATGTTTTGAGTGTACTGATTTTAGGTCTAAGAACCACAATTACCATTATCATTTTGAGAGTTGTCTCTGACTACCATTCAATGAACCATGCATCACTCTCAAGGTGGGTATGTCTAGTACATTGTTCTCTAGCAAGTACTTGTGTGTTTGACTTGATATCCAATACCATGACTAATGACACTTTGTCATTAATCAACACACATTCTAGTGTTATGAATTATTGACGTCTATTTTTCTTCTACAATAATATCTGACTAGGGACATAACAAGAATGTATGTACCCTTATCATACATATGATCTCATTGTTCAGGTCCTTAACTTGAAGACATATGTCAACAAGTAACATCATTCTCTAGATGTCTATCATGTTATATTATTATCTCATAACTAATACAATATAATAGATGGAATTGACTTTATTATTATCAAATCAATTACATTATGCCATATTGCAATCATTATATGACTAGCTCTCTGGGTATACATACCAACAATGACGTCAGATAATAGCATACTATTTTTCATTTTAATCATTTCAAGAATAGATAATATCAGAAGGCAAACTAAAATCTCTTCATTAACTTCAACAAATAGGTTTACAAGGTGATTCGTATTCATGAAGACACAACAATATAAGATGTCTAAATCAAGTTACAACTCATAGTTGTAAAGAAACATATATGAAATAAACCCATCATTTCCTTGGTAAGATACTCACCCATCACTTAGGAAAGTGAGTGTACATGGATACACTTAGACTCAACTATGATATATAATATTTCATCTTGATAATCATGCCCTTTCCACTTCCATGAGCATATTGAAAAACACCATGGAAGAACCACGTGAGACTCTAAAAGATTCCTAGTGAGAGGATTACTCCCACCAAAATATAGACATATATATATAGATTTTAAGATAGACTACCAGATAATAGAGAGAACTTTATTATTCATTTCAAATTTTAATTATTTATATTAATTCATAACTCAAATTAAGATATAGTTATTATAACATTATAAAACATTTCATATTATGAGTACAATTATCTAATAGTACAATCATATTGAATGCAATAGAAATAACATAACTTACAGTGGTTTAGGCAATCCGTGCAATCATGGATAATTTGCAAAGCATCACAAAACTTATAGATAATAGAGCACAATAGCAACATCCAATGTGATTTTCCAATGAAAACTTTAAACAAATATACCACAAAGTTGAGTTACATATTATGTTAAGTCTTGGAAAGTTTGAGGCATACCACTGAAATTACTACATGACCACTATGAAGCCACAACCATCCCTGTATAAGATATTAAGATGACTGGAACCCTAAAGATGTATTTCCCTTGGTCAATCAAAGTGACAAACTTTAGCGGGACAACCAAAAAAATCTACAAATAGGGAACAAAAGTCATCCCACTAAATACATGGTATATCCTAGTTACACATTCCATGGAACCAAAAACCAAGGTATACAACCCTCAAATCTGAGTGGTGACTACAATCACTCTTTATCATATTAACTCCAAGACACATCCTTGATCATTTTAAACAACCCTGGAATCAAGATGACAGAGGTAAACCATCCCTGCACCAACATATACTCAACAATATAAGACTCTGAGATCCTTCTCACAATTAAAATTATTATTGGTTTCACTATCTAGTAAGTTTTGACACTAAGATTGTTCTACATTCATTGGGCACTACATGATTTGGATGCACTTGATTATTTAACTAATCTAGTTACTCACTTTTTATTGCATTGTACATTTTATAAACAAGGCATAGAGACATAATTTTAAGAATTAATGAAGTCTAACAACAAAAGAAGATATAAAATGTATCCATATATTCCAAATCACATAAATAGGATTCATTTTACACCCTTGGCTGTGACAAGGCCCAATTAACCATTTTTTGGGCACAACAAGGCCAAAAACATCATTAAAGACAAAAAAAGGAATAAGTTCTTGTAGGAATATCATATCCATGAATTTTGCACATATCGTCAGAAGTCACTAACAAAACAATATCCCAAATTTAGATAGAAACTCCAAAGGATGCAAAATTTATGGCTGATTCAAGATGAGGGTATAAGAAGGTCAAAACTAAGCATAGGTGAGTCATATTGACATATCAAGTTACTTCAAACTAGCTTTCAGTAGCATAAGGATTAGGTAAAAGCAATAAGAATGCTACAGGATTAACCACCACTATTAAATACATCACAATAAATTTTCCTTTTAAGAACTTAAATTTCAAGGTATTCAAACTACATCACATATCTTCTAGGGCCTACTTAGAGCATATATCATATTTTAAAGGGAAAGTGTATCCACAAATAATTCTCTATGATAATCTTTCTTATTACCTTATACTCACATGTCTCAAATCATGTATTAAACTCTAACCATTGAACCCTACCATGATTCCAACAATGGTACCCACATCATTGCCTTCAAGGAATCATGTCTACCTCTAAATACCATATCCAATGTACATTGTATAATGTCGCATTCTATGTAACACCTATTCAATTTCATATAATTATAAGAAAAGAAGCAAAGAGAAACATATATCATAATTGAGAAGGTGAGATTTTATTAGGGGACGTCTTTCAATTGACATTGCCCTCAATTACGTACATCTCACATCTGACTTGTAAGTCCCCAAATCACTTCATGCTTTCTACATAATTATGATCTCATATAAATAAACCATGTATGTAGTTAATTTAATTCTAGAATTATTTATAACTTAGTTTAAATATATGATACATTGGAACATGTAAAGTATCCCAATATATATATATCAAATTATCTATTAGGACACACAATGTCATTCCTAGCCAAAATAAGGTTTCAATAACCATTTATGCCAAGTTCAAAAAGGTATTTCACATTAAGGATGCAACTGGGTAAAATGGTGTGTTACAATGAGTGTTTAGTATAGAAAACTCTAAGAGTTAAAGAAGGTTCACAACATCCTTCAAAGTACATCACAAATGTATTTTCAAACATAGAGAGGTCATACATTGATGAACACCACACAAAATTGATGGTCAAACTCCAAAGTATGAGCAAGTTTGGGAAAAACAAGATTAAGCAGAAAGATGCCATTTTTAAGTCTAGATAACCTACATGTAGGTATGTGACCTATGTTTAATAGGTTTATAAAAGCATAAATGATAGGAAATCACATTATATACACTTTAGATGATCATCCAAATAGCAAGTATGATCACATAATTTGTTTCTCATCAATATGGTACCACAATAGCCATAAAACAATCACTTTTAGGACAAGATCACATAAATTTCGGATTTCCAATCTAAAGGCCACTAGAAAGCACATTATTAACACCATGAATCAACACTAGAACATAGGGGGTGGCAGTAAATTTTGAAAGCACCCTATAAGGACGCCAAACAGTCTACAATAATTATACATTTAAGCATATAGAGTAAGATCTAAATATATAAGATGAGATTGAAACATTTCTCTCTTATTTAGGTCTATGAATTCATGATTAATTTAAGGTAGGATTTGGAAAAATGTGCCGAAAGGAATCTCCTCTTACAGGATGTATGGATGAGTCTTTAAACATCACCATCAACCTCCCAAAGCTCCATCTAGGGTAGGGATTTTAAACTCTTAGACAGATAAAACCACCATGGGTGACCGCAGAGCTCGGATAAGGAGAAGAAGAAGAAGAAGAAGAAGAAGAAGAAGAAAAATTTAGTAATAAAAATGGATACGAAAGAGATGATCTTACATGTTTGAGGCTAGAAACTGGGCTCCTAATCATCAACATACACAGACAAGTAAGAACATGCAAGCTCCATCCTCAAGATAATGAGCCTCCATGGAAGATGAACTCGAGCTCTACGATAGAAAACCACAAACTCACCACCATACATTAATAACATCCCTTAAAAAGGCTAAAAAGAAGCTCCTTTAAGCAAGATCTAGGGCAAAGTTAGGAAAAAGAGGAGAAAAGAGGTGTTATAGTTGTTTGGAACAAGAAACACCACAGAAATCCATGGAGCTCGTCATATAAGGAAGAAGAGGAGAATAAAAATAGCATATATAAGATATTAGAAAGTATATATTACATGGATGGGGGTGAAAATGAATTTGTAAGGCCCAAGGTCCACCAAGGAAGGTGCATCATGCACAAACATGCAAGCATAAAACCATAGTCTTCGAGGTCCATGGAGCTCCTCCAAGTTTCTAGAGTGCTTCTCCTCATACTAGAAGGTCCTTGGGTTGTAAAAAGGAAGAGGTTGGTCAAGGAGGTTCGGTAGATATAAGTTAAGAGGTTAAGAGATTAAAAATCCCACAACTTAAGTGAGTTATCTAGACCAAAGGCAAGAACAGAAAACTTGACCTTACTCAACTAGGTTCAAAAGCATTAAACTCATTAAATATATCACACTTATGAAGGAAAACATAGACTTAGTTAATTAAAACATAAATTTCCATTATGTACTTATTTTTTATGACACATTAGTCCACAAACGTGCATGTAACTACAATATCAAGGCAAAGAATGTCTTATTGGAGCTAAATTAGATCTATCTCTTAACTAATTGGTTTTAAGGCTCAAACAAATATGGGTATGAAAGAAGATACGAGTTTACATATTTTCACATAATTTGCAATTAGGTCTCATATTGTGATAAATTTATAAATAAGTCCAAGCATGCAAGGAAACTTGGAGCTAGGACAAACAGAGTGAAATTATAACCAAATTAATGATGTATCTTAATCACTTGCTCTTAAAACTTAATCAAGCATATAATTATGATCATAAATAAAAATTAAAGAGGAATTAAGCTTAAGATAGGTTAATGGCCTTACACATCAAGTCAGAATGGTACCCTAGGTAGAGGAACAAATAAGCTATATGCCATGTGTGTTATCATAACCATCAATTCCCCAAACATAGCATGACCTACTGGGTCAACTAGGTGGTATGGTTCAGGAGAGGTAGTATAGGTTGCATTATTTCTACTTTGGGTACTCTCTACTCTGGTACCCTTTGCCATTCTCCATTTCCTGGTGGCATGAAGTTACTTTCTGCATGATCTTCATGATGTTTAACCATGTCTATGTAACCATATGTGGAGATTAGATATGGGAAATATGCAAGAATAGATAGAGCATCGTGTGCCCCTTTAGACTCAAGGAGTCTAGGATCTGATACCACCAAATTGTGATGTCTCACCACAAAAAAAATGAGATTACTCAAAACTTAACACTGAATAATGATGATTATCATCATTAAGTACAAAGTCAAGAAAAAGTATACTATAAAATTTCCAACCACATCTTCACAAAGGACACATAAAAGGGCCATCATTTTTATACATTAACAAATAATTGTACATTATAACATTTAGTGAACTCTATCACAACTTGTGTATACAAAAAGATATATCTTCCTATAGTTTATTACATGAGCATCAATATACATGACATGAAACCTAAAAACCGATTCACTGATAAATTTTAACATAAATCCACATTGCTCAGACCCAATTGTACATATGACTCAAAGACATCACTAGAAGAGAATTAAACCATTGTCTGTTGATGGTTGTACCACCAAAAGACATTTATTAACCATTGTTTGTTGATGTTTGTCCAAATGAGGATCTTCACTGCTAAAACCTGGGGTATGAGGCTAAATAATTAAAATATATGGATTCCCATGTCCTAAATGATATAGAAACTAAAATCATTCTATGCATACAAGCCTACTATAATCATATAACAAATATACATTAAATAAAAAGTAGTATTCTCCACAACATATGAAACAACAATACATGTAGTATAAGAGTAATTTCGGAAATACTTGAAATACATGGAAGATCAATCAAAGCATCACATTCCGCTTCCAATATACTTAACTAATAGTTATATACATGCTTAACTTGATTTATCATTTTATTAGTAATACATGGGTAGTTTGAGGTTTACCATTCAAACCACTAGCTAGTGATTGTAAAGTCCTCTATCTCATGGTATAGGAATTACAATTATCAGTCTTTACAAGATCCCACCATGACATCGATCAATGTGAGTATAATAAGTAGGGACACTTCGACCAAAAACCTACTGGTAGGGGATAAAAGTCCAACCTACAATGTTAGGTTTGTCCTAGATACTTAGGTCATGACATGTCATCACATTGGGTGTAAATACCCATATATCACATTGTCACATATCTCATCCACATTGCTTAGATCACTAGAAATATGGACTCTACCACATTGATATACATATTCAACATTAGGTTTCCAGAGAAAACAAGCTATGGTTACCGATATATACTCAACAATATATGACTTTGAGTACCTTCTCACAATATAAGATTTCTATAAGGTTACCATTTCACAATCTCACTTTTCTAACACTGGTATATTTCATACATCCACAGAGCACTACATGATTATAGTTTCATTTGAGTAATTAATTTAATTTCTTGTCTTTTATGAAAGAATCAAAGTGCAAATAGAGATAAAATCACTTGAAAGGCTGAAGTTCCTAGGGATGTGCGAGAAGATTTGGATGCAAAAAGTGAATCTCTAAAGCAACAAGATTAATGTAGTGAATGATTTGTGTAATCACATGTGTTTACCTAGTCTTTTGACACTACTACCATGCCGCATAAGTATAGGATTGTGTGTGTCTTTTCATGTTAGTTTAGATAGTGGATTGTTGTGTGTAGGTGACTTCTACTATGGATCAATCTATTAATAACTGTTATGCTTTTATTAGTTGTCATTTATATGTGCCTCAAATAAATATGTTGATCTGCTGGTAGATCTGATGTGAAATTAAGTTGATATCTTTCAAACCCATTTGGAATGGTAAAATCTATTTTATAGATCCAAATCATGATTTGATTACAATTCTACACCTATATGTATAGGTGCCTTTAGTCATACTAAATTTTGTAAATGAGATGGCCATCAACCAAACTCTAGGTTGTATTTTGCCTCCTTTGAGAGCTCTCTGTTTGTACCCTTTTCTCTAAAATATTCAACATCTCCTCTCCTCCTATGTAGTACATCATTTGATCAAACCACATAATCTCATTCTATCTGACTGTGTGATTTTTGTCTCTTCTCATTTATATCTTTTACATGTCTTTGACGTTTTCTTTCATTCGATTACTTACAGTCACGGTGTAATCAATTTACCTTGAAAATGATGGTGGGCTTCGATAAACATGTGTCTTCTTCCTCCTCAAAGTCATATGTGTGAGATTCCATCGTCGGCAAGTGAGCGTAATTTGTATTTATTTTCCAACATCTTCAATACAAGAATGAACACAATGTTGCTCCTACATTCGGGATTCTTGAGAATAATGCAAGACAACAAGTACAAACATTATGGGATATTGATATCTTTAGAGACATAGGCCACTCAAATGGATCCCCCTTTCAATTTGTTAGCCCCAATACCCTTCAACTTACCAACTACATCAAAGCCTTTTGCATTTTCTCTATAAAACAAGCAATTAATTCTATGACATGCTTAGAATTAGATTTGAAGAAACTATATACACCATTAAATGGGTTGCTTTCAACCCTATAAACATTCCTACTACCTTCTTTGACTTGTCTAGTCATCATGCATCTTGGTTATGCCCTACCAACATCAAGAAGTTATCATTAAATGGCATCCCAGAGAGACTCCTATATAGGAAAGTAGATGGAAAAAAAGACCACTAACCCAATAGTCATCCACCATCTCAACCCTACTTTCTAAAAACCCTCAAATAATTGTGATGTTTCTTTCCCAACCATACACCCTCTTACCCAAACTTCATTGAAGTTTGTAATCCCTTCCCATTCCAAAATAACACCCTTAATAGTTTTCACCTAGCTTAACAAAGAAACTGTCAGTCGACTGAAACAAAAAAAATCTCAGAAGAAATGAAATCTCCTCACACTCCTATCCAGAAGAAACTTTCTATAAATGCTCAATTTGTAGTTAAATCTTTTTGGTCTCTTGTTACAACTCCAATTTTTGGGGTTTATTTGGAGAGAAATGTAATTTCTCATATTAAAGATATTGGAACAAATAATGATATAATTTTTTTTGGATAAATGAGTTTTGTTTACAATAGCCTTGATGATTGTGTTGTGGGATTTATTGGCTATTGGGCCCAATAACAAGGGAACTCAATTAGTTTTTAAGAAAAGAAATATGTGGAAACCTCTAGAAGGCAATCCAAAGAGGGATTTTGTGCCTCTTGGGTTCCTTGGGTTCCAAGGAGTCCAAAGTTGTGAAGAAAATGCAATAAGAAAAGAAAATATCAATTAAGTATTTCTTTATTAAGAAAGAAATTGAAAACAATGATAAATGTGGGAAATAAGTGGAAAGAGGTATAATTGAGTTATCCTTGGTGGAATTTCGTATCCCAAGGATTCCTAATGTTAAAAGGAATACCAATGAGGAAAATAAAAGAGAAATAAAGAGGAATCCTCAAAAAGAGATATTTTAATGATGAAATAAAAAGATAAGGAGAATATGTGAAATAGACATAAATAAAAGGATAAAAGCAAGTAGATATTCCCCAATGTGGGAATCCGTGCCTTTAGGATTTCTTGAGTTCCAAGGGACCCAAGATAACAAGATAATGGCAAAGGGAAAAGGATTACTAATTAATTTTGAATTAATTAATGGATATCTTGGGAGAGAAGGAAGCCTTCTCATCCATTGTAATTTGTTTCCCAAATTTCGTACATAACTAGATAATGTAAATACAAACGTTCCTTTAAAATTTGAGACAAAAAGGAGTTATGGTTTGGGAGATATTAATTTATCAAGATAAGGCTTTATTTTGGCAATTGAAAAAGGTATTTTCCTGTGTCTGATCGCGAGCAATGGCACTCGTTGGATCTTGATCCAACGTTGGACGTTCATCATCTAAGTCCCACACGGACAGGGATTCTACGAGTTACAGGAGGAATTTTTCATCTCAAATTTCTCGCGATCTAGGGAGAGTGCAAAGCAGCGGTTGCTTCCTTTGGATTCAGGAGAGGAAACCACAGAGGATCATCCCGAGTTTGTCAAGGGTTGGCCGCTTTTAGGGAAACATCCAAATCTCGCGAGCCTGCTTCTCACCCTATATATATGGGATGGTGATGGGGGATACCGGCATATCTATTTTCTAGCCCAAATGTTGTGGCAGAGCATAAGGATCGCTCTGGTGCCTTCAATTTCCTCGATCATCCTGACCTTCATCCATCGCCTCAGTAAACCTCGTCGGAGTCCGACGAGTAGGGGAGGATTGCGGCACATTCTTGACAAGCAATTAGACCCCTAGTCATGTTCAATAGAGGGAGGCGAAGCTCCCTGGCCAATTTTCATGCTCACTGGTGGCTGAAAGCTCCAACTCAACCCCAAGGTTGACCATCGCGGACTTATTGTGCCTTGGCACGAGGAAGAACAAGACCTCACGGTCTTTTACCAAAGTGTCCCTCGCCTCCTGCAATCGTGTTGAGGTTAGTCTGGTCTTTTGCCTGCTTCTGATCACAAAACATAGGTGCACGCATTCGTGGTTGTTGGATCCTAAGTGGATCAGTGGACCACGGATCAAACGGTCCATATTTTTTTCTAAAAATTTCTAATAAATCAGAAAACGGGGTTTTCTGATTTATTAGCAATTTTTAGAAAAAAAAAATATGGACCGTTTGATATGTGGTCTGCTGATCCACTTTGATAGAAAACTTGGATGAGGGAAGTTAATACATGAAAAGTGATCAGAAAAATATGAGGAATATGTTAAAAAAGTTTGGGAACCTAAATCAGTATAATTTTGTAAAAGTGTATAATTTGGATGGGAAAATTATTAAATTATGGTTAGAAACCCTAAATTGTTGATAAAGGATGGATGTCATCTTGCAAGTGAGTAAGATCGAGCATTATTAACTCATTTAATGATAAAGATGAATATTAACCTGATTTGAACAGGAAATTTCAAGAATTAGGGTTTTAAACCTAATATTTTGATTAATACCCTTAGAAACCCTAAGAGAGGGAAAAAGGGAAGAAAAGGTATAGTAATCCAAAATTTAGGGTTTTGTGGTCCAAACCTGATCTTAGGATCTTAATGGAAAATAAAATGAGATAATTATGGTTTGATGGATATTTTGATAAAAGTAAAGTAAAATGGGTAAAAAGGAAGTGAAAGCTTAATTATGGTCAAAACCCTAAAAATGGCTAGTAACCCTAGGGCACGATTAGGCCTATTAGACTTGGATACCATGATCCATGATAGAGAATATTGGATGTATATTTTAGGATTGAATTGTGTACTTTCTTGATTCTAGATTACTTGCTTGTTTGGACTATTCCTACATCTGAACATGCCTGACATGTATGTGGTTATGCTTATGAATATCTCAAATTAGTTTTTCAAGGTTTTCCGAAGTTTTCCTTGATGACTTGAATTAAACTGTTGGATGAATTTAATTCATGCAAACTATAATGTGGATATGACTATCACTTAATATATGTGCCTACTAGCTCAGATACTAGTCCCCTCTATGGCTTAATAGTTTGACCTAGTACATGGCTACCAATGGGGTAGGTCCATCAGGTCATGGGATGACTTAGTACATGGCTACCAATGGGGTAGGTCCATCAAGTCACCATGAGTCAGGGATTGGGCTACCTATGGGTAGTGCCATACGACTCTTCAGCACACCATGAGTTAGGGATTGGGCTACCTATGGGTAGTTCCATGCGACTCAACCCTAGATATTGATCTACCTATAGGTAAGATCATGCGGGGTTTAATGGGGATCTACCATGAGGAAAGTAACATCCAGGTCCACTGCAGGGACAACACAGAGAAAGGGGATAGGTAAGGATTGAGTAGTATTTCTTAAGACATAATATTGGCTGTTAAATGATAATTGGTTGATTACATTGTTATCACAGTTGCACAATTATTGTTTCCCCCATATACCAGCTTTATGCTGACCGACGTTTCGTTTGTCGATGTTTTAGGTACAAGTGAAAAGAACAAACGGTAAAGTGGCATATGTGGAATTAAATGAGGATTAATGATCAAGGAGGATTAGTTAGAATATTCTCTCATATGGATAGAAGATTAGTAATCCAAGTTTTTCAAAGGTATGCAAAAAGTTTTTATTTATACCAGATTTCAGTATCGCTGGTAGACTTTGATAATTTTTATTGATTATTTGTCGAACCTTTGATCCTGTTAATTGGGATAACGACACCGACCTTTTGGTCTCCCTTAATTGGGGGTTACCAGGAGGCACGGTCGTTACATCTCTCATCGCCACACCAGATACATACATGAAGAAGAATTATTTCTTAGCTAATGACACATGTATGGACTCTACAACACCCTCATACTCATTGCATGTTAACTTTGGTCACACATCATTAAATATTGGTCACCATTCACAGACTACATCCTTGCATTGTGACACACTCAAACTATGTGTGTGAAATGCAAGTGTACGCGTCGAGTGGTATAGGATTATGAGGCCCTAATGTCAAACTCATGGAAACATTTATTCTAAAAACTACTCATTGTACCTGATTAGCTAGACCTAGTGTAAAAGTGATTGATTGTTTAGTTAAACAAATTGCAAGAATTGATAATTGAATTAAATGGATTGTGACCACAAATTTTATGGATTCCTTAGGATTCAATTTCATCATGGCTTACATTGTAAATTACTCCAATTCATTAATAACTATTTATCCTAAATACTAGACCAAGGGACTAGTGGCAAATATTACCCACTCCCACAGTGTGATACACTACCTATTCTAAAGCAAATCTTACTCATGCAGCAATTTAAGAGTTAAATAGGCACATTAACGATATCCTTCGATTATTCCCTTCATAGTTGTAGGCCCTATCATGAGGCACAATATTTAAATATGTAATTCTATGCTTTCTCCAACCCTTAATCCCTCTCATGAAGCAATTAACGGTCTAACGAATTGACTGTGGTGATCAAGCAAATACATCCATTAAGACATCATAGAATCATGTCTAGATTCAGGAAAATACATGCATTAATTCAATGAAGTCAATTAAAATACAAAGCTTAGCTACTTCAAGGTCCTAAGGAACAAAGGGGATTATTCCTGCATGATTTCTATTGTCATATTCATGGAAGGAAATAAGAAAAATGTGGGAAATATGAGAAAACTAATGTAACCCCTAGAGAAACTCATTTGGATGATCCCTTCTTTCTTACGTCTTGATCTACAATGTTTTGACTAAAAATCCACTCTCAATAAATGTCAGAATTTCTCGAGACGTGTTCATCTCCTTCATTATCTCCTTTCTCGACTCTGTACTCAGTTGTAATAGACTAAAAACATGATTGATAGGTCTGGTCGAACTCCCCTTAGGTAATAAGTGGGACTTTGGCCATCATTAAGTCATGACCGTCATATCTATGGCAATCTAAAATATGCACTGACGACGATGAGTCAATACCACTGATAAGAAGTTGGTGGCAATGAATCTCTGACTGATTTGAAACCCTTTCCAAATGTTGGTTTTACTGACAAGTAGATCGGTAGCATTGAGTTGTTGTTTTACAGTTTTTGAATTCTCCTATTGATAAATGTCGGTACTACTGACTAGCAGGTTGGTAGCACTGAGTTGATAAACTCAGTTCATGTTTCTATCTGGACCATGAGTCGATAACACTGACTCATCATTTTTGTGGTCTCAAACACTAACTCGGTAGCAGCGAGTCACTTCTCAGTAGAATTGAGATTTCTTTAATCAATCTTTTGGATTTTCACCTCAAGTCGGTACCACCAAGTCTGTTGTCGGTAGCACTGAGATGCCTTAATAAGTGCTCCAACTACCTAAAATGTGGAAAATCAACATTAATTTGAATAAAATATGGAAAATTGGCATAATTTAGTAAAAATAATGTTTAATGCAATAGTATTTCACAGGCTAATAATTATAAAAAATACATAAATGATATCAAAATGAGAAATTATGCATTAAATAATTCTCTCATGGGCGCGATGATCGCATGGAGCTCTGGCGGTGCTCCCGGATGAAGACCTAATCAGCACCAGGGAGCACGAAGACCGCAATGGAAATTGAATCTGTCTAAAGTTCACGTTGTGCCAGAAAAGAGGAACTAGACGGCCCTGTTCTCAGTGCCCATGAGTGATGCTACAATGCACATCGACCAAACAGAGCTCATCCTGGATGATGATGTCATCATCATCATCCCCCAGGAAGAAGTGGATGCTACATCATCACTATGGGAGAACACCATTGTTGGCTACATTATTGGCTTCAACCCACATATCCCTACCCTTGAGGATTACCTAAAGAGTACCTGGAAACCATCGGGAGACATGGAAGTGATGGGGAGAGGCAATGGGTGCTTCATCATCAAATTCTAAGATGTCAGGGATGTGGTGACGGCCCTGGAGGGAGGACCCTGGTATGTGAGCGGCAAACCGATGATCTTGAAGAAGTGGGAGAAGGGAGAACCACTCGAGAAAGAAAAACTAACGGAGGTACCTATTTGGTTGAAGATTGCAAATATTCCATTGGAGTTATGGAGTGACCGAATGCTTGCCTGGATTGCATCTTTTATAGGCAAACCTCAATGCGTTGATCGAAAAAAAAGGCAAGAAAAAGAATTGACTACGCCAGGTTGAACGTTCTGATGTCAGTTGAGTCGAGCTTCCCAAAATAGGTGAAACTCCGTACCGAAAAAGGACACGATTACTATGTCATAGTCGAGACGAGTGGATGCCTGAGAAATGCCCCCATTGTGGGACATTGGGCAGGATAAGAAATTGTGCACTCCCTACCCAGATGTTCAAACGGGAACAAAGGAAATAGAGAAGGAGAAAGCTATAGAGAACCCAGACAAGAACGAAAGTGACACTGCACCTGCTCTACAAAATGAGGCTGACAAGGACCAAGGCTTCCAGAATCCGTTGAGGAAGAATAAGACCTCAGACAAAAGATAGACGAGGAGCCAAAAGCAAATACTAGCTGAGAAAGCATCTTCCCCGAATAGATATCAAGTTCTGGATCAAAGCAATTCAGATCAGGGACAAACTTCATCAACCCACAACATTGCCCACCCTGGTGGTAGACCAGGGCAAAGGGGTAATGTCTGAACAACCTAGTATTATGGCTTGGAATGTCAGTGGTCTATCAAGCTGGGATAGATAGGACATGATCCAAGCGGAGGTTTGAAGAGAAAAGGTTAACCTAGTCCATCTCTTCGAAGTCAAAATAAGGAGAAAAAATATTCACAAGGCGGTTCAAAGAGTTTGGCCTAATGCCAACTGGCTCAACAACTCAATGAACTGTAAGAAGACATGCATTTTGATTCTTTGGGATGACCCTCAACTGAAGATCAAGATTATCCACCATACAAGTCAACTGATACATTTTCATATCAAAAGTGGAGAAAATGATCTTGAAGTTACTACAATCTATGTGGCAAATGAAGACAATAATTGAAAGATCATGTGGGATGACCTGATAGAGATCAGTACACAACTTAATAATGCATGGTTGGTAATTGGAGATTTTAATGTTGTTAGAGCTGCTTTTAAATGGTTGGGTAAAGCCTTCCCTTCTACTAGGTCCATGGAGGATTTCAACCAAGCCATTCTTGCCATGGATCTCATTGAACTCTATGCTAAGGGACCCTTCTTTACTTGGAGTAACCAATAACTGGGAGACAAAATTGTGAGAAGCAGAATCGACAGAGCCTTCTGCAACTCAAGATTCATGTACCAGTACCCTAACCTTTGGCTACAAACTCTCCCCACTATGCATAGTGATCACTTCATACAGCTCTTCCACTTAGATGAAAATAAATGCCAAAAAATATATCCTTTCATGTTTTTCAATGCCTGGGTCAAGATGCCTAGGTTCCTTGATGAAGTAAAGAAATCCTGCCAAACCAGTATCAAAGGATGCCCGATGTATCAAGTTTATCAAAAACTCAAAATTACAAAAGCAGTGATACAGAAATGGAACTGGGAAAGAAGGGGTGACATCTTCAACTCGGCCAGAAATAAAGAAGAGGAGGCTAAAGAAGCTCAGTTGAAAGTTGATGAAAACCCTCAGGATCCGCTCTTATGGGAAATAGCTAAGTCCAAGTTGGATGAGGCAAAGGAGGCTATTGACATAGAAGAATCCATGATCAGGAAGAAGTTGAGGGTCTTTTGGTTAAAGAAAGGGGATAGAAACTCTAAATTTTTCTATGCCTCGTTAAAAACCAGAAGATACAAGAACCTGATTAAGCAGCTGCAAACTAAAGAAGCTTCTATTGTTGAGGACAGTGCCATTGCAAGCAAGTTTGTGAACCACTATCAAAACTTGTTCAACAAAAATCATAGAAATATAGACTTCAATCTTAAAGTCTCACAACTCACTAAGTATCAGATTAGAAGCCTTACAACCATAGTAACTGATGAAGAAATTTATGAGGTGGTCAAAAATGTGGATGATGATAAATCACCTAGACCTGATGGGTACAATGCATGTTTCTATAAAAGCACTTGGGATATATTAGGAAAGGATGTCAGCAGAGATGTCAAGGATTTTTTCCATAAAGGGATCTCCTTAAAGAGGTAAACAAAATGTTTATCGCCCTAATACCTAAAGTGACTCAACCCACCAGAATTGAAGAATGGCGACCTATTTCTCTATGCAATTTCATCTATAAAATTGTTTCTAAAATTATGGATATTAGGCTCAAAAATATCTTTCCCTCTCTCATCAGTTTGAATCAATGTGCTTTCATCAAAGGTAGGCACATTACTGATGCGATCCTACTACAAAATGAGTTTGTCAGTGATTTCAGGAAGCCTCAAGCTAAAGCAAAACTCTATTTGAAAGATGATCTAGGTAAAGCATATGAATCCATTAGCATGGTACATATTCTTAATGTTATGAAGGCTATGGGATTCCCTCCATGTTGGCTATCATGGGTCAATGAATGTATGAATAGTGCTTCTTTTCAAATACTTATAAATGGGGAACCTACTCCTATTATAAATGCGACAAAAATGGGATCTGACAAGGAGACCCATTGGCTCCCTACCTTTTTGTAATTGGGATGCAGGCTCTCACAGCTATTCTAGATGCAGCAGTTGACAAGGGAGATATTGTTCCTATCAGTGCAGGCAATACTCAAATATTACATCTCATATCTGCAGACGACAAGGGAGATATTGCTAAAAATATTAGTGGTATCCAGAAGGCACTTGAGCTGTTTAGTGCTTGCTCTAGCCTCAATTTGAACCCAAAAAAGAGTCATATTTTCTTAAGCACTCAAGCTGATCAGAACTTGGGTGCATATATGGGTATCCAGGTCGCTAATTTTCCAGTCAAATACCTTGGATTGCCTCTCTTTATAGGGAGAATTACAAAAGAACACTACGTGCATCTGGTGGACAAAATAAAAAATAAATTGGACTCATGGAAAGTCAGGCTTCTCTCTATGGCTGGAAGAATGGAACTCATATTCTCTACTCTCTCTGCTTATCATTTTTTTTGGACTGGCATATTCCCTATGCCCAAAACTGTGATTGATGCTATTGATAAACTCTATCGTGACTTCCTATGGGGAGATAAAGAAAATGAAAGGAAATTTCATACAATTCAATGGGATGACATCTGCAGAACTAAGCTTGAAGGAGGGCTTGGAATCAGAAAAATTTCTGACTAGATAGCTGCAGGACATATTAAAACTATATGGGATATTGCCAACCATAAGAACACCTTGTGGATACGATGGATTCATTGTAAATACATCAACAAGGGGTCAATCTGGTCATGTGTTCCTAAACAACAACATAGTTGGTTCTGGAGAACCATCCTAAAGCACAAAGATGTACTCCTCCCCAAGTTGTGGTTCTCTATTGGGGAAGGAACGTTAATCAAGCTATGGTATGATCCTTGGGTGTATGGCAAACTCCTTGGAGACGTTATTGGAAATGACCTCAAACTCAAAAACGGGCTACATGCTTCTGCAAATCTGGAGGTTATCATTCAGAATGGCAATTGGAAGCTACCCCAATGTAGAGGCATCGAACCACTGGAAGAAATTTGTGGACAAACTAAAATCACTGGTAAGGATGGTTGCTATTTTGAAGGACTATCTAACATATCCCTACGCACAGCCTGGGAATTCACTAGAGAAAGACATCCTTTCCTAGACTGGGCCAGATGGCTATGGAGTTCTAAATCTCCAAGAAGACACATTCTTCATATGTGGAAAACTTTCCAAGGAAAGTTGGTTACCGAAAACTTCCTGAAGTACAAAGGCTTTAGCCTTGCCTCGAGATGTGATTTATGCAAAACTGAAGAAGAAAGCCAAAAACATGTCTTTTGGGAATGTGGTTTGCCGCAATCTGTATGGAAGATGATCTTCTTGAGGATAGGATCTCATCCAAAGATGATGGAAGATATCTGCAGTATCAACAAGAGAAGTGATAAAGTCCTTATCATTACTATTTTCTATTATATCTGGCTTCCCAGAAATAGTTTTATTTTAGAAAATAGGAAGGTGGACTATAATTCAGTCTACAATAGAATTATTCATATGTTTTAAAGCATTATGTATAGATAGATCACATAGATCTTTCTTTCATGTAAATATTTGGAGAGGAGGAATAAAAAGAGTCCCATGCTTACTGATCAAAAAAAATTATGCATTAAACACATGGCAAACTAGCATGTGAAAAGCAGATAAAATTCATTCCATCAAAATACCCTAAGCTTAAATGTTGCTTGCCCTCGAGCAACACTACCGTTGGATCTATTTGGGACAAGTCAACAAGAGGAAAAACAACATGAATTACATTTCTCAAATACCTCTCGCATGACGGTCTGAAGCGGCCCTTACCGACCACTAAACAAATAACTACTCTACAATGACAGAAATTTTTTATTAAAGAAGTCCACCCTTAGATCAATGAAACACTATCAATAGAACAGTTAATATTATACCAATAGGACATTTTCTTCGTGTACCATGTGATTCCCTGTCTATGCTTTTATCTAACTACCAACTACATTAAAAGCAATTCCACGCATAAAAGTGAATGAGGGGATCCATAATATAGATGACATGCTATAAAGAGCAATGGTTGGAATGAAATAGGTGGATGTGAAGAAGAATCACAAGTATGATTTGAATCATATATGCAAAACAAAATATGATGAACCAATCACATGGGGGAAATGATAAATGCATGAATCCCAATGCCTACTATTTTGATGGAATGATACATGCACTGAATGTCTCATTTGTGTGATAAGTATGGATAAGAATGCATAGATGTAACTAGTTTCATTTCTCCTTAAATAAAAATTCAGATTTGAGTTCAAGGCATCCTTTTCTCTCTCACTACATTTTATTTTTTTTCTCTACCCTCTTATTTTAGCATGATTCATGAATTATGCTCGGGATTTTTTTCAATATAACATTTTTTCAATGAGAGATATGAATGTGTATCTTTCCTATTTATTTTTGTGGAGGAAGCTATATAGATACATGATGGAGGGATGATGCAAAAATAATATGCAATCTTTATGAAATTTATTATGCAACTAATTGATATGCAAATATGTTTTTTTATTTTTTATTTTTATAACTAATGCAATAAAAGACTAACTATCATATCACCTATGATGATATGCAATGCAATCAAGAGGAAAAAATTCAAGATCATCTCAAGGTGGTGGATGAAATGTAATGAAAAACGGGTGGAATCACATGATTAAGAGACAATGCATGTCTTAAACTATGATATGTCCCTCTCTTATTAGCATGTGTACAAGGTAACCTCAGAGTTTCTTTCTAAAAAATCCCACTTAAGGTCATGTTACTCATTTTGTCAGTTTAGGCTCAAACCCTATCGTCATCCATAAGGGAAAAATTAAAAAATTTATTCATATCGAGTGTCCTCAAGCTTACTAACACATACACTTCCTCTAGTTGGTGTTTCCTTATACTTGAAAATCAAGCTTAAAAAAGATGTGATCATTTAAAAATCTTCATTTAATTTCCATTGTAGAGGCACACACATGAAGATGGTAGAAATCATGAATTAAGCTCTACTGTTACTCTAGATAGATGTGGATCCTACAGTTTCAAAGTAAGAAAACTACAACAAACTAAAGAACAAAATAAAGATAAATTTGTTCCAACACCGCCTCTATGGTCTGTGGTGCCGAGTTGAATTAGCCACACCCATGTCATCTTTTGTCGGTGGTGCCGATGTGTGTCATTTGCTCGTTCTCTTTCTTGGTGCTATCAAACTTCTCCTTGATGCATAGAATAAGGAGCGATCTTAGTCTCTCGATGCTACCAAATTTATGTTGGTAGCACTGACTTTCTGTAGAAAATTCGGTCGTTGGTGACAAAGAAGTCAGTTACACCAACATTGTGGTCAGTGGTACTAGAATTTTTTCTACCTCCCAGATGTTTCTTTTCAAAACGCAGTGCCCACCGACTGATGTGTCAGTGGTACCGACTTATCCTCTACCTACACAACAAACAAAAACCATTAGGGTACCTTTTTAACATCTAAAAAGCAATCAAAAATGCATAAATAGAAATGAATTTTACATAAGCTTAAATGTAAAATAACTAACTAAAAATTAGACTATGGTTTGCCTCCCATAAGCACCCTTATTTACATCCTAAGCTTGATGAACATTTATGCTCAAATCTCAAGGAATCTCAATGAGATTCAATTGTTCCTCCTCATGGATCACCTCCCCTCCAAAATAATTCTTGAGGCATTGTCCATTCGTTAAGAATGTTCGTACCTCATCACTTATTTCAACAACTCCATGAGGGAGTCCCTTAGTCACCACATAGGGTTTCCTCCACCGGGACCTCAATTTCCCAGGATGTATCCTCATCCTAGAATCGAACAGTAACACCCATTGACCAAGCAAAAAGACTCTATGTAGAATGTGGTGATCATGCATTTTCTTTGTTCTATCTTTGTAGATTCTAGAACTCTCATAGATGTCTAGTCTAATTTCATCCAATTCATTGAGTTCCAATGTATGTTTCTTCCTTGCACTAGAAAGATCAAAAGTTAGTTTCCTCCATGCCCATTTAGCCCTATGCTCTAATTCCATAGGCAAATGACATGCACGTCCATAAAAAATCATGTAGGGTGTAGTGCCTATTTGTGTCTTAAAGGTTGTCCTATAAACCCATAGATCATCATTCAGTTGCATGCTCCAATTAGTCATATTTATCGATACGGTGTTCTCTAAGATCATTTTTATTTCCTTGTTTGAACCTCAACTTGGCCTTGTGTTTGGGGTGATATGGGGTTCCTACCATGTGCTTCACCTCATATTTTCCCAATAAAGCCCCAAATTTCCTATTCGTGAAGTGGGACCCCCTGTCACTAGTTATCATCTGTGGCACCCTAAACATGCAAAAAATGTGATCTTTGACAAACATGCATACGATTTGAGCATCATTGGTGTGGGTAGGAATTGCTTCCACCCACTTTGATACATAATCAACGGCTAGTAAAATTTACAAATTGGAGTTAAAAGACACAAAAAGCCCATGAATGCAATGACCCAAAGGTCAAAAACGTGTACCTCATGAAAGGTATTAAGTGGCATTTCATGTATCCTAGAAATGTTACATGCACATTGACATGCATCACACCTCCAAAAATAACCATAAGCATCCTTAAAGAGTGTGGACCAATAAAATCCACTTTCTAGAACCTTATTCATTGTTCTTGAACTTGCATGGTGCCCCCCAGTGGGAAAAGAATGACAATGAGAAAGTATGCTCTCAAACTCACATTCTGGCACAAACTTCCTCAAGATGCCATCCATGCACTGATTAACTAATATTGGATCATCCCATACATAAAATCTCAAAGAATGAAAGAATTGTTTCTTCTCTTGGTATCCCAAGTCCTCATGTAATTCTGCACATGCTAGGTAGTTCACTAAGTTTGCGAACTAGGGATCCTTGTTCTTGATGGCAAATAGTTGCTCATCAGGGAACTCCTCGACAATGGGTACCTCTAACCCAGATTCATCCATTCTCTCCAACCTAGACAAATGATCTACTACTACATCCTTTGTTTTAGTGTTGTCCTTGATTTCTATGTCAAATTCTTGTAGTAGCAAAATACATCTTATTAGTCTGGGTTTAGCATCCTTTTCTGCAACAGATACTTAATAACCCCATGATCAGTCCATTGTATTACTTTTGCCCCTATCAAATATTGTCTAAATTTGTCAAAGGCAAAAACTACAGCTAGGAGTTCTTTTTCCATGGTTGTGTAATTTAATTGTGCATCATTGAGAGTTCTAGATGCATAGTAAATGACTGAGAGAGCCTGGTCCTTATGTTGGCATAGAACAACCCCTACAACAAAATATGATGCACCAGACATCAACTCAAATGGTTGGCTCCAATTTGGAGCCACCACCATGGGTGGAGAAATCAACTTTTCTTTCAAAACTTCAAAGGCCTTCAAGCAGCACTCATCAAACTTAAATTCCTAGTCTTTCTCTAAAAGCTCATAAAGCATTTCGACATTTTTTGGAAAATCTTTAAAAAATTGTTGATAAAAGTTGACATGTCCCAAAATTCTCCTAATACCCTTCTCTAATTATGGTGGAGGTATTTTTGAGATCACCTCCATTTTTACCGGATTGACCTCCATTCCTATGTTGGACACCTTGTGTCCCAATACAATCTCCTCACTCACCATCATGTAACATCTCTCCCAATTCAAAACAAGGTGAGTGTATCCACATCTCGATAGAACTTGGTCTAGACTGGAAAGGAAGTCCTCAAAAGATTCTCTATGCACAAAAAAAATGAGCATAAATATCTCAAGACAACGTTCCATTATGTCAGAAAAGATTGCAAGCATGCATCTTTGTAACATTGTCGGTGCATTACACAAACCAAAGGGAATTTGGCGGTATGCAAATGTACCATAGGGGCAAGTCAAGGTAGACTTATCTTGATCTTGTGGATCGATAGAAATATGATTGTAACTGGAATACCCATCTAAAAAGCAAAAGTGTGAATAGTCAATGAGCCTCTCTAGAATTTGATCAATAGATGGAAGTGGGAAATGGTCTTTTAGAGCGACGGGGTTTAAACAACGGTCAATGCACATATGCCAACCAATCACTAGCCTAGTAGAAATCAACTCACTAGCACCATTAGTAGTTCCCATGATGTCCCCTTTCTTAGGGACAACCTGTGTAGGACTAACCCATTTGGAGTCATAGATAGCATAAATTATACCTACATGTAGGAGTTTAACAACCTATTTCTTCACCATATCTATCATGATTGGGTTCAAAATTTGTTGAGGTTGTGTAATAGGATTCTCTCCTTCTTCAATCTGAATCTTGTGTTGACATAAACTAGGGTATATCCCCTTTATGTTTGCAATCAACCACTCAAATGCAGCCCTATGATTCTTCATCATAGTGATTAGTTGATCCTCCTTGATGCTCAGTGATGTTGAAATTACCACTAGAAGTTTTTTGTCCACTGCTAAGAACTTGTACTTCATATGTGGTGGTAATGGATTCATTCCAGCTTTGGAGGACATTGCACAGATGGAACCAATGGTGGATGTGGAGGTGCCAGGTCTTCATAATGTTTAGTGTAGAAACACAACAAGGTCGTCAGAAAAAGTGCACACTCCTCCATTGAGTGGTGGTGTGTGCATTGATCCACCAGGTTCGTGATATAAGCTTCTAGAGGTAGTTGTGAGTAAGTTTGCATCATTATAGAGGACACCACGTCTCAAACTATTATCGGGTACTCCTCATACTCTAGATCATCTTGGTACTTCATAGTTGTTGCTAAAGAAATTTGCTTTATATGATCCATTATGTCAACAACAAGAGTACCCTTTTCCACCTTTGTCATGATGTCAGCCATATCTAGAAATGGTTTTTCTAATAATAGTGACATAGGATCGCCCAAGTGTTGCATCATGTGGCATTGTTCTCCATCCTTATCCATCGGTTTATAGTCAGGTAGCTTGATCTCAATACGGTCATCCTAGATCCTCTAAGATGACATCTTTTGTGGATTGGAATGGCCTTCCCAGAATACCATAATCATCTTGCATCTCCATGAAAACAAAATCTATGAGAAATATGAACTTGTCAATCTTCACCAGTACATCTTCATAGATGCCAATCGGTCTCACTATAGGGTTATCTTCTAGCTGAATCGTCATGTTGTTTTATTGGATTCTTTGAGTCCTAAATTTTTGAATGAGTCAATGACATCAAATTGATGCTTGCCCCTAACTCACAAAGTGTGTAAGGACCCTGACTTGGGTTTTGGGCTAACCCTGTTCGTTTTTCTTAAGTAAGTTTCTTATAACTTTAATCCAAACCTTTGAGGTGTTTTCTTATCATGTGATATGCTTATGTTTCAATTTTGGTCATGTTTGAATGTTGTTTGAGCAATGATTGCTTAATTTTGGACCAAAGTGCAATTTACCCTATGTGAGGGGTTATCTTGCAATATGTCACATGATGATTGTGTCCTTAGTTCCTTAGCATCATAAGAGAGATTGATTCTAAGGGGCACCTTGTGGAAATCCTAAGTTCCAAGTTGAGCTTGTATGGTTGATGCTTATGCTTTATGTGCTAGTTTTGGTGTAAATTGCAATTTACCAAAAGTAAAAAGTTAACATGCAATTTACCATCTCTAGAGTGTTCCTCCTCTTGTTTTACATCATCTAGAATAGAGAGAGATATGGGCACCTTTTCTGGATCTTGGTTGTGTGGTAGCATCCTCGGTGATGTTTAGAGCACATGAGAGAAATGTGTTTTGCTCTTAGATGTGTTATCTAGGGGTTAGAGAACCATGGAGAGGTTTCCTATCAATTTGTGAGTGTGTAGGGTTGTGGCCTATCGGTTTGTGAGTGTGTAGGGTTATGGTGTATCGGTTTGTGAGTGTGTGCAGATATGGCATCTCGGGTTAGTGAAGCCATGACCTTGGTAGGTGACCAAGAGGGCGAGATCTAACCTAGATCATATCACCATGGCTTGCATGTTGTTGCATGTGGCCCCTTTTTTGTGGACTAGTGTCAACTAGACTCTTAAGGTGATGACACCTCTCTTTTGATCTATCTTCCTTCCCTCAAGTATATAACCCCCCTTCTTTACACAAGTAAACCCTTTTATCCATTCTTTTTCCACTCCTCTTGGTAGAGGAGCTTGGGAGCTTATGGAGCTAGAAATCCCCATGGAGCTTGGGAGGTCGAGTTCCTTGTAGATGGTGATTTCTTGTTCAACTTCCATCTTGGTGAGTTATGTTTCTTTGATGGCCATTTCTTTGAACTCTCTTATTCATCTTCTTCTTCTACTCTTGGCCATGGATCATACCTTGGATGAAGGTTGACTACAACGTGGTTCTCTCTCTTTCCTTTCTTCTGGAGCTATCATAAACTTGGCACCTTCTTCTTTCTTGAGGTGATGTTGATGTTGATTTGGGACTCTTGATGGACTATCTTCCACCTTGAGAACTTGTTCTTTGGAGCTTTGATCATGAAGCCTGAACCCTTGATGGAGACCTTCTTGAGGTGGGTTATATATCTCTTAACCTCCTTTTTTATTTTCACACTTTCATTTGTTTATGTTGTTTTTCATCTCTAGATCATTTATCTCATATATGCTAGCAGTTTTGATGGTTTTGGGAACTATTTTGGTGAAGGAATTTCATTTAAGTTGTTGCCCATGTATTACACATTCTTACCATGACAATAGATGGACTAGTGTCTGATCTTCCTAAGGTTGAAGATGACAAAGTCGACACATACACTAAGTTGTGAATGGTCATCATGACTTGTTGGTGCCTAAACTGGTATGTTTTCTAAACCGACATGCTTTGAGGGTGGTAACCTGTCATGCCTTAGAAGAGCTATACCGACATGCTTGACACCTTAGGACGATATGCTTTGAGTGTGTTAGCCCGTCATGACCAGGAGGGTGTCTTGAGTTGGACTGTCAAACAATGACGCTTTGGTTGAGTAAGAAGCCAAAATGGCAAACCCTAACCCTAACAACCCATCACACATAGGGTTTCCTGACACACTTAGGGTTGCTTGTCACCTCAAGTAAGGTGTCCTGATACACCTCATGTGTGGTTAACCGATACACCTCGTATGTGGCTAACCCGACACCCTTTCAAGTAGGCTTAAACTGACTCGTCCTAGTAAGGTTAACCCTTGTGCCTGCATAGAGGTAGTTGATATGTTATGGTGATGACTAGTCGATGCCCTAAGGCAAGTGTCAACCCGACCCCATGAGTGCTACACCGATATACACCATGTGTGGCTAACTGATACACCACAAGATGGTCTAAACAGATACCCTTGGATGAGCTCACCTGACACACCTATATGTGTTAACTCGACACACCGTGATGTGGTTAGTTCTTAGCCCTAAACTCTCCAACAATGTGGGAAGTAATGGATGTAGGGTTCAATGGTTGAATATCCATATGAGAACCTTAATCATGAAATAATATGACACATGTCCTCACCTTAATGAAATATTATAATCCGTGACAAGTTTCTACTATATTTCCTCTTCATATAATCTTAACTTGTGAAGTGAGTTTAATGACACAACTATGTGTATATATATGATAGTGGTGATGAGCCTTGTTGGAATCAAGGGGTGTTATTTTTGCGTAAAAATCATATAAACAAGTCTAATGATCTAATAAATGCCTTGTGTATAATTTGACATAAAGTCCTTTGGATATGTAATCTACGATTTGACTTTCCTTAGCATGATATGTGGTCAATAATTTGTGAAGGGTAATAACATATGGGTCACAAAATGATGAAACATTATGAATGGTGCATGGTCAACATGTTTACATAGTGCAGGGTTGTAATACATATGTACATGTATGTTATGGTGATACCTAGTGCTAATGACACATTAATCTATGCATATTTAACTAATGGTGTTCAACATAAATCAGTTTCCAAAATGTGGGAATTGTCTATATCTGAAACCATGAGGTAAAACCCTAATCGGCTATATGTGAAAAACATTTCATGTTATTGGATGTGTATGAAAATAAAGCATGATATTGGACTCTCCCTCTCTTAATTACATGACTTTAACCTAGTGGGTTATTTGGGTGTTATAACTTGTGAATACTATGAAGATGGTTAAATAATAGTAATCATTGGCTACAAACCTTGATAAGGGAACACGTGAAGTATGAATATGTGAATATGCATACTTGGTTATATCATTTAATTCTTAGCCTCATACATTCTCCAACTTGTGGGAGGTAGTGAAATTAGAAGGTTGGAAAATAAATGATACTTGGGAACCCTATGTGGTTAAGCATGAAACATAACCTTAATGGAGAGGAGATATGGTGTATGACGTGCTTTACCTAAAAGTATTTAATGTATTGAGACATATTCTCCCTCTATTTGAATAATCATTAACTTTACAAGTGAGATAGATTTCATGGATAATGATTGGTATGGTGTATCTGTGATGTGGCACAAGTGATGTTTGGCATGGGTAATGCCTATATGTTCGATAAGTCATGATGAGATAACCATGAATCACAAGTGTGATGTGATGGGTCTTAGGACCTGGCAAGGGTTCAGCGCCTAGTTAAGATGATATCCTTCGGTACAAGAATGAGGGATTGATATCCCATGATAATATGTTGATGGTTATAGCTTGGTGAATGGCAGTTGATGCGATGATTTTGAGTCGCATTTATAGACCCATTTCATATGTGTTTTGTGCCTTAATTACTCATTTTCATGGATAATATTGCATAATTCACTTAATTTGGTCTTTGCCATTATATTATATCAAATCCCCTTTGTTTTACTATTTTGAGCATTATTTATCATCTTATTATAAATTGTGTGGATTTACTTGGTCTTGTTGTGAAATTTCAGGAAAAACAAGTATCTGCTTCCGTCGATACCATCGACGGAAGTCGATACCATCGACCAAGCCACAGGTTGTCAGCCGAGAAGACCAATACAGAGTCGATACCATCGACACCTAAGTCGATGGCATCGAGATCACTTTAGGTTGCTGGCAAGGATGCAGTCGATACCATCGACGAAAGTCGATGCCATCGACACAAGGAGAGCTACAGCGTCGCTAGAAGACAAAACCGACGCTACAGGAGTTGATACCATCGACGCCCAAGTCGATGGTATCGAGATCACCACAGGCGCTCAGAATAAAAGAAAAGAAAGCTGCCGCTAATCCGCTGGGTCGATACCATCGACCCGCGTCGATGGTATCGACGCCGGCAGATATGCGTTGGATCTATTTTGATCTCGATCGGACGGCTGTTGTTATTTGACGACATAATTAGGGACTTATACCTAATGACGGCCGCCCACACGAGAGGAGGATCTCATTTTTGATTGCACGAGTGCCGAGGAGGAGAAAAAGGAGAACGAAGGCCGAGAAGCTCATCCCGGGTGATTCGGACGCTGCAGAAGACGATTTTCACCACCGACAGGCGAGGAAGCTCGTGTTCTACGCCAAGGATCCACCGGTTCTTCTCCGTTCAGGGGTTTTCCCATTTATTTCCCGTTTTTCTTATGAATTCCCCAATTTCTACCATGTATTCATGTGAGATGAACATGAGAGGCTAAAACCCTCAATCTTTAGGACCGGGAGTAGCCCGGGAATGCATTGTATGACATTTTTATATCAATAATTCATATTTCTCTCTCAAATCCGTGGCATAGATTCGTTTTCTCCATTTCTATTGTTATGCTTGATCACCATAATAATAATTTAACACCCTTAATCACTTCGACAAAAGGATTAACGGTTGAAAAGAGACGAATTCTACATTAATCAATAAAACCCTTGATAAAGGAGTTGTAAAATTAATGGTGGGAACTGAGAGACCGTTTTTAATGTGCTTAGTTTAGGGGAATGATTACTATGACGGTGGAATCAACCTAAACCGAAGTAGTGAATTGCACCACGACAGTGGGTAATTCTCATTTCAGGCCACTACCCGGATAGAGAGAGAAGTGTGAGGAATTATATGAAACCTAATACAATGTTGACCCGCGGTGAAACCGCCATCCTAAAGATATCCCTTTGAATTGATTAAATTAACCTTTAATCGATTGTTTTCTTTGTTTGATTTTTATTTTCTTTTTAATTTGAACAACAAAACCATTTTTTGTTAATCGGTCTAGCTGATTGCGATTAGTTAGTAGAAGTCTCCAATAATTCACATATCCGTGAGTTCGACTTGGGCCTCACAAGGCCTATATTACTCGACGCGTATACTTGCGTTTAAGCGCGTAGTAAAATACACGTCAAGTTTTTGGCGCCGTTTCCGGGGATACGGCGAATTATTGGCACTTTGAGTGCTAAGAGCGGCCACTCTAGGCCACATTTTTTTATTTTATTCTAAAACAATTTTAAAAATTCCTTTATTTCTCTATAATTGTGTTGACTCATTCAAAGCATTGTACTGAACCCCTATTTCCATATTTTAGGTACTTTGCATGGTGCACACACGTAGTCGAGACTACGTGAATCGCACACCTGAGGTTCCATCTGCGGGACCAGACGACGAGGACTACTACGAGGAGGAACACCAAAGTGATATAAATTCTGAATCTGAGCAAGAACAAGAAGAAGAAATGGCTGAAGCACAGACAATATGGGAGAAGATCAAGGCTTCTTCTTCCTCAGCATCAAAGGGGCCTATAAAGAAACAGGGGCTAAACATACCTACATACAAGATCGACCCGGCACTGATTAACTTGGTCAAATCCAACGCATTTCACGGATTGAAAAATGAAGATCCAGTGGCCCACATCAGCCAGTTCGTCGAAAATTGTGACATGGTGAAGATAGACAGGTTTCCACAAGACGCTTTGTACCTCAAGCTGTTCCCGAGTTCCTTGGCAGGAGCAGCAAGAGAGTGGCTACATAACCTCGATGACGAATTTGTGGAGTCTTGGGATCACATGGTGGAGGTTTTCTTCGAGAGGTTTTTCCCTCCTGAGAAGACCAATGACATGATCAGGAAGATTCACAATTTCACCCAACAAGCGGGTGAAACATATTCTGAGACTTGGGAGCGATTCCAGGTCATGTTGAGGAGATGTCCACATCATGGATTGGACAAGGAGACACAAGTGAAAATCTTTTATTTTGCTCTCTCCGAGCATGATAGAAGCAACCTGGACTCGGCTGGTTCCGGATTTTTTCTGAATAATACGGATATCAGATGTTGGGAGATACTGAAAAACATGGCTAGGAAACAGTCATGGGGTGACAGAGGTGCCGTGGAACATGTTAAGGCTGCTGGCGAATCCAGAATAGTGAGGGAGCTGAATGCCAAGTTAGATCTTCTAGCCAAGAAGGTGCTAACTAAGGAGGATGCATCTGATGATGGGGAGGCCCAAGTGAAATTCATGCAACAACAGGGCTATAGAAACAATGACTATGCATGGAGGAAAGATAAAAAGTTTTCATGGAAGGATCCGAACAATTTTCTACAGGATCCGGATGCCAAGCCACAGCAGAAAGCCGAGGACAAGAACACTAAATTACTAACTCAAATGGTCCAGCAAAACCAAGAGATGATGGCCATGTTTGGAAAACAATTGCAATCTCAAGGTGATATTCTAACCAAGTTTGGGCAGACGCTGCAAAGTCATGGAGCACAAATGCGGGCATTAGAGACCACCATGGTGCAGATTTCGAGTGAAGTGGTGGCCATTAAGCACGCCAACCAACAGAAACCAGCCGAGAATGCAAATGTGGCCCAAGCACACCATCAGGTCAAGTACATGTCTGTGGTGAGCAATGAGGAGGAATCTCAGGTGCAAGAAGTTGTAGAAGAAAGAAAAATGACTTTCAATGTGAATGCAACACCAGCAATACCATATCCACGCACTTACTATGGATTTCCTGGTGGAAACCCTTTCTTCAGGAAATCACAAAGAGTTGTGAATACTATATCTCCATGTAGGCAAGATGAAGAAGTGCAAGTTGTTTGTGCATGTGCAGAGACAGAAAATGTGAAAGAGAATCCACAACAAGCTGCTACCATTGAGGATATCTCGTCAAAGCCCACGCCCGAGGGAGTAATTGAAGCAAGCTTAGGGGAGGTACCCCCGAAAAGCTCTTATGTGCCACCTCATAGGCGTGTTGAGGCAGCAGATGTTTCAAATGTGGTTAATCCTAAGTCAAAGAAAGAGCATCGTCACTTTAAAAAATTCCTGGAGATATTCCGAAAACTCCACATCAATATTCCATTAGTGGAGATGATCGAGAAAGTACCCGCCTATGGGAGGTTCATTAAGGAAATCATTAATAAGAAGAGGCGGATAAAAGACGATGAAATTTATTGGATGAATGAGACGGTGAGCTCGATGATTCACGGGAGTTCACCAAAGAAGAGAAAGGACCCAGGAGGTTTTTACATTCCGTGTTCAATAGGTGGTCAACATGTTTCTAAAGCGCAATGTGATTCCGGCGCTAGTATAAATCTCATGCCTCTGGCTACATTTCAAAAGTTGGGGTTAAAAGAGATAAAGAAGTTGGCTGCAACAATTGAATTGGCAGATGGGTCTACCGTGAGACCCTATGGAGTATGTGAAGATGTTCTCGTCAAAGTGGATAGATTCATATTTCCTGTGGACTTTGTCGTCATGGATATGCCACCACTCCAAAGTTGTGAAATTCTCCTAGGAAGACCGTTTCAAGCAACGGCAGACGTTGTGACTGCCTTAGGGAGAGGTACTTTGTCTTTGGGCATTGGAGGAGATCGTGTTGAATTCAAATTACCGCATGATACTCTAAGTGCATTCCCCAAGGTGAAAAGATGAAGACTGTCATACGTCTAGCCTAAGACGTTAAAGAAGGGCGCTTGTTGGGAGGCAACCCAACCATCGGTACATTAGGATAGTTTAATTTTAGTCATAGATTGCTTTTATTTCGTTTAAATTTTAGTTTAAAAATGATACCTTGATCCGTTTGTTGAATGTGCAGGCACAGGCAGGGTCGATACCATCGACACACTCGTCGATGGTATCGACATGGGTTCAGGTTGACACCAGCAAAAATCGCACTGCGTCAATACTATCGACACCCCCGTCGATGGTATAGACATGGTCACAGACAGGTCGCAATAAAAGTGTCGATGGTATCGACACCCCAGTCGATACCATCGAGATCTCTGGAGATATTCAGACAAATTTTGCTCAGTCAACTCGATACCATCGACGGCCTCGTCGATGGTATCGACATCATCACAGGGTGAATGCAACACAACGGCGGTGTCGCAATAAAAGCAAGTCGATACCATCGACATCCGTCGATGGTATCGGCGGACATGTCACCGATCCGCACACAGACATCGACGACGATCGCAACAGCCACGTCAGCGATCCGGGTGCTGCGTCGATACCATCGACGGAAGTCGATGGTATCGACCCGTCAGCAATCCGGGTTTCTCGATCCAGCAAACTTCAGCCGTCGATACTCGCGAGGGAGGCGGATACCCGCGAGATGTGTCGATACCATCGACCCGCGTCGATGGTATCGACGGGTCAACAGGGGCGCCGATCAAGCCTATTTAAGGGGACTTGCAACGTCATTTGACGTCACACCTTCAGAGCAAGTATCCTCCTTTGCGTCGAGCACTCCCCCGAGCCCTCCAAGACTGAAGAGAAGCGTCATCGAGCGGAGATCTTCATCGAGCGGAGAATTTCTTCTCCATCTTCACCGAGCTCTTTTCTTCTAATCTCATCTTCTCGCAACCATGGTGCACGCCGCCAGAGCATCGTCCTCAAGCGCACACCCTATGGAGATCGAGGAGTTCGTTCCTCCCCCAACCGCTTCCATCCCTCGTCCACGCCTAATTCATGCCAACATGGATGTGAGGAAGGTCTACGAGGAGATAATGAAGCGAAAGTTCGAGCCAACCCGGTATGTGGACCGGGGCATGATCCAGGAGTTGGGGTTCGAGGCCAACTTGGCCTACGTGTTGGCCGGGCAACCCCCGCACACCGGTCGCCTTTACAAGCAGATCGAATGTCATGCGGATGGGCAGCCGTTTTTCGGCGAATGGGCCACATACAAGGAACTTGTGGCTGAGTTCATGGCGTCTCTTGACATCTGCGTCGTACCAAACGATGTGGTACCATCGGACCAGGCGTGGATCAAGGGAAGGGTGTCCTTCTGACTCTTCAACAACAATTACAACATCACGTTGAAGCAGTTCAATGACATCTTCAACTGGAACCACGGCCGCAACGATCACCGACGCCCCGACGCCCACACCGACTATGATAAAATCTTCGCCGAGCTAGTGATAGTGCCGGCAGGGAAGACTGTGAGCTACCATAATGCAGTGGTAGCAGATTTTGAGCACCCGTTCGTCCGGGTTCTGCATAGGATGTTGAGCTTGACTTTCTTCGCTCGAAGCGATCTTGCTTTGAGCAAGTTTCAGGAGAGTGACCTGTTCTTTCTCTACGCACTCCTGAAACGTCAAGAGTGCAACTGGGGGGCGTTCTGGCTACAGCGCGTCTTGGCGGTGAAGAGGAGTACAAGGAAGGCTCCAATCCACTTTGGTGGGCTTGTCACCAAGTTGGCGTCTTACTTGGGGCTGAACCTTCAGTCCATGACTCCGATCTCTACAAGGAGCAAGGTGAACGTGCAACACTTGCACCGTTCAAACCTCATCCTTTTCCGGGACGGGTTGGCGTACGCACATTGCCACGTCAACCAAGCTTATCAGGAGCGCTCACTGCCGGACGACGTCTTCAACATCCAAGGAGCGCAGCATTTCAGGTGGCCAATCATAGCCATCGAGTCCTCTGAGGAAGAAGGCGGAGGTGATGAGCAAGAAGGCGAGGCTGCAGAGGAAGAGGAGGTTTACACACCTCTTCGAGCACGTGTGGCACCACGGAAGCGTCCTAGGATGCATCTGGGTGCATCTTCATCATCTCAGCCCCCGCCACCATCACCACAGCACGAGCAGCCAGTCGATGATCCCTATTCCATGCAGGGGATGTACACCATGCTGCAGGACATCCAGCAGACTCAGCAGCAGCACATGGGTATGTATACCGGCATTCATGAGACTACGAGCCGGGTACTTGACAACCAACGGGCTATGTTCGAGAACGAGCGGCTCATCCTCGCCAACCAAGAGCAAATGCACAACCGGTTGCAGCGGATAGAGACGCAACAGGAGCCCTTCTTCGACCACTACTGGAGTCAAGATTACTTTGGAGGCTATCCACAGCCTCCGTCGAGGACCCAATATGATCCAAGCTTCCAGGGGGAGTATCCGTCTTGGGATCCTACGGCACCGCAATACCCACCACCGCCTCCGTAGGATTGATCAGGGTATCACTATTCCACCCTTAAGTTGGTTTTTGACTATGAGGCCATAGTCGAATTCAAGCTTAGGGGGGTGGCTGGAACAGCTCTATCTTTTATCTTTTCTTTAGTTGTTATTAGCTTTTTGCTTTGTTGTTTGTTCTTGCAATTTTAGTTTGTTTAGGATCCACATCTATCTAGTGTAATCGTGGATGTCTTAAAAATTGTCATCTCGCTGTTTTCATGGGAAATTTAAGGGAATTTAAAAATTTCTGTGTCTTTTGGATAGCTTAACTTGGTTGTCCTTGGGAATCTTGTCCTATGAAAATGATTGATTATGTCAACTCTAAAGCAATATGTCACACCCACACCCCCATTGACTCATGAAAAGTGGATAGTAACGGTTGTTTGAGCCTAACCTAATCAAATGGTAATGAGACCTTAATTGGATATAAGAGAAAGAACCCTTTGAACTACTACACATGTCAGTAAGGAGGGACACATGATATTTTTATAAGGTTTAGTAACTTAATCTTGTGATCATTCCACTTCATATTTTTCCATAATCTACCAAAGAATTGGAAGTAAAGTACAATTTTAATTCCTTCTTGCGTGCATAGCATGTAGATAGGATTTGCATTGTTATTTTCATACTTTTGCATAAAACGAAAAAAAAATGTATAGTGATTCATGCACATTACCTTTAGGTGCATGTCATGTAGTTGCACTCATAACTTTCATGATTTTCACGCATAAGTACACCATGTACCTCAGTTTGTCTTAAAAAGTGAGCTAAATTGTTCCATACCCTCGAAATAGTGCAAAGACTTCCAATTGTGAAGAAAATGGCCTTATACATGTATCTCTAAGCAATTATGGATATGTGGGCTAAGAGAAAAAGAAGAAAAAAAATCTAAAAATCTGAAGAAAAAAAATTGAGAAAAGAAAAAAAAAGAATTTAGAAGGAAATGGAATAAGAGGGAGAAAGGAACATGATATCACTTGCATAACAGGGAAATTGAGTACATGATGTGGCTTAATTAGATTTCCATCTCATTTTGAGGTGGAAGGTTAGTGCATGCATCATTCCACCCAAATTAGGCATTAGGGAATTTTATTGTGCATTTGCATCATTTAGGACATTTTGTTATGTGCATTTTGAAACTGTGTAATACTTCCAAATTCTTCCATGAACCACCCATTCCATCCACCCGTTGCTCGGATTGGTAGGCCACTGTGATTTTCTCCTCACTCATGTTTATCAGGAGAACTGCTTCCATGTAGATGGTAGTTAGGGCGAGCAACGTAGTGTAGGCGATCACAAGATGCACCAATGCTGAATCGGCGAACCTTATTATGTTAACTGCCTTATGTGATAGTGTTCATCAGTTTGAAGGATAATTTTTCTTATTTATTATTATTGTCGCCTGTAGGGTAATTACTGTTCTGTGATTAGGAAAGGCCGGTTTGAGAACGTCCAGTGGGAGTCACATGGGATGTGGGTTGATGTGTTGATTTTTAGTTGACATCTGCAATTCTATTCTAAGGATTAGTTGCTCGAGGGCGAGCAATGTTTAAGCTTAGGGGAGTTTGATGCGATGATTTTGAGTCGCATTTATAGACCCATTTCATATGTGTTTTGTGCCTTAATTACTCATTTTCATGGATAATATTGCATAATTCACTTAATTTGGTCTTTGCCATTATATTATATCAAATCCCCTTTGTTTTACTATTTTGAGCATTATTTATCATCTTATTATAAATTGTGTGGATTTACTTGGTCTTGTTGTGAAATTTCAGGAAAAACAAGTATCTGCTTCCGTCGATACCATCGACCAAGCCACAGGTTGTCAGCCGAGAAGAGCAATACAGAGTCGATACCATCGACACCTAAGTCGATGGCATCGAGATCACTTTAGGTTGCTGGCAAGGATGCAGTCGATACCATCGACGAAAGTCGATGCCATCGACACAAGGAGAGCTACAGCGTCGCTAGAAGACAAAACCGACGCTACAGGAGTCGATACCATCGACGCCCAAGTCGATGGTATCGAGATCACCACAGGCGCTCAGAATAAAAGAAAAGAAAGCTGCCGCTAATCCGCTGGGTCGATACCATCGACCCGCGTCAATGGTATCGATGCCGGCAGATATGCGTTGGATCTATTTTGATCTCGATCGGATGGCTGTTGTTATTTGACGACATAATTAGGGACTTATACCTAATGACGGCCGCCCACACGAGAGGAGGATCTCATTTTTGATTGCACGAGTGCCGAGGAGGAGAAAAAGGAGAACGGAGGCCGAGAAGCTCATCCCGAGTGATTCGGACGCTGCAGAAGACGATTTTCACCACCGACAGGCGGGGAAGCTCGTGTTCTACGCCAAGGATCCACCGGTTCTTCTCCGTTCAGGGGTTTTCCCATTTATTTCCCGTTTTTCTTAGGAATTCCCCAATTTCTACCATGTATTCGTGTGAGATGAACATGAGAGGCTAAAACCCTCAATCTTTAGGACCGGGAGTAGCCCGGGAATGCATTGTATGACATTTTTATATCAATAATTCATATTTCTCTCTCAAATCCGTGGTATAAATTCGTTTTCTCCATTTCTATTGTTATGCTTGATCACCATAATAATAATTTAACACCCTTAATCACTTCGACAGAAGGATTAACGGTTGAAAAGAGATGAATTCTACATTAATCAATAAAACCCTTGATAAAGGAGTTGTAAAATTAATGGTGGGAACTGAGAGACCGTTTTTAATGCGCTTAGTTTAGGGGAATGATTACTACGACGGTGGAATCAACCTAAACCGAAGTAGTGAATTACACCACGACAGTGGGTAATTCTCATTTCAGGCCACTACCCGGATAGAGAGAGAAGTGTGAGGAATTATATGAAACCTAATACAATGTTGACCCGCGGTGAAACCGCCATCCTGAAGATATCCCTTTGAATTGATTAAATTAACCTTTAATCGATTGTTTTCTTTGTTTGATTTTTATTTTCTTTTTAATTTGAACAACAAAACCCTTTTTTGTTAATCGGTCTAGCTGATTGTGATTAGTTAGTAGAAGTCTCCAATAATTCATGTATCCGTGAGTTCGACTCGGGCCTCACAAGGCCTATATTACTCGACGTGTATACTTGCGTTTAAGCGCGTAGTAAAATACACGTCAGCAGTGATACAATGTTATGATACGATGGAAATCAGTTTATAATTTAAGCGACTATATCTTTTGTTGTAATACTATGCCCCTTTATTTTGAAGGATTTTTTTATGGTTTGTATGTTGTAACTTGATTGATGCTAAAAGACACTTTAATTGGTCTAATTAAACAAGTGGAATCTAATCATGTAGCTTTCCCTATTCCATAGATTCATTCAGTGTCAACATTTGTTGGATGATGAAATGAGTATCTCCTATGGGAACTCGGATCGCATACTATTGAGTACGTGGGGATAGCTTGGTACCCTAATATCAAGCAATTTAGGGTGACTTTGGCCATGCGTGAGCCTCAAACCATGCCTCAAGATTTGTGATATAAGTGATATGTGATACAGTATTCCCTTGCATCCTTAATTTTAGGTTGTGTGAGACAGCCATGTGTGAGCTGATCTCCTGGTGATATGAATGACCATGTGTGAGCCAATCCTTTTTTCTAAGAATTATCATGCATGAGCATGTTCTCCTAGCACCGTTACCTGTACCAAGGTGGGCTAGATGTTATATGTGTGGCCATGCATGAGCCAACCCCTTTGATGTGATTGTATGTTGCTTTTGTAGTTGACTGATATGTCTCTGTGATGTTCTCGTGTACTGACCATGAGGTGTGGTGAGGTCGTGGATTATGTCTCTTCCATTGACCTTGTATGGCACCGATTTTGACTTTGCAGTAGTCGTTAGATTTGGGTGGTACAACTCAAATCCTCAGGGCATAATAAACTCGTAAACAACTGTGTATCATATTCATTGAGGATCAAATACGAGAACATTGGTTGAAGCCTTGTCTTGCTTTTATATTGTATAGTTTATAATAGTTATACATGTTCTTCATATTACTTTTAAATTATTAATTGTTATACTACTCAGTGGCAAGTGCATATTATTGGTATATTTACTTTATTCATGAGGTATATGTCATTTAGTTAATTATGTTCAACCTGCTCAGTATGCTAATCTATCTACTTAGTTATCTGTGATAATAATAGAGTTGGTGGAGAGTTATATCTCTCGCTGGGACTTTTGTCTCACCTCGTTGGTTAAACATCTTTTTAGGTGGACGTGCATGCTGAGTTAAAGATCATGTGGCTGGTGATGATATAAAGAGGTACTATACCTGGTGGATCTTGGATACATACAGTGTCTAGTAATAGATTATTATGCTTCGTCCCTATACAATTAGGTCTTTGGGGGTATTCTCGATGTATTTTGATGATGTGATGATCAGAACGTGGTTTTTAGGCTTGTGTGTCTTTGGTGGTATGTATGTACATGTGGAATTGTTATCTTATGTAATAGGTTGATTGAAATATGATGATGTAGCACCTTGTATATATGTTATGAAAGACAAGTATTGACTCTTGTGTAATAATTCTCAACTCATGGTGATTGTTGCAAATTGGTTTTAATTTCTTGTGATTTTTGGTAATCCGTTGTTAATGGTTGATCGTGGTTTAAGTTTTGAGTAATCTCGCTTTGTGTGGCAAAGGGTGTCACATTTGGTGGTATCAAAGCTCTAGGTTCACTGAGTCTATAGGGGCACTAGGACTAGGATTAGGATGGTGTCTAAGATAAGAACATGATATAAAATATGGCACATACTGCCTAATCTCAATACTTGAGTATCATGGATAGGTATTTAAATGTTGAAGAAAATGTATGTATGGAACTCTTAGATTGATTTCTCTTTTATTACTCTAATCAAGTAGTCATTTTGGAACAATCTAAAGAGCATAACAATTAGGAATCATGAAGCTAATACCTCCATCGTACTACAAAAAAAAGATAGAACTGCACCATAATTCACTAAAACGTGAATGTTTTGTGATTAAAAGAGAAAGATACAACCCATAAAACCTAAATCTAAGTGTGAATATGATAGAGACGTTCTTGAAGCTGTAATTTTAAGAAATGTATGAAGAAAAAGACAGATGAATGTGTGCTAATAAAGTAAGTCAAGGTATAAAATCCACCTAAGATGAAGAGAGCTCCTGAAACAAGAATGAAGTAAGAAGACAAATAAGAATGAAAAATGAATAAATAAGATGGAACCTTAGTTAATTTCAGACCAACCCATGAGTATAAGAAAGTATAAAGTACAATCCTCATGATATATGAAAGGGAACAAGGAAGATGTTCCTTGCTTAATAAAGAATAGGTAATGAGTAATGATCCTATTCATGATGTAAAGATGAAAAGTGTGGTAAAACAAGGAAATATTCATGAACCTGAAGATCAATAATTAAAGAAAGAGTAATGGCATGTAATCATCTTTACAGTTCCTAGTCGATGGAAAGGAAACCAAGATGAGACGAGTTAAAATGACACATGAACAGCTGAAAACTCATATAGTAACCAAGGAATTTGATAATTCCTTCTTCTTAATAAGAAATCTCTGGGTAATGATGTGGTGATAAGAGAAGTATGTTTCCTTCAGTTCTTTCCTTTCAAGTATGTGTCAATCAAGTGGGTCTTATGTCACTTGATATGCATGGGTTAGAGTGATCCTTAGATGGATATTTTGAAAAGTATCAGTTGGTCTTGGATTTTTGTTCCAAGATACGGATATTTGTGATAGGAGATGTTTTGAGATGAAAGAAAGATACTTTTGATATGTTTGGTTTTGGTAAAAAAATGAAGATGGATGTGATAGGGATGTGATATGGTTCTGACACATGTGATGGATACCAAGGTAAGGAATCCTAGTATCCAAGTAGTGCCAGTTGTATGGGAGAGTGAGAACATATGATAGGATGATTAGGTGTTTGACCACTTAGAAAGATGGACTTTGGGATCAATCTAGTTACAGGTACCCAACCTATAGTATGGATATCACATGTTAGGGGTCTATGCTCTGCATAAATGTAGCATCGACAAGGATACATAAGTTGAAGAGACAGTTGTAAGATCGTCTTGGGAAAAGTTCATCAGGTTGAGTACAATCCCTTGGATTACTCCTATCATGCTTACAAGTAAGAAAGGTTCCAAGAAGATTGTGCATTGGAAATATATGGATAAGAAGGGTTTCCAATCCCTATCTAGGCAGTTAAGGTGACATATAACATCTTGAGTTACCTCTGAGATAGAATTCCTTGGATAAGTGGCCTCTTCTTATGATAAGATAATGTACAGCTGATAGTGAGTATGTTGGGAGGATAGTTGGTAAGAGTAAGACTAGTGTTGAGTCAGCAGATCAGAGTAGCGTAGCAGAAGCATGATAGGTTTTTTAGTCCCAAGTAAGTGACAAAATTCATCTCTATTTTTCTTTGGAAGAGACATGTTGATGTTTGTGAAGGATATGGTAAACCTATAGGTTTGAGAATCTTATCGTACGATGTTGTAAGTTGAGAAGGTGATACATATGAAAGAGTTGACACCTGTGTTGGATAAGTATGTATAGTGCTTCTATGGCTAAGAAAGTATCACTTGGCATAGGGTTGACTCTGCAGCCAATAATGGAAAGGATAGTTGAGCTTGTGCCTCGTGTGAAAGATCATGTGTTGACCTTGGACGGAGGAACGGTATGGTGGTAAAATCTTATGAAATCACCCTGACATCAAGTGGCTATGTGTAAGTTTGAAGGTGTGATGAATGAGTAACATCTGTCTCCTTTCACCTGGGATTTCAGGGTTGAAATCCTTGTTAGGGTTTATGACATGTAAGGACCCTGACCTGGGTTTTGGGCTAACCCTATTTGTTTTGATTAATTAAGTTTCTTAGAACTTTAATCCAATCCTTTTAAGTGTTTTGTTATCATGTGACACGCTTATGTTTCAAGTTTGGTCCTGTTTGAATGTTGTTTGAGCAATCATTGCTTATTTTGGACCAAAGTGCAATTCAGCCAAGATGAGAGGTTATCTTGCAAATGTCACATGATGAGTGTAACCTTAGTGCCTTATAATCATAATAGATAATGATGCTAAGGGGAACCTTGTGGAAAGCCTAAGTTCCAAGTTGATCTTGTATGGTTGATGCTTGTGCTTTATGTGCTAGTTTTGGTGTAAATTGCAATTTACCCAAAGTAAAAGGTTAACATGCAATTTACCATCTGTAGGGTGTTCCTCCTCTTGTTTGACATCATCTAGAGGAGAGATATATATATGGTAACCTTATTTGGATCTTGGTTGTGTGGTGGCATCCTTGGTGATGTTTAGAGCCCATGAGAGAGATGTGTTTTGCTCTTAGATGTGTTATCTCAGGTTAGAGAACCATGGAGAAGTTGCCTATCAGTTTGTGAGTGTGTAGGGTTGTAGCCTATCGGTTTGTGAGTGTGTAGGGTTATGGTGTATCGATTTGTGAGTGTGTGGGGATATGGCATCTCGGGTTAGTGAAGCCATGACCTTGGTAGGTGACCAAGAGGGTGAGATCTAACCTAGATCATATCACCATGTCTTGCATGTTGCTGCATGTGGCCCCTTTTTTGTGGATACGTGTCACCTAGACTCTTAAGGAGATGGCACCTCTCTTTTGATCTCTCTTCCTTCCCTCAAGTATATAACCCCCTCCTTATTTACACAAGTAAACCCTTCCATCCATTCTTGTTCCTCTCCTCTTGGTGGATGAGCTTAGGAGCTTATGGAGGTAGAGGAATTCCCCATGGAAATTGGGAGGTTGAGTTCCTTGATGATGGTGATTTCTTGTTCAACTTCCATCTTTGTGAGTTATGTTTCTTTGATGGCCATTTATTTGATCTCTCTTCTTCATCTTCTTCTTCCTCACTCAGCCATGGATCATACCTTAGATGAAGGTTGATTACGATGTGGTTCTCTCTCTTTCATTTCTTCTTGAGCTATCATATCCTTGGCACCTTCTTCTTTCTTGAGGTGATATTGAGGTAGAGTTGGGGCTCTTGATGGACTCTATTCCACCTTGAGAATGTGTTCTTTGGAGCTTTGATCATGGAGCTTGAACCCTTGATGGAGACCTTCTTGAGGCGGGTTATATAACTCCCAACCTCCTTTGTTATTTACACTATTTCATGTGTTTATGTTGTTTCTCATCTCTAGATCATTTATATCATATATGCTAGTAGTTTTGGTGGTTTTGAGAACTATTTTGGTGAAGGAATTTCTTTTAAGTTGTTTCCCATGTCTTACACTTTCTTGCCATGACAATAGATGGACTAGTGGCCGATCTTCCTACGGTTGAAGATGACAAAGTCAACACATACACTAAGTTGTGAATGGTTTTCATGACTTTGAAAGATCTATAGGGGGTTAATAGAGATTTTTGATATTTTAATAATAATTAAACAATTAAAAATAGAAATAGGAGGAAATAAGGAAGACACAAGGATGTAGAGTGGTTCCTACCTTTGAAATCAAAGGTAGTTAGTCCACTACCCGATTGTTTCCAAATGGGATTTTGAAAGTTATTAATTTTATTAGCTCGTAAGGATGTTACATAAAATACAATCACTTCCTTCCACACCCTTGAAGTAGCCTTCACCTGAAGTAGTCTCAACCTCCTTGAAGAAGCCTTCTTGAAGTAACTCCAAGTCCTCGGAGCAACCTTCACCTCCTAGAAGTAGCTCCACTACCTTGAGATGGACTTCCTTTATAAGTATCTCTAGCCTCCATTGAAGCAGCCCTCCTTGAAGTAATCTCAAGCACACCTCCTTTCTACAGCCTCCAACCTAGGAGTTGTCAAGGAGAACAATATACAATATAAAATAACAAGATTGGAAGAGAGAAAGTACTTCACCAATTTAGTATAGCGCTTTGATGACCGAGACACACTCATTCGACAACATTCTTGATCAAGTATCAATTCGGTCGAAGTCATAGGCACCAATCAAGAACTTATACACTTGTGCCCTAAAATAGGGTTTTGGTCGACAATATCTTCGACCAAGCAAGTTTCGACCCAAAGCACATGGCCATTAGACCAAGTAGTTGGCAGTTGGGGGTTGGAAATAGCCGTTGCATCAACTTTTCCCCCAAACCTCTCCTCGGTCAAAGAAAAGCTTGACCAAAAAGATCGACCGAGACACATCTCGGTCGACAAGTTCCTCGATCGAGATAGGTTCTAGATTGTTCTTTTTAGCTCGAAACAATTAGCCATTACAGGACAATTAGTGGACTCCTAATGGCTAGTTAAGAACTAAGAACACTCTAGAAACCCTCTAGAACGTCCCTAAGAACTTGTAAGCCATCCTTATAAATAGGAGAGGCTTTAGGACACCTAAAGCACACAATTACACTTGAGAACACATTCTTGTGAGCAACAAAGCCAAAGATACACTTGCCATCTTATCTATAAGCTACAATTTTGTGTCCTATAGCTACAATCTCCTAGCCACCACAAATAACCATGTCCATCATCAGTGGATAGGAGATCTATATGTTTGATATAGGATCAAAGCATTGTACTAAATTGGTGAAGTACTTTCTCTCTTCTAATCTTGTTCTTTTATATTGTATATTGTTCTCCTAGACTACTCTTAGGTTAGAGGTTGTTGAAAGGAGGTGTGCTTGAGATTACTTCAAGGAAGGCTGCTTCAAGGGAGGTTGGAGCTACTTCTAAAGGAAGGCTATCTCAAGGTGGTGGAGCTACTTCAAGGAGGTGAAGGCTACTTTGAGGACTAGGAGTTACTTCAAGAAGGCTGCTTCAAGGAGGTTGAGGCTACTTCAGGTGAAGGCTACTTCAAGGGTGTGGAAGGAAGGTGATTGTATTTTATGTAACATCCTTGTGAGGTAATAAAATTAATCACTTTCAAAATCTTGATTGGAAACAATCGGGTAGTGGACTGACTACCTTTGATTTTAAAGGTAGGAACCACTCTACATCCTTGTGTCTTCCTTGTTTCCTCCTACTTATTGTTTTAATTGTTTAATTATTATTAAAACATCAAAAATCTCTATTCACCCCCCTCTAGATCTTTCAATTGTTATCAAAGCATGTCTTCAAGGTTCCCTGACAGGTCTTGAAGAATGGGGGACGACGTGCTCAGCAATCTAAACTTGGAGGGAATCCATGTATCTCGTCCACCACCATTCGATGGAAGCAACTACAACTATTGGAAGAGAAGGATGCAGTTCTTCTTCCAAGGCATCTTATGGGAGCTTTGGAGGATGGTGTCTACACCATATGTGCTTCCCAAAACCGAATATGCTACATGGGATGCAAATACGGTAAAACAAGATCAACTAAATGCTAAGGCAGTAAGTATATTATATTGTTCTATTTCTGTAAGTGAATTCAATAGAATCTCTTCATGTGAAACTGCTTATGGCATATGGAATAGACTTTCTATCACACATGAAGGAACTATTCAAGTTAAAAACTCTAAAATTGACAAGCTTAAATAAAAAATTGAACAATTTTGTATGCAACCAAATGAGTCTATTAGTGATATGTATGCAAGATTTTCTACTATCATTAACAGTTTGAGTGTATTAGGAAAATTTATAAGTGAAGAAGATCAAGTCTCCAAAAATTTTAGGTCTTTGCCTCCAAAGTACAAGCCAAAGGTGACGACCATTGAAGAAGCCAATGATCTTACCAGATTGAGGATGGAGTAGCTCATTGGAAACCTAGAGACTCAGGAGGTCACCCTTGAAGAAGAAGAAAGATTGGCAGACAAACACAAAAAGGAGAAAAGTAAGGACATTTCATTCAAAGCAACAACTAAAGCTAGCCATGATACAAGTGAAGAAGATAATGAAGAAGATGTCCTCATTGTAAATGGTAAGCAATATAGAAGATATAAATCTAACAAAATTTCTAGTGTTTCTTCTTCCTCTTCCCCTAGGTGCTTTGAATGTGGAAAAAAGGGACAGTTAAAGAATGAATGTTCTAAAGTCAAGAAGGGAAGGGAATCTTCTCTCAAGAAGAAGGAAAAAGCCTACAAAGCAACATGGGATGACTCAAACGATGATAGTGGTGAAGAAGAAGTAGAATACCTCATGACTAAAGAAGATAAGGGACAATGTCTCATTGCTACAACCAATAAAGAAGAGAATGAGGTAAGTCTACTTGATTTATCTAAATAAGAATTAGTTGCTAGTATTGAAGAATTACATGACAAGTATGTTATTGTAATAAGAATTAAAAAGAGTTACAAAAACTAATGAAGATCTATATGCTAAATTAAATGACCTTGGTGCTAAAAAAGAAAGTGTTATGTCTGAAAAAGCCACCTTGAGATCATCTCTTAATGATTGTAATATGAAGTTACTTACTCTGTAAACAAACTACAATCTTCTTTGTCAAGAAAAGGTTGAATTGCTTGCAAAATTAAATGATCTTCAAACTCAACCTATCTTGTGTACTCATTTAGATTATGATGATATTGTGAAATAAAGAGATAGTTTGTCATCCAATCTTGATCAAGAAAACTTAAATATTAAAAAGAAAATGGATGAAATTGTAAAGTTCCAAAAGGATATTAGTAGCTTGAAAAACAATGGTATTCTTGATAAAATCCTAAAGGATTCTTCTGGCCAAATTGGGAGAAGAGGCCTAGGTTATGTATACAAAGATAAATACTATAAAAAACCTAGAACGAAAAGGACACAAGTACCCAAGACTAAAGTCATGTATGTGCCTAAAGATAGTCTAGCTAAGAAGACAAATAAAATTGATTATATATGTTGTCATTACTTTTTACGTATTGGACATTATTCATTCTCTTACCCATACAAGATAAAGGATGTTGACTTGGTTTGGGTTCCAAAACCCCCAACTTAAAAATGTTGGTCATATTAGTTGAGATTTGACCTAAGCTTCACTTTGAAATTTATAATGTCTTATCTCAACAATATTAAGCTTGAACTTGTATATCTTTGATTACTTAATTATGAATTATAACATGATTTATTTACATTCGAAATGCTGAAATTGTTGAAAATGTACACAACTTATCTCGGTTGACAAAATTCTCGATCGAGACCTATTCCAGTCAAAGACAAGATTGACCAACAATATGTCTATTTACATTGTTTTTACTGGCAAATATTTCCTGTCGACAAGTAGCTCGACTAAAAATTCTTCCAATCGAATAAATGTTTGACCGAAGATAATTTTGTCATGACTACTTATTGAAAACAAAATTATTCAATTGTAGTTAAATTTGGCGACCCAAATTTATACTAAACTCTTCATATTAAACTATTTCAAAAAGTTCAAATGATAAAATACTTATAGTAATGCTCCTAACCAAATGGACCATTATATGGAACCAAAATTTTCATACTTTGCAAGTGTGGATGGTCCAAGAAACAAGTAGACTTTTACACATTTGGAGAAAAGGTAAAATTATTGAAGAAGAATTTGAAGGTAAAACTATTGGCATAAGTGATGTTGGTAAAAATTTTAATGTGCTATGTGTCAATGAACTACATCATAAGTGCTATGACAATGGTTATGTTTCATAGAAAAACATCAATGTCATTGATGAAGGAAATTGTAAATTTTATAACACTATGAACATTAATTGCAAAAATAAATTGGTCTTGGCTTAAAAAGATTGTCCACACACATGAAAATTGCTTTCAATCATTATCTAAATTTTTGGGTTAAATATGAAATTTGTGTATTCCAAACAAGCAAAAGCTAGACAAAATTGGTCTTTTCACAAAAAGGGATTTATTTTGAAATAATCAAAACAAAGAATCTAAGATTTATAAGTATAAATTATGATTATACACAACAAGTCCCAGTCATAAGATTTTGGACAAATGAGCCTACTAAAAACAATGAATAAAATTCAGCCCCTAGACCTAAAAGCAAAACATTAGAACTATATGGATATGATTAGTATTTATTGAGAAGAAATATATTTAGATATGATTTATGAATCATTGGATAAAACTTGACATCATCAAATGGATGCATAAAGCTGATTGGTCATTCATACTAATATAAGAAAATGTTAAATATTGGATCATTCTAAGAGTAAAAGCTGCATTCATTGGAAATCTACATAATTGCCTCTCGGCCGAAAAAGAGTTCGATCGAGGGGTGCCCCGGTCAAAGTCATGGTCGGCCGAAAATCAGCTTGACAAAATGCTTCTTGGTAAATCAAATCATGCACTTACACCCAAAATTGGTATATGAAATATGTAAGTTGCTCATCATGTTAAATTCTTATAATAAGAGAAATTTTTTAAGATAGTGCAAGAAAAAAAATTGCTTATAAAAATTGACTTACAATCTTACTTATATTTTAAAGAAGGATATAATTTAGTTATGAGATTAAGGGGGAGCTTACAAAATTCTTGAATATAATTCACATCTTGATCTTAATTGAATTCATTACATCAATTAGGGATTAACATCCCTTGTATTTGGTTAGAGATACATTTATTGATTTCACTAGGAGTCAAAAGAGTCTCATATCATTTCAGGGCTTAACATCCCTTGTAAATGGCTGAGAAATATATATTTATTGATTCCACTATGAGCCTAATGGAATCTCATATCATTTCAGGGCTTAACATCCCTTGCAAATAGTTGAGAAATTAATCATGGTTTTTGAATTGTGGCTAAATTTGACATTCTTGTTAAAGTAAACAATTTAGGGGGAGTATCTCATTCAAGGGGAGCAAATTGATTATATGGCTATCTTTTTGAAATGAAAAAGGGAGATAAATAATATATATCAAAAGAAATGAGTTTCATGCTCTCTTGGCTTAACATTAATTGATGTTATATTCCTTAAGAAATGGATACTATGTTCCATATATCTTTAGGAATAATTAGCACACATTTTATGAAAATAAGAATATATTCTTCATCTAAGGTAAATCTCAGGTATGAAGCTCATCTCATTTAAAACATTTTGATTAAATTTCAGAAATGTTTGTCATCTTCAAAAAGGGGGAGATTGTTGGCTAAATTGGACATTAAATACCCTTTATTTTGATGATGCCAAACATTTCATTCTTGTAGATCTAACGTGCAATTTGAGTATTTTAGGGTTCAAGGAAATAAGAAATTGGATAATTGAAGATCAACACAAATGGAAGATCAATGTGCTTAAATGTTCAATATTTTCATGATTGTACTCAATGTAAAAACTTGTACAAGTATATAATGTACAAGTACCTAGATATCATGTAAATCGAGTGTTAGATCTTCCTCGTCCACTCACAACCCTTAGATAGGTTTTCCCCCAGAGTCAGAGTTACCATCACCCATTGATACACACACTGAGTAGGTGATTCAACAAATTGAAACAGGGACATTCTCGGTCGACAAACTTATCGAACGAGACACACTCGTCCAACAACATTCTCGACCAAGTATCACTTCGGTTGAATTCATAGGCACCGATCAAGAACTTATACACTTGTGCCCTAAAATAGGCTTCCGGTCGACAATATCTGCGATTAAGCAAGTTTCGACCCAAAGCCCATGACCGTTAGACCAAGTCGTTGGTGGTTGGAAATAGTTGTTGCATCAACTTTGCCCACAAACCTCTCCTCAGTCAAAGAAAAGCTCGACCGAGACACATTTCGGTCGACAAGTTCCTTGACCGAGATAGGTTCTAGATTATTCTTTTCAGCTCAAAACAATTAGCCATTGCAAGATAATTAGTGGACTCCTGACTGCTAGTTAAGCACGAAGAACACTCTAGAAACCCTATAGAACGTCCCTAAGCACTTGTAATACATACCTATAAATAGGAGAGGCCTTAGGACACCTAAAGAACACAATTACACTTGAGAACACATTCTAGTGAGCAACAAAGCCAAAGATACACTTGCCATCTTGTCTAGAAGCTTGAATTTCGTGTCCTGTAGCTACAATCCCCTAGCCACCACATATAACCACGTCCATCATCAGTGGATAGGAGATCTATATGCTTGAGAAGTTTGTCAACCGAGAATGTCCCTATTTCAATATGTTGAATCACCTACTCAGTGTGTGTATCAATGGGTGATGGTGACTCTAACTCTGGGGGAAACCCTATCTATGGGTTGTGAGTTGATGAGGAAGATCTAATGCTTTATTTACATGATATCTAGGTACTTGTACATTATATACTTGTATAAGTTTTTACATTGAGTACAATCATGAAAATATTGAACATTTCAGCATATTGATCTTCCATTTGTTTTGATATTCAATTATCCAATTTCTTATTTCCTTTAACCCTGAAATACTCAAATAGCATGTTAGATCCACAAGAATAAAATGTTTTTCATCATCAAAACAAAGGGAATTTTAGTGTCCAATTTAGCAAATAGACTTGTGGTGCCTAAACCGATATGTTTGCTAAATTGACATGCTTTGAGGGTGCTAACCCGTCATTCCCTACAGGGGTTAAATTGTCATGCCCTAAAAGTGCTAGACCAACATGCTTGACACTTTAGTATGATATGCTTTTGAGGATGTTAGCCTCTCATGACTAGGTAGGTGTCTTGCGCTGGAGTGTCAAGCTGTGATGCCTTGGTTGAGTACGAAGCCGACATGGAGAACTCTAACCCTAACAACTCGTCACACTTAGGGTTGTCTGACACACTTAGTGTTTCTCATCACCCTTTCAAGTAAGGTTACCCAATACACCTCATGTGTGGTTAACCGATACACCTCATATGTGGCTAACCCGACACCCTTTCAAGTAGGCTTAAACCGACATATCCTGGTAAGGTTAACCCTTGTGCCTTTCATAGAAGTAGTTGACATGTTATGGTGATGACCAGTCGACACCCTATGGCAAGTGTCAACCCGACACCATGAGTGCCACACCGATATACCCCATGTGTGACTAATTGATACACCACAATATGGTCTAAATCGATACCCTTGGATGAGCTCACCAGAGACACCTAGATGTGTTAACCTGATATACCATGATGTGGTCAAGATGACACATGTGGATGAGGTGAAGTTGATATCACATGATGAGCGTTGAAGGATATGCTTGGATACCCAATGATGTACACATATGAGCAATGCATAATATAGAAGAGTGTTGTTTTGGATAATGTATTATCAATCTTAATTGCTTCTCCTAAACCTAGTGCACCATAGGATGATGTTACTATGAGTGATCCATCCTTAACTAAAGTGCTTAGCTCTAAACTCTCCAAAAATGTGGGAAGTAATGGATTTAGGGTTCATTGGTTGAATATCCATATGATATCCTTACTAGTGGAAGAGTATGACCCATGTGCTCATCTTAATGAAATTTTATAATCCATGACAAGTGTCTACTATATTTCCTTTTCATATGATCTTAACTTGTGAAGTGAGGTCAATGATACAACTATGTATATATATATATATGAAAGTGGTGATGAGCCTTGTTGGAATCAAGGAGTGTTAGTTTTGCATAAAAATCATATAAACAAGTCTAGTGATCTAATAAGTGACTTGTGTATGATTTGACATAAAATTCTCTCAATATATAATCTAAGGTTTGACTTTCCTTAGTATGATATGTGGTAAATAATTTGTGAAGTGTAATAACATACGGGTCATAAAATGATGAAATATTATGAATGGTACATTGTCAACATGTTTACATAATGCAGGGATGTAATACATATGTATATGTATTCTATGGTGATACATAGTGTTGATGACACAATAATATTTGCATATCTAACTAATGTTGTTCAACCTAAATTAGTTTCAGAAAGGTGGGAATTGGTAAGATTAGGGTGGGTGATGTAACCATGAGGTAAAACCCTAATAGGCTATATGTGGAAAAAAATCATGTTATTGAATGTGTATGAAAAGAAAGCATGATATTGTACTATCTATCTCTCTCTTAATTACATGAATCTAATCTAGTGGGTTATTTGGGTGTTATAACTTGTGAATGTTATTATGATGGTTAAATAATAGTAAGCATTGGCTACGAACCTTGATAAGGGAATACAAGAAGTATGAATATGTTAATATGCATACTTTGTTATATCGTCTAATTCTTAGCCTCATACATTCTCCAACTTGTGGGAGGTAGTGAAATTAGAAGGTTGGAAAATAAATGATGCTTGGGAACCTATATGGTTAAGCACGAAACCTAACCTTAATTGAGGGGACATATGATGTATGATGTTCTTTACCTAAAATTATTTAATGTATTGGGACATATTCTCCCTCTATTCATATAATGATTAACTTTATAGGTGATATGGATGTCATGGATAATGATTGCTATGGTGTATATGTGATGTGGCACAAGTTATGCTTGGCATGGGTAATGCATATATGCTCGATAAGGCATGATGAGATAACCATGAATCACAAGTGTGATGTGATGGTCTTAGGATCTGGCAAGGGTTTAGTGCCTAGTTAAGGTGATATCCTCCGGTACTAGAATGAGGGATTGACATCCCATGATAATATGTTGAGGGTGATCTCCTTGTGAATGGCAGTGATATAATGTTATGAAATGATGGGAATTAGTTTATAATTTATATGACTATATCTTCTGTTGTAATACTATGCCCCTTTTTTTTGAAGGATTTTTTTATGGTTTGTATGTTGTAACTTGATTATTTCTAAAAGACACTTAATTGGTCTAATTAATCAAGTAGAATCAAATCATGTAGCTTGCCCTATGCATAGATCCATTTAGTGTCAGCATTTTCTAGATGGTGAAATGAGTATCTCCTATGGGAACTCAGAGCGCATACTATTGAGTATGTGGGGATAGCTTGGTACCCTAATATCAAGCAAGTGAGAGTGACTTTGGGCATGTGTGAGTTTCTAAACATGCCTCAAGATTTGTGATATAAGTGATATGTGATATAGTATTCCCTTGCATCCTTAATTTTAGGTTGTGTGAGATAGCCATGCGTTAGCTGATCTCTTTGTGATATGGATGGCCATGTGTGATTCAGTCCTTCTTTTTAAGAACGGCCATGTGTGAGCCTGTTCTCCTAGCACCATTACCTTTACCAAGGTGGGATATATGTTATATGTTTCTCCATGGGTGACCCAACCCCTTTGATGTGATTGTATGTCACTTTTGCAGTTGACTGCTATGTCTCTATGGTGTTCTCACGTACTGACCATGAGGTGTGGTGAGGTTGTGGATTTTGGCTCTTCCATTGACCTTATATGGCACTGATTTAGACTTAGCAGTAGTCAGTTGGATTTGGGTGGTACGACTCAAATCCTCAGGGCATAATAAACTCATAAATATCCGTGTAGCATATTCGTTGAGGATCAAATACGAGAACATTGGTTGAAGCTTTGCCATGCTTTTATACTTTTAGTCTATAACAGTTATACATGTTTTTCATATTCCTTTTAAATGATTAATTTTTCTACTACTCAGTGGAAAGTGAATATTACTTCTCTATTCACTTTATTCATGAGTTATATGTCATTTAGTTAATTATGTTCAACCTACTCAGTATGCTAATCTATCTACTTAGTTATTTGTGATAATAATAGAGTTGGAGGAGAGTTATATCTCTCACTGGGACTTTTGCCTCACCCCATTGGTTAAACATCTTTTTAGGTGGATGTACATGCTGAATTAAAGATCATGTGGCCGGGGATGATATAAAGAGGTATTATACCTGGTGGATCTTAGATATAAACAATGTCTAGTAATAGAGTCCTTTGTGTCATCCATGTACACTCTGGTCCTTGGGGGTGTTCTTAATGTGTTTTTATGATCTGATGATCGATACGTGGTTTTTGGACTTGTGTGTCTTTGGTGGTATGTATGTACATGTGGAACTATTATCTTATGTAACAGGTTGATTGGAATATGATGATGCAGCACCTTGAATATATGTTATGAAATACAAGTGTTGACTCTTGTGTAATAATTCTCAGCTCATGGTGATTGTTGCAAATCGGTTTTCATTTTTTGTGATTTTTGGTAATATGTTTTTAATGGTTGATCATGGTTTAAGTTTTGACTAATCTCTCTTTGTGTGGCAAAGGGTGTCACAAAGTGTGTCTCCAAACTTCATCCTATCAAATGTAGCATGGTCTGTTGAAGTACCTTGGATCATGTCTCTTCTATGGTAGATTTCTTTGTATCAATGCACTTACTTCCTCTTCAAGGACAACAACATCTGAATCAACTATCGTTCTTTTCTTGTTAATAATGTCTTTTAAGAACTTGCCATATGAAGGAATCTACTCAATAGCATCAACTGGTGGTAGATTGATTTAGAGCTTTTTGAATGTATCTAGAAAAATTTTGAACTGTGAGTCCACCTTCTTGGCCTTCAAGCTACTCGGAAATGTTACTCGAGTCAAAAAATTTCTTTGATGTGGTGGAATGGAGGATTCCTTCTCATTATTCGTCTGCTCAGTAGACTCCTCTTCTGGGCTTTCCTCTTGTGGTTTGGTGTCTTGTGGTTGCTCTGGAGAAATTGTTTCAATAACATCCCCTATATCAGATGTGGTGGTGTCTTTTTTGAATCTGCCTTTTGATATCTAATTAGCACCTTTCCACTGCAGAGAAGCATTACCTTCACCTATTGATTCCTAGTTGGAATATCTATACTTTCTAGAAATCCTTGTTGTTTCAGCTTCTTTAGGGATGTTACTTCTGCTGCTAGTTGAGAAATTGAGTTTTCTATACTAAAGATCTTTGCCCCTTGATTTTGTTGATCTCTTTTTATTTGGTCTAGTAGTGTCTCATTCTAAGTGACCAACTTGACCAACATGTCTTCTATGTGGTCTATTTTGCTGGAACATCTGTCTTGTTGATACTATTGTTGTGCATTGCGTTGCTCTGGCTTGGGTTGTTGTGCTTGTGATGAGTCTTACTAAAAATTGTTAGGATCCTTACATGAAAATTTAAGATCCTTCCTTCATGCATATTAATTTCCACCCATGTAGTTTTGTTGATGCACATACATACACTTTTTTTATTCATCTTCAGATGAGGTGCCCACTTTTTGATCTAATTTCCATGCAAGGTTGTCCATCTTTTCTTTCAGCACTATGATCTCTCTGGACTCTCCAACACTTTTAACCGTTGTTGGAGGTTCTCTCTCTTCACCTAAGATTGATTTTTGTCCATACTCTTCAAAATTTCATGATACATGGATGCCTTGTCGTTGAGAAAGAATCATGCCCCTACACTGTCAAGGGTGCTTCTCTCCCCCTTATGCAGCCCATAATAGAATGTCTTTGTCTGACCATAGAGGTCAATCCCATGATGAGGGACATTCCTCAGCATATTCTGGAATCTCTCCCAGGCCTCTGAATAAGACTCTTCAGCATACTACTTAAAGTTGTAATCTGCCCAACCAGGTCTTGTTTCTTCTATGGAGGAAAATATGTTTAGAAAAATGTGTCTATTGTTTCATCCCAAGTTGATACGGATTTTGATAGAAGGCTTAAGAACCAAGTCTTTTCCTTATCTGACAGTGAGTATGAGAATAACTTCATGTATATAATTGTCATCGGTACCCTATCGATCTTTAACATATCACAAATCTCCACAAAATTGTGAATGTGATCCATTGGGTCCTCTATGATGTGGCTATGGAATGCTTGAGATTTAATGAGTGACACCAGCCCTATATCTATTTTGTATCTACCCATGTTGATAATCTACTTTACAATTGGCCCAAGTTGTGTTGTGTCTGACGGAGCTTTAATCTTCTCCCAAACAATTTGCTCCTCAAGCTCAACTCTGACTCACTCTTCTGCATTAGTATTTTCTCTTCCTACCATTCCTTTCTCTACTTGTGGTGGTGGAGTATGGAGAAACCTTTATGTTGAAATGTCATACTCTTTTGCTCTGTGAAGAAGTTCTTTCAGGCTTATACTCGGTGGAGTTGATTCCCCATACTCGGTGGTTCTAGTCCGAACCATACACTAGCACCTGCAAATGTAATAGTTATGAGTAATAATGTGAATCCTAGTCGATTGATAAAAGAAGATTTTTCAGTTATGCTCAATTTAAAAGAAATAAAATTTGAACTATTAAATAGATGAAAAAGGAAAGCCCAAAGTGGAAAATTATGGAGTTCATGGTGTTGGATTTGTTGTTTCCCCAGCAATGACGCCAAAAACTTTACACAATCAAACTATGTATGTAAAACTCAAGTGTACGCGTTGAGTAGTAAAGTCCTATGAGGACCGAGTGTTGAATTAAGGGAAATGTCAATCCAGAAACTATTACTAACTATACATGATCAGCTAGACCTAGTGAAAAAGTGATTAATTGTTTGGTTAAACCAATTGCAGGAATTGAAATTAAATTAAATGATCATGATCATAGATTGGATGGATTCCTCAAGAATTCAGTCTCACCACGGCTCATACTACAAAATACTCTAATTTATTAATAATTATTTATCCTAAATCTTGGACCAAGGGACCTGTGGTAAATATTATTCGTTCATGCAGCATAATACTACCTATTCTAATGTAAATCCTACTCACGTAGTGATTTAGGAGTTAGATAGGTGCATTAATGATATCTCTCATCTATTCCCTTCACACTTGTAGGCCCTCTCATGAGGCATGGTATTAACTATGTAATTCTATGATTTCTCCAACACTTAATCCCTCTCACGAAGCAATTAATGGTCCAAATTTAGGAAAATATATGCATTAATTCATTACAATCAAATATAATGCAAAATTGGGCTACTCCTGAGTCCTAAGGAACAAAGGGGATTAACCCTACATGATGTCTATTGTCATATCCATGTAAGAAAATAAGAAAAACGTGGGAAACATGAGAAAACTAATGTAACCCCTAGAGAAACTCGTCTGGATGATCCCTTCTGGCTAGCGTCTTGATCTACAACATTCTGGCTATAAAAACACTCTCTTGAAGTGCCTAAATCACCCGAGACGTGATCCTCTCCTTCGTCGTGTCCTCTCCCAGCTCTATGCTCGGTTGCAATAGACTAAAAACATGATAGATAGGTCTGGACAAACTTCCTTTAGGTCATTAGTGGGACTTTGGTCGTGATTAAGTCCTGACCGTTAGGCCATAATCTAAAATATACATAGATCATGACAAGTCGGTACAACCAACGGGAAGTTGGTGGCACTGAGTCTCTGACTGACTCAAAACCCTTGTTGAATGTTGTACTACCGACTAGTAGGTCGGTAGCACCGAGTTGTTATATTGCAAGTTTTGGATTCTCATGTTGATAAATGTTGGTAATATCGACTAGTAGGTTGGTAGCGCTGAGTTGATAAACTAGATTCCTGTTTCTATCTGGACCATGAGTCGGTAGCATCAACTCATCATTTTGGTGGTTTCAAACACTAAATTGGTAGCACTGAGTCGCCCCTCAGTAGCACCAAGATTTTTTAATGAACCTATTAGATTTTTTCCTTACATTGGTACCACCGAATCTATTATCGGTAGCATCGAGCTGCCTTATAAGTTCTCCAACTACCTAAAATGTGGAAAAAACAACATAAGTCTGAACAAAACATGAAAATTTGGCATAATTCGGTAAAAATACTTAGTAATTGATGCAATAGTATTTCACATGCTAATAATGATAAACAATACATAAATGATATGAAAATGAACAATTATGCATGAAATACATGGAAAAATAGTCTGTGAAAAGCAGATAAAATTCAATACATCACATTGTAACAGATGGTATTAAAGATCTTGCTTCATGGCCTGACATTCATTCTTTTACTACTTTTGTATCCAAACTAGGCATACAATTTGAATCTATGTTGAAAGACAATATTGCATTATCTGATTTAGAACACTTTATGGGGTGGCACAACACCAGCCACATCCAAATAGCCACAGAACAATTAGAATAACTTAATATGTAGAGTCTCCTAACCTTTGAGTTTACTATCCCTACAATGATCATAGCATCTTGGAATGTTTTGGTGCATCTAGTGTGAACAAAAGAAAATCTATCACAAGATTCATTTACACCCATAAAATCAATATCATCATCCTCCAAGAAAGAAACCACCCTTTTTCCTTTTCTTCTTAACTCCATAGGAGAAAACACATCAATGAATGGATACAAATATTACCATGTGGCTTTAGAGGGAGTATTAGTATAGCTATAGCAATAAAGACTGCCAATTAGTTCACGACAACTTATGAGAATACAGTATCACAATCACTATCAAAAATTATCATGACCACCAAACTTGGGCTTTCAAGGGAGTCTATGGAGAACCAGGACATAATAAACAAAACTTTCTTGACAAACTCCATGACATAGCATACTCTTTGGCCTCTACGCATTAGCTTATTGGAGGGGACTTCACCTAATAAGAAGTAACACGGAACTCCTAAATACTTATATGATGCCTGACAAACACCACTCTAGAAATAACTTGTCCTTCGATCATTTCTGTTGACTCAAGGTCAATTAGGTCAATGTTGACTCACGTCTAAATTGACTAAACCCGTGTTTTGAAGATGACTAACCATTCCACATATTGGTGTCTAATGCTTCTACTTGAGTGATTTCAGATTGGGTATAGACACACTCCAATTGCCCTAACTTGCGCATCTCAAATTGGAGAAAAGACAAGTCAAAGTCATACAAGTGCACGTTTTTGTAATATGATGTATATCCTTTAGAATCATGTTGTAAATCACTTGTAATTATTGTATGACTTGTAATTAAGCTTAGAAAAATATCAGGAACACTTAGATAGAATATTAGAGCACTTTAAATACATCTTTGAAAATCAATTACAGGCACATGGTCGGTCCAGTTTCCCACCCTGAAACTCGACCGATCAACCTTGGTCGATTTTCTGAAGATTGCATCGGTCGAGTTGTGCACTCACAGAACTCGACCGATTGGGTAGTAGGCCATTTCCAGTTGAAATGGTCGGTCGAGTTTCCTCAGGACAAACTCGACCGATCCTTTGAACATCGGTTTGCCTGCTACTTGATCGGTCGAGTTACACCCATTAGAACTCGACCGATTGCACTGTACGGAAAAGTGCAGAAAAGTGTTTCTAGCCGTTGTGGAGTTGCAACAAGTGAAAATATATCCGTTGCAAGCCACAAAATGGCTAGTTTTTGTTCTTAAGTGTTCCCAAAGGCTAAGAGGCATCCCCAGCTATAAATAGGACCCCTTGGGCTTCATTCCAAGGTTGAGCATTCACTATGAAGGTTCCTATTCTATAGTTGAGTGATCCTACAGCCTCCTCTCTCTCTCTCTAAGCTTAATCACTTGCTACATCCATTAGAGTGAGTAGGAAATCTGTAATAGAGCATTCATTGCAAACTCATTGTGAGGCTCTCACTTCCACCACCTCCCCATCTCTCATTTCCATCATGAAGATGAAGGTTCTCTCTCTTGTCCAAGAGAGGTGAAGAAGAACAAGGGAAGGAGTCCCTTGGTGAAGATCAAGGCTAAAGACTTGGAGCTAGAGTGGGTAAGCCCTTAGAGAAGGCAGAAGACTCAAGCTCAAGTGGGTAAGACCTTGCTGGAAGCTTCTCCGAGTGAAGGTGAAGTCAAAGGCGGAAGATCCAAGAAGAGTGGGTAATTCCTACAAGGCCGAAGACTTGTGCAAGAGTGGGTAAGTCCTTGGAGAAGGCCGAAGACTCTTGCAAAGTGGGTAAGTCCTTGGTAAGGTTGAAGACTCTTTGTATTGGATAGGTAAGTCCTTTGTTGGTCATGTATTGTATGTCTTATTAATGAATATAAGAGTGCAATTGTTTGAAGTCCTAGAGGTTGACCTCTCTAGGAAAGTGGACTGACACACTTCTAGTTTGAAGTGTGGAACCACTCTAAATAGCTTGTCTAATTGGTGCATGTTCAATCTCTCTTATCCTTGCTATGTATGTTTTAGTTGCACTCAAATTTCCTATTTAGCAACCTTATCTTGTCATATAATTTGAAGGTTTAATGAATTTTGTTTAAGTGCTTTCAGCTCTATTCACCCCCCCCCTCTAGAGCATCTAATCACCCATCTAGGATCCAACAAGTGGTATCAGAGCGGGTCTTCTCCAAGCATACTTCCACAAGTAGGAGAATATGGGTGATTATGAAGATGGGCAACCTTCAAAGAGAGCAATAGAAGGAAACAAGAGAGAAAAAGGGATCACAAAGGTTCCATCAACAAATGAAAGCACTAGTGGAAGATCTAGTGAATTTGAAGATGGAAGATGCCATTGCACCCTCTTGACAAGCTCAATTAAAGATTTAAATGAGGTAAATCCAAGTGTTGAGATTCTAACCAATTATTATCTTAGTCAACTAAATGCTTCTAAATTTGCAAATTCTAGCTTGCTTGATAAGATTAAGTTTTTAGAATCTCAACCTTCTATGACCACTTCATACATAGAGCTTGCTAATACTATTGTTTCTCTCTCTATTGTTTCTTATGCTCTTAAATGTGTTTATGAGAGTAAAGAGCCTACTTTGCAAGGAATAGAATGTATAGATAAAGTTTATCCTTCAAAGATTACTTGTCTTATATATGAACTTGCTTCCTTGCATAGTAGTGTAATTTCTCTTAACCCTCATACTATCTTTTCTTATAGAGAGAAAGTTTTTGATGCTCTATCTTGTGATAAAGATTCTTAGATGACTAAAGATGTTTGCTTAGAAATCTATCTTGTGCATGCTAGAGATGATATGAATCTATTGTGTTTTACCTTTACTTCTCTTATGCATGACAATCATAGTTTGAGATCTTCTTTGCAAAGATTCTTTCATGATAAAAAGAATCTTAATCAAATCCTAGATCATACTACCAAACAAATGGGTAGAGATGGCATTGGACTTGACTGTAGCCAAAGGAACAATAAAGACAAAGGACCTTCATTTTTCAATGAAGAATCCTCCAGTTCCAAGGCTACGGGCACTTGTAATCATTGCAATGATTTTGTCCATTATTCTACTTGTTGTCCTTTTAGGAAAGCACCCAAGAGAAATAGGACTTGGGTTGCTAATCTAACCCCTCCGAACCCAAAAATATGATTGGGGACCATTTCATCTTTCTTCTTGTAGGTACTTGGAAATGGATTGACTTGAGCTATTGAATTGCAAATTGACTTGTCAATCCACATGAAAGAAGAAAGGTGAGATGTGTAGAGGGTGACAACAAATGGAAAAGGAATGGTAAGCACAAAGGTAAAGGTTTTATTGCTTATAACCATTTCTAACTTGTTTTTGTCAAGTTAGTGTGTACTATGCATATGTTTTTTTAGTCAAAAGTGGCATTTTGTGATTCTCTTCACACTCTTGCTCAAAAACTGTTTCTAATGCTTCTATAGTGCATTACTAACTTTCTTAGACATGTTTGGATATGGTTAGTATATTTAGCATGGCTTTAAATATGTTATGTTTATATAAAATATATGTGCTTTTTGACAGCTGGTCTGTCGGTCGAGTTTTCCCTATTGAAACTCGACCGATAGGCACCAAGAGTGTTGCCAACAGCTGTCATCGGTCGAGTTGTCAATGCACAGAACTCGACTGATTACACTGTGCACTGAATATACATTTGGCTTATTGAGTGAGAATTTCCCTCTCAACTAGATTTTCTCAGCCAATAGCCTTATTCCTTGGCACTCCTTTGGTACCTTTATATATGCATATTGCCATGTTCTAATTGCCTATCTTGCTTACAACTTTATCTCTCTAATTGCTCTAAATTGGTATATCTATATCTTGCAATTACTTGCTTTAAGTTGTTTTGCAGGTTTTGATGATGATCTCTTTGGATCTCTTGGTTGTGTCTAAAATCGCTTCCGTTGTACTCTAACTTGCTACATCTCTATAGGTGTATATCTTGTTTTGATACAACCTTGAGGTTCTTAGGGGTAATCATCTTATGGTAAGGATGCATATCTACTGAGTTATATCTTTTCATGCTTCTAAAATTGCATATCTCTTTGTTTGGATATATCTCTACATCTACTCATAGCTTGCTTTATCTTGTGTATCTTTTGGTATCTCTTGCTATGATCTAGATCCTACTAGTAGTCCTAACTTGTGATATCAACTACTAGTAGTTCATATACATGTAGTTCTAACCTTGTTTACAAATTTCCATCTTTGATCATCTATATGCTATGCTTGTATCTTGTCTCATACATGCTCAAGCTTGTTCCTTGAATTGCATATCTTCTATCTGGAGTTGCTTGCATAACATTGTGATGCAGGGCACATAGAGCTACATTATATATAGAAATTGGAGTATTTTTGAATTTTATGCAGCTTTTGCTCCAGTTTCAGTATTTACTGCAAGTATAGTGTTTTTTATGCAGAAACACCCTTCTGAGCAAGACTCATCGCTTTGCCATGAGCTCTGATGGTTTTTGGTCAAATTCCATCATCTTGAGGGTCAAAATTGCGATTTATTATTTTTTTACAGCACTTTATCTTGCATTTTGGGTTGTTCAAGTATATGCTTTAACTTGCTTTTCTTTCTATGCTTGGACAAGACCCTATCTGTGCTCTTCTACTCTCCTTATATAACTTTGTGTTATCTCCTTTCTCTTGAACAAGTGATGTTTCTTTTTTCTTCATACCCCCACCTTTTTGAAATGACAAAGGGGGAGAAAGGTATGTCTTCTTTTAAGAAGAGGAAGAAGGCATGTCTTACATGAAGAGGAGAAGCATGTTCATGAAAAGGGAGAAGGTAAAGGGGAGAAGACATATATGTGTAGAACATATATGAGTAGAAGACATAGTATTCTATAAATGTTATGAAAGCTAACCATGCTGGAGAAATAGCATCAATTGAGGGGGAGTATGAAAACTCCATGTGCATCAATTGAGGGGGAGCATATGAGCTCAATTCTTTTGAAATCCCTAGGTTTATCCAAAGGTATGAATTTACTTAAATGCTTTCAATACATTTATGGAATGGTTTTTCATCTTCAAAAAGGGGGAGAATGTTGACTCAAGGTCAATTAGGTCAATGTTGACTCACGTCTAAATTGACTAAACCCGTGTTTTGATGATGACTAACCATTCCACATATTGGTGTCTAATGCTTCTACTTGAGTGATTTAAGATTGGGTATAGACACACTCCAATTGCCCTAACTTGCGCATCTCAAATTGGAGAAAAGACAAGTCAAAGTCATACAAGTGCACGTTTTTGTAATATGATGTATATCCTTTAGAATCATGTTGTAAATCACTTGTAATGATTGTATGACTTGTAATTAAGCTTAGAAAAATATCAGGAACACTTAGATCGAATATTAGAGCACTTTAAATGCATCTTTGAAAATCAATTACAGGTACTTGGTCGGTCCAGTTTCCCACCTCTGAAACTCGACCGATCAACCTTGGTCGATTTTCTGAAGATTGCATCGGTCGAGTTGTGCACTCACAGAACTCGACCGATTGGGTAGTAGGCCATTTCCAGTTGAAATGGTCGGTCGAGTTTCCTCAGGACAAACTCGACCGATCCTTTGAACATCGGTTTGCCTGCTACTTGATCGGTCGAGTTACACCCATTAGAACTCGACCGATTGCACAGTACGGAAAAGTGCAGAAAAGTGTTTCTAGCCGTTGTGGAGTTGCAACAAGTGAAAATATATCCATTGCAAGCCAAAAAATGACTAGTTTTCATTCTTAAGTGTTCCCAAAGGCTAAGAGGCATCCCCATCTATAAATAGGACCCCTTGGGCTTCATTCCAAGGTTGAGCATTCACTATGAAGGTTCCTATTCTATAGTTGAGTGATCCTACAGCCTCCTCTCTCTCTCTAAGCTTAATCACTTGCTACATCCATTAGAGTGAGTAGGAAATCTGTAATAGATCATTCATTGCAAACTCATTGTGAGGCTCTCACTTCCACCACCTCCCCATCTCTCATTTCCATCATGAAGATGAAGGTTCTCTCTCTTGTCCAAGAGAGGTGAAGAAGAACAAGGGAAGGAGTCCCTTGGTGAAGATCAAGGCTAAAGACTTGGAGCTAGAGTGGGTAAGCCCTTGGAGAAGGCAGAAGACTCAAGCTCAAGTGGGTAAGACCTTGGTGGAAGCTTCTCCGAGTGAAGGTGAAGTCAAAGGTGGAAGATCCAAGAAGAGTGGGTAATTCCTGCAAGGCCGAAGACTTGTGCAAGAGTGGGTATGTCCTTGGAGAAGGCCGAAGACTCTTGCAAAGTGGGTAAGTCCTCGGTAAGGTTGAAGACTCTTTGTATTGGATAGGTAAGTCCTTTGTTGGTCATGTATTGTATGTCTTATTAATGAATATAAGAGTGCAATTGTTTGAAGTCCTAGAGGTTGACCTCTCTAGGCAAGTGGACCGACACACTTCTAGTTTGAAGTATGGAACCACTCTAAATAGCTTGTCTAATTGGTGCATGTTCAATCTCTCTTATCCTTGCTATGTATGTTTTAGTTGCACTCAAATTGCCTATTTAGCAACCTTATCTTGTCATATAATTTGAAGGTTTAATGAATTTTGTTTAAGTGCTTTCAGCTCTATTCACCCCCCTCTAGAGCATATAATCACCCATCTAGGATCCAACAAGTGGTATCAGAGCGGGTCTTCTCCAAGCATACTTCCACAAGTAGGAGAATATGGGTGATTATGAAGATGGGCAACCTTCAAAGAGAGCAATAGAAGGAAACAAGAGAGAAAAAGGGATCACAAAGGCTCCATCAACAAATGAAAGCACTAGTGGAAGATCTAGTGAATTTGAAGATGGAAGATGCCATTGCACCCTCTTGACAAGCTAAATTAAAGATTAAAATGAGGTAAATCCAAGTGTTGAGATTCTAACCAATTATTATCTTAGTCAACTAAATGCTTCTAAATTTGCAAATTCTAGCTTGCTTGATAAGATTAAGTTTTTATAATCTCAACCTTCTATGACCACTTCATACATAGAGCTTGCTAATACTATTGTTTCTCTCTCTATTGTTTCTTTTGCTCTTAAATGTGTTTATGAGAGTCAAGAGCATACTTTGCAAGGAATAGAATGTATAGATAAAGTTTATCCTTCAAAGATTACTTGTCTTGTATATGAACTTGCTTCCTTGCATAGTAGTATAATTTCTCTTGACCCTCATACTATCTTTTCTTATAGAGAGAAAGTTTTTGATGCTCTATCTTGTGATAAATATTCTTATATGACTAAAGATGTTTGCTTATAAATCTATCTTGTGCATGCTAGAGATGATATGAATCTATTGTGTTTTACCTTTACTTCTCTTATGCATGACAATCATAGTTTGAGATCTTCTTTGTAAAGATTCTTTGGTGATAAAAAGAATCTTAATCAAATCCTAGATCATACTACCAAACAAATGGGTAGAGATGGCATTGGACTTGACTGTAGCCAAAGGAACAACAAAGATAAAGGACCTTCATTTTTCAATGAAGAATCCTCCAGTTCCAAGGCTACGGGCACTTGTAATCATTGCAATGATTTTGTCCATTATTCTACTTGTTGTCCTTTTAGGAAAGCACCCAAGAGAAATAGGACTTGGGTTGCTAAGCTAACCCCTCCGGATCCAAAAATATGATTGGGGACCATTTCATCTTTCTTCTTGTAGGTACTTGCAAATGGATTGACTTGAGCTATTGAATTGCAAATTGACTTGTCAATCCACATGAAAGAAGAAAGGTGAGATGTGTAGAGGGTGACAACAAATGGAAAAGGAATGGTAAGCACAAAGGTAAAGGTTTTATTGCTTATAACCATTTCTAACTTGTTTTTGTCAAGTTAGTGTGCACTATACATATGGTTTTTGAATCAAAAGTGGCATTTTGTGATTCTCTTCACACTTTTGCTCAAAAACTGTTTCTAATGCTTCTATAGTGCATTACTAACTTGCTTAGACATGTTTGGATATGGTTTGTATATTTAGCATGCCTTTAAATATGTTTTTATAAAATATATGTGCTTTTTGAAAGCTGGTCTGTCGTTCGAGTTTTCCCTATTGAAACTCGACCGATAGGCACCAAGAGTGTTGCCAACATCTGTCATCGGTCGAGTTGTCAACGCACAGAACTCGACCGATTACACTGTGCACAGAATATACATTTGGCTTATTGAGTGAGAATTTCCCACTCAACTAGATTTTCTCAACCAATAGCCTTATTCCTTGGCACTCCTTTGGTACCTTTATATATGCATATTGCCATGTTCTAATTGCCTATCTTGCTTACAACTCTATCTCTCTAACTGCTCTAAATTGGTATATCTATATCTTGCAATTACTTGCTTTGAGTTGTTTTGTAGGTTTTGATAATGATCTCTTTGGATCTCTTGGTTGTGTCTAAAATCGCTTCCGTTGTACTCTAACTTGCTACATCTCTATAGGTGTATATCTTGTTTTGATACAACCTTGAGGTTCTTAGGGGTAATCATCTTATGGTAAGGATGCATATCTAGTGAGTTATATCCTTTCATGCTTCTGAAATTGCACATCTCTTTGTTTGGATATATCTCTACATCTACTCATAGCTTGATTTATCTTGTGTATCTTTTGGTATCTCTTGCTATGATCTAGATCCTACTAGTAGTCCTAACTTGTGATATCATCTACTAGTAGTTCTTATACATGTAGTTCTAACTTTGTTTACAAATTGTCATCTTTGATCATCTATATGCTATGCTTGTATCTTGTCTCATACATGCTCAAGCTTGTTCCTTGAATTGCATATCTTCTATCTTGAGTTGCTTGCATAACATTGTGATGCAGGGCACATAGAGCTACATTATATATAGAAATTGGAGTATTTTTAGATTTTATGTAGCTTTTGCTCCAGTTTCAGTTTTTACTGCAAGTATAGTGTTTTTTATGCAGAAACACCCTTCTGAGCAAGACTCATCGCTTTGCCAAGAGCTCTGATGGTTTTTGGTCAAATTCCATCATCTTGAGGGTCAAAATTGCGATTTATTATTTTTCTGCAGCACTTTATCTTGCATTTTGGGTTGTTCAAGTATATGCTTTAACTTGCTTTTCTTTCTATGCTTGGACAAGACCCTATCTATGCTCTTCTACTCACCTTATATAACTTTGTGTTATCTCCTTTCTCTTTAACAAGTGATGTTTCTTTTTTCTTCATACCCCCACCTTTTTTAAATGACAAAGGGGGAGAAAGGTATGTCTTCTTTTAAAAAGAGGAAGAAGGCATGTCTTACATGAAGAGGAGAAGCATGTTCATGAAAAGGGAGAAGGTAAAGGGGAGAAGACATATATGTGTAGAACATATATGAGTAGAAGACATAGTATTCTATAAATGTTATGAAAGCTAACCATGCAGGAGAAATAGCATCAATTGAGGGGGAGTAAGAAAACTCCATGTGCATCAATTGAGGAAGAGCATATGAGCTCAATTCTTTTGAAACCCCTAGGTTTCTCCAAAGGTATGAATTTAATTAAATGCTTTCAATACATTTATGGAATGGTTTGTCATCTTCAAAAAGGGGGAGAATGTTGACTCAAGGTCAATTAGGTCAATGTTGACTCACGTCTAAATTGACTAAACCCGTGTTTGATGATGACTAACCATTCCACATATTGGTGTCTAATGCTTCTACTTGAGTGATTTCAGATTGGGTATAGACACACTCCAATTGCCCTAACTTGCGCATCTCAAATTGGAGAAAAGACAAGTCAAAGTCATACAAGTGCACGTTTTTTGTAATATGATGTATATCCTTTAGAATCATGTTGTAAATCACTTGTAATGATTGTATGACTTGTAATTAAGCTTAGAAAAATATCAGGAACACTTAGATCGAATATTAGAGCACTTTAAATGCATCTTTGAAAATCAATTACAGGTACTTGGTCGGTCCAGTTTCCCACCTCTGAAACTCGACCGATCAACCTTGGTCGATTTTCTAAAGATTGCATCGGTCGAGTTGTGCACTCACAGAACTCGGCCAATTGGGTAGTAGGCCATTTCCAGTTGAAATGGTCGGTCGAGTTTCCTCAGGACAAACTCGACCGATCCTTTGAACATCGGTTTGCCTGCTACTTGATCGGTCGAGTTACACCCATTAGAACTCGAGCGATTGCAATGTACGGAAAAGTGCAGAAAAGTGTTTCTAGCCGTTGTGGAGTTGCAACAAGTGAAAATATATCCATTGCAAGCCAAAAAACGACTAGTTTTCATTCTTAAGTGTTCCCAAAGGCTAAGAGGCATCCCCATCTATAAATAGGACCCCTTGGGCTTCATTCCAAGGTTGAGCATTCACTATGAAGGTTCCTATTCTATAGTTGAGTGATCCTACAGCCTCCTCTCTCTCTCTAAGCTTAATCACTTGCTACATCCATTAGAGTGAGTAGGAAATCTGTAATAGATCATTCATTGCAAACTCATTGTGAGGCTCTCACTTCCACCACCTCCCCATCTCTCATTTCCATCATGAAGATGAAGGTTCTCTCTCTTGTCCAAGAGAGGTGAAGAAGAACAAGGGAAGGAGTCCCTTTGTGAAGATCAAGGCTAAAGACTTGAAGCTAGAGTGGGTAAGCCCCTGGAGAAGGCAGAAGACTCAAGCTCAAGTGGGTAAGACCTTGGTGGAAGCTTCTCTGAGTGAAGGTGAAGTCAAAGGCGGAAGATCCAAGAAGAGTGGGTAATTCCTGCAAGGCCGAAGACTTGTGCAAGAGTGGGTAAGTCCTTGGAGAAGGCCGAAGACTCTTGCAAAGTGGGTAAGTCCTTGGTAAGGTTGAAGACTCTTTGTATTGGATAGGTAAGTCCTTTGTTGGTCATGTATTGTATGTCTTATTAATGAATATAAGAGTGCAATTGTTTGAAGTCCTAGAGGTTGACCTCTCTAGGCAAGTGGACTGACACACTTCTAGTTTGAAGTGTGGAACCACTCTAAATAGCTTGTCTAATTGGTGCATGTTCAATCTCTCTTATCCTTGCTATGTATGTTTTAGTTGCACTCAAATTGCCTATTTAGCAACCTTATCTTGTCATATAATTTGAAGGTTTAATGAATTTTGTTTAAGTGCTTTCAGCTCTATTCACCCCCCCCCTCTAGAGCATATAATCACCCATCTAGGATCCAACAAGTGGTATCAGAGCGGGTCTTCTCCAAGCATACTTCCACAAGTAGGAGAATATGGGTGATTATGAAGATGGGCAACCTTCAAAGAGAGCAATAGAAGGAAACAAGAGAGAAAAAGGGATCACAAAGGCTCCATCAACAAATGAAAGCACTACTGGAATATCTAGTGAATTTGAAGATGGAAGATGCCATTGCACCCTCTTGACAAGCTAAATTAAATATTAAAATGAGGTAAATCCAAGTGTTGAGATTCTAATCAATTATTATCTTAGTCAACTAAATGCTTCTAAATTTGCAAATTCTAGCTTGCTTGATAAGATTAAGTTTTTAGAATCTCAACCTTCTATGACCACTTCATACATAGAGCTTGCTAATACTATTGTTTCTCTCTCTCTATTGTTTCTTATGCTCTTAAATGTGTTTATGAGAGTAAAGAGCCTACTTTGCAAGGAATAGAATGTATAGATAAAGTTTGTCCTTCAAAGATTACTTGTCTTGTATATGAACTTGCTTCCTTGCATAGTAGTGTAATTTCTCTTGACCCTCATACTATCTTTTCTTATAGAGAGAAAGTTTTTGATGCTCTATCTTGTGATAAAGATTCTTATATGACTAAATATGTTTGCTTATAAATCTATCTTGTGCATGCTAGAGATGATATGAATCTATTGTGTTTTACCTTTACTTCTCTTATGCATGACAATCATAGTTTGAGATCTTCTTTGCAAAGATTCTTTGGTGATAAAAAGAATCTTAATCAAATCCTAGATCATACTACCAAACAAATGGGTAGAGATGGCATTGGACTTGACTGTAGCCAAAGGAACAACAAAGACAAAGGACCTTCATTTTTCAATGAAGAATCCTCCAGTTCCAAGGCTACGTGCACTTGTAATCATTGCAATGATTTTGTCCATTATTCTACTTGTTGTCCTTTTAGGAAAGCACCCAAGAGAAATAGGACTTGGGTTGCTAAGCTAACCCCTCCGGACCCAAAAATATGATTGGGGACCATTTCATCTTTCTTCTTGTAGGTACTTGCAAATGGATTGACTTGAGCTATTGAATTGCAAATTGACTTGTCAATCCACATGAAAGAAGAAAGGTGAGATGTGTAGAGGGTGACAACAAATGGAAAAGGAATGGTAAGCACAAAGGTAAAGGTTTTATTTCTTATAACCATTTCTAACTTGTTTTTGTCAAGTTAGTGTGCACTATACATATGGTTTTTGAGTCAAAAGTGGCATTTTGTGATTCTCTTCACACTCTTGCTCAAAAAATGTTTCTAATGCTTCTACAGTGCATTACTAACTTGCTTAGACATGTTTGGATATGGTTTGTATATTTAGCATGCCTTTAAATATGTTTTTATAAAATATATGTGCTTTTTGACAGCTGGTCTGTCGGTCGAGTTTTCCCTATTGAAACTCGACCGATAGGCACCAAGAGTGTTGCCAACATCTATCATCGGTCGAGTTGTCAATGCACAGAACTCGACCGATTACACTGTGCACAGAATATACATTTGGCTTATTGAGTGAGAATTTCCCTCTCAACTAGATTTTCTCAGCCAATAGCCTTATTCCTTGGCACTCCTTTGGTACCTTTATATATGCATATTGCCATGTTCTAATTGCCTATCTTGCTTACAACTCTATCTCTCTAATTGCTCTAAATTGGTATATCTATATCTTGCAATTACTTGCTTTGAGTTGTTTTGCAGGTTTTGATGATGATCTCTTTGGATCTCTTGGTTGTGTCTAAAATCGCTTCCGTTGTACTCTAACTTGCTACATCTCTATAGGTGTATATCTTGTTTTGATACAACCTTGAGGTTCTTAGGGGTAATCATGTTATGGTAAGGATGCATATCTAGTGAGTTATATCCTTTCATGGTTCTGAAATTGCATATCTCTTCGTTTGGATATATCTCTACATCTACTCATGGCTTGCTTTATCTTGTGTATCTTTTGGTATCTCTTGCTATGATCTAGATCCTACTAGTAGTCCTAACTTGTGATATCATCTACTAGTAGTTCATATACATGTAGTTCTAACCTTGTTTACAAATTGTCATCTTTGATCATCTATATGCTATGCTTGTATGTTGTCTCATACATGCTCAAGCTTGTTCCTTGAACTGCATATCTTCTATCTTGAGTTGCTTGCATAACATTGTGATGCAGGGCACATAGAGCTACATTATATATAGAAATTGGAGTATTTTTGGATTTTATGCAACTTTTGCTCTAGTTTCAATTTTTACTGCAAGTATAGTGCTTTTTATGCAGAAACACCCTTCTGAGCAAGACTCATCGCTTTGCCATGAGCTCTGATGGTTTTTGGTCAAATTCCATCATCTTGAGGGTCAAAATTGTGATTTATTTTTTTTCTGCAGCACTTTATCTTGCATTTTGGGTTGTTCAAGTATATGCTTTAACTTGCTTTTCTTTCTATGCTTTGACAAGACCCTATCTGTGCTCTTCTACTATCCTTATATAACTTTGTGTTATCTCCTTTCTCTTTAACAAGTGATGTTTCTTTTTTCTTCATACCCCCACCTTTTTAAAATGACAAAGGGGGAGAAAGGTATGTCTTCTTTTCAAAAGAGGAAGAAGGCATGTCTTACATGAAGAGGAGAAGCATGTTCATGAAAAGGGAGAAGGTAAAGGGGAGAAGACATATATGTGTAGAACATATATGAGTAGAAGACATAGTATTCTATAAATGTTATGAAAGCTAACCATGCAGGAGAAATAGCATCAATCGAGGGGGAGTATGAAAACTCCATGTGCATCAATTGAGGGGGAGCATATGAGCTCAATTCTTTTGAAACCCCTAGGTTTCTCCAAAGGTATGAATTTACTTAAATGCTTTCAATACATTTATGGAATGGTTTGTCATCTTCAAAAAGGGGGAGAATGTTGACTAAAGGTCAATTAGGTCAATGTTGACTCACGTCTAAATTAACTAAACCCGTGTTCTGATGATGACTAACCATTCCACATATTGGTGTCTAATGCTTCTACTTGAGTGATTTCAGATTGGGTATAGACACACTCCAATTGCCCTTACTTGCACATCACAAATTGAAGAAAATACAAGTCAAAGTCATACAAGTGCACGTTTTTGTAATATGATGTATATCCTTTAGAATCATGTTGTAAATCACTTGTAATGATTATATGACTTGTAATTAAGCTTAGAAAAATATCAGGAACACTTAGATCGAATATTAGAGCACTTTAAATGCATCTTTGAAAATCAATTACAGGCACTTGGTCGGTCTAGTTTCCCACCCTGAAACTCGACCGATCAACCTTGGTCGATTTTCTGAAGATTGCATCGGTCGAGTTGTGCACTCACAGAACTCGACCGATTGGGTAGTAGGCCATTTCCAGTTGAAATGGTCGGTCGAGTTTCCTCAGGACAAACTCGACCGATCCTTTGAACATCAGTTTCCCTGCTACTTGATCGGTCGAGTTACACCCATTAGAACTCGACCAATTGCAATGTACGGAAAAGTGCAGAAAAGTGTTTCTAGATGTTGTGGAGTTGCAACAAATGAAAACATATCTGTTGCAAGCCACAAAATGGCTAGTTTTCGTTCTTAAGTGTTCCCAAAGGCTAAGAGGCATCCCCAGCTATAAATAGGACCCCTTGGGCTTCATTCCAAGGTTGAGCATTCACTATGAAGGTTCCTATTCTATAGTTGAGTGATCCTACAGCCTCCTCTCTCTCTCTAAGCTTAATCACTTGCTACATCCATTAGAGTGAGTAGGAAATCTGTAATAGATCATTCATTGCAAACTCATTGTGAGGCTCTCACTTCCACCACCTCCCCATCTCTCATTTCCATCATGAAGATGAAGGTTCTCTCTCTTGTCCAAGAGAGGTGAAGAAGAACAAGGGAAGGAGTCCCTTGGTGAAGATCAATGCTAAAGACTTGGAGCTAGAGTGGGTAAGCCCTTGGAGAAGGCAGAAGACTCAAGCTCAAGTGGGTAAGACCTTGGTGGAAGCTTCTCCGAGTGAAGGTGAAGTCAAAGGTGGAAGATCCAAGAAGAGTGGGTAATTCCTGCAAGGCCGAAGACTTGTGCAAGAGTGGGTAAGTCCTTGGAGAAGGCCGAAGACTCTTGCAAAGTGGGTAAGTCCTTGGTAAGGTTGAAGACTCTTTGTATTGGATAGGTAAGTCCTTTGTTGGTCATGTATTGTATGTCTTATTAATGAATATAAGAGTGCAATTGTTTGAAGTCCTAGAGGTTGACCTCTCTAGGCAAGTGGACTGACACACTTCTAGTTTGAAGTGTGGAACCACTCTAAATAGCTTGTCTAATTGGTGCATGTTCAATCTCTCTTATCCTTGCTATGTATGTTTTAGTTGCACTCAAATTGCCTATTTAGCAACCTTATCTTGTCATATAATTTGAAGGTTTAATGAATTTTGTTTAAGTGCTTTCAGCTCTATTCACCCCCCCCCCCTCTAGAGCATATAATCACCCATCTAGGATCCAACAAGTGGTATCAGAGCGGGTCTTCTCCAAGCATACTTCCACAAGTAGGAGAATATGGGTGATTATGAAGATGGGCAACCTTCAAAGAGAGCAATAGAAGGAAACAAGAGAGAAAAAGGGATCACAAAGGCTCCATCAACAAATGAAAGCACTACTGGAATATCTAGTGAATTTGAAGATGGAAGATGCCATTGCACCCTCTTGACAAGCTAAATTAAATATTAAAATGAGGTAAATCTAAGTGTTGAGATTCTAATCAATTATTATCTTAGTCAACTAAATGCTTCTAAATTTGCAAATTCTAGCTTGCTTGATAAGATTAAGTTTTTAGAATCTCAACCTTCTATGACCACTTCATACATAGAGCTTGCTAATACTATTGTTTCTCTCTCTCTATTGTTTCTTATGCTCTTAAATGTGTTTATGAGAGTAAAGAGCCTACTTTGTAAGGAATAGAATGTATAGATAAAGTTTATCCTTCAAAGATTACTTGTCTTGTATATGAACTTGCTTCCTTGCATAGTAGTGTAATTTCTCTTGACCCTCATACTATCTTTTCTTATAGAGAGAAAGTTTTTGATGCTCTATCTTGTGATAAAGATTCTTATATGACTAAAGATGTTTGCTTAGAAATCTATCTTGTGCATGCTAGAGATGATATGAATCTATTGTGTTTTACCTTTACTTATCTTATGCATGACAATCATAGTTTGAGATCTTCTTTGTAAAGATTCTTTGGTGATAAAAATAATCTTAATCAAATCCTAGATCATACTACCAAACAAATGGGTAGAGATGGCATTGGACTTGACTGTAGCCAAAGGAACAACAAAGACAAAGGACCTTCATTTTTCAATGAAGAATCCTCCAGTTCCAAGGCTACGGGCACTTGTAATCATTGCAATGATTTTGTCCATTATTCTACTTGTTGTCCTTTTAGGAAAGCACCCAAGAGAAATAGGACTTGGGTTGCTAAGCTAACCCCTCCGGACCCAAAAATATGATTGGGGACCATTTCATCTTTCTTCTTGTAGGTACTTGCAAATGGATTGACTTGAGCTATTGAATTGCAAATTGACTTGTCAATCCACATGAAAGAAGAAAGGTGAGATGTGTAGAGGGTGACAACAAATGGAAAAGGAATGGTAAGCACAAAGGTAAAGGTTTTATTGCTTATAACCATTTCTAACTTGTTTTTGTCAAGTTAGTGTGCACTATACATATGGTTTTTGAGTCAAAAGTGGCATTTTGTGATTCTCTTCACACTCTTGCTCAAAAACTGTTTCTAATGCTTCTATAGTGCATTACTAACTTGCTTAGACATGTTTGGATATGGTTTGTATATTTAGCATGCCTTTAAATATGTTTTTATAAAATATATGTGCTTTTTGACAGCTGGTCTGTCGGTCGAGTTTTCCCTATTGAAACTCGACCGATAGGCACCAAGAGTGTTGCCAACATCTGTCATCGGTCGATTTGTCAACGCATAGAACTCGACCGATTACACTGTGCACAGAATATACATTTGGCTTATTGAGTGAGAATTTCCCTCTCAACTAGATTTTCTCAACCAATAGCCTTATTCCTTGGCACTCCTTTGGTACCTTTATATATGCATATTGCCATGTTCTAATTGCCTATCTTGCTTACAACTCTATCTCTCTAATTGCTCTAAATTGGTATATCTATATCTTACAATTACTTGCTTTGAGTTGTTTTGCAGGTTTTGATGATGATCTCTTTGGATCTCTTGGTTGTGTCTAAAATCGCTTCCGTTGTACTCTAACTTGCTACATCTCTATAGGTGTATATCTTGTTTTGATACAACCTTGAGGTTCTTAGGGGTAATCATCTTATGGTAAGGATGCATATCTAGTGAGTTATATCCTTTCATGCTTCTGAAATTGCATATCTCTTTGTTTGGATATATCTCTACATCAACTCATAGCTTGCTTTATCTTGTGTATCTTTTGGTATCTCTTGCTATGATCTAGATCCTATTAGTAGTCCTAACTTGTGATATCATCTACTAGTAGTTCATATACATGTAGTTCTAACCTTGTTTACAAATTGCCATCTTTGATCATCTATATGCAATGCTTGTATCTTGTCTCATACATGCTCAAGCTTGTTCCTTGAATTGCATATCTTCTATCTTGAGTTGCTTGCATAACATTGTGATGCAGGGCACATAGAGCTACATTATATATAGAAATTGGAGTATTTTTAGATTTTATGCAGCTTTTGCTCCAGTTCCAGATTTTACTGCAAGTATAGTGTTTTTTATGCAGAAACACCCTTTTGAGCAAGACTCGTCGCTTTGCCATGAGATCTGATGGTTTTTGGTCAAATTCCATCATCTTGAGGGTCAAAATTGTGATTTATTATTTTTCTGCATCACTTTATCTTGCATTTTGGGTTGTTCAAGTATATGCTTTAACTTGCTTTTCTTTCTATGCTTGGACAAGACCCTATCTGTGCTCTTCTACTCTCCTTATATAACTTTGTGTTATCTCCTTTCTCTTTAACAAGTGATGTTTCTTTTTTCTTCATACCCCCACCTTTTTGAAATGACAAAGGGGGAGAAAGGTATGTCTTCTTTTAAAAAGAGGAAGAAGGCATGTCTTACATGAAGAGGAGAAGCATGTTCATGAAAAGGGAGAAGGTAAAGGGGAGAAGACATATATGTGTAGAACATATATGAGTAGAAGACATAGTATTCTATAAATGTTATGAAAGCTAACCATGCAGGAGAAATAGCATCAATTAAGGGGGAGTATGAAAACTCCATGTGCATCAATTGAGGGGGAGCATATGAGCTCAATTCTTTTGAAACCCCTAGGTTTCTCCAAAGGTATGAATTTACTTAAATGCTTTCAATACATTTATGGAATGGTTTGTCATCTTCAAAAAGGGGGAGAATGTTGACTCAAGGTCAATTAGGTCAATGTTGACTCACGTCTAAATTGACTAAACCCGTGTTTTGATGATGACTAACCATTCCACATATTGGTGTCTAATTCTTGTACTTGAGTGATTTCAGATTGGGTATAGACACACTCCAATTTCCCTAACTTGCGCATCTCAAATTGGAGAAAAGATAAGTCAAAGTCATTCAAGTGCACGTTTTTGTAATATGATGTATATCCTTTAAAATCATGTTGTAAATCACTTGTAATGATTGTATGACTTGTAATTAAGCTTAGAAAAATATCAGGAACACTTAGATCGAATATTGGAGCACTTTAAATGCATCTTTGAAAATCAATTACAGGTACTTGGTCGGTCCAGTTTCCCACCTCTGAAACTCGACCGATCAACCTTGGTCGATTTTTTGAAGATTGCATCGGTCGAGTTGTGCACTCACAGAACTCGACCGATTGGGTAGTAGGCCATTTCTAGTTTAAATGGTCGGTCAAGTTTCCTCAGGACAAACTCGACCGATCCTTTGAACATCGGTTTGCCTGCTACTTGATCGGTCGAGTTACACCCATTAGAACTCGACCGATTGCACTGTACGGAAAAGTGCAGAAAAGTGTTTCTAGCCGTTGTGGAGTTGCAACAAGTGAAAATATATCCATTGCAAACCACAAAACGACTAGTTTTCATTCTTAAGTGTTCCCAAAGGCTAAGAGGCATCCCCATCTATAAATAGGACCCCTTGGGCTTCATTCCAAGGTTGAGCATTCACTATGAAGGTTCCTATTCTATAGTTGAGTGATCCTACAGCCTCCTCTCTCTCTCTAAGCTTAATCACTTGCTACATCCATTAGAGTGAGTAGGAAATCTGTAATAGATCATTCATTGCAAACTCATTGTGAGGCTCTCACTTCCACCACCTCCCCATCTCTCATTTCCATCATGAAGATGAAGGTTCTCTCTCTTGTCCAAGAGAGGTGAAGAAGAACAAGGGAAGGAGTCCCTTTGTGAAGATCAAGGCTAAAGACTTGAAGCTAGAGTGGGTAAGCCCCTGGAGAAGGCAGAAGACTCAAGCTCAAGTGGGTAAGACCTTGGTGGAAGCTTCTCTGAGTGAAGGTGAAGTCAAAGGCAGAAGATCCAAGAAGAGTGGGTAATTCCTGCAAGGCCGAAGACTTGTGCAAGAGTGGGTATGTCCTTGGAGAAGGCCGAAGACTCTTGCAAAGTGGGTAAGTCCTTGGTAAGGTTGAAGACTCTTTGTATTGGATAGGTAAGTCCTTTGTTGGTCATGTATTGTATGTCTTATTAATGAATATAAGAGTGCAATTGTTTGAAGTCCTAGAGGTTGACCTCTCTAGGCAAGTGGACTGACACACTTCTAGTTTGAAGTGTGGGACCACTCTAAATAGCTTGTCTAATTGGTGCATGTTCAATCTCTCTTATCCTTGCTATGTATGTTTTAGTTGCACTCAAATTGCCTATTTAGCAACCTTATCTTGTCATATAATTTGAAGGTTTAATGAATTTTGTTTAAGTGCTTTCAGCTCTATTCACCCCCCCCCCTCTAGAGCATCTAATCACCCATCTAGGATCCAACAAGTGGTATCAGAGCGGGTCTTCTCCAAGCATACTTCCACAAGTAGGAGAATATGGGTGATTATGAAGATGGGCAACCTTCAAAGAGAGCAATAGAAGGAAACAAGAGAGAAAAAGGGATAACAAAGGCTCCATCAACAAATGAAAGCCCTAGTGGAAGATCTAGTGAATTTGAAGATGGAAGATGCCATTGCACCCTCTTGACAAGCTCAATTAAAGATTTAAATGAGGTAAATCCAAGTGTTGAGATTCTAACCAATTATTATCTAAGTCAACTAAATGCTTCTAAATTTGCAAATTCTAGCTTGCTTGATAAGATTAAGTTCTTAGAATCTCAACCTTCTATGACCACTTCATACATAGAGCTTGCTAATACTATTGTTTCTCTCTCTATTGTTTCTTATGCTCTTAAATGTGTTTATGAGAGTAAAGAGCCTACTTTGCAAGGAATAGAATGTATAGATAAAGTTTAACCTTCAAAGATTACTTGTCTTGTATATGAACTTGCTTCCTTGCATAGTAGTGTAATTTCTCTTGACCTTCATACTATCTTTTCTTATAGAGAGAAAGTTTTTGATGCTATATCTTGTGATAAATATTCTTATATGTTTAAAGATGTTTTCTTAGAAATCTATCTTGTGCATGCTAGAGATGATATGAATCTATTGTGTTTTACCTTTACTTCTCTTATGCATGACAATCATAGTTTGAGATCTTCTTTGTAAAGATTCTTTGGTGATAAAAATAATATTAATCAAATCCTAGATCATACTACCAAACAAATGGGTAGAGATGGCATTGGACTTGACTGTAGCCAAAGGAACAACAAAGACAAAGGACCTTCATTTTTCAATGAAGAATCCTCCAGTTCCAAGGCTACGGGCACTTGTAATCATTGCAATGATTTTGTCCATTATTCTACTTGTTGTCCTTTTAGGAAAGCACCCAAGAGAAATAGGACTTGGGTTGCTAAGCTAACCCCTCCGGACCCAAAAATATGATTGGGGACCATTTCATCTTTCTTCTTGTAGGTACTTGCAAATGGATTGACTTGAGCTATTGAATTGCAAATTGACTTGTCAATCCACATGAAAGAAGAAAGGTGAGATGTGTAGAGGGTGACAACAAATGGAAAAGGAATGGTAAGCACAAAGGTAAAGGTTTTATTGCTTATAACCATTTCTAACTTGTTTTTGTCAAGTTAGTGTGCACTATACATATGGTTTTTGAGTCAAAAGTGGCATTTTGTGATTCTCTTCACACTCTTGCTCAAAAACTGTTTCTAATGCTTCTATAGTGCATTACTAACTTGATTAGACATGTTTGGATATGGTTTGTATATTTAGCATGCCTTTAAATATGTTTTTATAAAATATATGTGCTTTTTGACAGCTGGTCTGTCGGTCGAGTTTTCCCTATTGAAACTCGACCGATAGGAACCAAGAGTGTTGCCAACAGCTGTCATCGGTCGAGTTGTCAATGCACAGAACTCGACCGATTACACTGTGCACAGAATATACATTTGGCTTATTGAGTGAGAATTTCCCTCTCAACTAGATTTTCTCAGCCAATAGCCTTATTCCTTGGCACTCCTTTGGTACCTTTATATATGCATATTGCCATGTTCTAATTGCCTATCTTGCTTACAACTCTATCTCTCTAATTGCTCTAAATTGGTATATCTATATCTTGCAATTACTTGCTTTGAGTTGTTTTGCAGGTTTTGATGATGATCTCTTTGGATCTCTTGGTTGTGTCTAAAATCGCTTCCGTTGTACTCTAACTTGCTACATCTCTATAGGTGTATATCTTGTTTTGATACAACCTTGAGGTTCTTAGGGGTAATCATCTTATGGTAAGGATGCATATCTAGTGAGTTATATCCTTTCATGCTTATGAAATTGCATATCTCTTTGTTTGGATATATCTCTACATCTACTCATAGCTTGCTTTATCTTGTGTATCTTTTGGTATCTCTTGCTATGATCTAGATCCTACTAGTAGTCCTAACTTGTGATATCATCTACTAGTAGTTCATATACATGTAGTTCTAACCTTGTTTACAAATTGCAATCTTTGATCATCTATATGCTATGCTTGTATCTTGTCTCATACATGCTCAAGCTTGTTCCTTGAATTGCATATCTTCTATCTTGAGTTGCTTGCATAACATTGTGATGCAGGGCACATAGAGCTACATTATATATAGAAATTGGAGTATTTTTAGATTTTATGCAGCTTTTGCTCCAGTTTCAGTTTTTACTGCAAGTATAGTGTTTTTTATGAAGAAACACCCTTCTGAGCAAGACTCATCGCTTTTCCATGAGCTCTGATGGTTTTTGGTCGAATTCCATCATCTTGAGGGTCAAAATTGCGATTTATTATTTTTCTGCAGCACTTTATCTTGAATTTTGGGTTGTTCAAGTATATGCTTTAACTTGCTTTTCTTTCTATGCTTGGACAAGACCCTATCTGTGCTCTTCTACTCTCCTTATATAACTTTGTGTTATCTCCTTTCTCTTTAACAAGTGATGTTTCTTTTTTCTTCATACCCCCACCTTTTTGAAATGACAAAGGGGGAGAAAGGTATGTCTTCTTTTAAAAAGAGGAAGAAGGCATGTCTTACATGAAGAGGAGAAGCATGTTCATGAAAAGGGAGAAGGTAAAGGGGAGAAGACATATATGTGTAGAACATATATGAGTAGAAGACATAGTATTCTATAAATGTTATGAAAGCTAACCATGCAGGAGAAATAGCATCAATTGAGGGGGAGTATGAAAACTCCATGTGCATCAATTGAGGGGGAGCATATGAGCTCAATTCTTTTGAAACCCCTCGGTTTCTCCAAAGGTATGAATTTACTTAAATGCTTTCAATACATTTATGGAATGGTTTGTCAACTTCAAAAAGGGGGAGAATGTTGACTCAAGGTCAATTAGGTCAATGTTGACTCACGTCAAAATTGACTAAACCCGTGTTTTGATGATGACTAACCATTCCACATATTGGTGTCTAATGCTTGTACTTGAGTGATTTCAGATTGGGTATAGACACACTCCAATTGCCCTAACTTGCGCATCTCAAATTGGAGAAAAGACAAGTCAAAGTCATACAAATGCACATTTTTGTAATATGATGTATATCCTTTAGAATCATGTTGTAAATCACTTGTAATGATTGTATGACTTGTAATTAAGCTTAGAAAAATATCAGGAACACTTAGATTGAATATTAGAGCACTTTAAATGCATCTTTGAAAATCAATTACAGGCACTTGGTCGGTCCAGTTTCCCACCCTGAAACTCGACCGATCAACCTTGGTCGATTTTCTGAAGATTGCATCGGTCGAGTTGTGCACTCACAGAACTCGACCGATTGGGTAGTAGGCCATTTCCAGTTGAAATGGTCGATCGAGTTTCCTCAGGACAAACACGACCGATCCTTTGAACATCGGTTTGCCTGCTACTTGATCGGTCGAGTTACACCCATTAGAACTCGACCGATTGCACTGTACGGAAAAGTGCAGAAAAGTGTTTCTAGCCGTTGTGGAGTTGCAACAAGTGAAAATATATCCGTTGCAAGCCACAAAATGGCTAGTTTTCGTTCTTAAGTGTTCCCAAAGGCTAAGAGGCATCCCCAGCTATAAATAGGACCCCTTGGGCTTCATTCCAAGGTTGAGCATTTACTATGAAGGTTCCTATTCTATAGTTGAGTGATCCTACAGCCTCCTCTCTCTCTCTAAGCTTAATCACTTGCTACATCCATTAGAGTGAGTAGGAAATCTGTAATAGAGCATTCATTGCAAACTCATTGTGAGGCTCTCACTTCCACCACCTCCCCATCTCTCATTTCCATCATGAAGATGAAGGTTCTCTCTCTTGTCCAAGAGAGGTGAAGAAGAACAAGGGAAGGAGTCCCTTGGTGAAGATCAAGGATAAAGACTTGGAGCTAGAGTGGGTAAGCCCTTGGAGAAGGCAGAAGACTCAAGCTCAAGTGGGTAAGACCTTGGTGGAAGCTTCTCCGAGTGAAGGTGAAGTCAAAGGCGGAAGATCCAAGAATAGTGGGTAATTCCTGCAAGGACAAAGACTTGTGCAAGAGTGGGTAAGTCCTTGGAGAAGGCCGAAGACTCTTGCAAAGTGGGTAAGTCCTTGGTAAGGTTGAAGACTCTTTGTATTGGATAGGTAAGTCCTTTGTTGGTCATGTATTGTATGTCTTATTAATGAATATAAGAGTGCAATTGTTTGAAGTCCTAGAGGTTGACCTCTCTAGGCAAGTTGACTGACACACTTCTAGTTTGAAGTGTGGGACCACTCTAAATAGCTTGTCTAATTGGTGCATGTTCAATCTCTCTTATCCTTGCTATGTATGTTTTAGTTGCACTCAAATTGCCTATTTAGCAACCTTATCTTGTCATATAATTTGAAGGTTTAATGAATTTTGTTTAAGTGCTTTCAGCTCTATTCACCCCCCCTCTAGAGCATCTAATCACCCATCTAGGATCCAAAAAGTGGTATCAGAGCGGGTCTTCTCCAAGCATACTTCCACAAGTAGGAGAATATGGGTGATTATGAAGATGGGCAACCTTCAAAGAGATCAATAGAAGGAAATAAGAGAGAAAAAGGGATCACAAAGGCTCCATCAACAAATAAAAGCACTAGTGGAAGATCTAGTGAATTTCAAGATGCAAGATGTCATTGCACCCTCTTGACAAGCTCAATTAAAGATTAAAATGAGGTAAATCCAAGTGTTGAGATTCTAACCAATTATTATCTTAGTCAACTAAATGCTTCTAAATTTGCAAATTCTAGCTTGCTTGATAAGATTAAGTTTTTAGAATCTCAACCTTCTATGACCACTTCATACATAGAGCTTGCTAATACTATTGTCTCTCTCTCTATTGTTTCTTATGCTCTTAAATGTGTTTATGAGAGTAAAGAGCCTACTTTGCAAGGAATAGAATGTATAGATAAATTTTATCCTTCAAAGATTACTTGTCTTGTATATGAACTTTCTTCCTTGCATAGTAGTGTAATTTCTCTTGACCCTCATACTATCTTTTCTTATAGAGAGAAAGTTTTCGATGCTCTAACTTGTGATAAAGATTCTTATATGACTAAAGATGTTTTCTTAGAAATCTATCTTGTACATGCTAGAGATGATATGAATCTATTGTGTTTTACCTTTACTTCTCTTATGCATGACAATCATAGTTTGAGATCTTCTTTGCAAAGATTCTTTGGTGATAAAAAGAATCTTAATCAAATCCTAGATCATACTACCAAACAAATGGGTAGAGATGGCATTGGACTTGACTGTAGCCAAAAGAACAACAAAGACAAAGGACCTTCATTTTTCAATGAAGAATCCTCCAGTTCCAAGGCTACGTGCACTTGTAATCATTGCAATGATTTTGTCCATTATTCTACTTGTTGTCCTTTTAGGAAAGCACCCAAGAGAAATAGGACTTGGGTTGCTAAGCTAACCCCTCCGGACCCCAAAATATGATTGGGGACCATTTCATCTTTCTTCTTGTAGGTACTTGCAAATGGATTGACTTGAGCTATTGAATTGCAAATTGACTTGTCAATTCACATGAAAGAAGAAAGGTGAGATGTGTAGAGGGTGACAACAAATGGAAAAGGAATGGTAAGCACAAAGGTAAAGGTTTTATTTCTTATAACCATTTCTAACTTGTTTTTGTCAAGTTAGTGTGCACTATACATATGGTTTTTGAGTCAAAAGTGGCATTTTGTGATTCTCTTCACACTCTTGCTCAAAAAATGTTTCTAATGCTTCTACAGTGCATTACTAACTTGCTTAGACATGTTTGGATATGGTTTGTATATTTAGCATGCCTTTAAATATGTTTTTATAAAATATATGTGCTTTTTGACAGCTGGTCTGTCGGTCGAGTTTTCCCTATTGAAACTCGACCGATAGGCACCAAGAGTGTTGCCAACATCTATCATCGGTCGAGTTGTCAATGCACAGAACTCGACCAATTACACTGTGCACAGAATATACATTTGGCTTATTGAGTGAGAATTTCCCTCTCAACTAGATTTTCTCAGCCAATAGCCTTATTCCTTGGCACTCCTTTGGTACCTTTATATATGCATATTGCCATGTTCTAATTGCCTATCTTGCTTACAACTCTATCTCTCTAATTGCTCTAAATTGGTATATCTATATCTTGCAATTACTTGCTTTGAGTTGTTTTGCAGGTTTTGATGATGATCTCTTTGGATCTCTTGGTTGTGTCTAAAATCGCTTCCGTTGTACTCTAACTTGCTACATCTCTATAGGTGTATATCTTGTTTTGATACAACCTTGAGGTTCTTAGGGGTAATCATGTTATGGTAAGGATGCATATCTAGTGAGTTATATCCTTTCATGGTTCTGAAATTGCATATCTCTTCGTTTGGATATATCTCTACATCTACTCATGGCTTGCTTTATCTTGTGTATCTTTTGGTATCTCTTGCTATGATCTAGATCCTACTAGTAGTCCTAACTTGTGATATCATCTACTAGTAGTTCATATACATGTAGTTCTAACCTTGTTTACAAATTGCCATCTTTGATCATCTATATGCTATGCTTGTATGTTGTCTCATACATGCTCAAGCTTGTTCCTTGAACTGCATATCTTCTATCTTGAGTTGCTTGCATAACATTGTGATGCAGGGCACATAGAGCTACATTATATATAGAAATTGGAGTATTTTTGGATTTTATGCAACTTTTGCTCTAGTTTCAATTTTTACTGCAAGTATAGTGTTTTTTATGCAGAAACACCCTTCTGAGCAAGACTCATCGCTTTGCCATGAGCTCTGATGGTTTTTGGTCAAATTCCATCATCTTGAGGGTCAAAATTGTGATTTATTTTTTTTCTGCAGCACTTTATCTTGCATTTTGGGTTGTTCAAGTATATGCTTTAACTTGCTTTTCTTTCTATGCTTGGACAAGACCCTATCTGTGCTCTTCTACTATCCTTATATAACTTTGTGTTATCTCCTTTCTCTTTAACAAGTGATGTTTCTTTTTTCTTCATACCCCCACCTTTTTAAAATGACAAAGGGGGAGAAAGGTATGTCTTCTTTTCAAAAGAGGAAGAAGGCATGTCTTACATGAAGAGGAGAAGCATGTTCATGAAAAGGGAGAAGGTAAAGGGGAGAAGACATATATGTGTAGAACACATATGAGTAGAAGACATAGTATTCTATAAATGTTATGAAAGCTAACCATGCAGGAGAAATAGCATCAATCGAGGGGGAGTATGAAAACTCCATGTGCATCAATTGAGGGGGAGCATATGAGCTCAATTCTTTTGAAACCCCTAGGTTTCTCCAAAGGTATGAATTTACTTAAATGCTTTCAATACATTTATGGAATGGTTTGTCATCTTCAAAAAGGGGGAGAATGTTGACTAAAGGTCAATTAGGTCAATGTTGACTCACGTCTAAATTAACTAAACCCGTGTTCTGATGATGACTAACCATTCCACATATTGGTGTCTAATGCTTCTACTTGAGTGATTTCATATTGGGTATAGACACACTCCAATTGCCCTTACTTGCACATCACAAATTGAAGAAAATACAAGTCAAAGTCATACAAGTGCACGTTTTTGTAATATGATGTATATCCTTTAGAATCATGTTGTAAATCACTTGTAATGATTATATGACTTGTAATTAAGCTTAGAAAAATATCAGGAACACTTAGATCGAATATTAGAGCACTTTAAATGCATCTTTGAAAATCAATTACAGGCACTTGGTCGGTCTAGTTTCCCACCCTGAAACTCGACCGATCAACCTTGGTCGATTTTCTGAAGATTGCATCGGTCGAGTTGTGCACTCACAGAACTCGACCGATTGGGTAGTAGGCCATTTCCAGTTGAAATGGTCGGTCGAGTTTCCTCAGGACAAACTCGACCGATCCTTTGAACATCAGTTTCCCTACTACTTGATCGGTCGAGTTACACCCATTAGAACTCGACCGATTGCAATGTACGGAAAAGTGCAGAAAAGTGTTTCTAGATGTTGTGGAGTTGCAACAAATGAAAACATATCTGTTGCAAGCCACAAAATGGCTAGTTTTCGTTCTTAAGTGTTCCCAAAGGCTAAGAGGCATCCCCAGCTATAAATAGGACCCCTTGGGCTTCATTCCAAGGTTGAGCATTCACTATGAAGGTTCCTATTCTATAGTTGAGTGATCCTACAGCCTCCTCTCTCTCTCTAAGCTTAATCACTTGCTACATCCATTAGAGTGAGTAGGAAATATATAATAGAGCATTCATTGCAAACTCATTGTGAGGCTCTCACTTCCACCACCTCCCCATCTCTCATTTCCATCATGAAGATGAAGGTTCTCTCTCTTATCCAAGAGAGGTGAAGAAGAACAAGGGAAGGAGTCCCTTGGTGAAGATCAAGGCTAAAGACTTGGAGCTAGAGTGGGTAAGCCCTTGGAGAAGGCAGAAGACTCAAGCTCAAGTGGGTAAGACCTTGGTGGAAGCTTCTCCGAGTGAAGGTGAAGTCAAAGGCGGAAGATCCAAGAAGAGTGGGTAATTCCTGCAAGTCCGAAGACTTGTGCAAGAGTGGGTAAGTCCTTGGAGAAGGCCGAAGACTCTTACAAAGTGGGTAAGTCCTTGGTAAGGTTGAAGAGTCTTTGTATTGGACAGGTAAGTTCTTTGTTGGTCATGTATAGTATGTCTTATTAATGAATATAAGAGTGCAATTGTTTGAAGTCCTAGAGGTTGACCTCTCTAGGCAAGTGGACTGACACACTTCTAGTTTGAAGTGTGGAACCACTCTAAATATCTTGTCTAATTGGTGCATGTTCAATCTCTCTTATCCTTGCTATGTATGTTTTGGTTGCACTCAAATTGCCTATTTAACAACCTTATCTTGTCATATAATTTGAAGGTTTAATTAATTTTGTTTAAGTGCTTTTAGCTCTATTCACCCCCCCCTCTAGAGCATCTAATCACCCATCTAGGATCCAACAAGTAGTATCAGAGTGGGTCTTCTCCAAGCATACTTCCACAAGTAGGAGAATATGGGTGATTATGAAGATGGGCAACCTTCAAAGAGAGCAATAGAAGGAAACAAGAGAGAAAAAGGGATCACAAAGGCTCCATCAACAAATGAAAGCACTAGTGGAAGATCTAGTGAATTTGAAGATGAAAGATGCCATTGCACCCTCTTGAAAAGCTCAATTAAATATTTAAATGAGGTAAATCCAAGTGTTGAGATTCTAACCAATTATTATCTTAGTCAACTAAATGCTTCTAAATTTGCAAATTCTTGCTTGCTTGATAAGATTAAGTTTTTAGAATCTCAACCTTCTATGACCACTTCATACATAGATCTTGCTAATACTATTGTTTCTCTCTCTCTATTGTTTCTTATGCTCTTAAATGTGTTTATGAGAGTAAAGAGCCTACTTTGCAAGGAATAGAATGTATAGATAAAGTTTGTCCTTCAAAGATTACTTGTCTTGTATATGAACTTGCTTCCTTGCATAGTAGTGTAATTTCTCTTGACCCTCATACTATCTTTTCTTATAGAGAGAAAGTTTTTGATGCTCTATCTTGTGATAAAGATTCTTATATGACTAAATATGTTTGCTTATAAATCTATCTTGTGCATGCTAGAGATGATATGAATCTATTGTGTTTTACCTTTACTTCTCTTATGCATGACAATCATAGTTTGAGATCTTCTTTGCAAAGATTCTTTGGTGATAAAAAGAATCTTAATCAAATCCTAGATCATACTACCAAACAAATGCGTAGAGATGGCATTGGACTTGACTGTAGCCAAAGGAACAACAAAGACAAAGGACCTTCATTTTTTAATGAAGAATCCTCCAGTTCCAAGGCTACGGGCACTTGTAATCATTGCAATGATTTTGTCCATTATTCTACTTGTTGTCCTTTTAGGAAAGCACCCAAGAGAAATAGGACTTGGGTTGCTAAGCTAACCCCTCCGGACCCAAAAATATGATTGGGGACCATTTCATCTTTCTTCTTGTAGGTACTTGCAAATGGATTGACTTGAGCTATTGAATTGCAAATTGACTTGTCAATCCACATGAAAGAAGAAAGGTGAGATGTGTAGAGGGTGACAACAAATGGAAAAGGAATGGTAAGCACAAAGGTAAAGGTTTTATTGCTTATAACCATTTCTAACTTATTTTTGTCAAGTTAGTGTGCACTATACATATGGTTTTTGAGTCAAAAGTGGCATTTTGTGATTCTCTTCACACTCTTGCTCAAAAAATGTTTCTAATGCTTCTATAGTGCATTACTAACTTGCTTAGACATGTTTGGATATGGTTTGTATATTTAGCATGCCTTTAAATATGTTTTTATAAAATATATGTGCTTTTTGACAGCTGGTCTATCGGTCGAGTTTTCCCTATTGAAACTCGGCCGATAGGCACCAAGAGTGTTGCCAACAGCTGTCATCGGTCGAGTTGTCAATGCACAGAACTCGACCGATTACACTGTGCACAGAATATACATTTGGCTTATTGAGTGAGAATTTCCCTCTCAACTAGATTTTCTCAGCCAATAGCCTTATTCCTTGGCACTCCTTTGGTACCTTTATATATGCATATTGCCATGTTCTAATTGCCTATCTTGCTTACAACTCTATCTCTCTAATTGCTCTAAATTGGTATATCTATATCTTGCAATTACTTGCTTTGAGTTGTTTTGCAGGTTTTGATGATGATCTCTTTGGATCTCTTGGTTGTGTCTAAAATCGCTTCCGTTGTACTCTAACTTGCTACATCTCTATAGGTGTATATCTTGTTTTGATACAACCTTGAGGTTCTTAGGGGTAATCATCTTATGGTAAGGATGCATATCTAGTGAGTTATATCCTTTCATGCTTATGAAATTGCATATCTCTTTGTTTGGATATATCTCTACGTCTACTCATCGCTTGCTTTATCTTGTGTATCTTTTGGTATCTCTTGCTATGATCTAGATCCTACTAGTAGTCCTAACTTGTGATATCATCTACTAGTAGTTCATATACATGTAGTTCTAACCTTGTTTACAAATTGCCATCTTTGATCATCTATATGCTATGCTTGTATCTTGTCTCATACATGCTCAAGCTTGTTCCTTGAATTGCATATCTTCTATCTTGAGTTGCTTGCATAACATTGTGATGCAGGGCACATAGAGCTACATTATATATAGAAATTGGAGTATTTTTGGATTTTATGCAGCTTTTGCTCCCGTTTCAGTTTTTACTGCAAGTATAGTGTTTTTTATGCAGAAACACCCTTCTGAGCAAGACTCATCACTTCCCCATGAGCTCTGATGGTTTTTGGTCAAATTCCATCATCTTGAGGGTCAAAATTGTGATTTATTATTTTTCTGCAGCACTTTATCTTGCATTTTGGGTTGTTCAAGTATATGCTTTAACTTGCTTTTCTTTCTATGCTTGGACAAGACCCTATATGTGCTCTTCTACTCTCCTTATATAACTTTGTGTTATCTCCTTTCTCTTTAACAAGTGATGTTTCTTTTTTCTTCATACCCCCACCTTTTTGAAATGACAAAGGGGGAGAAAGGTATGTCTTCTTTTAAAAAGAGGAAGAAGGCATGTCTTACATGAAGAGGAGAAGCATGTTCATGAAAAGGGAGAAGGTAAAGGGGAGAAGACATATATGTGTAGAACATATATGAGTAGAAGACATAGTATTCTATAAATGTTATGAAAGCTAACCATGCAGGAGAAATAGCATCAATTGAGGGGGATTATGAAAACTCCATGTGCATCAATTGAGGGGGAGCATATGAGCTCAATTCTTTTGAAACCCCTAGGTTTCTCCAAAGGTATGAATTTACTTAAATGCTTTCAATACATTTATGGAATGGTTTGTCATCTTCAAAAAGGGGGAGAATGTTGACTCAAGGTCAATTAGGTCAATGTTGACTCACGTCAAAATTGACTAAACCCGTGTTCTGATGATGACTAACCATTCCACATATTGGTGTCTAATGCTTCTACTTGAGTGATTTCAGATTGGGTATAGACACACTCCAATTGCCCTAACTTGTGCATCTCAAATTGGAGAAAACACAAGTCAAAGTCATACAAGTGCACGTTTTTGTAATATGATGTATATCCTTTAGAATCATGTTGTAAATCACTTGTAATGATTGTATGACTTGTAATTAAACTTAGAAAAATATCAGGAACACTTAGATCGAATATTAGAGAACTTTAAATGCATCTTTGAAAATCAATTACATGCACTTGGTCGGTCCAGTTTCCCACCCTGAAACCCGACCGATCAACCTTGGTCTATTTTCTGAAGATTGCATCGGTCGAGTTGTGCACTCACAGAACTCGGCCGATTGGGTAGTAGGCCATTTCCAGTTGAAATGGTCGGTCGAGTTTCCTCAGGACAAACTCGACCGATCCTTTGAACATCGGTTTTCCTGCTACTTGATCGGTCGAGTTACACCCATTAGAACTCGACCAATTGCACTGTACGGAAAAGTGCAGAAAAGTGTTTCTATCCGTTATGGAGTTGCAACAAGTGAAAATATATCCGTTGAAAGCCACAAAATGGCTAGTTTTCATTCTTAAGTGTTCCCAAAGGCTAAGAGGCATCCCCAGCTATAAATAGGACCCCTTGGGCTTCATTCCAAGGTTGAGCATTCACTATGAAGGTTCCTATTCTATAGTTGAGTGATCCTACAGCCTACTCTCTCTCTCTCTCTAAGCTTAATCACTTGCTACATCCATTAGAGTGAGTAGGAAATCTGTAATAGAGCATTCATTGCAAACTCATTGTGAGGCTCTCACTTCCACCACCTCCCCATCTCTCATTTCCATCATGAAGATGAAGGTTCTCTCTTTTATCCAAGAGAGGTGAAGAAGAACGAGGGAAGGAGTCCCTTGGTGAAGATCAAGGCTAAAGACTTGGAGCTAGAGTGGGTAAGCCATTGGAGAAGACAGAAGACTCAAGCTCAAGTGGGTAAGACCTTGGTGGAAGCTTCTCCGAGTGAAGGTGAAGTCAAAGGCGGAAGATCCAAGAAGAGTGGGTAATTCCTGCAAGGCCGAAAACTTGTGCAAGAGTGGGTAAGTCCTTGGAGAAGGCCGAAGACTCTTACAAAGTGGGTAAGTACTTGGTAAGGTTGAAGAGTCTTTGTATTGGACAGGTAAGTTCTTTGTTGGTCATGTATAGTATGTCTTATTAATGAATATAAGAGTGCAATTGTTTGAAGTCCTAGAGGTTGACCTCTCTAGGCAAGTGGACTGACACACTTCTAGTTTGAAGTGTGGAACCACTCTAAATAGCTTGTCTAATTGGTGCATGTTCAATCTCTCTTATCCTTGCTATGTATGTTTTGGTTGCACTCAAATTGCCTATTTAGCAACCTTATCTTGTCATATAATTTGAAGGTTTAATTAATTTTGTTTAAGTGCTTTCAGCTCTATTCACCCCCCCCCCTCTAGAGCATCTAATCACCCATCTAGGATCCAACAAGTGGTATCAGAGCGGGTCTTCTCCAAGCATACTTCCACAAGTAGGAGAATATGGGTGATTATGAAGATGGGCAACCTTCAAAGAGAGCAATAGAAGGAAACAAGAGAGAAAAAGGGATCACAAAGGCTCCATCAACAAATGAAAGCACTAGTGGAAGATCAAGTGAATTTGAAGATGCAAGATGCCATTGCACCCTCTTGAAAAGCTCAATTAAAGATTTAAATGAGGTAAATCCAAGTGTTGAGATTCTAACCAATTATTATCTTAGTCAACTAAATTCTTCTAAATTTGCAAATTCTAGCTTGCTTGATAAGATTAAGTTTTTAGAATCTCAACCTTCTATGACCACTTCATACATAGAGCTTGATAATACTATTGTTTCTCTCTCTATTGTTTCTTATGCTCTTAAATGTGTTTATGAGAGTAAAGAGCCTACTTTGCAAGGAATAGAATGTATAGATAAAGTTTATCCTTCAAAGATTACTTGTCTTGTATATGAACTTGCTTCCTTCCATAGTAGTGTAATTTCTCTTGACCCTCATACTATCTTTTCTTATAGAGAGAAAGTTTTTGATGCTCTATCTTGTGATAAAGATTCTTATAGGACTAAAGATGTTTGCTTAGAAATCTATATTGTGCATGCTAGAGATGATATGAATCTATTGTGTTTTACCTTTACTTCTATTATGCATGACAATCATAGTTTGAGATCTTATTTGCAAAGATTCTTTGGTGATAAAAAGAATCTTAATCAAATCCTAGATCATACTACCAAACAAATGGGTAGAGATGGCATTGGACTTGACTGTAGCCAAAGGAACAACAAAGACAAAGGACCTTCATTTTTCAATGAAGAATCCTCCAGTTCCAAGGCTACGGGCACTTGTAATCATTGCAATGATTTTGTCCATTATTCTACTTGTTGTCCTTTTAGGAAAGCACCCAAGAGAAATAGGACTTGGGTTGCTAAGCTAACCCCTCCGGACCCAAAAATATGATTGGGGACCATTTCATCTTTCTTCTTGTAGGTACTTGCAAATGGATTGACTTGAGCTATTGAATTGCAAATTGACTTGTCAATCCACATGAAAGAAGAAAGGTGAGATGTGTAGAGGGTGACAACAAATGGAAAAGGAATGGTAAGCACAAAGGTAAAGGTTTTATTGCTTATAACCATTTCTAACTTGTTTTTGTCAAGTTAGTGTGCACTATACATATGGTTTTTTAGTCAAAAGTGGCATTTTGTGATTCTCTTCACACTCTTGCTCAAAAATTGTTTCTAATGCTTCTATAGTGCATTACTAACTTGCTTAGACATGTTTGGATATGGTTTGTATATTTAGCATGCCTTTAAATATGTTTTTATAAAATATATGTGCTTTTTGACAGCTGGTCTGTCGGCCGAGTTTTCCCTATTGAAACTCGACCGATAGGAACTAAGAGTGTTGCCAACAGCTGTCATCGGTCGAGTTGTCAATGCACAGAACTCGACCGATTACACTGTGCACAGAATATACATTTGGCTTATTGAGTGAGAATTTCCCTCTCAACTAGATTTTCTCAGCCAATAGCCTTATTCCTTGGAACTCCTTTGGTACCTTTATATATGCATATTGCCATGTTCTAATTGCCTATCTTGCTTACAACTCTATCTCTCTAATTGCTCTAAATTGGTATATCTATATCTTGCAATTACTTGCTTTGAGTTGTTTTACAGGTTTTGATGATGATCTCTTTGGATCTCTTGGTTGTGTCTAAAATCGCTTTCGTTGTACTCTAACTTGCTACATCTCTATAGGTGTATATCTTGTTTTGATACAACCTTGAGGTTCTTAGGGGTAATCATCTTATGGTAAGGATGCATATCTAGTGAGTTATATCCTTTCATGCTTCTGAAATTGCATATCTCTTTGTTTGGATATATCTCTACATCTACTCATAGCTTGCTTTATCTTGTGTATCTTTTGGTATCTCTTGCTATGATCTAGATCCTACTAGTAGTCCTAACTTGTGATATCATCTACTAGTAGTTCATATACATGTAGTTCTAACCTTGTTTACAAATTGCCATCTTTGATCATCTATATGCTATGCTTGTATCTTGTCTCATACATGCTCAAGCTTGTTCCTTGAATTGCATATCTTCTATCTTGAGTTGCTTGCATAACATTGTGATGCAGGGCACATAGAGCTACATTATATATAGAAATAAGAGTATTTTTGGATTTTATGCAGCTTTTGCTCCAATTTCAGTTTTTACTGCAAGTATAGTGTTTTTTATGCAGAAACACCCTTCTGAGCAAGACTCATCACTTCCCCATGAGCTCTGATGGTTTTTGGTCAAATTCCATCATCTTGAGGGTCAAAATTGCGATTTATTATTTTTCTACAGCACTTTATCTTGCATTTTGGGTTGTTCAAGTATATGCTTTAACTTGCTTTTCTTTCTATGCTTGGACAAGACCCTATCTGTGCTCTTCTACTCTCCTTATATAACTTTGTGTTATCTCCTTTCTCTTTAACAAGTGATGTTTCTTTTTTCTTCATACCCCCACCTTTTTGAAATGACAAAGGGGGAGAAAGGTATGTCTTCTTTTAAAAAGAGGAAGAAGGCATGTCTTACATGAAGAGGAGAAGCATGTTCATGAAAAGGGAGAAGGTAAAGGGGAGAAGACATATATGTGTAGAACATATATGAGTAGAAGACATAGTATTCTATAAATGTTATGAAAGCTAACCATGCAGGAGAAATAGCATCAATTGAGGGGGAGTATGAAAACTCCATGTGCATCAATTGAGGGGGATCATATGAGCTCAATTCTTTTGAAACCCCTAGGTTTCTCCAAAGGTATGAATTTACTTAAATGCTTTCAATACATTTATGGAATGGTTTGTCATCTTCAAAAAGGGGGAGAATGTTGACTCAAGGTCAATTAGGTCAATGTTGACTCATGTCAAAATTGACTAAACCCGTGTTCTGATGATGACTAACCATTCCACATATTTGTGTCTAATGCTTCTACTTGAGTGATTTCAGATTGGGTATAGACACACTCCAATTGCTCTAACTTGCGCATCTCAAATTGGAGAAAAGACAAGTCAAAGTCATACAAGTGCACGTTTTTGTAATATGATGTATATCCTTTAGAATCATGTTGTAAATCACTTGTAATGATTGTATGACTTGTAATTAAGCTTAGAAAAATATCAGGAACACTTAGATCGAATATTAGAGAACTTTAAATCCATCTTTGAAAATCAATTACATGCACTTGGTCGGTCCGGTTTCCCACCCTAAAACTCGACCGATCAACCTTGGTCTATTTTCTGAAGATTGCATCGGTCGAGTTGTGCACTCACATAACTCGACCGATTGGGTAGTAGGCCATTTCCAGTTGAAATGGTCGGTCGAGTTTCCTCAGGACAAACTCGACCGATCCTTTGAACATCGGTTTGCCTGCTACTTGATCGGTCGAGTTACACCCATTAGAACTCGACCGATTGCCCTGTACGGAAAAGTGCAGAAAAGTGTTTCTAGCCGTTGTGGAGTTGCAACAAGTGAAAATATATCCGTTGCAAGACACAAAACGGCTAGTTTTCGTTCTTAAGTGTTCCCAAAGGCTAAGAGGCATCCCCAGCTATAAATAGGACCCCTTGGGCTTCATTCCAAGGTTGAGCATTCACTATGAAGGTTCCTATTCTATAGTTGAGTGATCCTACAGTCTCCTCTCTCTCTCTAAGCTTAATCACTTGCTACATCCATTAGAGTGAGTAGGAAATCTGTAATAGAGCATTCATTGCAAACTCATTGTGAGGCTCTCACTTCCACCACCTCCCCATCTCTCATTTCCATCATGAAGATGAAGGTTCTCTCTCTTGTCCAAGAGAGGTGAAGAAGAACAAGGGAAGGAGTCCCTTGGTGAAGATCAAGGCTAAAGACTTGGAGCTAGAGTGGGTAAGCCATTGGAGAAGGCAGAAGACTCAAGCTCAAGTGGGTAAGACCTTGGTGGAAGCTTCTCCGAGTGAAGGTGAAGTCAAAGGCAGAAGATCCAAGAAGAGTGGGTAATTCCTGTAAAGCCGAAGACTTGTGCAAGAGTGGGTAAGTCCTTGGAGAAGGCCAAAGACTCTTTCAAAGTGGGTAAGTCCTTGGTAAGGTTGAAGACTCTTTGTATTGGATAGGTAAGTCCTTTGTTGGTCATGTATTGTATGTCTTATTAATGAATAGAAGAGTGCAATTGTTTGAAGTCCTAGAGGTTGACCTCTCTACGCAAGTGGACTGACACACTTCTAGTTTGAAGTGTGGAACCACTCTAAATAGCTTGTCTAATTGGTGCATGTTCAATCTCTCTTATCCTTTCTATGTATGTTTTAGTTGCACTCAAATTGCCTATTTAGCAACCTTATCTTGTCATATAATTTGAAGGTTTAATGAATTTTGTTTAAGTGCTTTCATCTCTATTCACCCCCCCTCTAGAGCATCTAATCACCCATCTAGGATCCAACAAGTGGTATCAGAGCGGGTCTTCTCCAAGCATACTTCCACAAGTAGGAGAATATGGGTGATTATGAAGATGGGCAACCTTCAAAGAGAGCAATAGAAGGAAACAAGAGAGAAAAAAGGATCACAAAGGCTCCATCAACAAATGAAAGCACTAGTGGAAGATCTAGTGAATTTGAAGATGGAAGATGCCATTGCACCCTCTTGACAAGCTCAATTAAAGATTTAAATGAGGTAAATCCAAGTGTTGAGATTCTAACCAATTATTATCTTAGTCAACTAAATGCTTCTAAATTTGCAAATTCTAGCTTGCTTGATAAGATTAAGTTTTTAGAATCTCAACCTTCTATGACCACTTCAGACATAGAGCTTGCTAATACTATTGTTTCTCTCTCTATTGTTTCTTGTGCTCTTAAATGTGTTTATGAGAGTAAAGAGCCTACTTTGCAAGGAATAGAATGTATAGATAAAGTTTATCCTTCAAAGATTACTTGTCTTGTATATGAACTTGCTTCCTTGCATAGTAGTGTAATTTCTCTTGACCCTCATACTATCTTTTCTTATAAAGAGAAAGTTTTTGATGCTCTATCTTGTGATAAAGATTCTTATATGACTAAAGATGTTTGCTTAGAAATCTATCTTGTGCATGCTAGAGATGATATGAATCTATAGTGTTTTACCTTTACTTCTATTATGCATGACAATCATAGTTTGAGATCTTCTTTGCAAAGATTCTTTGGTGATAAAAAGAATCTTAATCAAATCCTAGATCATACTACCAAACAAATGGGTAGAGATGGCATTGGACTTGACTGTAACCAAAGGAACAACAAAGACAAAGGACCTTCATTTTTCAATGAAGAATCCTCCAGTTCCAAGGCTACGGGCACTTGTAATCATTGCAATGATTTTGTCCATTATTCTACTTGTTGTCCTTTTAGGAAAGCACCCAAGAGAAATAGGACTTGGGTTGCTAAGCTAACCCCTCCGGACCCAAAAATATGATTGGGGACCATTTCATCTTTCTTCTTGTAGGTACTTGCAAATGGATTGACTTGAGCTATTGAATTGCAAATTGACTTGTCAATCCACATGAAAGAAGAAAGGTGAGATGTGTAGAGGGTGACAACAAATGGAAAAGGAATGGTAAGCACAAAGGTAAAGGTTTTATTGCTTATAACCATTTCTAACTTGTTTTTATCAAGTTAGTGTGCACTATAAATATGGTTTTTGAGTCAAAAGTGGCATTTTGTGATTCTCTTCACACTCTTGCTCAAAAACGGTTTCTAATGCTTCTATAGTGCATTACTAACTTGCTTAGACATGTTTGGATATGGTTTGTATATTTAGCATGCCTTTAAATATGTTTTTATAAAATATATGTGCTTTTTGACAGCTGGTCTGTCGGTCGAGTTTTCCCTATTGAAACTCGACCGATAGGAACCAAGAGTGTTTCCAACAGCTGTCATCGGTCGAGTTGTCAATGCACAGAACTCGACCGATTACACTGTGCACAGAATATACATTTGGCTTATTGAGTGAGAATTTCCCTCTCAACTAGATTTTCTCAGCCAATAGCCTTATTCCTTGGAACTCCTTTGGTACCTTTATATATGCATATTGCCATGTTCTAATTGCCTATCTTGCTTACAACTCTATCTCTCTAATTGCTCTAAATTGGTATATCTATATCTTGTAATTACTTGCTTTGAGTTGTTTTGCAGGTTTTGATGATGATCTCTTTGGATCTCTTGGTTGTGTCTAAAATCACTTCCGTTGTACTCTAACTTGCTACATCTCTATAGGTGTATATCTTGTTTTGATACAACCTTGAGGTTCTTAGGGGTAATCATCTTATGGTAAGGATGCATATCTAGTGAGTTATATCCTTTCATGCTTCTGAAATTGCATATCTCTTTGTTTGGATATATCTCTACATCTACTCATAGCTTGCTTTATCTTGTGTATCTTTTGGTATATCTTGCAATTATCTAGATCCTACTAGTAGTCCTAACTTGTGATATCATCTACTAGTAGTTCATATACATGTAGTTCTAACCTTGTTTACAAATTGCCATCTTTGATCATCTATATGCTATGCTTGTATCTTGTCTCATACATGCTCAAGCTTGTTCCTTGAATTGCATATCTTCTATCTTGAGTTGCTTGCATAACATTGTGATGCAGGGCACATAGAGCTACATTATATATAGAAATTGGAGTATTTTTGGATTTTATGCAGCTTTTGCTCCAGTTTCAGTTTTTACTGCAAGTATAGTGTTTTTTATGCAGAAACACCCTTCTGAGCAAGACTCATCACTTCCCCATGAGCTCTGATGGTTTTTGGTCAAATTCCATCATCTTGAGGGTCAAAATTGTGATTTATTATTTTTCTGCAGCACTTTATCTTGCATTTTGGGTTGTTCAAGTATATGCTTTAACTTGCTTTTCTTTCTATGCTTGGACAAGACCCTATCTGTGCTCTTCTACTCTCCTTATATAACTTTGTGTTATCTCCTTTCTCTTTAACAAGTGATGTTTCTTTTTTCTTCATACCCCCACCTTTTTGAAATGACAAAGGGGGAGAAAGGTATGTCTTCTTTTAAAAAGAGGAAGAAGGCATGTCTTACATGAAGAGGAGAAGCATGTTCATGAAAAGGGAGAAGGTAAAGGGGAGAAGACATATATGTGTAGAACATATATGAGTAGAAGACATAGTATTCTATAAATGTTATGAAAGCTAACCATGCAGGAGAAATAGCATCAATTGAGGGGGAGTATGAAAACTCAATGTGCATCAATTGAGGGGGAGCATATGAGCTCAATTCTTTTGAAACACCTAGGTTTCTCCAAAGGTATGAATTTACTTAAATGCTTTCAATACATTTATGGAATGGTTTGTCATCTTCAAAAAGGGGGAGAATGTTGACTCAAGGTCAATTAGGTCAATGTTGACTCACGTCAAAATTGACTAAACCCGTGTTTTGATGATGACTAACCATTCCACATATTGGTGTCTAATGCTTCTACTTGAGTGATTTCAGATTGGGTATAGACACACTCCAATTGCCCTAACTTGTGCATCTCAAATTGGAGAAAAGACAAGTCAAAGTCATACAAGTGCACGTTTTTGTAATATGATGTATATCCTTTAGAATCATGTTGTAAATCACTTGTAATGATTGTATGACTTGTAATTAAGCTTAGAAAAATATCAGGAACACTTAGATCGAATATTAGAGCACTTTAAATGCATCTTTCAAAATCAATTACAGGCACTTGGTCGGTCCAGTTTCCCACCCTAAAACTCGACCGATCAACCTTGGTCGATTTTCTGAAGATTGCATCGGTCGAGTTGTGCACTCACAGAACTCGACCGCTTGGGTAGTAGGCCATTTCCAGTTGAAATGGTCGGTCGAGTTTCCTCAGGACAAACTCGACCGATCCTTTGAACATCGGTTTTCCTGCTACTTGATCGGTCGAGTAACACCCATTAGAACTCGACCGATTGCACTGTACGGAAAAGTGCAGAAAAGTGTTTCTAGCCGTTGTGGAGTTGCAACAAGTGAAAATATATCCGTTGCAAGCCACAAAACGGCTAGTTTTCGTTCTTAAGTGTTCCCAAAGGCTAAGAGGCATCCCCAGCTATAAATAGGACCCCTTGGGCTTCATTCCAAGGTTGAGCATTCACTATGAAGGTTCCTATTCTATAGTTGAGTGATCCTACAGCCTCCTCTCTCTCTAAGCTTAATCACTTGCTACATCCATTAGAGTGAGTAGGAAATCTTTAATAGAGCATTCATTACAAACTCATTGTGAGGCTCTCACTTCCACCACCTCCCCATCTCTCATTTCCATCATGAAGATGAAGGTTCTCTCTCTTGTCCAAGAGAGGTGAAGAAGAACAAGGGAAGGAGTCCCTTGGTGAAGATCAAGACTAAAGACTTGGAGCTAGAGTGGGTAAGCCATTGGAGAAGGCAGAAGACTCAAGCTCAAGTGGGTAAGAACTTGGTGGAAGCTTCTCCGAGTGAAGGTGAAGTCAAAGGCGGAAGATCCAAGAAGAGTGGGTAATTCCTGCAAGGCCGAAGACTTGTGCAAGAGTGGGTAAGTCCTTGGAGAAGGCCGAAGACTCTTGCAAAGTGGGTAAGTCCTTGGTAAGGTTGAAGACTCTTTGTATTGGATAGGTAAGTCCTTTGTTGGTCATGTATTGTATGTCTTATTAATGAATAGAAGAGTGCAATTGTTTGAAGTCCTAGAGGTTGACCTCTCTAGGCAAGTGGACTGACACACTTCTAGTTTGAAGTGTGGAACCACTCTAAATAGCTTGTCTAATTGGTGCATGTTCAATCTCTCTTATCCTTGCTATGTATGTTTTAGTTGCACTCAAATTGCCTATTTAGCAACCTTATCTTGTCATATAATTTGAAGGTTTAATGAATTTTGTTTAAGTGCTTTTAGCTCTATTCACCCCCCCTCTAGAGCATCTAATCGCCCATCTAGGATCCAACAAGTGGTATCAGAGCGGGTCTTCTCCAAGAATACTTCCACAAGTAGGAGAATATGGGTGATTATGAAGATGGGCAACCTTCAAAGAGAGCAATAGAAGGAAACAAGAGAGAAAAAGGGATCACAAAGGCTCCATCAACAAATGAAAGCACTAGTGGAAGATCTAGTGAATTTGAAGATGGAAGATGCCATTGCACCCTCTTGACAAGCTCAATTAAAGATTTAAATGAGGTAAATCCAAGTGTTGAGATTCTAACCAATTATTATCTTAGTCAACTAAATGCTTCTAAATTTGTAAATTCTAGCTTGCTTGATAAGATTAAGTTTTTAGAATCTCAACCTTCTATGACCACTTCATACATAGAGCTTGCTAATACTATTATTTCTCTCTCTATTGTTTCTTATGCTCTTAAATGTGTTTATGAGAGTAAAGAGCCTACTTTGCAAGGAATAGAATGTATAGATAAAGTTTATCCTTCAAAGATTACTTGTCTTGTATATGAACTTGCTTCCTTGCATAGTAGTGTAATTTCTCTTGACCCTCATACTATCTTTTCTTATAGAGAGAAAGTTTTTGATGCTCTATCTTGTGATAAAGATTCTTATATGACTAAAGATGTTTGCTTAGAAATCTATCTTGTGCATGCTAGAGATAATATGAATCTATTGTGTTTTACCTTTACTTCTCTTATGCATGACAATCATAGTTCGAGATCTTCTTTGCAAAGATTCTTTCGTGATAAAAAGAATCTTAATCAAATCCTAGATCATACTACCAAACAAATGGGTAGAGATGGCATTGGACTTGACTGTAGCCAAAGGAACAACAAAGACAAAGGACCTTCATTTTTCAATGAAGAATCCTCCAGTTCCAAGGCTACGGGCGCTTGTAATCATTGCAATGATTTTGTCCATTATTCTACTTGTTGTCCTTTTAGGAAAGCACCCAAGAGAAATAGGACTTGGTTTGCTAAGCTAACCCCTCCGGACCCAAATATATGATTGGGGACCATTTCATCTTTCTTCTTGTAGGTACTTGCAAATGGATTGACTTGAGCTATTGAATTGCAAATTGATTTGTCAATCCACATGAAAGAAGAAAGGTGAGATGTGTAGAGGGTGACAACAAATGGAAAAGGAATGGTAAGCACAAAGGTAAAAGTTTTATTGCTTATAACCATTTCTAACTTGTTTTTGTCAAGTTAGTGTGCACTATACATATGGTTTTTGAGTCAAAAGTGGCATTTTGTGATTCTCTTCACACTCTTGCTCAAAAACTGTTTCTAATGCTTCTATAGTGCATTACTAACTTGCTTTGACATGTTTGGATATGGTTTGTATATTTAGCATGCCTTTAAATATGTTTTTATAAAATATATGTGCTTTTTGACAGTTGGTCTGTCGGTCGAGTTTTCCCTATTGAAACTCGACCGATAGGCACCAAGAGTGTTGCCAACAGCTGTCATCGGTCGAGTTGTCAATGCACAGAACTCGGCCGATTACACTGTGCACAGAATATACATTTGGCTTATTGAGTGAGAATTTCCCTCTCAACTAGATTTTCTCAGCCAATAGCCTTATTCCTTGGCACTCCTTTGGTACCTTTATATATGCATCTTTTCCATGTTCTAATTGCCTATCTTGCTTACAACTCTGTCTCTCTAATTGCTCTAAATTGGTATATCTATATCTTGCAATTACTTGCTTTGAGTTGTTTTGTAGGTTTTGATGATGATCACTTTGGATCTCTTGGTTGTGTCTAAAATCGCTTCCGTTGTACTCTAACTTGCTACATCTCTATTGGTGTATATCTTGTTTTGATACACCTTGAGGTTCTTAGGGGTAGTCATCTTATGGTAAGGATGCATATCTAGTGAGTTATATCCTTTCATTCTTCTGAAATTGCATATCTCTTTGTTTGGATATATCTCTACATCTACTCATAGCTTGCTTTATCTTGTGTATCTTTTGGTATCTCTTGCTATGATCTAGATCCTACTAGTAGTCCTAACTTGTGATATCATCTACTAGTAGTTCATATACATGTAGTTCTAACCTTGTTTACAAATTGCCATCTTTGATCATCTATATGCTATGCTTGTATCTTGTCTCATACATGCTCAAGCTTGTTCCTTGAATTGCATATCTTCTATCTTGAGTTGCTTGCATAACATTGTGATGCAGGGCACATAGAGCTACATTATATATAGAAATTGGAGTATTTTTGGATTTTATGCAGCTTTTGCTCCAGTTTCAGTTTTTACTGCAAGTATAGTGTTTTTTATGCAGAAACACCCTTCTGAGCAAGACTCATCACTTCCCCATGAGCTCTGATGGTTTTTGGTCAAATTCCATCATTTTGAGGGTCAAAATTGCGATTTATTATTTTTCTGCAGCACTTTATCTTGCATTTTGGGTTGTTCAAGTATATGCTTTAACTTGCTTTTCTTTCTATGCTTGGACAAGACCCTGTATGTGCTCTTCTACTCTCCTTATATAACTTTGTGTTATCTCCTTTCTCTATAACAAGTGGTGTTTCTTTTTTCTTCATACCCCCACCTTTTTGAAATGACAAAGGGGGAGAAAGGTATGTCTTCTTTTAAAAAGAGGAAGAAGGCATGTCTTACATGAAGAGGAGAAGCATGTTCATGAAAAGGGAGAAGGTAAAGGGGAGAAGACATATATGTGTAGAACATATATGAGTATAAGACATAGTATTCTATAAATGTTATGAAAGCTAACCATGCAGGAGAAATAGCATCAATTGAGGGGGAGTATGAAAACACAATGTGCATCAATTGAGGTGGAGCATATGAGCTCAATTCTTTTGAAACCCCTAGGTTTCTCCAAAGGTATGAATTTACTTAAATGCTTTCAATACATTTATGGAATGGTTTGTCATCTTCAAAAATGGGGAGAATGTTGACTCAAGGTCAATTAGGTCAATGTTGACTCACGTCTAAATTGACTAAACCCGTGTTTTGATGATGACTAACCATTCCACATATTGGTGTCTAATGCTTCTACTTGAGTGATTTCAGATTGGGTATAGACACACTCCAATTGCCCTAACTTGCGCATCTCAAATTGGAGAAAAGACAAGTCAAAGTCATACAAGTGCACGTGTTTGTAATATGATGTATATCCTTTAGAATCATGTTGTAAATCACTTGTAATGATTGTATGACTTGTAATTAAGCTTAGAAAAATATCAGGAACACTTAGATCGAATATTAGAGCACTTTAAATGCATCTTTGAAAATCAATTACAGGCACTTGGTCGGTCCAGTTTCCCACCCTGAAACTCGACCGATCAACCTTGGTCGATTTTCTGAAGATTGCATCGGTTGAGTTGTGCACTCACAGAACTCGACCGATTGGGTAGTAGGCCATTTCCAGTTGAAATGGTCGGTCGAGTTTCCTCAGGACAAACTCGACCGATCCTTTGAACATCGGTTTGCCTGCTACTTGATCGGTCGAGTTACACCCATTAGAACTCGACCGATTGCACTGTACGGAAAAGTGCAGAAAAGTGTTTCTAGCCGTTATGGAGTTGCAACAAGTGAAAATATATCCGTTGCAAGCCACAAAATGGCTAGTTTTCATTCTTAAGTGTTCCCAAAGGCTAAGAGGCATCCCCAGCTATAAATAGGACCCCTTGGGCTTCATTCCAAGGTTGAGCATTCACTATGAAGGTTCCTATTCTATAGTTGAGTGATCCTACAGCCTCCTCCTCTCTCTAAGCTTAATCACTTGCTACATCCATTAGAGTGAGTAGGAAATCTGTAATAGAGCATTCATTGCAAACTCATTGTGAGGCTCTCACTTCCACCACCTCCCCATCTCTCATTTCCATCATGAATATGAAGGTTCTCTCTCTTGTCCAAGAGAGGTGAAGAAGAACAAGGGAAGGAGTCCCTTGGTGAAGATCAAGGCTAAAGACTTGGAGCTAGAGTGGGTAAGCCCTTGGAGAAGGCAGAAGACTCAAGCTCAAGTGGGTAAGACCTTGGTGGAAGCTTCTCCGAGTGAAGGTGAAGTCAAAGGCGGAAGATCCAAGAAGAGTGGGTAATTCCTGCAAGGCCGAAGACTTGTGCAAGAGTGGGTAAGTCCTTGGAGAAGGCCGAAGACTCTTGCAAAGTGGGTAAGTCCTTGGTAAGGTTGAAGACTCTTTGTATTGGATAGGTAAGTCCTTTGTTGGTCATGTATTGTATGTCTTATTAATGAATAGAAGAGTGCAATTGTTTGAAGTCCTAGAGGTTGACCTCTCTAGGCAAGTGGACTGACACACTTCTAGTTTGAAGTGTGGAACCACTCTAAATAGCTTGTCTAATTGGTGCATGTTCAATCTCTCTTATCCTTGCTATGTTTGTTTTAGTTGCACTCAAATTGCCTATTTAGCAACCTTATCTTGTCATATAATTTGAAGGTTTAATGAATTTTGTTTAAGTGCTTTCATCTCTATTCACCCCCCCCCTCTAGAGCATCTAATCGCCCATCTAGGATCCAACAAGTGCTATCAGAGTGGGTCTTCTCCAAGCATACTTCCACAAGTAGGAGAATATGGGTGATTATGAAGATGGGCAACCTTCAAAGAGAGCAATAGAAGGAAACAAGAGAGAAAAAGGGATCACAAAGGCTCCATCAACAAATGAAAGCACTAGTGGAAGATCTAGTGAATTTGAAGATGAAAGATGCCATTGCACCCTCTTGACAAGCTAACTTAAAGATTTAAATGAGGTAAATCCAAGTGTTGAGATTCTAACCAATTATTATCTTAGTCAACTAAATGCTTCTAAATTTGCAAATTCTAGCTTGCTTGATAAGATTAAGTTTTTAGAATCTCAACCTTCTATGACCACTTCATACATAGAGCTTGCTAATACTATTGTTTCTATCTCTATTGTTTCTTATGCTATTAAATGTGTTTATGAGAGTAAAGAGCCTACTTTGCAAGAAATAGAATGTATAGATAAAGTTTATCCTTCAAAGATTACTTGTCTTGTATATGAACTTGCTTCCTTGCATAGTAGTGTAATTTCTCTTGACCCTCATACTATCTTTTCTTATAGAGAGAAAGTTTTTGATGCTCTATCTTGTGATAAAGATTCTTATATGACTAAAGATGTTTGCTTAGAAATCTATCCTGTACATGCTAGAGATGATATGAATCTATTGTGTTTTACCTTTACTTCTCTTATGCATGACAATCATAGTTTGAGATCTTCTTTGCAAAGATTCTTTCGTGATAAAAAAAAATCTTAATCAAATCCTAGATCATACTACCAAACAAATGGGTAGAGATGGCATTGGACTTGACTGTAGCCAAAGGAACAACAAAGACAAAGGACCTTCATTTTTCAATGAAGAATCCTCCAGTTCCAAGGCTACGGGCACTTGTAATCATTGCAATGATTTTGTCCATTATTCTACTTGTTGTCCTTTTAGGAAAGCACCCAAGAGAAATAGGACTTGGGTTGCTAAGCTAACCCCTCTGGACCCAAAAATATGATTGGGGACCATTTCATCTTTCTTCTTGTAGGTACTTGCAAATTGATTGACTTGAGCTATTGAATTGCAAATTGACTTGTCAATCCACATGAAAGAAGAAAGGTGAGGTGTGTAGAGGGTGACAACAAATGGAAAAGGAATGGTAAGCACAAAGGTAAAGGTTTTATTGCTTATAACCATTTCTAACTTGTTTTTGTCAAGTTAGTGTGCACTATACATATGGTTTTTGAGTCAAAAGTGGCATTTTGTGATTCTCTTCACACTCTTGCTCAAAAACTGTTTCTAATGCTTCTATAGTGCATTACTAACTTGCTTAGACATGTTTGGATATGGTTTGTATATTTAGCATGCCTTTAAATATGTTTTTATAAAATATATGTGCTTTTTGACAGCTGGTATGTCGGTCGAGTTTTCCCTATTGAAACTCGACGGATAGGCACCAAGAGTGTTGCCAACAGCTGTCATCGGTCGAGTTGTCAATGCACAGAACTCGACCGATTACACTGTGCACAGAATATACATTTGGCTTATTGAGTGAGAATTTCCCTCTCAACTAGATTTTCTCAGCCAATAGCCTTATTCCTTGGCACTCCTTTGGTACCTTTATATATGCATATTTTCCATGTTCTAATTGCCTATCTTGCTTACAAATCTATCTCTCTAATTGCTCTAAATTGGTATATCTATATCTTGCAATTACTTGCTTTGAGTTGTTTTGTAGGTTTTGATGATGATCTCTTTGGATCTCTTGGTTGTGTCTAAAATCGCTTCCGTTGTACTCTAACTTGCTACATCTCTATAGGTGTATATCTTGTTTTGATACAACCTTGAGGTTCTTAGGGGTAATCATCTTATGGTAAGGATGCATATCTAGTGAGTTATATCCTTTCATTCTTCTGAAATTACATATCTCTTTGTTTGGATATATCTCTACATCTACTCATAGCTTGCTTTATCTTGTGTATCTTTTGGTATCTCTTGCTATGATCTAGATCCTACTAGTAGTCCTAACTTGTGATATCATCTACTAGTAGTTCATATACATGTAGTTCTAACCTTGTTTACAAATTGCCATCTTTGATCATCTATATGCTATGCTTGTATCTTGTCTCATACATGCTCAAGCTTGTTCCTTGAATTGCATATCTTCTATCTTGAGTTGCTTGCATAACATTGTGATGCAGGGCACATAGAGCTACATTATATATAGAAATTGGAGTATTTTTGGATTTTATGCAGCTTTTGCTCCAGTTTTAGTTTTTACTGCAAGTATAGTGTTTTTATGCAGAAACACCCTTCTGAGAAAGACTCATCGCTTTTCCATGTGCTCTGATGGTTTTTGGTCAAATTCCATCATCTTGAGGGTCAAAATTGCGATTTATTATTTTTCTGCAGCACTTTATCTTGCATTTTGGGTTGTTCAAGTATATGCTTTAACTTGCTTTTCTTTCTATGCTTGGACAAGACCCTATCTGTGCCCTTCTACTTTCCTTATATAACTTTGTGTTATCTCCTTTCTCTTTAACAAGTGATGTTTCTTTTTTCTTCATACCCCCACCTTTTTGAAATGACAAAGGGGGAGAAAGGTATGTCTTCTTTTAAAAAGAGGAAGAAGGCATGTCTTACATGAAGAGGAGAAGCATGTTCATGAAAAGGGAGAAGGTAAAGGGGAGAAGACATATATGTGTAGAACATATATGAGTAGAAGACGTAGTATTCTATAAATGTTATGAAAGCTAACCATGCAGGAGAAATAGCATCAATTGAGGGGGAGTATGAAAACTCCATGTGCATCAATTGAGGGGGAGCATATGAGCTCAATTCTTTTGAAACCCCTAGGTTTCTCCAAAGGTATGAATTTACTTAAATGCTTTCAATACATTTATGGAATGGTTTGTCATCTTCAACAAGGGGGAGAATGTTGACTCAATGTCAATTAGGTCAATGTTGAATCACGTCTAAATTGACTAAACCCGTGTTTTGATGATGACTAACCATTCCACATATTGGTGTCTAATGCTTCTACTTGAGTGATTTCAGATTGGGTATAGACACACTCCAATTGCCCTAACTTGCGCATCTCAAATTGGAGAAAAGACAAGTCAAAGTCATACAAGTGCACGTTTTTGTAATATGATGTATATCCTTTAGAATCATGTTGTAAATCACTTGTAATGATTGTATGACTTGTAATTAAGCTTAGAAAAATATCAGGAACACTTAGATCGAATATTAGAGAACTTTAAATGCATCTTTGAAAATCAATTACAGGCACTTGGTCGGTCCAGTTTCCCACCCTGAAACTCGACCGATCAACCTTGGTCGATTTTCTAAAAGATTGCATCGGTCGAGTTGTGCACTCACAGAACTCGACCGATTGGGTAGTAGGCCATTTCCAGTTGAAATGGTCGGTCGAGTTTCCTCAGGACAAACTCGACCGATCCTTTGAACATCGGTTTGCCTGCTACTTGATCGGTCGAGTTACACCCATTAGAACTCGACCGATTGCACTGTACGGAAAAGTGCTGAAAAGTGTTTCTAGCCATTGTGGAGTTGCAAAAAGTGAAAATATATCCGTTGCAAGCCACAAAACGGCTAGTTTTCGTTCTTAAGTGTTCCCAAAGGCTAAGAGGCATCCCCAGCTATAAATAGGACCCCTTGGGCTTCATTCCAAGGTTGATCATTCACTATGAAGGTTCCTATTCTATAGTTGAGTGATCCTACAGCCTCCTCTCTCTCTCTAAGCTTAATCACTTGCTACATCCATTAGAGTGAGTAGGAAATCTGTAATAGAGCATTCATTGCAAACTCATTGTGAGGCTCTCACTTCCACCACCTCCCCATCTCTCATTTCCATCATGAAGATGAAGGTTCTCTCTCTTGTCCAAGAGAGGTGAAGAAGAACAAGGGAAGGAGTCCCTTGGTGAATATCAAGGCTAAAGACTTGGAGCTAGAGTGGGTAAGCCCTTGGAGTAGGCAGAAGACTCAAGCTCAAGTGGGTAAGACCTTGGTGGAAGCTTCTCCGAGTGAAGGTGAAGTCAAAGGCGGAAGATCCAAGAAGAGTGGGTAATTCTTGCAAGGCCGAAGACTTATGCAAGAGTGGGTAAGTCCTTGGAGAAGGCCGAAGACTCTTGCAAAGTGGGTAAGTCCTTGGTAAGGTTGAAGACTCTTTGTATTGGATAGGTAAGTCCTTTGTTGGTCATGTATTGTATGTCTTATTAATGAATATAAGAGTGCAATTGTTTGAAGTCCTAGAGGTTGACCTCTCTAGGCAAGTGGACTGACACACTTCTAATTTGAAGTGTAGAACCACTCTAAATAGCTTGTCTAATTGGTGCATGTTCAATCTCTCTTATCCTTGGAACAGGACTGGCAAATGACATGGTGAGTCCTTGAGGTGTGAGAAGGACTGCCCCTATTCCTGCCCCTTGTGCATATATGTATGTTTTAGTTGCACTCAAATTGCCTATTTAGCAACCTTATCTTGTCATATAATTTGAAGGTTTAATGAATTTTGTTTAAGTGCTTTCAGCTCTATTCACCCCCCCTCTAGAGCATCTAATCACCCATCTAGGATCCAACAATTTCATCTCAGACTTCCAGCTTCTCGACCTATCTACCTCCAATACTAACTACATCTAGAACCAAGACAATCATGGGCTAAACGTGATCATTTTCTTTGCTCCCATCCATGGGAGGATTTATTCCCCCTCTCCTTTTCATCAACCTCTTCTAGAATCATCTTTAATCACTTCCCAATCCTCCTTAACACCATATATGAGCCTTGGGGGGAACCATCCCACTCTTAAAGATATTAGATCAGACACCCTAATTTCAAAGCACTCATTCTTTGAGATTGACCCTTATAAAATAATAACCTAGAACCATTATGTAACATCCTCATAAAAATTATATATATCAGACATCTCATCAAAGGTGTAATAACACCACTTTTGATAATATCCGCCACTATTTTGGAGACAAAGAATCCATTCTACTTCAAGAAGACAGTGACCCAACAGTGAACCAATCCCACATCCTAGAGATCAAAAGCGAGATTGAAAATCTTCTTCACATTAATGAGACCATTTCAAAATAGAGATTGAAAATCTAACACATGAAAAAGGAATATAACAACATCAAAATCTTCCACAATTGTTGTAATAACAACAAAATAAATAATTATATCTAAAGTCTCAAAATCCAAGGTCAAAACACCACCAACAGACATGTTATAACATCACACATCATAGAACATTTTTAAAAACGTTTCAACAAAAAACACTATATATCCAACACTTCTGTATCAAATGGGATATCCTTGTTCATCACAAATCACTGATCCGGAGAGTATGTGTAACATCCCTGACCTGGGTTATGAACTAACCCTAGGTGTTTTGCCTAAATATGTAATTAAATCCTTGTGATTAACTTTGGGCATGTAATTAAGTTCCTCAGAAACATATACTTCAATTTTGCCCCTTTATATATAAAGTTGTAGCATTGTTTTATAATACAGGGATCTATGTGCAAATTACCCAGTTAAGGGATTAACTTGCAAATTGCACATGTTGAGATGTTCCTCTGATGTTGAGACATCATGAGGATGTTTATGATGAAGTTTGAGGGATTTCCCAAGCTTGAGCACCAAGGTGCAACTGTGGAAGCAACCCCTGTACTTGAAAACCCTAAATTGGTGTAAAGTGCAATTTACCCAATTTGAGGGGTGCAACTTGTAAAATACATCATCTAAAATATCTTTTATGACTCTTGGCATCATTTAGAAGAGAAATGATGAAAAGGTCACTTCATTTGAATAATCATATAATAAAGAACACCTTTGTGATTGAATAATCAAGGTGTATGTATAATAGCCCTTTTATGTGTATGCTTTAGTGATGGGTTGATCCTCTTTGCCTTCAATTATTGACCTTAGAAGGAGTTTGTCCTTAGAAATAAGATGTGGGGACGTGCAAAGAAGAAAGGAAGGACTTAGATGAGAAATGAGGAAAGCATATGTTCTTATGTTGAAATTTCACCTAAGTATATATACTACCTTCCCCACTTAGCAAGGGAACGATCCTCTTCTTTTCATTTCTTTTCCCCTTGCTCAAAACCGACTAAGGCTAAGCTCTGGAACAGAGAAGGACGACCAAGGGTCCTAGGTAAGTTTGTATCATCCCTTTTGCTTGAATTCATGGAGGAAACTCATTTTCAAGGTTGAATTCATGGCTAGCTCACCTAGCTTTATCTTTCTAGCCATTCCTTTTCAACTTTTCCTTGGAGAATTCACCTTGGCCGACTTGTGGAGATCAAAGACGCCATTAAAGACCTGAAGCTTGGAAGCTTGGAGCTCAAGGAACAACCTTTAGGCGGGTTTTATAACTCTAAACCTTATTCTTTGATTATACATCTTTTTCTATGCATATAGTTGCTAGTTCTTCTTCTTCCCTATCTTCCCTTGCATCCTTGCAAGCAAAATCGTGAAGAACTGCTACTGTTCTTGAGGTAGAAGATAAGGGCGTTAATTCCTATGCTTATCCACAGATTTCCACTTTACCAAACGACCTCCACCAATTGCCCATACGGTTTACACAACCGTTTGGTGGGCAAACGGTTTCAGGGTCGTATGAAGGAAAACGGCCTTCAAGACCATTTTGTCGCGTTGACCAAGCGACGACTGTATGGGAATATTGTTTATAATTATGTAGGTTAATCACCCACAAAATTTGAGGGGTTAACTCCAAAGGAATCGTGAGATATAAGCAAATCAATTAGCAAATCCAATTGAATTAAGTTCTGATTTTCAATCTGTTTAATTTGCCCTTTTTGGGCAAACGGTATCAAGACCGTTTAAGATGGTTGACCAAGCATTGACCGTTTGGTATTACTGTTCATAATGATGTTGATTAATGACTCACCAAATTTGATGGATTAATTCCAAACAAGTTATGAGTTGAAGGTTGATTAATAGGGCAAATCCTAATTGAAATCAGTGCTGAAATTCCAATGAGTTAATTAGTGATTTTGGGTTGATTAGCCCAAACGGTCTCAAGACCATTTGGGGAATCATCCAAACGGTATCAAGACCGTTTGGGGATCACCCAAGACCGTTTAGAGGTCTGGGGTCAAGTATAGTTGACCAATTAAAGGTCCAAAGGTACCAAATCATATTGCAATTAAGTATTGATGTGATGATCAACTCAATAGACCAAACCTTGATGAATTTTCACTAGAGTCCAAAGGATGGATGGGCAAACGGTCTCAAGACCATTTGGAACTCATCCAAATGGTCTAAAGACCGTTTGGTGTCAACCCAAGACCGTTTGGAGTTCTAGGGTTAAGGTAATTTGATCAATTGAGGGCCCAATTACAGTGGGTTATTGAAATAATCAAATTGCTGATTTGTGACTTAATTAAGGTTCAACCCCTATCAAATCAACTTAGATTTTGATGAATTCTTGGGCAAACGGTCTCAAGACCGTTTGGAGGTTATCCAAACGATCCCAAGACCGTTTGGGCCAAGTTTGAGCCCGATTGGAGGTCAATTGATGGGATCAACTTCGATTTGATTCACATTGTTGAGTGTTGATGGTTGAATGTTTATAGACCTTAATTGAACCAACTCCAACCCTATTTGGATATCAATTGAGGATCAATTGAGTGACCAGTTGGTTAAGGCTAACCCTAATTGTCTCAATTGATAAGTGGTTAGCAAGCTTGAGACCAATTGAAGGCTTCAACATAGGAAACCCTAATCGAGTTTACCCTTTGAATCACCTTGGAGGTCCATGCGATCTTGAGCTTTTAGGACCATACGACTTCAGGACCGAATGAGTTCATACGACTTCAGGACCGAATGCGTTCATACGACTTCAGGACCGAATGAGTTCATACGACTTCAGGACCGAATGAGTTCATACGACTTCAGGACCGAATGAGTTCATATGACTTCAGGACTGAATGAGTTCATACGACTTCAGGACCGAATGAGTTCATACGACTTCAGGACCGAATGAGTTCATACGACTTCAGGACCGAATGAGTTCATACGACTTCGGGTCCGAATGAGCTCAAACGACTTCAGAAGTCAAACTATGACTAAACGGTCTTCACCCCATCTTGGGCAAATGACCTCAAGATCGTTTAAGGGTAAACGGTCTTGAGTGTCATGCGGTCTTGAAGTCAACCAAAGCTAAACGGTCTACAACCTTAAATGATCTCAGGATCGTTTGAAGGTTGAAGGTGTGAAACCTATTGGGGACTTTTAAGGATAAGTCTGCCTAATGCCTTGAAGTCTTAGATGGTTTGATGGTTGTTCAACCTAAACCCTAATGATACCTAGGGACATTAAGGGTCAAGTGGTTAGTATATTAACCCATGTTATGATCAATGGTGAACTTTACCAAAATACCCTTTATGGATTTAAGTAGGTAACCCCTTTTTATCATGCAAACCCCAATGGTTACAATGGTGATGACTTGGCTAGGCTTATCAATGTTGATTAGACCTAACCCAATCTAGAGGGATGTAATCATCACCTATGAGCAAGAGGAGAGAGAAAATCCCAATTATGGTTGAAATCCAAGTAAAATACCTTCAATATATATGAATGTACATGATTAGGGTATGATCCACCTATGTGAGATCATGAAAACCCTATTTATGATAATTGATGAATCTTAATCTTATCTGAGAGCATCATTGATGATGTTCCTCATACATGATGATGTTATGAGTTCATTTTACCATAATGTGAATAATAAACCCTAATTCTAGGGTGATGGCATGTAATGTGAATAGTAAACCCTAATTGATGAGAATCAGGGAACTTAGCTCTTATGGCAAGAGTGGAAAGTATAATTCTTGATTTGAATTGCTTTTATCAGTTGAATTAACCTTGCAGGTTCTGATATGAAGATGATCATATCCAGGTATGGATGATGATGCTATATTCATTAAAAGCAAGTTGTTAGCTTTATGAATAGTAAAATATCTTGATGCCTTGTCAATGGCAACCTATGAATTAAATGGGCTGTGAGAGCCATAAATACCATCAAGGTCATGCTTTAGAGATGACTTGTGATGAATGTATTGAGAAATGATGATTGATGAGAGTTAGGTTTGTTACATTTAGTATTCTCATTTCATAGCTGTTATGCTCATGTTATTTTTTGAAGAACAATGTATGATGTTAAAAGAATACTGAATGTACCTAACTAATCAAGTATAATGTAGAGCCCTGATCATAGATCCATCATTGTCAGAGATCAAATGATGGTGAAACAGGTTTTCCTAAGGGAACTCCTGGATCACATACTTTTGAGTATGTGGGGTATATGGATGTGTAGAACCTTACATCCTAGTGTAGGTGTTTGATGTAGATGTGTAATCCGTCAATCCTTCACTACAATCCCATGCCGTATCAGTGGATGGTAAACATGAAACCTCCTGATGACGAAGAAAGCACTGATATCCGTATCAGTGGAAGATAAACATGAAATCTCCTGATGACGAAGAGAGTACAGAACGCCACTGTAACTCTAAAAGAAGAAAGGAAGGACTTAGATGAGAAATGAGGAAAGCATATGTTCTTATGTTGAAATTTCACCTAAGTATATATACTACCTTCCCCACTTAGCAAGGGAACGATCCTCTTCTTTTCATTTCTTTTCCCCTTGCTCAAAACTGACTAAGGCTAAGCTCTGGAATAGAGAAGGATGACCAAGGGTCCTAGGTAAGTTTGGATCATCCCTTTTGCTTGAATTCATGGAGGAAACTCGTTTTCAAGGTTGAATTCATGGCTAGCTCACCTAGCTTTATCTTTCTAGCCATTCCTTTTCAACTTTTCCTTGGAGAATTTACCTTGGCCGACCTGTGGAGCTCAAATACGATATTAAAGACCTGAAGCTTGGAAGCTTGGAGCTCAAGGAAAAACCTTTAGGCGGGTTTTATAACTCTAAACCTTATGCTTTGATTATACATCTTTTTCTATGCATATAGTTGCTAGTTCTTCTTCTAACCTATCTTCCCTTGCATCCTTGCAAGCAAAATCGTGAAGAACTGCTACTGTTCTTGAGGTAGAAGATAAGGGCGTTAATTCCTATGCTTATCCACGGATTTCCACTTTACCAAACGACCTCCACCAATTGCCCATACGGTTTACACAACTGTTTGGTGGGCAAACGGTTTCAGGGTCGTATGAAGGCAAACGGCCTTCAAGACCATTTGGTCGCGTTGACCAAGCGACTACCGTATGGGAATATTGTTTATAATTATGTAGGTTAATCACCCACAAAATTTGAGGGGTTAACTCCAAAGGAATCGTGAGATATAAGCAAATCAATTAGCAAATCCAATTGAATTAAGTTCTGATTTTCAATCTGTTTAATTTGCCCTTTTTGGGCAAACGGTCTCAAGACCATTTAAGATGGTTGACCAAGCGTTGACCGTTTGGGACTACTGTTCATAATGATGTTGATTAATGACTCACCAAATTTGATGGATTAATTCCAAACGAGTTATGAGTTGAAGGTTGATTAATAGGGCAAATCCTAATTGAAATCAGTGCTGAAATTCCAATGAGTTAATTAGTGATTTTGGGTTGATTAGCCCAAACGGTCTCAAGACCGTTTGGGGAATCATCCAAACGGTCTCAAGACCGTTTGGGGATCACCCAAGACCATTTAGAGGTCTGGGGTCAAGTATAGTTGACCAATTAAAGGTCCAAAGGTACCAAATCATATTGCAATTAAGTATTGATGTGATGATCAACTCAATAGACCAAACCTTGATGAATTTTCACTAGAGTCGAAAGGATGGATGAGTTCCAAACGGTCTTGAGACCGTTTGCCCATCCATCCTTTGGACTCTAGTGAAAATTCATCAAGGTTTGGTCTATTGAGTTGATCATCACATCAATACTTAATTGCAATATGATTTGGTACCTTTGGACCTTTAATTGGTCAACTATACTTGACCCCAGACCTCTAAACGGTCTTGGGTGATCCCCAAACGGTCTTGAGACCGTTTGGGCTAATCAACCCAAAATCACTAATTAACTCATTGGAATTTCAGCACTGATTTCAATTAGGATTTGCCCTATTAATCAACCTTCAACTCATAACTCGTTTGGAATTAATCCATCAAATTTGGTGAGTCATTAATCAACATCATTATGAACAGTAATCCCAAACAGTCAACGCTTGGTCAACCATCTTAGACGGTCTTGAGACCGTTTGCCCAAAAAGGGCAAATTGAACAGATTGAAAATCAGAACTTAATTCAATTGGATTTGCTAATTGATTTTCTTATATCTCACGATTCCTTTGGAGTTAACCCCTCAAATTTTGTGGGTGATTAACCTAAATAATTATAAACAAGATTCCCATACGGTCGTCGCTTGGTCAATGCGACCAAACGGTCTTGAAGGCCGTTTGCCTTCATACGACCCTAAAACTGTTTGCCCACCAAACGGTTGTGTAAACCGTATGGGCAATTGGTGGAGGTCGTTTGGTAAAGTGGAAATCCGTGGATAAGCATAGGAATTAACGCCCTTATCTTCTACCTCAAGAACAGTAGCAGTTCTTCACGATTTTTCTTGCAAGGATGCAAGGGAAGATAGGGAAGAAGAAGAACTAGCAACTATATGCATAGAAAAAGATGTATAATCAAAGCATAAGGTTTAGAGTTATAAAACCCGCCTAAAGGTTGTTCCTTGTGCTCCAAGCTTCCAAGCTTCAGGTCTTTAATGGTGTATTTGAGCTCCACAGGTCGGCCAAGGTGAATTCTCCAAGGAAAAGTTGAAAAGGAATGGCTAGAAAGATAAAGCTAGGTGAGCTAGCCATGAATTCAACCTTGAAAACGAGTTTCCTCCATGAATTCAAGCAAAAGGGATGATCCAAACTTACCTAGGACCCTTGTTCGTCCTTCTCTGTTCCATATCTTAGCCTTAGTCAGTTTTGAGCAAGGGGAAAAGAAATGAAAAGAAGAGGATCGTTCCCTTGCTAAGTGGGGAAGGTAGTATATATACTTAGGTGAAATTTCAACATAAGAACATATGCTTTCCTCATTTCTCATCTATGTCCTTCCTTTCTTCTTTGCACGTCCCCACATCTTATTTCTAAGGACAAACTCCTTCTAAGGTCAAGAATTTAAGGCAAAGAGGATCAACCCATCACTAAAGCATACACATAAAAGGGCTATTATACATACACCTTGATTATTCAATCACAAAGGTGTTCTTTATTATATGATTATTCAAATGAAGTGACCTTTTCATCATTTCTCTTCTAAATGATGCAAAGAGTCATAAAAGATATTTTAGATGATGTATTTTATAAGTTGCACCCCTCAAATTGGGTAAATTGCACTTTACACCAATTTAGGGTTTTCAAGTACAGGGGTTGCTTCCACAACTGCACCTTGGTGCTCAAGCTTGGGAAATCCCTCAAACTTCATCATAAACATCCTCATGATGTCTCAACATCAGAGGAACATCTCAACATGTGCAATTTGCAAGTTAATCCCTTAACTGGGTAATTTGCACATAGATCCCTGTATTACAAAACAATGCTACGACTTTATACATAAAGGGGCAAAATTGAAGTATATGTTTCTGAGGAACTTAATTACATGCCCAAAGTTAATCACAAGGATTTAATTACATATTTAGGCAAAACAGCTAGGGTTAGTTCATAACCCAGGTCAGGGATGTTACAGTCTGGTTGTCATCTTCACGAATTTTGAAATTAAACTAGTTGTCAACCAACTAGGGGCAGACAAATCTCCTGGTCCTGATGGCCTCAGTTTAGATTTTTATTAGTATATGTGGGCACATTTATGCTCAAATTTTTGTAACATCTTTCATTATATACACCAACACGGTGATATCTCTCCTAAAGTCCTATCCTCCATCAAATCTATATTGTACTTATTAAAAAAGTCAAAACTTCTCACACTGTCCACCAATTTAGACCCATCAACCTCATCAATGCATCCTACAAAATCATTGAAAAAACCCTTAGCACTATGATGAAAAGATACTTGAATGACATCATTGGACAACAACAATATGCATTCTTGGAAAATAGAAATATTTAAGATTGCATATATTATGGTTAGTGAATCTATACATATTTGTCATTTTAAGAGAACCCCCCTTCTAGACATCAAACTAGACTTTGAGAATGCATTTGACAATATTAATTGTAACTATCTCACCAACTTCATGATAGTATATGGTTTCCCTAATAGACGGATACATTGGTTTAACCTTACATTAGTACATGCTACTTCTCGACCATTATCAATGGTACACCTTTTGGCTACTTTAAAAGTACAAATGATCTTCACCAAGGTGATTGTCTATCACCTTATTTGATCATCCTGGTTACATCTATGATCAAATTAGGCATCATCCAAGGACTCATTTCAGATCCCAAAATTTGTAAGGAAAACATTGTCTAATATGTTGATGACACCATCATCCTCATCAATACTGATGATGTAGATGTCATCAATAATATATGTATCATGGACCTTTTCTCATATATTTATGGTCTCAAAATCAATTTCCATAAATATACTATTATTAGTATACATGTCAGCTCTGAGGATTTACATCAATTTCAATCACTTCTCAACCGTAATATCGAATCCTTACCTTTCACCTACCTAGGCCTCTCAGTTTCTCCATACACCTTACCAAAAATGATTTGGAATCCCTATTATTTCCAGACTCACCAATGGACCTTCATCACAGAAGAAATATTTCCTCAATCTTGTTGGCAGGCTGACTCTCATCAACATCTCAGTCACCTTTCTTACTACTTACTTTCTAAGTTGTGTCCCACTACCTCCAAACATTCTTATGACCATTGACTGTATCATAAGGGACTTTCTTTGGAAACATATGGGGAAAAAACTTCATATGGAACAATGGAACATGATATGTGCCCCAAAAATCTACAGTAGTTGAGCATCGTCAAAATAAAATTCCATGCTCTATGTCTGATCCACAAAATCAACTCGACACTGTGTTCATATTGAATGAATTTGGAAAGAATTGGTAATAGACAAACACTATCATAATAAAACCTATGGTGATATATCAAAAAGCAAGCAGCAAGTTTTTCTATTTTTTATGCGCTTTTATTTTTCATGGACTCTGAATCTACAACTGATCTGTGCATAATAAAACATTTGAGGGTAGTTTTTTTTTGCTTGATTGGTTTTCCTTGGGACTCTGAATCTTTGGCATGTCTAGTGCTACAAATTGTATGTATTTTTCTTCTATCACTTATATGTACTCTGATTAGTATACGGAAGTATAAAATCAGTTATTATATTCATGCAAATGAACTTTTAATTTCAAAAAGAAATAGTAGGGTCTACAGCCACCCGCCGAAGCAAGTTACCACAATAGTTGTAAAAGAAGCCTCTGTTGAGGTTTTGTGACATTTGTCATAGTCAGCATTGATGTGCCTCGAAGCCTCTTTAACAAGCAGGTCTTGGCATGGTGTTCTGCAATGACCAAGGTAAGATCTTCATCACCTGGCAAGATACTAGATTGGCCATAGAGTTACCGTCAAGTCATATTAGTAAAGAGTAGTTCGGTGATATGTGTATTATGTTTGCAACACAACATTGGCCATAGAATTACCCCTTTTTCCTTCAAATCAAATTTTAGTTAGATCAATTTAGATATCAAGCTCGCGGTTAATTTTGCTAATTAGAGCATGACAACACTAGGTTAATTTTTATAGTCCAACACTAAAAGTTGAATGAAATACATCAAATTTATACCCACAGTATATTTATTGATTGTGATTAATATTATTCTTTAATTTCAAATAATACATAGGTTTAATATCAAGTATCATTGTGCAAAAATTAATCAAACTTAATTGAATTTAAATTTGGCAAAAAAATTGTCTCTTGGACAAAGCCCACCGAAGTTGGGAGTAATTTGTTTTGCAGAATACTTTATCTAGGTGCATAGTTTCAAATAATTATGCACCGTGAAAAATAAGTATTTATTTTTTGGAAAATCCATGAAGATGTGATGATGATAAAGTTGACAAGCACAAATTAACATATTTAAAAATCCAAGATGGAGGATGTTCTCTATTATAAATATTTGTATGATTCGATAGAGGGAAAAAGGCCAGAGAGTATGTCTGACACAAATTGGAAAAAAAGTTAATAGGAAGACTGTGAGAGTGGTGCGAAAGTGACTCGACATTTACGTCTTCTATCATGTCTCAGAAGAGACCAATGCCAAATATTTGTAGTAAAAACTCAAGAAATTATATGAGCAGAATATTTCACAAATAAAATTTTCTTCATTAGAAAGTTGGTGAGCCTCAAGTACCGAGACAATACAAGCATCGTCGAGCATATGAATGACTTCCAAAACCTTGTAAATCAACTAGGGTTTATGAAGATATTCTTGATGATGAACTCCAGGCTCTACTTCTTCTGGGATCATTACCTGATAGTTGGGAGACACTCATAGTGATAGTTAGCGATTCTGCATAGGAAGGAAAGTTGACACTTGACCAGGTGAAGAGCAGTTTACTAAATGAAGAGACTCTACGAAAAGACTCACACGACAACGGATTAGATGTGCACATCATACAAAGCAAGGGCGTTGATAGATCAAGAGAACGTGATAGATCTAGGAGTCACAGTGAGTCCCAGGACTACGGTAAGTCTTGTGGTAGATCCAAGTCAAAGAGTAGAGGGTGCTTCCATTGCGGCAAGCCAGGTCATATAAAAAAGGATTGCAATTTTTGGAAAAAGAAACATGAGTTCTAAGCCAAAGACAAGAAGGATGATGAAAAATATACTATTGTAGCAATGTCAGAAGATAGGAACGATGATGATGATGTGGTCTTGACAGTCTGGGGGCAATGTTTACATGGTGAGGATGATGATTTCGAGTGGGTGGTGAATATTGTAGCTTCTTATCATGCTTCATCAAGTAAGGAGTTCTTTACTCATACAGAAGGGGGACTTCGATAGGGTAATATGGGAAATTCCAACTTCTCTAGAATTATCAGGATTGGAGACATTTGTGTTCAAAAAAGGGTTGGTTGCACGCTCACACTCAAAGATGTCGGTCACGTTCCAGATTTGCAATTGATCTTGATATTTGGTTCATTCTTTGATAGAGAAGGTTGTCATTTGGATTTAGGTGGTGGCAAATACATGATCACCAAGGAGGCTTTTGTTATTGTGTGGGGTAAATTGTGTCATGCATTGCACAATACCCTGCTTAAAGTGCTCAAAGGCGGTGATATACATGTAGTTGAGGATCATCAGACAAATTTGTGGCACAGATGTCTAGGACACATGAGTGAGAAAGACTTACAGCTGCAGTCAAAGTAGGGTTTGATTTCTTTTAGCAAGGATATCAGCCTCAGCTCATGTTATTCATGTCAGATGGGAAAGCATCAGCGAGTTTCTTTCAAGACAATACCAAAGGTGAGCTAGATCTTCTATAGTTGGTCCATTCAGATATTTGTGGTCCGTTTGAGGTAGCTTCACTTGGTGGCAATAGGTATTTTTTCACGTTCATTGATGATGCATACAGGAAGATGTGGGTCTACTTGCTGAAGACCAAGGGTTGGGTCTTTCAGTATTTTCAAAATTTTCATGCCATAGTAGAGTAGGAGATAGATAAAAAGTTTGTCTCTTCACAAACAATGGGGGAGAGTACACTTCCAGAGAGTTATATAATTACTGCATGCAACATGGGATATGGCATGAAAGGACAGATCCCATCACACTACAGCACAATAGTACAACTGAGAGGATGAATCATATCATAGTGGAGAAAGTCAGATGCATGTTAAAGACTGCACAATTGTCAAAGATATTCTGGGATGAGGCAGTGAGTATTGCATGCTAACTAATTAACCAATCTCCATCAGTTCCTTTGGGGTTTGATATACTTGAGAAGGTATGGATAGGAAAGGATGCTTCTTATTATCATTTGTAAGTATTTGGACGCACAACTTATGCACATGTTCCAAAGGAAAAGAGGAAAGAGATGGATGATAAAGTGGTGCCATGTATCTTTCTTGGCTATGGAAATCAGCAATTTGGTTACACGTTATGGGATCATGTGAAAAAGACCATGATCAGACACAAAGATGTGACTTTCCGTGACAGTTAGACAGTGATGGAGTCTGAGAGTGATGATGTAGAGGTTGTAGGATTAGGTGATAGTTCTTATAATGATGAGTATGAGGATGCTTTAGCTTCTTCACGAGTGTAGTCTTCGGATGATGAAGAAGAGCAGCATGATCACCCTGAGCAGCAAAGTGCTAGCACATCCATTGTTCCTATTCCAGATGCACAGTTGAGTGATTCAGATTCACAATTAGAGACTTTTGGGTGGGGGGAGCAAGATCATCACCAGGAAGAGTCCTCAGAGAAGTAGTTGAGGAGGTATGATGGTGTTCGGCATCCTTCATCCAGATATCTAGCATCTCACCATATTCTCCTTACTGATTAGGGGGATCTAGGGACTTATCATGAGGCATAGACTCATAGAGACATAGCACAATGGCATTAGGTGATGTAGGAGGAGAAGTCTTCTTTGTAGAAGAATGATATGTATGAGCTTGTGGCGCTTCCCAAGGGCTGGAGAGCACTAAAGAACAAGTCAATCTATAGGATGAAGAGAGATGAAAGCAGCAAGGAAGTCAGATACAAAGTCAGACTAGTTGTCAAGGGTTTTAGTCAAAGACCAGAGGAGAATCAATAGATACAAAAGATCAAAAATAAGATTTTCATCCATGATGGCCCGACTAATCGGTCAGAGGGAGCCAATAAAGTTCCTGGTGTGGGCATGGGGAGAGAAGTTGTGCTGTCAGGATGCTTCTCCTCAGTTGTTTGGGAACAAAGTGAAGTCAGGAGGAGACTTCAAGAAGATGGATGAAAATGATAGGATGTTGACATTTTGAGGAGAAGGGATCCATCACACGTGGTGATAGGGTCCACAAGATATTGTAAATGATTATTGAAGACAATGTCTCCACTCATGAGCCGGAGGGGGAGATTGTTGGGAAAAGAAAGGGATTTCGGCCCATGTTCCAATTGGATTTGGACTTGAGTTGGAGGGGTTTGTGCTACCAATTCTAATGGGAGTCAAATCTAAAAGGGAAAAAAGATGGCTCCCTATGTGCAACATGGAGTTGGACTCAAACTATGATAAAGATTCCTAGTCGCAACCACATGCCATGGAGGCCTATAAATAGAGGTCATTGGGTAGGCCATGGAGATCATCCCACTTGTTGGTATGTGATTCCTCTAGTTGCTTATTGGTGCCTTCTGTGTTAGAAGTGCCAGAGAAGAACTAGAGGAGCACTCTTGTGAATAAAAGAGGGTCAGTGACTTTGCTCTGAAGTGAAGTAGTGGCTGACAGTCGATGACACATTGGGTGCACTGACAGGGCACCTCTCTTAGTTGATAAGTAAAGGCCAACAACTTTGCCTTGAAGCAAAGTAACAGTTGGCAGTTTTAGACACAGTGTTGCCATAGCAGCAACGGGTCAGCAGTCACAACGACATGAAACGATCCACACCAACGACAGCGGCGCCGTGAGGAGATAAAGTAAAGAGGAGATTTGTACACATTGGGTGATGATTCTCTTTTTGCTCATTTTGTTCTTATGGTGGGGGCTACCCAGATTTAGGAATATTAAATTCATAAGGTCTGAGTTGTAATCTTGATAAAATAGTGTTTGTTGGCCGGTATTGCCTCGTGGTTTTTCTCTTCTCATCTTGAGGAGAGTTTTCCACTTCAATTCTGATATTTCTTCTTTAGATTTACGTATTTGTCAGTAACACTTCCACAACAAGTTCCCATCGCATTCGAAACCGTATCATTTCAACATCCCCAACATTTTTATTCAAAACTCCTTGCAGAATGTCGTGCCTACTTATTCTATTTATGGAATATGGATGACACCAATCTCACATTCTTTGTTGTTCGTATATACCATTCGATGTTCAAGAGAGATTATGACGAGCCATTGCAAGCATCTTCATCTTGAAGAAAACAAGTACAATATCTATGGTAGTAATTAGAGACAATGGAGTCATCATTCTCCAATAAAATTGCTGTGTATAATCACATCCGCTTGGAAAGTCCATAATGACACTTGAACATGCATTGCTGAGCGCCAAAGCTTCACACACGAGCGTTTGCTTAGCAGTAAGTCAGCGTACGTATTACTGCACATGAGTACTCAGGATCTCTAGTGTAATTTGGTCTTAAGATGTGGTTATTAGTGCACATGAGTATTCACTCAGGATCTCTAGTGTAAGTTGGTGTGTTCTTAAGAGCTTCTCTTTTGTTGGGTGTATAGAAGGGTATAAGGAGTGATTGCAATACAAATTTACATTGCAAAATCACACTCTGTGATCCCCTTATTACACTTTAAAAAACAATAAAAATACACTACGGCTCCTGAATGTATGCCCATGAAACAGTAAAACACCTGCATATACACCAGTCAGTACACAGCAATCACTACAGTCCATATGATAACGAGGCTACCAAGGAGACGCCGGGAAGAGATATGATACTAACTGGTAACATGTTACAAATTAAAACATGAGGTACAAGTCGGAATCTTTCTATGAAACTTCCCCTAAAAAATAAGGGGCATGTCAATGCTGTACCGAATGATGCCTCTGTATACAGTTTTAATGGATAGTATCTGTACAGATCAAATAACCTGTTCCTTGCAACCCAGATTAGAACCTCATGGATACATAGGTTAGATTAAAACTGAGAAAACATAGGTGAACACGTGGAATACAACGAATGGTTTATGAGAATATGCTACTTATATAAGAGGGTGAGAGAGGTTATGAATAGAATGTCACAATAACCCAGCGCAATTCAATTCATTTGCTGAAGTGTTTCGCTAGAAGTCTTATCCTCTCTGCTTTTCTCCTTGTAGTTCTTATGGCGCAGTCCAAAACCAATTTGTGCGTTTCATTAAAGGTAGTTGATCTTCTTACAGCAGGCTCACATCCCATAAGCTAAACAGCTTCTGGTGAAATAAAACTCCTGAAGACACGAAGCATTGGCATGTAACGCGTCTTTTGACACCAGTTACACGCCAAAATGAGCAATATTCTTCCAGAAACAATAGTTGTTTATTCTGATATAAAATATACAGACGTCTTCAAGATGAAGCTGGCATCCTAATTAGGGTTGTAGAGCATGTACAAGGCAATGTAAATCACGGCTAAATGACAAATTGTAATGGAAGGCATCAGTTTATTGTACTGATTCACTCGGTCAATGTCCCCTTTTCCTATAGGCTTATCTCTTAGGTCAAAGCCTGAGTAGTGATACTGCCTGGAGGACATCTTGGACGTCGGCATCTCCGTGTCCTTCCCCAACCCATTATGCTCATACCTTCTGTCTCTAGATCCTTAGAATTTGGTTCCTTTGGCGGCGATTCAACCGGAACTTCAACCATCACTGGGGTTGTAGCTCTGCGGTTTAGCTGTCGCCTCCCCCTCCCACCTCCCCTTCCTTTATTCCGCCGTGTTGCATTGTGTTGCCAACTTTCGCCTGAGGCTCTCATCATACCGTCAATTATTTGAAGATCTTCTCTAACTTCCTGCCTAGACAGTGAGGCAAGGCCTGGAAGGACATCTTTCTGGAAGTCCCTTTTCTGCCGCCGCCTCCTGGCCTGACCCCTCTTAAACTTGGGTAGCAGCAGAGAAGAAAATTTCCCTGCTTCTTCCTCATAGATCTCTTTTTCCGGAGCCCCAACCAACAAATTTTCCAACTTGGATTCCGTCAACTGAAGAGTCATAACCTCGAAGAAATCCATGCCATCAACATCCGAACTTGCACAGTTTTCTCCCTCACAAACAGGTAAAGGGAACGCGCCATCAGAAGAAGTGACGATGCCAGCAAACCAGAATAGATCTGCTGAATCTGCTAAACAAGGGAGAGGGATTGATGTTTCCGCACATCCACTGATATTGAATGACATACTGATGATAATTTCTGCAGCTGTAATTGGACTTGTTTCACTCATATTCACATCTTTTTTCTGACTTCGATCAAGTTTTGAGATGGATGGATCTGCTACATCTGTGTCATCAGCAGCAAGAGTCTCAGCTGGCAAGTCCAAATCAATACTGATACGTTTTCCAGTTGAACTTGAAACAGATGGCTCCAATAAAGTTTGTGCTTCTACATCAGATTCCTTTCCAGATGGGTTCAAGTGATCTATAATTGTTGCTTCAGTATTCAAGTCGATGTTTCGCATACAACCATTGTCATCATCACTGATTGCTTGCTCTTCACTTACTGGTTTCTCCAGGTCCAGGAACCTGATGTTTGTGGAAAAGCCATTGGCACGAACTCTCTGTTCTGCATGAGTAGAATCTACATTTGAAACAACAAGAGCGTTCATCCAACCAGGATTTGTAGGCGCTTCCTTTAATGTTCTGGATTGCTTAGGGTTCATATATATACCAGGGCTTGCTACTTTATTCTCATGGGATTCTTGAGGCACCGAAGCCTCTGTCCCATTGGCCTGAGCGGAACTCCCAGAATCTATCTCAGTTTCAACTGCCATATTGAGATCAAAAGGCTCCCTTGTACAACAAATCCCAGCAAGCGACGGTGTTCCTGGAGAAGATTTGTTAGCCTCTAAACCCTTCTGTCCTGGTTGTTCAGAAAATCCATCACATAAACCGTTTGTAAGTGCTTGATTAAGATTAAAATCCTTAGTGACTTTCTTGTCACTGCCACGTAAACCCTTCAGGAAAGATTTTTGTGTGTCAAGCTCATCGAATAAGTTAGTATGACATTTAGCATTGATGAAACTTGGTTTTTCAAAGTTCATATCAGGCAGCAACTTTACAGCAGATGATAAATTTGATCTGGGGTGTAACTCGTCATGATATTCATTTGAGCCACAGATTATTTCCCTGTTTAATCTCTTGTGAGGTAGGTAATCATACATCCCTGTGGATGGATCTATGTTACCGCTCTCTACTTTGCCAGTCCTGGGTCCTCTAAGATATGTGAATCCTTCAACATCTGCCGGCATACTTGTACCACAAACATTCTTTTCCCATGGAAAATTCAAGTTCGAGGTTCTTGGAGCATCCTCAAGTTTGGCAAGAAACGAAAGACAGTCAGATGTCTGAGCTGATGTGGTTGCGGAATATATCTTTTCAGGAGAATGACTTCTCCCAGCAAGATTGGTGTAGCCGTCTGTTCTCTCTCTAAACAGTTTCTCAGTGTGAGTTTGGTTAAACAAATAACTTGGCGATAAATCCTCACTTCTTGTTGGAATAAATTGCCCAAGTTCACAGAAATCCTCTGGTATATTGTGAATAACATTTTGATTAGAAGATTTCTTGTCACAGTCTATATCCCCTGTAAAATAGAAAATGTGATTAGATTTCTCGAACATTATACTAAACTAATTTTTACTAAGCTAGATCATCATGGCCAAACCTTAAAATTTTAAAGCTACTAGTATTAGTAATATACTTCTGTCAAAGGTACTGCACATGTTGTAAAACTCCAGAACATGATAATATTTCCACAGGCTATGTCTGAATGGCATAATCATAGCAAAAATCAGTGTGGACAGAGACTAAGCGATGCATACTTGTTGACTCTAATTGGTTTCTGGACAGGCAAGTACTAATGTACACCATTTAACAAAGTCCACTGGATGTAAAGTCCCGAGAATGAGTGATGCTGTTATATTGTCATGTAGAGAGATAGAGAGAGAGGGAGAGAATTTGCAAAGTAAAAAATAAGTGTACTGACAGGATAGATAATTATAAAAAACAAAGAAAAACTACTAGAAATTAATCTGAACTATCCATTTATTTGTAAGAGCCGTTTGGTTTTAATATTTAGCAACAGAACCCATGCACAATAAACAGTTTTTAAAACCTAATCACCAGATGTGTCAAACGATGCACACGCCTCTATTCTTTACATTTATAAAACACGTGATTATATTGCTCATCTAAATTCATGTTTTTCCAGTCACGGAAGAAGGGTAGGAGTTAAGAAATCATCATTCACGCTTGAAAATTGAGAATTTAATTCATATATGTCAAACAAAAACAAAATTCATATAAAGCTGGAGATGCCAAAAATGGTAAGAGATCATATTCACGGATATCTTTGGTGATTCAATTTGCTAAAAGAGTCAATTTATATACTCACATGCATTGTCACAATATACTCAGACTATTTAAAGAAGTCGATCTTAAAATGTGATTTCCCCAAACGTACGAAACAGACAAATAAATCCCAATTCTCGAATATTAGTTTTATTCACGAATTATTCACGTTTTAAGTTTTCTCATTTTTTTCATGTCTTAAGTTTTCTTCTCATTTTTTACATTTTTTTCCCGTATTTTTCCATTTTGTACTGTTTAAGATCATGACTTAGTTTGAGTGTATATGATGTGTCTAATGTAAATATATTTATGTATATGTGTGTATGTAATATATGTATGCAATAGACGTATAGATATGTACTTAGATATGTAAATAATATATGTATCTATATAAATATCTATATGGTCTTCTGATTTTTTCCTGATTTCTTCCAGAATCGTTGATCGTATATTCGTATTTTGCACATAATTCCAGAATTCCAAAAATTTTAGCTTGGACAAACGTACCCCGAATACAAAATTTGTGACTATGCCCACGTGGGTATTGAAACTCTACAGTAACTGTTGGATGAAGAAGCCCATCTAATCAGTACAAGGATCACTAGTTAATCTCTTGAACAGTAATGATATTTTGTTGGACATGAACCTCATTTTGACTTTTAACAAATTTGTTCTAAGTATCGTGATTTTATTGTTAACATATATTAATACCCCTCGTCTTTTATATCCAAATTTGGTATTACTTCGAAAAAAAAATCTAGAAGCAATGTGTCAACTACATCATATGGAGAAGTATATAGCAAAATAGGAAACACCAATTCATCTATATCAATAACTATACAACAACAAGAATGTTCGCTTCCTAAAAAACTTAGGTCAGATGCGGGTTTATTAACTAGTATATTCCTACATGTTAAGGTAGAAACGCACCAAGGTAGGGGTTGACACCTTGAGATACCTACCCATTAATCGTTATGTATTCTCTGTCAATTCCCTCTCCTATATCCATATATCTTATTGTTATATGCATAGATATATGCATATACATTTATATGCATAGATATATGCATATATCCTAGTTAATCCCAAAAATGGACTAAGCCGTGTTTAAGGCACAACCAAAGTATACTTCACCTGGTATGTGGGTATCTACTGTTTAGGTTTCCTATATATATATATATATATATATATATGACCAAAATGGATAGCATAGTCCATAGCTAGCAAAGAGGACAGTTTTAAAATTTCAAATTGTTTCTATACAGATAATTTGTAATCAAAGATGGGTGTTCTTATGATATGCAAAAGGGGCTCTAAAATTAGTATGATATTTTACATTGCAAGTAAAACCTAATAAATATGCATGAAGTACTCAGGATATAAAAATTGAATTTAGGCATAGACTAAGGAATATCATAAACATATTTTAAGGGTAGGATACAATTTCCTAATGCTAATGAAGTCTAGACAACTAAAATGGACACAAAAATTAAATTTGACATTAGGATCCTATAAAGAATTTTAGTGTGTATAGGCCTAGGGACCAAAAGCCAGTGTGGTGAATAAGGTGCAGGTCAAGGCACTCCAACAAACCACTCCCCTTGGGGTGCCTGAATGCCTATACAACTACCTAGGCTAGGTGCACTCCTTAACAAGTATGAATACATTTAAGTTTGGCGTATAAAAAAAGGTATGCCAATCGATGGTAAACCAAACTATATGATTATGTTCATAGTGTTCAGAATGAAATGAGGTCAGTAGCAAGATAAATAACTTTTGAAAATTTTGGTTATCTTCTCAAAAAAAAATTCTACAATAGATATTCTTTATGAATATGCATCCACACAATTTTCACAAATTTCACGATTATCCATGTAAATGGTACTCTTAAAAGTTTCATAATGTGATATCCCACTTTATTCTTTGATTTCGTTATCATATATGCAGATTTTATACATATAGTTGCCAAGAGACTTGGCACCCAATTCCAACGGCCGTCAACGAGTTGGACAAAGACATTTTATATGAAATCTTGACATACCATTTCCTAGTCATTTTGACATTGAAATGAAGAATTCAAATAAAGATTTATGTAAATTGACTAAATTCATCAAGAAGAGGTAGAGCATGCACAAAAGGGGATTCCAAAGAAGAATCTCAAAATACAGCACAAACATAGATAGCACAAAAATAGATAACTAGATCTTCACCTTGCCCACTGCTTCAGCCCAACAGTGTTAATAGTGTTATACCCCAGCCCAAAAGGGGATACAAATGAAGATTTAAGTAAATTCATCAAGAAGAGGAAGAGCATGCACAAAAGGGGATTCCAAAGAAGAATCTCAAAATACATGAACGGACGTAGACCATTACATCTTCACCTTGCCAACCACCTCAGCCCAAGAGTGCTAATTGTGGTGTACCTCACAATGGACATATTAGATGTTAAGGACTTTACAATTCTAAAACTATTATGTTCTTTCCAAATTTGCCACAACATTGTCACCTTCAAACAAGCAACTATAAATGTTCTTTGACCTCATCTCTTAGCAACCAAGCAAGTGTTGCCTCTATAACCACAAAGAGAGGAATCCCAATGAAACAATGCTCTCCTCCCTTCTGTGAAAACTACCCAAGCAGCCTGAATGGTCTCACACCTTCATAAGAGATCATCTTGTTGGGACCGACAGTAGGTTGCAACATCCTTATGCCAAGGAATCACTTTATATATGTTCAACCTACATCAGAATATTAGGCATAATAAAGGCTAGTCTACTGCGCCATCTAGAACTTCTTGGTCGTTGTTGAAAGGGAGGGCAAAAGATTGCAGGCTTCAACTAGCAAAAAGTAGGGCTTGATCCAATTGACCATGCTCTAACAAGTCAAGGAGAGGAATCCATATACCATGTTGGTGGAAATAACGGACAAAGAAATAGTACAAGTCACCTACTAAGTATGCATCTTCATACCTACCATCGAGCAGGAAGGATAATCATACCCCACTTACCTATCACTAAAATGGGAAAAAGTAGTTTATCCTCAGATGGTCGCCCTAATTAAAGGAAGTCACAAATGAAACTCTAGCTGCAGTCTCCTATCACCGATATACTTACATTTTATATCATTCCTCACGTGTCCAAGAAAAGTTGATTTGATTTATATAACGTCCCAACCATACTTTCTTTGATTCGTGTCCATGTAAAGATGTTATATTTCCTTTCAGCTGGTTATACATTAACAAAGAAACCAGATGTTTTATAAGTGAACATACTGGTTCAAACGATCTTATTCAAAGGGGAGAGTAAAATGCTATTAACGTTTATTAGATTGTCCAGCATATTAACCCCATGATGATTCATCAGCTGACTGCCTAGCCATTAAAGAACACTATCAAGGGGGAAATGCAAGAAATATGAGAAGCTGTTAATATCCAGGATAAGATATGATACTCATATTTGTCAGCATGAGAATTGCATGGAAAAGAAATGAATGATAAAAGATAGTATATTGAATATAGTGTTACTCTCACTATAGCAGATAAGTTTAGTTGAAAGCTAGTTGTGAATACAATACAAAATATAAACATGTGGATGCAAATGAGTAATTTTGCAAAGCATAAGTTTAGCTTCAGCAAAACAGAGCCTGCATATCTTAAGGTTCGGGTCAGAACTGTATTAGGTGCAAAGTAAAATTCAAGCTACCTGAAACTTCATAATTCCAACCTACAAATCAGTGATGCAGAAAGCAAATGCATAATTATATTCAATTAAACTCAAAAAACAGGTTATTATGTCTTATATCTGCACATGCTGCACAATATTAATAATCTCTTATATCATAAATAAAAATTGTTAGAAGTTGCATCAAAATTCTTACATTTTTCTCTTTTAGTTAAAAGCTGCCATTTCTGCATGCTACTTGTACTTTGGAAGATAGTTGAACATCCTTCTCCAATGTCTTGAGGATATTTATTGTAGATGTTTTGGGAATTTGAGCAGGTCCCCCGCTGACGGTCTTGATTCCTTATGTATGAACAGTCCCTTCTTGGTAACATTGACGAAGCTGAAGTGCAGACCTCTTCAGCGGATACTTCATTGACAGGTTCATTTAAATCAGCTATGTTGGTAGAATTTGAACCACGATGCAGCCCTAAATCTTTTTTCTGAAATTCTCCTTTACCTAGGCAGCCAGTATTACAGTTCAGCTCATGTCGCAAGTCGATATCACCATTTGCAGATATACTACTAGGGTGAAATAATGCCCTTCCACCAATTTCAATGTCACATTGCAATGTATCTTCTGTTTCAGTGTACGCATCAGCCGGAAGCTGAAGATCAATTAGGATCTTAGGTGTTTTCTCAATTTTTTGGCTCGGCCTTTCACCAATATCCAAGAGATTTGTTGCTTTTGGCTCAGATCTAGTTTGGAACTCGGTACCATTAATGCCCTCAGAGAAATGCAGTGGGTCATTGATGGTAGAAATCGATGGCCTAATTGTACTGGCACTTATTTCTGATGATCGATCCACCACATTTGCTGCATCTACTTGCAATGACAGAGAAGTGGCACTAGATTGTGATGTTCGTGCTTCCAAGGCAGAACTGCATTGAGCTTGCCTTTTCAGTTCGTCCATCATTTCTCTTTGCCTTCCATACAGACGGTGGAGCTCCAAGACCTGGTTCACAAAGTAATTTATAGTGATGTTTTTAGTTTTCTCATAGGGTTGGTTTTTCACATTGGGAGGATAAGTGACAATAGAAGGAAATTCATTCATGTTTTGCATGTTTGTGATATTTCACCAAGGAAAAAAAAGCAGAATGTAAAACTCGTACATCTAGAAGAAGAAAGACAGCCTAGTGAAAATAAAAGAAAAACAAGGTGAAATATCAACCATTACTGAAATAACAAGAGACAGTAACCATGCAAATACCGCCCAAATCGAGAAAACTGATCTCAAAAAGAATAAATTAGATCATTCTAACTTAAATATACCTGAGTTCTGAATATTGCTTCATGCTTAAGCATAGTTTGTTTCAAAACGAACTTGTCGTATTCCAAAAACCCATCAATACACATGGAGGTGGAGCTATCAAGAAATTGCACACTCCTCGGCAGATCTTCATAGAAAAGGGGCCAACCACTACTTGTCTCAGAGTTATGTTCCCTCATGGAACTATAAATGGGAAGAAAGGTTTTACATTGTACCTTAGTTCCCATTTAATATATTTCATGCCCTATAATAACCAATATTAAAAAAAGTTATGATTAGTTTCCATATAAAACATCACATGCCTTGAAACGGCTAACGGGATAAAATTAGCTATAGTACACATTGTATATATAAATAAACCTCCGAATAAGATATAGAGAGTTTCGTCATTTCTGGGCGTATCAACAGAACCAAAAAAATATCAAGTGTGTTATCTCCATGTTTAGAATATAAAGCGTATACATGTTCACAAATTACGAAATATATCACTATAAAGTTTTCTTTTTTACTAATCATGTCGAAATATCCAGGAAGTTATGAGTTTGCTGTGATGATTACATGAATGGTACACATTTTATATATAAATAAACCTCCGAATAAGATATAGAGAGTTTCGTCATTTCTGGGCGTATCAACAGAACCAAAAAAATATCAAGTGTGTTATCTCCATGTTTAGAATATAAAGCGTATACATGTTCACAAATTACGAAATATATCACTATAAAGTTTTCTTTTTTACTAATCATGTCGAAATATCCAGGAAGTTATGAGTTTGCTGTGATGATTACATGAATGGTACATAGAAATGCAGGACCGAACATTTTATGTATGATTATCTAAGTTATAAAATGCAACTCAGACTTTTTACTAAGGTAATTGGTGATATCAAGAAAATCAGCCCACTAGTTAAGAAAATAAGTGTGTTTTGAATTATAGGATTCTAAAATATTTTTGTTTGAAAATCGGGAAAGAGGTACTGATGGGTAAATGATACCAGATGAATGAATTAGAAAATATTTGGAATCCGGTTAGTGAAACTTAAGTGTAAATGGTTTGAGGACCATGCTAAAGCAGAAAATGGTAAAAGTCATCTATGCAAGCGAATGCTATATTTATAATACAATGCCAGTTGATCATGTAAATCACTTAGAAATATTCATGAAATAACAACAAATATTTTAAGACTAAGATTAACTGACCTAGGGAATTTGACTACAGAAACCCAAACACTTCATTATATACATGATTTCTTTCGACCTTTGGCACGTCTCCACAGCAGCTACACAGAAAAGGAATATAAAAGAATGAGGAGATAATTCAATTCACTTGGAATATTACAGATTGATGATCATATTCCCCTGTAGAGCTAATGTATAAATCTTGAGAAAAAACATCAATGTGGAGTAGAAGCCTCGTTTATATAAGTAACCTTCCATTTTATGAATCTTAGAAAAAATATATCATTCCGACGAATCCCATACATGTAAATAAGCTTTGATTTCACTAAGGTCAGATAAGATAGAGTGATAGATCATATTTGACAAACCATTCAGGCCAAACTTTCATATAATCTAACTCATGAATGACAATTACAGACAGGAAGTTTTGACATCTTTGTCATATGAAAGCATTCTGATCTTGTGACTGCCACAAAAACCAATGCCTTGTTTAAAACATAGTAACAAAAGTCTCCGAAATTTACGAAAAATCGGCGATTTTTCACGATGTTATAGGATCCCGAATATTCATCACGATTAATACGCCAATCGCCGATTTTTCATGACTTTTCACGATCAATCCCGCTTTTTCGCGATTTATACGATTTTTTACGATTCTTCAGGACTTTTCACGATTTTTCTCTTTTAAGTCGCTTGCTCTTTTTTTACCAAACCATGTACACAAAATTCCTAATACACACTAAACCTCAAAGCCCCCACTCCTCTGGACAGTTCATGTTATTTCTCAACTATTTTTTACTTCTTTTCCTACATTTTTACTCACTAAGATTGTACGTCTTGTGGCCGTAACAGTTACATGCATCATATACGTATGTACATACATACATTTATCTATATATATACACATGCATACATGCATATATATGCATACATATATATATGTATATACTTATATTGCCGACTTATTTTCGATTATTTCCGAATAGTTGACCGAACTTTGACCGAAATTTATCGATCTTTTCACGACTTTTCTCGATTTTTTCCGAATTCCGATTTTTTCCAGCCAGCCGAAAAGTTGCCGAATCCCAAACTTGTTACTATGGTTTAAAACAGCAGCAAGCGGCTGACGGTGATAAATAAAGCTGACATTCTTTTTAACACATGTGGTTTTAACACATCCTATCCATCTTTTGACAATTATCAGAAAAGATTGTTTCATTGGTAACCCATCTTTCCCTGTTGGTGAGTGTCAGAACTGCATTGGTATTTACAGAGAGCAAGAACCCATGGCTATGTTTTATTTAAATCAAATTACAGAGTAGTAAAGGGACAAATGGAGAAGAAATCCCATCAGTATGTCATATACCAAAGGAATGAATTAAACTCAAGCCTAAATTATCTTTATCTTGGCACTGACGTGAATAGATTTGGAACTACTGATCAGGTAAACCAACTAAAATGGAGAAGACAATCTAGGATCAGCTGACTGTTAAAGTTCAGTGAACAACTAAAATTTGATGTAACACACAAGGTTCCTATCCAGACACAAATGTGGATGCATAAGTAGGCTTATTTGAATGGTAATAATTAGCCAGTATGTAGGGTAGCTCAACTTGAGACATAGTATTCCACCACCTATGGAAGACCTATAATCTACACATTAGTATGTTCGTTCAGCATAAATTGCTAAATCTCGTACTATGATGGAGTTTTTTTAACCTTTGTGTGGGAAATTCAAGAATACAAGAAAAAACATGGCATAATTGGACTAATTTTGATGGGAAATCGAAGATCCTCAAATCCTCTTCACCTTTGGATCAATTTTGATTAATTTTGGATATTTTAGAGTAAATATGCAAAAACACACAGTATGCTTGGATCCAGTTGCTCTTTATCACTTGCATCATGATATGTTGGACAGATTAGGGACAAATCAAACCGATTGCAGCTAATCTGGACTTTCAAAAGAAATCTTTGTTGAACTGATTCTGATATGCTACTATGTCATTCTAGTTGTATAATTCAATTGATTGATGGCTTCGTCACAAGGTATGTCTGTTTTAGTTACCCTTCAATATATAGTAACTTGCACATATCCACACACAAAAATCATCACCGTGCAAACTCCCAATTTCAGTATTCACTGGCCAGATCTGATTATTATAACCATAATTACATCTGGTTTCATGTACTTGGCGTATATGTACCAAAACAAACAACAGAAGATAACATATACTAAATGAGTGGGAAATGATGTCAACTAACCATCAAAGCAGTAACACCAATGAATAACGATTGAGCTCTCTAATATCCCACCAGCAATCGTGTGAAAACTTTTGAAGATGACCACCAATCTAGAGTACATGTGTCATTGAGTTGGAAACCCTTCATGGATGTCAGAAAAAACACATCATAACGGGATCCACAACATGGCAGAGCCTGCATACAAAAAAGCCATGAATAGTGTTTGCAGCCTGGAAGTTCAGAAAGTTTGTAGTGTGCAATGAGGTTTTCATGTCATTAAAACCGCTGATGATAATTGGCTAGTGCCTTATTCTACAAAACAGAAGAGCTGCTGCATAAAGGCTAAACTTTCTAACACCTGGATGGTGACCCTCATCTGTTAAAAGCATATATTTGCACAATTCTGGCATTTGTCATTTATTCTTAACCGGGTAGGGATGGAAGGAAAAGCTGTCAATGAAGCGATCAGGTTCAGAGCCACTAGTGTTGCTCATGACATATACAAACAAACAACCCTGAATAGTCAGCTCACAAATCGTGAAGTGATAATTACCTAGAGGGTAATTGGTGAACAACTCTACTGATGTGTGCCAGCGCTGAGTTAACACTCATCAAGAACAAGAATACATTGCTAGATAATTTGCAAACAAGTTGCAAAATTAGCGCCCCCCCCCCCCAAAAAAAAAGACACATTCTCCCAAGGAAATGTGGAAAAAGAAGATAACTCTGAATCTTGCAACGCATATCCGTTACAGATTATAATCGGCAAATCAAGTATGATACGTAAGCATGTGAGAAAAGAATACGAATCCAAATTTAACTCGGACTGGGAACCAGAGGATCTCCGTTCCATTGAGGGAAGAAAAAAAAGGAATCAGACAAATATATCGGGTCTCATGTAATGCTGAAACACCTTAAGAAATTAACAAGTTGACAACTGTGAAGAAAATCCGGACTGAAATTATTGACATATAAATGACGAATGAAAAAGGCACGATTAGGATGACAAGAAAAGAATATATATGAATTACTGTCGTCATGAGTATTCATTCTAGGAGCTAGTATCACTTTAATAAGAGGGATTTGAGCTCAGTATCTTAAGTCACTGCTTTCATATATCATCAATCAATGAAGAAAAAATATCAACCCAAAAGTGAAAGTGAGAACAATAAAAAGCAACCAAGGTAACCACGGGAGATATACAGAATTACTGCACATACTCATTCACAGCTGCGTGTGTGAATAAAGAGAAAGGAAGCCGGAGAAGAGGCGACCACGAGCACCCGTTGAGGCACTCACTCCTCCACTTCCAAAGGGCAGCTGCACGAAAGCCGCCACCGAAGCAGAAGCGGTACGGGTTCTCAGACCCAATGAAAAGGCACAAGTGTCACCGGAAAGGGATACTACAGAGGATTGAAGGGTACTGTTTGAAGGGAAGTGAAATTTGCTCCAGACCCATTTGAGAAGACGACCTGCAGAGCATCATCAGATGCAGGAAACTGGATCTTGCTGGGCCACAACTAGAGAGAGACAGAGAGAGTAGAGAGGGGAGGGGGAGAGAGATATAGAGAGAGAGAGACAGGGAGCAAGATAGAGTGAGAGAGAAATCCCAGGTAAGAAAATCTCCACTCTAACAAAACGACCTTCCCAAAAACAGCGACAGGAGATTTGTCAATACCTGGTCCTTTTATTCTCTGTCTTCTCTCCTGCCCCACACTAGTCTATTTCGCATTTACACCTCTCTCTTTTAGCTTTTTTTCCCTACTTTGTCGTTGGGGCTTTCTGGGAAGAAGTGATGTTTCTCTTTTTTTTTATATTAGTTTGCTTATCTCCCTCCAAATCCCTACCCCGACTCGAGCCAGCTATCATGTCTCTCTTCTCTACATTTGGGGATTCTCTCCCACATAGTAAACAATAATGATGACTGCATAGTTATCGGATTGACCGTTTCATCGTTCAACTAATATGGACATCGTATCGTAAGAAACTCATACCTAAGAGCGAGAGGGTGGGGGAGGGGGGCAAAGTGCAAAAGCTTGATTTGAGAAATTTGTCCCCATTCGCCACGTTCGTACCACGATGAAACCTAGCATACAAGAGAGGAAATACCGTTTGAGGTTGGCTTTGTTGGACAAGGCCTATCCTCTACATTCAAGGCATTGATGAAGTCGATGGTATTTAATTCTTATAAACTTAGGAACGACGTCTATGAGTATCAATAAAGCTTATTATAAGGTGTCATTGACATGGAAGACCTCTTTTAGATTACGTCTATGTTTGTGCTTCTTATTAAGTATAACGTGACAATTATATATTTCAGACCAAGGAACACTCATTTCCGTTTTGGAACTAAACCGAACTCGCTGGCTGATCTTTCCGACTAGTCATGTGTGCAAGGTCTAAAATACGGTTAGAAACTTATCGTGTTATTAATTAAACCATTAGAAACTACGTCTACATTGGTTGGACTGGTCGGACCTAATGGAACCAACTCGTCAAGCCACTTAGGTGCCTCTTGAAAACACATGTAAATATATCATCAACAAGCCTTGAACCGAGATTTTTCAGAAATTGTTGTGTGCATATTTAACAGTTGGATAACATCCAATTATATGAAATATATGAGGTTGCATATGTTATTTAAAGTATTATATGTCCAAGATTGAACACCTCAGTGGTTAGATCATTAGCTTGTTATCATGAGGTCTCGAGTTCGAGCACCGACGATGGTATGAATAGAATCGTCAATTTTTTTTTAATTGAAGTATTATATATTAGCACTAGAGAAAGTAAAAGTGTGAGTTATATAAAAACAATATAACTATAAATTCTTGATATTGATTCTTATAACCTCGATTTCTCTTATATTTTATAACATGAAATGCAATTATTCTAGTAAAAGAGACATGTTGAAAATTTGTGTGCTTTTCTTTTAAAGAATGGTTTTCTTTATAAATTTTCCTTGGATGTTGATTTCATGATTTCTATTGTATTGTTAATCTAATAATGGATAAAAGGAAAAAGGGAGAGAAGATCTCATAATAAGTAAAAAAATAAGGAAAATAGATGATAACTATGTGTAGTTGAGAGAATTGTGTAGAAAGTGGTATGGATGGCCACTATTAATTAGTTTTTTTACACATAGTTTCTAATAAGAAGAATAGTCAAAATAAAGATAATAGAAAAGAAAGAAAGGAAAAAGGATGTATTTAAATGCTTGAAATATGTCTTATAAATAGAACTCTTGCATGTTAAGAAAAGGCATCTTTATTTTTAAATTTTGATCCCAATCTTTACACACGTTTAGATAAAGTCATTTAAGACTTTATCTTAAATTTTGAGATTAAAAGGATGTATAGATTTAGAAATATGGATTTTATGAAAATCCCTAAAGTTTATGAATTAACTTGGAAAGACATAAAATGTCACGAAATTAGATTCCAATTAGAATTCATTTTTTGGCCTTTTTATTTCTTGTAGGCAGTCTGAGGACCGTTGGATCTCAAATCCAATGGTGTCGCTATCGTCACCTACCCCAGCCAAGAAAGGAAATAGAAACACGACGTTGGTAATCTTCTCAATTGAATTCCTTGTGAATTAATACATTAGCAGATCATGAAATTGGACATGTCTCTGTGAGAGAAGGGCGAACTCACCTACCCCAAGTTTCAAAGGATTTGGAGGACTCTAGTGTTTTTGCCCAAATCTACTTCCGTGAGGCAACCCTTCTGACATAGGAGAATATAAGTAGGGGATCATTGACCCTCAGCAAGATCATAATTTGTCTCCAAAGCTTTGGTCAAGTCCTGTGATCGTTTCCCAAGTCCCAATTTCTATGTTGGCCTCGTTCTCCACCTCTGCCCCATACCATCATCTTGCTATAGATGCTTAGATCTCGTCCCATCGTCTCCGACTGCTACCTGGACAATTGAAGGGCACTTTGAGTTATGGGAAGCAAGATGAAGGTGAAGGTGGCCCTATTTTCCTCGGTGGTGCACTAGATTGTAGAGTCAACTAGAGAGTTGACTCACTGCTCGCAAGCATGTGAATAAAGGAAGGAGACGACCGGAGGGGAAAATACATCCCTACCCTTGGCCCTGAAACAAGAGAGGAAGGGCAAATCGATCTTTCAACCCTATTAGTCAGCCTCCACCTCGTTGGATGAGTTGCGAAGTTGGAGGCGTGCTATTTTCCAGCCAATTCACATGAATAATAGATAGTATTTTCCCCTTTCTGACATTGCTTTTTTGATATGCCCAATATGATTTATATGGTAAAAATTGTAGGGCTGGCAATTGGGTCGATTTTAGGTCAATTTCAGGTCATATGTTTAGAAGTCTTGAAATTGAATGTTAAAATGAAATCTTCAAAAAAAATAATTTTGAATCATTTCGGGTCGGGTCTGGCTTATTCAGGTCTCATACAACCAAAAATGTTCACTTGGGTTTGAAATAAATTGCACATTTTCGGGTCATGTCGGGTCAAAAATTACTAGCCCTAAAAAATTGTAGAAAATCATAGGATGAACCAATGGGGTCATGTAATATATAGTTTTTGCTTAGAAATATATAAGGAATCCAATAAAAATATGGGCACTATCTAAATATGATTCTAGTTTGAAAGTATCTAAAGTTTATATATTTAATGTAGTTAATGAACAAGAATCCTAAGTTCTAAGTTTTGATGATCCTAATGTGTTCTATTGATGTTGATAATAAAAGATTGATTTTTTATGAATAAAAAGAGAAACTTGGAACTTATGTGAACTTAACAACCCATAATTTGATGAATTAGGGTTTCCTTGAGATTAAAAGTGCAATTAATAATAAGATTAAGGTTTGTCAACCCAAAAGTCATGAAAAGTGATAATTAGGGTTGAAGAATCCAAAACCCTAATGAAATCCTAACTTGAGACCCAAGTTAGTCTTAGTGATAAATTTGGATATAATAATGATACATGGGTGTTATGATTTAACTTTTAGGATAATTACTTGCTTGCTTGTTTGGTTATTCCTTATTGCTCTCGTTTGGACATCAAGTACACATGATCAAGGTATGTCGTTAAGCCTATGTATAACCGCATTAGTTTCCCGACATTTTCCAAGGTTTTTCAGATTGCTTGAAATAAATGCTTGCATGTTTATTTATTTTCGGTGATCTATAAAGTCACTATGACTATCACATTATATGTTTGTAACTTGCTCGAACCCCGCGTATCAACTCTAGACGTTTAAGAATGGAAAGAAATGAAAGAGTCTTTATGATGACTAAGACCAGGCCCCGGATTGGGAAGGTCAGACCAGGACCCAGATTGGGAAGGTCATATGAGGTCAAGCTCCAGATTGGGAAGATCAACGTGAAACCTAGATCTATATTGAGAGGTGGCCTAATGTCCACAGTAGGGACATGACCCTAAGAGAAGGTATGCCAGAGGTTGAGAAAATGGGTTAAGAAGTTATGAAGAAAATGATAATTTTGATTCTGTAACAATGATTGTTGTGAATATGTTGTTACACTTAGATGCAATCTTTTGTTTTCCCCACATACCAGTATAACTTGTCATACTGACCGAGTTTTGATTTCTCGATGTTTTAGAATAATTTGCTATTATTTCTGCAAGCATAATGGAAAGTGGACATTCATGAAGAAGACACCAAACAAGAAGTAATGTAATCTCTAGAGGATTTAGTTAGTTTTATCTCATAATGCAAATTATAGAAAATCATATTATGCAAGTCCTTTGTGGAAAGTTAATCTTGTATAAACTCATTCCTATTTAGTGAAATTTATTAATTATTTTTGTTTATTTAATAAACATTGATCTTGTATTATTGGCAATGGCCCTATTCCTCTCAGTCTGCCTAAATAGGGGATAATATGGGGAGGGGTCGTTACATTTAGTATCAGAACGGGAGTACCATTTAGCCTCTAATAATTACTAAATTTTAAGAATTATATAGAACCCAAAGGGAATTATTAGAGTGTTTTCCAAAGACAATGGTGTATAGAAAAGACCACTATCTGGGGGTTGGCAATATTTTCCTCTGCCCCTCTAATCGTCTTAAGAGGATTCCCAGACTCATGCTTCCGGCCTGGCTAAAGTCAGAGGACTTTACTCAAAATAACATACCTCTAGGATTTCTCATCTTTTTCATCATCTCTCTACCCCTTCACTCACTAAACCCTAGGTACCTATGACTGCTCTTTGTATCCCTTTCTGAGTACTAGGGTTTTGAGAAATAGGGGTTAAGGCATCCTCTGCCAAACAATAAAAAGCATGTAATCAAGATGTCACAAACATAATTTATGATGCTTTAATGCTCTAGAAACTTAGATCGGTTTTAATTAACTGCTTATGTGAAACAGCATGGCCCGAACCAAGACCGTCGTTGTTCCCTTTTACACTCCTCATGATCATTCAGAGAGTAGGCCCTCCCACAGAAAGAGGAGGTCCTTAGAGAAGAAAAGAAGGGCTATGGAGGAAGAGTCATCCAGGAAGAGGAAAAGACCTGAAAGAGCCTCTCAGGAAGGCCCCGACCCTAAACATGTTCCCTTCGACAACTTGAACACAAAAAATGACCAGAAAGGTGAGCCAATGTTAGAAGACAAGGTCAAGACCAAAAAGAACCATGTTGATGGCCCTGGACCCACAGTCAGGCAAGTAGTGGTCCACACTCCTGACACTCGTTGGATGGAACAACAAAAGAAATAGACTGAGGCCATTAGTGCCCTGGCCCTCAAGGATCCACCCATAGATGAAAATGGTGAGCCTATGCCCGTCTGCCCTCGTCTAGGAGCCATCAATCTGGATTTTGTCAAGTTGAATATTGAAAAGTTATGGGGAGAAGATAAAACAGTAGTAGTTGACAAAGTGGATGCCTAGCTTTTGGTAGTGGAGAATGGCTTCTGTATGCTGGAAGTACAGCTGAAAAAGAAAGTTCCCTTCATCGTTCATCTTTTGAAAGGAGCAGGTAAGATCTAGTGGGAGAACCACATCATGGGCCCACATGGACCAGATCGGAAGTCAGTCTAGATCTGGTGGGAGAACTACATCACATGTACAAATTTGAATGAAGATTGTTGGTTGTTTGCACTAACGAGTTTCAATCATTAAGAATGATCTTTTACTCAACTAGCTATATCCCGCAAGTATACGAGAGTAGTTGTAGTCGAGGTCGAACACAAGGAGCGTTGGTTAGTTAGGCGCAAGAGTTATGATTTTCAATAATCTAGATCGTTGTACACAAGATGATTGGATTAGAACAACTAAATTAAAGATTTAAAACAAAATAGTAAATTATCACTTACGAAAAGTTAAGATTCATATATGGAAGGATCTTGGACCTAGGATTTCACCAACATATCATAGCATAAAATAGGAGCATGAAATTTAAACATACTAAGCACTTGTTTTAAAAGAGAGTTGTATGTTGCACTTCACCTCTCGGTGCAAGTACAACGATCCTAACTCAATTCAACATTCACATGTATGAATTTCATTTTGGATCACAAACCTACTCCTCAAGTCCATAATTTCCACTCTCATGGTAAAGAAGGAGTTGCCAAGAGAGTACCTCCTTACTCTCCTACTTATCTTCTCAGATCAAGTAAGAAAGCATAAAACATGCACATAAAGTGGCCAGCCATACATGCAAGAAGCAAGAAACTGGTGCTCACAAGGTGGAAAAACAAGCAGCTTAGTATTTAGTATGCAATTATCATATTCCTTACATGCTATGACATGGGAGTTACTCTCCCATGCCCAAGAAAAAGAGTCTACTCATCCATAATGATGTACAGCAGAAAATGTGTAGAAATTTCAGAGTTTAGCATCGTTTAGAGAAGGAAAAGCTAAGCAATCCCAAGGTGTAACCAAAGAAAGGTAGAATTCCGACTTGAGGATGAAATCCCACTTTTACAGCTGCTCCAAACTGGGCAAACCTCTCTCCCAAGAAGCTTGGTGGAGTGAAGAAGCTCTGCTGCACCTTGGAGAAGAAGCTTGGAGAAGAAGAGAAGAAGAATGGAGGTTCTTTGGCAAGGAACCACCTCTTTTCTCCTCCAACTCATCCTCCTCTGCTCTAGGCTTGCTCTGGGATGAGGTAACTGACACAAATGACTGAGCATAATCGCCCCTTAAGTTCCCTCTTTGTTTTAAATAAAAACTCGTATTTTTCAAAATGCTGAAACTGCCAGGTGCACGTCGTGCACCATAAGTGCATCGTAAGTGCACATCGTACAACTTTCCAGAAACTTTCAATTTGCTCTAGAATGCATTGTACACGGCATGTACTGAAGAAATGTACGCCGTGCAACTTTCTAGAAACCTTTAGCTCCCAGGTGCACGATGTGCGCTGAAGAAATGCACGTCGTACAGCTTTTCAGAAACTTTCAGCTCCCAGGTGCACGTCGTGCAACTTTCCAGAAACTTTCAGTCTGCTCGACGCTCCCAGGTGCACGGAGTGCATCTAGCTGTTCTGGGTTGTTGTGTATTCTGCTCATAACTTTCGGCGTGTAGGTCCGATTTACATACTGTAAAAAGTGGTATTTGTGCAATTGTGAACCCCAAAACATGTAGATACTTGAGGAGTGATCAAATGAGAGATAATATGATACATTCCTTATAATTTCATTGCAAAATGTAGTACCTACAATCCAAATCATGAGACAAGTAAGAATAGCTAAAAATATAGAATCTAGCATGAATGAGAGTGATAATTGAGTCAAAACAACATGGATATGCAACCAAACATGATCCAAAAGATGATATGATTTGTGCAAATCAAAGACCCAATGGATTGGATTGACTTCCGAATCATCTTTTCTGTCAGATTTGTACCCATCTCATGTAAGAAAGAGAAAGAGAAGGAGGTCACATTCCTAGTTTAGGGCAACATGTATGTGGTTAACTTCGCCTGTAAGTTTTGCCTCCTGGAGTGGTTTGGTTGCATGATGACTGAGGAAAGGTGGGTGGATCATTTTGTAGAATGTATGCACCCTATGATCAAACCCCATGTGATGGCAAGCAGACTGAAAAACTTCACTGATGCCTATAACATCACCCTTCACATGGATAAGATGGTGATGCCTTGACAGAACCCACCAAAAGGCTTCCTGGGATTTCCTAAAGGCACCTCTAGCCCAAGGAATTGTTGACTTGAGAGTTACACATTGTCCATATTTTGATAATGACTTGACCATTCCATTAATATGCATCTAATATGTTTGTTCAAGATTGATTTTAGGAATTAGGTACATGAAAAGGATCAAATTACACAAGCCCTAGCTTGTCCAAGTTCAAGTCAAAAGCAATGTAAATGCACTTTTGTGGAAATCACTCCAAAACACCGTACAATATTTTTGTAATTATTTCTACTGATGATATGACTTGTAACTAATATGAGAAAAAATCAGGGACACTTAATTCCATTGTTTGATCACTTAAAAATCATTTTGGAAATTTTGTCACAACACTTTAATCGGTTGAATTTGAATCTTGATCAATCTGTGATGGATTTTTGGAAATGGTTGCATCGGTCAAGTTGTACACTCACATAGCTCGACCGAACAACTTACTAATCAAAGTTGATTTTAGCTGATCGGTTGAGTTTGCGGTCGAGTTATCCCAGGACAAACTCGACCGATAGTTTCGAAATTGGCTTTGTCAATTAGTGCATCAGTCGAGTTATCTTTATTAAAACTCAACTGAATGTACTATACAGAGAATGCAGAAAAAGTGATGCCAACTATTGGAGAGTTGTTAGAAATGGAAATAGATATAGATCTATTGCAAGTTATAAAATGGTTATCTTTCATTCTTAAGTGATCCCACACTCAAAGAAACACCCACAACTATAAATAGGACCTCTTGGGGTTCATTCAAAGGTTGCTTGTTCATGCAAGGTGAAAGACTCTTATCTTGGATAGGTAAGACCGATGTAAGGTGGTCTTCTTGTATCTCTTATAAAGGAATATAAGTATACATGGGTTGCAAAGTCTTAGAGGTTGACCTCTCTAGGTAGTGGATTGATGGTCTCCTAGTTTGGAGATTGGAACCACTCTAAACACCTTGTCAAAGTACTTGTTTCAATATCTCTCATCCTTGTTGTTCTTGTTTAGATTGGACTTAAAATTCAGTTTTTGCATTTGGTTTCAATTAATATAATTTTAAGGTCTAACTATTCTTGTGAGAATTTTGAAGCTCTATTCACCCCCACCTCTAGAGCCCTAGATCCAATAGGAAGGAACATAGAAAAGGACAAGGACGCAACCATGCCAAAGGGAGACATGGAGGAAAGGGAAAACCCCACAGTGAGAATCGCCCCTCAGATGCTACAATTGTGGAAGGTCACATCCAGACAAGTGTCATTTCGATAAGAATGTGTGCTTTCGTTGTCAGCAAGAAGGACACTTTCATGCAACTATCATCTCCCTAATCTGAGAGGCTCGGGCCCAGTGGCAGCCCAGCCTGTAGCAGCAGCACCATCGATAGCAGCAACCACACTAGCAGTAGCCCCACCTATAGGAGAGTGGAGGCATGCCTGAGTTTTTACCATCGACAATGAAGAGGCTGATGCTAATGCTAACCATCTGATAGAGGGTAATCACCCTTAGAGTAATTTTTCCTATCTTTTGCTAAGAAATGCAATAGTTTGACTATTATGAAAACAATGTAGGCATGCTTGAGATCATGGGACAAAATGTAAAAGCTTTGTTTGACTCTGGTTCTACCAATACTTTTATTTCAAGAAATCATGCAACTATACTCTATTTGGAGATCAATGATTTAGGATATGTTTTGGATGTCGTTGTCCCGAGTGGTCGAATCTTTACTTATCTCTTGAAAACCCCAGTTGTACTTGTTAAATACCTAAATAATGAACTACCTATAGATTTTATTCTCCTTGACATGAATGACTTTGATGTAATAATTGATATGGATTGGATATATACTTATAGGGCAAAGATAGAATGTAGGGAAAAGAAAATAAGAATAGAGAGATCAGGTCATCCACCATTCAACGTTAGAGGTAGGAAGGATGTTACCACTAGCATGTATGTGTCAGTCTTAAAGGCAAAGCAGATGATAGCCAAAGGTTGTCAGACTTTCCTAGCAATGGTTACCGAGCCAGAGTGTAAGGTGCATCCTTTAGAGAAGATAGAGGTGGTGAGGTACTATGTGGATGTGTTTTTAGATGATTTTATCGGGATACCTCTTGCAAAAGAGATGGACTTTTTGATAGAGTTAGCTCCCAGGACAAACCCTATTTCCAGGGCACCTTACAGGATGGCCCCCATAGATTTGCTTGAGATGAAAAAGCAATTGCAGGAATTGCTATACAAAGGCTTTATCCAACCTAGCACTTCTCCATGGGGAAAACCAATCCTCTTTGTGAAGAAGGATGGATTTCTTTGAGTGTGCATAGACTACAGGATGATAATTCAGGCTACCATCAAGAACAAGTATCCTTTACCTCATATAGATGACCTATTTGACCAGCTCAAGTCTGCCCGAGTCTTTTCAAATATTGACCTATGATTCAAGTATCATCAGTTGTGAGTCAAAAGTGAGTATATCTCAAAGACTTCTTTTTGAAGTCATTATGGCCATTATGAGTTTTTGGTCATGCCATTTGGGTTGTATAATGCCCCGAGTGTGTTTATGAATCTCATGAACAATGTGTTTCAACCTTTCCTAGACTCGATTGCCATAGTGTTCATAGATGACATCCTGGTTTACTCTGATGACTTAGAGAAATACTATGACCACCTTGTTAGAGTCCTTATATCTTGAGAAAGAAGAACTTCTATGGTAAATTCTCGAAGTGTGAGTTTAGGATAGATCACATCATGTTTCTTGGATACAATATATTCGTAGGAACAATCTCAGTGGATCCTGCTAAAGTGTTGGGCGTAAGTGATTAGCTAGCACCAAAGAACCCTTCTGGGTTCCGCGTCTTACTAGGATTGGTCGGGTATTATTGATGCTTCATTAAGAACTTCTCAAAGACTTCTCTACCTCTCACCAAGCTCACCCAAAAGGATAAAAAGTTTGTATGGTCTGACTTGTGTGAAGCTCGATTCTAGGAGCTGTAAGAGAAGTTGACCACAACTTCCATGTTGACTCTACCATCAGGAAATGAAGGTTTTATGATCTTCAGTGATGCATCAAAGATGGGGCTTGGATGTGTGCTAGAGAAAAATAGACATGTTGTTGCTTATGCCTCCAGATAACTCAAGTCGAATGAAGTAAACTACATGATACATGATCTAGAACTAGCAACAATTATCCATGCCTTGATGATGTGGCAACACTATCTTTATGGAGCCACTTTTGAAATCTTCCCCGATTATAAAATCTTGAAGTACCTCCTGACTCAGAAGGACCTAAACCTGAGATAAATACAATGGTTGGAGTACGTGAAAGACTATGATTTCACCATCACCTACTACCCTAGAGAAGCTCACACAGTAACATATGTGCTTCATTGGAAACAACTCAGGTGTGTAGTTGTCTTATCTACCCAGTGGAGAGAAGTAGAAGAGTTTGCTAGGTATACTCCACAACCATTATAAGACCATATCCATGTGGCTAACATTCAAATAAAACTAGACATATTGACTGAGTTGGTAGTTGCCCAATTAGCCAGCCTAGAGCTTGACAAGATGAAAGGTTTGTTAGAGAAACCTCAAACACATCTCTCTATGGGAGTAGATGGTGGAATATGATACAAGAGTTGTATTTGAGTTCCTATAGATTCCCCCTTGAAGAATCATATCTTGCAAGATGATCATGGTTCTAAGTATACAATACGCCCCAACACCTCCAAGATGTTTAAAGACTTGTAGTGATACTTTTGGTGTCCTGGAATAAAGAGAGACATAGCAACATATGTGGCCAGTTGTCTCACATGCTAGATGGTGAAGGCTAAACACCAGTGACCCGGTGGGTTACTACAATCCATTGAGATTTCAGAGTGGAATTGGGAGCAGATCAATATGGACTTTGTAGTGGGTCTCCCCAAGACAAAGAAAGGTCGTAATGCACTATGGGTTGTGGTGGATCACCTAACCATACAAACCTAGCTGAACTATATATTAGAGAGATAGTTCAACTACATGGTGTTTTGAGTTCAATTATTTCTAATCGTGACCCTTAGTTCACCTCGAAGTTGTAGAAGCAAGTTCATGAAGAACTCACTACTAGATTGAAATTCAGCACAACCTATCACCCTCAGACTGATGGACAATTAGAAAGAATGATCCATACTTTGGAAGATCTGTTGAGAGCATGTGTGCTCAATTGGGTTGGATCATGGGATAAATACTTGCCCTTAACTGATCTTGCTTATAATAATAGTTATCAAACAAGTAATAGGATGCCTCCATACAAAGCTCTTTATGGGAGGTTGTGTCGGTCACTGCTTCACTGGGATGATGTCAGTGAGAGGACCTTTCTAAGGTCAGAAGAACTACAATTGTATGCTGATAAATTTTCTTTGATCAAGAAAAGGCTAAAGAGAGACCAATTAAGATCGACAAAAGTCTTATGTTGATGCAAAGTAGACTGACTTACACTTCACTGTGGGTGAATATGTGTTTTTGAAAATCTGACCCCTCTGAGCTATAGCTAAAAATAGAGGAAAGTTGAGTCCCCAATACATGGATTCATTTGAGATTTGATAACGGATTGGTGAAATTTCTTATTGGTTAGTGTTACCCCCTCAATATAGTATGATGGATGATGTGGTCCATGTGTCCAATCTAAAGCGCTATGTGAAGGATCTGATCCATGTGTTGAGCATTGAACATATTGAATTCCAAGGGAGGCTAATATACCCTGAGTCACCTATGAGGGTACTAGATACCAAGGTGAAAGAGCTTAGGAATAAATACATAGAGATGGTAAAGGTTCTCTAGAGAGGATGAAGCCACATGGGAGCTAAAGGCAGACATGGAAAAGTCTTATCTTTAGTTGTTTGTTTGATTAGTCAAATTTTGGGGACAAAATTCCTATAAGAGGGGAAGGATGTTATAACCTCAGATTCTCTTGTATTTTATATAATTGAAATACAATTATTTTAGTAAAATAGACATATTGGAAATTTGTATGTTTTGCTTTATAGATAATAAAATAGACATGTTGGAAATACAATTATTTAGTAAAATACATAATAAGCAAACAACAAAGTAAAATAGACAATAACTATGTGTACTTGAGAGAATTGTGTAGAAAGTGGTATGGATGGCCACTATGAAATAATTTTCATTTACACATGGTTTCAAATAAGAAGAATAGTCAAAATAAAGATAATAGGAAATAAAGAAAGAGGAAAGGATGTGTTTCAATGCTTGAAATATGCCTTATGAAGGGAATACTTGCATGTTAAGAAAACACATCTTTTTTTTCGAATTTTGGTCCAAGTCTCTGCACACGTCTAGATAATGTCATTTAAAACTTTCCCTTAAAATTTGATATCAAAAGGATGGATAGATTGAGAGTTATGGATTTTACAAAATCCCTATAGTTTATGAATTAACTTGGAATGGCATTAAATGTCACAAAATTAGATTCCAATAAGAATTCATTTTTGGCCTTTTATTTCTTGCATGTAGCCTAAGGACCGTTGGATCTCAAATCTAATGGTGCCAGCGTCGTCACCTACCCGGGCCAAGAAAGGAAACAGAAGCAAGACACTAGCAATCTTCTCAGTTGAATTCCTCATGAATTAATACATGAGCAGATCAGGAAATTGGACCTTTATCTTCATGAGAACATGGCGAACTAACCTACCCCAAGTTTCATCGAGTTTGGACTCTAGAGTTTTTTTCCCAAATCTACCCCCACAAGGCAACCATGCCGACATGAGAGAATATAAATAAGGGATCCTTGACCTCAGCAAGAGCACAATTTGTCTCCAAAGCTTCCGTTGAGTCCTGTGATCATTTCCCAAGCCCCAATTTCTCTATTGGCCTTGTTCTCCACCTCTACCCCATACCGTCATCTTATCGGATATACTTAGATCTCGTGTGATCATCTCCAACTGCTACCTAGATAATTGAAGGACACTTTGAGTTCGGGGAAGAAAGATGAAGGTGTGGGTGACCCTATTTTCCTTGGTGCGCTAGATCATAGAGTCAACTACATAGTGGACTCACTGCTCATAATCTTGTGAACAAAGGAAGGAGATGACCGAAGGGGGAAATATGCCCCTGCCCTATGCCCCAAAACAAGAAAGGATAGGCAAATCAGTCTTTCAGCCCTATTAGTCCGCCTAAACCTCGATGGACGCGTTGTAGAGTTGACGGCGTGCTATTGGCCAGCCGATTCTCATGGATAATAGGTGATACTTCCTCCTTTCTTACATGGCTTTTTCTGATATGCTCAATATGATTTATGGTTTTTGCTCAAAAATATCAGGAATCCAATAAAAATATGTGCACTGCCTAAATCTACTTCTAGTTCGAAGAGTATCTAAAGTTGGTATCTTTAATGTAGTTAATGAACTAGAACCTTAAGTTCTAAGTTTTGATGATCCTAATGTGTTGAATTGATGTTGATAATATAAGATTGATCTTTTATGAGTAAAAAGAGCAACTTGGAACTTATGTAAACTTAACAACCCACAATTTGATGAATTAGGGTTTCCTTGATATCAAAAGTGCAATTAATGATAAGATTAGGGTTTGTCAACCCAAAAGTCATGAAAAGTGATAATTAGGGTTTAGGAAGCCAAAACCCTAATGAAACCCTAACTTGAGACCCAAGTCAGTCTTAGTGATAAATTTGGATAGAGTAATGATACATGGGTGTTATGCTTTAACTTTCAGCATAATTGCTTGATTGCTTGTTTGGTTATTCTCGGTTGCTCTTGCTTGGACATCAAGTACACTTGATTAGGGTATGTGGTTATGCCTATGAATAATCACATTATTTCCAGACTTTTCTTAGGTTTTGTAAATTGCTTGAAAATAAATGCTTGCTTATTTATTTATTTCCTACAATCTATAAAGTCACTATGACTGTCACATTATATACTTGTAACTTGCTCAAACCCCACATACCAACTCTATAAGTTTGATAATGGAAAGAAATGAAAGAGTCTTTGTGATGACTAAGACCAGGCCCCAGATGGGAAAGGTCAGACCAGACCCCAGATTGGGAAGATCAACATGACACCTAGCTCTAGATTGAGAGGTGGTCTAATGTCCACTGTAGGGAAAAGACCCTAAGAGAGGGTATACCAGAGGTTTATTAAAAATGGGTTGGGAAGTTATGAAGAAAATGATAATTTTGATTCTGTAACAATGATTGTTGTGAATATGTTGTTACACTTTGATGCAATCTTTTGTTTTCCCCACATACCGGTATAACTTGTTATACTGACCGAGTTATTCTCTACTTTTTAGGATATTCTACTATCATTTATGCAAGCATAATGGAAAGTGTACAGTCATGAAGAAGACACCAAACAAGAAGTAATGTAATCTCTAGAGGATTTGGTTAGTTTTATTTCATGTTGCAAACTCTAGAAAATCATATTATGTATTTCCTTTGTCAAAATTTAATCTTATACAAACTCATTCCTATTAGTGAAAATTTATTAATTATTTGTGGTTATTTGGTAAACCTCAATCCAGTAATACTGGTAATGGCCCTTGCCCTTTCGATATGCTTGAATAGGGGATAACAGGGGAAGGGGGACATTACACAAATCTATGTTATGCTTTTTCTAGTCTATGTGCATCGTCATGTTCCTATAATTATAAAAACGTCTGCATATTATATTATATATATGTGGCTAAAGTTGTGTATTTATGTAGCTTACACGTACACATCTTCATTCGTGATGGTTGTGAAATTCAAGAGAACAATTCACCTTTATGAATGTGATCTATACCCCTTACATAAGATGGATACTTAAAATTACCACAATCTAACATTCATAGATCATCCAATTATATATATATATGTGTGTATATATATATATATATATATATATATATATATATGAATCAATGATAAGTTGCAGAAATTGCAAAAACTATCGTATGAAATCTATATCTGATGATCTATATGATTGTGACTTTTTTACGCATTTAATATATACATCATTGAATCGATCTATATGGTGGATTCAACTAACTGACTCTACATGAGCCATTTCATTAGCTAATATATGTAACTTGGATATACGAATTGGTGCACACTTTCACACACACACACACACATGCGCGCGCACACACACACACACACACATATATATATATATGTGTGTGTGTGTGTGTGTGTGTGTATGTGTGTGTGTGTGTGTGTGTGGGTGGGTGTGTGTGTGTGTAACAACATCCCAGGATTTGAGGCCTTGAATAAAATGATCTTAAAAGGAATGATTGGGCTACCCATATCACCAAGGTGCACCTCCTTTTCCGAGAGCCCATCACTAAAGAACTCCATAGTTAAGCGTGCTCATCTTGGAGTAGTACTAGGATGGGTGACCAGTCGGGAAGTTGACCCCGACTTGCACATGAGTGAGGATAAAGTGCGTAGTTAAGGCTAGTGGTGATCTGTGGGGCTAGTCGTCATTCCTAAAATTCTACTAGAGCCTAAGATAGTGGGCCTGAGCATTACAATGTGTGTATGTATGTATTCACTTCCCGCGCATGTAACTAACTTTTGTTACCCATAGATCTATTTTGTAATACAAAGACACCTAACTATAATGAGACAACTAAAATTGTAATAAAAAGATTCGTTTTGTAAATACAACATGAAAATTTTGTTGTCCCTCTAAATATAGAAAAATTGATGTTTATGACAGCAGTTTACATAGTATTGCAAAACGAGTCTTTCTATTACATTTTTGGTCATCTCAGTCTATTACAAATATGTGCCTTCCTATTACAAACTAGATGCATGGGTAGTGAATGAATGGCTATATATATATATATGTGTGTGTGTGTGTCTATGTGTGGCTGTGTGTGTGTGTGCGTAGACAATCTACTGCACACCTTCCACCATGGGGATAATGCTTGCATGAGATCTCACCTTCCCATTTTTTAAGTTACTAAAATAGTGTCTCGACTTTTCCCAAATTCCTACCAGATGTATTGTTTCTGTATTTGTTTTGCTACTAGAATTATGTTTGTATTTCTCTTCTTCACATCATTTAGTCTCTCAATGACTGCCATGAGTTGTATACAGATATGTTGAAGATCAATAGGAATTAGTTTTAGTGGTTATTAGTCGATGACTGTGAACTTAGGCATGGCTTCCCATAACTACCCATGTGAGAAAGGGGAGACATATGTAGAGGAATGTCTTCCAACTAATCAAGGCAAGGAACATTTACAATTGTTGACTTGATCATGTTGGTAAATTAGCTTACATGCTCATATCCTTCTTTTAGGGAGACATCTTCATAGGATGTAACACATGGGAGAGAAGAGGATGACACAACCCTTTTGACCTAGTCCTTCATGCTAGCAAGCTCTTGGCACATGTGAATACCCTACAAACTAGTAAGACTACATAATCAACCTTTGATACTACATTATGTGGTGCTCCCGAGTATGACAACATTTGTGCTATGTCAGAAGGCGCAACATAAATATGTTCTTAATAAATGAGGACCAGAAGTCATATGTTTGCAAGTTATCAAACAAAATTTTCAATATAGAATGAAATGTCAAGGAAAGGAGATCAAAGGAGAATATATATATCAACTAGTCATGGTTAAGTTGAGATATAATAAAACAATAGAGGCATGATTAAGTAAATAAGGAGAAGTATGCTTTGTGTAAGGTGTAACAACTCTGGAGAAGAATATGGGATTTTTTTTCTTTGGTTGTGAGAAACACTAGGGGATATAGTCTCTGGGAACATATCTTCTTGGACTTCTCTATGGGGGGTAGGATGGACTGCTAAAGAAAATAAGAGGTAGACCTTGAACCTAACCTCAAGATATGTGACCTTATTTTTGATATAGGATTGTTGTGTCTTGTGGATATACATAGTATTATGAACGATGATGGGGTAAGTGAAGTTATTAACCATCCTGATCTACATTGGGAGCGGGAGGATATACCATTCTGAATGATCTGTGAGGATGGTCTTTTCACTTTTAAAATTGTGGCATAAATTTTTAGAAGAGATAATGCCTCCCGAGTACCTATTTGATACCCAATATCTATATGATTATGGGATCTAGCTCTAGCTCTAAAAATCTCCACCTTTGCTTGGAAATTGGCTCACAAGGGCGTTCCTAGTGACAAGAGGATCGTCATGTCGTATTGAGTTAGCTTCCTAGTGTGAGTGATGCAACTTAGGAGAAGAATAATTGACATACCCTTCTTGATAGAGGATATAACAAAACACCTCTAGGAAGAGGGAGAAACCATCCTTGAAGTGGTTCCTTTAGCAATAAGGATTCCATGGTCCACACTCTTATTCATTATTGGGCTCTATAGGATGGGATGTCCTGGATAGGCTTCCTGAGTGGGGTTCTTCCTTGGTTATCATATGGTGTATTTGGGTAGATAGATGCACTATAGGTTTGATGGTAGAAAGATGGATGGGAAAAGGCTAGCTTCAAGTGTGTTACTTTGCCAAAATCATTATGAAAGTATCCCTCCTAGGCTTGTAGGATTCCTTAGGGGCATGGTTGACATGTGAATGGAGAGGGGCTTCTCACCTCACATATTAGTTTAGAGTTCCATTCTCATACCTCTTAGATTGCTTGCCCCTTCACCTGGCTAGTAAAAATTGAATGTGGGATGCATCACTAGAAAAGGGATAGGCAATTACCAATGACTTGGTCGTAGGAGGTATCATCAAGAGCCCAGAGGGGGAAAATATTGTGAGTTTTGCAGACTAGGGTGGGTCATTAATGCCACCTAGGCTTCCTTCTAGAGGCTGTAGAAGTAGGGTTTAACATTCATATATAACCTCTCATACATAACATTATTCTGGAAGATGATAATTGTAAGTTGTTGGACATGATTCGTGCAAGATTATTCTCACCTAAGAGATTGATAAGGTTATTGGAGCACAATGAAGGCCTCATACAATTAGGAATTGGTAGAACCCCTTCTTTGTATAAAGAAGTCATTCAATTAGCAAATAGGATGATGGGATATGCAATAGGTTTGGTTGAGAGATATGTTTTTAGATATTTAAGGAGCATGCCACCCCAACCAGAGGGATTTACAAATGAGAGTCTTGGGGTATCTCCTACTAGGTGTTAGGCACTTGAAAATACTTATACATATATATATTCTAACATTTTTTTATGCTTTCTGTGTTGAAGATTCGTTTTTTTAGTTAGTGGGATACCTCTTTATGACCCAATATTTTTAAAAGCCCATTAGGGAATAGGATGGGCATAATTATTCCATAGTTTGTTAGAAAAAGGTGAAAAACTCACCAATTTCTAGCAACAAGCCAACAATGGCGAAGACTTTGGTATCTAAACCAATATAGCATATAGGAATTGGCAGAAACTCCTTGTACAAAAAAGCAATAAATTAGTAAATTGGATGGCAGGATATGGACTGGTATTGGTTGAGAGATTTTGTAAGGACCCTGACCTCCGTTTTGGGATTACCCTATTTTCTTTGCCTAAACCTTGTGATTAGATGTTTGCTAATCACCTGAGTTGTGATTAGGGTTCTGTTTGTGCTTTGTTGGGAGGTTGAGGTGCAACTTGCAATTTACCCAAGTTTTCGGGTTTGTGTGCAAGTTTGCTATAACATCCCTGACCTGGGTTACACTTTAACCCTAGGTGTTTTGATTAAGAAAGATGATTATATGTTTAATCTTATCTTGTGAAAAGTAATTAGGGCTCATGAGAAACTTATGTTTCAATTTTGGTCCTGTTGAAACAATGTTGAAACAATGTTTGCTTATTTTGGACTAAAGTGCAAATTACCCAAGTTGAGGGGTTAGATTGCAAATGTTGCATGATAAGATGTTCCTTATGTGTTGAAGCATCATGAGAATGAATATGATGCAAAGGTATGGCTTGTGGTAGCCTGAGTACCAACGAAAAGATGATAAAGCAATGTTTATGCATTAAAACCTAGTTTTGGTTTAAAGTGCAATTTACCCAAAACCTAGGGTTCAATATGCAAATTACCACTTCAATAAGGTCCCTAATATTTCTTGGCATCATGTATAGAAAATAAAATGAGAGGGGCGCCTCATTTGAATTAATTTGGAGGAGAGAGAATCTTGCTATTAAAATAATCAAGATTTAATACTAATTGAAACCCTAATTTGATTTAGGGCAAAAATAAATGTATTAATTAAAGGGCCTTCAACCAAAATTAAAATGGTTGGATTCATATGTGTGTTTGACGTCCTTGAGCCTTGCAAGGACCACGAAAATATCCAAGGGAGTGGATAACTCACACACAATTTTATAAGAAAAAGAAATATCCACTCACATATGGATATTAATATAATATGAAGTGAGGTGCTTAATTTGCTTTTCTTTAAATCATGGATAATTGAGAGTAATAAGAGGAAAAAAAGATATCCTCGTCCCTAAGGAAGATGAGGGGGAAGAGGCGGCCACATTTTTGGGATTAAATGGATTTTTTGCAAAGCATATTCTCTCTCATTGATTTTTTATAAAAGAACCTTTTACAAGCCAAATGGAAGGCTTTTTCGACCCCACTTCTTCTCCTTGCTTGGGAAACGACCAAGGGAGCTTGGGAGGGTCATGAGGACGACCCCCAACCTGTTGGTAAGATTCTTTATCCATTTCACCTTGATTCCATGGTGGAAATCAAAAATAAATTATGGATTTCTTCCTATTTCGATCTCCCCTTCAATTCTAACCATTCCTTTTCACTCAAATCTTGAGGACGAGCCTTGGAATGGTGAAGGGAGTTGCATCCACCATTTTTGCCATGAACATGGAGCTTTGAAGCTCAATTGGAGGTGGGTTTTATAACTTGAAACCCTAACTTTGTTATTGCATTCAATTCTCCATCAAATAATGACCATTTCTCTATTTACAATTATCGATTTGGTTGATTGATGCAATCTCCATGGAAATTACAGCAGGTTTCGTGGGTCTAGAGCTTGATGATGATGACATCATCATAAGCACACACCTCCCCAAATATATAGAGAAAACGGTTTCAATCAAATGTCCAAACGGTTTGTGTTTTGGGAGCAAACGGTTTCAAACCGTTTGGAATGAAACAGTTTCACTAAACCGCATAGAAGCAAACGGTTCAAGATCGTTTGGTGATGTTGACCAGGGTTGACCATTTGGGGACTTGTTCATAATGATCTAGGTTAAAGACCCACCAATTATTATTGATTAACTCCAATTAGTTCATGAGTTGAAGGTCCATCAATCGCCTAAACCCTAATCAGGTTGAGTGTTGATTTCATAAGTGATTGAGTTTGAAACTTGGGTTGATTGACCCAAACGGTTTCAAAACCATTTGGGAATCACCCAAACGGTCTCAAGACTGTTTGGGGTTCACCCAATACCGTTTGGAGGTCTAGGGTTAAGTTTGTTCAAGTGTTTGAAGGTCCAAAGATACCAAATTGAAATACAATTAAGTGCTGATTTGGTGACCAATCCTAGGATCCAAACCCTAATTGAATGACATGGTTGATGATGATATGATGACCAAACAGTCTCAAGACCATTTGGAGGTCATCTAAACGATCCCAAGACTATTTGGGGGTCACCCAAGACCGTTTGGAGGTCCAGGGTTGACTATGGTTAGGTGTTTAAAGATCTAAAGGTACTAAGTCGAAGTGCAATCAAATGTTGACTTATTGATCAATCCAATTGTGGCAACACATCCCACTATCACATAGACAGTGAGGTGTTACGCGAAAATGTGCAGAAAACACCATAACCACAGATTACCAAAACTTGGGTTAATTAAAACCGATTGCGGAAAGCGAATAAAATGAGAAACCATAACATATAGGTCCTCGTCCCACAAGAAAACATGTTATATAAATATATACAAGGCTTGATACGTGTCCACAGCTTAGGAGGCCAGCTGTTCTGTCATCACATGAGTCCATCACCTGTTATGTATATATACATAAAGGCCCACATCCGGCCAGCAACAGGATATACAAAGGATCAACAGCCATACATCGTGAAACAACGCCAAAACGCCCCCAAGGACCTGAGAGTACAGGGATGACTCTAGACTCTACTACAAAATGCCAAAACAGCAGCATATCCATCTCTTGCCTTCTACTACTCATCTTGCTGCTCGGCCGCAACTCCGCGACCACCACCACGTCTAGCTCAAACACCTGAAAACCAGCGGGGTGAGACAATTGAACATTGTCCTAGCGAGAAACATAACTCCTCGCCAAAATTATAAAACCAAAATGATAAAGCAACGACAGCAGATATCTGGTAAAGGTATAACAAGAGTAGTCTATATAGCAAAGCTATTCGTACCATTCAAGCTTACCAGGCTGTTCATAAGACATATCACCGATTATCTCTTTATGGAACATGATTAACAAGATAAGATATATTGCCACATATCATGAGGAACATATAAATAACTGCAAGATATAGCAAGATTAACTACACAAGCAAGGCCTCAACCAATGTTCTGTGTTTTGTCTTAAGAAGTAACTATTATACGGCTGGATTATGTATTATTATGCCCTGAGGAAGTGAGCTGTACCGCTCAAATTCAAACTTCGGTTGCGAAACCCAAAGCCGGTGCCATACAAGGTCAAATGGAAGAGCCGGACTCCATGACCTCCCACCTCATAGTCAGTGTACGAGTACAATGCAAGTAGGACCGTAGTCTCATGCTTAAGTGGCCTCAGCCACAAGGTCAGCTCCATAGGCTACCCATCCTCTAGCCCACCTCAATACAGGTCTCGACGCTAGTATATCTGAGCCACGGGCCTACTCACCGTGCTCTGAGCCATGAATGCATTCATGCTCCTCATATCACATATCCAGAGCCATGGGCCTGTTCACCATGCTCTATTCATATCCTGAGTCTGCAACCATAGATGCACTCGAATCCTCACTATTTTAGGCTAGGAGAAACCTCACATATTCAATAATATGCGCTCCGGGTTAACCCGCAGGAGAACCCATTTCACCATCACCAGCTCTTGACGATGATGGATCTATGGCCAGGGCAACTACATGATATATTCCACTGTGATTAATTAGTATCTTTTATATGGATTGCAAGATTCAACCATGTTATATAACATGTAAACTATAAAAAAATAAACAGTATGAAACTCAACAATATGCTTTCATTGTAGTCAACATTATCCTGATCCATCACAAGGATCCCACATTACATGCTATCACTTGGCTCCTTGCCAATCATCCAGATCCATCTCAAGGATCATCACATTGCCATGGGTTCTCAATCCCTCATCACATAGTGCCACTGTCTCTCAAGGCTTACATCATCAACATGGGATAGCAATCCCAAGCACTTTAGTCAAATACATCATACAAGTTATATCATCATCAAGAGTACTCATCACAGCAAGGTTACTCAACATATATTCCTCATAGCCCTTTACCTGGCTATACATCTGTGTGAGACCTGCAAGGTTAGTGTACACAATAATCACAGGCTTATCAAAAAGACCATGCTTATCAATATATGGTGACATTAATGACTATATACTTTGTCAATCATGCCTCAACTTGTGATCATGAGCTTAGGTTTCATCACAAAGCAAACCATGTTACATGCTTACCATTTGTTTAGCATTATACAATATATCATGATGGTCACATACATGGGTAAAGACACATGTGTTACATAAACAAGCTTTACCATAACAATTATCATTAGCATGTCGATTTCTATGAGGGGCAGGACTCTCACTAAAAACACCACAAGTGATATCGGGCAGGGTATTCTCATCTAACGTCCATCCCATAACGGCCAGCACAAACATGCAACATGCAACGCTGCGTCAGGGTGCCGTGCACTCACTTGTATCGTGCAACACAGCGGTGTCGCGCAACGCTGCGTCGGCTCAAGATGCATACCGTGTAATGGGGTATCGTGCACCCAAGCCTATCGGGCAACGGCCTGTCACAGCACTGCTAGCAACGCCTACCTCAAAATCACAACGACCCCAAACCCTATCTAAGTCAGGTGTGTATTGAGCAAGATACTCCATAAGAGGTATTGTTCAAGGGTGTAGCTAAACTGCCATCAAGGGAACTATCGTCCAGCCAACCAACTCATGGCCTATCGGTCGACACACGGCAGGGTGGTAATATGACGCCTGTCACAGAGACCAGGGGTATCGTCCATCACCATCACACATGTGTCGTCCAAGATGTTAGGCCAAGAGGGCTGCCAAGCAGCACCTCCCCAAGCTCATCATGACCAAAGTGCAACTCACAAGATCGTCATCCACCCCAAGCACAAGGACACCCAAAACCATAATGGATCAAGAGGACGGCTCACCTCAATCGACTAAGAAAGAGGGGTCTTGCACATCATCTATCACCAAACGGGCAACACAAGGAACAACCCAAGCAAGGTTCACAACTACCACAAAGCTCACCCTTCAAGTCCAAGATGAGAGGAGGGTATTGCTCAAGCTACTAGATCACAAGCTCACCTCTCAACTTAAACGAGAGAGGAGTGTTGCTCATGATTCTAGAACTCAAGCTCACTCCTCAAGACCTAGGAGAGAAGAGAGTATTGCTCACCAAGAAACCCTAGAACACATGGTTCGGCCAACAAGAACAACTAAGCAAGAGACAAAAGCTAGCAACATATAAGAACATGAAAGGAGGTAGTATAGTTAGGGTTAGGAGTTATGCAACCCGCCTTAAGCAAGCTCCAAGCTCTAAGAAAGAAGAAAGCTCCAAGGCAGAATCGGCCACCAAGCTAGCTCCTCCAAGGGTGTCGTCCACCAGGCTTGCAAAGGAGAAGGGTATCGTGCACCAAGGTAGAGGAGAGAACTAAGAGACTAAAAGGATCCCTAGCAAGATAAAAAGAACACATATATAGAAGGGGGTGGAGGAGAAAACAAGGTAGAGCAAAGAAAGGTGTCACCCACCTAAGGACACCTGTCCATGTACACAAGCCACCATTCTAGCATGTCTTAAACACATGTCCAAGGCCATTGCTACATGTAAGAATCAAGCACCAAGTGTCCACTAGTGGTGAAACAAACGAGGTCAAAGATTGGTCAAAGGTCATGGGCGACACACTTGGACAACACACCTCTAACATGGGCGACACAGCCCTGGGCGACATAAGCTCCTCCTGGCTAACACAAGGTCCAACCAAGCAAAAGAAAGGCACCACAAGGTCCAACAAGCTCAACCATGCCCAAAGGAACTCAAGCAACGAGCCCAAGCCTTCCTCTCTACACTAGAGGAAGCAAGGAGAGAGAGGGACACCTCACAAGGTGACAAACTTGCCCACAAACCCTAAACTTGGGTTAATTGCAAGTAGCACCTCTAACTCTCAACAAAGAAAAACCAAACCCTAATCACCACTAAAGGTGATTAGCAAGCAACTAAGCAACATGGTTAAGCAAAACAAACAGGGTAAACCCTAAACGGAGGTCAGGGTCCTTACACCAATGATCCAAACTATGATTGATTGATTTGGATTTTGATGTTGACATGGGAAAACGGTCTCAAGACCGTTTAGAGATCATCCAAACGACCTCAAGACCATTTGTGGTCAGGTCATGTCCAATTTGGATGATGGTCCAATAGTTTTAAAGCAACTAGACTCGCATTGGTTAATGTTGAAGGATCATCGATCCCAAACCCTAATTTAGCTGATTCAAACCCTAATTGATGATCAATTGAGGGTTAATTGAGGATCAAATCAGTTGAAGGATGACCTAATTAACTCAATTGAAGTATGGTGATGGGTCCAATTGAATATTGGTTACATGAATTCAATGATTGAAGGAATCAACATTGAGAACCCCAAATCGATTTGATAGGTTGAGACCATCTTTGGTCCATGCGGTATTGAGGAGGTTTGGACCAAACGATCCCAAACTGGTTGAGTCCATGCGGTTTCAAAAAGGTACTTTAGCAAACGGTTTCAAGTACTTGCTTTAGCAAACGATCTCAAGCACCACCTTTACCAAACGGTTTCAAACCGTTTGAACTTTGAAAGACTAAGACCGTTTGGGACTCAAGTAGTCAAGATTTATTAAGGATTCAATTGGTTAATCCACTTGGACACCTATTGTAATTGAAGATCCAATTGGTCAATTCAATTGGATACCTTATGTATTCGAGGTCCAATGTAATTGAATCTCTTGAGAATCAAGATGATGAATGATCCATTGATCAAATGATGATTAGTAATGATAATCAATGAAGGTATAAAGGTTGAAATCCTAATATTACCTAAGTGATTAGTGCCAATTAAGGGATGAACCCTAATTGCTTATAGGAACAATGAGGTGGTACTCTATGTTAATCATAGTTGTATGTACTTGATTGAAGGGTTGATATGACCTAATCAAGTTGAGAAGATGATAGCATGAGGTTCATACATGAATATGATTCATGAGGTGATTAAGGGTATGATTCTTAAGCAAAGAGATCATGAAACCCTAATCATGAACATAAACCCTAATTGACAGGGCTATTGAACTCTAACCCTAATTGAGGGAAATTCTGAATGAAACCCTAATCCAGGGTGAGGATGTAACCCTAATATAGGGTAATGATATATGAAACTCCAATTTAGGGAAATGAGATGTAAAACCCTGATTGGAGATGAATAGTAGACCCAGGCTGTGGGTAACCATAGTGGAAACCTTAATTGAGGTTGATTCAATGTGAATCCCTAATTGAGGTTGATTCCATGTGAATTCCTAATTGAGGTTGATTCAATGTGAATCCCTAATTGAGGTTGATTCCATGTGAATTCCTAATTGAGGTTGATTCCATATGAATCCCTAATTGAAGTTGATTCCATGAGAAACCCTAATTGAGTGTGATTCCATGAGAAATCCCTAGTTGGAACGAATAATAAACATTAAATATAGACAATGAGATGTGGAAGCCTAATGAAGGGTGATGCAATATGCAATCCTAACTCTAATGAAGTATGATAGCATGTGAAATCCCAAAGCCCTAATAAAGGGTAAAGGTATGTGAAACCCTGATTGAAGTTATAATACATGAAGCCTTAATCTTGAACAACATGATGACAACCCAGAACCCTAATAATAAAACAATGGATAAAACCTTATAAGGGTGAAATATCATAAATGGTTGATTATAGGCAAGCTTATTATAAGCAATGCCTTAACATGAGATGAGTTCATATCATTAAAGATAATTGGACCATTCTTATGTGTAACCTATGCACTTCATGGTAAGAGTGATAGGTTAGTGGACGAAAGGATTAAGATGGGAAATACCTTAATCCAAGATAAGTTGATAACTCAAGAAAGTTGGAAGTAATGAGGTAAGTGATACATCAAGATATGAAAGACTTCACAGTTAGCATCTCAAAGTTGATATACTTTGATAACTATGAAATCCTAATATGAGATGGGAAACCTTAACCCTAAATTGGGTAATGGGACATGAGAAATCATAATATGATATGAATAGTAAGCCCTAACCCTATTGAGGGAATATAGGTGTTACTATTATATTACATGAAGTAATATGTTATGTTGCCTAGTGAGAGGTGACAAGATGCTTTATGGGCCTTATAAGCCATGAGGATGGTTTTTGCCTAGTGAGAGGTAACAAAATGTTTTAAAGGTTACACAGGATTGGCTAACTCCCAATACCTGGAATGCACAGGATTGGCTAACTCCCAATACCTAGAATAATAACACAGGATTGGCTAACTCCCAATACCTGGAATGTACAGGATTGGCTAACTCCCAATACCTAGAATAATAACACATGATTGGCTAACTCCCAATACCTGGAATGCACAGGATTGACTAACTCCCAATACCTGGAATAATAACACAGGATTGGCTAACTCCCAATACCTGGAATAATAACATAGGATTGGCTAACTCCCAATACCTGGAATGCACAGGATTGGCTAACTCCCAATACCTAGAATAATAACACATGATTTGCTAACTCCCAATACCTGGAATAATAACACAGGAATGGATAACTCCCAATACCTGTAATGCACAAGATTGGCTAACTCCCAATACTTAGAATAATAACACAGGATTGGCTAACTCCCAATACCTGGAATAATAACATAGGATTGGCTAACTCCCAATACCTGGAATGCACAGAATTGGCTAAATCCCAATACCTGGAATAATAACACAGGATTGGCTAACTCCCAATACCTAGAATAATAAGACAGGATTGGCTAACTCCCAATACCTGGAATGCACAGGATTGGCTAAATCCCAATACCTGGAATAATAACACAGGATTGGTAATAACCCAATACCTGGAATAGTTGCACAGGATTGACATAGATCAATACCTAGAATAGTTGCACAAGATTGACATAGATCAATACCTGGATTAGTTGCACAAGATTGACATAGTTTAATACTTGGAATGGATACACAGGAATAATATAAGTCTAATGCTTGTACTAGTTGCACAAGATTGGTGTAATCCAATGCCTGGAATATTTATATAGGATTGGTATAGACCAATGCCTAAATAAGACATGATGATGCACACTCAGATGTCCAATATAACCAAAGTCTGTTTAGCAGATTGGCCAATGCCAATAAGTTGAAACAAGAATGTCTCATGGGTGACACATCAAGATAATGAGTGTCACAAGAGAAGTTTGACATGATGGTATAATATGGAGGATAAATGATATACATGTTCTTCCTATTTCTTATTAAGAGAAAAGTTGATCTATTGTTCTATCATAGATAGTTACAATGCTTTAAGATGAGAAAAGTTGATCTATTATTCTATCATAGATAGTTACAATGCTTTAAGATGAGAATGCTTTAAATTTCATATCCTCTGTCCAGTTTTATGTATATAACTGCAATAATAATGTTTTGGCAGAGAGTTATATCTCCCGCTGGGACAATTTACAATTGTCTCACCCCCGTGGGATCCAATGTTTTTAGGTGGGCGCGGACAAAGAGGCAGGAAACCTTTAGCAGAGAAAGAACAGCAACAGCAGTATCAAGGACAATAGTAATATCTCAAGTGGAGATACTACCTGTCTAGTCATATAGTTAGAAAGTCCTATGTGTCTTCTCTGTACTCTCAGGTCCTCAGAGTCATTAGTCAGTGTTTTTATTGAATCGATCTGTGATTTTGGCTTGATGCCTTGAGGTTTTATGCTGTATGTACATAATGTTGAATAGGATAGCTGATGTTGCAATCCTCGAGAAGGGATAGTACATGTTGTGTACTTATGGAACATAATGTAAATATTGAACTTTGGTTCTTGATGAAAAAGATTTCCTATGTGTGGATCTCTTTGCAAAAAGTTTTAATTTTTAGTGATTTCCAATAATCCGTTGCAAATGATTCGCTTCCGCTTAAGTAAATTTCGTTTTTATAAGTTGGATGCCACAATTTAGTGGTATCAGAGCTCTAGGTTTGCTGAGTCTACATAGACATAGGGCTAAGGTAGTAGAGTCTGTTCTGGTGTCATCCAGTGTATCTGATAGTGTCTTCTGCTCATATAAGAGAAGAAGAACTTAAAGATGACTGGGTCACATGAGGAGGTTGCTACTGAGAGCAGTAATGTTGCAACAAGAAGAGGTGCATGGGAGCAGGCAAGAGAGAGACAATTGCCTGAGAATCCCCTAGATGATCCATCTATGATAAGAAAATCTTTCTTTAAGTATTACTATTGGAGAATTTAGGGCAACATTAATGTATAGAGTGGATCAAGTATTGGCAGTGTAACCTAGATTACCAACCCCAATGATGATGTTTTATATATCAACATGATTTGTAATCAGCATCTGTAGGTTGAAGCAAAAGGAAATGATGAATTTCTGGACTTAAAGTGAGTCTGTGCTCAAACTTAGCCTGTTGAATCTATCTTTGAGGTAGAGTTAGCCTGAGATAGTGAATAATTCATGAATTATGACAAGTAGACAAGATAATGTCATTCAAATATGTCATTTTATGAATTCCTGGATTAACTGAGAAAGGAATTGATTGAAATTTCCTTGATTAGTCCTATGAGGACTTATGTTTTGCATAGTAAAACATTACAAATGTTTTATGTTGTTCTTACCTCCTTGAGAAATGATGAGGTACAGAAGAGATGCCTGAATGAAATTCAGGGATGTTGAGCCTTATGTTTGTGATAATATGAAAAGAAGAAATATGATAGTATACAAAGTGCATAACACTTAATCTCAGTATTTATATACCTTGTCCAGGTATACAACTATTGATGATAAAGTGGGTATGGAAACTCTTAGATTGTTGTCTTTTTGATTGCTCTGATCAAGTAGTCATTCTGAGACAATCTAATGAGTATTATAAAATCAGAAATATGGAATGAATAAATGTGTCATATCCTATACATAAGAAAGAGAGTCTGAGATAATCTCAGATGAGCATGTTGTATGAGGAACTAAAGGTGTACTCCTTATAAGATAAGAATAAGAATAAGGGAGATGAACCCTGTTCAATAAATGCTTCCAGCATAATAAAAATCCTTCCCATAATGAGGAAATGGGAATTGTGATGAGATCATGAGATGATCATAAACATGCTAGATAATAATAAAGAAAGGGATAATGACATGAAATCATCCTTACAAATTCCAATGCTAAAGGCAAGGAACCTAGGATGAGATAAAGAGTAAATGGTTCATGAATAGTTGAAAATACATGAATAAATAAGAGGAATATGAATCCTTGTTTTCTTTCCTTTCAGGGACATGACAATCAAGTGGGTCTTAGGACACTTGATGTGCATAAAATAAATATGTTCATGTGATGGATACTTAGAAAAGTATCAGTTTATCTTGAACTTTGGTTCCAAGATGAGGACATATGTAACAATTAATGTTCCAAGATGAAAGGAAGAGAAATATATGATGTGTTTCCAACACATGTGATAGATACCAAGGTGAAAGATTCTGGTATCTGAGAATTATCAGATGGATTAGGTTGGCTACCTGGAGTGGTCAACTATGAAATTAGTCTGATTATATAAAATGATATGAACATCATATGTTAGGGGTTTATGCTCTACATAAACATGATATTAATAAAGAATGTATGATGCTTCTCTAAACAAGAAAAGTGTTATTTGACACAAAGTTGACTCTATAGTCAATGATGAGGGACAGTGGGGCATGTGCCTTGTGTGTTGATTCTATGAGAATCTTGTATGGAAACACTTTTTGTTGATCAAAACTCTATGGTGTCTCCATAATAATGAGGTGTTATGTGAGTAATGATGATATGATGCATGGATAATATCTGTTTCCCTTTATCTGGGATTTCGAGGACGAAATCCTTGTTAGGGGTTTATAATTTGTAACATCCCTGACTTAGGTTACACTTTAACCCTAGGTGTTTTGATTAATAAAGATGATTATATGTTTAATCTTATCTTATGAAAAGTAATTAGGGCTCATGAGAAACTTATGTTTCAATTTTGGTCCTGTTGAAACAATGTTGAAGCAAAGTTTGCTTATTTGGACTAAAGTGCAAATTACCCAAGTTGAGGGGTTAGATTGCAAATGTTGCATGATAATATGTTCCTTATGTGTTGAAGCATCATGAGAATGAAGATGATGCAAAGGTATGGCTTGTGGTAGCCTGAGTACCAAGGAAAAGTTGATAAAGCAATGTTTATGCATTAAAACCTAGTTTTGGTGTAAAGTGCAATTTACCCAAAACCTAGGGTTCAATATGCAAATTACCACTTCAATAAGGTCCCTAATATTTCTTGTCACCATTTAGAGAAAAAGAAAATGAGAGGGGCGCCTCATTTGAATTAATTTGGAGGAGAGAGAATCTTGATATTAAAATAATCAAGATTTAATACTAATTGAAACCCTAATTTGATTTAGGGCAACAATAAATGTATTAATTAAAGGGCCTTCAACCAAAATTAAAATGGTTGGATTCCTATGTGTGTGTGACGTCCTTGAGCCTTGCAAGGACCACGAAAATATCCAAGGGAGTGGATAACTCACACACAATTTTATAAGAAAAAGAAATATCCACTCACATATGTATATTAATATAATATGAATTGAGGTGCTTAATTTGCTTTTCTTTAAATCATGGATAATTGAGAGTAATAAGAGGAAAACAAGATAGCCTCGTCACTAAGGAAGATGAGGGGGAAGAGGCGGCCACATTTTTGGGATTAAATGGATTTTTTGCAAAGCATATTCTCTCTCATTGAATTTTTATAAAAGAACCTTTTACAAGCCAAATGGAAGGCTTTTTCGACCCCACTTCTTCTCCTTGCTTGGAAAACGACCAAGGGAGCTTGGGATGGTCAGGAGGATGACCCCCAACCTGTTGGTAAGGTTCTTGATCCATTTCACCTTGATTCCATGGTGGAAATCAAAAATAAATTATGGATTTCTTCCTATTTCGATCTCCCCTTCAATTCTAACCATTCCTTTTCACTCAAATCTTGAGTATGAGCCTTGTAATGGTGAAGGTAGTTGCATCCACCATTGTTTCCGTGAACATGGGGCTTTGGAGCTCAATTGGAGGTGGGTTTTATAACATGAAACCCTAACTTTGTTATTGCATTCAATTCTCCATCAAATAATGATCATTTCTCTATTTACAATTATCGATTTGGTTGATTGATGCAATCTCCATGGAAATTACAGCAGGTTTCGTGGGTCTAGAGCTTGATGATGATGACATCATCATAAGCACACAACTCCCCAAATATATAGAGCAAACGGTTACAATCAAATGTCCAAACGGTTTGTGTTTTGGGAGCAAACAGTTTCAAACCGTTTGGAATGAAAGCGTTTCACTAAACCGCATAGAAGCAAACGGTTCAAGACTGTTTGGTGATGTTGACCAGGGTTGACCGTTTGGGGACTTTTTCATAATGATCTAGGTTAAAGACCCACCAATTATTATTGATTAACTCCAATCGGTTCATGAGTTGAAGGTCCATCAATCGCCTAAACCCTAATCGGGTTGAGTGCTGATTTCATAAGTGATTGAGTTTGAAACTTGGGTTGATTGACCCAAACGGTTTCAAAACCGTTTGGGAATCACCCAAACGGTCTCAAGACTGTTTGGGGGTCACCCAATACCGTTTTTAGGTCTAGGGTTAAGTTTGGTCAAGTGTTTGAAGGTCCAAAGATACCAAATTGAAATACAATTAAGTGCTGATTTGGTGACCAATCCTAGGATCCAAACCCTAATTGAATGACATGGTTGATGATGATATGATGACCAAACGGTCTCAAGACCGTTTGGAGGTCATCTAAACGATCCCAAGACCGTTTGGGGGTCACCCAAGACCGTTTGGAGGTCCAGGGTTGACTATGGTTAGGTGTTTAAAGATATAAAGGTACTAAGTCGAAGTGCAATCAAATGCTGACTTATTCATCAATCCAATGATCCAAACTTTGATTGATTGATTTGGATTTTGATTTTGACCTGGCCAAATGGTCTCAAGACCATTTAGAGTTCATCCAAACGACCTCAAGACTGTTTGGGGTCAGGTCATGTCCAATTTGGATGATGGTCCAATAGTATTAAAGCAACTAGACTCACATTGGTTAATGTTGAAGGATCATCGATTCCAAACCCTAATTCAGATGATTCAAACCCTAATTGATGATCAATTGAGGGTTAATTGAGGATCAAATCAGTTGAAGGATGACCTAATTAACTCAATTGAAGTATGGTGATGGGTCCAATTGAAGATTGGTTACATGAATTCAATGATTGAAGGAATCAACATTGAGAACCCCAAATCGATTTGACAGGTTGAGACCATCTTTGATCCATGCGGTTTTGAGGAGGTTTGGACCAAACGGTCTCAAGACCATTTAAGTCCAAATGGCCTCAAGACCGTTTGGGACCAAACGATCCCAAACCGGTTGAGTCCATGCGGTTTCAAAAAGGTACTTTAGCAAACAGTTTCAAGTATTTGCTTTAGCAAACGGTCTCAAAAACCACCTTTACCAAACGGTTTCAAACAGTTTGAACTTTGAAAGACTAAGACCGTTTGAGACTCAAGTAGTCAAGATTTATTAAGTATTCAATTGGTTAATCCAATTGGACAGCTATTGTAATTGAAGATCCAATTGGTCAATTCAATTGGATACCTTATGTATTGGAGGTCCAATGTAATTGAATCTCTTGAGAATCAAGATAATGAATGATCCATTGATCAAATGATGATTAGTAATGATAATAAATGAAGGTACAAAGGTTGAAATCCTAATAGTACCTAAGTGATTAGTGCCAATTAAGGGATGAACCCTAATTGCTTATAGGAACAATGAGGTGGTACTCTATGTTAATCATAGTTGTATGTACTTGATTGAAGGGTTGATATGACCTAATCAAGTTGAGAAGATGATAGAATGAGGTTCATACATGAATATGATTCATGAGATGATTAAGGGTATCAATAGAACCTTTAGGCTTGTCATCCAGGAACTTGTTCAGAAATACTGTAATGAACGGAACATAGGAGTTTGTCGCTAGGTATTTGACCAAATATGATCGTCTAGTTCCTATAGAACCTATCACTAAAATACCCCTAGAAGGGGATAGGCCTAAGCGGAGTGAAAAGGGTTTTCCATGAGATGGAAAATGAAAGCGATTAGCCCCAGACGAGGTTTGTGAATAAAAGCAAAGAGATCATGAAACCCTAATCATGAACATAAACCCTAATTGATAGGGCTATTGAACTCTAACCCTAATTGAGGGAAATTTTGAATGAAACCCTAATCCAGGGTGAGGATGTAACCCTAATCTAGGGTAATGATATATGAAACTCCAATTTAGGGAAATGAGATGTAAAACCCTGATTGGAGATGAATAGTAGACCCAGGCTGTGGGTAACCATAGTGGAAACCTTAATTGAGGTTGATTCAATGTGAATCCCTAATTGAGGTTGATTCCATGTGAATTCCTAATTGAGGTTGATTCAATGTGAATCCCTAATTGAGGTTGATTCCATGTGAATTCCTAATTGAGGTTGATTCAATGTGAATCCCTAATTGAGGTTGATTCCATGTGAATTCCTAATTGAGGTTGATTCCATATGAATCCCTAATTGAAGTTGATTCCATGAGAAACCCTAATTGAGGGTGATGCCATGAGAAATCCCTAGTTGGAACGAATAATAAACATTAAATATAGACAATGAGATGTGGAAGCCTAATGAAGGGTGATGCTATATGCAATCCTAACTCTAATGAAGTATGATAGCATGTGAAATCCCAAAGCCCTAATAAAGGGTAAAGGTATGTGAAACCCTGATTGAAGTTATAATACATGAAGCCTTAATCTTGAACAACATGATGACAACCCAGAACCCTAATAATAAAACAATGGATAAAACCTTATAAGGGTGAAATATCATAAATGGTTGATTATAGGCAAGCTTATTATAAGCAAAGCCTTAACATGAGATGAGTTCATATCATTAAAGATAATTAGACCATTCTTATATGTAACCTATGCACTTCATGGTAAGAGTGATAGGTTAGTGGTCGAAAGGATTAAGATGGGAAATACCTTAATCCAAGATAAGTTGATAACTCAAGAAAGTTGGAAGTAATGAGGTAAGTGATACATCAAGATATGAAAGACTTCACAGTTAGCATCTCAAAGTTGATATACTTTGATAACTATGAAATCCTAATATGAGATGGGAAACCTTAACCCTAAATTGGGTAATGGGACATGAGAAATCATAATATGATATGAATAGTAAGCCCTAACCCTATTGAGGGAATATATGTATTACTATTATATTACATGAAGTAATATGTTATGTTGCCTAGTGAGAGGTGACAAGATGCTTTATGGGCCTTATAAGCCATGAGGATGGTTGTTGCCTAGTGAGAGGTAACAAAATGTTTTAAAGGTTACACAAGATTGGCTAACTCCCAATACCTAGAATGCACAAGATTGGCTAACTCCCAATACCTGGAATAATAACACCGGATTGGCTAACTCCCAATACCTAGAATGCACAGGATTGGCTAACTCCCAATACCTGGAATAATAACACAGGATTGGCTAACTCCCAATACATGGAATGCACAGGATTGGCTAACTCCCAATACCTGGAATAATAAGACAGGATTGGCTAACTCCCAATACCTGGAATAATAACACAGGATTGGCTAACTCCCAATACCTAGAATGCACAGGATTGGCTAACTCCCAATACCTGGAATAATATCACAGGATTGGCTAACTCCCAATACTTGGAATAATAACACAGGATTGGCTAACTCCCAATACATGGAATGCACATGATTGGCTAACTCCCAATACCTGGAATAATAACACAGGATAGGCTAACTCCCAATACCTGGAATAATAACACAAGATTGGCTAACTCCCAATACCTGGAATGCACAGGATTGGCTAAATCCCAATACCTGGAATAATAACACAGGATTGGCTAACTCCCAATACCTGGAATAATAACACAGGATTGGCTAACTCCCAATACCTGGAATAATAACACAGGATTGGATAAATCCCAATACCTTGAATAATAACACAGGATTGGTAATAACCCAATACCTGGAATAGTTGCACAAGATTGACATAGATCAATACCTGGAATAGTTGCACATGATTGACATAGATTAATACCTGGAATAGTTGCACAAGATTGACATAGTTCAATACTTGGAATGGATACACATGAATAATATAAGTCTAATGCTTGTACTCATTGCACATGATTGGTGTAATCCAATGTCTGGAATATTTATATAGGATTGGTATAGACCCATTCCCGAATAAGACATGATGATGCACACTCAGATGTCCAATATAACCAAAGTCTGTTTAGCAGATTGGCTAATGCCAATAAGTTGAAACAAGAATGTCTCATGGGTGACACATGAAGATAATGAGTGTCACAAGAGAAGTTTGACATGATGGTATAATATGGAGGATAAATGATATACACGTTCTTCCTATTTATTATTAAGAGAAAAGTTGATCTATTATTCTATCATAGATAGTTACAATGCTTTAAGATGAGAATTCTTTAAATTGCATATCCTCTATCCAGTTTTATGTATATAACTGCAATAATAATGTTTTGGCGGAGAGTTATATCTCCCGCTGGGACAATGTACAATTGTCTCACCCCCGTGGGATCCAATGTTTTTAGGTGGACGCAGACAAAGAGGCAGGAAACCTTTAGGAGAGAAAGAACAGCAACAGCAGTATCAAGGACAATAGTAATATCTCAGGTGGAGATACTGCCTGTCTAGTCATATAGTTAGAAAGTACTATGTGTCGTCTCTGTACTCTCAGATCCTCGAAGTCAGTAGTCAGTGTTTTTATTTAATCGATCTGAGATTTTGGCTTGATGCCTTGAGGTTTTATGCTGTCTGTACATTGTGTTGAATAGGACAGCTGATGTTGCAATCCTCGAGAAGGGATAGTATAGGTTGTGTACTTATGGAACATAATGTAAATATTGAACTTTGGTTCTTGATGAAAAAGATTTCCTATGTGTGGATCTCTTTGCAAAAAGTTTTAATTTTTAGTGATTTTCAGTAATCTGTTGCAAATGATTCGCTTCTGCTTAAGTAAATTTCATTTTTATAAGTTGGATGCCACATTTTCCACCTTGAGAGATGTCTTTCTCTCTCCTTGCATCCCTAGTTTTTTTTGGGCCTCTTTTAAGCTTGTGGAGCTTGGGCTTGTTGTTGGACTTCTTGAGTCTTGTTTGCTTGGTGTATCGGCCATGAGTGTACTGGGCATGAGTGTATCGACCATGGTTGTATCGGCCAAGTGGTGTATCGGCCATGGCACCATGTTGGGCGATACACACCCTCTTGACCTAGCCTTGTTTGTGTCACCATTCTTTGGACAAGTGCCTGTAGCTTTGATAGTTGGTGGCAAGTCATGAGCAAGTGGTTTGGGGTTCTAGAAAGGTGGCATAGTTTGGACAAGTGGTGGTTTGGTGAGCACATGTGGAGCAATCCCCTAGTGGACGCCCACTTAACCCCCTTACATATATACCCCCTTCTTTGCTAGTTTGGGATCCCTTTAGCTCCTTAGTGCTTCCCTTCTTTCATGGTGGCCGATATCTCCCCTTGGTAGATCTTAGTGGCCGATCTCCTTGGTGGAGTCTTCTTCTTCCTCTAGTGGTGGCCGAAACCCTAGATGTGCCTTGCTCCTTCTCCTCTTATGGTGAGTATCTCTCTCTATCCTTATCACCTTCTTCTTCTTCTCTCTTTCTTTTCGGCCATGGTGGTTATGGAGTTCTCTTCTCTCCTAGTGTTGGCCGAAGGTGGTACCTTGTAGCTTGAAGCTTGGTGCTTGGAGCTTTGGAGCTTGAGGAGTGTGCTTGAGGCGGGTTACATAACTCCTACCCTAGCTATATTACTTCCACTTTATGTTTCTTGTTTATGTGCTATCTTGATCGGCCATACTTATCTTGTTGGTAATATCTTTGCTCTAGTATGTGCCCTTGATGTTGTGGATATGATGACATGGTTATGTTGCTTAGATGTGTTCTTGGACCTTGTTGGCCGAACTGTTGGATTAGGGTTATTTGGGCAAAACCCCTCTCTCTTAGTTGTTGAGAGGTGATCCTAGGGTTCTCCTAAATCCATGGGGTGTGTGGTGTGTTCTTGGTGCAAAATCCCTTTCTCTCTTTGGTCTTGAGAGGTGAGCTTAAGCTTTAGTTGTGTGGGCAAAACCCCTCTCTCACTTAGTTGGTGAGAGGTGAGTCTACACTCTAGTTGCTTGGGTAATACCCCTCTCTTACCATGGACTTGAGAGGTGAGCCTTTGGCTGGTGATGACCCACCTTGCTACCCGATATGTGATAGAGGTTGTGTAAGACCCTTCTCTCTTATTTGTTGAGAGGTGAGCCAACACTCCTGAACTTTTAGGGTTTGGTGGTTGTCTTGAGGTTGAAGATGACCAACCCGATATGGGCTTTGGACCCTTACCTGATATCCCTTGCTACCCAATATCTTTGACAACCCAAGATGTCTTGCTGATATCGTTTTGTGTAGGGTGGTGCCCGATATCCCTCTCCTAGGGTTGAGCTTGGACGATATGTTAGATGGGTGTCTTGTTGACCCCTTTGACCGTTATAAGTCTTTACCCCTAGATGTTTTGCTGCCCGATATGATGGGCTGGCCGATATGCCTTGTGGTCGTTATCAGCTTGATGAGGTGACACAACATTAGCCGTTGTCTTTGGGAGAGGTAGCCTATTATGAGTGATAGCCCGGGAAGGGTGTTAGCTGTTGTGTTGTTTCCTTGGGCATTAGGTGGTCTGTGTTGGGTGTCATGGCATGTTGGTGCCTTGCACAACATCCTCTTGGATGGTGCTGCCCGACACCTTGCTGGATGATGCCTTGCCCGATATGGGTGCTTATGTTGTGACGACATTGTTGATAGGGTTGTATCCCTTGGCCGTTTTACCCCTTGTGAAGTGATCCTCTTGAGCGTTATGGTGTGTTTCCTGACACAGTGCTTCATGGGCGATAGGGGTGTGCCATTTGGATGACCTAGGTTGTTGTTATGGTGCTGCCCAACAATCTGTTGCAACACGTTGCCCGTCATGGGGCGTTGCATGCCTTGGGCATCAAAGGTTGTGTGCTATCCAATACCAAGGTGACAGTGGTTGGCCGATATGGTTGCAGCCCGATATGGGTGCTGGCCGATACAATAGGTGGTGAAGAGTTGCATGCTTAACCGATATAGTGAGAAATATTGTACCTTTGGTGAGGGTTATCCCTTACCCGATATGCCTTTGGTGAGGGTTGTCCCTTATCCGATATATCTATAGTGAGGGTTGTACCTTGTGATCGGTTGGAAATCCTAATGCTTGATCGAAAAGTCATATAAGATAATTTCATGCATAGATATGCTCATCCAATTGTGTAATTATATCTCTCTTGATATATGCAATAACTTTAAGATGTTCCTTGTATGAGTACAGTTGTACGTCTATGCTCATGCTAACCATGTAGGTACCAGTTGTATGATGAGGCCATGATGATGGCATGTCAATGATATGATGTGGAATATCAAGGGTTATGATGAACCCAATGATATATGATGGGTGTTACCCATGGAATAACAATGTGTGCCTTGATGATGGGATTGAATCCCTATGATGTTAATCCTTGTGATGAATCTAGATGATTGGCAAGAGGCCAAGTGGTAACATGTGATGTTGGATCCTTGTGATGGATCAGGATGATGTTGATGGAACTAAAGGCCTTAGTGACAATGTAACATAAGATAATGTGTTTTATGTTTATACATTCTTATTATAGTTGCATGTTACATAACTTGGTTGAATCTTACAATCCACTTAAAATTCATTAATTAATTACAAATGAACTTTTCAAGTAGTTTTCCCTGGCCATAGATCCATCATCATCAGGAGTTTGGTGATGGTGAAACAAGTTCTCCTAAGGGTTAACCTGGAACACATATTGTTGAATATGCGGGGTGTTCCTACGCCCTAAGTAGTAGTGCATGTTTAGAGCACGGTTTCAGGCCCGTGGCTCAGTGTGGTTAGAGCATGGTGAATAGGCCCATGGCTCAGGATATGTGATAGAGCATGGTGAACAGGCCCATGGCTCAGGATATGTGATAGAGCATGGTGAACAAGCCCATGGCTCAATGATTATGGAGCACGGTGAACATGCCCGTGGCTCGGTTTCTAGCACCGATACCTATACTAAGGTGGGCTAGGCAGAGGGTAGCTTGACCTTGTGTGGCTGAGGCTACTTAAGAAAGAGACTGCGGTCCTGCTTTTGTTCTCGTGCACTAACCACAAGGAGGTGAGGTCGTGGATTCTGGCTCTTCCATTGATCTTGTATGGCACCGACTTTGGGTTTTGCAACCGAAGGTTGGATTTGAGCGGTATGGCTCATTTCCTCAGGGCATAATAAATCATAATTCAGCTGTATAGTATAAGTTTCTTAAGGCAAACATGAAACATTGGTTAAGGCCTTGTTTGTATAGTTGCCCTAGTTATATCTTGCAGCTAATTACATGTTCCTCAGATGTTATGATAAGTTCTTATTAGACTTGTCTTATCAATCATGTTCCATATTATCATCTATGCATATGCTTCCTAAATATCTTGGTAAGTAGTTATAGCAAGTTAGCTATGCTCAGTATGCTGCTCATATACGATCTGCTTATATCAGTTACCTGCTTTATCTGTTCTAGCTCTCCTTTGATGTTTTATAGTTTTAGCGGGGGTTGTGTTTCTCGCTAGGATTGTGTGTCTCACCCCGTTGGTTTAAAACCTTTTTAGGTGATCGAGCTAGACGTGGTGGGGGTCGCGGTGTTGCAGTTGAGCAACAAGAAGAATAGTAAAATGAAAGAGGTGGTTATGCTGATGTCTTTTGGAGGTTTTGTAGTGGAGTCCTATAGTCATCCATGTACTCTCAGGTCCTTAGAGGTGTTTTTATGAGGTTTCATGATGTATAGTTGATATGGCTTTCTTATCCTGTTGTTGACCTGGCTAGGTCTGTTATGTATATAAACATGTGATGAACTCTTGTGCTTATGGGACAGCTGGATCCTATGAACGGTGGACATGCATTAAGTTGATGTATATTATATATAACATGTTTCTTTGTAGGATATGGATCTGGTTATAATAGTTCCTTTCTTATCTGCTTTCTACAATCGGTTTTAATTAACCTGTGTTTTTGGTAATACGATGTTTATGATGGTTCCACACGTTTTCGTGTGGTATTTCATTGTTTGTGTGATAGTGAGATGTCACATATTAGGTTGGTATCAGAGCTCTAGGTTCTTTGAGTCTACAGGGATCTAGGACTAGGTTTTGTGTCTGTTCTTGTGATTTTTCCAAATTTTCTCATAATAACCTTCTGCCCCCAGCAGAAGATAAAGATAAAAGATGTTTAGAAGTCACGAAGAACATGCTGCCGAGAACAGTGCCGCTGCATCACTTGATGGATCAAGGGTGCAGGCACATGAAGATTAGGTGCTTGAGGTCCCCCAAATTGACCCAACCATTCTTGAGAATCCTATCTACCAGAACCTTATGGGATAGGTAATGGCAATGATGAATCTCATTGTGGAGAGATTACGTGTGCCTCTACCAAGAGCAACGGTTCCTCTTGAAGAACCATTGGGTATGGGGAAGACCTTTGAGCAGCTTTGCCGAGCCAGAGCTTCAGATTATGCTAGAACGGCTGATCCAACAGATGTAGATATGTGGCTGACAGGTCTTGAGAAGGCCTTCCGGATCTTTGACATCCCCAAAGTAGACAAAGTCAAGCACGCTGTCTACCTTCTGAAAGGTAGTGCTGGCCACTGGTGGGCCATCAAGGAAGAGAAGTGACCAGGTGAGGTGATTTGTTGGGACGTATTTCAGTGGGAGTTCGTAAATCGATACTTCCCAAAGACGTATCTGGACAAGAAGATCAACCACTTTGAGCTTCTATGCCAAGCTTCTCTGAGCATCACCGAGTATGAAGCTGCTGAGGTTTTGTCCTCACATGGTGGCAACAAATGATGAGAGGATCAGACAGTTTGAGAAAGGTTTGAGTGCTGAGTTGTCAACACCTACTGCTGATTTAGAGAACCGAGAGTGGTTTGCCACATTTGTGGAGTCTGTCTGAAGGATTGAATAGTCAGTCAAGGAGAAGAGAGAGACCATGTCCAAGAAAAGGCCTGCTCAATTACAGAAACAGAGGTTTGACAGCCACAAGAAGCCGAGATTTTCTGCACCTTCTGTGATGTAAGGCTCTAGTGCACCATCTCAATGGTCACCAAGTAAAGGAAGAGGGAGTGGTTTTTCACCATCCAGAGCCTACATTACAGCTTCAGTGGCAGTGACAGGACCATCTAGGTCACAGTCAAGAGACCCGTTGTGCTTTCTCTGTGGACAGGTCAGGCATATCAGGTGGAATTGCCCAAGGAGAGATGTTGAAGTGACACAGCAACCGAGGCAGAATCAACATGGACCAGATAGACAATTGTCCAATGGTAACAGAGGGCGAGGATGCGGTCAAGCATCACAAGCAGGATCATCTGCTCAAGGAAGGAGAGGGCATAGACGACAACAAGCAACGACTCGATTCTATGCTATGAGTCAGCCGGAGGCGATAGTCAACCCGTGAGTGGTGGCAGGTCAGATGGAGTTATTTCATTCTGATTTGTCTTCTTCTTGCTTTGTATCTATTTTGGTTGACCCGGGTGTTATGCACTCTTTTATCGCTTATAGTATGCTTGATAGTTGTCTTTTACCTGTTAGTTGTAAGAAAGATAGCTTGTTGTTAGAAACCCCTCTTGATGGTTCCTCGATGCTTTGAGAAGTGTGTCCCTATTGTGTTCTATCTTTTTTGGGACACAACGTACAAGTGGATCTCCTACCACTTGATATGCATGGATTCGATGTAATCCTTGGGATGGATATCCTAGAGAGGTATAAGGTTGTGTTGGACTGTGGTTTCAAGCAAGCGGTTTTTGCTGATGATGGTGAGAAGTGGATCTTCCAAGGAGATAGGAAGATTCTTCTGACGTGTTTGGTATCAACTATGGTGGCAAAAAAGTTGTTGCAACACGGTTGTAGAGCAGTTTTGGCTCATGTTGTGGATACCAAGGCAGAAGGTCCTAGCCTTGAGGATGTGTCTGTTGTCAAAGAATTTGAGGATGTGTTTCCCAGTGTTCCCCCACCTCGAGAGATTGATTTTGAAATCAATCTAGTACCAGGGACACAACCAGTTGCTCAGACACCGTACAGGATGGCTCCAGCTAAGATGGTAGAACTGAAGAAGTAGTTACATGAGTTGGAAGATAAAGGTTTCATCAGACCGAGCACATCACCATGGGGTGCTCCAGTTCTGTTCATGAAGAAGAAGGATGGATCGATGCATTTGTGCATAGATTACTGGCAGTTGAACAAAGTTACGATAAAAAACAAGTATCCTTTACCGAGGATAGACAGCTTGTTTGATCAGTTGCATGGTGCTACAGTATTCTCGAAGATCGATTTGTGGTCTAGATATCATTAGCTCAGAATCAAGGAGGATGACATACCAAAGTCAGCTTTTAGGACGAGGTATGGTCACTTTGAGTTTGTGGTTATGCCGTTCGGGCTAACTAATGCACCTACTGCTTTCATGGATCTGATGAACAGGGTGTTCCGTCCATTTTTAGATCAGTTTGTTGTGGTTTTCATAGATGACATCTTGATCTATAGCCGGGACAGTCAACAACATGAATAACATCTTTGACAAGCGTTGACTCTCCTTCGCTAGCACTGGTTGTATGCCAAGTTCAGCAAGTGTGAGTTCTGGCTGAAGGAAGTGACTTTCTTGGGACATGTGATATCGGCGGAAGGAGTCAGAGTGGACCCCAAGAAGGTGGAGTCAGTTGCAGAGTGGGAGAAACCAAAGATGGCGACTGAAGTTCGTAGTTTTCTGGGTTTAGCAGAATACTACTGGAGGTTTATAAAGGACTTCAGTGTAATCGCGTTGTCGTTGACGAAGTTGACCAGGAAGGATGTAACTTTTGTTTGGGATGATCGTTTTCAACATGCTTTTCAAAACTTGAAGGAAAAGCTGACTATTGCTCCAGTGTTGGTATTTCCAGAGCCTGGGAAAGGCTATGTTGTTTTCTGTGATGCTTCCAAGAAAGGCTTAGGTTGTGTGTTGATGCAGGAAAATCATGTGGTTTATTTTGCTTCGTGACAACTTAAGAAACATGAGGAGAGTTATACGACACATGATTTGGAGCTGGCAGCAGTGGTCCATGCATTAAAGATTTGGAGACACTATCTTTATGGGGAAGTGTGTCAGATCTTTACAGATCATAAGAACCTGAAGTATATCTTCTCACAGAGTGAGCTTAACATGCAACAACATCATTGGATGGAGTTGATCAGTGATTATGATTGCACCATTGAGTATCATCCTAGTAAGGTGAACGTGGTAGCTGATGCGCTTAGTAAGAATTTTTCTTCTCTTCCTATGAAGAAGGAACGGTTGGGTTCTTTGATATGCCATAGGCGGGATATGTCCATCTCTTTACGGCAAATGAATGTATAATTGGAAGTATCTTTGTTGGCAGGACTGTTGGCATAGATGCAAGTGAAGCCTACGTTGAGGCAGCAGATCAAAGAAGCACAGCCGACAGATGCTACAATCTAGTTGATCAGATCAGAGTTTGGCAGCGAGAAGCGTGATGGCTTCCATGAGTCTGAGGATGGACGAGTTTGTTATCATAATAGGATGATGGTTCTCGATGTGGATGATCTTAGGAAGTTAGTGCTCGAGAAAGTGCACACATCGATGTATGCTATGCATCAAGGTGTCACTAAGATGTATCACAATATGAAGGATCTATATTGTTGGCCTGGCTTGAAGAGAGATGTGGCCAAATTTGTGGCTAGGTGTGCGGTATGCCAGCAGGTTAAGGCTGAGCATTAGAAGTCGGTTGGTACGTTGCAACCCATGCCAATACCACAGTGGAAATGGTATCATGTAACCATGGATTTCATAGTTGGTCTTCGGAGGACAGCTAGAAATCATGATTCCATTTGGGTGATAGTGGACAGATTGATGAAGTTTTCCCATTTCATACCTGTGAAGACAACACATACAATAGAGAAGCTTGCTCAAGTATATGTGGATGAGATAGTGTGTTTGCATGGTGTGCCAATAACGATAGTCTCTGACAGAGGTCCCAGTTCATGAGTGATTTTTGGGAACAGTTGCACAAAGCGTTGGGAATGCAGTTGAGGTTCAGTACTGCTTTCCACCCACAGACAGATGGACAGTCTGAAAGGACTATTCAGACTTTGGAGGATCTTCTCCGAGCTTGTGTTTTGTAGTTCCTAGGTAGTTGGGACGTGTACCTCAATTTGATAGAGTTCGCCTACAACAACATTTACCAATAGAGTCTCGACATGGAACCTTATGAGGCTTTATACGGTAGGAAGTACAAATCTCCTTTATGTTGGTATGAGTCTAGCAAGTATCAACTTCTGGGTCCAGAGTTAGTACAACAGATGATAGAGAAGGTCAAGATGATACAACAACAATTGAAAGCGGCACAAGATACACAGAAGTCGTATGCAGATAATCATCGACGACCTCTAGAGTTCCAGGTGGGAGACAAGGTGTATCTCAAGGTCTCTCCATGGAAAGGTGTGCTGCAGTTTGACCGAAAAGGCAAGTTGGCTCCCAGGTATATGGGGCCATATCCAGTGATAGCACGAGTTGTCAAAGTTACTTACAAGTTAAAGCTACCTCCAGAGTTGCATAGGTTGCATCCAGTGTTCCATGTCAGTATGCTGAAGAAAAGTCATCCAAGCACAGAGACAGTAATACAACCAGTTGAGGTTGAGCTTGATGAAGATGTGGCCTACGAGGAAGGTCCGATGTTGATCCTCAAAAGAAGAGTGAAGAAGCTGAAGAGGAAGGACCTCGTTCTTTTGAAGGTTCTTTGGCATCATCGTGGCATTGAGGAAGCCACATGGGAGCTCGAGGAAGAGATGAGGAGGAAGTATCCCTCACTTTTCTCTTCGAATTTTGGGGGCAAAATCCTTTTGTAGAGGTTTATGGCTTGTAAGGACCCTGACATCCAATTGTAGGCTTACCCTATTTACTTTGCCTAAACCTTGTGATTAGATGTTTGCTAATCACCTGAGTTGTGATTAGGGTTCTGTTTGTGCTTTGTTGGGAGGTTGAGGTGCAACTTGCAATTTACCCAAGTTTTAGGGTTTGTGTGCAAGTTTGCCACCTTGAGATATGTCTTTCTCTCTCCTTGCATCCTCTAGGGTTGAGAGGATGAGTTGGGCACCTTTCTTGAGTTGTTTTTGGGCCTCGTTTAAGCTTGTGGAGCTTGGGCTTGTTGTTGGGCTTTCTTGATCCTTGTTTGCTTGGTGTATCGGGCAAGAGTGTACCGGGCATGAGTGTATCAACCAGGGTTGTATCGGCCAAGTGGTGTATCGGCCATGGCACCATGTTGGGCGATACACACCCTCTTGACCTAGCCTTGTTTGTGTCACCATTCTTTGAACAAGTGGCCGTAGCTTTTCTAGTTGGTGGCAAGTCATGAGCAAGTGGTTTGGGGTGCTAGCAAGGTGGCATAGTTTGGACAAGTGGTGGTTTGGGCAAGCACATGTGGAGCAATCCCCTAGTGGACGCCCACTTAACCCCCTTGCATATATACCCCCTTCTTTGCTAGCTTGGGACCCCTTTATCTCCTTAGTGCTTCCCTTCTTTCTTGGTGGCCGATATCTTCCCTTGGTAGAGCTTGGTGGCCGATCTCCTTGGTGGAGTCTTCTTCTTCCTCTAGTGGTGGCCGAAACCCTAGATGTGCCTTGCTCCTTCTCCTCTTGTGGTGAATATCTCTCTCTATCCTTAGCACCTTCTTCTTCTTCTCTCTTGCTTTTTGGCCATGGTGGTTATGGAGTTCTCTTCTCTCCTAGTGTTGGCCGAAGGTGGTGCCTTGGAGCTTGAATCTTGGTGCTTGGAGCTTTGGAGCTTGAGGAGTGTGCTTGAGGTAGGTTACATAACTCCTACCCTAGCTATATTACTTCCTCTTTATGTTGCTTGTTTATGTGCTATCTTGATTGGCCATACTTATATTGTTGGTAATATCTTTGCTCTAGTATGTTCCCTTCATGTTGTGGATATGATGACATGGTTATGTTGCTTAGATGTGTTCTTGGACCTTGTTGGCCGAACCGTTGGATTAGGGTTCTTTGGGAAAAACCCCTCTCTCTTAGTTGTTGAGAGGTGAGCCTAGGGTTCTCCTAAATCCATGGTGTGTGTGGTGTGTTCTTGGGGCAAAATCCCTTTCTCTCTTTGGTCTTGAGAGGTGAGCTTAAGATTTAGTTGTGTGGGTGACACACTTTTACCGTGCGTAGAATGCAAGTGTACGCGTCAATGTAGTATAGGCCCTTGTGAGGCCGAAGTCGAACTCAGGGACACTGAACTATCGATAGACTACTACTAACTGTTTGCGATCAGCTAAACCAATTAAAAGAGTTTGAGAGTTTCTGTAAAATTAAAGAAAATAAAATAAAACAAAGCAATCAATTAAAGGTTTAAATTAATCAATTCAGATGGGAATCTTTAGGATTGCAGTTTCACCGCGGGTTTTCATTGTATGAATTTCCATATAATAATTCAGGTTCATCTCTCAATCCAGGTAGTGGCCTGTAGTCAGAATTGCCCACTTTCGTGGTACAATTCACTACCTATGTCTAGGTTGGTTCCACCGTCGTAGTAACCTATACCCTAAACTAGGTGCATTAAAATCGACCTCTGGGTGTCCACCATTAACCGTACATTGCCTTGTTCAAGGGATTTGTTAATTAATGTGAATTTTGTCTCTTTTCAACCGTTAATTCTTCTTTCAAATCAATTAAGGGCATTAGATTATCATTATGGTGATCAAGCATAACAATATAATTGAGAAAATGAAATCATACCACGGATTTAAGAGATAAATGATGAATTACTATGATAAAAACGTCATATAATGCTTCCCTGGGCTACTCCTGGTCCTAAAGACAAAGGGGATTAGCCCCGCATGTTCATCTCAGAGCAAAACATGGTAGGGAAAAGGCAAAACATGGAGAAAAATGTGAATAAGTAAAGAATCCCCTGAAAGGAGAAGATCCAAGCATTCCTCGGTGTGGAATGCGCGATCTACAACCTTTCGGTGGTGGAAAACATCTTCTTCGGCTTCCGGAACGGCTGGGGCGTGCTTATGGGCTCCGTTCTTCTCTCCACACCTTCTCGGGACGTGTGCAGTGGCTAATGACGTGATAGATTGCTCCTGGCCACTGTCATTAGGTATAATCACCAAGTTAGGTTGCAAAAATATCATAGCCGTCGGATTTAGATCAATCTGAAACAAACTTGCATCTGACGGTGTTGATACTATCGACGCGAGTCGATAGTATCGACCCTGCGTGATATCGATAAGTCTTCTTTCCTTTTCTTCGTTGCGTCTGATGCTAACTCGATACCATCGATGCAGGTCGATGGTATCGACACCCTTAGGCGTCGATTTTTGTCATTTTCCATCGCTGAATCTTCTGGGGTCGATAGTAACAACTTTATGGTCGATAGTATCGCCTGTCTTCTCGCCAGCAACCTGATGGAATGTCGCTACCATCAACTTCCATGTCGATGGTATCGACTCTGTGCTGCTCCTTACGGCTGGCTGCCTGTAGCTGTGTCGATGGTATCGACAGCCGTCGATAGTATCGACAGCTGCAGATATGCATTTTTCCTGAAATTGCAACACAAAACCACATAAGCCGAAATAAAACATATTATTGTAATCATTTATGCTCAAAATGATAAAATAAGGGAGAATTGATGTTTATAAGGGTCATAGACCAAAGTAAATGAATTATGCAATATTAACCACCAAAATGACCAATAAATGCATAAAACACAAGTAAAACAAGTCTATAAATGTGACTCAAAATCATCGCAACAAACTCCCCTAAGATTAAACATTGCTCGCCCTCGAGCAACTAAACTTTAGAATAAAATTGCGAGGGTCAACTAAAGAACAGATCATCACCACAAACATCACTATATGATTCCCACTAGACATTCACATACCAGCTCTTACTAACCACATAATGATAATTACCCTAAAGGCAACAATAATCATCCATAAAAGATATCTACCTCAAAAATAATGAACACTATCACATAAGGCAGTTGACATAATAAAATTCTCCAGTTCAGACTCATTGCATCTTGTGATCTCTTATTCTACGTTGCTCGCCCTAACTACCATCTACATGGAAGCAGTTCTCCTGATATTCACAAATGAGGAGAAAATCACGGTGGCCTACCAATTCGAGCAACGGGTGGATGGAATGGGTGGCTCATGGAAGAAATGGAAGCATTATACGGTTTTAGCATGCACAAAGCAAAAATGACTCAAATGATGCATATGCAAGTGTAAATGCCCTAATGCCTACATTTGGGTAGAATGATGCATGCACTATCATTCCGTCTCAAGATGAGATAAAATATCTAAGAGAACTACATCATGTATCCATTCTTCTCAGTATGTAGTGAGAACATGTTCCTTTCTCCCTCTCATTACTACTTACTTCTCAATTCTCTTTTTTTTTTCAATTTTTTTTCTTTTTCTTCAAGCCCTTATTTTCACAGCTGACAACGAATTGTTTGTCGGGCTCACTTATTTTTGCATAACTTATACACTTGAAGCATTCCGAAGGTATGGAACAAATTCATCACCCTTAATGTTTCAGAAGAAATGAGATGCATGATGTATTATATGCACTAAAATGTGACTGCAACTACAAAATGATGATTATGCAACTACATGACACGCACCTAAGGATAATGTGCATGTATAACATATCTATATTATTATTTTTTTTCTATTTTTTAATATGCAAATTATGCGAACATATTTGCAATGCAAAACCTATCTACATGGAATGCAATTAAAGAGATTAAAACTGTAATGTACTTCCAATTCTTAAGGTGGATTATGAAAGCAATGGGGTGGATAGATTACAAGACTAATTGACTGAACCTTTGAAAATTATTATGTATCCCTCCTTACTGACCTGTGTAGTAATTAAGAGGTTTCTCTCTCTTATTTCAAATTAAACTCTCATTATCATTTGGTCAGTTTAGGTTCAAACACCCAATTCCATCCACTTTGCATGAACCATAAGAATGTACAGTTGTGATTTTCTGTTTTAGAGTTGACAAACCCAATTATTTCCTTAAGTTGTGTGCTCAAAGTTAAACAACACAAGCTTGCAGAAACACTAAAAATTTTAAAATTTTCCCCTAATTCCCAAGTACAGGCAACGAGATGACACATGACTTAAGACATCCACAATTACACTAAATAGAATATGGATCCTACTAACAAACAAAAAACTAATAAAAGCAAATGACAAAAGACAAAACAATAAAAACTAAAAACTAAGAAAACTAAAGGATAAAGTTGTTCCAACTCCCCCCTAAGCTTGAATTTGACTATGGCCTCATAGTCAAAAACAACCTTAAAAGATGGAATATAGATACTGATCATTCTTCCGGAGGAGGCGGGTACTGCGGGGCCGTGGGGTCCCAAGATGGGTACTTCCCCTGGAAGCTCGGATCATACTGGGGCATAGGCGGAGGTTGTAGATACCCCCAAAGTAATTCTGGCTCCAGTAATGACCGTAGAAGGGCTGCTTTTGCATCTCCATCCTATGCAACTTGTCGTGGATGTGCTGTTGGTTGTCGAGGAGGAGACACTCATTTTAAAAAATAGCCCTATGGTTATCAAGCAGCCGGTTTGTCGTATCCTGAATACCGGCATATGAAGCTGTGTGTTGCAGCTGGGTGTGTTGGATCTCTTGCAGCATCGTATACATCCCCTGCATGGAGTAGACATCCTCACTTTGCTGCGAGGGCTGTGGTGGCGGAGGCTGCGAAGAAGAAGATGCACCCAGATGCATGCGAGGACGCTTCCTAGGTGCCACTCGTGCCCAAAGAGGAGTGAAAGCCTCCTCTTCCTCTTCATTCTCGTCGCCGTCATTGCCATTGTCGTCATTGCCGCCGTCTTCATCCGAGTCTTCAATGGCTATAATAGGCCATCTGAAATGCTGAGCGCCCGCGATGTGAAAGACAGGGTCTGGAAGTGAACACTCTTGATAGGCGTGATTAACATGGCAATGTGCATATGCCAGGCCATCACGAAGCAAGATGAGGCTGGAGAAATGCAGATGCTACAGGTTGACTTTGCTCCGGTTGGAGAGGGGAGTAAGCTGGGAGAAATTTAACCCAAGATAGGAGGCCAGTGGTGTGATGAGCCCTCCAAAGTGGATTGGAGCCTTCCGCATAGTCCTCTTTACAGCCAGCACGTGCGTCAAGAAAAACGCGCCCCAATTACATTCTTCTTGCTTCAACAACTTGTGTAGGAAAAACAAGTCTGTCTCTTGAAACTTGCTGAGAGACAGATCACCACGAGCGAACAAGGTGGTGCAGAGCATGCGGTGAAGAATCCGCATGAACGGATGTTCAAAATCCGCCACCGCCGCATTGTGGTAGCTCACGGATTTGCCGGGCGGTGCAGTCACTAACTCAATGAAAATGGCATCGTAGTCTGTCCTATTGTCTGGCTGCCAGTACTGATCTCACCCATGATTCCAGTTGTAGATGGAATTGAACTTCCACAGGGTGAGAGTGTAATCATTATTGTACAGCCGGAAAGAAACGCAACCTTTGATCCATTCCCGATCAGTGGCGATGATGTCGTTTGGCACGACGCATATATCCAGCGACGCCATGAACTCCGCCACTAGCTCTTTGTATGTGGGCCATTCACCAAAGAATGGCTGGCCGTCGGCGTGGAATTCCATCTCATCGGGCCTCCTGCCCATATGCCTTGCCTGTCCCTTGAGAACGTAGGCAAGATTGGCCTCGAATCCAAGATTTCAGATCATGTCCCGATCGACATAGCGGGTTGACTCTATCTTTCTCTTCATCAGTTCCTCGTAAACCTTCTTGACCTCTGCGGAAGGATGGACAATCCGCGGTTGCAGAATAGATGCAGTCGGTGAAGGAATGAACACTGGGATCTCCATTGGTGTCGCGCGTGAAGAAGATGCGCTGGCGGTATGCACCATTGTCGAAGAAGAAGGGATAGAAGACAGAGCTTGGGGGAGGTAGGAGAAGACAATCTCCGCTCGGTGAAGGCTCGTGGAAGAACACACTCCTTGGATGCTCGTAGCCAGGCTCTGATCGCTCAAAAAGATGCTCGACACAAGTGGAGGAGGAAAGCTCTGAAGGTGTGACGTCATATGACAACAATCCATCCCTTATATAACTGTGGCTGGCGCTGCTGTTTGACCGTCGATACCATCGACACGAGTCGATGGTATCGACTCTTGTGGCACAATTGGTCTTCCGCTAGTATCAACAGTTGTCGATAGCCTAATTTGGGGTCCCAGATCGATGCCGCATTGATACCATCGACGGGTGTCGATGGTATCGACCCATCCCACAGATCGACTCTCTTGGTGCAGCGATCGCCGTCGATACCATCGAAACGAGTCGATGGTATCGACTCCTGTGGCACAATTCGTCTTCCGCTAGTATCGATGGTTGTCGATAGCCTAATTTGGGGGCCCGGACGATGACGCATCGATACCATCGACGGGTGTCGATGGTATCGACCCATCCCACAGATCGACTCTCTTGGTGCAGCGATCGCCGTTGATTTCCTCTCGCAGATTGGTGACATGTCGCATCGATACATCGACTCTTTTTTAGGGCAAACACCCTCGCGAGGCCCGACCGCCACTTTCTACCTGTAACTGGGTCGATACCATCGACACGCCCATCGATGGTATCGACTTCATTGAGACAATTTTCGTCTGAATATCTCCAGAGATCTTGCGAGTATCAACGCCCGTGTTGATACTATCGACCTCATTTTGGTGAGCAACCTGATGGTATGTCGATACTATCGACGAGGCCGTCGATAATATCGATGCAAGGAGATTTTTGCAGCCACCAACCTATACCCGTCTCGATACCATTGACACAAGGGTCGATGGTATCGACCCTGCCTCAGTCCTGCACATTAAACAAACGATCAGGGTATCATTTTTACACTAAAAACAAAATCAAATCAAACCAAAGTACAAACATGAAAGAAACTAAACGAAGCTACCGATAGCTGGGTTGCCTCCCAACAAGCGCCCTTATTTAACGTCTTAGGCTAGACGAATCAAGCTTCATCACTTTGGAGCTTTGGAGAGTGTGCCCAGGGGATCATGCAACAGTTTGAACTCAACTCAATCCTGGCCAATCCCCAAGGTCAAAGTACCTCTCCCAATGGCAGTGACAACATTGGCAGTCTCTTGGAACGACCTTCCTAAGAGCATTTCACAACCCTTGAGTTGTGGCACATCCATAACAATGAAATCCACCGGAAAGATAAACTTGTCTACTTTGACAAGTACATCCTCGCACACTCTGTATGGCTTCACAATGGACCCATCCGCCAGCTCGATAGTCATACTAGACTTCTTTAGTTCCTTCAACCCAAGCTTTTGAAATGTGGACAGTGGCATAAGATTAATACTGGCCCCTGAGTCACACTGTGCTTGTGGAAAATGTTGACCGCCTATAGAACATGGGATGTAGAAACCTCCTGGTTCTTTCCTCTTCTATGGTAGACTCCCATGCATAATTGAGCTCACCATCTAGTTCACCCGACAAACATCGGTGTCTTTGGTCCGCCTCTTCTTGGTGATGATATCCTTGATAAACCTCCCATATGTGGGAATCTGCTCTATCATTTCCACTAACGGAATATTGATGTGGAGTTTTCTGAACATCTCTAAGAACTTAATGTAATATCTATACACTTTCTTCAGCCTCGAACTATCCGGAACAGACACAACCACCTCATTTAGACGCTGGTGAGGTGGCACATACTTGCTTTTCGGGGTCTCCTCCCCTAAGCTTGCTTCAATGTCACCCTGTGGCATAGACTTTGGTACATCATTTATAACAGGTGTAACTTGTGGCGGCTTCTCTCCCTCAATGACTGTAACTTTACCCTGACGCATGGCCTTCACCTGCTCTTCTTGCCTAGGTGCGGGCGCGATCGTGGTGGGCTCTTGGCGGGTTTTTGTGAATGGGACATATCCGCCTGGTAGACCATAATGACTACGAGGATACATTATTTTTGGTGTAGCCTCCGTATCAAAAATCATTTCGCTTTTATCCTGGACTCCCACCACTGGGGGCTCTGCCTCAGTAATCACAGATACTTTACTTGATGATGTGCTTGAACAACCTCTGCATTCCCAGCCTGTCTTTGTTGACTGGCATGCTTCATGGCCGCCACTTCATTAGAAATCTGGGTCACAGTCATCTCTAATGCCCTCATCTGTGCTCCATGGCTTTACAATGTTTGCCCAAACGTAGTCAAGATATCACCTTGGGACTGCAACTGCTTACTAAACATGCTCATCATCTCCTGATTTTGCTGCACCACTTGACTAAGCAACTCGGTGTTTTGTCTTCAGCCCTTGGTTGTGGCTTTGCATCTGGATCTTGTAGGAAGTTGTTTGGATCCTTCCATGAGAATTTCTTATCCTTCCTCCAAGAATAATCATTATTTCTATAGCCCTATTGTTGCATAAATTTTACCTGGGCTTCCTCATCAAATTCTGCATCTTCTTTGGCAAGCAATTTCTTGGCTAAAAGGTCTAATTTATCATTCAGCTCCTTGATGGCGCTGGACTCACCTGCAACTTTCACTTGTTCTGGTGCATCCCTGTCGCCCCAAGATTGCTTCTTTGCCATATTTTTCAGAATCTCCCAACACCTCATACCTTTGTTGTTTAGGAAGAACCCTGAACCTGTTGAATCCAGATTACTTCTATCATGTTCAGAAAGAGCAAAATAGAAGATTTTAACTTGTTTATCCTTGTCCAAACCATGGTGTGGGCACCTCCGTAGCATAATCTGAAAACGCTCCCAGGTCTCTGAATAAGTTTCTCCTGCTTTCTGACTAAAGTTATGAATTTTTCTGATCATATCATTTGTCTTCTCAGGCGGAAAGAACCTTTCAAAGAACACTTCCACCATGTGGTTCCATGATTCCACATATTCATCGTCAAGATTGTGCAACCATTCTCATGCATTTCCTGCCAAAGAGCTCAGAAACAACTTCAGGTATAGTGTCTCCTACGGAAACCTGTCTATTTTTATCATATCACAGTTCTCCACAAACTGGCTAATGTGAGTCACTGGGTCTTCGTTCTTTAGCCCATGGAATGCATTAGACTTGACCAAGTTGATTAATGCAGGATCCATCTTATAAGTCGGAATGTTGTTCGCCTGCTTCTTTATTGGCCCCTTTGAAGCAGATGAGGAAGAAGCTTTTATCTTCTCCCATATCGTCTACTCTTCGGCCATGGCTTCTTGTTTTGAGCCAAAATCTATATCTTCTGAATGGTGTTGATTGTAATCCTCCTCGTCGTCAGGTCCTGGCAGTGGAACCTCTAGTGTAGGCTGCGTGTAGTCAGTGTTACACGTCCTCACCATGCACAGTACCTGCAAAAATAATAATTTCAGTTCAGTACCGTGCTACACGATTACACAATTTGAAAAATAAACTTTGAATTTTTGAAATGATTACAAAATAATAAAAATAAAAGGTGGCCTAGAATGACCGCTTGCAGCACTCGTAGTGCCGAAAATTACCGTGTCCCCAGCAACAGTGCCAAAAACTTGGTACACTTTTACCGTGCATAGAACGCAAGTGTACGCGTCAATGTAGTATAGGCCCTTGTGAGGCCCGAGTCGAACTCAGGGACACTGAACTATCGATAGACTACTACAATCTATTTGCGATCAACTAAATCGATTAAAAGAGTTTGAGAGTTGTTGTAAAATTAAAGAAAATAAAATAAAATAAAGCAATCGATTAAAGGTTTAATTGAATCAATTCAGATGGGAATCTTTAGGATTGCGGTTTCACCGCGGGTTTTCATTGTATGAATTTCCATATAATAATTCAGGTTCATCTCTCGATCCGGGTAGTGGCCTATAGTCAGAATTGCCCACTGTCGTGGTATAATTCACTACCTATGTCTAGGTCGGTTCCACCATCATAGTAACCTATACCCTAAACTAGGTGCATTAAAATCGACCTCTGGGTGTCCACAATTAACCGTACATCACCTTGTTCAAGGAATTTGTTAATTAATGTGAATTTCGTCTCTTTTCAGCTGTTAATTCTTCTTTCAAAGCAATTAAGGGCATTAGATTATCATTATGGTGATCAAGCATAACAATATAATTGAGAAAACGAAATCATACCACGGATTTAAGAGATAAATGATGAATTACTATGATGAAAACGTCATACAATGCTTCCCCGGGCTACTCCCGATCCTAAAGACAAAGGGGATTAGCCCCACATGTTCATCTCAGAGCAAAACATGGTAGAGAAAAGGCAAAACATGGAGAAAAATATGAATAAGTAAAGAATCCCCTGAACGGAGAAGATCCAAGTGTTCCTCGGTGTGGAATGCGCGATCTACAGCCGTTCGACAGTGGAAAACGTCTTCTTCGGCTTTCGGAACGGGTGGGGCGTGCTTCTGGGCTCCGTTCTTCTCTCCACACCTTCTCGGGACGTGTGCAGCGGCTAATGATGTGGTAGATTACTCCTGGCCTCCGTCATTAGGTATAATCACTGAGTTAGGTTGCAAAAATATCATAGCCGTCAGATTTAGATCAATCTGAAACAAACTTGCATCTAACGGTGTCGATACTATCGACGCGCGATATCGACAAGTCTTCTTTTCTTTTCTTCGTTGCGCCTGATGCTAACTCGATACCATCGACGCGGGTCGATGGTATCGACACCCTTATGCGTCGATTTTTGTCGTTTTCCATCGCTGAATATTCTGGGGTCGATAGTATCGACTTTATGGTCGATAGTATCGACTATCTTCTCACCAGCAACCTGATGGAATGTTGCTACCATCGACTTCCATGTCGATGGTATCGACTCTGTGCTGCTCCTTGCGGCTGGCTGCCTATAGCTATGTCGATGGTATCGACAGCCGTCGATAGTATCGACAGCTGCAGATATGCATTTTTCCTGAAATTGCAACACAAAACCACATAAGCCGAAATAAAACATATTATTGTAATCATTTATGCTCAAAATGATAAAATAAGGGAGAATTGATGTTTAGAAGGGTCATAGACCAAAGTAAATGAATTATGCAATATTAACCACCAAAATGACCAATAAATGCATAACACACAAGTAAAACAAGTCTATAAATGTGACTCAAAATTATCGCATCAGTGGGCTAAACCCCTTTCTCACTTAGTTGTTAAGAGGTGAGTCTATACTCTAGTTGCTTGGGCAATACCCCTCTCTTACCATGGACTTGAGAGGTGAGCCTTTGGCTGGTAATGACCCACCTTGCTACCTGATATGTGATAGAGGTTGTGTAAGACCCTTCTCTCTTAGTTGTTGAGAGGTGAGCCAACACTCTTGATCTTTTAGGGTTTGGTGGCCGATATGGTTATTTGAGAGGTGGCTGTTTTGGAACTTTTTGGCAGTGTTGTCGGGGACAAGGCAAAATGATACTATTAACGAACCCGAATTCACAAACTACACTCCTGTGCCTCAAGCTTAGTAATAAGCTTGACAACACAGTTTCTTTTAGTCTTCTAACTTGAATGTGTACAGAATAGTTTGTTTCATTAACACAAGTTTTCTAACTTGATCATACGTTCTATTCATGTACTCAGGGAAGAAGCACTCTGTTCGATTGAACACCGTTCATCATGCAAGAGCTCATCTAGGAACCTGACACATCAGGTGGCCTTCTTAGTCGTATCGGGCTGCTGTAGCTACCAGGATGGGTTCTAAGTGAACCACTCCCGCCCCTCTCAGGTAGGGGGTGTTCTCACCTAGTATCACCCAGTACGCCCTTGGAACGCGTCACACTAGCTCCTGAAGCTTTTCAAAGTTAGCTTTTTCTAGGGTTCTGACCCGTCCCATCGGAGTCCTGTAGCTACTATTTATAGGCAGCGGTTGGAAGAAGTTGCGGTTCTCTGGGCGCCACATGTCCTCCATCAGCTCCAATAGCGCGTGACAACACATCCTCCTACCCGAATCCTCAACCTCAAGACAAAACCTGAATCTTTTAGCGCCATATCGGCCAGACCATATCGGCCAGCTACTAGAATTCTTGTCTTTTCAGGTTCGGTACATGAGAGTCCCAAAATTGGCTAGTTTCGGTGCATGTAAGGCAAAAATTGGCTAATTAGCTACATTATTGGCTATTCTAACTACTTTTATCTAATAAGAGATAGAAAGCATAAAACATGAGCAAAATAGTGCATATTAAGACTAAAGTGGCACAAAACTATAGATAAAATACATAGAGAATATGCACTAATTTGGGTTTTATCAACTACCCCAAGCTTAAAACTTGCTTGTCCTCAAGCAAGACTGTGCTCAAAGAACAAAAAGATAACATCCAAATTAAGCTTGGAAATAAATGCTTAGGTTAAGAAAAATAGTTTAAAACATCAATTCTCCTAATCCATGTCGTTTCAGAACAAACCCCCACCTATCAGGCACAATCCCGCCAAAGCAAGATCAAAGAGTTTCCAGGCAAGATTAAGCAAATTCACTACAACCTGTCGATACTCATGAGGGTTTGAACCATAATTATTTAAACATGAAAGAGATGTCACACAGGTGATCATGCGGGTGATGAGCAATGAGCCATTACCATGAATCCATGCAAACCAATCAGGAATACCACACCTCTCACTTATTCATGTCCTAAGAAACAAAGCAAAAAGACTCTAATGACTTCTGAGGATCCCGATCTGCGTCAGGTTGGTCCATGTAGTGAGCAACAGTCCGTGCAGTCCAAACCAGTTGGACCAAAGCAGTGAGATGAACTCCTCTTACTGTGCCCAAACCAACCCTGCTACTGGGATGATCTCATAGGTCTCCTAGGGGGTTCCTAGTGACTCTCTAATGAGCTTTTAGAGTGGTACTACGAGGCACGACATATCCACGTTCATGAGCGCAGTCATACACCGGCCGGGCACCATCCTCAACTCTCCTAAAAGGGAAAACAACACTCATGTATTATTCACACTCAGGCTTTTATCATCTGCATTCTATTTGTAGGCTTGGGTGAGAACTATATACATATTTTTGGGATTTTGTGGGCGGCCAAGCCTCTTTTGCAAATTTTTATGTTTTTCATCTTTTGGACTCAATCTAATGTGAGAAGGCACGTATTCCATCAAGGAAAAACATTTTATCTTGATTATAGCTCAAAAATCATCATGATCCGCTTGACACCTTTGTGAAAAGTTGCAATTATGATTCAAGAATCCTTAGAATAGAGGCAAGCTTGTGAAATTTGCAGCTAGGAGGCTTTAATCGTGATTTAGCTCATTCCAACGGTCCTTTACCATGGATTTTCCACTCACGACATAGATCAAGGGAATTTAGCTTTAAGCTATGAAAAAGGGACATAACCTTAGATTTATTTCCAAACTCAAGGAAAGAGTCAAAGAGCAAGTCAAGCAAAAGGTCAAGCAATTTTTAAGATGAAAACTGTGCATCTAGGCATACAATCAAGCATTTATCTATTAGATTCGCACCATATAGCCATTATTGCAAAGCTAAAAAGTTGAAAATTTTGAAAATTTAAGACTAAATGCAGGAAATAGACATGCATGCAAGAAGGGTGAAGAGAAAAGAAGGGTCAAGCCTACCACCTAAGCTTAAAATTTTGCTCGTCCTCGAGCAAGACTCAAACTTGAGACAGTGAGGCAGGAATGCATGATTTCAACGACAGTTATTGAAGTTCTAAAGATGTTACATGGGTGCGAGGATATAAAAATAGTTAGAAGAAAGAAACTAACTAATAAGAACATGAAAAGCAAAATTTATTGTAATTAAAGGGCGGGAGGGTGGGTAATAGAAAAGGGGGTGGTTGCCCCACGATACCAACACTGGGATCCCAAATCCTAAGTTTTGGGACCAGTGTCACCTGTGTCTTGTCGATGGGTTCCGCCACATAGTAGGAGTAGAATAGGCAGATGTGTTGGCCCTGTCGAGTCTGAAGAAGCGAAGTGAAATTCGGCGACTCGGTGAAGTCATCTTTGTGCTGGAAGTGGCTTGAACTGCACTAGGATGAATTCTTTGGCATATCATCCTCAGGGTACCTTTCATTATATGATTATGAAAATGAAGGTCCTAGGATGTCGACACATGATGAGATAGATGAGAGAGGTTGGACGTCATCTTGAGGACTCATATCTTCTCTCTCCATCTCTACACTTGAGGTTGGATGCTCAGATAAATCTTCATGTACCGTCTGAGTCATCCAATCATCTTCTGAGCAAAAAGTACCCCCTGAAGAATCTGTTTGTGGTTCTACCACCCCAAGCTTATCACTTGGCGTGGAGTCAAGGGTGTCTTCATGCTCAGTAGCCATGTTGTAGTGAACCATCCATACTATCCCCTTGACGTCCACCAAGCCTTGTAAAGGGGTAGTGGCGAATGATGGCTCATGCTGCTCCAACTCGTCTTCATTACTATACTCACTGCTCCATGTCGAGCAGCTGTCATCATCATCATCGTCATCGTTGAACAAATTGTTCCAAACCATGGTTGGCGTACTGCTCAAAGCGAAATGACAAGTCTCAATATGAGAAATGTCACTCTAGTCTGGTTCAATATCTGACTCTAGTTCCTCAAACCAACCTTCTGGTTGTGAGGTCGATTGGCTTTTCGAGTCTTCATAATCGTCATCATAGACCCATTCATGTCTATGACTCATTTCTACCATTGGTTCATTAGCTGGGTCATCTGGATAGAATGAAGGGCTTCCCCAAGTGGTTTGGTCTTCACAGAAAAATCCTGGTGAATGTAGTTGATGGTCTAAATAGGATGATGGTGCATACTCCACTTCAGACCCAATGGAATGGTCTTGATGACTAACATCTTTATTGTCTTGTGATGGCAGTTGTCACCAAATTGTAACCAAATCGATGAGCTCTTGGAGCCTCCCGCCTTGTTCAACATCTTTATCATGAAGTTGTTGTACTTGAGCAACAATGCTTTTGAGATCCGTCGATTCTGTCATGCACATATAAGGGGAACCCACTGTATCAAACAGATGCCTTAGGATGAATCCTTGTTCAACAATTTGAAGTATACAACTACTGCGGTCTACAACCTCGGTGGCTACTTTGAGTTGACGATCCTGCTCTTCTAGTAGTTTTTGCATTGGATCGATATATTCTTGGAGATGAGGGGCTAAGGAGGAGAGTGCCTGAATACTTTCCCTTGCCAACTCCACTTCCTCAATCAGTTCTTGATCCCATGATAACATGGGGGTCAAGGGCTGACTGGAAGTCTCTGTTGTTGGAATCTCAACATATGACGACGGTGGAGGTAAGTATAACTCGACTAGCTATAGAGCACGACCTTCAATTATTTTCCAACAGTCAGAACTGTGGAAAAACTCAGGAGGACAGGTGGACAAGATGACTTGTCTTGCGAAAGCAAGGTCCATGGCTAAAAAAGGTATGAGAAAAAGAAAAGTGATTTAGTATATATGAACAAGTATGTGTAAAGCAAGAGGAAAACTATGCATGTATATATAGGCTTATAATGACATAACAAAAATCTACTAGGCGTGTAAACGTGGAAAATCACATCCCCGACAACGGTGCCAAAAGTTGATCGGCCTTTTTCTCGTGTCCGGAAATGAACACAGGACAAAGGAAGGAATCAAACTTTAAATTTATAACCTGAAACCTTCTAGGCCCCCATAACTTTATTATGGGGTTGAAGTAGATATAGGGGGTCGAACACAGGGACGTGGTGACGTTTAGGATGCCACAGATCTCATTCTTTAGTCAGATAAGCCAAGATGATAGTCGATAAAAGTAATTGCTAGAACTAGTCTAGCGTGTTGTCATGATATAAAACAAAACAAAGAAAAGAAAAGAAAACAAAACAAAACATAGCTTGTGATTCTACTAATCAGAGAAAGAGAGTTTCTGGCTATGTAACCACAAACGGGGTAGTCTATGCACTCGTTCTCGGGCGTAGACAACCCTTGAACACCCAAGCAAGCATCTAGTACGCACGGTGGCATATGTCATGTGGGGTCATCCCACTCACTCTCGCGATGTGTGACTAAAACCATCAACAATATGTCAATGACCCTCTCTCGAGGAATGACATATCAACACCTCGGAATACACTAAGTTCCCTCTCGAGTCTTAGGATATTCCAGGGTGTTAGGAACATAATACCTTGGATCGTCCTCCTCTCGGGTTTAGATTCAAACTATTGTCTCTTAGCTATTCCTACAATGGATCTCTCGATACAGGCATAAACAATAGTTCAAGCGAGTAAGAGATCAACCAAACTAGCAATCATAACTTAGAAAGAGAAAATAGAACATGCAACATACTAGATCCAATATGAATCTACTTGCTTAAGGAAAAAATACATATACATGCCCAGATCGGGCTACATAGCCAAGAAGGAGCTAACTAGCCATAGACAAGCATAGCTGACACCGAACAAAGATGGATGAACATCGTTTGTACAAGAAACAAAGGAATGCAGTAGAATGAAAGAGAAGAGGGAAGAGATATAGACTGTAGAGGAGAGGTGGCTCTCGCTCCTCGGCCTCTGTGTAGGCCGGATATCGCCCCTTGGGTCTTCTCTTCGTCCCTCTGAACTCCTAGATTCTCTCTCTAAGCCGTATCGGGCGGACCGTATCAGGCATTAGACTTTTGGGGAACTCGACACACTAGCTCCTTGGTCTAGGCACTAGCTCTTGCAGGGTCATCCCTCCAGCTCCTTTCTCTCTTTGTAGGTTGGCAACTGCTATTTATAGGCAGCGAGTTAATGGGAGTTGTAGCTTTTATTGGTCCACGTGTCCTTCATATGTGGCTTCTATCTTGAGGCATCATGTGGGCCAATATGACTGTCGCCCGATGACCGTATTGGGTAGGGGGAGTATCAGGTAGCCATATCGGGTAGGCTGTATCGGGCAGCCATATTGGACAGGCTATATCGGGCAGCCGTATTGGGCAGGCCGTATCGGGCAGACCATATCAGGAAGCCGTATCGGCCAGACCATATCAGGAAGCCGTATCAGCCAGGCCATATCAGACAGACATATCGGCCAGACCATATCGGCCAGCTACTGGAATTCTTGTCTTTTCAGGTTCGGTACTTGAGAGTCCCAAAATTGGCTAGTTTCGGTGCCTGTAAGTCAAAAATTGGCTAATTAGCTACATTATTGGCTATTCTAACTACTTTTATCTAGTGAGAGATAGAAAGCATAAAACATGAGCAAAAGAGTGTATATTAAGACTAAAGTGGCACAAAACTATAGATAAAATGCATAGAGAATATGCACTAATTTGGGTGTTATCAACGACCAACCCGATATGGCCTTTGAACCATTACCCGATATCCCTTGCTACCCGATATCTTTGACAACCCAAGATGTCCTACTGATATCGTTTTGTGTAGGGTGGTGCCCGATATCCCTCTCCTAGGGTTGAGCTTGGACTATATGTTAGATGGGTGTCTTGTTGACCCCTTTAACCGTTATAAGTCTTTACCCCTAGATGTCTTGTTGCCCGATAGGATGGGCTGGCCGACATGCCTTATGGTCGTTATCAGCTTGATGATGTGATGGAGTGTTAGCCGTTGTCTTTGGGAGAGGTAGCCCATTATGAGTGATAACTGGGGAAGGGTGTTAGCTGCTGTGTTGTTCCCTTGGGCATTAGGCGGTCTATGTTGGGTGTCATGGCATGTCGGTGCCTTGCACAACATCCTCTTGGATGGTGCTGCCCGACACCTTACTGGATGATGCCTTTCCCGATATGGGTGCTTATGTTGTGATGACGTTGTTGATAGGGTTGTATCCCTTGGCCATTTTACCCCCTGTGAAGTGATCCTCTTGAGCGTTATGGTGTGTTTCCCGACACGATGCTTCATGGGTGACATGGGTGTGCCGTTTGGACGACCTAGGTGGTTGTTATGGTGCAACCCGACAGTCTGTTGCAACACGTTGCCCGTCATGGGGTGTTGCATGCCTTGGGCGTCATAGGTTGTGTGCTGTCCGATACCAAGGTGACAGTGGTTGGCCGATATGGTTGCAGCCCGAGATGGGTGCTGGACGATACAGTAGGTGGTGAAGAGTTGCATGCTTAACCGATATAGTGAGAGACATTGTACCTTTAATGAGGGTTATCCCTTACCCGAGATGCCTTTGGTGAGGGTTGTCCCTTACTATATATATATCTATAGTGAGGGTTGTACCTTGTGATCGGTTGGAAACCCTAATGCTTGATTGAAAAGTCATATAAGATAATGTCATGCATAGATATGCTCATCCAATTGTGTAATTATATCTCTCTTGATATATGCAATAAATTTAAGATGTTCCTTGTATGAGTACAGTTGTACCTATATGCTCATGATAACCATGCAAGTACCAGTTGTATGATGAGGCCATGATGATGGAATGAGAATGATATGATGTGGAACATCAAGGGTTATGATGAACCCAATGATATATGATGGGTGTTACCCATGGAATGGAAATGTGTGCCTTGATGATGGGATTGAATCCCTATGATGTTAATCCTTGTGATGAATCTAGATGATTGGAAAGAGGCCAAGTGGTAACATGTGATGTTGGATCCTTGTGATGGATCAGGATGATGTTGATGGAACTGAAGGCCTTAGTGACAATGTAACACAAGATAATGTGTTTTATGTTTATTCATTCTTGTTATAGTTGCATGTTACATAACTTGGTTGAATCTTGCAATCCACTTAAAATGCATTAATTAATTATAGAGGAACTTTTCATGTAGTTTTGCCTGGCCATAGATCCATCATCAATAGGAGTTTGGTGATGGTGAAACAGGTTCTCCTAAGGGTTAACATGGAACACATATTGTTGAATATGCGGGGTGCGCCTACACCCTAAGTAGTAGTGCATGTTTAGAGCATGGCTTCAGGCCTGTGGCTTAGTGTGGTTAGAGCATGGTGAACAGGCCCATGGCTTAGGATATGTGATAGAGCATGGTGAACAGGCCCATGGATCAAGATATGTGATAAAGCATGGTGAACAGGCCCATGGCTTAGGATATGTGATAGAGCATGGTGAACAGGCCCATGGATCAAGATATGTGATAGAGCATGGTGAACAGGCCCATGGCTCAATGATGATGGAGCATGGTGAATAGGCCCGTGGCTCAATTTCTAGCACTGATACCTATACCAAGGTGGGCTAGGCAGAGGGTAGCTTGACCCTGTGTGGCTGAGGCCACTTAAGCAAGAGACTGCAGTCCTGCTTTGGTTCTCGTACACTAACCATGAGGAGGTGAGGTCGTGGATTCCAACTCTTCCATTGACCTTGCATGGCACCGGCTTTGGGTTTCACAACCGAAGGTTAGATTTGAGTGGTATGGATCATTTCCTCAGGACATAATAAATCGTAATTCAGCCGTATAGTATAAATTGCTAAAGGCAAACATGAAACATTGGTTGAGGCCTTATTTGTATAGTTTCCCTAGTTATATCTTGCAGCTAATTACATGTTCCTCAGATGTTGTGATAAGTTCTTATTAGACTTGTCTTGTCAATCATGTTCCATATTATCATCTGTGCATATGCTTCCTAAATATCTCAGTAAGAAGTTATAGCAAGTTAGCTCTGCTCGGTATGCTGCTCATATACGATCTGCTTATATCAGTTACCTACTTTATCTGTTCTAGCTCTCCTTTGAGGTTTTATAGTTTCGGTGGGGGTTATGTTTCTCGTTGGGACTGTGTGTCTCACCCCATTGGTTTAAAACCTTTTTAGGTGATCGAGCTAGACGTGGTGGTGATCGTGGTGTTGCATCTGAGCAGCAAGAAGAACAGTAAAAGGAAAGAGGTGGTTATGTTGCTGTCTTTTGGAGGTTTTGTAGTAGCGTCCTAGAGTCATCCCTGTACTCTCAGGTCCTTGGAGGTGTTTTGACAAGGTTTCATGATGTATTGTTGATATTGCTTTCTTATCCTATTGTTGACCTGGCTAGGTCTGTTATGTATATAAACAGGTGATGAACTCTTGTGCTTATGGGACAACTGGATCCTATGAATGGTGGACATGCATTAAGTTGATGTATATTTATATAACATGTTTCTTTGCAGGATGTGGATCTGGTTGTAATAGTTCCTTTCTTATATGCTTTCCACAATCAGTTTTAATTAACCCGTGTTTTTGGTAATATGATGTTTATGATGGTTTCACACGTTTTCACGTGGCATTTTGTTGTATGTGTGATAGTGGGATGTCACATATTTGTTTCTTGAGATTTAAGGAGCATACCACCCATGACCAAATGGGTGTATAGATTAGAGTCTTGGGGCATCTCCTACTTCAGGTGTGAGGTATTTGAAAATACTTATACATAGATATTTTCACATTTCTATGTTTTTGTGTTGATGATTTATTTTTATAGTTAGTTGGATAGCACTTTGTAATTCCTCATTTTTTATAAACCACTAGGGAACACAATTTCCCCCATAGTTTGTTAAAAAGGTACAACAACTTCTGGTTGCTCGCAAACATCCAACATGTGGTAGAGACTTTGGAGTGTAAACCAATACAACACACCATCAATGTTGTTGTGTTGTTTTTTTCCAAAAAAAATCAATTACAGATAAGTAAAAATACTTACTATACTACTTACTTGCTCAATTCTTGACTTGTTTATTGCATTTCTAGTATATGCACTGACCAAAGTGAGAAAACATTAATTTCCATTTACATTCTCTCCCTTATTGGGGCCATGTAAACCCTTTCAAGCAAGAAACACTACCACAACTACTATCAGTGTCATCACTAGCACCAAACCCTAGGATGGTTGTTCTTAAACATTTATCTAGCCTCCTACGTGGGCACTTAATGTCGAGACCCAAATATTCACATCATCAATGTCATCATCCAGATCAGTCGTCTATATCAGAATGAGTCAGTGTATATCCTCCATCACCATCAACGTCAATGCTCCTTATTCTTGGACTATCTCTTGAAGGTCACCGACGCTAGTGGACATGAACTAGGAGGTGGTCAAAGTAATCTTTCAGTGTGAGAAGTATGTGCAAAAGGACTTGGAGTTGTTCTGGATCAACATATACACTCCCATATTTGACATGTGCCCCAAGAAGGCAAGGGACATGCAACTCGCGGTGGTGTTGGAAAGACTTTGTGATGGAAAGAGAGACGTCAATAAAAGAAATACTAATGTAATTGGAGGCCCGTGAGAGAAAAATGGAGCTAATGCATTTGGGAGGAATTTGGGAGAAGTTGAGACATTATGTAGTAACTTTAAAAATGGGGAGGTAAGATACTTGGATATGTGAAGTCTGCATAGTATACATCCCACAGTAGATCGTCTCCCTATATATTGAAAAACCACTAGAGGGGGGGGGGTGAATAGGGTTTTATGATATTTTAATAATAATTCAACCAAAGCAAGTAACCATAAAAAGATTGGACAAGGGGACAAGGATTTAGAGTGGTTCCAACCTTAGCAAATACTAAGGCAGTCAATCCACTACCCGGTTGCTTACCCAACCAGGATTTTGAAAGTATTTAATTTTATTACCTCGCAAGGATGTTACATAAAATTACAACACTTTCACCAAACCCTTTGGACAACCTTCACTGAGAAGTAGTCTCACCAACCTCGAAGCAGCCTTCCTTGAAGTAACCTCAAGCTCCCCTTGAAGTAGCCTTCCTCTTAAAGTAGCTTCCCATTGAGACAACCTTCTTGAAGTAGTCCAAAGTCCACCTTCTCCACTGAGAAGACCCTTCTCCTCCTGAGAAGTCAAACCCTCTCCAATCTACAGCCTCCAACCCTAGGAGTAGCAAGGAGAGTACAAAAGATATAAAGGAACAAGAAGGAAAAATAGAAATTACAATACCACTTGTAGCACAAGGCTTGATTTCCTATATCAAGCATTTTGATCTCCTAACCAATGTATATGGAAGTGTAGGTGCAGTGGGTAGGAGATTCTAGCCTATAGGACATGAATTTAGAGCAATGGAAATGTATAGCCAATGTTGGAATTTCTCAAATGCTCACAAGAATGAATTGCCAATTGCAAGTATAAATGCTCAAGCGTAGCACAAGTGTATTTTGGGTGTCCTAAGGCTTGTCCTATTTATAGGAATGGCCTATGAATGCTTAAGAATGTTCTAGACACTTTCTAGGGGGTTCTAAGTGCTCAACTAGCCGTTAGGTATCCATTAGTTGCTTTAACAACGACTAGTTAATTAATCCTAAAAATTGCAGATAGAGACATTCTCAGTCGAGGAATTGTCGACCGAGATCCCAGTCGGTCGAGGTCTTTGTCAACCGAGGGACTGTCTGGAGCAAGTGTATATAACGTTCTGATCCAACTCCCAACTATCTTGTCTACTGTGTCTAACAGCTACTTGGGTCATTCTCGGTCGAAGAGTTTGTCGACCGAGAGTGTCTCGGTCGAGAAGTTTGTCGACCGAGAATGACTCTGTTTCAATGTTTTAAACTAAGTACTTAGTGTGTGTATGAGTGTGCAGTTGTGACACTATTGTAGGGGATGACCTATCTAAGTGTTGTGATTGACTAGGGAAGATCTAATCTCTTGATTTACATGATATCTAAGTACTTGTATATTATATACTTGTACAAGTTTTTACATTTGATTACAATCATGAATTAAAGCAATTTGAGCATATAGATCTTCCAAGTAGTTTGTCGTCCACCTAATTCCTGCAACACTCAAGTAGCACGTTAGATCCACAAGAATGAAATGTTTGTCATCATTGAAACAAAGGGATTATAATAATGTCAATTTAGCCAACAATCTCCCCCTTTTTGAAGATGACAAACATTCCAAAATATAAAATAAGGAAATATAAATCATATGAGTTTCATAACATTTCCAAAATATAAAATAAGGAAATATAAATCATATGAGTTTCATACCTGAAGTTTACCTTTTGTAGCCATTCATATTATGAAACTCATTTTATTTATGTTTTTGATTTTAAATTATTTCTCCCCCTTTGTCATTTAAAAAGATATCCAAGATAATCATTTAGTATGACTTTTTATTTCTCCCCCTTAATTTTATGCTATGCTCCCCTTAAAGAGATATTTAAAAGCAAGGGATTAATGCAAACCAAATAGTGTTAAATTTAGCCACAATTTATTTCTCAATCATTTGCAAAGGATGTTAAGCCTTGAAATGATATGAGTTCCTTTTAACTTCATGGCATATGTGTATTGATTTCTCATCCATTTTACAAGGGATGTTAAGCCTTAAAAATGATATGAGAATCCTTTAAGCTTATAGTAAAGTACATGAAAAGTATCTCTAACCAAATGCACAGGATGTTAAGCCCTGATTTGTTTAGAGAATTCCATTAAGAATAAGATATATCACATTCATGAAATTTATATTCCTTTATTTTCATAACCAAGATTAAAAATACTAAGGTCATAACATATTTCATCTTTTCTTTATGACATTCTCAAAATTTTGTAAGCTCCTTCTTAATCTTTTAGTCAAGATAATTTTTGTGAGCTCCCCCTTAATCTTATAATCAAGATGTTTTAAGGATTCTAAAGTCACAATAAATATTAGATCATAAAAAGTAATGCACTAAAACTTTTGTTTTCAATATACTAAGATTAAGTGCAGTAAAATGATGTACAAATAAGCATTTTGTCAAGCTTATTTTAGGTCAACCTTGACTTCGACCATAGCGCCCCTTGGTCAAATTTGATTTCAACCAAGAGGCAATTTCTGCAGATTTCCAATTTGAACACTTATATGTTAAGTATAATTTCTATAAATTTTCAATTTAAAAATGCATTTATGCCATGAAGTTTTACTGTTTATGCAAAATGGCATCTTCATATGAGCTGAGTCACAATGATAAAAAACAATATCCATTTATGGTTTGTATATATGGATCAAAGATTATTTTAGACAAACCAATGAAACATAATGATCATGGCACAATGATTATGATAGAACAGTAGAAGCATATCCACAATGATCAAGCATGTAATTTCATGAAATACAATGATTATGACCATTTAAATTTTAATACACATGGTTCCTATATAGGAAGTCCAAGAAATACTTAGGATAAACCATGTGGACTATGATAAAATAGTAATTTCCATGTTTCATAATTTTCATTTTTAAGCCAAACCATGTGGAGGATAAACTAAAATAATCTCATTCATGATTCATGGATTTTCAAATTTAAGACAAAAGTTGTAAATGAGCATGCTTAATAAACTTTTTTTTAATCAATGAAGAAGGTATGTTCAGTATCAGTCTTCATATAATACTTTTTGCAATATGATTTAAGGATTTCATATACATAATGTTATACCTTCATTCAACAATTCATGATGAAAAGATCAATATGTCTTGATTAAAAGATGGTCTCCAAGATTTATTCTTGATTTGCATATTAAATCAATCATTAATAACAAATTGATAGCAAACTAGATTAATTGAAAACAGGTTCAGCAAAACTTGTTTTGGTCGAACTGTTTGTCGACCGAATTTATCTCGGTCGATGTTTTTCTCGACTGAGAATGCTTCTGTTTGTACATGTTTTATCAGATTTGTTGCAAACTTGAAAACAATAACCTGCTCGGTCGACTAATTCTCAACCGAAAGTGTTCTCGGTCGAACAGTTTCTCGACCGAGAGTGTTTCTGTACTGTTTCAGAACTGTTTTCAATAATTGTTTCCAAGTAAAACAAGAATATGAAAGTTAAAGCTCGATTGTGTTGAGATATGACATTTGTATATCAAGAACCAGTTTAGGTCAAATCTCAACTAGTCAAATTTAAACTTATAAGTTTTAGGAACCCAAGCTAGATCATTATTCCTTTTCTTGTATGGGCATGAAAAAGAGTAGTGTCTAAGATGCAAATAATAATGACAACTAATAGAGTCAATCTCATTTCTCTTTCTAGGAGTTGAGTTGTTCTTGGGTACATACATGGATTGATTCTCTAGCACTTGTGTCCTTCTCCAACTAGGTTTTTGATAAGATTTTCCCTTAGTCTTATAACCTAGTCCTCTCCTTCCAATTTGATGATAAGAATCATTTAAGATATTATCAAGAATATTATTGTTACTCTAGCTACTCACTTTTTGTTGTAACTTCATAATCTCATCCATTTTCTTCTTGATATCTAATTTTGCTTGATCTAGATTAGATAATAAAGAATCTCTTTCTTTCACAAGAATGTCATAATCTAGATGTGTACACAAAATAGATTGTCTTTGAAGATCATTTACTTGAGTTTGCAAGTTTAACTTTTCTAGGGAAAGAAGATTGCAATTTGCTTCTACAGATTTAAGCTTAATATCATAGTCATCAATACCCTTTTTGAGATCTTCATTTTCAGATGTGAGAGCAAGAAGTTTAGCATGTAACTCTTTATTTGATTTCTTAAATTTCTTCTTGCACTCAATATATTTCTCATGTATATCTTGAAGACTAGCAATTAGATCTTCTTTTGGTAGATCAAAAAGACTTACCTCTTCTTCTTCTTCATTTGTTGTAGCAATAAGACATTCTACTTCTTCTTTTCCATCATCACTATCATCACTTGAATCATCCCATGTAGCTTTATATGCTCTTTCTTTCTTTCTTTCTTTCTTTCTTTTTGTGAGATGATTTCTTTCCTTTCTTTCTTTCTTTTTGTGAGATGATTTCTTTCCTTTCTTGAATTTTGGATAGTCACCTTTCATGTGTCCCTTTTTGCCACATTCAAAGCACCTGGAAGTAGAAATACTAGAAGTTTTGTTAGTTTTAAAACTTTTATACTGCTTACCATTTACAATGAGAGTTTCTTCTTCACTATCATCTTCACTTGTGTCATACTTGATCTTGGTTGATGCTTTGAATGCAATGTCCTTCTTTCTCCCGTGTTGAAGTTCATGTTCTCGTCTTTCTTCCTCTTCTAAAGTTGCCTCAAATGCTTCTAGGTTGCCAATAAGTTGTTCCATCCTTAGCCGGGTGAGATCATTTGCTTCTTCAATAGCAGTCACCTTAGGCTTGTATTTGGGAGGAAGAGACCTAAGAATTTTTGAAACTTGATCTTCTTCGCTAATTACTTTACCTAAAGCATTTAAACCATTCACAATAGAAGAGAATTTTGCATACATTTCACTAATATACTCATTTTGATCCATACGAAACTATTCAAATTTTTGCTTAAGCATTCTGATTTTAGAGTTCTTAACTTGAACACTTCCTTCATAAGTTATGGAGAGTCTATGCCATATTTCATATGCCATTTCACAATTTGATATTCTATTGAATTCACCAACGGAAATTGAACAATAAAGTATACTTACAACTTTTGTATTAATTTGGGCTGATCTTACCGTATTAGCATCCCAAGTTGCATACTCTGTTTGAGGGAATTCATATGGATTTGATACCATTCTCCACATATCCCATCTAATTCCTTGGAAGTAGAATTGCATCCTCCTTTTCCAGTAGGTGTAGTTTATGCCATCAAAAGGTGGAGGTCTGGCCACGAGTGTCCCTTCTAGGTTGAGGTTGTTAAGTACCCCGTCACCCATTCTTCAAGACTTTGTTAGAGTTCCTTGAAGCCCTGCTCTAATACCAATTGAAAAACCACTAGAGGAGGGGTGAATAGGGTTTTATGATATTTTAATAATAATTCAACCAAAGCAAGTAATCATAAAAAGATTGGACAAGGGGACAAGGATTTAGAGTGGTTCCAACCTTAGCAAATACTAAGGCAGTCAATCCACTACCCGGTTGCTTACCCAACCGGGATTTTGAAAGTATTTATTTTATTACCTCGCAAGGATGTTACATAAAATTACAACACTCTCACCAAACCCTTCGGACATCCTTCACCTAGAAGTAGTCTCACCAACCTCGAAGCAGCCTTCCTTGAAGTAACCTCAAGCTCCCCTTGAAGTAGCCTTCCTCTTAAAGTAGCTTCCCATTGAGACAGCCTTCTTGAAGTAGTCCAAAGTCCACCTTCTCCACCGAGAAGACCCTTCTCCTCCTGAGAAGTCAAACCCTCTCCAATCCGCAGCCTCCAACCCTAGGAGTAGCAAGGAGAGTACAAAAGATATAAAGGAACAAGAAGGAAAAATAGAAATTACAATACCACTTGTAGCACAAGGCTTGATTTCCTATATCAAGTGTTTTGATCTCCTAAACAATGTATATGGAAGTGTAGGTGCAGTGGGTAGGAGATGCTAGCCTATATGACACAAATTTATAGCAATGTAAATGTATAGACAATGTTGGAATTGCTCAATTGCTCACAAGAATGAATTGCCAATTGCAAGTATAAATGCTCAAGTGTAGCACAAGTGTATTTTGGGTGTCCTAAGGCTTGTCCTATTTATAGGAATGGCCTATGAATGCTTAAAGACATTCTAGACACTTTCTAGGGGGTTCTAAGTGCTCAACTAGCTGTTAGGTATCCATTAGTTGCTTTAACAACGACTAGTTAATTAATCCTGAAAATTGCAGACATAGACATTCTCGGTCGAGGAATTGTCGACCGAGATCCCAATCGGTCGAGGTCTTTGTCGACCGAGGGACTGTCTGGAGCAAGTGTATATAACGTTATGATCCAACTCCCAACTACCTTGTCTGTTGTGTCTAACGGCTACCTGGGTCATTCTCGGTCAAAGAGTTTGTCGACCGAGAGTGTCTCGGTCGAGAAGTTTGTCGAATGAGAATGACTCTGTTTCAATGTTTTAAACTAAGTACTTAGTGTGTGTATGAGTGTGCAGTTGTGACACTATTGTAGGGGATGACCTATCTAAGTGTTGTGATTGACTAGGGAAGATCTAATCGCTTGATTTACATGATATCTAAGTACTTCTACATTATATACTTGTACAAGTTTTTACATTTGATTACAATCATGAATTAAAGCAATTTGAGCATATAGATCTTCCAAGTAGTTTGTCGTCCACCTAATTCCTGCAACACTCAAGTAGCACATTAGATCCACAAGAATGAAATGTTTGTCATCATCAAAACAAAGGGATTATAATAATGTCAATTTAGCCAACAATGTCCCCCTTTTTGAAGATGACAAACATTTCCAAAATATAAAATAAGGAAATATAAATCATATGAGTTTCATAACATTTCCAAAATGTAAAATAAGGAAATATAAATCATATGAGTTTCATACCTGAAGTTTACCTTTTGTAGCCATTCATATTATGAAACTCATTTTATTTATGTTTTTGATAAATTATTTGTCCCCCTTTGTCATTTCAAAAAGATATCCAAGACAATCATTTAGTATGACTTTTTATTTCTCCCCCTTAAGTTTATGCTATGCTCCCCCTTAAAGAGATATTTGAAAGCAAGGGATTAATGCAAACCAAATAGTGTTAAATTTAGCCACAATTTATTTCTCAATCATTTGCAAAGGATGTTAAGCCTTGAAATGATATGAGTTCCTTTTAACTTCATGGAATATGTGTATTGATTTCTCATCCATTTTACAAGGGATGTTAAGCCCTGAAATTGATATGAGAATCCTTTAAGCTTATAGTAAAGTACATGAAAAGTATCTCTAACCAAATGCACAGGATGTTAAGCCCTGATTTGTTTAGAGAATTCCATTAAGAACAAGATATATCACATTCATGAAATTTATATTCCTTTATTTTCATAACCAAGATTAAAAATACTAAGGTCATAACATGTTTCATCTTTTCTTTATGACGTTCTCAAAATTTTGTAAGCCCCTTCTTAATCTTATAGTCAAGATAGTTTTTGTGAGCTCCCCCTTAATATTATAATCAAGATGTTTTAAGGATTCTAAAGTCACAATAAATATTAGATCATAAAAAGTTATGCACTAAAACTTTTGTTTTCAATATACTAAGATTAAGTGCAGTAAAATGATGTACAAATAAGCATTTTGTTAAGCTTATTTTAGGTCGCCTTGACTTCGACCATAGAACCCCTTGGTCAAATTTGATTTCAACCAAGAGGCAATTTCTGCAGATTTCCAATTTGAACACTTATATGTTAAGTATAATTTATGCAGATTTTCAATTTAAAAATGCATTTATGCCATGAAGTTTTACTGTTTATGCAAAATGACATCTTCATATGAGCTGAGTCACAATGATAAAAAACAATATCCATTTATGGTTTGTATATATGGATCAAAGATTATTTTAGACAAATCTTTGAAACATAATGATCACGACACAATGATTATGATAGAACAGTAGAAGCATATCCACAATGATCAAGCATGTAATTTCATGAAATACAATGATTATGACCATTTAAATTTTAATACACATGGTTCCTATATAGATAGTCCAAGAAATACTTAGGATAAACCATGTGGACTATGATAAAACAATAATTTCCATGTTTCATAATTTTCATTTTTAAGCCAAACCATGTGGAGGATAAACTAAAATAATCTCATTCATGATTCATGGATTTTCAAATTTAAGACAAAAGTTGTAAATGAGCATGCTTAATAAACTTTTTTTTAATCAATGAAGAAGGTATGTTCAATATCAGTCTTCATATAATACTTTTTGCAATATGTTTTAAGGATTTCATATACATAATGTTATACCTTCATTCAACAATTCATGATGCAAAAGATCAATATGTCTTTATTAAAAGATTGTCTCCAAGATTTATTCTTGATTTGCATATTAAATCAATCATTAATACCAAATTGATAGAAAACTAGATTAATTGAAAACAGGTTCAGTAGAACTTGTTTCTGCCGAACTATTTGTTGATCGAATTTATCTCGGTCGATGTTTTTCTCGACCGAGAATGCTGCTGTTTGTACAACTTTTATCAGATTTGTTGCAAACTTGAAAACAATAACCTGCTCGGTCGACTAATTCTCGACCGACAGTGTTCTCGGTCGAACAGTTTCTCGGCCGAGAGTGTTTCTGTACTGTTTCAGAACTGTTTTCAGTAATTGTCTCCAAGTAAAACAAGAATATGAAAGTTAAAGCTCGATTGTGTTGAGATATGACATTTGTATATCAAGAATCAGTTTAGGTGAAATATCAACTAGTCAAATTTAAACTTATAAGTTTTAGGAACCCAAGCTAGGTCATTATTCCTTTTCTTGTATGGGCATGAAAAAGAGTAGTGTCCAAGACGCAAAAAATAATGACAACTAATAGAGTCAATCTCATTTCTCTTTCTAGGAGTTGAGTTGTTCTTGGGTACATACATGAATTGATTCTCTAGCACTTGTGTCCTTCTCCAACTAGGTTTTTGATAAGATTATCCCTTAGTCTTATAACCTAGTCCTCTCCTTCCAATTTGACGATAAGAATCATTTAAGATATTATCAAGAATACTGACCAACAAAAAGATATTATCAAGAATATTATTGTTACTCAAGCTAGTCACTTTTTTTTGTAACTTCATAAGCTCATCCATTTTCTTCTTGATATCTAATTTTTCTTGATCTAGATTAGATAATAAAGAATATCTTTATTTCACATTAATGTCATAATCTAGATGTGTACACAAAATAGATTGTCTTTGAAGATCATTTACTTGAGTTTGCAAGTTTAACTTTTCTAGGGAATGAAGATTGCAATTTGCTTCTACAGATTTAAGCTTAATATCATAGTCTTCAATACCCTTTTTGAGATCTTCATTTCCAGATGTGAGAGCAAGAAGTTTAGCATATAACTCTTTATTTGATTTCTTAAATTTCTTCTTGCACTCAATATATTTATCATGTATATCTTGAAGACTAGCAATTAGATTTTCTTTTGGTAGATCAAAAAGACTTTCCTCTTCTTCTTCTTCTTCATTTTTTGTAGCAATAAGACATTCTACTTCTTCTTTTCCATCATCACTATCATCACTTGAATCATCCCATGCATCTTTATATGCTCTTTCTTTCTTTCTTTCTTTTTGTGAGATGATTTCTTTCCTTTCTTGAATTTTGGACAGTCACCTTTCATGTGTCCCTTTTTGCCACATTCAAAGCACTTGGAAGAAGAAATACTAGAAGTTTTGTTAGTTTTAAAACTTTTATACTGCTTACCATTTACAATGAGAGTTTCTTCTTCACCATCATCTTCACTTGTGTCATGATTGATCTTGGTTGATGCTTTGAATGCAATGTCCTTCTTTCTCCCTTGTTGAAGTTCACGTTCTCGTATTTCTTCCTCTTCTAAAGTTGCCTCATGTGCTACTAGGTTGCCAATAAGTTGTTCCATCCTTAGTCGGGTGAGATCATTTGCTTCTTCAATAGCAGTCACCTTAGGCTTGTATTTGGGAGGAAGAGACCTAAGAATTTTTGAAACTTGATCTTCTTCGCTAATTACTTTACCTAAAGCATTTAAACCATTCACAATAGAAGAGAATTTTGCATACATTTCACTAATAGACTCATTTTGATCCATACGAAACTGTTCAAATTTTTGCTTAAGCATTCCGATTTTAGAGTTCTTAACTTGAACAGTTCCTTCATAAGTTATGGAGAGTCTATGCCATATTTCATATGTCGTTTCACAATTTGATATTCTATTGAATTCACCAACAGAAATTGAACAATAAAGTATACTTACAGCTTTTGCATTCATTTGGGCTGATCTTACCGTATTAGCATCCCAAGTTGCATACTCTATTTGAGGGAATTCATATGGATTTGATACCATTCTCCATATATCCCAGCTAATTCCTTGGAACTAGAATTGGATCCTCCTTTTCCAATAGGTGTAGTTTGTGCCATCAAAAGGTGGAGGTCTGGCCACGAGTGTCCCTTCTAGGTTGAGGTTGTTAAGTACCCCGTCACCCATTCTTCAAGACTTTATTAGATTTCCTTGAAGCCCTGCTCTAATACCAATTGAAAAACCACTAGAGGGGGGGTGAATAGGGTTTTATGATATTTTAATAATAATTCAACCAAAGCAAGTAGTCATAAAAAGATTGGACAAGGGGACAAGGATTTAGAGTGGTTCCAACCTTAGCAAATACTAAGGCAGTCAATCCACTACCCGGTTGCTTACCCAATCGAGATTTTGAAAGTATTTAATTTTATTACCTCACAAGGATGTTACATAAAATTACAACACTTTCACCAAACCCTTCAGGCAGCCTTCACCTAGAAGTAGTCTCACCAACCTCGAAGCAACCTTCCTTGAAGTAACCTCAAGCTCCCCTTGAAGTAGCCTTCCTCTTGAAGTAGCTTCCCGTTGAGACATCCTTCTTGAAGTAGTCCAAAGTCCACCTTCTCCACCGAGAAGACCCTTCTCCTCCTGAGAAGTCAAACCCTCTCCAATCCGCAGCCTCCAACCCTAAGAGTAGCAAGGAGAGTACAAAAGATATAAAGGAACAAGAAGGAAAAATAGAAATTACAATACCACTTGTAGCACAAGGCTTGATTTCCTATATCAAGCGTTTTGATCTCCTAACCAATGTATATGGAAGTGTAGGTGCAGTGGGTAGGAGATGCTAGCCTATAGGATATGAATTTAGAGCAATGGAAATGTATAGCCAATGTTGGAATTGCTCAATTGCTCACAAGAATGAATTGCCAATTGCAAGTATAAATGCTCAAGTGTAGCACAAGTGTATTTTGGGTGTCCTAAGGCTTGTCCTATTTATAGGAATGGCCTATGAATGCTTAAGGACGTTCTAGACACTTTCTAGGGGGTTCTAAGTGCTCAACTAGCCGTTAGGTATCCATTAGTTGCTTTAACAACGGCTAGTTAATTAATTCTGAAAATTGCAGACAGAGACATTCTCGGTCGAGGAATTGTCGACCGAGATCCCAGTCGGTCAAGGTCTTTGTCGACCGAGGGACTGTCTGGAGCAAGTGTATATAACGTTCTGATCCAACTCCCAACTACCTTGTCTTCTGTGTCTAACCGCTACCTGGGTCATTCTCGGTCGAAGAGTTTGTCGACCGAGAGTGTCTCGGTCGAGAAGTTTGTCGACCGAGAATGACTCTGTTTTAATGTTTTAAACTAAGTACTTAGTGTGTGTATGAGTGTACAGTTGTGACACTATTGTAGGGGATGACCTATCTAAGTGTTGTGATTGACTAGGGAAGATCTAATCACTTGATTTACATGATATCTAAGTACTTGTACATTATATACTTGTACAAGTTTTTACATTTGATTACAATCATGAATTAAAGAAATTTGAGCATATAGATCTTCCAAGTAGTTTGTCATCCACCTAATTCTTGCAACACTCAAGTAGCACGTTAGATCCACAAGAATGAAATGTTTGTCATCATCGAAACAAAGGGATTATAATAATGTCAATTTAGCCAACATATATATCAACTAGGTATAAACTCATGCTACACATGTTTTATATATTAAAATAAAGAAAGATCTACTTGTAGTTTAGAATTTCAATAAAAATTTATCCAAGTTCAACATGTGTTTCATATATAGTATATATAGGCATAACATAATGAAAGACCATTTATAATTTTAAAAATAATGCAAGCATTTGATCTAACTCCCAGGACACACTTGAAAATTGAAGACAATTCCCTTAATACTCATTTCATAGAGGGATGAGAGTCAGTACAAATGTCCCCATGTTTATCCAATGTGTTTGCATAACCTTCTCAAATCTAACCCATACCCAAACCCAAAAAAATCAGATGTCTAGAATCATCATTCATATAAGTAAATGTAACATTATGAATATTTATCTTGTATCTTTATAGAATACATTAACTATAACTTTTTACAATTACATTTTGTATCAAAAATATTTGGAAAGTCATGTTAATAAGTCTAAAAGAGAAATAGAAGAAACTGCATTCAAGTTGTATGAATCCGTTTTATATCAACATATGTGTAACAATTTACAACATATCTAACATATATGTTGGATGTATACTATTTTATTAATCATAAATCAAATCGATTGAATTCTAGATCAATATTGAATCAACTAATATTTTTTCTAATAAATGACAAGTTAGTAAAATTCTAAAAGTAGTTGAATGATTATTTATTTTAGCTTTTAAAAACATATGATGTGGTTGTGATTTTATACTTTCCTACTCAATAAGATATCATTTTCATCCAAATGGTTGGAATTTTTACTTGCATTATAAGTTTAGAAGTTAAACGGTACATATAGGATACATGTACCAGTTGATATACTTCTCTTAAACTCCATTAGTAAATATGCATGTAGATAAAATGTTTAGCAATATTTCCTTTTAGTATGTTATCCGAGTTGATTCGAACCCACTCAGACTCCAAATCTATTGAATGTGTCGTATATATGACAAGATAGACATGTCTTTAGGGTTTAGGGTACAATGATCACAATCAATTAAACAAAATAGATGTGGACACATGCATTTCAAACCTCACTAAGAAGGTTGTACTTTCATATATATACCTATACATATATGCATAGAAATAAAGAAGGATCAGTTGTAACTTAAGAAAAAAAGATATATATTGCATCCAACTTCCACCACACACTTCTTTAAAAACTATGTGTGTCACATGATTTTCTTATTAGAATACCAAGACTACTTTACAATTTGAAAAAGAAAGAAAACATTATGTACAACATCTCTCATATGTGTGTGTATTGCACATACTTAATGACAATATGGCTGTACATGCAACTTTATTATAAGACAAAAAGATCAATAAAGGTAAAAAATTATTCTGGGCACATAGGAACAAACTTGTAATTAAAAAAATATGGAAAATTTCTATTTAGATATATCCATGGATTTTTTGATATAGTATACAATTATAAGAAGTAAAGACAATTATAGTTTATACCCATGGAAAAGTTCTAATTCCTAGAAATGGGAACAAATGCATTTAACCACCTCCACGGGCTTTCTGACATAGTATATATAACTTTATAATAACATAGTTGTATTTCACAAACTAGGGCACCTACATACTTCCATGAGTTTTCTTATGTAGTATATAATTTTGAGAAGTAAAGACAAAAGTTTAGCTTGCACACATAGGTATGCATATAAATAAAGAAGGACCAATTGTAAAATCAGGAAAATGATAAATATTGCACCCAACTTCCTCAACACACGTTTTTGAAAACTATATGTCACATAACTATCTTGTTAGAATACCATGACTACTTTGCATTTTGAAAAAATATATAAAACACTATATACAACATCTCACATAAGTACATATATTGCATGAACTTAAGGACGTCATGGTTGTACATGCAATTTAGTTGAACACAAATACATCAATTCATAATTCCAATAGGTGAAAACAAAATTACATTTTACACATATAGGGGCTTCTTTATGATTCAAAGAATGGGAGATTTCAATTTAGATCCTTCCATGGGATCTTTTTTATAGTATGTAATTTTAAAAAGTAAAGATAAATTTAGATTACACACATGAACCTATTCTAATTGCAAAAAAATGGGAATAAATACACTTATAAACCTCGATAAGCTTTCTTATATAGTACATACAACTTTATTAGAATATATAAAAATCAATCCATAATTCTAAAAATTAACAAAAAAATGTATTTTACACACCATGGACTAATTTGTAAAAAATCACACTTAGCTCCATCAATGAGTTTTTTTATATAGTATATAATTTATAAGTAAAGACAAAAGTGTAGATCACACACAAGGACAAGTTTCTAATTCTAAAAAGTAATGGAAAAAATATTATATACATATGTATATGTATATATGTACTTATACATATAAATACATATATATATATATACATACATACATACATACATACATATACATATATATATATATATATATATATATATATATATATATATATATATATATATATCGGAATGTGGTAAATTTTATTCCGAATCCCCAACAAAGTTGGGACAAAAATACATAGCAGCCCCTAATATATATGTATGTATGTATGTATGTATATAAAGTGTGGATCGTCTGGTATACATGTCATACTAGTCAAATTACACAAACAAACCATGTTAACTAAATCTAACCATACAAATTGAATAAATATTGTCTAGATTAGATGTATTTACAAAGCATGATTATAACTCGATGTATGTAATGAGATACACACACACACAGATATATATATATATATATATATATATATATATATATATATATATATATATATATATATATATCATTGAGCCGTGTCTGCAATATCTGCAACTTGTTTTTGATTAATAAAAACACATCTTCTTTAATTGGTTGGTCTACACATGGCTTATAGAGGTGATTGTTTAAATATGTGTAGTCTAAAAGAGATTAAGAGAGAAAGATTTCTCCCCCCTCTCCCATGCCCGTGGCGGAGTCCAAACACCCGAGAGGGTGGTAAACCAAGGCAGCAATTGGGATTCGAACCTGGGTCCCTTTGTTAGGAGACACCGTGCTTGACCACTTGAGCTACTCCTTGTCGGAAAATATGTGTAGTCTAACTAGTATACATAAAATCTATAAGGTTGGTTCTCTACACTTTTGCAACCATGTAGAATTAAGATGGGTACATATATGTAGTTTTAATACATGAGAAATCATCTCATTGTAATTAACGCATCCTATTTTCACATGAAATATAGCTCGCCCACAAGAGGATGAATCTTATTACAAAATAGCTATATAGTCGAATTCAAGATACAAAACTTTAAGAATTTGTTTTTTTGGGAGCATGTGATAATGTTCTTATTTATCCTGCATTACCATAGCAAGAAAAAGCAAGGTCATATTTATTACATGGAGTAGCTGCATGCAAACCAGTACATTTAAGTTAGTTATAACATCTAATAACCCTACTAGTGGTGTATCATAAGTGATAACCTGACTAGTAGACCTTATATAATCTACAACATAGTATCAACATCACCATTATCATCTCTTCGAATTTTGGATGTTTTTAATATTCCATTCCCTTATCAATAAACAATGATAAGGGAATGCTAAGTAGACAATGCATGATATGGCTTTAACTTGTCTTGGATAGCCGCTAGAGATGAAGCTGAATCAAATTCAATAATAACTCTTGTGTAACCAATATTTGAAGCATGTTGTAAATAAAAATAAATCACTATCATTTTCGCTACTAAAAATGAAAAGATAGATACATAGTTCGTCCAAGCTAGGACCCATTTACCATTGTGATCTCATAGTACAATGCATATGTTAGGTCTACCTTGTTTAACTAATGCATCTGTAATCATCTTTAACCATCCCCATAGAGGATGAGACTAGAAAAGTTCCAGACTATCAGGAAGATAGGACATACAATGATCAACATGTAGAAACCACACACACTCCACATATTATGCAAGTAGCCAAATATTTCTTACTAAAAATGTACATACATTATGACATTATTGAATATGTAATTTTTTCTGATGCATCGTGATTCCATGACCCGATGTCTTCTGAACTCATATTAATAGAGACATGCATGCTAATGATCTTGTTGACAATAGTAGAAGGTACATAGAGATTTAAGAAATCAATATCCCATTGGTTTTGATCAGTGATAACCAACTAAGCTTTTAAATCATTAAAGTCAAGAGGGATTGGTATAAGAACTTTTCCTATAAAATCACTTTCTCCCAATACCTAAATATTATACTGAAAAGAATTAGATTCTCCATTGGAAATAATGAATGTACTATTAGTAAGAACAAATTATTTCATTGCTAAAATGCCTCTCCAGAAATAAGCATCGGTGACCATTTAAAGTCATATAAGATTTATACTCGTTTTTTAGACCCTTTATACATACACAATCAACAACATCCATAAATTTCCAACTTGATTTAATAAGCATATCTTGATTTATGTAGTGTAGGATTGATATATCTAATCCTACATCATATTTTAAAGTTGTCATTTGCTTCCAAGCTAATAAGGAAAGAGGTTTATTGTCAGGACCTCTCCTCCAAATGAACTTTATACTTAGTATATCAATCCATGTACATAGGCTAACTAGTAGGAGAGAAATTTGCATGGTGTAAGTCAGTATAGTACTTAGAAAAAACTTAACCAAACATATACATCTAGGAAGAGATAGAGTATGTGCTTTCCAATTGGTGATCTGATTATTTATTTTGAGGGATAGATCATTATAAGAAAATTTGTTGACACGAATTTAAAGAATAGGTACCTTAACGTGCCTACATAAATAGTAATCATATTCATGCCCATAATACAACATATTGTTGGACCGATTCACATTTCTATATAGTATAATATCATCACCAAAACCAACATGCAAAATCACAAGAACTTTTTGTGAGAGTTTAATGGGTTTCCAATTGCCTACAATAATAGATTCATCTATTAATTGGCTAAGACAATCAAGAAATAGAACAAACATGTAAGGAGACATGGGTCTCTCTAGTGTTAGGACCAGTTTTGGGGTTAGCTCAAGAGAGAGTAGAACCCACAGGGAGAAGGTCAAAGAACCTAGACTCCATGATATGAGAAATATGAGAAATATGTGATATGTGACTAGGTTTATCTTCGTCAAGGTACGCCATTACCTCTTGCTTGGCTTATTATACATTATGCTTGTGTTATATGGTAGTAAATACTTGGCATATGGTATTGATTGAAATGATTGTCTTGTATGATATGTTGCTTGAATTTCCATACTTATTACTATATGTATACCTTGGATACCTACAAAGATAATATAGATGTTCCATCATAAGATAGCTCATAAACCACTTGGTGGTAGAGTGCATGCATAATGATCACAAACCACTTGGTGGTAGATCATATGATGTTTGTATAATGATCACAAACCACTTGGTGGTAGATCATAAGGCCTGAAGATGTCAAAGCCTTGGCGGCAGACACACGAGATATATGATGGAAATGTGCTTAAAATATGTGTTCTCTTTTGTTAATAAACATTCTTGTTCAAGTATGCTTTTCTTATATTCTTCTGTTACTTCCAAGTATTAGTTTTATCTTATTGCCAAGATATGATGAGAGGTATATAAAAGACACATTGGCGTACTCAGTAAATATTCTTGAATATTGTGCTGACGTGTACCACATGTAATCTTTGTTTAGGTTGTGGACATATGATCTTGAAGATCCAGAATAATTGAGAGTTGTGTGGCGAGATGATGTACAGGTAGACCTATTTTCTTTAGACCCTGTAGTTTAATGGTAGTACATGTATATGTATAAGTTTGCTATTTAATATGTAATATCAAATGATGTAACAATTCATGTTGTAATTATATGTTGAATGGTGAACATATGTTGTATGGTTTTATAATTGTTCATGTGCATGTTCTACTGATTGTTGTTCCTTCTGACTCCCTCGATTTTCTTCTTCTTAGCCTAGTGTGGGGTGTTTAAATTGGGTTTCTCGTTGAGGTGAGGGTTTCAATTTGGATGTCACACATCAGATTAAGTTTTATAAAATCCGGGGACGTCACAGTCTCCTTGTTTGAAACCCCTAGTAGCCTTAAATGTTTGTAATTTTTCACCATTCTGAAGAAGATTTAAATAACCTCTAGTTAAGGAATCCATGATATAACTAATAGTTTTTGGAGGGAGCCCTAGGGTGGAAATAGTATTAAGAACAAAAATCTACGACATACGGTCATAAGACTTTGATAAATCCACTTTGATAGCCATATAGGAATAAAATGAGGTTGTCTCATGTTGTGAATGAGTTCCTAAACTATTATAATGTTATCTGTAATTTTGAGACCATGTATAAAGGCCCTTTGTGCATGATGAATCCATTTAGAGATAAATGGTTTCAGTCGTTCAAAAAAAATGTTTGAGATGAGCTTTAAGCCAACAATATTTAGAGAAACAAGTCATAGTTGAGAGCAATATGTAATGTGAATTTTCTTTGGAATCAAAACAATATTTGCATGACACATATGTGTGTGCAATGGTAAACCCAGTAGATCATAGTTAACCAATATAATTACTGAATGTTTTATAATGTTCCTATGGTTAATAAGAAATTCTACATCAATATTGTCAGGACTAGGAGTCTTATTATGGCCCATCCTTTTTAAGACTTGTATTACCTTAGATTCAGAATGCATAGATTGCATAAAACTAAAATTTGTTTGATACAACATTTGGAAGTTTGCATGAACCATGTTTGTTTGATGCTGATTAGGCATAAGATTGTTGCAAAAAATAGTTTTGAAATGTTGGAGAACCATAGCTTACAAAGCTATGGAATCAGATACCCAAGTACCAGTCTAATCATGTAAATATACAATTCTATTCTTCATTTTGCACCTCCTCAAGAAAGCATGGAAGAAATGTAGTGCTCTGATCTCCCTCTTTCAACCAAGAAATATGTGATTCAAGAAATCCTTGTTAAATCCAAGGAAATTAGACAAATATTTAGAAAATGGTTGGAATGTTGATTGAATATTGATTAAAACTAATTGCAAATGAACAAAAGGGAAGTAAAATATGATTGAACCAAGAATGAAAGACACTAGGGCATATGGATGTCACCATCACCACCTTCGTAACTAATATGATCATTATAACTTATAAATTATGGGTTTTAAAGTTAGGATCATGTAAATTTGCATCCATACAGGATACAAATTGTACAAGGACTAGTTTCACACACGCTCAAGTTCTTGCTACCCAAGGATCATTGACTAATCATCCTAGAGAACCCATTTCACAATTTCATCTAATGTTCTACACATCTAATCAATAATGTACCCTATATTTCATGATCCCTATGTTTACCATAGTATTAAATATGTATTCTAATTAATCAAGTCAAGTAACACACCATAAACATTTAGGAAGCAATCTATATATCTAAAAAGAGACAAGTTTGACAATAAATAATTTGAAATATGATAGAAGGGGCTAATTGTGAGAACCTTTTACACTAAACGAGATTACTCAAAACACAAAACATGATTACTCATCAATTAAACATAAACCCAGAAAATAGGATAAATTAAAACCAATTTCAACATTTCCCAATTGCTCAGAAACATTTACATAAAAGCCTTTCAACTTGCTGTATTTCATATAATGCTCAATATCCTTTACAACTGCTTTGTAGCCTCAGCTACATCAGAAACTTTACAAAGGAACATCATCCATATATTTCACATATAAAAGCATCAACATGCTATCTAAAGCTTGATTAAATCAAAACATCATATGTAAACTTTTTACCCAAACTTGAGAGTACAAGGACGACTCTAGGACACACTAGACAACTAAACTACCATATCTAGTGTTCATCACCTCAGATTCTCTTTGCTGCTATGGTTTTGCTTTTGTTATTGTTGATCACCTAAAAAGACGTCATGACCATGAGGTGAGACCCAGTCCCACTGAAAGAAATAACTCTCTCCAACATATATTGATTACATCAGATTAAATAGTAAATAGTTGAGAAGTTGAAGTATTTAATAGTCATTTGAGTAGATTGAACAGTTCAAGCATGCTAAACAAATTAAGCAAATAAGCTTATCAATGATTATCAATGGAGATACATGTAACCTATAAATTCTTTTCTTATATCATATATCTACTCAATTTTCATAAGATTTCATCTAATAATAATCGCCATCATTAGTTGACTATCATCATATGCATTGCTAACAACATAAGAAATCTAGTAGCATACATATCTCTAACATCATGAGTATCTGTAGCAGCATAAGTATAGCTAAATTGCTAGCATGTCTATCTGATTGAACATATCTTCATCATAAGTAGAACTAACATCAAAGCAAAATCATCTACATAAGCATGATTAGTAGTTTAAGCATTTCTCATTACAGTGGCATGGATAGCAATATTAGACATAGATAGCAGCATAGTCTTAACTATCAGTGTTAATATATATTTGACAACATAAACAAGTTTACAACATGAGCATATCTATAACATAAGCATATCTATCATCTCTTATTGTACTATAAATCATCTCTATATAAGAAGAGAAAACAAGGGTTATCATCCAATGTGAGGTGTTATGTATAACCCTAAATAGATAATCCAATCCCACCGCAGCCATTCTCAAACTGAGGGCTAGGTATGACCACACTCATCCTCCCTAAACACTTGGATTCAAGATGACAAGCACCCCACATACTCAATAGTATGCACTCCGAGTTTCCCTTAGGAATACTCATTTAACCATCTGGAAGGTTCTAACACTCAAATGGATCTATGGCACAAGGCACTACATGATTGTAATTTCACTTGATTAATTATTGCCAATTGGATGAATTAAGGCTGCATCAAACAAGTGGACATACAAAACCTAATTCATATCTAGTAGGAATTAACATATAACAACTTTAGAAGATATAAAACATATGAAACTTATTGTTCCCCATATCATCATCACATGGTACTACTCACTTGCCATTCATGAGACTACACTTGTCATCATACTATCACATGATACAAATTCTTATCACAACATCATAGGGTATCAACCCTTGTCAGTATAAGAGGATTATACCTCATTCAGGGTTCAACCATTCCCAAAGATCATGAATACCATCATATCATTTCCTGCAAGTTCACCATTATCTTTCCATGCCTTATTTTAAGGCTCGACATACATCACCATTCATGTGATATACAAGCTTAGCATGATATTGCATTAAAGAACTAATAGATGTTTACATGATAGCATTGCAAGATTATCTTAGCATTAAGATCATTCTTTTATTATATCAACATATAAGGAAGCAATATAATTTTCCATCATCACAATGAAAATGTACAAGTTTAGTATAAGAAAACATAGATCATGAAACTATGATGACCACCAGTTAAACACATTAGAGTCTCAATCAATCATTAGGAAGGAGATTCTGTCATTTTATTAATCATTCAAGAAAGGGTGATATGATTAATCACCATTCTCTACTTGCATTACAGTTAGGTTAAGCAAGGTAAGTTACATTAAAGTTATATTTTAGCATTCATTCACAAACCTTAACCCATAGCATCCCAATATAACATTTGGGGCATAAGGTACAACACCATCATCACATTCCATACCCTTATCAAGTATGGATTCATGCATAACTCAAAATGCTACCACTAGATTATAGTATATCACTGTTCCACAATAATAACAGAGTACTCCATTGTTCTATTAGTCCACTATGGAAGTCTGATCATAATTAATCATTATCACCTAAGTTCATTAAGATTAAGTGTAGCAAGCTATAACCGATTAGGGTTATATATCAACACAATATGTTCATTATGCATTCTATTCATATGAGGGAAAAGGTAGGACTACCTTATTAAGGGAAAAATGACATTATTTCCAACCTCATTCAATCCATATCACCATACCACAACATCATCTAGAACCATTGGATGTTGAAAAGGTAAGACTATTAGTTATTTACATAAGTAAAGACCTTAAACCAAGCATATGTAAATCCATCGAGTTGTGACCTAGAAAGAATCACCTTTAAACCCTAAACACCCCTTATTTAATAACATAAAGGGGTCACTATAGGTTGTGGGATTAAAACCCATCATCATTTGTATATTTTAAGCAAGTCATCATGTCAACAATCAAGCTACTTAAATTGATCACATGAGGGAAACCATCAAATTTAGATTATTAGAAATCATATGTAATACAATAGGTCTCAATCCAAACTATTGATGTCAAAGAATCCAATATCAACCATTGGATCAACTCTATTATTTAAAACTATTAGATGAAGAAGTGTTGGATCCTAACCATTGGATCATATTCATATTTCAAAACCATCATTGGAGTATAAGTCTAACAATTAGATAAATTGACCAAGAAACCATCGGTTTATGGCTTAATTGAAGCTACATTTAAAGCCTTTACTCACCATTAGTTGTGGTGACCTGATCTACCATCGGTTGTGACATCTTAGGTCACCATCAATTGATAGGATCGACACTGTATTCATTTAACACCATTGGATATTAAGCTAAAGTCATCATTGATTGATAACATCATTAGAGAGTCAAACCATTACTCATTGAGATTCCAAGAGAACCTAACACTGACCTAAGGTGTGACTATCAGTTCACATCATCGTTCATCACCCTTGGCCACCACCTTTGGTTGTCATGAAGACCACACCGTTGGGTCATGTGTTTAGAGAAGAAAACAAACCTAGAAGCCCTAATATGGACCATCGGTTGATAGATGCTTAACACCATAGGTGGTGCTACCAACCTAAAATAAATCATCTCCTTACTTAGTAAGAACGTGCACATTATTATAGGTTCATCTAGAACTGAAAAAAAAATAGGAAACACCATAAAAATAGAAATCCCAAACAAGCTTAGCTTCTTAAGGCTTAAATCACTATTTTTAACCAAGAACATGAGCTAACAAGCTTATAGTAAGCAATATAAGTAAATAGGGTTATAAAACTCACCTTTACTGAGAAGAACAGACTAGCAATAGGAAATTCGAGCAAAGAAGGCAAGAAAACCCATGTTTCATATCTAAACTCGGCCAAGTAGGCACTTTTCTCCACAAAGAAGCAAAGCCCTAGAAGAAGAAACAAGAAAGGTAGATTCTTGAGTTCTAGAGAAACTTCTACCATGGAAAAGCAAGGTTCTGACCTGGAGAAAGGTAGGAGGATGAAGAATAGAGAAAGAAATAGAGAAAATAAGGGGATACTTACTTTTTTAGGTTAAGATCATCAAGAAGGAGATTTAGAAACCCTAAAGGAAGCAAATCATAACCCTAGATGCTTGTACCAAATAGATCCACACCTTATTATTCCTTGGACAAACTCTCCACATCCAAACAAAGAAAGGACGACGATATTAGTAGTAGGGAAGTAGTAGAGAGAAAAAGTTTCATTTGGGAGATTAAGGATAGATATATAAAGCTTAGAGGATAAGGTAGAGAAGAAGCATGAGGTATACAAGTAGCTCCCCATGTGTCCATGGCCTTAAACTATTAAGGATATACAAGCAACCACACAAGAATCTTCCCCACTGATCATGGATACCTGCTTAGGCACCATTTTTTTTGAATTTCCAAGCCAAACAAATAAACCATTGGTTGATAGCTCCTAAAGGAAGCTCATTCATAAAGGGGTAAACCCTAAAATACCCTTGAAGAAAACACCTCCAAACCAAGGTTCAACTAGGTGCCCCATGGATCAAAAAGCTCAATAATGATGTTAGAACATTCAAGGACCATAATGCAAGTGATAAATTGCAAAGAAAACCTCTCAATTGGGTAAATTGCATAAATAGTCCAAAATGTGCATAAAATTGTATAACTTGCACAAACAATGTCCAAATTTGATCAAATTTGAAAATTAAGCTTGTCACATGATACCAAAACATATCACAAGGTTATATTATGGTTCCAAGAATGAAATTATGATAATTAAGCATGTTCAACCATTTAAGAAAGGTTAGGGGTCTCACACTAATTCCTATGTCCCATCGAGAGAACTGCTAACAAATACAAGGAGAAGAAGAGACAATCATGTCATAGAAGACTGAGAAAAGCAACTCCAGTGATCTCCATCAATAGATACTTAATTTGGTGGGAACATGCACGAAGATCTCCACAAAGAAGATGGTGTTCTTCTCAACTCCTTGCTCCAAAAATGGATCAGAATCGAGAGTAATCAATTCCCTTGTCATTAGGGTACTCTTTTTTATATAAGAGTGCCTACTCCCACCAAATCTAACTTTGGATGGATGACAATGTCGTTCTTAATCTTTCTAGATTGTGTTAGCGAATTGAATGTTGGTGATGGGGCAATTTGCCCACCATTAAGTGGATGTGCGATTGGGATTCTAATCAGTCGACTCGTTCATGAGTCAATCGATCGACTTTTGATTGCTTGCTTTGACTGGAAGGTTGGATTAATGATTGGTATGGCCAACTAGTAAGTTGGCTTTAAAGATTCCTTAGTCATTCAACCCATTGGGCCTAGTTTGTTTATTGGACATGGCTCAATGGAGATATGTTGATGTTTGCTAGGGCACTGGGGTGTCCAATTGATCAACCAGTAGGTTAAGGAAGTTAGTGAGACTCTACCATTTTTCCCTGAACCAATTGATCGATTCATGTGGTGATTCAATTGACTTACTTTTCGCTTAAGGGGTTCTTCTATGGCTGCTCCAATCGACCGACTAGTGAGAGTGGTCAATCGATTGGCCTCCTTAATCATGGTTGATTTTGTCTTTGAGCCTTCAATCATATCCAATCATTGAAGGTAAAAATTGGGATGGTTTAATATGACTTCGTCAAACTAAATGAGTGGAATTCCCTGCACAAGAGCAAGAAATTCGAAATAACCCAAAATTTGTGAATAAAAAAATATGGAGTAGTTCATGCTAGAATGGAATTAAGTAGTGCAAAAGCTGTGAGATCTTATCTAAAACACGCAATAAAAATGGGATGAATATACATTCATCATATAGCCCCAATCATAATTGTTTCTTATCCTTGAGTAACATAGAATGAAAAACAAATGGCCAAATAATACTACTAGCACATTGTCCTCTCTCTTTCTCTCAATATCATTTTACCCTACCACCAAACATGGGCAAGCAACCCTGATTTCTTGAAATCACAAAGCACAATATTCTATATTCCCTGTCCTGACTTTGCTTTGAATCATTCTTTAGTGTCAAAACCTACATTGAAACATACATGTTATCATTGATGCTTAAGATCATTCCATGTATTTCTATGAGATTCAACATAAGAATAATGTTCAGCTATACAAGGATGTATTTAGGGTATTTTTTATACCCCTGGAAGTAGGATTTTTGAAATATCTCCTCTACTAAACTCAAGATGGCTTTTTATTACTACAATTACATTGATTTCATCTTTTTCTTTTCTTGTGCACATTGGCATATTTTCTTTATAAGGGTTTGGCATAGTTTTGGATTTTTGATTGTTTTTGGCAGATGGTAGGGTAAGATGCTGATAGAAGAAGTATCAAAATAGGCTAAACTTGTGTATCTCATATGTTAGAATTTAGCACATATGAACAATATCTTAGAAATCAAATCAATCATATCATGTATCTTGCAAAATAATGACATTTCCACATGGTGCAAGACTGATCATTAAGGGACACATTGCATTTGATCTCAATCAGTCTCGTACGACTTGCCATCATTTCTAAGGAATGATATGAATTAAGGTCTTAGGTGACATGATAGGTTCTAGAATTGACAAAATACTAAAATTGTATTAGATAAGAATTTACTTCACTTAAGGGGATAAGAATTGACTAGAATTACCATCACCCATCATGTTGTATTAATGGGGGTGTAGGGAAATATGGCAAAAGAGATGGTAGTAGAAGAAAAAAATCTTTCCATATTCCCCATAAATAGCAGTTTACATCAACAACTATTTATTAGGAAGGAAGGTTGCAAGGCATATACCTGGTCCTAGAGTAAGTCCAATGACTACCCTTATAGTAGCGTATTTCTTTTGCAAGCAACACCTGGACGGTTGTTAGCAGAAGCTACTTGGTGTAGCACCACATATGGCAGTTGATGATGTCCTCCTTGTGGGTGTCATCGACCTCCATACCTCTGTGTAGTCTATAGAAACCACATATCATATATTGATTCGTATGAGTATGGCCATATGTTTTTCAATGTCACTTATCAAGTGCCCAGCATATCAACTCCAGTAGGGACAAATCCCATATACATCACTCATAATCATTTTCCATGTGTCACACCTAACATCACCTTTATGTCAGCCCTTATTCAAGGTCACGTTGGATAATGTCAAAATACATCAAATGACATGTGATAAGTGTAGTGACTTCAGGTCTAATAACCACAATGATAGTTGAGTCTAAGACTACCATTCAATGGTTTTCATGTATCACTCTCAAGGTGGGGCTGTCTAATACATGGTTCTTCTAGCAAGTACCTATGTGTTTGGTTTAGTATCACATATCACGACTAATAATATTCTATCATCAACCAACACACATTCTAGTCTTATGTGTTATTGTTGTCTATCAACTTCCAGGATAACATCTGACTAGGGACCAGTGAACTAAAAAATGGCCTGAGCGGCCGATTAATCGGCCCAACACCCAAGCTGTTTAAAAATGGCCAAAATCTCCGGTTAACCAGTTTGTAATAAATTGCCCATTTTTCCCACTTGTTTCCCTTTTTCATCTTTTGCCCATTTTTTCCCACTTTTTGCCCGCTTTTCATCATTTTTTTAAATACTGTTGTACACCTCTAGCATTAAGTAAACTATATGGTCCCAAGTATTATTGACTATAATATATTAACTTATATACATTAATATCCTATGATAAGCCTGGGTAGGACTAATTGATGTACTGTTGTAATGTATGACTATTATCTAATTTAGAATGCATACTTTAATTAAATGTACTGCTGTAATGTACAACTAATTGATTATATGCACATATAACAATTATGTTAGTAAGGTATCCAATAATTAGTCTATTATTTACTTCTTAGCTATGTAAACATGTGATGATTTTTTTTGTATCATGTATGTAGGGTTTTTTATCCATGCCAAGTCTATTGTTTACTATATTATGCCTATAATTATTGTCTTATAGATATCTTATAAACTATTTTGATGTTTTGTATTATTGGGTAGAGTGTTCAGATATATATAAAAGTTCCAAAGAGTATAGTATTTATATACATAAATGTGTAATTTTGTATAAAATTATATAGGAAACTAAAGTCTATTTTTTCAAAAATCAGCCGCTTACTGCTTAACCAGTTACAAAGTGATGTCTTAAGATTTTTTAAAACATTATTAGGGACATAACAAGAATGTATGCACTTTTATCATGCATATGATATCACTACTCAAGTCCTCAACTTGAAGACATATGTCATCGAGTAAAATCATTCCTTAGACATCTATCATGTTATACTATTATCTCATAATTGAATAAACATACAAACAAAGATTGGCTTTATTATTAGTCAATTTATTTACAAGATATGGCATTACAATCATCATATGATTGGCTCTTGAGGCATATATATCAATAGACTCTCACTTGAACTTAGAGCCAATCACCCATGAATTTAATCCCAAGTGATCTAACATGACCATCATGCTTCTTCTATGAAAGTGCTTTTGTCAAGGGGTCAACAACATTGCTTTTAGTTGGTACTCTACAAATCTTCACATCTCCTTGTTGTACAATCTCTCATATGAGATGGAATCGTCATAGTATGTGCTTGGAATGGTGATGGGATATAGGTTCCTTAGCTTGTGTAATAGCTTCATTGATGTCACAATACAACTCTACTGCATCGCTGATGCTTGGAACCACCCCAACTTTAGTGATGAACTTCTTGATCCAAACAAATTCATTTGCTGCATTAGATGCATAAATGTAGTCACTCTTTTTTCGTAGAATCAACAACAATCTCTTGATTGGAACTCTTCCAGCTTACAACTCCTTTTTTTAGGCAAAATAAAACTCTGGATTGCGATCTATAGTCATCTTTGTTAGTTTGGAATCTTGTGTCGGTGTGATCCTTTACCACCAACTCTTCCTCACCACCGTAGACAAGGAATTGATCCTTAGTTCTTCTCAAGTACTTAAGTATGTTCTTAATGATAGTCCAGTGTCATTCATTGGGATCTCACTGATATCTGCTCATCATGCTCAAGGCATACGAGACATTAGGATGAGTACATAACATTGTGTACATGATACATACGTTTTCATATGCTTATGGAATCTTACTAATGTGTTTCTTTCTTCACAAGAACTGGCACATTGAGATCTAGAGATAGCAACACCTTGATACATGGGTAGTTTTCCTCTCTTCGAGTTTTCCATTCTTAAGATCTTTAACACTTTCTCAATGTATGTGCTCCAATTTAGGCCAAGAATCCTTATAGATCTATCTCTATAGATCTTGATTCCTAAGATATAGGATGATTCACCTAAGTCCTTCATAGATAATGTATTTACCTAGCTAGTTTTTACCATTTGTAAGGTAGGAATGTCATTCCCCGTCAATAATATGTCATCTACATACAATATGAAAATACAATCATGCTCTCACTAACCTTCCATTTAACACATGGTTCATCTTCATTTTGACTAAATCCAAACTCTTTGACTGTTTCATCAAATAAAAGATTCTATCTATGAGATGCTTGCCTCAATCCATAGATTGATCTTTGAAGATTATAGACTTTATTTGCATCCTTTGGATTTATAAAACCCTCAGGTTGTGTCATGTACACATCTTCAAATAGATTCCCATCTAAGAACACAATTTTAACATCCATCTTCCAAATTTCATAGTCATAATAAGCTACAATAGCAAGCACGATCCTGAAGGATTCAACCATGGCAACTGGAGCAAAGGTTTTGTCACACTAAACACCTTGAACTTGTCGAAACACCTTTGCAACCAATCAACCTTTATAGGTGTGTACATTACCATCCATGCCAGTCTTCTTCTTGAAGACCCACTTGAACCCTATGGGTTTTACCCCTTTAGGTGGATCCACCAAGGTCCATACCTTGTTGGTGTACATGGATTCCATCTCAGATCTCATGGCCTGAAGCCACTTCTTATATTTTTGTCCCTTCTCAACTTCTAGGTAGGTTGTTGGGTCATCATCAATGAACAACTCATTTCCTTATTGAGTCACAAGATAACCAAATCTTTCTGGTTCATGACATGTCCTACTGGATCTGCAAGGTTCCTATGTTACATGAGGAATTTTAGATCCCACAACAATTTTTGACTCTCTATGTTCCTTTTGTACCTCTATTGGTTCAATGTTTTCTTGTTGGTCTTAAACCTCTTAGAGTTCTACTTTCCTTCCACTGATTCCTTTGGAAATAAATCCCTTTTCCAAGGAATACAATATTCCTAAAAACAAACACTCTGTTATCACATGGAGTATAGAAGTAGTATCCTTTGGTTTTCCTAGGATATTCAACAAAATAACACTTACAAAATTTGGGTCCAAGCTTTTCAGTAAACTGCTAACTCACATAATCTTCACATCCCCAAATCTTCATAGAAGACACATTGGGATGCTTCCCATACCATATATCATATAGTGTCTTTTGAACCGATTTACATGGTACACAGTTTAGTGTGAATGCTACAATTTCTAGAGCATGTCCCCAGAAGGAAGTTGGAAGATCAACAAAACTCATCATTGACTGCACCATATATAGTAATGTACGGTTCCTTCTTTCTGATACACCATTATGTTGTGATGTTCTAGGTGGAGTCTATTGTGATACGATACCACAGTCTCTCAAAAGGTCCTCAAACTCTTGGCTTAAGTATTATCCACCTCGATCATAACTAAGTGCTTTAATACTATTACCAAGTTGGTTTTATACTTCATTCATGAAATGTTCAAAATCTACAATGGTTTTTGACTTATGTTTCATCAAGTATACATAGCCATACCTACTGAAGTCATCAGTAAAGGTAATGAATTACCGGTAACCATCTTTAGCATTTGTTCTAAAAGGTCCGCATACATCAATATGTACGACTGCCAATAGATCACTCACTTTTTCACTGCTTCCAGTGAAGGGAGCTTTAGTCATCTTGCTCAACACACAAGATTCACATATCTTTATTGATTTGAAATCAAAAGAGTCTATATATCCATCTTTATGGAGTCTAGAAATGCATTTATCATTTATGTGCCCAAGCCAACAATGCCAAAGGTATGTTTTGTTTGAGTTATTGAGTTTTATTCTTTTGATATTTACATTATAAACACTTGTCTCTAGATCTAATAAGTAAAGACCATAGGACATTGGGTTACTACCATAAAAGATAACATCTTTCAAAATAGAATATTTCCCATTCTTTATATGAAATTCAAATCCATTCTTGTCTATATAAGATACAAAAATAATGTTTCTAATAATGGAAGGTACAAATCAGTTCTCTAACTCTATTACAAGCCCCTTGGGCAGAGATAAATGACATGTTCTAACTATAGTGGCAACAAATCTTGCTCCATTCACAACACGCAGTTCAACCTTACCCTTTCTTAAAGTCTTACTTCTTTTCAGATCCTACATATTCAAACATATGTGATTTCCACATCCGATATCAAGTACCCATGATGAAGAATTAGACATATATCTCAATTATATAAATACTTGAAGTGGAGATCTTTATCCCCTCCTTCTTCCTAAGTTCTTCCAGGTAAAGAGGGAAATTTCTTTTCCAGTGTTCAGGCTAGTGGAAGTGGTGACGACTACCTCCTTTATTCACTCCTCCCTTAGCTTTCAATGCAAAAGACTTGGGTTTTTCGGCTAGCTTTAGAAATATTATTAGTCTTGCCTTTGTCCTTGGACTTCCCTTTGTCTCTACTGATCATCATCATAGACTTGGGCTTATCTTTCTTCATCTACTCTTAAGCTATTCTCAACATGCCAAGTCATTCTAAAAATGACTTATAAAAATCATTCATGTTGTAATTCATGACAAACTAGATGTATGATTGCAACAATGACTGCAAATCACAACTATGGCCAACTCTTAGCCTAAGGGAAATCTCAGTCTAGCAAGGTTCTCCACATACCAAATCAACTTGAGCATATGGGGACCTATTCGATCTCCTTCTACCATATTGCACTTGGACAACGTCTTGGAGACATCATATCTCCTTTATCGTTCCTGATTTTGGTACATGTTCTTAAAATGTGTTACCATCTCAATAACATTCATGTTCTCATGTTGTCTCTACAACTCATAGTTCATTGAGCATAGCATCAGACACTTGACATATACGACATCTTCAGAGTGCTTTTTGTAAGCATCCCTATAAGCCTTAGGCACAATGAGAATAGGTTCATCTAGCTCTGGTGTCTCCAAGACATAGAGCTTGCACTCTTATGTGATACCTGATTCCCAACATCCTGTACCAGTCATGGAAATTATTCGCATTCAGCTTGTCCTTCTCAAGGACTGATCACAATGAAAATGTGTTATTGGTTGCCATTTGATTCTAAATTTTTTTTGCAATTTGTCAAACCACTTTTGATTTGATTTTATTAAAAATAAAATTTTATGATATATAATTAAGCCTTTAATTAACTATCAATTGCACTATTTTTTAATAATTGATAGCCCTCACATATCCATTCAGAAGATTGCAATGTGCAACCTTCTAGTTACCCGCCTAATGCCAGCGTCCATAACCAATTATTAAGGTAGGAAACATTTACCAATGACATCTCATGTAATTCTTGGATAGATGGTATGCACAAATCCTTACCATAGTCTACACATGCATGCTTCTAGGCACTTAATCTCATTAAGGTCACCTAGTTAAGCCTGATCTAAAAGCCAACACGATAGTACTGCACCTTGCTTGGCAGACCCACATAACTATCATCACACATTCACGAGATAGACAATGCACCACGCTTGGCACACCCACACTTAGTCGATCAAGCTTTTCATGTGTGTTGCTTATGGAAGACATCTAAGACTTAATATTGAATTGAGGAATTTATATTTATATAAATATGTAGACATATCCAATTATCACATACTAATAATATGCATCATATACATGCTATATCCAAAAACAAAACATGAAATAAAAAATATGGGCGACGATTATGTCCACACTAATGCAATTCTTTGGAGCCACAAAGAGTTGCTACCACCTAAGGTCCACATCATATATAACAACCTGTACTTACATAAATCTGTGTTGGAACCAGTTTGGTCGGTCAACTCAACCCTTGAGTTGATCGGTTGGCCTCCTGGTTGGTAGATTGGTTAACTGGCCTTCGGTTCAAGCAATATCTAGACTCCTCCAGTTGATCGGTTAGCCGACCAATTGATCAATTGACTCCTCCTGTGATCTGGCCTCCTTAGTCCTTTAGTTGATCGATTTTACTAATGAATTAGTTGACTCATCTAGTACAAAATGCATTCTATCAGTCATCCTATCTTTAATATTAATATATGAAATATTAATAGTTTGCAATAATTAATAGTTTTGTAAGAATTTTTAAATACTTTTATATTTATAATTTTATAATTAAATCATTAACTTATAAATAATAATTAAACTGAAATCTTATTTATTTTTTATTTGATTTTCTTTTGATTTATAAAATTGATATTTATAAAAACTATTTTGTAAATATAGTTAATTTAGAGTAATTGAATGATAATTGATTTTTAGTTTCTAATTATTTTTGAAAAATTATTTTATTTTTAATTTTGATTATTATCAGAAAATGACAAAAATTTGATTATTATAGGCTCAAAGCTTATATTATAGACTCAACAAATTAATTAGTACAAAAATCGATAGATAATTGAATAAATAGAAAAAAAGATAAGACGAGATTCACCCACCTCCAATATATTTTAATCCTTCTCCTATAAAGAAACTTGCAATACCAGTACCATTTATGATTCCATCAATTATACATTTATCAAAAAAAGAAGTTAATTGAGATAATTTTCTTATACTTCTGGTAAAGATTCTTGCTTTATAAGAAATGAAACTATCCTATTCCTATATAACTTATTACATTGTAAAAGTGAAACCTTGAGTTACACTATTGGGGGGCATAGGGTCGAAAACATTAACTTACATATAGAATAAGAGAGAGAGAGATGTTCAGTATGCAAAATGAATTTAAAAGGCAGGAATAAAACCATTCAACGAATAACACATATCCATGGAGTATTGAACCAAACCATGCTTACATCACTATCAAAATAATTTTAAGGTGATGTGTATAAATTACATATATATCATATCATATATATAGTGATTGGATGTGATATTTAATTGGATATGCACCTTAATAATTTTTTACACATTTGTATTGTATGCCATAATATAAATGATAAAACAAAAAATATGATCATATTGATTAAATCCCAAAAGATAGTAAATTGACGTGGCTCTGATACCACTATAGGGAAATATAGTGATAGAGTAGGAAGAGGAAACAAAAAAACTATTGCCATATTCCCCACAAATAGAAGATCACATCAACAACTATAGATTGGAAAGGAAGGTCGTAAGGCATGTACTTGTTCCTGGAGCAAGTCTAATGACTACCTTGCAACGACGTTCTTCTTTAGCAAGCAGCGCCTGGACAATTTTCAATGGAAGCCGCATGGTGTAGCACCATGGGTGACGATTGATGACGTCCTCCCAGTGGGTGGGAATGGCTTCCATGCCTTTACATAGTCCACGTGGGCCATTGGAAACTCCTATTGTTCTTTTGAAACTGGCATGAAGGATTTGTCCCTTTGATGTCAACGTGCTAGCATTGACTTCTCTCCCTTGTCGTCTCTCCCTTACCGTCTCTCCCTTTAATGGATAAGACTTTCTCAGGATCTCTAGTTACCACAACTATGAGAGGACAAAATGTTTTAGAGCTTATTGTTGTGTCTAATGAAAGCCTTGACTTCCCTATTTATAGGAGGGCCAAGGTTAGGGTTTCCACATCATATGAGAATCAAAGAGATGAAATTTCATGAATTTTATGGAAGCTATGAACATTGAACTAGTTGGTTTACATGTGAAACAATTGGTTCAACACTTGAACCAGTCAGTTTATTATGTTTCCTATTCAAAAACATATTAGATTTAATATGACAATTAATGCACAACATGACATCATAATCAATCCTAGATCCAGTCTTACTGATCTCCCAATAGGTCGTTCACAACTTGAAGTGATCATTTCACATCTTTTGAATCGGTCGGTTAATTTCTGAACTGGGCAATTCAAATTCTAGTTCAACCAATGTACAACCAATCTTGTTTAGTTTGAATACCCAAACACTGTAGTAATCAATTTAAATCTTACTCTTGAGTAAACTCTTATTCCAGGTGTATCCTATGTGTGTGACCCTATAGGTCCCAAATTACATTGGCAGTCAGTGCGTCCGCCAGAGGTGCGCACACCAGCCGATTAGATTCGACTGGATGCACCCCCATGAGATCGGAACACATGGTTGGATTAAACTTTCAAATTTATAAGGACCCAAACCAACACACCCACTTCTACTAAAACGCTATCCTGTAAGCGCACGAGGTCGTGTCGTAGTATTGGTAAGGCGACAAGTATAGGGCCGATCCACAGAGAGAAAAGGGGGCACTAGAGTTAGGTCAGTTTTGTTGGTTTCCTATTATGGAGACTAGGGTTAAGGGTTTAAAGGTGATTTGATTTTTAAACTAAGATGAGTGAGAAAGCAATTAAAGGCAAGAATGAAATCTAAGTCAACCCCTAGACTAGATTAAGACTAATTGAACAGGATAAGGCTAAGATGGATATGAAAAGGCAAGTTACACTAAGGCAAGAAAGAGAAAAGAAAAATAGCAAGTAAATACCTAAGCTAGCAAGAACAAAGCAAGAATAAGGCAAGAAGCTATCTAGGCAAGAAAAGAGCTAACTAAGCTAACACTCACTAAGCAGGATGAAAACTAGGGTTTTAAAGAAATTAAGGGAGATGTGGGTTGTTTAGGGGATGCACTTATCACTTAAGTTGGGGGAGGGGTGACATATAAACATTATGATTCCATTTATATTATCCAAACCAAACAACAAGCTAGATTCTAATGAATTAACCTAAGCTACCAACTGGCCATGGATATGCTAGGTTGTGTATAGGGGAACTAGTCCCTAACACCCCCTACTACCCTTGCGAGGCTCAATTGGGTTAGGGATTGGGTTCAATTCAATTATAGTCTAATCAAGTCTAGGTTTCTAGATTATACATTCCTAGGGTAATTAGGGGCCGAGGGTAGTAATGGGGAGGTGGAAATTAGGGTTTTGGACCCCAATTCCCCTACATTCTAGCCTTGAGAAGGCTCCATGCTAATTGCACTAGAGTCACCTAATCTAGCTACTTAGATCTCTCACTTAGGCTTAGGTATATTGATTAGGATGTATGAAGATGGGAGGCAACCTAGGGATCCAAGAATTGGACCTAGGGGCAAATCCCAAAATTCACACATATAAGTAATTTTCCTAAATTCCTAGGTGATTTCACACACAAACCAACAAGAAATTCATGGAGAATGAGATAGAAATAGAACATAATCATTAGCAAATGGAATTACAAAGTTTACATATGATTGTCTCCCAACATGGTATCAAAGTAACATTTTACACCTCAAATAGCCCACCCAAGGGGGGCTAGCTACTCATAACAATGCAAAGTACAAAAAGAGAAGAGAAGGAGATAGAAGAAGCCATGGAGCTCGGTGTATATGAAGAAATCCTCCACTTCAGCTACTGTAGGGTGTCCTCCTCTCTCCTCCAAGGTGTAGGGGCATGGAATGATGATGGAAATGGGTGGAAAGTAGGGTTTTGATGGTGGAAATGGTGAAATGGAGTGAAATGGAGGTGGAAATGGAGTGGAATGGCTAAGGGGAGAAAATGGGGAGCTAAGAGGTGATAGGAGGTAGCTAAGGATGGCCAACCACATGCTAGAGCCTCCACCCAAGTATATATAGGTGGTGGGGAAGAATTAGGTTAAGTGGGGGTAAAGTGGGTAGAACAATGCAAAAAATCAGGTAAAAATGTGAGTAGCACAGCCGTGCTGGATGACACGACCATGGTGGGAAGTAGGTAGCACGGTCATGGTGGATGGGAACGCCTGTGGTGGAAAAATAGAATAAATAGGGGAATTTTGGGTTTCTGGGACTGGTAGCATGACCGTTCTGGCCAGAACGACCATGCTAGGAACTCCTAAAATGGCCATTCTATATAGCACGACCATTCTAGCCAATTGGGTCAATTTTTGAAGATTCTGCTGATTGGAGCATTTCCCAGAACGTCCATTACATGGTAGTACGACCGTTCTAGGGTCCTTCCCTTGCATTTGAGTCTTGAACTTGGCCATCCATAAAGGTTATTGCTTCATTATATTCTTTGACCACTTGGGGTAGGTTTGGAGTTGGTTTTGGCCTCATTTTAGGCTCCTCCAAGCCTAGGGAAACCCTATATTCAACCATCTTCTCTCCATTCCATCAAGTAGTGGCCAAAGTACCTATAAAACATGCAAAAACCATCCATAAGTGCATTTTACACAAATATGCATATTAAGAAAAACAACATGTAATCTAGAAGATGTAGATGTGATTGAAGTGCAATATGACACAAGACGGAGCCCTAAAATAGGGCTGCATCACCACCCCAAACTTAAAACATACTTGTCCTCAAGTATGCCCCAACTCAGTCTCTCTGCAATTTTTCCACAATCAAGAAATGACAAATGCAATGTAAAGGTTGATTATTGCTGAATGAAATCAAAAGTGACTAAGTACATGCATTCCACCTCTCTCCTCTCCTGCTTTCACAAACCAATCATGAAAAGAGCATAAAACATATGAACTTCAAATATAGTGCATAAAACACACAAGCTATCCATATTTATTTCATGTAGTTTTGGGTAGATCGTTTCATGATGGCGTTAATGAAGGATGACTAGGAGTGTTGTTTCACATTCATGCTTTCAACCTTATGTTTCAAATCACACCAAATGACCCACGTGGTTGTGGAAAAGGGCAAAATGAGCTAGGTTTGATGTTTCCTAGCTCAATGGGTATGGAAATGGAAGAAATGGTTGCGGTACAATTTTGGAGTGCTATTACATAGAGCACTCATCTTTTTTTTAGATGCTCTTAAATAGGAGCACCTTTTATTTTCTTTTTGTATTTTTTCTTTTCTTTTTCTTTGCCCTAGGAGTAGATAGGGCATATGGTGATGAGAGTGAAACGGTGAGATGTAGACGTGGCCACCCCAATCTTTTGGAGGTGGCCACGACTGATATGTGCACTTTGGCATCCTTTCATGAGGTAGGGGGTAAGAAGATGGTGAGCGAAGAGTCAGGTCAAAGAGGGGTCATTGGCGTGATTCTTAACATAAGGTCTCTTGCATGAAGATTAATCCAACACTTAATCCAAAAATATCACACCACATGAATGAACAACCTGAAATTGATACTTATATCAAGTGATTTCATAGGCACTAAACGCTCATAGCTTGCTGAAGTCACAATTCAACCAAATTATTCACAAACACAAGAGAGGTGATGCACATGTAAAAAGTCAAGAATTGATACCATTTAGAAATAAACAATGATAATTCACTTGCATTTATCAAAGGTCATCATTTTAATCCAAAAAGTAGAGATTGGGTTGAGACACACTTTTAGAAAAGAAATCTCAAATTTGGGCAAAATTGGCCAAAACAGTGCCAAGTTGCCTTCAATCACCTCTAAGCCTATATTATTGAACTTAAAACAGTAAACAAGCAAATCCTATCTAAAACATGAAAAAATTATAGAAATCTACATGATATGCAATGCCTGGCAAAAAGAGCAATTTTTTTGAAAATCACACAAAAATGACAAGAAAGCAAACTACATGGCATGCTTGCAGGAACACAAAATATGGATACACAAATATGAGAGATGGTTATACTGTTTGGTCATCTTGAGCAAAAATGTAGAACACGGAACATAGAGGAAAGTGGGGGTAGAGAAAGGGCTTACCGCCCTACCACCCCAAACTTTTAAACCATGCTATCCTCAACATGAAATAGAAGTCTAGGATGATAGGGTGGCAGACATGGAGTCGTGGTAGACAAACACTAAGAGGGAGAGAGATCTTAAGGAGTCCAATGAGCTAGATAGAGCCACCATGGCTGTTCTATGTAGAATGATCGTTCTGGCTTGCCAGCACCATGACCGTGCAGTGTGGAATGGCTGTGTTGGTCACCTTCATGTAGCTTTTGTACTGATTTGCAATTTTCTTTTCTATTTTGATCTCTTACTTGGTAATATCAACCATGCATACTCCTCCTTCCAATGCACCTATCCTAACATGATTCACAAACATCTAGAACTATCAAGTATAAAGTGCGCGTGTGTTTTTTTCTTGGAAAGTGTAAAAACAAAGCAAAAGTATCAAAAATTGAAGTTTGGGTGAAAAATTCCCAAACCTAGGTGGGTTGTCTCCCAAAAGCACTGAGCTTCATGCCTTCAACTGGGCTTGTTGTTCTTTCACCATCAACCATTATCCAAAAACAAAATGTTTGCATCCCCATCATAGACAATCCTCCCAAATGCTTTCCTTGATTGATCTTCCTCCCAAGGGTCGTGCGAGCTTCTCAAGTGTTTTTTAGCAGTTCTCTCCTTGGGGATCATCATCATAGATCTTAAACAACTTTATGACCTTCAGAAATTTCATGCCATCACTAGTACAGAAATGGCTTATAACGTCACATTTACAGGTGTCGGTTGTATACAGGAAACCGACGCCAAAACCCTACAGTGTCAGTTGAATACACAAATCGACATCTATATTTGAAGAGCAGCCAGACACGGGTATTGATTTTTATTTAGCGTCGGTTCCTCAATAAGCAATCGATGCCTAAAATCGATTGCCAAATCCGAATTTTCTAGTGGAAAAAAATTACCTCCAAAATTTAACATACGACATCGGTTATTAAATAACCAACCGACGACTAAAGGTTTTTCACGAGACAGAAAATTGGGCCCAATTGTATCGTCGATTTTCTTTCAATAACCGATGCCTATGTGTTTTCGCGCGCTGTCCCCGCGAAAATTTTTACCCCCCTTTGGCGTCAGTTTTCTATGGCCACCGAAGACCCTGACCAGAATTTGAGAATTTTTTTTGTCGGCATATGTAGATAGACGTAGGTTTTTCTAGTTGAAACCGATGACTATAATTGAACGTAGGTGTCGGTTTTTGTGTGGTAACCGACTCTAATTGTGTTAAGTGTCAGTTATTTTGAATAACCGACGCCTATGCTTAACTTAATAGCACCCGTGCGAGCCATGCTCTTCCTCTTTCTCTATTTCATTATCGACTCCGCTTAGGTCTGGCAATCGATTCCCTGCTCTGGCTGCCACTCACCGCTCCTCTTCTCGCTGCTGCCGCCGCCATTTGTTGCTCTGACCGCCATCGTTCATTGCTCCAGCCGCCGCCTGCTGTTCCTCTGCTCACCGCCGCCGCCATCATTCGTTGCTCTGGCCGCCACCGTTCATTGCTCCGGCTACTGCCAACTACTCGTCTGCTCACCGCCGCCTGCTCACTACTCCTGCTCACCTTCTCCTACTCGCCGCCACCTACTCACTGCTCCTGGTCACCGCCGCCACCACTTTGCTAAGGTAACCTTATTCCTCCTCCTCTTCCTCCAGTATCCCCATGACTGCGAAGGGCATCTCTCAGGACCACAAATGACCTGTCCCTGTCTCTCCATCCATAACCACCAAGCCAACTCAATCAACCCCATGCCCAACTGATAAGATGGGGATAATAACATAGAACCACAAACTGATGTATGTAGTGTTGTTTGTCAATTTGTTTGCATATTTCATGTTGTTTGTTGTATTAATGAATTCCTATTCTTATAAATGATCATGTAATGATCAAGACACTAAAGAAATAATAAGTTTATACACATACCTTACATCATAACTGATTCTCTTCCTATATTTGTGTTAGTAAAAATCTTGATTATAATCTAGTTGTCACTTACATATTGATAATAATTAGAACATTCTACATATAAGACTCTACATATTGATATATATAATAGATTATCCAATTGCTTGCATTGTTTCATGTGATACTAAATTTACACTTCTATATAGTAAGATGGAAGATATATGTTTAGTATCCCTAGACCTAAGAATAACTTCATCAAATAGTAATGGTACTTCTTACTACAAAATCACTTGAATTCTGAACCTAGTCATTATAATAAGGGTATGTTTCTGTTGTGACATGTTGAGTTTTTTGCTATGTTATACCCACCATGATTTGTGTTATAAAATAATACATTGATTAATTTAGGAAGCATTGATATGTTGTTATGGCTGTCCACAAGTGTTTTTATAAAAAAATTGTGTATTGAATGGGGTTGTGAACAAGGGACTGGTGTTATATTATGTTGGCCTAGAAACACGTCCAAGATTTACTCATTAGTAGTAAATCTTGGATAGTCCCCAGTTTGGGACTATTCTTGAACACCTAATCTCACTTAGGATGTAAGTATATAATGTGTATTGGGTTTTCAAGAAAATTGTGGTAGCATTTCCTCGTTTGTTCTCTAAGTACATATGTACTTAGAGAACAGCAGGGAAATACTGCCAAAATTATCTTAAAAACCCAATACACATTATACACTTACTAGTGAGATTAGGTGTTCATGAATGGGATAGGTGGTACACATTTATTATATATAAGACCTTAAACCCTAAACTCTAATCTTTTAACCCTAGACCCTAATCTTGTTCTAATATATACTTGTTTTCTCTTTGATCATAGAATGGATAGATCATGGATGTCCAAATCACTGCACCCTAGAGTTTATTTCTGGTCTTGATCAGTTTATTAGATTTGCCGAGGAACATAGGAAACATCCTGGAGATAGGTTCTACTATCCATGTAGGCATTGCGGTAACAACTTGAACGTCAACACTGGTGACAAAATCATGTTTATTTTTTTATCACAATTTGTTAATTGATAAAAGATCACAATATTAGAGGCATGCATGTTTATATTTTTATATGCTTTATTTTTCTAAATGTGAACTTTACAATGTGAATGTGAACTTTACAATGTGAATGTGAACTTTACAATGTGAATTTTACAACTTTACAATGTGAATGTGAACTTTTAGATGGCTGAGCATTCTCCTGATGACTGTGTTGATGATTACCGAGAGGGTGAGGATGTCAATGCGCCGCCTCACAATGTAAGTTTTAAAAATATTTCCCTGAGGTTTCTATCTATATGTTCATTTATAGTTATATCCTGCAAGTGTGTTTTTTTGGGTCAAATTTTAGGTTGGTGATGTACCCCCTAAAGAAATTGGGGAACTTGATGAGTACCAATTTTTTTTTGAGAAAGTGAGGGGAATCACAATGATGAACAAGTTACTACAACAAAGGGGCAATGGACCCAAACTGGCTGTGGATTTTGATCATGCAGGAAATCCAGTTGGAGTGAACCGCAACTCATTTATTTCATATCTTGGGGTTCTTACTCTCAGCCATTGTAGTCCTATTTTTGAATCCTGGCATAAAGTTCCTAAGGGTAAGAAAGACTTAGTATGGAAGGAGCTATGTGTGAGTTATTATTATTTGTAATTCTATTTTTGTAGTTTACTGATTTTTAGGATACTAGTTAATAGCAATTCTATTTTGCAGAGTATATTTGATCTGGATGAAAAGCTGCATCGTAAATGTGTGATGCAACACTGTGGGAGGGTCCTAAGGAACTATAGGACAAATCTCACCCGAGATTACATACACGATGCTGAGAAGGGGTTCTTGATTGATTTCCAATTCAAGACATTGATCACTTTTTGACTAACTCTACACTAATAATTATTGTTTGTATTCTCTTTAAAAAATAAATTTAGGTAGAAGGCAACCACTGAGCAATGGAACTACCTGGACACCAAAGACTGGGAGGAGTTTGTTACCCAAATAAAAATGGATGAATTCAAGGTATTCAACGCCACTCCCAATTTAAATAATATACATTCTTATGTATTCACCTATTCAAGATTAACCTTTAGTGTTACTAACCAAATCAATGTGCTTATAACAAGGCTATCAGTGATGCTTAAAGAGAAAGGCGTGCACTGAATGTGCATGACCACACAATGGGTCCAAGAGGCTATGCAGGCATTTGCCAAAGACTACAGGCTGAGTGTACTGCTCAGTCTGCTACTACTCAGGAGTCCTCTACTATTAATTGGTCCCACACCTCTGCCTCACCATGCTATGTGGATAGCTGGGAGGCAAAACTATAAGGGAGATATAATGAAGCCCGTAACTACTGAGGCGGCTGCAAAAATGGTAAAATTCAACTCTTAGAGAAATCAATCGATATTGATTATTGTTATGTTTACTTACCAATTTCTGTTGATGTTGATTAGTGGGAGCTGCACGAGTAGAGGAAGGAAGGCAAGTTCATCCCTGAGGGAACAAGGGATGAATTGAAAGTTTCTCTGGGTAACCTAGAGCATCCTGGACGTGTTAGGGGTGCATGCGCTTGTGTGGGCATCAAAGCGTTCTTTGGGCCATCACAGCGCAAACCAGTCCCAAGAGTGGGACTTTCACAAGCTGAGGTAACTTATTCTTTTTTTATAATGTTATTGCGAAAGAGAATTCAATAATCAGAAGCTAGCGTTTCTTTTGTCCATGTATAGGTAGATCACTTGATAGGAGAGTCGAGGAAACACTTGATAAGAGAGTCAATGAAGCAATTAGCAAGTGGTAGGCATCTCAGACTACCACTCAAACAGTACCTGTGGCGGGCTGCTCTTCTCCTACTACACAGGTTGGGAGTAATCTTGTAGACCCACCACCTAGAACGTCCGTTGTAAGTATTTTTATGACATATATAGTAGCTAGTCTTTTCAAGATGATATGTTTATGTATATATGTTGATGAATGCATGTTCATCATGATTTTCAGTCGCCTTCTCGTGCTCTTTTTGATTCAATACATTCAATTTCATTTACTAAATATCAAAATGTGCAAAGTTACTTAGATTGGTCCAATTATCATAACTTTTAACTAAATTTATGTTGGTTCAATGCAGGTCTTGATGAAGTTGAACAATCAGCTGGGACCCACCAATCGGTCTGACCAAACAATTTCATCCATTTGATCTGATCCATTCAGTCTCGCCAAACGGTCGTGACCTAGTGGCTTTGTCCATTCGGTTTTGACCTTTCAGTCTTATCCGTTCATCCATTCGGTCTCAGATCGTGAGCATACCCACACCATTTGATCTTGGATCTACAACCCTCATTCATTTGAGCTAACAGTTTTGGTCCCAACCTGCCCTATCGGCCTCATTCTAATGGTCCCTCAAGACCATGTGAGCAGCACCTACTCGAGACCGTATGAAGGACCCTGCTTCCTTCATCTTCTTCCTTCCATTCCTACCAATGAACCAACAATGCCACTTCTCTCTTCCCTCTACCTAGGCCTGATGTCCCTTCCACTGTGATCACCACCTAGATTCGCAACACCTGCATCTCCGCCGCATGGGCAGCAACCTGCTCGACCAAGACCAATAGGGTCGTGAGGCTGCGTTCTGTTCGCAGACCGATTGGAGATCACCGACGTAAAGACCAGTTGATCACAGAAGCCAGAGATCATTTGAGATTAGTTCAGGACCGATAGCATGAGACCGGTTGGATGACGCTTTGTGTGAGACCGTTTGATGCTGCTGGGTCGTGAAACCGTTTGATCACTCAAGGCTGTGAGACCGTTTGCTAAAGTAGTGGGCATGCATGACTGTTTGCCTCTCCGAAGCAGAAATCGTTTGATACAACAATTGTTTAAGCACAAACCAAATGATAAAGTGCAGCAACGCAGACCATTTGGAGATATTAACTAAGGACTGTATGGAGGCAATATACGCATACCATTTGATAAAGTAGCCTCTGGAGACCGTTTGGTAGTTACATGCATGCGAGAAAGAAAAGCAAAACCAAATGGTAAAGTGGACAACAACAAACTGTTTGATGAAGTTACATATGAAATCATTTGAAGTACGTGCCAAGACCGATTGGAAAAGGCAATATACACAGACTGAAGGAAGGTAGAAATAACTATCAAAATTGTGTGATCACATGCATAGCAGACCGTTTGGAGAATTATCCAAACCGTTTGGACATAATATACCAAGACCGTTTGATGCTACTATCAAAACCGTTTGATCACTAAGCATGCAAGACCGAATGGAGCTACTAAAGTGCAAGACTGGTTGGAAAAGGTCTTGCATGACTGTTTGGAAATGGCAATCCAAGACCGATCAAAGGCATGGGACACCTAAACCATTTGGAGAAATGAAAGCAGACCGTATAGTCACACATACACTAAACCGTTTGGAAAAGGTCTTGCAAGACCATTTGATAAAGGCAAGTATACCAAGACCGTATGGACATTTAAAGGAACCAAACCATGTGGGAGAAATACACAAAAAACGTGAGGACCCCATCCAAGCCTATAAATAGGACCAGTATGGTCCTCATTTTGGGCATCAGTTCTGAGACACTGATAGGCTGCCTGTACGTTGGTCCGACCCTGCCACTGTCACTTCACTTGCTGTTCCTGCTGCAACTCAAGGAGACCGAGAAGAGAAGGAAGGAGGAGTGAGAAAGACTGCCCGATCTGTCTTGGCATCCCTCGCTCTTCATCCAGATCTACTCCGACACGACATAGGAGACCACATCATCTTCACTGAGCTGCGACCACCTTCTACATCATGCTCATGGTGGATTCCTCTCTCTTTCTTATTCTTCTTGTTTCTCACATCATGAGTGAGTAGTTCCTTCTCACTGGGGTGTGGGGACTAGCCCCGCTACCCATGCAACCATGTCTTTTCATTTAACATTCCAAGGCAATGTATATAACTTTTCATTTCATTGCTAATTGATATGCTTGTAGTTGATTACCTGCTTGCTTTCATCTTGCTCTTCTCTTTGTAGTATAGAATGTCGATTAATGAGGTAGACTCCCTGATGAGAAATCTGATAGGGTTCCTTGAGGTCGTAAGTGTATGATCCGTGAGGGGATCATCCATCTATCCTACGATGACACTTCTGTGGTCTAAACATCCCTTAGGGAGGACCACAACCTTAGTTGGATGTTGTATCTTCTTGTTAATCGTCGATATTTGATTGCAGACTAATCACCTACATGTATGTTGATTAGCACGGTTGACTCCCAGACTAGAAATAGAATGGGGTTCCTTGAGGTCGTAAGTGTATGATCCGTGAGGGGACAATCCATCTAGCCTACGGTGACGCTTTTGTGGTCTAAACATCCCTCAGGGAGGGCCACAACCTTAGTTGGATGGTGTATCTTTGGAACCGTAAGTGCATGATCCATATGGCGATGAGAAATCTGATGCCTAAGGGGATGCTTACGTGGGCCTAAACATCCCTCCGGGAGGGTTCACAGTAGTTCCATTTGGATAGTTAGATGCTTGCCTGGATGTTATGTGTTTGGATGTGTTTGCATGTGCAGTGGTGGTGAAAACTGATACCATCCCAGCGATTCCATATCATTAATCTAGAACAAACTTTAATTCTGCTCTTTTACTTTCTTGCATTTAGTTTAATTAACCTCAACCGAATCAATCATTTTAAATATTAGTTTTATTTGAGCTAGATTCGATTAACAAAGATTCTTAAAAATGTTGTCTCTTGAGATTCGATCCTTAACTATACTTCGATAAGACTCGTCCGCTTGTGGGTGGTATTATTGCACGAGGTTTTAGTAAAAGCTCGGGGATTTTAACCCTGAGTGAATTTGTTAGTGCGATATTTGCCACGTCAAATTTTGGCGCCGTTGTCGGGGACAACGGAATCAGTTAGTCAAATCTAGTTCTTTTTAGGCTAATCTAGGAATTTTTTTTTCTTTTTGAAACTATTGATCATTCACTTGAATTTGACTCTACTCCATGGATCTCACTTTCAAAATTTTTCTATCTTAGGTACTTCAGAAGGATTAGTGCATGCACCATTTGAACAGTCCCAGACTCACTACCAGCTTTGATCTAGAGATTAACAAAACCTTTCACCGTCAAAACATAGAGAACCAAGCAAGAATAGCTCAAGAGGAGGAGATAGCTCGAAGGGTGGCTCAAGCCCTTAATGCACAGAGAGAGAGGCTCATGCAAGAAGCCCGAGCTGCTGTTCAACAAGAAATCTTAGCAGCACAAGCAGCAGCACAAGTAGCAGAACTGCAAAAAGATCTTAGGGAATTCTCTATCCCTAAAGCTGCTGACGTTCATCATCCAGTTCAATCTCCTCCCATCAACGCTAATAATTTTGAGATATGAGCACATTGGATCACCCAACTTCAAAATAACCCGTTCTATGGTAAGCAGGGAGAGGATAGTCGGGGACATCTCCTAAGGTTTATCGATCTATGTGCCATGACAAAGCAAAATGGAGTATCCAATGATGCCATTCGACTCCGTCTCTTCAAGTATTCCCTTGCTGATAGAGCTATAAGTTGGTATAATTCGTTGCAAAGTGAAATACCCATCACCACCTGGGAACAACTCCAAAATGTGTTTCTGGAAAAGTTCTATCCTCCACCCCCACCTATGAAATTAGAGGCCGAATAACAAATTTCACTCAAGTCGTTGGAGAAACCCTTGTTGAAGCATGGGATCGATACAAAGAGCTTCTACGCAAGTGTCCACAACATGATATTCCTAAGAACCAACTCATCGAAATTTTCTATAGGTGTGGATGATGATATCAAAAGGTTTTTAGATTCCTCATCTGGAGGAAACTTCATGCGTCAAAGTTATGATAGTGCATGGAGGGTCGTCACCCTTGGAGTTGAAAATCAAGCTAATTGGGGTAGATCTGTAGGTAAAGGAGTCTTGAAAGTATCTATGGCTGAAGCTACTCCCGAATACAAGTCTATCACTAAAACCCTAAAACTCTTAGTTGCTAAGCAAGACCATATTGAATCATCTCTTGCTACAATTGGAAGAGGACGTTCACCCGCTCAACAACAAGAATAGATTAAGTCTACTTCCCTATTCTGTGAAGCATGTAAAGGAACTGATCATTCCACCTTAACATGCAATGTTCTCTATGATGTTGTTTTAAGCAACGCTTGTAACCAAGGGGATAATAGTCAAATAGAAAACCTTAATGCTATCAACACCATCCCTGGTCAAGGATATTACAATCCGAATCAGAATAGAAACCATCCTGGTTTTCAATATGGAAATCCTTCAAGAGCAGAAAACTATCGACAACTTGGTTCAAACAATCAACAATGAGGTCCACCCAGATTCTAGTATAACAACCAACAACAAAATTTTGGGAATCAAGGAAACTATAGGGGAAACTTCTAGAACAGGAATTTCAATAGTTATCAGAACAATTCCCAGTACCAGAGTCTTAATCAAGTTCCTTATCAACAACAAGGACAACAAGCAGGTCCCGTATCACCTGATGACAAGCTATCAACCATTGAAAAGATGTTGCAAACTCAGCAAACTATGATAGCTAACCAGCAAGCTCAGCAGAAGGCTATTGAATCTCAACTAGCTCAACTTGCATCTAACATTAAGCCACCAGCTGGGGTTTTTGCTGGCCAACCCGAGAATAATCCTAAGCATCCTGAATAATTGAAGGCAGTCACCACCAGGTCAGGAAAATATTATTCTGATCCTCCTATCAAGACACTTGTGGTTATTACAGAAGAGGATGAACCTGGGATTTACCAAGACTCAACAACACCTGAGTCTCAACCAAAAGAATCAATAACCACCGATAAGATAGACAAGGGAAGTCCTGAGAAACCTATCAATGAAGAAACTGAAACACCAAAACCTGATATCCCTGTATACAAGCCTCATATACCTTTCCCTGCTCATTTAAGGCAAACAAAGCTTGATACTCGGTTCAATAAGTTTAAACAAGCTACGAAGAAACTTCATGTTGATATACCCTTTTTGGATGCGCTGGCTGAGATACCAGCCTAGACAAAGTACCTAAAGTCACTCCTCACCAGGAAATATATAAATGAAGAATATGAGACAGTCAAGTTAGCTAAAACAACTTTAGATATCATCCAAAGTAAGATGCCAAGGAAGCAGAAAGATCCAGGATCTTTTGGGATTTCCTGCCATATCGATGATTCTTCATGTAAGAAAGGACTGGCAGATCTTGGTGATAGCATCTCCATCATGCCACTCAGCCTTTGCAAAAGGCTATGGTTTGCTGAACTTCTCCCAACTGGCATGACCATACAACTCATAGACAATTTGATAAAACATCCATTAGGAATTATTGAGGATGTACCTATCAAGGTAGGAAAAGATTCCTACATTCCGTGTGACTTTGCCATCATGGATATAAAAGAAGATGCCAGATATCCTCTCATCTTTATATGTCTGTTCCTTGCCACTGCAAGAGTCCTAATTGATGTTGAAGCAAGAACCTTGCTTCTCAGACTTGGTAAAGAAATTCTCGAATTCAAAGTTTTTGAATGTATGTGAAGACCAAGCATGCAATAAGAAGTATATCTTATCGATTGCATAGAGCAGATGTCGCTTCTCAATCAAGAGAATCATGAATCAGACGATCCTTTAGAAGTTGCTCTGACTGACCCATCAGTTGAATAATATATTGATGAACAAATGAAAGGTTGCATCTAATCTCTCGACTCTACGGAAGAAGATGTTAAAGCTACTTTTTAAGACTCAAGGCTGTGGAAGCTACTGAAGAAACATGCGAAAAACCAGAGACCCCTGAAATGAAGCCCCTGCTTGAGGGACTTAAGTACGTGTTTTTGGATGATCTCAAGGTTTGTCCAGTTATTATAAATTCCGATCTAACGATCGAACAAGAAGATAAACTCCTAAAAGAACTAAAGGAAAGAAAGAAAGCCATCAGTTACAAAATGAGTGACCTCACTAGGATTAGTTAAGCGTTGTGTATGCACAAGATCCCTATGATGGAAGATCACAAGCCAACTATTGAACATCAACGGAAATTGAATCCAAATATGAAGGAAGTAGTCTGTCGTGAGGTCATTAAACTGCTCACCGCTGGAATAATCTATCCGATATCGGACTCGCCAAGGGTGAGCCCAGTGCATGTAGTCCCAAAAAAAGGTGGAACAACTGTAATATGAAATGGAAACAATGAACTCATCCCCACTCAAACAGTCATAGGGTGGCAGATGTGCATTGATTATAGGAAGTTAAACAAGGCAACTCAAAAAGATCATTTTCCAATGCCCTTTCTTGATCAAGTATTAGAGCGGCTGGATCATCAAGAATACTTCTATTACCTTGATGGTTACTCTGGATTCTATCAAATACCCATACATCTAGATGACCAAGAGAAAACTACTTTCACCTGCCCATTCGAAACATATACATTTAGAAGAATGCCATTCGGCCTTTGTAATGCACGTGCAACCTTCTAGCATTGCATGGCTTCCATATTCGCCGGTCTCACTGAAACAATTATGGAAGTTTTCATGGATGATTTTTCTATGTACGGAGATTCATTCGATTCATATCTAAAACACCTCTCCCTTATTCTCAAATGATGTGAAGAAGCACATCTTGTGCTAAATTGGGAGAAGTGTCACTTTATGGTAAGGGAAGGCATTGTCCTCAGCCATAGGGTCAGCAATAGAGGGATCGAAGTAGATAAGGCCAAAATTGAAGTGATTTCCAAGCTCTCCATCCCTGTCAATGTAAAGGAAGTTCGAGCATTCCTAGGTCATGCAGGCTTCTATAGATGGTTTATAAAGGACTTCTCAAAGATAACCAAGCTGATGACAAATCTGTTACTAAAGGATGCTGAATTTAATTTTGACAAAGAATGTGTTGAAAGTTTCAACAAACTGAAACATGCCCTTACCACTACACCCATCATCAGAGCTCCTGATTGGGACCATCCTTTAAAAATTATGTGCGATGCAAGCGATTATGCTGTGGGAGCTGTCCTGGGCCAATCCATAGAAAAGAAACATTATGTGATATATTATGCATCAAAGACCCTCGATGAAGCTCAGAGGAATTATGCTACTACTGAGAAAGAACTTCTGGAAGTTGTGTATGCCTTTGACAAATTTAGATCCTACCTTATTGGTTCAAAATTCATTGTCTACAAGGATCATGCTGCTATCCATTACCTTCTAACAAAGAAAGATGCAAAACCCAGGCTAATTAGATGGATTCTCCTATTGCAAGAATTTGATTTAGAGATAAGAGATAAAAAGGGTACATAAAATGTGGTAGCAGACCACCTCAGTCGCATCCACACTCTGGATACTGAGAAGATTCTGATTAATGATTCCCTTCCAGATGATCAACTAATGAAGGTCTCAGAAGTTACGCCGTGGTATTCTGATTACATGAACTACCTTACTGCCGAGGTTATCCATCGTGAATGCACCGAAAATGCACTAAAGAAATTTATGCATGATGTGAAACAGTACTACTGGGATGATCCGTACCTTTTCAAACTATGTGCTGATGGTCTATACAGACGGTGTATTGCTGAGGAAGAAGCTCAACTTATCTTGGAGCAATGTCAGTCAGGACCGGTTGGAGGACATATGAGCTCTAAAAAGACTGCCTTGAAGGTTTTGCAATGTGGATTCTTTTAGCCAACCATATCCAAATATTCCCATGACTTTGTCTTATCATGTAACAAATGTCAAAGATCAGGCAACATAACAAAGAGAGATGAGATGCCGCTGAACCTATGGCAAGAAGTAGAGATATTTGATGTTTGGGGGGTGGACTACATGGGTCCATTCCCATCTTCTCATGGCTTTTCATACATCCTAGTGGCAGTGGACTACATCTCAAAATGGGTTGAAGCTATACCAACCATCACTAGTGATTCCAAACCCATCATCAAATTATTCAAAGATATTATTTTCCCTCGTTTTGGAGTACCACAAACCGTGATACCTGACGGAGGCTCTCATTTCCTTGAAAGAAGCTTTGAAGATTTACTGAGAAAGTATGGTGTAACACACAAGGTAGCCTCACCCTACCATCCACAAACTAGTGGACAAGTAGAGGTTTCTAACCGTCAACTCAAGGCTATCCTGGAAAAGACTGTAGGCCGCAATCGGAAGGATTGGTTGGTAAAAATCAATGACTCATTGTGGGCCTATCAGACTACTTTCAAAACTCCCCTCGGAACCACACCATTTAGATTAATATATGGAAAGGATTGCCACCTTCCTATTGAACTTGAGCACAAAGCATGGTGGGAAATTAAACAACTTAATTTTGATATGAAGGAAGCAAGCGAAGCTAGGATTCTGCAACTCTAGGAGTTGGAAGAACTCCAGATGACAACTTACGAGAATGCACGAATCTATAAAGAACGTACAAAACTTTGGCATGACGGCCATCTAAAAAGAAAGGACATATAGGTGAGATGCCAAGTTCTTCTATTCAATTCCAGACTGAGGTTATTCCCAGGAAAACTCCATTCTCGCTAGTAAGGGCCTTACATTGTCAAGAACATCTACCCACATGGTGGTTTCTCGTTATGGAGTGAAAAGATGGGTGCATTTGTGGAAAATGGTCAACGATTGAAGAGATACTTCACCTCTGCTGATACAGGCTCTGAAATGATGCTGGATCTCACCAATCCAACATATCCACCGTAGAAGTTGAAGGAATAAAGTTGAGCCATTGACGTAAAATAAAGGCGCTTGTCGGGAGGCAACCCGATAAATAAAATTCATATTTAGTTTTAATTTTGAATTATGAATTTTTTTTATTTTATTTTTACCTTTTAGATAATTCTACACCAAATAAAATTGCATCGCAAGATGCTATTTTGAGTTCTGATTGGTCTTCATTTTTTGAGATTTTCAGATAGAGGATGCAAGCTTATTGGAACACAACCACATCTAGTGGTCCAAACGACAAGCAAATTCCCCTCCATCTCAGATTTAGAGTTTGCTCGGTACGAGAACATTTCTAAGTTCGGGGTGGAGGGTGGGTGGTACGTACCTTACTTTCCACCTTCACTCATCTAAATCAGACTTAAAATTTCATCATCACATTTTTTACTTAAATTTTCAAAAATTTCAAATAAAATTTCAAAATTTTGAAGTTTTTCAAAGAAATTTGAATAGATACTGGATGAAGTTTTGACACTTTTTCATTTCAATCTTTATGCATTTTAAATCATTATACCCTCCTTATTCGAAGCAGATCCTCAAAAGGACCACTTTCTGAAAACTAGCCTTTTGAATGAAATCATCATGTGAAGCTTATGAATCCTAACATCATGATCTTTATGCAAAAATGACAAGTGTCTGTCGAACTGATAGGGATCAAACACATCGTTCTTACTAACTGACTAGTGGAACAATAACATGGAATCTCCACCGGATCCTCATCAAGTCATTATTTGAGCAGAGTACGATAAAGAGAACAACCCGATGCACAAAATTGTAAATCAAGTTGCATTCTGATATGAACTCTCTTCTACACTTCTTCTATCATCTTCGTACCCCTCCATCCATAAAAAAGAGACAAAAATAGCCAAAATAGTGCCAAACCTTAAGTTTGGGGTGGCACACCACTTTCCTCTATATCCGCTTCTTCCATACCCCTCGAAAAAAACAATAGGGGCGTACCACCAAGAAAAGATGCCAAATTGCACACAAAAAGAAATGCAATCTCGAGTCGAATAGAGGAGGGATTCACACAAAAAATATGCAATAAATTAAATTGCAAATAAAATAATAAAATATCGAGTCGAATAGAGGAGAGATTTATTTCTTCCTTCCATACCTCCCTTCACTCCCTTTTCTACCTAATGGAACAATAACTACCTCCATCACCTTGAAATACACCAGTGTCAGATCAGATGCACACTTGTTGTTCTGCGGGTATCTCTGGACTCTTATGAACCTCTTTGACATGCTTGTTGTTGGAAAAAATGAGGAGGAAGTGAAGTTGGAAAGCAAACTTAGAAACAAAGATATGGTAAGATGTGTTCAGTGATCTCAGGAAGTTGAGATGTGTAGTCATACTAAGCAAAAAGGAAATAATCGTGATGTGAAGAGGAGGCAATCACATGACCAAAAAGTATTCATTTGACGATTGTTTCAGATTTTGTGTTACTCGAGGACGAGCAACATTTAAGTTTGGGGTGTTTTGATGAATGCATACTCATCATGATTTTCAGTCACCTTCTCATGCTCTTTTTGATTCAATACATTCAATTTCATTTACTAAATATCAAAATGTGCAAAGTTACTTAAATTGGTCCAATTATCATAACTTTTAACTAAATTTATGTTGGTTCAATGCATGTCTTGATGAATTTGAACAATCAGCTGGGACCCACCAATCGGTCTGACCAAACAGTTTCATCCATTCGATTTGATCCATTCAGTCTCGCCAAATGGTCTTGACCTAGTGGCTTCGTCCATTCAGTTTTGACCTTTCGGTCTTATCCGTTCATCCATTCGGTCTCAGATCGCGAGCATACCCACACCATCTGATCTTGGATCTACAAACCTCATTCATTTGAGCTAATGGTTTTGGTCCCAACCTGCCCTATCAGCCTCATTCTAACGGTCCCTCAAGACCGTGTGAGCACCACCTGCTCGAAACCGTATGAAGGACCCTGCTTCCTTCATATTCTTCCTTCTATTCGTACCAGTGAACCAGCAATGCCGCTCGTCTCTTCCCTCTGCCTAGGCATGCTGTCTCTGCCACCGTGATCACCACCTAGTTCTGTAACACCTGCATCTCTGCCGCATGGGCAACAACCTGCTCGACTAAGACCGATAGGGTCGTGAGGCTGTGTTCTATTCGCAGACCGGTTAGAGATCACCGACACAAAGACCAGTTGATCGCGGAAGCCAGAGATCGTTTGAGATTAGTTCAGGACCAATAGAACGAGACCGTTTGGCGCTGCTGGGTCGTGAAACCGTTTGATCACTCAAGGCTGCGAGACCATTTGCTAAAGTAGCAGGCATGCAAGACCGTTTGCCTCTCTGAAGCAGAAATTGTTTGACGCAACATCGTTTAAGCACAAACCAAATGGTAAAGCACAGCAACGTAGACCATTTGGAGATATTAACTAAGGACTGTATGGAGGCAATATACACAGACCATTTGATAAAGTAGCATCTGGAGACCGTTTGGTAGCTATGTGCATGTGAGAAAGCAAAGCAAAACCGAATGGTAAAGTGGACAACAACAAACCATTCAATGAAGTTACATATGAAACCGTTTGAAGTACGTGCCAAGACCTATTAGAAAAGGAAATATACACAGACTGAAGGAAGGTAGAAATAACTATTAAAACTATGTGATCACATGCATAGCAGACCGTTTGGAGAATTATCTAAACCGTTTGGACATAATATACCAAGACTGTTTGATGCTACTATCAAAACCGTTTGATCACTAAGCATGCAAGACCGAATGGAGCTACTAAAGTGCAAGACCGGTTGGAAAAGGTCTTGCAATACAGTTTGGAAAAGGCAATCCAAGACCGATCAAAGGCATGAGACACCTAAACTATTTGGAGAAATGAAATTAGACCATATAGTCACACATACACTAAACCATTTGGAAACGGTCTTGCAATACCTTTTGATAAAGGCAAGTATACCAAGACCGTATGGACAATTAAAGGAACCAACCCATGTGGGAGAAACACACCAAAAATGTGAGGACCCCATCCAAGCCTATAAATAGGACCAACATGGTCCTCATTTTGGGCATCAGCTTTGAGACGCCGACAGGCTGCCTGTACGCTGGTCCGACCCTACCACTGTCACTTCACCTGTCATTACTACTACAACTCAAGGAGGTCAAGAAGAGAAGGAAGGAGGAGTGAGAAAGACTACCCGCTATGTCTTGGCATCCCTCGTTCTTCATCCAGATCTGCTCCGACATGACGTAGGAGACTGCATCATCTTCACCGAGCTGCAACCACCTTCTACATTATGCTCATGGCAGATTCCTCTCTCTTTCTTATTCTTCTTGTTTCTCGCATCATGAGCGAGTAGTTCCTTCTCGCTGGGGTGCGGGGACTAGCCCTTCTGCCCATGCAACCATGTCTTTTCATTTAACATTCCAAGGCAATGTATATAACTTTTCATTTCATTGCTAATTGATATGCTTGTAGTTGATTACATGCTTGCTTTCATCTTGTTCTTCTCTTTGTAGTATAAAATGTTGATTAATGAGGTAGACTCCTTGATGAGAAATCTGATAGGGTTCCTTGAGGTCGTAAGTGTATGATCCGTGAGGGGACGAGCCATCTCGCCTACGGTGATGCTTCTGTGGTCTAAACATCCCTCAGGGAGGACCACAACCTTAGTTGGATGTTGTATCTTCTTATTAATCGTCGATGTTTGCTTACAGACTAATCGCCTACATGTATGTTGATTAGCACAGTTGACTCCCAGACTAGAAATAGAATGGGGTTCCTTGAGGTCATAAGTGTATGATCTATGAGGGGATGAGCCATCTAGCCTACGGTGATGCTTCTGTGGTCTAAACATCCCTCAGGGAGGGCCACAACCTTAGTTGGATGTTGTATCTTCGGAACTGTAAGTGCATGATCTGGATGGCGACGAGAAATCTGTTGCCTAAGGAGATGCTTACGTGAGCCTAAACATCCCTCCGGGAGGGTTCACAACAGTTCCATTTGGATAGTTAGATGCTTGCCTGGATGTTATGTGTTTGGATGTGTTTGCATGTGCAGTGGTGGTGAAAACTGATACCATCCCAGTGATTCCATATCATTATTCTAGAACAAACTTTAATTCTGCTCTTTTACTTTCTTGCATTTAGTTTAATTAACCTCAACCGAATCAATTTGTTTTAAATATTAGTCTTACTTGAGCTAGATTTGATTAACAAAGATTCTTAAAAATGTTGTCTCTTGGGATTCGATCCTTAACTATACTACGATAAGACCCGTCCACTTGTGGGTGGTATTATTGTATGAGGTTTTGGTAAAAGCTCAAGGATTTTAACCCCAAGTGAATTTGTTAGTGCGATATTTGCCACATCATATGTATATAACATTCTTTAAATAAATTTGTAGAGGTTGAAGCCATGCCATCTAAAAATTCAAGAATATATCATTGCAGAGTCACATGCTTACCCAGCCCTTCCAGGGGAGATGTTTCATGGGACTCCAGTACCAGTTGGTGCGGTTTGTGTGAGCCCAATACATATACTCCCCGATTAGAGGGATCTTCCACTGCCATATGCCCACCCAGATTCTTAAATGCTTGGTGAGGCAGAAGGCAAAGTGATAATGTGGCCCAAAGAGGATGCCATCTATACTAATATTGTATGGTAAATTTACATTACATTAATTTGTTAGTGTGTATATACGAGTCAATTGATCTGAAATTATATATACATGTCAAAAGGAAGACACCCGCTACATATCGGCCTCCACCTCAACCTCCTAAAGTACCAAGTTGGATTCTAAGGGACCTACACACCTCGTTAGGTCCTAATTGTAGGGGTATGGCAATATGGATAGGCGAACATGATTCAAATTTCCCTATAAATGTTACTATTCCGGAGGATGCTGCAGGTCAATCATACGATAGCAATCTATTTATACAAGTTTTACATACGTATTAATGCATACGTAATACAAGTTTTGCATACGCATTAATGCATACGTATTAATGTAGGTCAATCATATAATAACAAGCTATTTATACAAGATATTTTGGAGTTGTTTCGTAATGATTGGCTGAACACATCTATGATAGAGTTGTGGATATGGTGAGATCTTATTTATACATCTGTATACCTTGTTTTATATATGGTGATCTAGTTTCTTATATATTAATGCATACATAATACATGTTTTGCAGCCACTTACACATGATATGTATAGATTTTGCATTTTCCCATGTAGATACAAACCCTTCTTCAGTTACTTCATACTACTGTGCTGCTTTTGAATATTTTGGTAAAAATAAGAAGACGGTGATAATAGCTCCATTCAATGTCGAGTAAGTTTACTTTGCTTATAATTTGGACTTAAGAAAATTACATTTTTATTGTAGATTTTGAGTTATTAATTTTTAACTTTTTTACCTGTAGTGGTAGGCATTGGGAGTTACTAGTTATTGCCCCCAATACATTCACTGTCTATTATCTAGATCCTGTGAGGAACGAATTGAATACATTATATGGCCATACAATGAAAAGGCCATTATTCCCATGAGAAATATTTCATATTTTTATATCCGTTAACATTTGTTATTACATTACTATTTAATTATGCAATTTAATGTGTTACATTAACATGTAGGGCTTTACAAGAGTTCAAAAAAGCTGTAGGAAAGGTCCCCAGGAAAAAGAATCAACCACTAATTTGGGAGAATGTGAAAGTAATTTCCCAACTCTAATGTATATATTATTTATGTGAACTGTGCTTATTTGTATTTTTGAATATTTTGTATGTTTCAATTTATAGTATGCTACACAAGACAACGGCTGGGCATGTGCCTACTATGTGATGCAATTTATGGACCTAATCATCAAATATGCCGCAATAGAAATTGATACTATACATAAGGTATTATATATAGTCTCATTAGATAATATGAAATATATTAATCTTATTATATATTATTAATTATATATATACGTCATTCTCTTTGCAGGTGTTTAAAACTGACTTCAGTATAGGTGGAAAGTTATTAGTTGTACATACTCCCTATACGAGGGAGGAATTAGATGTTGTAAGAGAAGAATGGGCAAAAGCCCTACAAGTAGTGGGAATTTTTAAATATAATTGGGTATCTGATGACAATTATGATGATGATGAATAAAGAATGATATTTCTAAACTTTGTTCTCATAATTATTTTTGTGTGAATGTGAATGACTTTTTCTGATCAATACATGAATGTCTGAATGTGAAAAGAGATAAAATGAATGGAACTGAATGTGAATGTAAATGACTTTGTAGGTTTCTACATGTATCTGATCAATACATGTGTCTGAATGTGAATGACTTTGTAGGTTTGTGGCCTGTTGTTGGCTGATATCAATGGATGTTGTAAACATGCAATTCAGAACTGAACTGTAGGTTCTGCATCCTACTGACCAGCTATATAGAAGACCTGCAAACTGATAAGAAAAAAGAATCAGAACATAGGCGTCAGTTATTTGTATAAAACTGACAACAAAGACATACAACGTCGATTATTAAAAAAAACTGATGTCTCTTCCATGGCTGGCGTCGGTTATCTGTAAGAACCGATGCCTATTTTGGCCAGGTACCACAGCCGTGTTGGGAAGCATGGCCGTGCTGGTAGGGATATGGCGTAAGTTATTGTTTAATAACCGACATGTTTAACCATGATATAGTGTCGGTTTTCATTACTAACAGACACTTATAGTTCCCTTGTTGGAGCTTTTTTGGTGGTGGGAAGGGTTATGGCGTCGGTGTGTATTTAATAATCGACGTCTTTGATCATGATATAGTGTCAGTTTTTGTTAAGAACCAACGTTTATAGTTCCCTTGCTGGCGCGTTTTCGGTGGTGGGAAGGGTTATGGCGTCAGTTAGAAACTGAAGCTGAAGGTGTCGACCTTTAGTGGCACCCACTTGGATGTCGCTTGGAAACCGACACTAAAGGCTCTAAATAATCGACACCAAAGGCCTTTTCTGTATTAGTGCAAAGATTTGATCTCTCTTCATAGTTTTGATCTCTCTTGAGGAATGGGTCTTCATAGGCATCAAAGAGAGGGGTCTCAATCATATGGGACACTTACAAACAAGGACTTTCTGATAATGGCTCTTCATTAAGATCTTTGTCAACTTGCTTCCCTCCCTTGATAAGCTTCTCAACAACCTTGTCACACCCCATGATTGAAACCATATCCATTTGCCCACAGGAAGTAGGGGGAGCATGTGATAGTTGTGGTGGTGGCACTATTGTTAATGGACTTTGGAATTGAGGTGGAGGAGGGAATTGAGTTTGGAAGGTGAATAGGTGGGAAGGTTGTGGTGATGGAGGTGGTGGGGGTGTGTAAGGCTTAGGATAGCCTTGGAGGTAGGGAGGTGGAGGAAATGGATGGGTTTGTACATTTTGACCTTCCATCTTGTCTTCCCCGAGTGGCCTGTCACATGCACAAGGCACAACCAAACAAAAGAAAGCAAGTTCATAAACCAATATACACAAAGAATGCAAAGAATAATGAATAAAAAATAGCAATGATGAGGGAAGTAGGAAAAGTCAAAGAAAAACTAACTAGCTAGGTTGATCACCTTTCTCCCTGGCAATGGTGCTAGAAAGCTTGGTGCGTCCACCAGAGGTGCACACACCATCCAATTAGATTTGACTGGATGCACCCCACGAGATCAGAACACACAGGTGGATTGAACTTTCAAATTTATAAGGACCTAAACCAACACACCCACTTCTACTAAAATGCTATCCCGCAAGCGCATGGGGTCATGTCGTAGTATAGGTACGACGGCAAGTATAGAGTCGATCCACTGGGAGAAAACACGGCACTAGAGCTTGGTTAGTTTTGTTGTGTTCCTACTGTAGAGACTAGGGTTAAGGGTTTAAAGGTGATTTGATTATTAAACTAAGATGAGCAAGAAAGAAAGTAAATGCAAGAATGAAATATAAGTTAACCCTAGACTAGATTAAGAATAATTAAGCATCAAAAGACTAAGTTGGATATGAAAAGGCAAGTTACACTAAGGCATTCAAGAGAAAAGAAAAAGAGCAAGTAAAGGCCTAAGCTAGAAAGAACAAAGCAAGAACATGGCAAGAAGCTATCTAGGCAAGAACAGAGATAACTAAGCTAACACTATCTAAGAAGGATGAAAACTAGGGTTTTAAAGCAATTAAGGGAGATGTGGGCTATTTAGGGGGATGCACTTATCACTTAAGTTGGGGGTGACATATGAACATTATGATTCCATTTGGATTATCCAAACCAAACAACAAGCTAGAGTCCAATGAATTAACCTAAGCTACTAACTGGCCATGGATATACTAGGTTGTGTATAGGGGAACTAGTCCCTAACACCCCTTATTACCCTTGCGAGGCTCAATTGGGTTAGGAATTAGGTTCAATTCAATTAGAGTCTAATCAAGTCTAGGTTTCTAGATTAGACATTCCTAGGGCAATTAGGGGTCGAGGGTAGTAATGAGGAGGTGAAATTAGGGTTTTGGACCCCCATTCCCCCACATTCTAGCCTTGAGAAGGCTCCATGCTAATTGCACTAGAGTCACCTAATCTAGCTACTTAGATCTCTCACTCAGGCTTAGGGAGATTGATGTATGAAGATGGGAGGCAACCTAGGGATCCAAGAATTGGACCTAGGGACAAATCCCAAAATTCACACATATAAGCATTTTTCTAAACTCCTAGGTGATTTCACACACAAACCAACAAGCAATTCATGGAGTATGAGATAGAAATAGAACATAATCATTAGCAAATGGAATTACAAAGTTTACATATCATTTCCCTCCAACATGGTATCAAAGTAACATTGTACACCCCAAACAGCCCACCCAAGGGGGCCTAGCTACTCATAACAATGCAAAGTACAAAAAGAGAAGAGAAGGAGATAGAAGAAGCATGCTCAGTGTAGATGAAGAAATCCTCCACTTCAGTTACTGGAGGGCGTCCTCCTCTCTCCTCCAAGGTGTAGGGGCATGGAATGATGGCGGAAATGGGTGGAAACTAGGGTTTTGATGATGGAAATGGTGAAATGGAGTGGAATGGCTAAGGGGCAAAAATGGGGAGCTAAGAGGTGGTAGGAGGTATTTAAGGATGGCCAACTGCATGCTAAAGCTGTCACCCAAGTATATATAGGTGGTGGGGAAGCATTAGGTTGAGTGGGGGTAAAGTGGGTAGAACAATGCAAAAAAATGGGTAAAAATGTGAGTAGCACAGCCGTGTTGGATAGCACAACCATGATAGGCAGTAGGTACGACGGTCATGGTGGATGGGAATGCTCGTGGTGGAAAAATGGAATGAATAGGGGGATTTTGGGTTTCTAAGACTGGTAGCACGGCTGCTCTAGCCAGCACGGCCGTGCTGGGAACTCCCAAAATGACCATTCTTGATAGCACAACCATTCTGGCCAACTGGTCAATTTTTGAAGATTATGCTGGTTGGGGCATGTCCCAGAATGGTCATTCCATGGTAGCACAACCATTCTGGGGTCCTTCCCCTACATTTGAGTCTTGAACTTGTCCATCCATAAAGGTTATTGCTTGTATATATTCTTTGACCACTTGGGGTAGGTTTGGAGTGGTTTTGGCCTCATTTTTGGCTCCTCCAAGCCTAGGGAAACCCTAGATTCAACCATCTTCTCTTCATTCCATCAAGTAGTGGCCAAAGTACCTATAAAACATGCAAAAACCATCCATAAGTGCATTTCACACAAATATGCATATTAAGGGAAATAACATGTAATCTAGAAGCTGTGGATGTGATTGAAGTGCAATATGACACAAGATGGATCCCTAAAAGAAGGTTACATCAGCAGTGAATGTCCATAACAAATATATGACATCACCAACAATGATAAGTATCTAGAAACACATCATTGCTACCCATGTAATTTAAAGTTGGAGAACAACTTCAACCTACAATCCACGATTAGTGTTATAGTGATCATATAGTTCCTTTATCTCTACTATCCAGATTGAACTCGAGGCGCATAATCTCCATCCTATTAACATTCAATCAATGTTCCATGAACTAGAGCATACTGTCTGAGATGCATGTGAGCTCACAAATCATATATTTATTTGCATGAGTATGGCCATACGTTTATTAATCTCACTTATCAAGTGGCTACGATATCAACTCCATTAGGAGGGACAAATCCCATCTACATCACTCACAATCATTCCCCATGTGTCACCAAACATCCAAGCATCATCTTTATGGCAACTCATATTCAAGGTCACATTGAATAATGTCAAAATACATCGAATAGCATGTGATGAGTGTAGCGACTTCATGTATAAGAACCACAATCACCACTATCACCATGTGAATTGATTCCGACTACCATTCAATGGTTTCCATGTATCACTCTCAAGGTGGGTCTATTCTATACATTGTTCTTTTAATAAGTACTTATGCGTTTGGTTTGATATCACATATCGTGACTAATGAGATTATGTCATTGACCAACACACTCTAGTGTTATATGTTATGATTGTCTATCAGCTTCCACGATAACATCTGACTCGGGTCATAACAAGAATGTATGTACTCTTATCATACATATGATCTCACTTTTTAGGTCCTCAACCTCAAGAAATATGTCATCCGGTAATATCTTTAGACATATATCATGTTATACCATTATATCATAATTGAACAAACATATAGATGAAGATTGCCTTTATTACTAATCAAATTGTTTACAAGATATGCCATTACAATCATCATATGATTGGCTCTCGAGGCATACATACCAACATGGGGTGGCTCTTGATGTTGTTGGTGGTGGAAGGACTAATGTGATGACTAATCAAACTAATCCTAGTGCCTAGATGTCGTTCCAGGAGAATCCTATCAAGCATACTCTATGTACTATTGACCCCAATAGTTACAAGTGGGTAGGGGTTATGTCTGACCAACATCATAGTCTTGATAGTGTGTTTGCATGTATTCATATTTTCCCTAGTAAATGTGACACCACTCATACATTTGCTTCATCAAATACATGTGGTTGAGCTGGTGGCCCTAGATCCACTGCTCTCACTCCATGAAGAATAGGTTGTCCCCTATGTGGTCCAGATGTTGATGTAGCTCATGGAAGCCAAGGGATATGGAAGGGCCTACAATGTTAAGAACACGCTACTTAGTGCAATGTCTAATAGGTGGAGGGGGCCCTGTCTCATCATTATTAGCCTCAATGGAGGCATTGTAGTGTGTTGAAGTAGGATCTAAGATACCACCCTCAGTTGGAGGGTGCTCTTGAAAAAGCATCGCTTATGATCGGGACAATTATTTAGGTCATAGAAAAAGTTCACCATTATAAAGTAGACACAAGTGGACAGGGCAAGCAAGGTGGGCCCGTCTCTCAAAATTTGGAAATGGCTTCTTATATATTGTGATGGGCATAACACTGAATCCTGGAGATGCTTGAGATCAATCTCATGATTAATATTTCAGGTCGCCTACTGGTAGGGATTGTGTGTAGATCCCACCTATGTTGAGATGGCATTGACCAAAGCCCTTCTTTGAATTGAGAGACAATGTTTCATGTGACAACAAGATGAAGATGTTCAATCAAAGTGCTCTCTGAGTTGAAGAGCTCATCATTAGGAAAGTACAGTGGTTGGCCTTTTATCTCCACCCAGAACTTCCCTCCATTGAACATGTCCTTGTAATAGTTGTGATTGTCATCAACACACAAGTTCAATCACTCATTATCTACATCTAGAATAATCACAATAAGATCAATATCTATCTAATTGTGCTCCTCTCTAAACAACCAAAAGGAGTAGTTGTACTTGTTCTTGTTGGAATAGTGCTTCTTGAATGTGACAAGGAACTCTGAACTAAGTTCCTTGTAGGCCGGGCACACATTGTAAGAGAAGAGGGATATGTAGGACCGACAAATAAATCTATCTACTATCTCTTGGTCCCCCAACACATGGAGTGTGTCAATGAAAGCCCATCATGGTAGTACCAAACCAAGAAACTCCATCTTTTTATATCTTTTTTTTGCTTAGTAGAGATAGTCTATTTGTATTTGTTGGCATAGAGTGAAAAGTAAAAGAGGTAAGTTGGTGGGCACACTTATGGCCTGATGTCTTGAGGAGTCTCTAGCATGGGGTTTGTAGTCAGGGCAAATGAAACATCGGAAGGAGGAATGAGAGACATCCATTCAACATCAATGTCATCAATCAAATTCTCAGAGGCACAAAAATTTCTCTTAATGAAATCATCAGAGACTAAATGTAGCCCTGTAAAACATTTGGCATGACTGAGTCATCCTCAACCCATCTCTCGTATATAAAGACCCCCGTTGAACCAACGAGGCAAAGTGACTGTGGAATATGATCAGGGTAGGCTTCCTCTCTTTGGCCTTCTCCTTATGCTTCTTGAGGGAGTTTATCTTCTTAAGGAGACTCCACCAAATTCCCCAGAATTATGATCATTTCTCCCTCCCCAAGTGCAAGGCATCTTATTGATGATGAAAATTGGGATGATTGAATGGGTGAGTGGGTTGATCAATTGGTGGAAGGGTTGCAACACTAAAATGGGTGAGTTGGTTAACTAGACAAATGGGCCAATGCAACTGCATGTTTGACATGGGTTTTTGATGATGGTGGGTCAATCGATTAGGGCAATGAGTCATTCAACTCACTATATGACAGTGGATGTTGGGAGTGGTGGGTTAATCAACTAAAGGGATGAGTCAATTGACTCACTTCAGTGGTGATGAGTTATGGTAAGAGGCCATTTGATTGAGTAAGCTTGGTGCGTTGATCGGTGAATGGTTGCACAATGTGATGGAAAGGGGTGACTATCGGGTAATTTGTCAAATGAGAGTCATACAATCGTTGGTGTTGGATGCACAACATGATGGAAAAAATATAGGTCGACCGGTTGATGAAATTCAATTGATCAACTCACTTGGTGGTGTTGGGTTGGTGAAACAAGTCATGAAGTGGGCAGATGAGGCAAAGGAGAGTCACTCAGTAGCTGAGGGCTTGGAGCAGTGGGTAGAGTGGTGAGTTCTGGTGGCATCACCCAAGTGGCATGCATCAGTCGCTTAGTAGTGAGGAGTAAATGTGGGGACTCATTGATACAAAAGATCTAGGGCAAGGGGAAGAATAAAACTTAGTGTCGACCCCCTCGCTCTAGGGCTAATCATGGTGATGAAGTCTGTTTGCTTGACTCACTAAGAGTGGGTCAATTGACTAGTTTGTAGTTGGTGTGGTGATGTGCATACCCAGTTCCCTGACTCACAGAATGAGTCGATCAACTTGTTAGAGTTAGTAAGATTAGTAACTCACCATTCCACTGGTGCCCAATAGTCGAATGACTAGTTGGGTGTCTCAATTGACTGGATCTAGGCAACCTACCCCTTCTATAAGTGTGTTGGTTGACCATATAGATTAACAATACACTAACTTACAAACACTTACATAGGGGTCGATTGATCGACTCAATAGGTGGGTGATCGATCTTGAGGGTATGGAAACACAACAAACCCTAGATCCTTCAATGTTCTCAAGTCTCCTAGTGTGAATTTTATTGCACAAAATATTTCGCTAAGATAGATTATTTTATATTTTAATCCTTTTCACAAAGTAATGACACTTTCCCATAGGAAAATCAACCAATCACATTATAGTAATGGGTCAAACCCAATAGATAACATATATAGGAAATCATCTTCAATGAATTGCTGATAGAAATATTTAGAAATTGATGTTGGGGGTGGTTATAAGCTAATGGTTGAATTAAAGATCTCAAATCAAGAAAATGATTGAATTAAGGATTGATTATAATGATAAAAGACATTATTGACAACTAGATTTCCCCGCCATCACCTATGTACTTATAATAGTCACTACAACATAGTAATCACATCAATCAAGAGTAGGACCATGCGAATTATCCTCTTTTAGGTATACAATTACACAAGGATTGAATTCCCTATGGGGTCAAGGTATCATTACCCATGAATCATGAGTCAATTTTCATGTAGGATTCCTTCTGTGATCACATATGGAATTCTACACATTCATTTGAGGATATAATCCTAAGTTTTGTGGTCTATATGCTTAGGATTTTATCAAACATGCTAATTGACAGACCGGTTCAACAAGCAAGCAATTAAATAAATGAAGAACAATATGATAAACTGAGAAAAAATGAGTTTGATTGCAATCAAGACAAAATATGAGGGATGGTGATACTACCCATGACCTAGTGAGAAGGTCTACTCCCTCATGTCCATAACAAAAGTACAAACAAAAGAAGAGAAGGAAGAAGGATGTAATTGAAGGACAATAAGAGAGCAGCCAGAGGTCTTTGACTACATCAATCCATTCTAGAAGCAACCAGTGTGAAGATCTCCATGAATATGATCTTCTCCCCTCCTTTCTCCTCAGGCTTCTTGCACCAAAATGTGTCTATAAACTGAGTGTGGATGCCCTTCAAAATTATGTCTTCCTTTCTTATATTCAGATGGCTTTTTTAATCCATGTTGGGTTAGTGGTTGTGTGCTTTATGCCTATCTACCGATGTTTGGATGAACACAAATTGGGTCAACCTATCATCCACTAGGTAGTGCACCCAATAGGCTTTTGATCAGACGACCAGTGAGATGGGTCATCTGATCAGCTATCGGATGAGTCTTTTGGAGAAGGGAATGGATATGATGACCAATGAAGTGGGCGGGTCGATTGTCTTGGAACCTAAAATTTTGGTGGTTACTTACCTTGAGGGGGTCATTTATGTGAGAACCCGTTACCCTAAATGAGATTACTCAAAACATAAAACACAATCAATCACTAATTAATCACATACCCAAAAATATGGGTAAATTAAAACCAATTTCAACATTAACACCCACTCAAAAACATTTGCATAAGAGCTCAACATATTTTATTACGCCCTGGGGAATTTGAATCATACCGTTCAAAGTCCAACCCAAACAGTGTCCGACCAAATTTGAAACTTAAGCTTGTCTTATGATTTCAAATCATATCACTAGGTTAGATTAGGGTTATAAGCATTCAATTATGGTAATTAAGCTTGTTCAACTCATTAAGAAAGTTTAGGGGCCTTATAATTTCCAACCGGTCAATCAGCAAGATGGGCTGACCAATCGAGCTCCTCTCAAGGCTCTATGCTACAGGTGAATCATATGATCACAATGTCATATTGTCTGACCACTCTCCTCCATGAATTTCTATTTCCATTAAACTGGGGAGGAAATTTGGAGGTAAGTGATGGTGGGTCAATCATAATGTTAGATCAACCCATTAGCTCAATGAAAATTCTCCAGTGTTTTAATTCTGATTGCCTAATTAGGAGATCAGATCGCTCGATCAACTCGACTGAATTGTTTTGAAATGCTCCTTGTTACCTTCCAATTCCTATGAACTTGAGATATGAATTCAGGTAAGGAGTTTCATCATGCTCTTGACTTGATTTGTAATTCTCTCCACATAAGAGTGAAAATTCTAACCCAAATCTTAATATTTAAGAAAGAAAACAAAATAACGAAACTAGTTAAAACAACAAGCAAAAGCTAATTGAATTGAGCAAAACTAATCTAAAAATGCAAGGAAATCTTAATGAATATGCATTCATAAAAATACCCGAACTTGAACCTTACTCGTTCTTGAGTAGAAAAGTCAAAACAACCTACCAAATTATACTACCATCTAGTCATCCTCTATTTCATGATATCATTTGATCCCTAACAAACAAATATGGCCAAGCAAACCCAATTTCCTAGAATCACTAAATGCATCTTCAAATCCCCTATATTGTCTACACATTCACAACCTTCTTCCATTTCAATGACTTAAAGTCACAATAATGCTTGATGTTTTGGAACATTATGTAATTTCCTATGAGATTTGCACAAGAACAACATTTGACTATGAAAGGGTTTATTTATGGGGTGATTTCTTCTGCTGGGAAGAAGACGGAGTGAATGGGGTGTGGAAGGGAGAAGTTATGTATATCTCCTCTATTCAACTCGAGATTGAATTTTACTTTGTTGCAATTACATTGACTGCATTTCGTTTGTTTTGGTGTGAATAGTTGGCATATTTTAACTTATGCTACACCCATATTACATAGGACAGGTATGGAAGAAGTGGAGGGTGAAAGGGTGCCACCCTAAACGTGGAGTCTGGCACAAAAGTTGTGTATATCTCCTCTATTTAACTCAAGATTGATTTTTTCTTTTGCTGCAATTACATTGACTGCATTTTTTTCTTTTTGATGTGAACATTGGCATCTTTTAACTTGTACTACGCCCCTATTACATAGAAGGGGTATGGAAGAAATGGAGGGTGAAAGGGTGCCACCCTAAACTTGGAGTTTGGCACATGATTTTTGGCTTTTTTATTTCTTTGGCTAATGGTGTCGTAAGAATATGGTGGAATAGGTGTAGAAGAGGTTGAATATTATAGCCCCCCACTGATATGATAGATATAGAGGGGATGTTAATAGAGGTAATTCAATAATTTTAATAAAAAAACTAATTGCTAAATAAATGATAGAAAAACAATCAACCATAGGAGGCAAAGATATAAAGTGGTTCCATAAAGATACGTCCGTCTACTACATAGTTGTTCTCAACAAGTATTTCCAAAAATTAACTTTTATTTACCTTGCAAGGACAACTACAAAGTATAATTGCTACCCTTTTCTTTCATGGATATGTAATAATACCAAACCTTCACCTCTTCTTTAACAACCTTGAAGCACCAATGAGAAGACTCCTTCTTCTCTAGCAAGTCCCCTAATAGCCTTCTCGAAAGAATTAACCCAAGAACAATTGAACAACTTTGTAGAACGAGATTAGAGAGCGAGAGAACAATTTTAGCTGACAACATACACAAGTATTCTATACCAAGCTTATGAGTCAATACCACTATAATTAGGACAAGGTTAAGTGGTGGAGTATGTCACTCGAGTGGAGCTCAAATTTGTGGCTAGTAGGAAATGGCAATTATCTAGTCTAATCTCAATTCTGCAAGTAATGGAGTGATCAAGTGTATTTTTTTTTTGTCCATAGGGCTGTCAAATTTGTAGAAAAAATTTATAAGTACTTAGGATAGCTAGTGGGGTGTTCAGGATGTGATTAAGCTCAAATTATTTGTTATATCACAAGTTAGATTTACAACATCAAGTAGACCATTCATAAATTTCTCTATATAACTTCCTTGATTGAAAAAATACTCGATCGAAGGACCTCTCAGTAGAGCTGGACTTTTTTGGAAAAATAGTATAATAACTCTTTCTTGATTGAGGTGTACTTTTCTCGAATGTATCTCGGTCGAGAAAGAGTTTGACCAAGAATTCCCCTATTATTGCACTTATAAATATTTGGATAAGATACTAAATTATTTTTCTAATAAAAACTAACTATTGTAAATGCTTGATATAACTATGGAATAGGGTTTAGGATAGTTGGACTTGACTCATAGCTTGATTTTACATGATATCCAATGTCTTGTACATTTTGCCTTATATAAGTGTTATACATCAAGTAGACATGATAAAATAATTACATTTGATTAATAAATTTTCTCTCAAACTTTTTTTTAAAAATGTCTTGATCCCTAAAACACTAGATAGCATGTTCGATACACAAAAGAGAAATATCATTATCACCAAAAGAGAAAGTGTGCACATATCCAATCTATCCAACAATCTCTCCCTTTTTGAAGATGACACACATTACAAATATAAGAAAAATTTCAAGTAAGGAAATTATATATAAATTTTCACTCCTTAAGTTTCATCAAAATGTGTGCTATTTTACTTAATAAAAATGGAATATGGTATCCTTTTATCAAGATAAATATACATCAATTTATTTCAAGAAAATGTATCTCTAAGACTAAGAGAAGAAATGAAGTATCCATCGTAGCCAAGAGAATAAAATCAAGAAACTCAAGGAATTCACATATTTTCTTTATGAATTATCCCCCCTTGTCATGTACAAAAAGGTTGGGGTAAAAACATGACACCTCCCTAAATATGGTACCCCCCCCAATATAATGATCCTTATTAGATATAACATACACTATTTATGGTAAAAGACAGAAAATATCAAATTTAGCTATAAGAAACACAATAAATATCTACATATGCATAAGAATCCAACGATGTAATTCATTTCTTCATAAGGCCAATAAAAATTACAATGTTCAAATGAAAAACAAAGACACGAATACAAATATCAAGCAACTAGAATCCCAAAGGATTTTACAAATTCTCAATAACAAAAAGATCTAGAGAAGGTGAATAGAGCTTTATAAAATATTTAACAAATAAAAGTGATAAGCAAGCAACCAAAGATTGAGATAGGATTTAGAGTGGTTCTATATATGACTTCACTCAACTACCTAGTTGCTTCCAACTAGGATTTGCAACAAACAATTTTATTAATTTATTAGTGCAGACAAATTACAAAATAGTTGTTGCAACTAAACTCTCTTCTTTTACCGGCCACATAAGAGCACCACTCAAACCTCTTCTTTTACGGTCACCGAGAACACCGACGAATGATGAATAGAACCAATCAAAACTCTCCTTTTACATTTGCTAAGAGCATTGATGGACGAGGAAGAGCACCAACCAAACCTCTTCTTTTATGGTCATTGACAACACCGACGAATGGGGGAAAGCACCAACCAAACCTCTTTTCAACGATTGCTAAGAGCAGTGACGGATGGGGAAGAGCACCTCCTGGAATAATTTCACCAATTGATGTAGTCCAACCGTAGTTACACAATAACAAAAATAAGATGGGAGAAAAGAATACACCAAGTAAGCTCCTTAGTATCCTTATGAATCAAGATTGTGGACCAAACTACAAAGGATGTAACAAGTCTGAGTGGTGGTACGATAAGATAAGGTAAGGACACAAAAAGGATTGTTGTGAACCATTACAAGTGGACTGCTACATATCTATATGCTCAAGATGTAATGTATTCAAGTATGCAAGTATTTGTTGGGGCATCCTTAGACCCTATTTATTGGAATGGTTTACAAGTGTCTAAAACATCTTTGGGGGAGTGTCTAAAGGGTTTTAAGGGTCAATTATCTATTTGAACAAAATAAAATTTGGCGCAACAACTAGTTTAATCATAATAAATTTCCATTCTAGAAAGTTCCCCACTCGACATTTTTCTCGACCTAAAGTTTCTCGGTTGACTAGTTTTCAATCGAGTTGGTCTGCCTTCTTGGACAAAGTGTTACAATGTCTCTTTCTCGATTGACAAAAACTTTGACCAAATGTATGCGGTCCTCAAAGACTTCGACCAAAATTGACTCAATACATAATATAAACTTTGGTTGCCTGAGTCATCGACTGAGCAATGTCTTGGTCGACAAAATTCTCGACCAAGTGGATCTTGGTCCACAAGTTCTTTGATCGATGAAAAACCCTATAAATAGATGTGTAATCATTTGAAAAGCATATATAAAGAATTTTCTAATGTAACCTACCTATCTAAGACACTTGGTATTGACATATGAAAGGTTTTTGGATAGTGAAAATCCAGACCTAGGAAACTATGAACTTTAGTTAGCGTCTTTAGTTTCTCCCACTATAACATTGATTGAACCTTCATAGGATCTAGAAAAACACCTTCAACAAATATCACATGCCTAAGAAAAGACACCTCTTTCAACCATAACTCACACTTGCTGAACTTAGCGTACAACTTGAGCTACCTCAACAACGTCAATGCCTGGTGTAGATGTTCATTCTGCTGGATGTCTTTGGAGTATATCAAGATGTCATCAATGAATACAACTATTAACTAATTAGGTAAGTCTAGAGCACCCTGTTCATCAAATCCAAGAACACTACTGGTGTATTGTTTAGCCCAAACGACATAACCACAAAATGATAGTGACCATACCTAGTCCTAAAAGATGACTTGGGTATGTCATTGGCCTTGATCCACAATTAATGGTATCCTGACCTTAGATCTTTATGAGAGAAGACTTTAGATCCTCTCAACTAATCGAACATGTCATCTATTCTCACTAAAGGGTACTTGTTCTTGTTCATCACCTTGTTCAACTGCCTATTGTCGATGCACAACATCACATATCCGTCCTTCTTATTCACAAGCAACATGGGAGGACCCCAAGGGAAAGTGGCTGGTCTAATAAAGCCCTTCTCTAGAAGATCCTATAACTTCTTGTTCAACTCATGCATCTCAGTTGGTTCCATTATGTATGACGACCGTGCTATTGATTGTGTACTTGGAACCATATTGATCTCAAAGTCAATCTCTCTCAGAGGGGGAACATCAGGAAACTCATCGGGAAATACATCCTCAAACTCTCACACAATGGGCACCTCTTGGATACTAGGACTCCTCACCTTGGTATCCACCACATGTTCTAAGAAAGCATCACACCCCTGCGTCATCAACCTCTCTATTGTCATCACTGACTCCAAGCACGTTAGAAGAATCTTCATATCTCCTTGGAAGATCCACAAAATATCACTGTCAGAGAACATCGCCACCTTGGAACTACAATACAAGACCACCTGGTACTTCTCCAAGGTATCCATCCTAAGGATCACATCAAATCCATCAATGTCAAGTAGTATAAGGTCCACTTGGATGTTGCACCCAGAGAAATAAAGAATGCAGTAAGGACACACCTCCCCCAACTCGATGGAATCAACCAGATGGGTTTCTAAGCAAAGACTATCAGATCTATGACTATCAGGAAAAGAACAACTATTTGTCACCTCTCTAGTGATAAAAGAGCACATCACACCCGGTCAACCAAAATAGATATAAAGCAGGAAGAAGACATATCAGAATGAAATAACTCCATCTGACCTATCATGACCCGTGGATTGACCACTCCCTATGACTGACTCATGGCGTAGAATCGAGTGGTCACTTGTTGTCCCCCCATCCCCTGCTAGCCTGCCCGAAAGATCCTACCTGTTACGCCTGGCCACGTCTTCTGACTCCACCACTTCTGAACTGTCACTGTTGTGACCCTTGCTGACTCTAACTCAGCTAGTGTGTCACCTCCTCGTCCTTTATAGGAAAATTCCATTTGATGTGTCCTACTTGTACACACTTATGGAAAGTTCTTGAGTTATTTTGTGGTCTAGATGACCTTGCCACTGATACTGAAGTCGCAATGTGTGATCCTGTAAGTGGAAAGATATGACCTCTGCCTTTGCTCAGTGAGCATTGAGATTAATAAACTAATATCTATTGTGTTTAAGGTGACAAAACTCTAGGCTTCTTGAAGCCTCCAGAAGATTCCCCTGAAACGGAGCCAGTCTCTTCTTGGCGTTAGCTTCATGCTTATCTATCGTCGGCCACTCTATCCTTCTCACTGACTCCACATACATCACAAACCTCGCCATGTTCTCAAAGTTTGACACCGTCATCGTCAACTCTATGCTCAAACCCTTATCAAAACATATAATTCTCTCCTTATCCATTGTAGCCATGTGAGGATAAAACCTCAACAACTCCATAAACTTGGCCTCATCCTCATTGATCGTCATCGATCCCTATTAAATCCTCTCAAACTATGAGATCTTCTTGTCTAGATACATCTCTGAGAAATATCAACTCAAACCCACCAAAATTCTTTCCAACTGATCACTATACCTAGTCTTTTATCTTCCTTAATGGCCCACCAATGGCCATCACTGCCCTTCAACAGGTACACCGCATGCTTCACCTTATCCTCATCTAGGATATTTAGGATCTTAAAGGCCTTCTTAAACTCTTTCAACCACATATCATCATCCACCAGCTCTGCCGTAACCATGTACTCCAAGGCTCCAACACATCACAACATCTTGAAGGTCTTACCAGAACCCTAGGATTCCACATTCCGCATTAGGAACAAAAACCCTTGGTTGTGATGTGGGCACTCTATCCGCCATATGCAAAATCAAGGCCATCACTTATCCAAACATGGATTGGAAATAGGGATTGGCCATGGTAGATGGGTCAAATTGAGTTACTTCAGGTACTCAATCTACTCTTTCCTGCCTCATGGAACCACCTCTTGGTGAAGCAACACTACTCTCAACATGTTCTTCATGTTCTCTAGATATTTTTATCCTTCTGCATAAGCATAAGCTATAATTAGATATACTGGATAATAGAAGAATAGACACAACCCTAGCCTATGTCCCTATAGACTCAGTGAACCTAGAGCTCTAATACCAACCAAGTGTGACACACCAATCACACTAACCGAGATTAGTCAAAACCAAAGCACTTGAAGAACAACTACACAAGCACATCACTGTAAATCAGAATAAATTAAAATCAATCTTTTAAAGCCATCTCAAGTGGAAAAATTTACTTCAAGGTTAACAACTCATCACCACATGTATCACATTTCATACAATTAAAGCATTCACATCACTATACAATGTCCATCTTACCACAAACCTGTTAGAAAAGATAACATGTTCACATACACAAGTCTTACATGTACAAACCATAACATACTGCCAAAACCTCCTATCGATGTAACATCTAAAAAACTCTCCCAAGGACCTGAGAGTACATGGATGACACAGAGGACTCTACTACAAAACAATAGCAACATATCCAACCTTCAACAACTACTGATCTGCTTGATGCTCTTCCCCAACCACACAATCTCTACCACGTCATGCACGACCACCTAAAAGATGTGGAAACCCATGGGGTGAGACTAAAGTCCCAACGAGAGATATAACTCTCATCCAACAACTATTGGTAACATAGATAGATATGTAGCATGTTAAGCATCATGAGAAGATTCAGCTAAATGAATAAGTAAAACTGATAACATAGATTAGGCAGATTAAATAGCTACAACTGATCAGTAAAACATCACATACTTTTAGTAGGAATATGAAGAACATGTATAACCATTAATAACTAAGTAGTATAAGAAATAAGGCAAGGGTAAACTTCCAATGCGAATTGTTTTTAACCCTAAAAAATATACTACACAGCTATATTATGTCTTTTAAGCCCCGTAGAGATGAGGAATAATACTCATACTCCAATTGACCACTACTAAGTCGAAATTAGTGACATACAAGATCTAGGAGAGACATACTCCTACAATCTCTTCCACCCTTATCCAGTAAGAGTCCAGCGCAGTGACATATAGAATCCTGACTACAAAACAACCTAGTTCGCCTTGGTATATAGGTCACAACACTAGTGAACAAGATATACACACACAATCATCTTAGGTACAACCACAACTATCCTCTATCACATCACATATACTGAGATACGAACGCAACTGTTCTCCCACCAAGGCATGACCGCAACCATCCTCTAAATCATGGAATCAAGATGTCAAGGACACCTGGTCATTTCCACCTCACATACTCAATAGTATGCACTCCGAGTTTCCCTTAGGAATACTCATTTCATCATCTAGAAAGTTTGGACATTTGAATGGATCTATGGCATAAGGCATCTACATGATTAGGGCTTCACTTGATTAAACATTGTCAATTGGGTATCTTTTATTGCATCAATCAAGTTACATATAAACCCTACAAAGGTTCTACCAAATATTAAGTGAAGTACAACTTTGGAAGATATAAAACTTATAAAGCATAAACTGATCTCATCGCCAGATGTTATTATTTCACTTCCATTCTCAAGGTCATCACCGTTGTCACATCACTATAGGATAATCAATCCCTCATCACATCACTAGAGGATATTACCTCAAATCTATACATTAAGCCTCTACCAAGGTCACATGATCTAGTCACATCATCATTATCTTACCATGCCTCATCAAGGCTCATAATGTTCACCCTGTGCTATATAAGAGATACCATAGCAATCACAAGATATGATGTTCATTCAACCTGTAACATTAGGGTTATACAAGTAGGAGAGAGAAAATATTTCATTAGATTTTATCAATCAAGCAAGTAAGCATTAATCACCATGTACTCAAAATTAGGGTTATGGTTTCTCATAATTAACCGATTAGGGTTTTCATAATAGCACTTATTTTTAACCCTAAAAATCACCACTTACCACATTCTCGGAAGCTATTAGATTAAGCATCGTTACCATAACCAAGTGATCATGTAACCTGCAAAGTGTATTAACCATGTGAGCTAACATCACCTCTAGAGACCACTAGGCATTGGATGCCCTAGTGACCATTAGGGTTAGGTCATTCATAGCGAACAACATGCTCAACAAACATAGAGACAATCCACATATGTAGTGAACATCACATGCATCAAAGCACAATGACCAACAAGAAGGTACTCCATGTGTAGTGATCACCACAAAGAGCTCATGTGTAGCGACCACAACAACAAACTCATGTGTAGCGACCATAACACACCACTTCGACCATCATAATGAATCAACCGCAACAGTCATGAGAACTCATAAAAAGACAACATCATCAAGGTCTGGGAAACACAACTACCATCATGGAAAGCATAGCATCTAAGGGAGTTAGTATTAGGGTTATGGTGATCAAACCAAAACCCAAGCTCACCACCAACATGTTTATAGTGACCACATGGAACCAAGGATATATTACAATCGAAACAGATGAGAAACATCACCAAGGTGAAAACCTCATGAAGAAGATGATCACAAAAACCCTAAAAAAATAATCAAAAGGATTAACATAAAAAATATGCTCTAAGGGAGAAAACCAAGCATTAAGCATATGCATGCAAGAAACAAAACTACCATCTTCAACAAGATATTAAATCCAAGATCAAGGTGATAAAACCAAGGTTCAAGATGAATGTAAGAACTAAAAACTCCACTATCCATAGGTATCGGGTACACAAATTAGGGTTTAGGAAAAAAATTAATCTATGCAAAGATCACCACATGATGATAAACCCTAAATCAAGATATCATCACTAAGCAACTTAGAATCACGTTTTAGAGATAGATAACTTGCATATAAGATTATGTGAAACAATAGTTTAGGAGAGAGTTATATAACCTGCCTTAGGTGTGAAGCTGTAACATCCCAAATTCTAAATAAAATAAGTTAAAGGACTTATTTGTAATATATATATATATATATATATATATATATATATATATATATATATATAATTTGAAACTTGGACTTTGATGCAAGTTAATCCAAATATTAAAGACTTTATATGGTATTGGATCTGATTGCTCTTTTATTTCATTATGATTAAAAGAATTCAATAGGCAATGAGGATAAATAAAATTATTTTCTCTCATAATGTGATCCTTTTATTTATGCATAAAAGATAATGAATGGCATTATATTGTATCATAACTCCCTATCTCGAATTTTACTCAAAGTATAACTTGGTAAGGAAAGGGTAATTCATTTTTAATCCAAATACATAAAAATAAGGAAATATATGAGTTTAGTAATAAACGTTAATGAAAACCTAAATCTAATTGGATAAGGAGATTCTAGGCTTCCTAATTAACTTGTGGTTGCTCACCACCAACTTGTATAGTGACCACATGGAACCAAGGATATTTTGCGACCGAAACAGATGAGAAACATCACCAAGGTGAAAACCTCATGAAGATGATGATCACAAAAACCCTAAAACAATAATCAAAAGGATCAACATAAAAAAATATGCTCTAAGGGAGAAAACCAAGCATTAAGAATATGCATGCAAGAAACAAAACTACCATCTTCAACAAGATAGTCGAACAAAGATCAAGGTGATAAAACCAAGGTTCAAGATGCATGTAAGAAATAAAAACTCCACTATCCATAGGTATCAGGTACACGAATTAGGGTTTAGGAAAAACTTAATCTATGCAAAGATCACCACATAATGATAAACCCTAAATCAAGATATCATCACTAAGCAACTTAGAATCACGTTTTAGAGATAGATAACTTGCATATAAGATTATGTGAAACAATAGTATAGGAGAGAGTTATATAACCTGCCTTATGTGTGAAGTTGTAACATCCCAAATTCAAAATAAAATAAGTTCAAGGACTTATTTGTAATATATATATATATAATTTGAAACTTGGACTTTGATGCAAGTTAATCCAAATATTAAAGACTTTATATGATATTGGATCTGATTCCTCTTTTATTTCATTATGATTAAAAGAATTCAATAGACAAAGAGGATAAATAACATTATTTTCTCTCATAATGTGATCCTTTTATTTATGCATAAAAGATAATGAATGGCCTTATATTGTATCATAACTCCCTATATCGAATTTTACTCAAAGTATAACTTGGTAAGGAAAGGGTAATTCATTTTTAATCCAAATACATAAAAATAAGGACATATATGAGTTTAGTAATAAAAGTTAATGAAAACCTAAATCTAATTGGATAAGGCGATTCTAGGCTTCCTAATTAACTTGTGGTTCAAATTTTAAATCATTAGGACTTTGTTTGACCCCTCTAATGAATTTAGGAAGTTTATCTATAGTTTTTAGCAAATATTTAGTTGATTTGATAATCTAACCTAAAGTTTGGTTTAATACGCCTGTCACGCGGCTTTTTTTTTTGGCTTTCCTTTTTTTTTCTCGGCCGATCTGACGTCCCCCTTTAAGCGTGGGTCATGCGGACTCTGTGGACGGTGAATAGGGTCTCTCCCTCACCTGACTCCAAGTCAGAAAATCAGAGACGGAACCCCTTGCTCTACTCCCCCTCTGATCTCCCTCTCTATGAATCTATAGTACAAACAAATCTCCCCCTTACATTCCTCACTCCTTCCCATCCCTTACACTTTAGGGTTTCATGCCCTAGAGTCCTGGGTCAACTAGGACTCTTCCCCATTTCCCCTATTTATTTCCTCACAAGTAAACCAACCTCCCTCATGTCTTGAAACCTATATACAGGGCCTTAAAAACGATCTTGAACCCTCAAGGAAGAAACTACCATCCCAGTTTTGGCGTCGTTCGCATGGCAACCCTACCTCCAAGCTCCAGTTCTCCCTCTACCCTAGTGGCGGCCTGAGGCGAGACCACACAACATCTCAAACATCTCTGATGCATCCTCATGGTTCATCGAGCCCTTCTAAAGCTTTTCCCATCTTCGATTCCGTCCCAAAACATAGGTACTGACTTTTCCCCTTTTTCACTTCGTTCTAAACTTGTGAGCAATCGAGAGCTTCTCGCCATGTTTTCCTCCAGTCTCTTCGCTTATAAATCTACCTGGTGATGCCGAGCTTGCCCAGAACTTCATCCTTGTCTCGGTTGTGGGTTTTCTTAGGTTTTTGGACCGTTATCGATTCCTCCCCTACTCTACCATGGAGGCCGGTGGTTCTGGAGTAGCAGACCACATAATTTCCCATGTAAGGGATCGCTATCTTCGAGAGAGTATCGGGGATTCTTTACGACCTTGGCTTTCCCCGGTGGCATCAAAAGCCGAGTTTAGATCCTTGAGTATTCACTATCATCTCCTTCGCAAGTCATTCTTCTTTTCTCGAGCTAACGGAAAAGAAACCTGGTCAGAAAAGACGTTTCCACCCATACTGCCTGAATCAAACCATCAACAGTACAAGGGCAATATAGGGTTTTTCTTTATTTCATTTTATCCATCTGCTGATCGCTGGGGTGAGCCCCCTTTTTCTAGCTGGTGGATGTGGATTGGTCCACCTCAGGGAGTGGTCCCACGACTTGGTTTTTTCCCCCTTACGTGGATTTTCCTTGAGTTTCTATTGGTCCATTCTTCAATAATCACAATGAATTACTGGATTATCAGAAAATAACTAAAAATAGTCATTGGAAAGGTTTTTCGACAAGGAACTTGATTTCATTATTTAAAAACCCCAATTCAATAACACCAGACCATGTTTTCATAATGACTTCAGATTAGGGTTTAGGATGGTGTTTAAGGTAATAATTAACATGGATCATGTAATTTTAGGAGCATAGGTATAACCAAGGATCAGGGAGAATAATTAGGGTTTGCTCCAATAAAGGTAAGCGGATCCATGCACTTTGAGTATTTAAGTAATGATTTTCAATTGATTTAAGATTATTGTATCATGATCAAGTTAAATTGTATGCATAGATATGTATTCAATTTTCTGAAAATCTTGCATTAATGTTTTCCAAAAGTTATTATACGATTCGTATGCTTCCAAGTTCTATTTTAGATATTTTTTTATGATCATGTGAAATTCGGTTAAGGTAAAGGATTGTTATGTTTATGATGAATCATTTACCGGTTGTATTATTTTGTCATCATTATGTTAATGTTGAGCCCTCAGGCCTTATGATTTCAAATGGAACATTATGACACTCAGGTGCAAATCATGAGCTCAAGTGGAGCATAGTTATGGCACGTTTGTGCAAATCATGTGTTCAAGTGGAATATTAGTTGAGCCTACGGGCCTTATGAGCACAATTAGTGCATAAGAGTAGAGGACATTATAATTAACCACTACAGAGCATATTATATGAATCAAAGATTTGATGTTCAATTACTTTTATGATTTTTCTTATTGCCAAGTTATTATATTGTTATAACAATACTCAATGCCGCTTACTCTAATGTGTTTTCCATTTTGAATGCATGGATGGGGATGTGATGTCCGCAGGAGGAAAGAATAAGGAAGGAGCTTAAGCGAGGAACATACATTTCAAGGACAAACTAAGAAGTTAGACCTGGTGGGGTGCCAACTATCATATGGCATTTACATTTGGTTTTTCAATTAGTGTTGAGACTATGTACTAGTTTAGTTTAGTTCAAAGTTTAAGTTTTATGTTGTGGAACTTGAGACACGAGATTTGCAAATTATTTTTCTTGAGTTTGTTGAATAAAATTATAGTTTTTATGCAATGATTATCACTTTTGTGACATCCCAATGAGAATATGCTTCCGCTCAGTATGTGTATGCTTTAAGGAAATTGGGGTGTTACAATATGGTATTAGAGCTAAAAATATAGTCGGCCACCAGATTTTTCTCAAAATCTTGTGTAGTTTATGTTCCCTTTTTTAGATTTCCCCCAAGAAGAAATCTGATAAGAGCAAGGAGGACATAGATGGAGAGGGAAGCTCTTCTAATGGAGAAAGTAACCATAGTGCTTCTAGAGGGTCTAACCCTAATGGTAACCCTAATGCACCTCTAGAAGTGCTTATCAAGGCTCTAACTTTATCACTGGTCAACAAGGAAGACCACATCAACTGAGGAATCGGGAGTTGACTTTAGTAGACTTCCTGAAGATCAAGCCAAAAACCTTTTTTGGAGAGGCCGAGACTGATGTAGTTGGTCATGTTGAAGAGTGGCTTCTCAATGTCGAACACTATTTCTGTGACTTAGGATGTCCTGAGCCTTCTAAAGTTCGCTTTGGGACACACATGTTGAAGAGTTTAGCCCGCACTTGGTGGGAGAACTACACTAATGCCCGAGGACCCAATCCTGAGCCGTTGACCTGGGAGGAGTTCACCACTACCTTCCGAAATCATTACATCTACGAAGCTATGATTGAGAAGAAGGAGATGGAGTTCAAGCTCTTGAGGCAGTATGACTCAACTGTTAGTCAATATGCGATGAATTTCGTATGCTGCAGAAGTACATTTATGGTTTAGATGAGACTCGTTTGGAAAAGAAGTTTATGAGTGGCCTAAAACCTAATTTGGGCTATGCTTTGACTGGACATGGCATCAGGATAGTGCAGGAGGCACTCGAGTCTGCCCTAGAGCTGGAGGACCACCCTAGACGATACTGAAAGAATGGAGCATCCTCAGGAAGCAAGAGTGAGCAGAAAAGCCATGATGATAAGAAGAGGAAAGAACCAGAAGGTCATCCTGCTACAGAACCTTGTGTAACTTGTGGTAGACTTCATGGTGGACCATGCAGGAAAGGACTGGGAGTTTGCTACTATTGTGGAGACCCAAATCATAAGAAGCCAAAATGTCCCAAGCTAAAGGAAAAGAATGAAGTAGGGCAAAACCCTAAACCAGAGCAACAAGAAAAGAGACAAGCAAGGATCTTTACAATGGTTGATAGCGAGGAGGAAGAAGAAGGTACGATCTAGTTCTAGCCATGGTAGTAGTTTTGTGGATATACATGTTGAGTTTTGCAAACTAGGTTTAAGAAAAACCCTAAGGTGGGTAGTATTCTAAGGAAATTTTGAGGACAAATTTTATTTAAGGTGGGTAGAATTGTAACATCCCAAATTCTAAATAAAACAAGTTCAAGGACTTATTTATAAGATATATATATATATATATATATATATATATATATATATATATATATAAAATTTGAAACTTGGACTTTGATGAAAGTTAATCTAAATATTAAAGACTTTATATGATATTGGATATGATTCCTCTTTTATATCATTATGATTAAAAGAATTCAGTAGACAAAGAGGATAAATAACATTATTTTCTCTCATAATGTGATCCATTTATTTATGCATAAAAGATAATGAATGGCCTTATATTGTATCATAACTCCCTGTCTCGAATTTTACTCAAAGTATAACTTGGTAAGGAAAGGGTAATTCATTTTTAATCCATACACATTAAAATAAGGACATATGAGTTTGATAATAAAAGTTAATGAAAACCTAAATCTAATTAGATAAGGAGATTCTAGTCTTCCTAATTAACTTGTGGTTCAAATTTTAAATCATTAGGACTTTGTTTGATCCCTCTCATGAATTTAGGAAGTTTATCTATAGTTTTAAAAAAATAATTAGTTGATTTGGTATAATACGCCTATCACACAGCTTTTTTTTTCTGGCTTTCCTTTTTTTCTCGACCGATCTGATGACCCTCCTTTAAGCGTGGGTCACGCAGACTCTATGGATGGTAGATAGGGTCTCTCCCTCACCCGACTCCAAGTCGAAACAACAGAGACAGAATGTCATGCTCTACTCCCCCTCTGATCTCCCTTTCTACGAATCCATAGTACAAAAGAATCCCCCCCTTACCTTCTTCACTCCTTCCCGGATCTTCCCATTCCTTACACTTTAGGGTTTCATGCCCTAGAGTCCTAGGTCAACTAGGACTCTTCCCCGTTTCTCCTGTTTCTTTCCTTATAAGTAAACCAACCTCCCTCATGTCTCGAAACCTATATATAGAGCCCTAAAAATGACCCTGAACCCTTGGCCCCTGTTTGGAAACGGACTGGGATTTCATAGTCTGGACTGGATTAGACAGGGTTAGTCAGGATTCAATCTGATTCTGTTTGGCAACCCAGTCTGATTCTGTTTGGCATCCCAGTCTGATTCTGGTCAGCTGGTCTGATTTGAGTATGATTGCAGTCTGATTCTGTTTGGCCACTAGGCTGGATTCAGTCTGCTTTTGTTTGGCAACGTAGTTAGTATCTGTTGATTATGTCCTGATGTTGTAGAACGGTTTTAACAAGAGTAAGGAATGTGTAGTTGTGCTGCCACTTAAGCATAAGGGCATTTTTTTAAAATAATCAATGTAGATTTTGTGAATTTTGTGAATGTCATTTTTGTATTTAGGAAAACTAAACACCTTGATATTGTTGTTGTTTCAATGAAAGATAACATTCAAAGATAATTTCATAAAGAATGTATTATATACTAAATAACAAATAAATAATATATAAAATGCATAATTTATGCATTTAAATTCAATGGTAGAAAACGTGTGTAACATGTCTGTAGAAGAACTTAATACCACATAAAAAAACAGATAATAAATTATTGGTTCCCGGGCAAATACATCTCTAACATACAAAATGAGGGTCACAAAGGAGAGGTCTGCCCTGGATCTAGACATAGACACCGCTACACAATCTAAGATGGTGAGCAAGCAGCCACTGTGGGGGACATGCTTTGATCCCAGGTACGAACGTCCTAGTCGGCCAACTTAATGGCCTCGTCGTACTCATCCCATGACACAAGACATGCGTCGTTCAACAACTCATTGGTTTCCTATTTGATGGCATCTTTTGGCCACTCGAATAGCAACGACAAATGGTGAATAGGAAGAGTAACACCCTTGGGTTATTCGTGGCTCCCATTTGTGCCCTCATCACGTGTAGGCTCGCAATATTGTTTCTTGCAAACAAGGTTTTCTTCTACATATTTTTGAATCTTCGATGGAGACATCAATAATTTTTCAAACTTTGTCCTTGCCTTTGACCATGACCGCGATGACGACATCTATAGTTAATAAATAAATATAAGTATTAGCAAATATCAATAATAGTAAGATAACTATGAAAATATTGAATACAAATAAATGCTCCAAACAAACTTAGCTACAAACAAGTAAGAACGTGATGTATGCCTTCAATACATAACAATAAAATAGAAGTTTTTCAAGTGATGGTCCAAACAAAACAATGCAACACATAAGTTTTGCAACTAATAAATGTTGCGAAGTAAACACAAACAACTACAATGTCATGGAAATATATTACAAGTTCATGTGTTACTTTTGCCGTCTAACGTGGTTGTTTGATTCACTCATCGATGTTATTAAGGTATTCAGCAACTCCAGGTGGGTAAATGTGATGAGTCGTCATGAAGTTGCGTTGCACGACCAATGGCGGGGGAGGCAATAAATCTCCCAAAATAAAAATATTGTCTCTTATGAACTCTCTCCTTATGTGTCACCATCTCATTTGTAACTGAGTCAAAGATATGTAAGGCCCCTAGTTATGTTTCAGAAGTCACGCCATGCCTCCATCTAAGCCTGTGTAGTATATACTCCATTAACACATATCCCCAACTCATATTGGTTTCTCATCATACCTCTGAGAACCATATCAATCTCCGTACACCACATAAAATAAGGCATCCTTGGAGGCCCAACCATATTACATATTCTGTAAGTAATATATTTTAGATGTAAGGGTGTATGGCACAATTAAGGGAATATAAAATGCATATTCAGTGCTAACTAACATTCAGAAACATCACGATGAAAAAACATACACCCTCCATAAAACATACACCAACATTACGATAAATAACAAAAGCCTGTTAATGTAGTACAACGGATGAATTAAGAAAGATTTAATGTTAAAAACATCAAATGATAGACAATGTAAATTAAGAAGATAAACTAAATGTAGCACTATGGGTGAACGAATGTCCAAAAGAAGACTACAATCTTCCTCCAGACTGGCAACATAGCGTTCGAGAACCTCATGCTCATACTTTTTTTGGGTGTATATATCATCGTAGTTGTGATGAATTTCAACAAAGTCCTTCATGTTCATTGTCTGGCCCCACAGTGACTTGCATTCTACAGTTAGTAACATAAGCTCAGCTTTCAAAGAATCAATTGTTGGGGGGAGATCGACTACCCAACGGAAGTATCTGCACCAATATTTTCCCTAATATGTATTATCAAGTTTAAGTGAATGACAAAGAATGTGCAACGTACACAAGGGCAACCTATTATGTATGTAGTTACTAGCGCACCTCACGAGAAGGACATATGTAATACATTTTGCCTGGCCTTTCACTCAGAATGCCAAAATCATACAACCCTACATCCTCTGTGTTAAGCCGCAAGGCTGCATCTAACCCACAATCACACCTCGGAACTTCAGATGGATTCATTGACATCTAAAACATGATTGGTGATTAGTCAAATAATGTCGAGTTCGGAACATAGATTTCAAATAAAAATTTCCATCTGACATAAAGTAGGCCTAACTGCTTGTTCTAACATAAAAGCAAATTCAGTATGAAAGGTTGTTCTACATCTATGATGTATTGTATCCATCCTCGTTTGAAGAGTCGTTATTGCTTGTGATGTGAAGTCGTTGGCAAAGATATTGGAACCTCTCCCGTAGAGTGGAAATATCTTATTGGAGCCTATCAGTGTCTGCTCTTGTCGAACTGACAAAGTCACATTGTTCAGACCATAGCTTGCGTTCGTTGCGTGCATATGCAATTTGTGTTAGCATAGCATCCCTAACTGCAGTAAATGTGGTAACTGTAGGTGGTACACGCTGCGCGGGCAATCTCATCTGACATCTGTTCGAAACAAGACCCCTACCACATGTAAAATACGGTATGTGGGGGTTGTTATTTTCAAAACGTCCATTTTCCGCATCCGCAACATCCATATACACACACATACAGTGCATTGAAGGCCGCATGTACAACAAGGCATTCCATTCTCCATTTCAAGACAACCTACCGAATCATTATGTCATGTATATTATTAGCATCCAGTAAAAAGTTCGTAAAATAAACAACTAAAGGCTACTAAGTTATGTGGTGGATGATTTATCAAATAATGTCAAAGACTATTACAAATACAAATGTAGGTCAATGGGAATCCCATAGCAAATTAGAAATGGATTCACGTAAACGATCGCCCTCTCTTGAATCAGCCTGATTTGTTTGTTGGAGGGAACTCAGGTCAACCCCAGAAGGGGGAACGAAAGATGTTGAAATGTCATCTGGGAGTTCGTCCATGATACTGTCACCATCATGTTGGCGGCGTCTGAAATTGTGGAGGATACAACAAGCCATTACGAGGCGACACTGTGAATGTATGGGATATGTCGCCCCCTTTTTAAGGTAGGCAAATTGCCGCTTTAGCACCCCAAATGCTCTTTCTACAACATTACATAATTGTGCGTGGTGGTGGTTGAACATCTCCTTCTTGTTGGTGTAAGCATGTATGTTTCCTCGGTACTCAGAAATATGGTAAGATGTGTTGCGATACGGTGCAAGGAATTGCCGAGTGTTGGCATACCCTGCATCAACTAGGTAAAACTTTTTCGGCGGAACTTTAAACCCGCCCGTGGTCGTCGCCGACTGTAGGACCCATTGGTCAGCAACCGATCCCTCCCACCTAGTTAGGATATATGTAAACTCCATGGAGAAGTCAACTGCAGCCAAGACATTAAGAGAGACATTCCCTTTTCTGTCTCAGTAGCGATTTTGCTTGTCTCGTTTAACCAAGACTGGGATGTGTGTTCCGTCAATCGCCCCGATGGCATTCTATAATACCAAAATAGGTTGTAAACATACTAAATATTTCCAAATGATTAAAGATTGTAGGGGCTAACTATTACCTTGAAGTATGGGTAGAACCTTGGGGTTTCCAATATACGAGAATGTGTTGTCGTGAATGTCGCTGTAGTTTGCATGACAATGTAGTCATTGGACAACGGACACACAACATCCAAGACTTTGTTGAACTTTCTACTGATGGTATCACCAGAGTGAATGTAGTCCTTAGCCAAAGCACGATTTGTATGTCCATGGACAACCATCTGTAGGAAGTAGCGTACAACCTCATCTGAAGTGATGCCTCTAGTACTTCATAATAAGGCCCGACTCTCAAGCTTGTCCACAAGGGCCAATATAGTATGTGGTCTCATTCGGTATATGTCATAAGCCCTTTGTTCATGAGCATTTAATATTTCTAAGACCTTCTGGTGGCCACTCCTAATGCTAACTGACCTATGTATTGTAGGTGGTATGTCGAAAATGTCGTCGATGATGGAGTTTGCTACGGACTCAGCTATTGTATCAGCAATGTGATTAGTTGGACCAGAAAATGTATGTAGAATGTGCGTGAGGAGGTCAGGTGTTTCTGTTTGGTCAGTGGTTGACATGATGCCTACAAGTGGAATCGTAGCAAGGTTGTCATGGCAACGACAAGGAAAAAATAACTACTCGACAATCATATGTAACTGTGGACATGTAAAATAATGGCTTGCAGGATACATAGCGAATTAGATTGAACGAAAAATAAAAGCATGGCAATGAAATAAAATATTACAACAATTAATCAATTTAGTTTGTGTGGTAAATAATGTCTGGACGGGAATAAAAATGTTACAACAATTCAGCAAATTAGATTCTGCGGAAAGAAAATGTTTGGATGGAAAATAGACTATTACAACAATGAAAGAACTTTCTACTGATTTGCTGAGTTAAATGTTTGGCTGTTAATCAAAATGACGTTCCCCCTTATGATCCAGAAGGGCCAGCATCATTGGACGAAGGAAAAAATGCATTGTGAGAGGACATAAACGACGATGGCATACTTGGTTTGTTGCTGAAGTTGGGTGTTGGGGATTGCGGGAAAAATGCATGGTGAGATGGCATAAATAAGGATGGAATCGAAGGTGTTGGTGTTGCATTGGCAACTTGGGACCTTTCCTAAAGGTCTTGCAACCATATGGTTATCTTTTGAGGTGTGTCTATAAGGCTGAGGTAGATGTTGCGGTTTGTTGAGTCCTTGATGGCGTTCACAAGTGTTGTAAACACAGCAGTGGGGGCATCAGGGTAAGTGTCATGGAAATGTTGTAATATGGTTGCAAACTCTTTCTTTTCAAAGGCTCTAGTTGCCACACCACGACCTAACTCGTGAACCTTTGCATAAACCTGTGTGCATTCAGATAACACTTCATTTAAAAGACCACATTGGTCTTGAGCCATTAATGGCCGCTTCTTGCGCCTAACGACATGAGGCCTCCCTCCAACACTCGGTGTATCTGTTCCGACTCCCCCAGTGTCTCCCTCACTTTGCATCCCATATGCGGCCATATTCGGTTCCCCTGATTGGCTTCCAGTGTTCATGGGTGTCTCTGACCCATCTAAGTCGACAGTGACATCATCCTCAGAGGCAACGTCAGAAGGGATTTGTGTGTCTGTTGAAGACATTGCATGATGTCCTCTAGTAATGTTCCTCCCCGCCATTATCTCGATGTCAAAGTAGTGGGGAAACGACCGCTTAAGCAACCTAGCAAGGTCTTTGTTTGCCTAAGTATATGAAAATTTTGTATTAAGAAATTTAAGTGTAAATATAGGACATTACTTTTTTCGATTAAGGGACTGGTTATTGGACATACCGCAAGACTATCCCTACACTCAGGCTTGTCGGGCAGCGTGGGCTTATGTCTAGTGTCATCCCATCCAATGCCACTTTTATTCGTCAGAAGCTTCAAAGCGGCATAGTCCCTCCTCAAGTTCTTCCACCGAGTTTTGAGCTGGTCTATATTGCAGGCCGTCTTCCCCATCTTATTTTGCATTTCCACAGTTGCCTCCCTCCAAGCCTCCCTAGTGAAATGACCGTCGACATACCTGCCTAGGTCATATTGTCTGCACAATGCTGATACTAGAGCAGCATCAGACTCTCTTGCCCAAACAATATGAAACTTGGGGTCAGCGGAAGACATACCCCTGCAGGTGCTGCAATATATTATGACAATTACTATATAACATGTTTGATTTGTAGGGGCACATCCCATCACAATACACAAATCGTTATGCTAACAAGAAAATACTGTATTGTAGTACAGACAATAAACAACCATCATACTGTAGAGACTAGGTTGAATTATATATGGTGAAGTTGATATAACACTAACAGAGATAGGTCTTGATGAACAAATGTGCATGTGGTAAATTGCATATATATATATATAATTACATTATGGTGAGTTTTCTTTCTTATCTCAGCCTTGCATTATATCTTTTATCTTTTTAGAGAAAGTATGTACTTAGACAGTGTGCTTATCTCAGCCTTGCATTATATCTTTTGCTTATCTCAACCTTGCATTATATCTTTTGCTTATCTCAGCCTTGCAAAATTACGCTATACACCAGCTACTTCTCTGTTGGTGTGTCCTGGAAGTATTCTATAACCAAACTTACTCTATACACCAAAATTGATTCCATTTTTTATAGACCTAGGTATTCTGTAACAGAATCATTGCTAAATTGCACATGTCTGTATAAAATTGTTCTATTTCGGTGTAATGTACATGTTCAGTGCATGGAAAGTCAACAAAAAGCCATGATAGAATAATCCAAACATATTTGTTTGATGACTTTCAAGCAAAAGAAATATTATCATATCATTTCAATGTTATAAATCATGACACATGGTAGGTATACCAAGAATACTACAAGTAATGTATAAATAAAGGTAGTTATTAGTACTCATTTTCAACCTATAATACTTCAATACTCATCAGTAGTCAATTTTTTACAGAGCTAGTTATTATGTAATAGAAACACTGCTAAATTACACATGTATCTAAAAAAGTTGTTCTATTTTAGTGTAATCTACAGGTTCAGTGCATGGAAACTCAACAAGAACCCATGACAGGACAATCCAAACATATTTGTTTGATGAGTTTCAAGAAAAAGAAATATTATCATAGCATTTAAAAGTTATATTAATGTACAGGTAGAAAGAGTATGATTATATATTAATATCACAAATGTAAAGAGATTTGAACTGCAAGTTGTTGAAACAGAGGAAGTTCGGTCACTGAAAACTATTACTAGCTATAATAATCAAGTAGGTCGAAAAAATGTTTAATTTGGATTTGTGTTAAATGATGCTTAAACTGAGGAATTGTCTAATGTTGTATCATATTAATAGATTGAGTAATTCGAGTAATTTAGTAAAATGCCATTATGAACCACAACATTGTATCTACATAAGAAAATTCCTGCTTTCACAAACTTATCTAGTTCAATCAAACTAGACATCACATGAACTAGGCTTTTTTAGTGCGCTCATGAACCTATGCTTATGCAAGAAAATCATCAAAAGATTTGTCTTTCAACTACAAATCATATGTCAGAAATAAATCATTGCTAAATAATAGACTCAATGTAATTCAATCATTGTGTTGAATCCAAAACAATAATCATTTATTTTAAAGATTATCTCTTCCTAGTCGAAACTGATTCCATTTTTTACAGACCTAGGTATTCTTTAATAGAAACACTGCTAAATTGCACATGTATCTAAAAAAGTTGTTCTATTTCAGTGTAATCTACAGGTTCAGTGCATGGAAACTCAACAACCACCCATGATAGGACAATCCAAACATATTTGTTTGATGAGTTTCAAGCAAAAGAAATATTATCATAGCATTTAAAAGTTATATTAATCTATAGGTAGAAAGAGTATGATTATATATTAATATCATAAATGTAAAGAGATTTGAACTACAAGTTGTTGAAATAGAGGAAGTTGGGTCGCTGAAAACTATTACTAGCTATAATAATCAAGTAGGCGGACAAAATGTTTAATTTAGATTTAAGTTAAATGATGCTTAAATTGAGGAATTGTCTAATGTTGTATCATATTAATAGATTGAGTAATTCGTGTAATTTAGTAAAATGCCATTCTGAACCACAACATTGTATCTACATAAGAAAATTCCTACTTTCACAAACGTATCTAGTTCAGTCAAACTAGACATCACATGAACTCGACTTTTTTAGTGCACTCGTGAACCTATGCTTATGCAAGAAAATCATCAAAAGATTTGTCTTTCAACTACAAAGCATATGTCAAAAATAAATCATTGCTAAATAATAGACTCAATGTAATTCAATAATTGTGTAGAATCCAAAACAATAATCATTTATTTTAAAGATTATCTCTTCCTAGTCGAAACTGATTCCATTTTTTACAGACCTAGGTATTCTGTAACAAAATCATTGCTAAATTGCACATGTATGTAAAAAATTGTTCTATTTCAGTGTAATCTACAGGTTCAGTGCATGGAAACTCAAAAAGAACCCATCATAGGATAATCCAAACATATTTGTTTGATGATTTTCAAGCAAAAGAAATATTATCATAGCATTTAAAAGTTAAAAATCATGAAACATGGTACGTATACCAATAATACTACAAGTAATGTATAACTAAAGCTAGTTATAAGTACTCTTTATCATTATTATAATTCCCTAGATACACATAATCATTTATTACAGTTAATTTTTCAATAATAAAATCATTTTGGGATACTTGTGGGTACTAGATAAAGACTATCTCTTCCTAGTCCAAATTATCTCCATATAGCAAGCAACAGAAAATGAAAAAAGCATAACAACGGGAGAGAAAGAAGGACCTTTGGTGTAGATATCAACCAAAAAGGTTGTATTATTTTCTGGCCTCCTCTCTGACTGTATTCAAACATGAATAATGAGATGGATATATTTGCTCCTATCCATGACAAACATTGCTTAAACTATGCCATCGACTGATAAAATATGACTGTCATACACAATGATTAACTTTTTTGGAACCAATGTCGACTGAATAAATACACAAATTTAATGATCAATCCACCTCAGAAATGTCTGCCCTAATCAACATCACAAACAAGGCATCGACTACCCTATTTCATGACCAACCTTAGCAGGAAGGGGAGACAAAGAAGAAGCACTGCAGAATCCTGGCTCTGTGTAGCGCCGCCAGAGCACCAGGGAGGAGAATCGCCTGACTTCAGCAAAGGATGAGGCACAGCTTCTACGAACACCTCCTCCAACAAGCGAATGTGGAAGTGGAGAACGTCACAGAAGAATGACAGTAATAAGAAGGCACACAGACATGGACACTTGCTAGGGTTTCTTCTTGACTTGGCCGACCTAGGGCATCTACTGTGCATCGACAAGACAAATCAAGGTTGCGATAGGTAATACAGAAGAGAAGAGCAGGACAGGGCATGGGTACCTTGCTTTTGAGGGAGGTAGGTGCCCAGGTAGATCGGCGGTCGTAGACAGGAGCATTGATTCTCCATCTCCAAGCGGACGCTTCGCCTGACGACGCATGCCATCCATCCATCCGCAATTCACGACCTGCTCGAGGTAGCAGCCTTCGCTGCCTTTGCCTTTACTTCTCTCATGGATCAACAATAGGGAAGATGTGTGACTGTACTGTAGTGTTGTGAGGGAGAGGAAGATTAGGGCGAGAGGGAGAGAGAGGGGCACGTGAGAGATCGGGGTCAGGTGGGGCATCGGGGCCAAACCGGACTGAGATCCCTAATCTTGCCTCAAGCGGGATTGGCTTAAACCGGATAAAGAGATTCTGTAATCCCAAAATGGGGTTCAGAGTCGCTTGCCTGCCAAACAGCTTTCATGCCCAATCCGGTCTGAGTTTTGCAGACCTGGCGCAAAAAGACAACGCCTAATCCAGCCTAATCTGGACCCAGTCCGTTCCCAATCAGGGGCTCAAGGAAGCAACTGCAATCCCAGTTTGGGCGTCGTTCGCACGAAAACCCTACCTCCGAGCTCTAGTTCTCCCTCTACACTAGCGGCGGCCTGAGGCAAGAGCATTCAGGAGCATAGGTGTAACCAAGGATCAGGGAGAATAATTAGGGTTTTCTCCAATAAAGGTAAGCAGGTCCATGCATTTTGAGTATTTAAGTAATGGTTTTCAACTGCTTTAAGATTATTGTATCATGATCAAGTTAAATTGTATGCATAGATATGTATTCAATTTTTAGAAAATATCGCATTAATGTTCGCCAAAAATTATTATATGACTCGTATGCTTCCAGGTTCTATTTTAGATTTTTATGCCATGATCATGTGAAATTCAGTTAAGGTAAAGTATTATTATGTTTATGATGAATCATTTACCGGTTGTATTATTTTGTCCTGATTATGTTAATGTTGAGCCCTTGGTCCTTATGAGTTCAAATGGAATATTATGACACTCAGGTGCTCAAGTGGAGCATAGTTATGGCACGTTTGTACAAATCATGAGTTCAAGTGGAACATTAGTTGAGCCTACGAGCCTTATGAGCACAATTGGTGCATAAGAGTAGAGGACATTATAATTAACCACTAAAGAGCATATTATATGAATCAAAGATTTGATGTTCAGTTACTTTTATGATTTTTCTTATTGCCAAGTTATTATGTTGTTATAACAATACTCAATGTCGCTTACTCTAACATGTTTTCCATTTTGAATGCATGGCTAGGGACGTGATTTCTTCAGGAGGAAAGAATAAGGAAGGAGCTTAAGCGAGGAATATACATTTCAAGGACAAACTAAGAAGTTAGACCTGGTGGGGTGCCAACTATCAAATGGCATTTACATTTAGTTTTTCAATTAGTGCTGAGACTATGTACTAGTTTAGTTTAGTTCAAAGTTTAAGTTTGGCACAATGAGCATGCCATTGGATAATCAATGTTCCAACTAGGAATTTTATTTGTAGTGATCAATTCTCTATGTTGTATCTTGTAAACTGTCATATCCCATCTAGGATTGGGTTATCTATGCCACATATGTTTGGCCAATACACACGGTGGTCCCTTAGGCTAGATGCCTCCAAAAATCCAGTTGTGTGTCATCCTATATGTGCACACCCTATCTATTGCGTGAGTAGAGAGCTGCACACTACTCATATTCCTTTGTCATCCATCTCCATGTACAAGAAAACCCCTATCACATAGGTCTTGGGTATTTGAATGAACTCCCATTATTCCTTCTCATCCATCAGGTCCATACCGAGTCTGTCCTCAATAGAAATTATCAATCTTTTTCCACAACGCCCATTTAGCTAGTAACCATACAACTGAATTCATCCATCTTGGTTCTCATTTGATGATAGCCTTAGTGTGTCTGAAGGAACAATGTAGTACTTTTCAATTGATCAACAAACCATCTATCCTTGGTAGTGGATACTTATTCCTTATGATCTTGTCCAATTGTCGGTAGCTGATATAAATCATCATAGAGTCACTCTTCTTCTTTCTAATAAACACTTGGAGGATCTCAACATCAAAACTCTCTCTTTATAAGGGAAAAGAAACACTCAAAATATTATCTTCTAAACATCTTTAGACTCACATACTATTGGTACACCCTAGATAGTAGGACTCATCCCCTTAGTATCCACTACATGTGCCAACAAGAACTCACACCCCAGTCTCATCATATTTTCCTCCATCATAACCAACTTAGGACGTATAGGAGGGGTCTTCCTAACTCTTGGAAGGCTAAAAAATCATTCCCATCACAAAACATCATGATCTTAGAACTATAGTCCAAAACATCCACGTGTCACATCAAGGTATCCACCCCCAAGATTATAGAGGATCCACACGTGCCAAGTGGCATAAGATCCAATTGAAAGTTATTCCCTGATAAGGAGGAATACAAAGCAAAACACACTTCCCACATCACAACAACACCGTCCATGGTTACTAGAAAGGGGTTACTGATTCTATCATCATCATACAAGTTACAACTTTTTATGCATCATTTTACCTTTTCCATTTGAGTTCCTTGCCAACAATGTAGGAATGATTAAGATTATCATATTTCTTATGTATGCCCTCTTGTGTTATCTTGTTTTTCAACACTTATCAAGGGGGAAGCTCATTATATTTCACATTTCCTCATTATTTCTTTTACATGTCAATTTTTTTTTTATTTTATCACTTCCTTAGACACATAGGTTTGTATGATATTTACTTAGGTCCCATTTTATCCACATGTCATTTTTCTTATTCTTCTTCTCATATCACACTTAATTTAGGAGTTCTATTCTTCTTACGTGGACTTTATACATTAAATCATTCCATTAGCACTGATTTACCTCTCTTTTACTTTGTTATCTTCTAGAATTACAATTTTAAGAACTCCTCTTTAGCTTATATGTATTCAGATTTAGGTTACATGGTGTCATATCTTTCTCTTTAGTTACCAAACATTCAAGTTTTGATAGGTTATGACATGATTATCATCTTTCCATAGAGTAAGAATAAGATATTTTAACCATGATTTTTTATTTATTATTGTCTTTTGATTGTTTCAAACTGACTAGTTGATTGAAGTAATTAGAAAGATAACCATCTAAGGGTTCCACACTTTACCTTTTCTTCAATAACTGAATACCTGGCCAGGGCATCCAAGTATTGAGATTAGGCAGTATGCATCATGTTCACATGTCATGTTCCTTAGTCGTCATCCTAGTCCTAAGTCCTAGTGTCCCTATAGACTCAGTGAACCTAAAGCCATGATACCAATTTGTGAGAACTTGTCACGCTAAACGAGATTACTTAGAACCCAAAACACGATCAATCTCTAACTAAACACATAATAGAAAAAGGGGATAATCAAAACTGATTAAACATTCCAAACATGTATAAGAAAATTGACATAAAAGCTCAACATTTTCTTGTATTCATAATTTATGCCAAGTATCTTTTAAAATTTCTCTGTGGCCTCATCCACAACATATATATGCAAAAGAACATTATCCACAAATACCACATGTACTAACATCGAAATTCTACCAAAAGCTCGACTCGATTGAAACATCGTATACAAACTTTCCTGCCTGACCTAAGAGTATAAGGATGACTCTAGGACACAGTAGACATATAAAAAACCTTTTCTAAGGTCCATCACCACAACTTCTACTCTCTGTCATGGGTCTGCTACCACTTCTACCAATCCCCTAAAAGGATGTGGTGACCCACGAGGTGAGACCCATGTCCCAGCAAGAGATATAACTCTCAACAATGCATATTGATTGTAGTAGGTTAATTGATTAAATATGTTATGCAGATTAAACATGTTAAACAGATAGACATAGAAAAAGGCATGATTAACAAGGTACAAAAAGGAATAGATAAAAACTATCATCATAAGTCTCACTAACATCATAACATAGCTAGCATCATCAGTAGGGCTAATAGTATATGCATATCTAGCAGCATTAGATAACTAACAACATAGACTTAACTGGTGATATCAATATTTATATAAAATCAAAAGTAAGACTACTTCCTCTTACTCCAATATGCATCATTAATATGTGAAAGGCACAATACAAGGGTTATCATCCAATGTGAAGCATTATGTATAACCCTAGAAAATATACTATACGACCAGATTACATCTTTTACTAAGCCCTGGGGAGTTTGAGTCTTACCACTTAAAGTCCAACTAACCACTGTGAAGAACTATTTAGTTCTGTACAATATCTAGAAGTGTCAATATCCTATGATCTCTCCATATCAGTTAATATGAGTCAAATGTTGTGACATATTAGTCAATCTGCCTACAACAATAGATATTCAAGATGCTAACACCTAGTCCGTCCTTGGTATAGGTCACAACACTAGTAACTAGTAAATACAAAACCCTATCATCTGAGGTACAACTGCAGCTGTCCTCAATCCCATCACGTATACAAATATTTGAGATACGACCAAAACTGTTCTCCTAATGAGGTATGGCCTCATCCATCCTTAAAACCTTGGGATCAGTATGTCAAGGACACATAGTCTCATGCACCCATGCATACTCAATATGTTATGTATGCGACTCCGAGCTTCCCTTAGGAATACTCGTTTCCACATCCAGCAAGTCCTTACACTAGAATTGTTCTACGACACAGGGCACTACATTATTAGGGTTTAATTTGATTAAATATTGCCAATTGGGTGAATTTAGGCTGCATCAAACAAGTGGACATACAAACCCTTATTCATCTCTTACAAACATTGATATATAACAACTCTAGAAAATATAAAACATATGAGACATAATGTAACATCCCTGACCTGGGTTATGATTAAACCTAGATGTTTTGCTTAATGAAGTTGATTACATGCTCTCTCTTATCTCTCTAAAAGTAATTAAGGCTCAAGAGGAACTTATATTTCAATTTTAGTCCCTTTTGATTAATGTTGAAACAATGTTTTGTTAGTTTTGGACTAAAGTGCAAATTACCTAAGTTGAGGGATTAACTTGCAAATTGTACATGATACAATGTTCCTCATGTGTTGAAGCATCATGGGAATGAGTATGATGCAGTAGTATGGCTTCTACAAGCCTGAATAACAAGAAAGAGCCTGTTGAACAATGTTTGTGCATTAAAACCTAGTTTTGGTGTAATGTGCAAATTACCCAAAATCTAAGGTTCAATATGCAAAATACCACTTCAAGAGGGTCCCTCATGATTCTTGGAATCAGGTAGAGAAAAGAATTGGAGAGGGGCGCCTCATTTGAATCATTTTGAAGGAGAGAGAATCTTGATATTAAAATAATCAAGATTTAAGCATTATTGAAACCCTAATTCAATTTAATGCAAAAATAATTACATTAATTGGATTGCCCTTCAAACAAAACTATAATGGTTTAGTTTGGTTATGTGTGGACTTCCTTGAGACTTGCAAAGGAAAAGGAAATATCTACGTGAGTGGAGAACCCACTCACATTAAGAAAAGAAAAAGAAATATCCACTCACTTATGGATATTATTATTATATGATTTAAGTTGCTTAGTTTGTTTTCCTTTTAAACATGGATAATTGAGAGGAATAAGAGGCAAAGAGGATAGACTCATCCCTAAGGAAGAGAAGGGGGCAAGTGATAAGAAAGTTGAGGAGATAATTCCTACTTTCTCTCTCTTAAATGAATATTCAATAAAATTCATATATAAGCTCCTTTATCTATGAGGTGAAGGGATAATTTCGAATCCACTTTCACTTCTTACTTTCAAAAACGACCAAGGGATCTTTGAGAAATAGGAGGACGACCCCCAACCTGTTGGTAAGCTTCTTGACCTTCTTTCACCTTGAATTCATGGTGGAAATCACAAAACAATGCATGATTTCTTCTCTATTTCACTCCATCTTCAATCCTAGCCAATGTTTTCACTCCAAAGCTTGAGGACGAGCCTTGGGAAGGTCGCAAAAGCTTCTTCCACCATTGTTTACGTGAAGATCCAAGATTTAAAGCTCAATTGAAGGTGGGTTATATAACTTGAACCCTTGAACTTTGTTATTGATTCCATATCTTCATCAATTGTTGATTCTTTCCTTATTTCCAAAATTTTAATTGGTTGATTGATGCAATCCCCATGAAAATTACAGAAAACTTCGTGGGTTTATAGATTGATTATGATGACATCATCATAAGCACACACCTCCACAAATATCTAGTGCAAACAGTTTCAACATGTGGTCCAAACGGTTTGCAAACCGTTTGGTGGTTTGAGTTCCAAACCGTTTCGAATGGTTGACCAAATGGAGAGGGTTGACCATTTGAGGGGGATTTATGATGTGTTGAATAATGATCTAATAGATTTAATTGATGAGTTTCTAAAGTTTCCATGATTGGATGATCTACCAATTACAAACCCTAATCGGGTTGAGTGTTGAATTCTTAAGTGAATTGAATCGATTTTGGGTTGACTAGCCCAAACAGTCTTAAGACCATTTGGAGGTCACCCAAACGGTCTCAAGACCGTTTGGAGGTCAACCAAGACTGTTTGGAAGTCTGTAGTGAAGTATGATTGGATGGTTGAAGATCCAATGATATTATGTTGAAATACAATCAATAGCTAAAGTGATGATTGATTCAATGATGCAAACCCTAGTTGATTTTCACAAATTTCAATAAAGGTTTGAGTAAAACAGTCTCAAGACCGTTTGGAGGGTATCCAAACGAGCTCAAGACCGTTTGAGGCCAGGTCATGTTATAGTTTGATGGTGATCCAACGATTTCAATTGAATTAGTTCCACAATGTCAATCATTGATGGTTCTTCAATTTCAAAACCCTAATTAATGGTTTCTTGATTATAAACTCTAGTTCAATTGGGTTTAAAACCCTAATTGAAGGTCCAATTGAAGGGTGATTCAATGATTCAATTAAAGAACAAATCGGTAGTTCAATTGATAGTGGGTTTAATGATTGAAATCCTGAATTGATAAGTGTTGAAAGACCTTGATTGGTCCATTCGGTCTTGAGAAGGTTTGGACCAAACAGTCTTAAGACCGCTTGAGTCCAAACGGTCTCAAGACTATTTGGGACCTAACGGTCTCAAACTGTTTGGAGACCCAAGTGGTTTCAAGTAAGAAATGTTCATACGGTTTCATTATGGTTTTGCTTAAACGATTTCAAACCATTCAATGTCTGAGTGACTAAGACCGTTTGGGGTCTATGTGACCAAGAATATTTGAGGTTCAATTGGTCAAACCATTTGAACACCTAAGGTGACTAAAGGTCAATTAACTAATTGATTATTAATAATGTAAATCAAAGGTGATTACAATGGTTGTACCTTTGAGATACTAGGGTAATTAGTACCTTGTTGAGTGATTAACTCTTGATTCTTATGAAAGAAATGATTTGATTGTTGGTATGTATGCCTTGATAGCCAATCATGGGATGATTGGTGGGATACATTAAGATTGATTTGATAAACATCAAAAGGCAAGCTTCCAATTCTTTCTGGTTCAGTCATTTGAGATAGTGATAGAACAGATTGAATGTCTAGAGAATGACAGTACTCAATGACGTATGCTTTCAGGTTAAGGACCTGAATGATGAGATCATACGAATGCTAAGAGTTTGTACATTCTTGTTATGTCCCTAGCCGGATTTCATTGTGGAAGGTAGATAGACAACAATGACACACAATACTAGATTTTGGTGTTGGTTGATGACAGAATCTCATTAGTCATGATATAGAGATATCAAACCAAACAGATAGGTACTTGTTAGAGAACAAGTGTACCAGACAGACCCACCGTGAGTTTGACACATGGAACCATGACATGGTAGTCACAGTCGGCACTCACAGTGATGGTGGTGAATGTGATTATTTGACCTGAAATCACTACACTCAACACATGTCGTTGGGCACATTTTGACATCATCAAACGCAGTCCTGAAACATGGGTTGTTATAAAGGTGATGATTGGGTGGCTTTGACACATGGGGCTTTTGAGGGGTGGGTGATAGATATGGGATTTGTCCCTCCTGAGGGAGTTTGATATCCAAGGCCACTTGATGAGTAGGATTGAAATAGGCATGCGCATGCATGTGTGAATCAGTATGTGATATTGATGTCATACATATCTCTTCCAATCTACTCTGAGATCAAGAAAGTGAATGAACGTTGACAGGATGACTGTTCCATGCCTTGAGTTCATTCGAGATATCAGTGACAAAGGAATTCTACATTCATTGTAACACCATTCACGGATTGTAGGATTGAAAGTTGTTCTCCAACTTTCTATTTCACTTGGGTAGCACTGATGTGTGACTAGGCACCGCTCTTTGCTTGTGAAGTCATAAGTGTTATGGACTTTCACTGCCAATGTGAAATGGACCTGTAGGGTCACACACATAGGATTTAACCTAGAAGAGGAGTTGTGTCCACAAACAATGTTTAGATTGATTGCTAAAGGAGTTTAGTAGTTCAATTAAACACTCAATTAATTGATAGCTCAAAATCATAATGTTCAAGGTGTTGGACTGATTGATTAGAGTATCAGATTGATTGAAACTGCAATTGACTGATTCTGCACAATCTGCACTCCCAACCGATCGGCTCATGAGATGAACCGATCGACTCAGCTTGGTGAACCGATCGGCTCAGGTTGTGAGTCGATCGGCTCATGGACAAGGTGGAATGATTGCTTCAAGTGTTGAAATGATCGGTTCAACTGTTGCAACTGAGCAAGTTGGGAAAGTAGGATTGGTGAGAATTTTCCTTTCGTTTCACTTGCCCAATTTGATTGGAACAAGGATTGGTATTTGATACCAATTAGAAAAAAAAGATGGAAAGTCAATCGAGAACTGACCAGGACCACGAACCGACTGGTTCATAAGTGAACCAACCGGTTGAGGTGTCCCAACCGATCGGTTCAGGTTGTGAGTTGGTTGTTTTGTGAAAAATTTCGAACCCTTCTACTCCTGCTTTTAGTCCCGCATTGCCCGGGATAGAGAACCCTGCCCCATGACCCTCCTATATATAGGGGTATTGGGGGCTTCTAAAAGTACAACTCAGTGCAAACCAGTTGCTCTGCAAAGTTGTCGCTCTCTCTAGTTTTGGTAACTGAGAGAGAGCCCGAGCAAGTGCTAACCGATAAAGGAGGCACAACAAGGGAAAGACAACTACAGTTGCGACTGGTGGCAGGAGAGTGTGTTGGCGACTAGTACGCTGACGGGAGGGTGCGACTCCTTCCAATTCCTTGTGGGACAAGGAGATTGGAGTTCTAGGTGGTCCGTGTGGACTACTTCAGAGGCGGGAGGTTTCTGCCACTCGGAGGACAACTGTCAATCCCGACAGTCCTGGTGAGACCAGGAGTCGTTAGTCTTGGTGCGACCAAGAGTTGCACAGACACCGTCCAAGACCGAAGGTGAAGACTGCGCAAGCCGTGAGGTATTGTCGCCGAGCAAGCCTTGGGACAAGGTATGATTCCACAAACCATCCTTTCCTATTGTATAGACGTTGACGTGTTTCCTTGTTCTGGGTTTGGGGAGGAAATTTTTTGTTTCCGCTGCCTTCTCTGCCTCCCCTAAAACCCAACATTTATATGTTGTGAAAACCCTTCATTCAAGTTGTTTGGACCTAATCTAATTAATATTGAAGTAATTGATATCCTAGAGAGGATGAGAGAAGAGGAATCCCTACATGAGTGACAATCATGTAATGATTAAACCTTAACACTTTCAACATGAACATTATAAATAATCTGGGTATGATCCTTTGTAAAGAGATCATGAAATCTTTATTGAAAAGGTTGATGAAACCCTAATCAAGGATGTGACATGAAAAACCCTAATTAAGGGTGATGCCAAGTGAAAACCTAATTTTAGGTAATGCCATGTGAAACCCTAATGTAGGGTAATTTTATGTGAAACCCTGATATATGAGGATGTTATGTGAAACTCTAAAGTAGAGTAATGTTATGTGAAACCCATATTTATGGGAGACGCTATGTGAACCTTAATTTATAAACATGGAAAATCTTATTCCTAATAATGGAATAGTGATTAATATATTGACAAGTGTAACATCTAAAGAGGTTGATAGTGGATATCCTTATATCAATAGTTCCTAACTCAATGATGAGTCTATATCATTAGCAATGGTCGTATTTTTCTAAATATAGTGACTTGTGACCAATACATTACATGATAAATGTGATGAACTAGTGTATAAGGTATTATGTTGGGAAACACCCTAATACAAGCTAAGTGGATGAACTCAAGTAAGATAAAGGTGATGAGGGAAGTGATACATCAAAGTATGATAGATATCACATCCAACACCTCAATATTGATATACCTTGATGCGTTTTAAATCAAATATATTTGGATGAGTGAAACATGAAGTGTGTCATGTTAGTTGTTTCATTGAGATGTAATGCACCTTGATAAGTGTAGACTATCATGCCCAATGAAAAGGGTAATCCAAACCAATAGACTATGATGCAATAATATTCTGGCAATGATGAGAAAGAAACTCATACTTTGTGTGATCATTCATTTAATGATGAATGATGAGAGTAAATAAGTATGATTGAATACTTATGTTATCAATGTTGGCTCCTAGCTGTGTGGAGCAATGAGTTAAGGTTTGATCATTAATAACATGATCTTACGAACCTAAATGGTTATTTGAGGAAAACCCTAATGAAGGGTGATAATATGTAAGAGGAATCCTAACCCTAAAATGGGAATAGAGGTATTACTTTGTGTTGTATGGTGCTGATATGAAAGCATTATAACTGTTATCATGAGAACTAATCATGCATGTATGTTGAGACGATAAGCATAGCCAGGTATGAGCTATGATGCTCTTATATTGAAAATGTTTATAGGCCTTATAAGCCTTTACATGTTTGGTTGCTTAGTGATAGGAAATTAATGAGCCCTGTGTGCCATATGATGTTTCAATTATTGAAAATTTTTATGGGCATTATAAGACATAATATGCCTTGTTGTCTACTAAGAGGTAACAACAGATGAATTAAGCTTTGTGTGCTATGTGGAATGCTTATGTAGTAAGAATCATGCTTACCTTGGTCAAATGACCTGAAGGTATTAAGTTACCTGTTATGTGGTAAAAAGTATTCTATGATGAATCAAGGGTTTGAATACCCATATTCTATAATCATGATGATGAACTTGTTATGAAATGGAAATGTGTTTGATGAGATGGGGGATTAAGATCCCAATACTTTGTTAGAAGAGTATGGCTATAGGCCATGACTACACAAAACAATCCCAGACATTAGCTGTGTGTTCTAAGCCTAAAGAGAGTATATGTTGTGGCTATAACTCTATAATGAAGATGTCAATTTACTCTGGCAAGTTAATTGTAGCCTGACACATGATGTGTAAAATACCATCTACTGTGTAGTGTATTTGCATAAAGTTGAAATGCGAGAGACATTAGTTGATATTATACTGCTTAGTGTAGAGGATAAATGTTATACATGTCCTTCACATTCCTTATTGGATAAGTGACATGATGCTCCATTAGGTTACAGTTGCAATGCTTCAGATAAGAATAATGTTCTAATCTATTAAACAATGAATTAACTGCTGTTAAACAATTATGATTCCTCTGTTCAAATTTATCTTAATAAATTGCAATGGGGCAATTTTTTTACAATTGTCTCACCCTCGTAGGAACCACATTTTTAGGTGGATGCGGACGAGGAGGCAGGAATCCTTCAATAGGTGGAGAACAATATCAACAATAGGAAGAACAACATTGAATTCTCAGGTGGAGACACTGGCTGATATGTCTTGTATAGATGTACATAGAGTCCTATGTGTTGTCTCTGTACTCTCAGGTCCTCAGAGTAGTAGTTAATGCTTTCGAGATTTTGGCTTAGTGCCTCGAGATTTCATACTACATGTGTTTAGTTTAACAGAGAAGTTGATGCATGTAATCCTCAGAAAGAGATGATACATGACATGTACTTGCGAACCAGTATGTAATTAAGTTACTCCGGTTCTTTATGAAAAGAGTTTTCCTATGTGTGGAACTCTTTGTAAAATGGTTTTAATTTTTAGTGATTTTTGGTAATCCGCTGCTTAGTGATCGCTTCCGCTTAGTTAATAATGTTTTATTCGAATGATGTGTCACACATAATTCCTCATTTCAACATCACATGGTACTAGTTTGTTTCCATTCATGAGACTATACTTGTCATCACACCATCACATGATATAAATCCTTATCACATTATCCCAGGGTACCAACCCTTGTCATCATAAAGAGGATTACACCTACATAAGGGCTCATGTCATGCCCAAGGGTTAATAAGACCATCACATCATTTATGCATGATCATAATTATCTTTCAACACCTTGAAGAAGGTTCAACTTACACCATAATACTTGTGATACATATGTATATCATAAGAAAGAATCAATCATAAGTATATGCTAACCACTAGTTACATATTAGGATTCCAACAAACTTTTAGAGAGAATAATCCTTCATCATATCATACAAGGAAGCTAATTATGATTAACAATCATTCCTTAATTGCATTAAGTTAAGTTCAACAAGATAGGTGGACGTGATGTTAGAAATCAGCACCTTAAACTAAACCATAGGTTCATACACTTACTTAGGTCAAAGAACATCCTTCACACATTGAATCCCCATTCATTCATGGATGCACAAGGGAAAGGACTACCATCAAATCCCATACTATACTCAAATATGTACTCATTCACAACTCAAGGTGTAACCATCAAATTGTAGCCTCAAACCACACCATCAAAACTTAGGCTCAACAAACCATTGATTTCCATAAAAGCAAGCCATCGAATGCTAGATAGGTAAAACTACCATATTGTATTAATTTGAGGGAAAAGGTAAGACTACAAATCAAGGACTTCAATCCATTGATTTTAAATCATCCACTTCAAACCATTGGTCTAGGTGCAACAAGCACAAACTGTCGAATCATAGACCACACATAAAACTATCAGGTTCAAGGCAAAAAAGACCATTAAATAATGTGCATTAATCACTGCCATTAGATCATGAGAATACATATGATTATACACCTATAAGGACCATAATATGTTGGGTAGGTAAAACCATCAGATTCTATGCAAGCAAAACCTTGAAACATATGCCTAAGAAAACCATCGAGTTATGACTTGAAATAGTCATTAAACATGACCTAGTTAGTCCATAGGTTATGGACATCAGGTCCACCAGTTGTGGCAACAAGAGTCACCATCAAATGTGGCATCCATAGTCACCATTGGATGTGGCGTCTAGAGTCACCATTGGATGTGGCATTTGAAGTCACCATCAATTGTGAGCCATCGACCAAGGACCAAACCATCGACCTGAGTGTCAATAAAGCCATCGAGGTTGGGACCAGAAATTCCATTGGTTGATGAAACAATGAGACCATCGAGTATAGATCTAGTGGAACCATCAATTTGGTCAACATGTGAGAAAAAAACCCCAAAACTCCAAGTAAAACCATCATTTGATGAAGCCTAAGAAACCTTCATTTGATGCCACCTAAGGATCATCAAAACCATCAGTTGGTTGAGGGTAACAGGACCATCGTTCTCAAGCATAATATGGATAACTAAAAGATTACTAGGTGACCACCATCAGTTGGCACAAGGAGCCCAACCATCAGATCATGAAGCAAGGTAGAAAATAGTTTAAAGCACCTTAGCCATCATTTGTCACATCAAAGAAACCCTAAAATTAGGGGACAAAACCCATCAACTAAAACCACTTGGGAGGGAATTAAGACCATAATTTCTCAAGCATAAGAAAGTCTAAAAATAGAAACTAAGTCCAATATGTCAGTTGAGACAAGAAGTTCAAGAAAAAAACACCAAAACTCGACCACCGGGTTCCATCACAAGGAGGAAAATTAGCTTAAAAACCTTAAGTAAGGACCATCTTTTAAGAGAGTAAAAGTCATCCTTTTCCACTTGGAAGCAAAGTCTAGAGCTTCCAATACCAAGAAAGTTTCATGCAAAAGGTTTAGGGTTCATCCAAGTAGATAAACTACTCAAGAGTCATCACTTAAGCTCAAACCCTAGGCAAGGATAACATCTTTCTACTTAGAATTTTGTTTTGAAGCAAGATCTAGTACATGCAAACTAGGAGTAAGCAATAAACATGGAGAAAGTTATATAACTAGCCTAAAGGTTGAAGATGAAGCTCCAAATAGCAAGGTAGCTCAAGGAATGAAGGAAGAAACCCTAGCTTGAGCACTCCACTCGGCTAAGCTAGCTCCTTCTAAAAAGAGGGAGCAAACCCTAGGTCAAGGAAGCAAGGAAGAAGGCATCTTCAACCTCTAGCTCAAGATCCACCATGGATTCCAACCAAAAATAAGAGAGAGGGGGTAGGAAAGCAAGGGAAATGAAGGAAGGAAGGGATATATTACTTACTTTGGTTAAGAGCAAGCTAAGGAAGCTCTATAAGCTTGAATAGAGGGTAGATCCAAACCCTAGGTGCACATGCAAGCCATCGACCAAGCTTGTTCTAACTTGGGCTCCTTATCCACCATGGAACATGAGGGAAAAGATCCAAGAAGAAAGGAAGATGAATAGGGTGGTGTAGGTGTATAAAAAACTCGTTTGAAAGTAAGGATGGAGGTATATAAAATTATGGGTGAGAGAGGAAGGAAGGGTAAGGCGTCTAGCCAAGCTTGCCATGTGTCCAAGGTCTAAAGCATCACATCCATGCAAACCAGCAGGTCCATTGGTTGTGAGATAGGAGGACCATAAAATCTTGACTCCCAGGTCATACATTGACCTCCAACAATAGGGTGACCATCGAATCTTGATCCCTTGGTCACAAGGGTGAAAACCTGAGCATCATCATCAGTTCAACACCTCTCTTGGAGAGCCATCAATCCAAGGAGCTTCAAGTGGGAAAACCATAAAATCTCACACATATTGGGACCAACATTAGATTCCAACACACTAGGTAAGCCATCAGATCCCAACTCTCAAGATGAACCATGGAATTCTAGCACTCACGGTAGCCCATCTATGAGAGGAGCCCTAAGTTCAACCCTAGGTAGATGTCACATACAAAACCAAGGTGTATCAAAGCTCCCCATGGAAAATAATACATCAAGCATGATGGAAAAACATTTTAGGAACATAAATCATGTGACAAATTACAATAAAAACCTTATATGAGGGTAAATTGCATAAAAGTCCAAAACAAGCTTATAATTGCATAACTTACTCAAACAAGGTCCAAACTGGACCAAACTTGAAAATTAGATTTTTCACATGATATCAAGCACATATTAGACTTATATTAAGGTTTTAAGAATTCAATTAAGGTAAGAAAGTATGTTCAACCAAAAATCAAGGTCACGAGCCTTACAACCTTAAACCCCTAACATGAATTTTCCCCCTAAAATCCAAGGCAAATAAAGATGGGTAACTCCTATGGACATCATCCTCTAACCTCTACATGGTTACATACATCCCATGGTGATGTCACAACACTCTCATTGGAGTCATGTTCTTCTCCCTCAAATCATGTATGGGTCATCTTGTGTCAACATTGAAACCTCCACATAAGAAACATCCTCATGCAACTCCACCTCCATGGTTTGTAATTCTTGTCCTGCACTGGGATGACACTTCATCAACATGGTATGTAAAGAATTCTATGCAAATATAGTGGTAATTTCTAACTTGTAACTCTAGCTGCCTATCCTGAACTATTTCCATTGGTTGTTGAATCACTATATCCTTTACTGTGGTCCGTCATATCAACACATATTCAAAAGCTAATACTTTACATGTTCCTTACCAAATAAGGAGTGTCATATATCTCTTCCCATAATATGCTCCTATGGTGGTTGTTGTGGTGGTCAACTCAATCAATCAGGTGGGTATCCCCTAAATGTCATGAACTATAGAGCATATGTTCTTAGAAGATTCTCCAATCATTTGAATGGTTGACTGACCACCTGTCTACCATGTAATGTTGTGTCGAACTTCCACTATATCCTTATTTATGTAGGCTTCTAATGTTTCTTTTTGACTTGCTAACAACTGTACACTTTACCATACTTGTGCTACACCCTGTCTCAGAGTTGGTTGCCATTGTTTGGTTGTGGAATCATACGATGTCCCATCACCAGACTCATGGGATTCATCATGCTTCCACTGCACAACTCTGATCTGATGTCCTTTATTAGGTTGTCACCTATCTGTATACCTTTGATCTGCTATGGTGGTATTGGTTTGACTTGTACATGTGTGAACAATCTGATCAACAAACATACTTCCAACTATACATCCTTCTATTGAGGAAATGTCCTATTTTGTGATATGTCAAAGAGCATAACTATGCCTTGTCCTTCTTACATTGTCATGAAGCAAAAGGTATCATTCTCTTATCTTGTATTGACATGTATCCCAAACCATTCTGTGAAGCATTACAGAAGATGATGTATCCTTCCCTTCTATTCTAGCAACACTAACACTGAACACTTGTCAACTCTGCAACAACTGGATAGAACACTGACACCAACTCTGACATCTTTCATTCCATACTAAAAGGAACACCTTTCCTATTCATTCTTTTTAGGGGTAAAGCAATAGAGCTGACATTTTGAATGAATTTCATGTAGTGTCCTGGTAGACTTAGGAAGCTTCAGATCTTAGTCGGTGCCAGGGATGCTCCCACTTCAACATTATCTTCACCTTATTTGGATTCACACAACATAGTTAGTAGATATATCATAACCCAGGTAAGACACTTTAGTCAACCCAAACTCACTCGTGTTTAACTTGACACACAAATATTACTATTTCAAAATAGGTCTTAGCAAAGATGTTGTCCATGTTGATGACCATCTTTGAAGTACATTGATATGTTATCCAAAAAACTTGCCACAACTCATAAGGACACGACCTGAAAACTCTGTTCATCAAGTCCATAAATTCTACTGATGTGTTGGTTAGTCTAAATGACACAACAATGAACTCATAGTGACCATACAACTAAACTCATCCATCCCAATTCTCATCTAATGATATTCCTGTTAGGTTTTATGGCCTCAGAGTAGGCAGCGGAAACAAAATTTTACTGGCCATTAAACCATAACAAAAGATCGCATCAATGACTATGTAATGGGAAGGATAGTTTTAGCAAGATATACCTGGTCCTGGGGCTTGCCCAGTGACAATACCTTGTAGCCATGTGCGGTCTTCAATGCCATCTCTTAGACGATGTCTGTGCAACTTGTGGTCTTTGCCATGAACTCTGGCCTCAACCACAGACTGTGGTTGACGTGTCCTCCTGAGTGGCAGACATCTCTTGCCTTTGTAGATAGTCCACATGGACCACCTGGAACTCCTTCCATTCTAAAAGAACTATCAGGAAGGAGACAACCCTCCTATTGATGTACTAGCACCAACACACTCTCCCTAACTTAGACTACTTTTTTGTAGTTGTCTTTCCCTCGTTGTGGCTCCCTAGTTGGGTAGCACTTGCTTGGGCTCTCTCGGTTACCAGAACCAGAGAGGACAACAACTTTATAGAGCAGTTGATGTTCTCTGTGTGTGTTCTGAGAATCCCCTAGGACCTCTCTATTTATAGTAGAGGGTAGGGTCAGGGTTCCCAGTAGGTTCGGGAGTAGAAGGATCTAGAAATTCCATTAATAGTTTGTACTGCGACAGGTGAACCAGTCGGTTCACAAGTGAATCGGTCATTTGGGAGTGTGAGCCAATCAATTCACCTAGTGAACTAGTCGTTTAACTTCCCAAACTTTCCTGTAATTGACTTTCCTCAATCGTTTCCAATTAATTTAAAGATTAATCCTTATTCCAATTGAATTGAACAAGTGAAATGTGAACGTTTTCCTCCAACTGGGAAAATCCCAATTTCCTTAGTTGGAAGGACTATGAGCCTCTCAGTTCACCAAGTGAACCGGTCAGTTGGCTCACAACAGCCGATCGTCTCACCTGGGTGAACCAGTCAGTTGGCAGTCCTGGCATTGCCAATGCAGTCTCCAATCAACCAGATACTCTAACCAACTAGTTCAATACTTGAACTTGATAGTTCTAAATCCAGTCAGTTAATTGTATGCTTAATTGAGTACCTAAGCACCTTTAGTCTCAATCTAAACATCATTCATGGATAATCTCCTCTTCCAGGAGTATCCTATGTGTGTGACCCTGCAAGTTCCAATATACATTGGCAGTGAATGTTCATAACAACTTATGACATCACAAGCGATGAGCAGAATCTAGTAACTCATCATTTCTAACTCAGAAAGTTAGATAACAACTTCAACCTATAGTCTGTGAATAGTGTTACCGTGATCGCATAGTTCCTTTGTCTCTAACATCCAGATTGAACTCGAGGCATGGAACGTCATCCTCTTCAACATTCAATCCATGTTCCTTGAACCAGAGCAGATTGTCTGTGATGCATATGATTTCACATATCATATATTCAATCACATGAGTATGGCCATACAATTCTCAGTCTCTCTTATCAAGGGGCTCTATATGTCATACTCCTTGTAGGAGGGACAAATCCCATCTCTATCACTCACAATCTATCCCCATGTGTCAAAGTCACCCAACCATCACCTTTATAACAACCCATATTTCAGGACTACGTTTGATGATGTCAAAGTGTACCCAACAACATGTGACAAGTGTAGTGATTTTAGGTCTAAGAACCACAATAACCACCATCACTATAAGAAATGATTATGACTACCATTCCATGGTATCCATGTATCACTCTCAAGGTGGGTTTGTCCGATATACTGTTATCTAACATATATTTGTGTGCCTGGCTTGATATCATATATCATGACTAATGAGACTTTGTCATCAGTCAACACACACTCTAGTCTTATGTATTACTATTGTCTATTTTGCTTCCACAATAATATCTGACTAGGGGCATAACAAGAATGTATGTACTCTGATCATACACATGGTCTCATTGTTTAGTTCCTCAACCTGAAGACATATGTCATCGAGTCACTTCATTCTTTAAACATATATTATGCATGTGTCATCATCTCATGAGTGAGACAAACATAATAGAAAAAATTACCTTTATCATTATCAAATCAAGTATCATATGCCTCATTGCAATCATCATATGATTGGCTATCTGGGCATACTATACCAATAGACTCCCACTTGCACTTAGAGCCAATAACCCACAAATCATATTCCAAGTGATCTTAACATGTCCATCATGTTTCTACGGCACAAGTGCTTTTATAGCGGGTAAGCAGCATTTGCTTCAAGTTGGTATATTGCATGTTTCACATCCCCTCACTGTACGACTACTCGTATGAGATGGAAGTGCTATAGTATGCTATCTAAAATTCCTTTACCTAACCAATAGCTCCATTGTTGTCACAATATTACTATCGAGTCACCAATTGTTAGAACCTCCCATAAATTCATCCATATGAACTTCTAGATGCATACAATATCCTTTACAATGTTCATAACACTAAGGTACACAACTTCTTATTGTAGAATTAATCAATTGTTTTATGTTGGAACATTTCCAACTAACAATTCTTATTCCAAGGTCAAACACAATTTTATCATTTTGGAAGCTTGCATCGGTGTAATGCTTTACACCCAACTCTTCCTTATTACCATAACTAAAGAACTAATCATTTTAGTACTTTACAAGTACACAAAGATGTCCTTCATGGTATTCCAGTAACTCTTACTGGAGTTCGACATATATCCATTCATCATGTCCAATACATATGAGATAACTGGAAATTTATATCATCTTGTCATACAAGATGTTGATTTCATATCTTCTTGTCATGTCTAATACATACCAGATGATGAGTTCACATATTCTTGTCATGTCTAATACATACAAGATAATTAGTTCATATTTTCTTGTCATGTCCAATACATACAAGATAACGATATGAGTTATACATGATAGATCCAATTGCGAATGCATATGGAATCTATCCATGTGTTCCTTATTCTTCATAAAAATTGGGACAGTCAACTCTTGAGAGACTAACTCCATGGAACATGGACAAGTTCTCTGTCACCATGTTGAACTCATTCAACATCTAGCCAAAGTATGTTCTCTTTCCTAGGATAAGAAACCCTCTTGATCTATCTCTATAGATCTTGATACCTATCACATAGGATGCTTCTCTAAAAACCTTTTAGAATGCACTTCGTTGCCAGATTTTGTAGTATAAGGGTGATACTCCCCTTCAATATGTGGAATATATATATGCTCCCACTAAATTCTTGTAATCACACATTACATCTTCATTCTAACTAAAGTCAAACTCTTTGACTATCTTGCAAATTGAAGATCCGGTTATGAGATGCTTGCTTTAATCCAAAGATTGATCTATGCAACTTTATAGACTTTATTTGCATTATTGAATTTATAAAACCTCTAGGTTGTATTACATACACATCATGCACAATATTCCATTTAAGGAATGTGGTTTTAACATCCATATGCCAAATCTCATAGTCATATTAATCTACAATGGCAAGCATTATCAAGATGGATTTATCCATGGAAAAGATTTCACCATGTTCAACACCTTGAACTTGTTATAAACTCTTTTCAACCAACTTACCCTCCATGTCAGTCTCCTTTTGGAAACCCCAAAAGTACCCTATGGGTTTTACCCCTTCAGGTGGATCAACCAAGGTCATACTTTGTCGATGTACATGGAGTCCATTTTGGATTTCATGGCTTCAAGCCATATCTCAGTATACTATGTCAAACATAGTTGTTTGTATTTGATCATATGGTTGATGTAACCAAATCAAGTGGAGAGAATGATAGAAATGAATTCATACATGAGTATGATTCATATGGTGATTTAGGGTAGGATCCTTAGTAAAGAGATCAAGAAACCCTAATTGAGAAGGTTAACGAACCCTAACCCTGATTTAGGGAAATTTTGAGTAAAACCCTAATCTAGGGTAATAGTGTAACCCTAATTAAGGGTAATAGTGTAACCCTAATTAAGGGTAATGACTTGGGTAACTCTAATTTAAGGTAATGAAATACCAAACCCTAATTAGAGGAATAATGAATCCCTAATTTATGGGTAATTGAATGAAACCCTAATTGGGATGATTAGTGAAACCCTAATTGAGGGTGATTCCCTGAGAAACTCTAATTGAGGATGATTCCATGTGAAACCCTAATTGAGGGAGATGTCATATGAAACCTTAAACCTAACACAGAGTAAAGCTATGTAAAACCCTAAATTTGGGCTATAGTGCATGGAATTCTAATCATGGGCAATATGATGATAAATCATAACCCTAATGTCTGGGTAATGATATGAGTAAACCTTAATGATGAAATAATGAGTAATACCCTATAATGATGAAATATCTTAAGTGGTTGACTATAGGCAACCTTATAACAAGCAATGCCTTAATTTGAGATGAGTCCATATCATTGAAGATAGTTGGACAATCCTTGTGTGTGATCTATGCACATCATGGTAAAGGTGATAGGTTGGTGGATGAAAGTATTAAGATGTGAAATTGCTTATTATAAGATAAGTTAATAAACTCATGTAAGATAGAAGTGATGAGGGAAGTGATACATTGAGACATGATAGATATCACATTTAGCATTTCAGGGTTGATATACCTTGATGCATCTCAAATCCAATATTTTTAGATAAGATACACAAGGAGAGTGTTATGTAAATTGTCACAATGAAATGTAATGAGTTTAACATACTTGATAAGTAAGCTAAAATGAGTATGATGTAATCATACCATGATAATGATGAGAGATAAACTCATACCTTGTGTTGATGATCATTTAATGATAAATGATAAAAATATTAAATACTTGGAATGTCGATGGATGCTCCTAGATGTATGGAACAATATATTAGGGTTGTATTGATAAAATAAATATGAAACCCTAATTGATGTGAATAGTAAACCCTAACCCTGTGGAGGAAATAGTGGTGTTACTATTATATTACATGAGTTAATATTTTATTGTTGCCTAGTGAGAGGTGACAAGATGTTTAATGGCCTTGTGAGCCATATGGTTAGATGTTACCTGGTAAGAAGTAACAAGATGTTTCATGGGCATGATTGAGCCCTGAATGAGGTGTATTCCTCTTATGTTGATAAGGGTTGATACCCTGTGCTATTGTGAAAAGGATTTATATCCTGTGATAATATGATAATTGGTGTAATCTAATGAATGGCAAGTGAATATTACCATGTGATGAAGAGATGAGAAATTATGTTTCATATGTTTTATATCTTTTCAGGTTTTGATATTTATATGCTTGCTAGAAATGAAATAGGGTTTGTATGTCCACTTGTTTGATGCAGCCTTAATTCACCTAATTGGCATAACTAATTAAGTGCAACTCTAATCATGTAGTGCCCTGTGCCGTAGAACCATCTTCAGTGTCAGAACTTGCTGGATGGTGAAACGAGTATTCCTAAGGGAAACTCGGAGCGCATATTGTTGAATATGCGGGGGTGGCAGGTTGAGGATATATATATACTTGTCATCCACAATTGCAGGTTACAGAGGATGGCTATGGTCATGCCTCAAATATTTGATGTGATTGAGGACAGCTGCGGTTGTACCTCGGATTAGAGGGTTTTGTATACCCTGTTTTCTAGTGTCGTAACTTGTACCAAGTACGGACTAGTTGTTATCAGTTGACTATATGTCACTGTTGGCAGTTTGACTGGTATGTCACTGCAGTTTACTCGTACTGACCGAGGGGAAGAGATCTTAGGATGCCGGTACTCCTAGATCTTGTACGGAACCGAATAGCCCTTCGCAGGGGTCGGTTGGACTTTGAATGGTACGATTCAAATTCCCCAGGGCATAATAAAAGATGTAATACAGCCGTATAGCATATCTGTTTAGGGTTATACATGACGCTTCACATTGAATGGAAACCCATGTTTGTTCTCTTTACATAAAGATGATGCTTAGTGCAACTAAGAGATAGTAATTATACTTATGTTGTGGATATGCATAAGACTGTAATTGTGTACATACAATGGTCATGCTTATGTTGATATCTTACTGCTACTGTTGATTATAATCATGATGCTAGATATCTCATGTTGATAGTTATGTTTCACATGCTATCCATGCCTCTATAATTAGAAATACCTGACAGAGGCTTAATGCCTGTAATTAGGTTTGGTTAAAGTCCAATGCCTGGATGTGTAATCAGGATTGGTATAGTCCAATGCCTGAAACATTTATACATGATTGATATAGTTTAATGCTTGAATAATACATGATGATTTATATAATCACATGTCTGGCATAAGTGAATACTTGTTTAGCAGATTGGCTAAGGCCAACAAATAGAAACAAGAATGAATCATGGGTGACACATCAGAATAATGAATGACATGAGCAAAGCTTGAGATGTTGAAAATGTATGGTAGATGAATGTTATACATGTTCTTTCTATTTCTTATAAAGAGAATAGATGAATTACTGTTCAATCATAGATATGTTTAATACTTTAAAAGATGAGAATGATCTAAACTGCTTATCCTCTGCTCAGTTTTATATGAATTAAACTACAATAATGATGTTTCTGGCGGAGAGTTATATCTCTCGCTGGGGCAATTTTCAATTGTCTCACCCCCGTGGGAACCAACATTTTTAGGTGAACGAGTGTGAAAGAGACTGATAATATCTTTCGGATGAAGAACATCAGCAGCTACAAGGACAACAGTGACAACTCAGGTTGAGTGTGCTGTCTATCGTGTTTGGTAGATAGAAGTCCTATGTGTCGTCTCTGTACTCTCAGGTCCTCGGAGTTAGTACTTAGTGCTTTTAATGTATCATTTTGAGATTTTGGCTTGATGCCTCGAGGTTATTATGTTGTCTGTGTTTAGCTTTTAGCAAGGCAGTTGATGTTGTAACCCTTGAAAAGAGATGGTATAAGATATATACTTATGAACCATGATGTAAATGTAATACATTGGTTCTTGTTGAAAGAGTTTTCCTATGATTGGGTCTCTTTGAAAAAGGTTTTAAATTTTTAGTGATTTTCTATAATCCGCTGCTTAGTGAACGCTTCCGCATTAGTTAATTATGTTTTTGTTAGTTGGATGCTACAATTAAGTGGTATCAATCATTCAATCTCTAGGTGTGTTCTACCATAACCATAAGTTTTGTGTGTTACTTAAGGAACTTTGAGATTCAACAATATTTTGTGATTATCTTTATTCCCAATGTACCTCTTTAAGTTCAATGTTTTTCTTGTTTGTCTCGAACATTTTGAGTTCTACTTTTCTCTCGCACTGATTCCTTTAGAACTAGGTTCTCCTCTAGGAATGCAGCCATCTAAAACACCTTTGTTATTGGGTTTGGATATCAAAGTAGTTTTCAACAAAATAACATTTATGCGATTTGTGGACAAAACCTTTTAAGAAACATTTTCTTATTTAGGCTTTCAATCCTAATTTTTATAAAGACATATCAAGACACTTCCCATTCCATATCTCATATGGTGTCTTTTGAACTAATTAGATGGTACATTGTTTTAGTGTTAAGCATGTGCCCAAAAGGAAATTTGAAGTTTAGCTAGTAATCACACTCTGACTTATCAAGGTGTGATTCCTTCTTTCTGATACACTTCTAATGATACACTATCATTGTGTTTCAGGTGGAGTCCATCATGATACATTATCACAATCTTCCATAAGGTTACCCAACTCTTGGTTCAAAATATCTCCAAATCGATCATATCAAAATTTAATACTTATACCAAGTTTTTTATGTACTTCATTTATGATCTCCTTGAACACTTCAAGAGATTCATTTTTTTGGTCTCCCAAGCGATTCATGTACAAACTACCATATCTACTGAGGTTATCAGTAAATATATTGAAGTACTATTGATTACCTTTAGCATTTATTTTAAAAGGTCTATATACATCGATATGTATGATCCTTAATAGAATAATCATTCTCCCACTATATCTAGTGAAGAACCTTTGTCATATTGCACAATGAATGAGATTAGCATGTCTCTATTGGTTCAATAAACAAAATGAGTCTAGATAACCATCATATGGATTTCTAGAAATGCAATTCTCATTTATGCACTGTAGATGACTATGCTATAGACATTCATGTTTGAGTTATGATGTCATTCATTACATGTGTCACACACATTTGTCTATTTAACTATCAAGTATAGTTGATTAGACATAGGCATTTCCATCAAAGATCATTTCTTTGAAATCAAATATCAGTTCATTAACTCTTGCCCATACTAGATGTATGCCGATTTCATTGATGACAGATGTATAATAGCAATTCACTAATTCTATTATATGCCCACGAATGTCATATTGTAACTATAATGCTAGCAACTCTTGCTCCACATAGTTTCTAGATTACTTCTTCTTAGGTCATGGAGTAGAGATCTCTATCTCTTTCATCTTCCCAAAATTCTCTATAAAGACGTTATTTCCTTTTCCAAGTTACCCCTCTCCATATCTTGAGTGTTGAAGACTTGGACCTAAGCTTGGCTTTAGAACACTTCTTGATCTTGCTGTAGTCTATGGACTTTACTCTGCTGATCATTATCACATGTTTTGTCCTTTCTTCATTCATGCTTTGGCATCAACATGCCAAGCACTTCAGACAATGGTTTGGCCAAGTTTCTCAGCATTTGATAAACTGGCTATATGATTCACACAACGATTTGTAGAATCATATATTTGGTGAACTCTTAACCGTTAAGAAATCACAGTCAATCTATATGTACAACCATATTGAGCATATGCGATTATACTTGATCTCCATTTGTCTGATTATACTCAAACGTCACTTTGAAGACCTTATACCTTTCATTCTTTACATGATTGTTAAGATGCATAACCATCTCAAGAATGTCCATGCTTCAAGCTATTTATGCAACTCATTGTTTATATAGATCAACATAAGATTCTTGATGTCTTAGGCATCATTGGCATATTTCAAGTAAGCATTCAATTTTAGCCTTAGGCCCATTTGAGTGGTTCCACTGGCTCTGGTCTTTCAAGGACTTTAGAGTTTACACTCACTATTGAGAACACTTCTCAAAATCCTAAACCAATTTTGATGTTTATCCCATTTATGAACTAATCACAATGATAATGTATTTTTGTTTGTCATTGGATTCTACAAAAGAATTTTTGCAACTTTTCAAAATAATTTTTGATTCGTTTGATTTGATAAATTTGAAGATTGCAATGTACAACCTTCTAGTGAGCCAAGATCCAAAACAATTGAGTTATTACTCGGCCAATGCCAACGTCCATAATCAATTATTAAGGTAGGTAACTTTTACCAATTGCATCATATGCAATTCTTGGATAGATGATATGCACAACTCTTTGCCATAGTCATCTGCATGCCTCTAAGTGCTTAATCTCATTAAGACCACTTAGTTAAGCCTAACCCAAAAGACAACATGATAGGATTGTACCCTATGGCAAGCCCACACAACTACCATCACACTTCTAGGAGATAGACAACACACCACCCTTGGGATGCCCATGCTTGTCGATCAATCTTTTCATGTGTGATGCTTATGGAAAACATCTAAGACTTAATATTATATTGAGGGTTTTGGTATTTATATACATATACATATCCAAGCACAACATATATAGTACATATCATATACATGCTATATCCCACAAGAAAACATGCAATGTCAATAAAAGCGATGATTATGGCCATCCTATTGTAATTTCTTGGAGCCACAAGGAATTACGGTCATCTAAGGTCTACATCATATGCAACCTATTGTTGATGAAGATCTTTGTTCTTGAACCATTCCAGATTGATCGACTCATCCTATGACACGATCGACTCATCTCCATGTTAGTTGGTTGGTCGGTCTGGCCTCCGATGTCTGGACACCTCCAACAAGCGGTTGGGCCATCAGTCGGTCAGGCCATCAGCCTGTCGGTCTGGCTCTTTTGCAATCCTCCTCAGTTCTCTAGGTAGTCGGCTCGTTTGGTGTTTACCATCTTCTTCTTTGATGTAATAGAAAATTATCCTACTTTTACTTAATCTTTGGGAAACCTTGAGTTACATTTGAGGGGAGCAAAGGTAGAAGAGAAAGGATCTTGAGTTATCTCAAGTTACATGTGGAATAGAAGGTAGAGGCTCGGTATTCAAACCGAGATGCAAACAACCATAACAAACCAAGCAGACATAGGGTTTATAGGATATAACCATGCTAAACATCTACCATCAAAACCGTTTTAGGGTGACACGTATCAACTTGCATATATAACATATCATATATGTATATTAGTTTGTAGTCGCATGTGGTATTTAGTCGGGTATGCACATTAGTCATTTTAAATATTCACATCGTATGAAATAAATAAATGATGATAAAACCAAAATCCGATCATATCAATTTATCCCAAAACACAATACATTGACGTGGCTCTGATACCATTGTTGGGTTTTATGGCCTCAGAGTAGGCAATGGAAACAAAATTTTACTGACCATAACAGGAGATCGAATCAATGACTATATAATGGGAAAGATGATTTTAGCAAGATATACATGGTCTTCGGTCTTGCCTAGTGATAATACCTCGCAGCCATGTGCGGTCTTCAATGTCATGTCTTAGACGGTGTCTTTGCAACTCCTGGTCTTCACCATGAACTTTGGCCTCCACCACGGACTGCAGCTGATGTGTCCTCCTAAGCAGAAGACATCTCCTGCCTCTATAGATAGTCTACACAGACCACTTGGAACTCCTGTCGTTCTAGAAGAATTGGCAGGAAGGAGACAACCCTCCTATTGGTGTACTAGCACCAACCTACTCTCCCGAACTCAGACTACTTTTCTATAGTTGTCTTTCCCTCACTGTGCCTCCCTAGTCGGATAGCACTTGCTCGGGCTCTCTTATTTATCAGAACCAGAGAGGACAACAACTTTGCAGAATAACAGATGTTATGAGTTGTGTGTTTTGAGAAGCCCCTAATACCTATCTATTTATAGTAGAGGGCAAGGTCAGGGTTCCCAGTCTGTTCGAGAGTAGAAGGATCCAGAAATTCCATGAATAGTTTGTATTGTGATAGTTAAACCGGTCGATTCACAAGTGAACCGGTTGGTTGGGAGTGTGAGCTGATTGGTTCACCCAGTGAACTGGCCATTTCACTTCCCATACTTGCCTGCAATTGACTTTCCTTAATCATTTCCAATTAATTCAAAGATTCACCCTTATTCTAATTGAATTGAACAAGTGAAACATGAAACTTTTCCTCCAACTGGGCAAATCCCAATTTCCTCAGTTGACAAGACTGTGAGCCGCCAGATTCACCAAGTGAACTGGTTGGTTGGCTCACACCAGCCAGTCGGCTCACCTGGGTGAATTGGTCAGTTGGCAATCCTGACATTGCCAATGCAGTCTCCAATCATCCTAACACTCTAGGAAGCTAGTTTAACACTTGAACTTGATAGTTCTGAGTCCATTCAGTCAATTGTATATTTAATTGAGTACCTAAACACCTTTAGTCTTAATCTAAACATCATTCATGGACAATATCCTCTTCCAGGAGTATCCTATGTGTGTGACCATGTAGGTTCCAATTTTAGTTGGCAGTGAATGTTCATAACAACGTATGACATCAGAAGAAATGAGCGGAATCTAGTAACTCATCATTACTACCCAAGTTAATCAGAAAGTTGGATAACAACTTCAACATATAGTCTATGAATTAGTGTTACCGTGATCGCATAGTTCCATTGTCTCTAACATCCAGATTGAACTCGAGGCATGGAATGCCATCCTCTTCAACATTCAATCCATGTTCCTTGAACCAGAGTAGACCATCTATGATGCATGTGATTTCACATATCATATATTCAATCACATGATTATGGTCATACAATTCTCAGTCTCTCTTATCAAGGGGCCCTATATGTCATACTCCTTGTAGGAGGGACAAATCCCATCTCTATCACTCATAGTCTATCCCCATGTGTCAAAGTCACCCAACCATCACCTTTATAACAAACCATGTTTTAGAATTGTGTTTGATGATGTCAAAGTGTACCCAACGACATGTGATGAGTGCAGTGATTTCAGGTCTAAGAACCACAATCACCACCATCACTATGAGAGATGATTGTGACTACAATTCCATGCTATCCATGTATCACTCTCAGGGTGGGTCTGTCCGATATACTGTTCTCTAACATATATATGTGTGCTTGACTTGATATCATATATCATGACTAATGAGACTCTATCACCAGTCAACACATACTCTAGTCTTATGTATTATTGTTGTCTATTTTGTTTCCACAGTAATATCCGACTAGGGACATAATAAGAATGTATGTACTCTTATCATACATATGGTCTCATTGTTCAGGTCCTCAACCTAAAGACATATGTCATCAAGTCACATCATTCCTTAGACATCTATCATGTATGTGTCATCATATCATGAGTGAGACAATCATATAGACAAAATTACCTTTATCATTATTAAATCAAGTATCATATGCCTCATTGCAATCATCATGTGATCGGCTCTCTGGGCATACTATACCAACAATCCCAACCTCAGGTCTATCTGAAGGAACACTATAGCACCTATGAACTGATCAATAAACCATATATCCTTGGCAATGATTACTCATACCTTATGATCTTATCCAACTACTGGTATCTCATGTTAAGCATCAAAGAATCACTCTTCATATTTCCGATCAAAACTTGGAGGATCTCAATATCAAACTCTCTTTCTAAGGAAAAATAAACAATGGGAAGCTTATCTACTAAACATCTTCACACTCACATACTACTGGTACACCCTAGATACTAGGACTCATCCCCTTAGCATCCCCTACAAGTGCCAAGAAGAACTCACACCCCAGTCTTATGAGCTTCTCCACCATCATAACCAACTCAAAACATATAGAAGGAGTCTACCTAACTATTAAAAGTCTCAAACAACATTCCCATCACAAAACATCACGATCTTGGAACCATAGTCCAAAACATCCATGTGTCACACCAAGGTATCCACCCCCAGGATTATAGTGGATCCATGTGTACCAAGTGGCATAAGAACCACTTGAAAGTTGCACCTTGAAAAGGAAGAACACAAAGGAAAACACACCTCCCACATCACAGAAACACTATCCCAGGTTACTATCTAGGGGTTACTGGTTCTATCATCATCATGCGAGTTACAACTTCTTATGCATCATTTTACCTTTTTCATTTGGGTTTCTTGCCATTAACATAGAAATTGTTAAGATTGTCATATTTCTTGTGTACGTCCTCTCATGTTATCATGTTTTTTAATCACTTATGGGGGTACCTCTTTATATTTCACATTTCCTCATCGATTTCTTTCACACTTTCATTTGGGTTTCTTGCCATCAACATAGAAATTGTTAAGATTGTCATATTTAATGATAATTTTATTTTAACACTTTCTTACACACATAGGTTTGTCTGAGATTTACTCAAGTTCCATTTTACTCACCTATCATTATTCTTGTTTTTCTTCTCATATCACACGTATTTCAGGAGTTCTCTTCTACATGGATTTTATACCTTTATTCATTCCATTAGCACATATTTACCTCTCTTTTACTTCATTATCTTCTAGAATTACAGCTTTAAGAACTCCTCTTTAGCTTATATGTATTCAGATTTAGATTTCATGGTATCATATCTTTCTCTTTAGTTACCAAACATTCAAGTTTTGATAGGTTAAGAAGTGATTTTCATCTTTCTCAGAGTAAGATTAAGATATTTTTACCATAATTTCTTATTCATTATGCTCTTTAGATTGTTTCAAACCAACTACTTGTTTAGAGTAATCGAAAGATAACAATCTAAGAGTTCAACACTTACCTTTTTTTCAATAATTGAATACCTTTCCAGGGCATCCAAGTACTGAGATTAAGCAGTATGAATCATGTTCACATGCCATGTTCCTTGCTTAGTCATCATTCTAGTTCTAATTCCTAGCGTCACTATAGACTCAACGAAGCTAAATCTTCGATACCAACTTGTGAGAACCCGTCACACTAAATTAGTACTTAGAACCCAAAACATGACCGTTCTCTAATTAACTACATAACAGAAAAAGGGGATAATCAAAATCAATTAAACATTCCCAATTGTCCAAAAAACATTTACGTAAAAGCCCAACATTTTTCTTGTATACATAAATTATGCCAAGTATCTTTTACAATTGCTCCATGGCCTCAACCACAATATACATATACAAAAGAATATTATCCACAAATACCACTTGTACAAGCATCATAATGCTACTAAAAGCTCAAGTAAGTTGAAACATTGTATACAAACTTTCCCGTCCAGACCTGAGAGTTCAAGGACAACTCTATGACACACTAGACATCTAAACATCCTTCTATAAGGTCCTCACTACCACAAGTCTGCTAGCACTGCTACTGATCACCTAAAAAGATGTGGTGACCCACGAGGCAAGACCTATGTCCCAACAAGATATATAACTTTGAACAATGCATATTGATTGCAACATGCTAATTAATTAAATAGTTTATGCAGATTAAGCATTTTGAACAGATAGACGTTGAAAAATGCATGATTAACAAGGTACATGAAGGAACAAACAAAAGATATCATCATAAGTTTGACTAGCATCATAACATATCAAACATCATCAACAAGGCTAATAGTATATGCATTTCTAGCATCATGAGATAACTAACAACATAGACCTAACCAACAACATCAATATATATAACATCATTATCAAGACTACTTTATCTTATTGTACTATGCATCAATAATATGTAAAAATAGAAATACAAGGGTTATCATCCAATGTGAAGCGTAGTGTATAACCCTAACAAATATACTACACAGTTGGATTACGTCTTTTATTAATCCATGGGGAGTTTGAGTCGTACCACTCAGAATCCAACTGACCACTGCAAAGTATTATTCAGTTCCATACAAGTTTTAGGAGTGCCAATATCCTAAGATCTCTCCCTCTCAATCACTACGAGTCAAATGTAATGACATATCAGTCCATCTGCCTACAATGACATATAGTCAATGTGCTAGCACCTAGTCCATCCTTGGTACAAGTCATGACACTAGTAACTAAGGTGTAGAAAAACCTATCATCCGAGGTACAACAACAACTGTCCTCAGTCACATCACATATAAAAATATCCTAGATATGACCACAACCATTCTCCTACCGATGTATGACCGTATCCATCCTTAAAACCTTGGGATCAGGATGTCAAGGGAACACAATCTCATGCACCCACACATAATCAACATGTTATGTATGCAAATCTGAGCTTCCATTAGGAATACTCGTTTCCCCATCTAGCTAGCCCTGACACTAGAATCATTCTACAACATAGGACACTACATGATTGGGGTTTCACTTGATTAATTATTGCCAATTGGGTGAATTAAGGCTGCATTAAACAAGTGGACATATAAACCCTAATTCAAGACTAACAAGCATTTATATTTAACAACTCCAAAATATATAAAATGTATGACACATAATTCCTCATTTCAACATCACATGGTACTATTTTGTTTCCAATCATGAGACTATACTTGTCATCTCCCCATTACATGATATAAATCCTTTTTAAATTATCCCAGGGTACCAACCCTTGTCAACATAAAGAGGATTACACCTCCATAAGGGCTCATGTTGCACCCAAGGGTCAATAATACCATCACATCATTTCCTACTTGATCATCATTATCTTTCAAAACCTTAAAGAAGGTTCAACTTACACCACCATACTTATGATGTACATGCTTAAAATAAGAAAGCATAAATCATAAGGCTATGATAACCACTAGTTAACATATTAGGGTTACAACAAACATTTAGAGAGAATAATCCTTCATCGTATCATACAAGGAAGCTAAGTATGATTAACTACCATTCCTTAATTGCACTAAGTTAAGTTCAACTAGATAGGTGGAACTGATGTTACAAGTCAGCACCTCAAACTAAACCATAGGTTCATACAATTACTTGAGTCAAAGCACATCCTTCAAATATAGCATCCCCATTCGATAATGGATGCACAAGGTAAAGCACTACTGTCACTGAACCATTCTTACCCCAATCCCAATTCCACTGTCTACACATTGGTGAAAGGATTGAAGCGCCTGTCCCTAAGTGACCTGATAGGATCTAACACACTAACATATACAATAAAAAATAATAACTCAAAAATAGGGAATCTAAATAACAACTAACCCAATTTAGGAGATATTGCAAACCAATGTTTTTCATCAAAGTATATGAGTGCGGAAGCGATCTAGTCAGTGTTCCATTTCTTTTACCTAAAATCAAGAAAATCGAGACACAATCATGCAATTACACAGTACACTATCAAAAACAAGTAAAACAATTTATAGCAAAAGAGTATACTTGACATGACTTATATTCAAGAAAATCTAACAATGCGATTTTCCAAATACAACATTTATTCGACAAGGTGTTTATTTCAAACAATTCACTTTTTATTACAAGTTCCCATTATGTTGTAATCAAGAAGCATGCTTATATAATTTTTGTGTGAATCTATCTCACCAACATGATGGGGGAGGTCACCAGGACCCTTCTCTCCATATGAGGTAGGAGGCCAATGTACAAGTCCCACCTCTGAATGAGGAGGTCTCTTGCACTCAATATCAAAATTATCAATATTATCAACATCATCATCATCATCAATATACAGATAGTCATAATGGGCAATATCATTTATGTTCTCATGTTTTCTCAAAATATAATATATGGAAAAATGAAAGACTAAATATAGGGAACAATAGCTCAATCAAATTATATAGCGAAGTATACAGTCAAGAAATACATAAAAAATATCTTCAATACAACCAAAGAGGAGATATCATATTGTACCTTTCACTAAGGATTTTGAGTATAGATCTCAACAAGTAGTGGGTCAATCCTTCGAGTCAGATCCTAAATCATCAAGATTGGATCAAGGGTCAAGATAAGGATTTTAAAGAATCACATTTCACTATTCGATATTAGGGTTACATTTTCCTTTTTCTACCTTAGGGTTAGGTCATCCATTTATATTCAATAATGTTTTAAAAAGTCCAACTTTATTCAAGTATCAAGCATGTTTCAAGAGTGAATGACCTATCTAGGTATTTTTAGAAACACATGTCAACCCTAAATGTTATCATCATTATTCAATTTACTATCAAATCTCTAGATCATTATCAAGATCAAATAGTATCATTGGAACTAAAGTTTAGATTAGGTAGATTCATGGGTCATGCATATGATTAGGGATTTGCAAGATCAAGATTTATCATCACATATCAAGAGAAATCCTTATTTCAATGGGCATGATTCAATTCTAGAGTAGAAGAGTTTAAAAGATTAGATCTGACTCTTATTTAATCAAGTTTGACCTAGTTTCTCAATATGATCATCAAAATCAGAATTAGGGTTTCCCAAAGATCAAACTCAAATTAGATTCATTAACTAAAAAATATGAGCAAGAGATCAAAAATAGGGATACCAATGAGATTAATAAGGAATTAGACTATGGAAGTATTTTATTGAATTCCTTGGGTTTTTATAATCAAGATTGACTATTTATACATAATTTTTGGAGTTAGGAATGAAAAGTTATGATTTTTGCAAGATTCAGACAATTATCATGAATATTAGGCAGAGAGGAGTTACAAAATACCTTAAGTGTAAAAAAGCCCTATTGTTGGATGATAAACGAGAGGTCTAGATGAATCCACATGAGCAAGGTGGCTTGCTAGATGAGATGCTTTGGTTCGATCTCGGTGTTTCCGGTTCGATTCATCCATTTGGCTGGTTCAATCACTGGTCTAGCTGGGTCTTTGAACCGTCTCTAATGTCTCATGTACTAGCAATCTAAGGAACCTCCCCCCCACTCGCACAAGTCTCACGTGATCCCAGAAGCTCGATGGAGGACCTGGCTGATGTGGAGGTGGTTCAGGAGTAGGTTAGGTTGGTGGAGGTAGCGAGATGACCGCCTAAGCTCGCCACGACCTCGCGGATTGGTTGGTGGTCGAATATTGGGGCAAAGAGGCAAGGAGCAAGGGTGCTAAACTTGAGTTGTGCAGAGGCACTACTATGGCAGCATGAGGATACAAGGAGAAATCGAGGGCAAAGTAGGCCATGAGAGAGTGCAGATGCAAGGGGTTCTCATGATGGATGATATCAATGGTCCTTTGGGGGGTTTATATAGGACTGGGGGTAGGTTTTAGGGAAAATCGATGTCTAAGTGCAACCATAGCCGCCAGAGTGAGAGAGGAAAGCAAGGAACTTGTTTTAGCAGCACAACAATGCACGAAAGCTGATCAAAATAGGGCTCGTCAAGTTTGAAATTGTGAGAGGGTCGTTTTGGCTCGCTTAGAATTTCAAATAGCGTTCAAGATCGGGAGATCGATCATCATGGTTGCATTCATACCTCCCCACAATCAGTGGGAGGTTGAAGATAACCTCATACCCACTAGATCGGACCCTGATCCGTGGGTCTCAAAATTGAGGGCTGGGGTTCGTCCCCTCCCTTTGCAATGGATCGATGACTTGGAAAAGGGCAATTAAAAAGGCAAATAAAAGGATTAACTTCAGAAATCATAGTAAACAGTAGGAATGTCCAATTGAGATGAAATTTGGACTATGGCCTCAAAAAAATGTGGAGAATATGTAGAAAAAGTTTAAGAACCAAAATATGATGTTTGATGGATCAATTTTACTTCTTTGTACAAAGTGATGATTGAATATAATTTGTGGTGTTATAATGTGTATAAAGTCCACATTGATCACCATATTTTGAATTTAAGTCTCAACATTGATTATGAAGACAAGAAAAATAATTTGGAACCATGAGTGGGTATAATGAGGTCAAAAGAGTAATTATTTCAATCTTATGATAAAATCCACTTTGTCACATCCTTCCCTCCTTAAAAAGGAATTTTGTTCTTAAAATTCAAAAACATCCCCAAGAAAATTGGGACTATCCAATCCTAAGTCATATCCTCAAATATAAAATCAAAATCATGTCCAAAAAATTATAACCATATCAACAATCTCTCATAAACTTGTAATTATCAATCAAGAGTTAAAATATCACAAATCACAAATCTATTCATTTTCAAGTCATGTCTACATATTGAGTGAGAATTGGAATCGAGAGATGAGATTATACATCATGGATTAAATTGGGTCATGTACTAACAAGATCGTAATTCAAGTGTCAAGATTCAAATATCAGAATTTGGGTTCTAATAATGTGAGTCTAGGGTTTGATTCCTATTCAGACCATAGGTGTAATGATCCACCCATACATAACAATCTAATAATATTTTGAAATTTCAACATCAATTCCTTCATCAAGTATATTTGAGGTGGGTGAATGATTCAAACCTTGTCATATTTAAGAAATTAACCCGATTGATATATTCAACATTACGATCCTCAAAAATCAACACTGAGTCAACATCCTTAAAGTCTGAGTTTTTTGGTCGAGAGTACAATAAAATGAAAGTCATCAGTCATATATCGAGGGTGATCCCACGAACCAAAAAGGGGTGATCATAGGATTCTAATCATTAATCATGAGTCAAGATTTTTTACATTGATATAGAGAGTCACAATTTGGACATTAAGATCATAGGTCAAAATATTGCAAAGATTAGGGTTTAGATCCCAGTTAAGACCTTAGGGAAGATCATTCATCCATATTCAATATCAGAGCAACAATATTGAAGTAATATTCAAGTAATTATTTGAGCAACATTTATGATATTGATCACCAATGATATCAAGATTTGATGAATGATATGGACTTAGGTCTTTATAGGAATTTATCCATAAGGTACAGTCAACATTATATTTAAAATTGGGTTTCAAAACCGAGTATCATCATTGTCATAAACCTGACCTATTTGATACTTAGGTCAAGAAATCAAAATCGGGTGGAAGGGTTTACCTTCCAAACTCTAAATAATCAACAATGTGATAATTTAGAGGTAGTCATAAATAGTGATGTGACCAGGTTTAGGGGAGTCATAAGTCAACTACCACCCTAATCTAGCACATTACCTACATTAGTCATTATCCATTGAGCTTATCAAATAGGGGGTGAATCAATGATCAAATCATATTACAAAGGGTCATTAGATCAAAATTCAAGATTAGAATAGGCAACCATATTGTCATATTTGCATTCCTTTCTTGATCAAGGCAGTGATATAGTTTGGGAATCAAGGATTTAGATTTGAAGACTCAAAACATAATAGTGAAAGATTTAGGTCCATAATTATCATTTTGAAATTGAGATTACAAATGGGCACCAATAGTCAATAAGGGATGTGGCCTTTGTATCAAAGTCTAATATCATGCTTTTGTGAGTTCTAAGTCATAGTCATTCAATGGCATGATCATGAAATAAATCAAATAGGGAATAGTCTGCTTAACTATGTCTTAGGTTTAATCAACAATATGGCATAATGAAATTAATCAAGTAGGGACCTTATCAACAGTGAGGTATAAGGTATAAGTCTGTATTTCACCAAATCAAAATCATTAATATTTACTTCAAATGTAGAAAACATGTAGTCAAGTTTTGGCTAAAGTGAGTTTGCATGATATTAAGGGTCATACATGAGTATTCAAGATTCATTGATCAAAATTGAGTTTTCAAATTAAGGTCAGATCATGGTATCAACGTTTAAAATTTAGTGATATTCATTTTTCCCATGCATAAGCTACCCATAATCGATACATCATGTGGTAAAAGGTCACAAGAAAGGACCACATGAGGAGATAAGAAGACTGCCTAATCTTCATCTACATGGGTGGCTTAGGATAGTCCTGAAAGAAGAGATGAGATGCTAGAAGACTCTCTAGGGTTTCACAAGAGAAACTTTAGGTCTAGTTCAGGATCAATTAAGGCCATGTAGAGCGGGGGATCTCAGCCACTGTGAAGACGGATAGGAGAAATTATGTCAGGACCCTGAGCCTAGACACCTCAATTTTCACCATTATGGACTTTAGGGTTTCTTGGGTGTAAGAGACTTGATAAATTATTTACTTAAAATATATGGGAATGTGTAAGCTCTGATACCAACTGTCACGAAACCATTCTTACCCCAATCCCAATCCCACTACCTAGACAGTGGTAAAAGGATTGAAGCACCCATTCGTGAGTGGACCGATAGGATCTAACACACTGGCATATACAATAAGAAATAATAACTCAAAAATAAGGAATTTAAAAAACAACTAACCCAATATAGAAGATATTGTAGATCAATCTTTGTCATCAGTGTATATGATAGCGGAAGTGATCTAGTTAGTGTTCCATTTATCTTACCTAAAATCAAGAAAATTGAGACACAATCATGCAATTGCACGGTTCGCTATCAAAATCAAATAAAATAGTTTATCGAAAAAGAGTATACTTGGAAGGACTTATATTCAAGAAAAGTATAACAATGTGGTTTTATAAATCCAACATTTATTCGACAAGATGTTTATTTCAAACAATTCGCTTTTTTATTACGAGTTTCCATTATGCTGTAATCGAGAAGCATGCTTATATAATGTTTGTGTGACTCTAACACCCCAACGTGTTGGGGGAGGTCACCGGGCTCCTTCTCTCCATATGAGGTAGGATGCCAATGTATAAGTCCCACCTCCAAATGAGGAGGCCGCTTGCACTCAATACCAACATTATCAATATCATCATCATTATCTATATATGGGCAGTCATAATGGGAAATATCATTTATGTTCTCATGTTTTTCTTAAAATATAATATAGGGAAAAATGGAAGACTAATCATAGGGAACAATATCTCAATCAAATTATATAGCCAAGTATACATTCAAGAGATACATAAAAAGTATATTTAATACAACTAATGAGGAGATATAATAGTGTACCTTTCACTGAGGATTTCGAGTATAGATCTTAACAAGTAGTGGGTCAACCCTTTGAGTCAGATCCTAAATCATCAAGATTGGATCAAGGGTCAAGATCATGATTTTAAAGAATCACATTTCATTATTCGAGATTAAGGTTACATTTTCCTTTTTCTACCTTAGGGTTACGTCATCCATTTATAATCAACAATGTATCCAAAAGTCCAACTTTATTCAAGTATCAAGCATGTTTTAAGAGTGAATGACCTACCTAGGTATTTTTAGGAACACGTGTTGACCCTAAATGTTATCATCATTATCCAATTTACTATCAAATCTCTAGATCATTATCAAGATCAAATAGTATCATTGGAACTCAAGTTTAGATCAGGTAGAGTCATGGGTCAGACATATGATTAGGGATTTGGAAATCAAGATTAATCATCATCATATCAAGACAAATCCTTATTTCAATGGGAATGATTCAATTCTAGAGTAGATGAGTTCAAAAGATTAGATCTGACTCTTATTTAATCAAGTTTGACCTAGTTTCTCAAAATGATCATTAGAATCAGAATTAGGGTTTCCTAAAGATCAAACTCAAATTAGAGTCATTACCTAAAACATTATGAGAAAGAGATCAAATCTAGGGATACCAATGAGATTCATAAGCAATTATTCGATGCAAGTATTTCTAATGCATTCCTTTGGTTTTTTTGATCAAGATTGACTATTTATACATAATTTTTGGAGTTAGGAATCAAAAGTTATCATTTTTGCAAGATTGGGACAATGGTCATGAATATTAGGTAGAGAGGACTTACAAAATACCTTAGGTGCAAAAACGTCCAATCGTTGAATGATAAATGAGGGGTCTAGATGAAGCCACGTGAACAAGGTGGCTTGTTGGCTGAGATGCTTCAGTTTGATCTCGGTGTTTCCGGTTCAATTCATCCATTTGGCCGGTTCAATCACTCGTCTAGCTGGGTCTTTGAATCGGCTCTAATGTCTCATACACCAGTAGTTCAGCGAACCTTCCCCCTACTTGCACAGGTCTTGTGCAAGCCCAGAAGCTTGGTGGATGACCTTTCTAGTGTGGAGGCAGTTCGGGAGCAGGAGGGGTTGGTGGAGGCAGCGAGATGACCGCCTAAGCTCGCCATGACCTCGCGGATTGGTTGATGTTCGAAGATTGGGGCTAAGAGGCAAGGAGCAGGGGCACCCAAATCGAGTTGTGCGACAGTGTTGTTATGGAAACAAGAGGATACAAGGAGAAATTGAGGGCAAAGCAGGCCATGGGAGAGTGCAGATGTAAGGGGTTCTCGTGATGGATGATATCAGTTGTCCTTTGGGGGGTTTATATAGGACTAGGGGTAGGTTTTAGGGCAAATCAAGGTCTAGGTACAGTCAAAGCCACTAGAGTGCGAGATGAGAGAAAGGAACTTGTTTTGGAGGAACAACAATGCATGAAAGATGATCAAAATAGGGCTTTCCAAGTTCAAAATTGGGAGAGGGTCATTTTGGCTTGCTTAGAATTTCAAATAGCGGTCAAGAGCGGGAGATCGATCATCATGGTCGCATTCATACCTCCCCACAATCAGTGGGAGGTTGAAGATAACCTCACAACCATTGGATTGGACCCCTAATCCGTAGGTCTCAGATCTGAGGGCTGGGGTTCATCCCCTCACTTTGCAACAGACTGATGACTTGGAAAAGGGACATTAAAAAGACAAATAAAAGGATTAACTTCAAAAAAGCATAGTAAATAGTAGGAATGTCCAATTGAGATAAAATTTGGACCATACCCTCACAAAAATGTAAAGAATATATAGAAAAAGTTTAAGAACCAAAAGATGAAGGTTGATGGATCAATTTGCTTCTTTGGACAAAGTGATGATAGAATATAATTTGTGGTGTTATAATGTGTATAAAGTCCACATTGATCACTATTTTTTGAATTTGAGTCTCAACATTGATTATGAAGACAAGAAAAATAATTTGGGACTATGAGTGGGTATAATGAGGTCAAAAGAGTAATTACTTCATTCTTATGATAAAATCCATTATGTCACAACTACCACTGAATCCCATACCATACTTAAGTATGGACTCATAGATAGATTAAGGTGTAACCATTGAATTGTAGCCTCAAACCAAACCATCAAAACATAGGCTCAACAAACCATCGATTTCTATAAAAGAAAACCATCGAATGTTAGATAGGAAAAACCATCATATTGTATTAATTCGAGGGCAAAGATAAGACTCCAACTCATGGAATTAAAACCATAGATTCTAAATTATCCATCCCAAATGATCGGATCATGTGCAACAAGTACAAACCATCAAATCATAGACCATACATAAAACTATCGGGTTCAAGGCAAACAAGACCATTGAATTATGTACATTATACAACTCGAAGGACCATCAGATATTGGGTAAGTAAAATTGTGACGATCCGACAACAAATCATACCATCACTGTGTAATTAATTGCGGAATTAACCATAATCAATAGAATAACAAAAACTACTAAAAATGAAAACCTTTTGCAAAGAGATCCAATTCTAGGAAACTCTTATAAAGAGAACCAAAGTAATATATACATTCTGATTTACATTGTACATACCATGTACCATCTCATCTCGAGGAATATATTTACAACATTTGCTTTGCCAAAAATATACATAAGCAACACAAAACCACGAGGCATTCAAGCCAAAATCTCATATCGATCATAAAAATGCTAAGTACTGACTCCAAGGACTTGAGAGTATAGAGACGACACATAGGACTCATATCTACAAGACACAACAGTCAGTATCTCCACCTGAGATGGTACTGTTGTCCCTGATGCTGCTGTCCTTCCCTTGCTGTATGGTCCCTACCTCCTCGTCTGCGTCTACCTAAAATGTTGGTGACCAACGGAGTGAGACCCATGTCCCAGCGAGAGATATAACTCTCCACCATAAATATTATTATTGCAGATAAATAGTAATAAACTAAGAAGAGGAATCTCTATTGAAAAGAAGGATTTAATCATTATTAAGCAGAATAGAGCAATATCATCTTTTAAAGCATTACAACTATAAATGATAAAGCAGTAAATCATCTATTCATTTTAATAAGGAATATGAAGAACATGTATATTATCTATCCATTTAGGATACAATAATCAATGTAACATCAACTGATGATTTCCGTAATTCATCCTTAAGCAAATATGCTACACGGATAATTACATTTTACAATCATTCTTATGCCCTGAGGAAGTGAGCCGTACCGCTCAAATCCCACCTTCGGTTGCGAAACCCAAAGCCGGTGCCATACAAGATCAAAGGAAGAGTCAGACTCCACAAACTCATCTGTCTCGGTCAGTGCGAGACCACAAGCAGGACCGCAGTCTCTTACTTAAGTGACCTCAGTCACATGGTTAGCTCCCATAGACTACCCTTTCTCTAGCCCGCCTTGGTACAGGTCCAGATTCTAGTAAATCCGAGCCACGGGCCAGTTCACCGTGCTCCCTGAGCCATGAACGCATTCATGCTCCATCAAACTGAGCCATGGGCTTGTTCACCATGCTCTTAAACATATCTTGAGTCTACAACCAAAGTTGCACTCTAATCCTCCTATTTTCAGCTAGGAGAAACCCCAAATATTCAACAATATACGCTCTGGATTAACCCGTAGGAGAACCCATTTCACCAACACCAGCTACTGACAATGATGGATCTATGGCCAAGGCTCTACATGATAATATTCCACTTGATTATTTAAGTACATTACCATATTCTTTTAGCATCAATCAAGATTTCAAACATGAATTATTATGACAAATGCTACAAAGAAACATGTAATACTTCTATCAAGTGCTTTTCAAAACTTTATAGAACATTTGGACCTCAATCCCTTATCTCATCACTAGGAATTCAGACCCCTCATCAATATCATCATCATATTTACTAGATCTGGGTATTCAAACCCTTAGTTCATCACTGAACAAGGTTATCACTTATCATGTAACTAATACCTCCAGGTCATCTGACCAAGGTATTCATGATGCTTGTTACCTAAGAATCTCACAAAGCTCACCATGCATATTCAACTTCTTGTCACCTCTCACTAGGCAACAAATAAAATAATGGCTCACAAGGCCCATTCACATCATAGCTCATACCTGGTTATGCTCATCATCTGATGATACCTGCATGGCTAGTATACTTGATAACAACCATATCAATTACATATCAACATTATGCAATACAAAGATAACATCACTATTCCCTCATTAGGGTTAGGGTTTCCCATCTTTATCAATTAGGGTTTCACATAACATCACCCTATATTAGGGTTTCTCATCCCATTACCTAAAATTAGGGTTAGGGTTTCTCACCTTAATCAATTAGAATTTCATATGCCATAACCCTATATTAGGGTTTCACATAGCATCATTTAAGTATTAAATCATACTTATCATTGTTCCATGTACTTAGGGACACACATCATCATCATACCTTATTAGGTTGACTTAACCTCTTACTAAAGTACATGCATCTATGCTTATCATAGTGTATTGAATTTATTACTTTCATAGGCATCGAGTGATAATCACTCTAATTATACTAATCACCTAAGTAATTTAGAGGTACTTCCATTGAAATCAACCTTTAGATACTCTTCAACCACTTATGGGGTTATTAGTACTTACATGGTTTGAATCAATTGGTCCTTCAAACGGTTTGGACCAATTGAACCTTCAAACAGTTTGGCCCTAAACCTTCAAACAGTTTGGTCCTAAACCTTCAAATGATTAGAGACCGTTTAGACCTTCAAACGGTCTTGAACCTTTTGCTCATCAAACGGTTTTGAAACTGTTTCATATCTAATTGTTTGAAAACTATTTCAACTCTAATAGTTTTGAAACTATTTCAACCCAAGACCCTCAAACGGTTTGAAGATTGATTAACCCTAAACGGTTTGAGACCGTTTCATCCTCAAACAGTTTGAGACCGTTTGATCCTCAAACAGTTTGAGACCATTTGGTCTTCAAATGGTTTGAGACCATTTGGTCCTCAAATGGTTTGAGACTGTTTGGTTAATTCAGAGATGAAACTATTTGATCAAATCAACTTTGAAACCATTTAACCCTAAACGGTTTGAGACCGTTTGGTCAATTCAGATATGAAACCGTTTGATCAAATCAACTTTGAAACTGTTTAACCCTAAATGGTTTGAGACAGTTTGGTCAATTCAGAGTTGAAACCGTTTATTTTTTATATTCTTGAGGTGTGTGCTAAGATGATGTCATCATCATCAAGCTTCAGACCTCTGAATTCTACTGTCATATATATGATGAATTCATCAATTATTCAAGAAGAAAATAAAAGATCAACATATTATGAGAAATTGAAATCAATAATAACATTGATGCGTTCAAGTTATATAACCTGCCTTCAAAGTAGCTTCAAAGCTTCAAGCTTCTCGTCTCTAATGGTGAAAGAAGCTCCTTCAACTATCCAAGGTTCATTTCCAACTCTTTGGATGCAAAAGATATCCAAGGTTGAGCATTGGATGGAAGAGAGAAGAAAATGAATGTTGAAATCCGATTTCAACCATCAATCCAAGGTTGAAGATGATCATGTAGCTTACCTTCAGCTTGGGGAACATTTTCCTCCTGCTCCTAAGCTCCTTGTTCATTGGCCAAAGCAAGGGAAGAAAGTGGTTTGCAAAAATAGCCTTTCAAGTAAGGAGAAAATTGAGTACATATAATTGATTTTCTAGGAGAGAGAAAGTAGGAGAAAATTCATCCACTTTCTTGCCACATGTCCCCTCCCTTCCTTGCCTTCGAATCCATCTTCCTTTTTCCTCAATTTCCTTTCAATTATCCTTGAATTAAAAGCAACCACTAAGCACCTTAATCATTATAATACTATTATCCATTTTTAGTGGACATTACTTTTTAATTAACAAATGTGAGTGGATTTCTTCACCTACTTAGGATATTTCGAAGCCACTCAAGGAATTTGGACGTCCTACCGCTATAGGATTTCTCCCATAACATTTTTAGTTGATGGGCACTTCAATTAATATATTTATTTTTGCTACAAAATAAATTAGGGTTTCAATTATGCTTAAATCTTGATTATTTTATTATCAAGATTATCTCTTCTCAAAAGTAGTTCAAACAAAACTCCCCATTCTTTTTATTTTCTCTAAATGATACCAAGAAATAGTACAGACACTCTTGAAGTGGTATTTTACATATTCAACCCTAGATTTTGGGTAATTTGCAAATTACACCAAAACTAGCATTCAATACACAAGCATTACTCAAACAAGCTCCTTCTTGGAACTTAGGCTTCCACAAGCCATACCTCAACATCATTCTCATTCTTATGATGCTATAACACTTGAGGAACATTTATCATGTAACATTTTGCAAGGTAACCCCTTATATTGGGTAAATTGCACTTTAGTCCAAAACAAGCAAATATTGCTTCAACATTATTCAAATAGGACCAAAATTGAAACATAAGCTCTCTTTTAGTCTTAATACTTTTTAAAAAGATAAAGACAAGAATATAAATGACTTACTTAAGAAACAATCCTAGGGTTAAGCCACAACCCAGGTCAGGGATGTTACAATTATCCACCCCTAACAGGGATTTCGTCCCCGAAATAATCAAGAGAAAAGAGAAGGGTACTTCCTCCTCATCTCTTCCTTTAGCTCCCACGTAGCTTCTTCAATGCCACGATGATGCCAGAGAACTTTCACAAGAATTATGTCTTTCTTTTTCAGCTTTTTGATTCTCCTGTCAAGAATCATCATTGGTCCTTCTTCATAGGATATATCTTCATTTAACTCTACCTCTACAGGTTGCAATACTAACTCCGTATCAGGGTGACACTTTCTTAGCATGGATATAAGGAATACTGGATGCAATCTATGTAGTTCAGGTGGAAACTCCAACTTATAGGCTACCTTTCCAATCCATTCAATGATTGGATAAGGCCCCATAAATCTAGGAGCTAACATACCCTTCTTTCCAAATCTAAGAACACCTTTCCAAGGTGAGACTTTGAGATATACTCTGTCTCCAACTTGGAATTCTAAAGGTCTTTGCCGTTTATCAGTGTATGACTTCTGTCTATCCCGTGTAGCCTTCAACTGTTGTTGTATTACTTTAATCTTCTCAATTGTCTATTGCACTAACTCAAGACCCAAAAGTTGGTATTCTCCTATTTCATACCAGCACAATGGAGATCTACAATGTCTACCATATAATGCTTCATATGGTGCCATATCAATACTGTGTTGATAACTATTGTTATAAGTGAATTCTATTAAGCTCAAGTGTATATACCAACTTCTTACAAACTGAAGGACACATGCCCTAAGAAAATCCTCCAAAGTTTGTATAGTCCTCTCAGATTGTCCATCTGTATGGGGGTGGAAGGAGGTACTGAATCTTAACTGCGTACCCAATGCTATATGTAGTCGTTCCTAAAAATGACTAGTGAACTGGGGACCTCTATCAGAAACAATTGTGGCTAGAACTCCGTGCAACCGCACTATCTCATCTATATAGATCTGTGCAAGTTTCTCAGCAGTATAGGTTGTTTTGACAGGAAGAAAATGTGGTGACTTAGTCGACCTATCAACTATCACCCAAATGGAATCATGACTTTTAGCTGTTCTGAGTAAACCAACCACAAAGTCCATGGTCACATGATCCCATTTCCACTGTGGTATAGGTAAAGGTTGCATTATTCCTGTGGGCTTCTGATGTTCAGCTTTAACCTACTGACACACTGGACACCGCATAACAAACTCAGCTACATCTTTCTTCAAACCATGCCACCAATACATATCTTTCAAGTTATGATACATTTTGGTGCTCCCTGGATGCATTGCATACATGGATGAATGAGCTTCCTCCAAGACTAACTTCCTTAAGTTATTGGCATCATGTACTACCATCCTACCATGATAACAAAATACCTCATCATCTGACTCATGAAAGCCATCCCATTTCTCACTACCATACTCTGAATTGATCTGCCGAATCATAGTATCAGCCTGTTGTGCCTCTTTGATCTATTATTTCAGAGTAGGTTTCACTTGCATTTTAGCTAACAATCCAGCTAACAAGGATACTTTAAGCTGTACATTGTTTTGCCTCAAAGAGACAAGCATGTCTCATTTAAAGCACACTAAAGAGTTCAACTGTGCTTTGTCTATGGTTGGCGATGATGATTTTCTACTTAGTGCATCAACCACTACATTAGCCTTTCCCTTATGATAATCAATTGTACAATCATAGTCCTTGATTAACTCCATCCAGCGACGTTGTCTCATATTCAACTCATGCTGTGAAAAGATATATTTTATGTTCTTATGGTCCGTGAAAATCTGGAATGTCTCCCCATAGAGATAATGTCTCTAGATCTTCAACGCATGAACCACTGCAACTAATTCTAGATCATGTGTCGGATAATTTTCCTCGTGTTTCTTAAGCTATCGAGAAGCAAAAGAAATCACTTGTTTATCCTATATCAACACACATCCTAGACCGTTCTTAGAAGTGTCACATAATACAATATACCCCTTTCCTTGCTCAGGTAACACTAAAACAGGTGCACTTGTTAACCTTTCTTTCAACAACTGGAAAGAATGTTGATACTTGTCATTCCAGATAAAGGAAACCTCCTTCCTAGTTAAATTAGTTAGGGGTAATGCTACAGAACTAAAGTTCTTAATGAACCTCCTATAGCAACCTGTTAGTCTTAGAAAACTATGTATCTCTGTTGGTGTCTTTGGATGTTCCCACTCCAAGATAGATTCTACCTTTTTAGGATCAAAATGGATACCTGAGGCAGATATTATGTGTCCTAGGAAAGACACTTCTGATAACTAGAATTCACACTTGCTAAACTTGGCGTATAGCTTGTGCTCTCTTAGTAAAGTTAGGGCTTGACGAAGGTGTTGCTCATGCTGTTGAGCATCTCTACTGTAAATCAGGATGTCATCTATAAAGACTACTATGAATTGATCAAGGAATGGTTGAAAGATTCTATTCATGAATTCCATGAATGCGGTTGGTGCATTAGTTAGTCCAAACGACATAACTATGAACTCATAGTGACCATACCTTGTCCTAAAGGCTGACTTAGGTATGTCACTCTCCTTGATGCATATCTGATGGTATCCTGACCTCAGACCTATTTTAGAGAACATAGTTGCACCACGCAAGTGGTCAAACAAGTCATCTATTCTTGGCAGAGGATATTTGTTCTTTATGGTTACTTTGTTTAGCTATCTATAATCGATGCATAATCGCATAGACCCGTCTTTCTTTTTTACAAAGAGAACCGTAGCACCCCAAGGTGAAGTACTCGGTCGAATAAAACCCTTTTCAAGCAACTCTTGCAACTGTTTCTTGAGTTATTCCATCTCTGCAGGTGCTATTCTATATGGTGTTTGAGATATAGGTTGCATACCTGAGATTGGATTAATCTTGAAATCAATCTCTTGGGGTAGAGGAACACCTGGAAGTTCCTCAGGAAACACATCCTCAAACTCCCTAACAATCGGAACTTCAGAAAGAGTAGGACTCTCTGCCCTGGTATCTACCACATGTGCCAAGAATGCTTCACATCCTTATCACATTAGTTTCTCAACTATCATTTTTGACACTAGATAGGTTGGAAGAATCTTTCTGCCCTCCCTGAAAGACCCATGCATTACCATTGTCTGAGGACATAGCCTGCTTGGAATCGCAATCCAAGACAAACTTATACTTTTATAGGGTGTCCATCCCAAGGATTATTTCGAACCCATGCATCTCAAGTGGTATAAGATCCACCTGAATGCTATGTTCTAAAAAAGAAAGAATATAGGCAGAACATACCTCCCGTAACACTGTAGATCCAACTAATGGAGTTTCTAATAACAAGTTATCTGCTCTATGACTGACAGTCATATTGCAGTCATGAATCACTTCTCGAGTGATAAAGGAATGTGTAGTACCCGGATCAATCAAAATAGATACAAATCAGGATGAAGACATTTTAGAATGAAATAATTCCATCTGACCTATCATGACTTGTGGGTTGACCACTGCTTCCGGATGATTCATAGCATAGAATCTTGTCGTTGCTGGTTGTCGACCACTCACCCTATTATTGGGTGCAGATGAACCAACTGGGGATGCCTGTCCACGTCCTCATGTGCCACTGCTAAACTGTCACCTCTGAGAGCCTTGTTGACTCTACCTCGATAGTTGGGTTACACACACGTCTTTAGCTAGATGATCTTTCATCAAATGTCCCATCTTCCCACATTAATAACAGCTTCTGTTCTCCCATTGTGGCCTAGATGATCCTGCTGTTGGCTCCCTCTGGTGGTAAACTACGGCCTCTACCCTTGCTGGATCTCCACTGCGTCTGAGTATTAAACCTCGGTGGTGTTGTTGGTGTAGAAAACCTTAGTTTCTTAAAACTTTCGGTCCTCTATCCTTGGAACTGTGTATACACTTTCTTACTATTGGCTTGACGTTTCTCAGTCACGGACCTTTCTATTCACCTAACTGACTCCACAAAGGTGGCAAACCTCTCTCTATTCTCTAGAGCAGATGCGGGTGTGGTCAAATCACTGTTCAAACCCTTCTCAAAACACCGAATCCTCTCCTCATCTGTAGCAGCCATGTGCGGACAAAACTGTAGAATCTCCATCAACTTAGCTTCATACTCACTAATGTTCATTGGTCCTTTCCTTATCCGCTCAAACTGAAAGATTTTCTCATCCAAGTAAGTCTTGGGAAAATATCTACTAACAAACTCTCATCGGAACTCTTCCCATATGACTTCAACACCTGGCCTTTTGCCTTCTTCTATAGCCCACCAATGGCTAACAATCCCCTTCAACAGGTACACCGCATGCCTAACCTTCTCAGGTTTGGGGATATTAAGAATTCTGAAGGCCTTTTCCAACTCAGTCAGCCACAAGCCTGCATCTGCTGGGTCATCTATACCAGCATAATCAGTGGCTCCTACCCGTCGAAGCCGTTCAAAAGTCATGCCAGCTCCATGTCCCTCATTGTGAGCTGGGGCCCTAGGTGCAGGTGGTGGCATCCTATCTACCACATGTGTCATTGTCACCATGAACTGCCCAAACAGAGCATGAAAAGCTGGGTTTTCTAGTGTAGCTTGGTCAAGCTGCGGATGTTCAGGTACGAGTTCCTCTCTAGCCTGATCCCTTGTACCTCCTCCTGGTGTAGCAACACTACTTTTAGCAGCATGTTCTTCGTGTGATCCAGCCATCTTCAAGCTTTACTTCTTCTCTTGAGAGTAGAAGTCACTATCAGATAAAATAGAAGACACTAGAACAGACTCAACGACCTTAATCCTATGTCTCTGTAGACTCGGAAAACCTTAGGCTCTGATACTAAAACTTTGTGACAATCCGACAACAAATCAGACTGTCACTGTGTAATTAATTGCGGAATTAACCATAATCAACAGAATAACAAAAGTCACTAAAAATTAAAACCTTTTGCAAAGAGATCCAATTCCAAGAAACTCTTATAAAGAGAACCAAAGTAATATATACATTTTGATTTACATTGTACATACCATGTACCATCTCATCTCGAGGAATATATTTACAATAGTTGCTTTGCCAAAACTATACATAAGAAACACAAAACCTTGAGGCATTCAAGCCAAAATCTCAGATCAATCATAAAAATGCTAAGTACTGACTCCAAGGACCTAAGAGTACAGAGACGACACATAAGACTCATATCTACAAGACACGACAGTCAGTATCTCCACCTGAGATGTTACTGTTGTCCCTAATACTGCTGTCCTTCCCCTGTTGTATGGTCCCTACCTCCTCGTCCGCGTCCACCTAAAATGTTAGTGACCAACGGAGTGAGACCCATGTCCCAGCGAGAGATATAACTCTCCGCCATAAATATTATTATTGCAGATAAACAATATTAAACTAAGCAGAGGAATCTCTATTGAAAAGCAGGATTTAATCATTATTAAGCAGAATAGAGCAATATCATCTTTTAAAGCATTACAACTATAAATGATAAAGCAGTAAACCGTCTATTCATTTTAATAAGGAATATGAAGAACATGTATATTATCTATCCATTTAGGATACAATAAGAAATGTAACATCAACCAGTGGTTTCTGTAATTCATCCTTAAGAAAATATACTACAGGGCTGATTACATTTTACAATCATTTTTATGCCTTGAGGAAGTGAGATGTACTGCTCAAATCCCACCTTCGGTTGCAAAACCCAAAGTCGGTGCCATACAAGATCAAAGGAAGAGCTAGACTCCACGATCTCATCCATCTCGGTCAGTGCGAGACCACAAGTAGGACCACAGTCTCTTGCTTAAGTGACCTCAGTCACATGGTTAGCTCCCATAGGATACCCTTTCTCTAGCCCGCCTTGGTACATGTCCCAACGCTAGTAAATATGAGCCACATGCTAGTTCACCGTGCTCCCTGAGCCATGAACACATTCATGCTCCATCATATTGAGCCATGGTCCTGTTCACCATGCTCTTAAACATATTTTGAGTCTACAACTGAAGTTGCACTCTAATCCTCCTATTTTCAGCTAGGAGAAACCCTGCATATTTAACAATATACGCTCCAGATTAACCAGCAGGAGAACCCATTTCACCATCACTAGCTACTGGCGATGATGGATCTATGTCCAAGGCTCTACATGATAATATTCCACTTGATTATTTAAGTACATTACCATATTCTTTTAGCATCAATCAAGATTTCAAACATGAATTATTATGACAAATGCTACAAAGAAACATGTAATACTTCTATCAAGTGCTTTTCAAAACTTTATAGAACATTGGGATCTCAATCCCTTATCTCATCACTAGGAATTCACACCCCTCATCAATATCATCATCATGTTTACTGGATCTGGGTATTCAAACCCTTGGTTCATCACTGAACAAGTTTATCACTTATCAGGTAACTAATACCTCCAGGTCATCTGACTAAGGTATTCATGATGCTTGTTACACAAGCATCTCATATAGCTCACCAGGCATATTCAACTTCTTGTCACCTCTCAATAAGCAAAAAATAAAATAATGGCTCACTAGGCCCATTAACATCATAGCTCATACCTGGTTATGCTCATCATCTCATGATACATGCATGGTTAGTATACTTGATAACAACCATATCAATTACATATCAACATTATGCAATACAAAGGTGACATCACTATTCCCTCATTAGGGTTAGGGTTTTCCATCTTTATCAATTAGGGTTTCACATAAAATCACCCTATATTAGGGTTTCACATAACATCGCCCTATATTAGGGTTTCTCATCCCATTACCTGAAATTAGGGTTAGGGTTTCTCATCTTAATCAATTAGAATTTCATATGCCATAACCCTATATTAGGGTTTCACATAGCATCATTTAAGTATTAAATCATACTTATCATTGTTCCATGTACTTAGGGACACACACCATCATCATACCTTATTAGGTTGACTTAAACTCTTACTAAAGTACATGCATCTATGCTTATCACAGTGTATTGAATTTATTACTTTCATAGGCATCGAGTGATAATCACTCTAATTATACTAATCACCTAAGTACTTTAGAGGTACTACCATTGAAATCAACCTTGAGATACTCTTCAACCACTTATGGGGTTATTAGTACTTACATGGTTTGAATCTATTGGACCTTCAAACGGTTTGGACCAATCGAACCTTCAAACGATTTGGCCCTAAACCTTCAAATGGGATGGTCCTAAACCTTAAACGGTCTTGGTCTTTATATCCTTAAACGGTCTTGAACCTTTTGCTCATCAAATGGTTTTGAAATAGTTTCACATCTAATTGTTTGAAAACCGTTTCAACTCTAACGGTTTTGAAACCATTTCAACCCAAGACCCTCAAACAGTTTGAAGATCAATTAACCCTAAATGGTTTGAGACTGTTTGATCCTCAAATGGTTTGAGACCGTTTGGTCCTCAAACAGTTCGAGACCGTTTGGTCAATTCAGAGATGAAATTGTTTGATCAAATCAACTTTGAAACCATTTAACCCTAAATGGTTTCAGACCGTTTGGTCAATTCAGAGTTGAAACTGTTTATTTTTTATATTCTTGAGGTGTGTGCTAAGATTATGTCATCATCATCAAGCTTCAGACCTCCGAATTCTACTGCCATATATATGATGAATTCATCAATTATTCAAGAAGAAAATAAAAGATCAACATATGATGAGAAATTGAAATCAATAATAACATTGATGGGTTCAAGTTATATAACCCGCCTTCAAAGTAGCTTCAAAGCTTCAATCTTCTCGTCTCTAATGGTGAAAGAATCTCCTTCAACTATCCAAGGTTCGTTTCCAACTCTTTGGATGTAAAAGATAGCCAAGGTTGAGCATTGGATGGAAGAGAGAAGAAAATGAATGTTGAAATCTGATTTCAACCATCAATCCAAGGTTGAAGATGATCATGGAGCTTACCTTCATCTTGGGGAACGTTTTCCTCCTGCTCCTAAGCTCCTTGGTCGTTGGCCAAAGCAAGGGAAGAAAGTTGTTTGCAAAAATAGCCTTTCAAGTACGGAGAAAATTGAGTACATATAATTGATTTTCTAGGAGAGAGAAAGTAGAAGAAAATTCATCCACTTTCTTGCCACATGCCCCTCCCTTCCTTTCCTTCGAAGCCATCTTACTTTTTCCTTAATTTCCTTTCAATTATCCTTGAATTAAAAGCAACCACTAAGCACCTTAATCATTATAATACTATTATCCATTTTTAGTGGACATTACTTTTTAATTAACAAATGTGAGTGGATTTCTTCACCTACTTAGGATATCGCTTCCACTCAAGGAATTTGGACGTCCTCCCACTATAGGATTTCTCCCATAACATTTTTATTTGATGGGCACTTCAATTAATATATTTATTTTTGCTACAAAATAAATTAGGGTTTCAATTATGCTTAAATCTTGATTATTTTATTATCAAGATTATCTCTCCTCAAAAGTAGTTCAAACAAAACTCCCAATTTTTTTTATTTTCTCTAAATGATACCAATAAACAGTACATACACTCTTGAAGTGGTATTTTACATATTCAACCCTAGATTTTGGGTAATTTGCAAATTACACCAAAACTAGTATTCAATACACAAGCATTACTCAAACAAGCTCCTTCTTGGAACTTAGGCTTCCAAAAGCCATAACTCAGCATCATTCTCATTGTTATGATGCTATAACACTTGAGAAAAATTTAGCATGTAACATTTTGTATGGTAACCCCTTATATTGGGTAAATTGTACTTTAGTCCAAAACAAGCAAATATTACTTCAACATTATTCAAATAGGACCAAAATTGAAACATAATCTCACCTTTAGTCTTAAATACTTTTTCAAAAGATAAAGTCAAGAATATAAATTACTTACTTAAGCAAAACTCCTAGGGTTAATCCATAACCCAGGTCAGGGATGTTACAAAAACCATCATATGCAATACAAGCAAAACCTTGAACCATATGCCTAATAAAACCATCGAGTTATGACTTAGAAGAGTCATTAAACATGACCTAGTTAGGCCATTAGTTGTGGACATCAGGCCCACCATAAGATGTGGCAACCAAAGTCACCATCATATGTGGAATCCAGAGTCACCATCGGATGTGGCATCTAGAGTCACCATCAGATGTGGCATCCAGAGTCACAATTGGCAATGAACCATTGACTAAGGACCTATAGAAACCATTGACCTAAGAATCAGTAAAGCCATCAAGTGTGGGACCAGAAAAGCCAGTGGTTGATGACCTAGTATGACCATCAAGTGCGTACCTATTGGAACCATTGAGTTGTTCAACATGTGGGAAAACATGCCTTAAACTCCAAGTAAAACCATCATTTGATGAGGCCTAAGAAACCTCCATTTCAAACCACTTAATGAGCATAAAAACCATGGATGGGTTGAGGGTAACATTACCATCGTTATCAAGCATAAAATGGGTCACTGAAACAACACTAAGTGACCACCATCAGTTGGTACAAGGAGCCCAACCATCATATCATGAAGAAAGGTAGAAAATAGTTCAAAGCACTAAGGGAAAGCCATCATTTGTCACCTCAAAGAAACCCTAAAATCATGGAACAAAAGTCATTGACTTGAACCACTTGGGAGAGCATAAAGACCATCATCTCTCAAGCATAAGAAAATCCAAAAAATAGAAACTAAATCAAAGTAGGTTGGCACAAGATGGTCAAGCAAAACAACACTAAACTCAACCGTTGGGTTCCATCACAAGGAGTAAAATCAGCTCAAAAACCCTAAGTAAGAACCATCGTTTAAGAGAGAAAAAGCCATCATTTTCCTCTTGCAAGCAAAGTCTAGAGCTTCCACTACCAAGGGAGGTTTGTGCACAAGGTTTAGGGTTCATCAAAGAAGATAAATTACTCAAGAGTTATCACTTAAGCTCAAACCCTAGGCAAGGATAACATCTTTCTACTTAGAACATCATTTTTAATCAATATCTAGTACATGCAAACTAGGATTAAGCAATAAACATGCAGAAAGTGATATAACTCACCTCAAGGTTGAAGATGAAGCTTCAAACAACAAGGTAGCTCAAGAAACAAAGGAATAAAACCTAGCTTGAGTACTCCACTCCACCAAGCTAGCTCCTTCTCCAAAGAGGGAGCAAACGCTAGGTCAAGGAAGTAAGGAAGAAGGCATCTTTAACCTCCAGCTCAAGCTCCATCATGGATTCAGACCAAGAAGAAGAGAGAGATGGGTAGGAAAGAAAGGGAAATGAAGGAAGGAAGGGAGATCTTACTTACTTAGTGTTGGGTTTTATGGAGGAGACAGGCACAACGGTAACAATAAAAAAATTTCCCCACATACCCTACTTGAGGATCTCATTGATAATAGCATATTCAAAAAGAGGGGATATGGAAATACCTCATCACATAGTAGATCCATCAACGTCCCTTCTCCTAGTGATGTGCACCTATCCTGGTGTGCACAAATGGTCCTCGACCATACTCCCAACACAAGTAACTTAGCATCTACATCTCTACTTCATCCACGCGAATGGACTGGAACTCCATGTCACCCTTCTCAATCTGGCAGGAAGGAGGAGCCTTCTTCTTGATGACATGCTAGCATCGGTTGCTCTCCTTCTGTCTTGCTTGGGGATGATGACGGCTAGGGTTCAGGTACAAGAATGTAACCTCAACGCGAGTGTATTAGCGTTAGCCAAAAAGGCCAGCCATCATGCCCCTATTAGTAGAAGAGAAAGGAAGTAGGGCTTCAAAAACCACCAAGAAACAAAAGGATACGGTTGCATTAAAACAAGCCACTCATGGACCATTAAAAGAATATTTTTGAAATAGTTAATTAAATGATTAATCACATTGATTGATTAACTAATTCCCATTGTCCATCTCTAGTTAATCGATCTAGGTCAGCCATCTGACTTAACAATGGAACCTAATTAATTGGCTTAAACACTTTAGCCAATTAACTCAGAGTATGTTCCAATATTATTATAGTAGATTGCCTAATGTTTTAGTAATCCTTTGATTTGGAATATTTCCAATCACGTCCACAATTATACTGCTATTCCAATCACATCCTATGAGTGTGACCTGGTAGGCTCCACATTATGTTGGAAATGATGTTCATAATCATATTATGATTTCACAAGCAATGATTGGTATTTAGAAATACTTCATTTCTACCCAAGTAATTGGAGAAGTTGGAGAACAACTTAACCTATCATATGTGGTTGGTGTTACAGGGAATGTATAATTCCATTGTCCCATATATCTGGATTGAACTTGTGGCATGGAATCATCATCCGCTTCAACATTCAATCCATGTTCCTTGAAACTAGAACAAACTATTTGAGATATGTATAATCTCAATATCACATATTGACTCACACGAGCATGGACATGCATTTCTCAGTCTCGCTTATTGTCCAGGATATTTTACTCATGTAGGAGGGACGAATCTCATCTACATCGGTCACAGTCATCCCCATGTGTCACAGTGTACCTGAGCACCACCTTTATGGCAACCCTTATTCAAGATCACGATGGATGATGACAAAGCACATCAAATGACATGTGATGAGTGTAGCGACTTCATGTCTAAGAACCAAAATCAATAGTATCACTATGAGAGATGACTTTGACTACCATTCATAGTTTCCATTTGTCACTCTCAAGGTGGGTCTGTCTGATAAATTGTTCTCTAAAAAGTATTTGTGTGCTTGGTTTGGTATTGCATATAATGACTAATGAGATTTTGTCATCAACCAGCACACACTCTAGTCTTAAGTGTTATTGTTGTCTATCAACCTTCCACAATAACATCTGACTAGGGACACAACAAGAATGCATATACTCTTGACATCATTATGATCTCATCATTCACCTTCTCAACTTACAGACATACATCATTGAGTAATATCATTCTTTATACATTTATTATGTTATATCATTATCTCATAACTTATAACAAAATAAATTGGAAGCTTGCCTTTATTATTAATCAAATCATTCAGAAGATATGCCATTACAATCATCATATGATTGGGTATCTGGGCATACATACCAATAGACTCCCACTTGCACTTAGAGCCAATCACCCATGAACTTAATCCCAAGTGATATAACATTACCTTCATAATTCTTCTTTGGAAGTGCTTTTATCAAGGGGTCAACCACATTGCTCTCGGTTGGTACTCTAAAAAACTTCACATCTCCTTGTTGTATGATTTCTCATATGAGATGGAATCACCTTTGTATATTCTTGGAACAATGATGCGATCTAGGTTCCTTCGCTTGTCCAATAGCTCCATTGTTGTCACAATATAGCTCGATTGCCTCGCTGATGCTTAGAATCACCCTAAGTTCTGAGATGAACTTATTTATCCAAACAACTTCCTTTGCTACATTGGATTCAACAATATACTTGACCTCCATTATAGAATCCACAACTGTCTCTTGCTTGGAACTCTTCTAGCTTACATCTCCATTATTGAGGAAAGACACAAACCCTGATTGTGATTGATAATCATCTTTGTCAGTCTGGAAGCTTGCATCGGTGTAACCCTTTACCACCAACTATTTCTCTCCGCCGTAGATAAGGAACATATCCTTAGTTCTTCTCAAGTACTTAAGGACATTCTTCATGGTAGTCTAGTGACCTTCACTAAGATCTAACCGATATTTTCTTGTCATGCTCAAGGCATATGAGACATCTGGATGAGTACATAACATTTCATACATTATTGATCCAATTGTAGAAGTGTACTGAACCTTATTCATGCACTCCCTTTCTTCACAAGAATTGGGACATTGAGCTCTATGGATGGCAACACCATGAGACATGGGCAGGTTGCCTCTCTTCGAGTTCTCCATGATGAACCTCTTCAACACTCTAATGTATGTGCTCTGACTTCATCCAAGAATCCTTCTAGATCTATCTCTATAGATCTTGATTCTCAAAATGTAGGATGCTTCTCCTAAGTCTTTCATTGAGGATGTATTTCCTAGCTAGAACTTTACCATTTGTAAAGTAGGGATGTCATTTACCATCAATAGTATGTCATCCACATATAATATGATGAATATAATCTTTCTCCCACTAACCTTCTTGTAAACAAATAGTTCATCTTCATTTTGACTATAGCCAAACTCTTTGACTATTTTGTCAAATGGAAGTTTCCAACTTTGAGATGTTTGCTTCAATCCATAGATTGACCTTGTAGCTTACAAACTTTATTTGCATCCTTTTGGATTTATAAAACCCTTAGGTTGTGTCATGTACACATCCTCAAGAAGATTCTCAATTAAGGAATGTGGTTTTAACATCCATCTTCCAAATCTCATAGTCATGATAAGATGCAATGGCAAGCATGATCCTAATGGACTTAACCATGGAAATTGGAGAAAAGGTTTCATCCTAGTCAACACCTTGAACTTGTTTGAAACCCTTTGCAACCAATAAAACTTTGTAAGTATGTACATTACATCCATGCCGGTCTTCTTCTTGAAGACCCACTTGCACCCTATGGGTTTTACCCCTTTAGGTGGATCCACCAAGGTTCATACCTTGTTGGCATATATGGAGTACATCTCAGATCTCATGGCTTCAAGTCATTTCTTAGAATATGGTCCCTCAATAGATTCTAAGTAGGTTTTTGGCGCATCATATATGACCAACTCACTACCTTCTTGAGTCACAAGATATCAAAATCTTTTGGGATCATTGTGTGTCCTACTAGATCTACGAGGTTCATATGTTACATGAGGAATTTGAGAATCCACAACAACTTGTGACTCTTCATGTTCCTCTTATAATTCTAAAGGTTCAATGCTTTCTTGTTTGGTCTTGAACTTCTTCGAGCTCTACTTTTCTCCCATTGCTTCCTTTGGAAATAAATTGCTTTTCTAAGAATACAATATTGCTAGAGACAACTACTTTGTTGTCATATGGGTGGTATAAGTAGTAATCCCTAGTTTCCTTGGGGTATCCAACAAAGTAACATTTATCTAATTTTGGTCCAAGTTTTTAGGAAATTGTTTTCTTACATAAGCTTCACAGCCCCAAATCTTCATAAAAGACACATCGGGAAATTTCCCATGCCATATCTTATATGGTATCTTTTGAACCAATTTAGAAGGTTCACAATTTAGTGTAAACATGATAGTTTCAAGATCATATCCCCAAAAGGAAAGTGGAAGATCAACAAAACTCATCATTGATTGCACCATATCTAGTAATGTGTGATTCCTTCTTTCTGACACACCATTATGTTGTGGTGTTCCAAGTGAAGTTCATTGTGATACGATACCACAGGCTCGCAAAAGGTCCTCAAATTCTTGGCTTAAGTATTCTACACCTTGATCAGATCAAAGTACCTTAAGACTTTTACCAAGTTGGTTTTATACTTCATTCATGAAATCCTTGAACCTTTCAAGGGTTTCTGACTTATGTTTCATCAGGAATACATAGGTAAGCCTATTAAGATCATCAGTGAATGTAATGAAGTATTGCTAATGACCTCTGATATTTTTTCTAAAAGGTCCACATAAATCAATATGTATGAGTCCTAATAGATCACTCACTCCCTCACTATGACTAATGAAGGGAGTCTTTGTCATCTTGCCCAACAAAGAAGATTCACATGCTCCATTGATTCAAAGTTAAAAGAGTATAGATAACCATCTATATGGAGTTCAGAAATATGTTTCTCATTTATGTGACCTAGACGACAGTGCCATATATATGTTTTTTTGAGTCATAAAGTTTAAGCCTTTTAGTATTTATGTTATAAATGTTTGTTTCAAGATCTAATAAGTAAAGACCATAAGACATAGGGGCTCTTCCATAAAAGATCTCATATTCAGAAATAGATCATTGGCAAGTCTTAATATGGAATTCTAATCCATTCTTGTCCAAACAAGAAACAAAAATAGTGTTCCTATTTATATCAGGTACGAAATAGCATTTCTCTAACTCTATTACAAGCTCGCTTGGCATAGATAAATAGTAGGTGCCTACGGTAGTGGTAGCAACTCTTACTCCATCGGAAACATGTATCTCTACTTCTCCCTTCAACAAGGTTCTACTTCTTTTAAGATCTTGCATATTTTAACAAATATGAGATCCAATACGGTATCTAGTACCCAAGATGATGAAGTAGATATGTTTATCTCAATAACATAAATACCTGAAGTGGAGATCTCTATCCCCTTCTTCTTGTTCTTCAATCCCTCTAAGTAAATAGGGCAATCCCTTTTCCAATGTCCAGGATGGTGACAATAGTGACATGTGCCTTCTTTACTCACACCTCATTTTTCTTTAAGTGTAAAATATTTAGACTTTTGGCTAGCATTATAACTATTCTTTGATTTGCCTTTTCCCTTGGGTTTCCCCTTTCCTTTGTTGATGTTCAACACAGACTTAGGCTTGTCTTTCTTCATTTGTCCTTCAGTAGTTCTCAACATGCCAACCAACTTTGTCAACGTCTTATCAAAGTTGTTCATCTTGTAGTTCATGACAAATTGGCTATATGATTTCGACAAAGATTGCAAGATCACATTCGTGGCCAACTTTTATCTTAAAGGAAATCCTAGTCTTGCTAGGCTTTCCACGTACCCAATTAATTTGAGCACATGGGGCCCTACTGGATCACCCTCTACCATGTTGCACTTAAACAATGCCTTGGAGACATAATACCTCTCTTGCCTTGGTTGTTCTTGATACATGTTAAGGAAATGTGTGACCATCTCTATAAATCTAGTATTCTCATGTTGCTTCTGGAGCTCATGATTCATGGAGCACAACATGAGGCATTGGATGTCTATGGTGTCATCAACATGCTTTTGATAAGTGTGCCTTTCTTCCTTACACACATTCAGAGTTGGTTCCTCTTGTACTGGTGTATCTAGGACATAGAGATTACACTCATGAGTGAGAACTTAGAGTCCTGAACCAGTCATGGAAATTATTTCCATTAAGTTTATCTTTCTCAAGGACTGATCACAATGAAAAGTTGTGGTTTTTGTTGTTTTCCATTCTACAAGAAAATTTCTACACAAGTCAATATTTTGATTTGATAAAATATAAATTTTTAATGATAGTAATTAGGACTTTAATTAATTATCACTCCCACTATTTTCTTCAAATTATTAGCCCTCTATATCAATTTAGAACATTGTAGGGAACAACCTTATAGTGAGTAAAGATCCATATTTCATCGAAATCATGATCCAGCTAGGGATGTCACCACAACTTGATTATATAGGTAGGAAACACTTGCCAATTGTATCATATGCAACTCTTGATAGATGGCATGTAGAACTCCTTGTCATAATCCATATTTATGCTTCTATGTACTTAATCTGATTAAGGTCACCCAGTTAAGCCCGACCGATATGCCAACATGATAGAATATGCACCCTGCTAAGACAGACCCACATATCTACCATCACACTCCCACAGGATAGACAACACACCATTCTAGGGCATTCCTACACATAGTCGATCAGGCTTTTCATGTATGCTTCTTATGGAAAACATCTGAGACTTAATATTTTATTTGAGGGGTTTAATATATAAATACATATACATATCTAAACACCACATGCTAATAATATGTATCATATACATACTACATCCATAGTCACGAACCATAGACATGCAATCCACAAAAACATAAGCATTGGTTATGGTCATACTATTGTAATCCTTTGGAGGCACAAATGATTACTATCCACCAATGGTCTTTTGCATCTCATGCAATGACAACCTATGAATATGAAGTTGTATTTGATCAACATCAAGATGAACAACTTCATGGACGCCACTTGGTGTTGGACCTTCGTTTTGCCTCTCTATGGACGCTCCTTGAAGTTGGATCTTCAAGTTTCCTCTTCACATCAAGTCTTCCAAACAAAATCTATTCCTATCTCTATTACATTATGTTAAAAAGAAGAACCTCGAGTTACATTCGAGGGGAATTTAGAGGAATAGAATTGATTACATTGAGAGAAAATATATGAGGCTCGACATGCAGGATGAATACTTACACAAAAGGATCCATGCACAACCGTTTACATCCAACCACAAGATAGCCAAGCACATCATCCACAAAGGGGTCCATGCCATAACCACACATTCATTCACCACACAAAACATTTTCAGTGGCAACGTGCATGATTTCATAGGTATATCTATACAAACATATATGCATTAAGATTGTAGTCCTTTTAATGTGGGACACTCCCCATTAAACAAATTCTTGACACCAACACATACTAGGAAGGGTACATAGGGGCAACGACCCTATGCAGGTGTCGAACTGAAATTTTATTTTCGTGCACTAAGAAAAATCATATTTTTCATAGCCGACCATGTCCAACAGTTCAAAAAAATATATTTGTGTCTTATGTGGAGTTAGGTTTAGATATGCACATTGATAATTTATGTTTGCATTGTGTGCAACTACAGAAAATAATATACACAAATGTTAATCATATCAAATTAAATCAAAATACACCATAGATAAACACTGCTCTGATACCACTGTTGGGTTTTGTGGAGGCGACAGGTGCAACGGAAGTGATAAAAAAATTCTCCACATACCCTACTCGAGGATCTCGTCGAAAACAACATATCCAGAAAGAGGGGACATAGATACACCTCGTCACGATGTAGATCCATCGATGTCCCTTCTCCTAGTGATGTGCACCGCTCCTAGCATGCATAGGTGGTCCTCAACCATCCTCCAAATATAGGTAACTCAACGTCTGTGTCTCTACTTCATCCACACAGATGGACTGGAATTCCACATTGCACTTCTCAATCTGATAGGAAGCAGTAGCCTTCTGCTTGATGATGTGCTAGTGTCAGTTTCTCTCCTCCTATCTCACTTAGGGATGATGACGACTAGGGTTCACGTATAAAAGTGTAACCTCTACATGAGCGTATAGCATTATACAAAAGCCAGAAGTCATACCCCTATTAATAGCATAGAAAAGAAGCAGGATTTTAAAAATACTCGGGAAAAAAGGTTGTGGCTGCAATAAAACAAGCCACTTATGGACCATTAAAAGAATATTCTGGAAACAATTAATTAAGAAATTAATCACATTAACTGATTAACTAATTTTCATTATTCATATCTAGTTAATCGATTTGGATCAGCTAGATGACTTAACAATGTAATCTAATTAATTTTCTTAAATACTTTCACCAATTAACTCAAATTATACTCAAATATTATTATAGTAGAATACCTAAACGTTTTAATAACCATTTGATTCAGATCATTTCCAATCACGTCCACAATTATACTCCTATTTCAATCACATCCTATGCGTGTGACCTGATATAATCCACATCACATTGGAAGTGATGTTCATAATCATATTATGATTTCACAAGCAATGATTGGTATCTACCAAGACTTCTTTGCTACCCAAGTGAATGGAGAAGTTGGATAATAACTTAACCTATCATCTATGTCTGGTGTTACAGTGAATGTATAATTCCTTTATCTCTGATATTCAGATTGAACTCAAGGAATGGAATCATTATCCCCTTCAACATTCAATCCATGTTCCTTTAACTAGAGAATACTGTCTTAGATATGTATAAGCTCAATATCACATCTTGACTCACACCAACATGGCCATACATTTCTCAGTCTCACTTATCAAGTGGCCATGATATCATACTCCTATTGGAGGGAACAATCTCATCTACGTCACTCATAATCATCCCCATGTGTCATAGTGTACCTGAGTACCACCTTTATGGCAACCCTTATTTAGTATCACGATGGATGATGTCAAAGTGCACCGAACAACATGTGATGAGTGTAGTGACTTCAAGTCTTAGAACCACAATCACCACCATCACTATGAGAGATGACTTTGACTATCATTCATGGTTTCCATGTGTCACTCTCAAGGTGGGTTTGTATGATATATTATTCGCTAACAAGTATTTGTGTTCTTGGTTTGGTATCACATATCATGACTAATGAGATTCTATCATCAACCAACACACACTCTAGTCTTAAGTGCTATTTTATCTACCAACCTTCCACAAAAACATCTGATTAGGGACACAAAAAGAATGCATATACTCTTGACTTCTATTTGATCTCATCTTTCATGTCCCCAACCTAAAGACATACATCATTGAGTAATATCGTTCTTTAGACATTTATTATGTTATATCATTATCTCATAACCGAATAAACAAAATAAATTGGAAGCTTGCCTTTATTATTAATCAAATCATTTATAGGATATGCCATTAAAATCATCATATGATTGGCATTCTGGGCATAGATACCAACATTTAGGTCAAGATCAAGCTAAGGAATCTCCATAAGCTTGAAGAGAGAGTAGATCTGAACCCTAGATGCACATGCAAGCAGATCAGTCCAGCTTCTTCTACCTTGGGATCCTTCTTCACCATGGAATAAGAGGGACGAGATCCAAGAATCAAGGAAGATGAAGAGGGGGTATGTGGTGTGTAAAGAACTTGCTTTAAAGCAAGGAGGGAGGTGTTTAAAGCTATGGGAGAGAGAGGAAGGAAGGGTAAGGCGTGTAGCCAAGCTTGCCATGTGTCCAAGGTCCAAAGCATCACATCCATGCAAACAAGAAGGTCCATAGGCTGGGAAGATAGGAGGAACATCAAATATTGACTCACAAGTTAGCCATCAATCTCCAATAGTAGGGTGACCATCAGATCTTGATCCCTTGTTCACAAGGGTGAAAACCCAAGCATCAACATCGGTTCAACACCTCTCTTGGTGAACCATCGATCCAAGGAGATTCAAGAGGAAAAAAACATCAACCCTCACACCTCTAGGGACCACCATAGGATCCCAACACACTAGGTAAGAGATCAGATCCCAACTCTAAAAAAGAACCATCAAATTATAGCACTCAAGGTAGCCCATCTATGAGAGGAACCCTAAGTTCAACCTTAGGTAGATGTCACACACAAAGCCAAGGTGCATAGGCAACCCATGGCACAAATACATCAAGACTGATGGGAAAACATGTGAGGCACAAATTCATGTAACAAATTACAAGAAAAACCATAGATACATGTAAATTGCATAAAAATTCAAAACAAGCATATAATTGCATAACTTGCTCAAACAGTGTCCAAACTGGACTGAACTTGAAACTTAGGTTTGTCACATGATATCAAAGCACCAATTAGGGTTAAATTAATGTTTTAAGAATCAAATTAATGTAAGAAAGAATGTTCAACCAAAAAGCAAGGCTAGGGGTCTTACATCGTCGAATTAATTATCTTAGGTTAGCCTTTCTCTCTTTAATTGGAGTTATTATTATAGTTGCTTGGGTTTTGCAGGATAATACCCAATCACTTCAAATCCCTAAAATTCCCAAAAATACTCTTGGAAGATATTTGCATAATTTCCACAGTGCCTAATATATATATATATATATATATATATATATATATATATGTATGTATATATATATGGTTATATATTCACTGCCTGCCCGGGTAGCTAATTTTTGTTACATGTGGATCTATTTGTAATAGGAAGGCATGAAATTGTAATGAGACAACCAAAAGCATAATACAAAGACTCGTTTTGTAAATACAACATGAAAATGTTATTCTCCCTCTGAAAATAGTAAAAATGATATTTATGGCAACAATTTACTTACTATTACAAAATAGGTATTTATATTATAATTTTCATCATATCATTACAATGTTGGATGTCTCATTACAAATATGTTGCTTCCTATTACAAAATAGGTGCACGGGTAACTAACCTTAGTTACCTGCATGAGCAATTGAATATATATATATATATATATATATATATATATATATATATATATATTTTTATATATATATATGTGTGTGTGTGTGTGTGTGTGTGTGTGTGTGTCTGTGTGTGTGTGTATGTATGTATGTACCACACCAAAATTGCTATAACTTCTGCATATAAAATCCATTGAAATGTTTAAATATTTTTTGAAAACAAATTTAATTTCCTATCAGAAAAATTTATTTTAGATTGCTTTTAGATTTGAGTCAGGACTGAAATTTTCTTGAAATTCCTGTGACAAAAATCTACAACAAAGAGAGCCAAAGAAGATAATGAACGGTTAAAGTAATTAAAGGAAGGTAATTAAATTAATTTCTCCATTCTCTATTTGGGGAAAGAAATTAATGTTTTCATAGATACTTCCTTGACTGGGCACAAAGGTAAGTTGGGCAATTATCATGAGTTTTTTTTATGGAGGAAAGAATGGAACTAAAAGCACCGCCCTTTGACCAAGAAAAAAGACACAAAAATCGGAAACTCTACCAAAGAAAGGCCTCATTTCCCTCTTACAAAAGAGGGAGAGTCTAAGAACAAAGATAATCTCTCCCTATGAAAGATTAACCATTCTTGTATCTCATTTCTAGTTTCTAAACATTGTATTTCAATTGGATTTTTATATACTTGGGAAAAGATTGAAGAGGAAGGTCATTATTTGTTCTGCTAGCAGAGTATGATATTTTTTGCAATTTCTTTTCTTATTCCCAACCTTATGACTCCTACTTTCCTTTGTTCTGCTCTTGTGTCATCTTTTATAATGAAAAATAGTTTTCTATATTGGGGCATTATGGGGTGTATAACCATAGCTTGTAGTTGTTTAAATATGATATTAAATATGTGATCTTTCATGTTAGATGGTGTTCTATTCATTTATTGCACATATTTTACTACTTGATTTATCATATTACCATTTTTTAAACTTGGCTGAATAGACCTCTGACTCTAAAGGTTTAGAACAACCAAATCAATGCATTGATCTTTGAATGAAATCTTAGAAGGATCTCTATTGAATGATTGGGAAAGGATCCACAGACACTAGGATCAACAAGTTTGCTAGAAGCTTGATCATGAGAACGTGTTTGCAAGGATGTTTTCATAGTTCTAATATTAATTGATTATTTTCAGTAGTTTTTATCGATTGGAATTCTACTCAGGTTATGGTTGTGAACCCTAAACCCTTGACATTCTGATATAGATTGATTAAACCTTAGTTTAGTTTGTCTTTCCATTACAAGATTTATTTCTATTATTAGCATAATCATTCTGAATAAAACTGAATCTAAATATTGTTTAAAGCAATAAGTTTGAATAATGCATTTTCCTACGGGTTCGACGCTACATATACTACTTTTGATTTGTTTGCTTGCGGGTGGGTGAAATGTGATTATCTAGGTTGAACTCTAAGAATCTCTCTTAGTGAATTTGTTGTACAATTAATCACACATCAAATTATGGCGTCATTGATGGTGATGAAAGATTTATTTTCCAAACCCCAATTCTTTTTGTATAATTAGGATTTTATTTTTTCTAGTTTGTTTTGTAATCTTAATTTGATTTTGTAAATTTTAACCTTGCTTTTTTAATTTCTTCACATATTTGTATAATTTTAGTTTTGTATAAATCCATTGTTCTTTTTGTAATTTCTAGTTTTAGCTAACTCCTTAGCTTGTATTTGTCATTTTTAGTATTTTTTCATAATTTTTAGTTTTTTATAATTTATTATACTTAATTTTTTTTCTATTTGGTTTCTTTTTTTGAAAGTGAATTATTTAAAAAAATATCCTAAAAAATTAGATATTTTTTCCCACTGAGATCCATTCTGGTATTGTTACCCATCTTTCTACCGAATTTCCATTCTAGTAGTACTATTTGATCAAATCACACTTATTTTAGCCATTCACACTTATTTTTAGAAACTAATTTAAATAGAGTGGCTAACACATTATTCTTTTCAGTGTCAATGGTGTGGTTACTACAACTATACATCTCCACATTGTCCAAATGTGTCATCTCAGATTGTAGTAGTACCTTGAAATATTCAATCTTCATATCATGGTGGGCAAGATTCAGATTATAACCCATAATTTTTCAATGGCTATTTTGAGGAACAACGCTACATGTATCAATACCCTAATGTAGATGGGTATGACCAAGAGAATTATGTGGGGGTATCATGAAGATGACCAATAATATTATGGGGAGTATGATGAAAATGACCAACAAAATTATGGAGGGTATGAACCTTATTGTGAAACTCAATATACACCTTAACAAGAGGAGTGAATTAATGCCCTAGAAAAGATAGTAGCTGAACAAAAAACAATATTAGAAAATTGTCAAGACTTGATAACTACTTTACTAGAGGACCGATCCAAGAGCTTATCATGGAATTTAGAGCAACCAAGGATGATTTCTCTCTCTCTCAATGATATCATCCTTATGTCAGATCCAACCAAAACAACACATATTAAGGAGTTGCAACCGTTATGTGATGAGTACATTGTTATTCCGACCCTTCTGCTAGAGGCTTTATTGCTAGAGTATGAAAAGTCACAACAAGAGAGTCATCCTTATTTGGCTATAGATCTTGAAGCTCCAACACCCTTCCTATTGTAGACATAGATGCAGACGTTATCAATGACGAAGCAACTTTTGTTGAACCTATTCTGGATAATGAATTGCCACCCTCCCAATGAATTTGTGACGTCCCCAGATTTTCTAAAACTTAATCTGATGTGCGACGTCCAAATTGAAACCCTCACCTCAGCGAGAATCCCAATTTAAACATCCCACACTAGGATAAGAAAGAGAAAATCAGAGGAAGTCAAAAGGAACATACATCAGTAGCACATGTACATGAACAATAATAAAACCATGCACACATGTTCACCATTCAACATATAATTATAACATGAATTGTTACAACATTTGATATTACATATTGAACAACAAACTTATACATATACATGTGCTACAGCTAAACAACATGATCTTAAGACAACAGGTCCACCTGTACATCAGCTCGCCACACAACTCTCAACTATCCTGGATCTTCAAGAGCATAACCACAACCTAAACAAAAGATTACATGCGGTACACGTCAGCACAATATTTCAAGAATATTGTACAGAGTACGTCTACGTGTCTTTTTATATACCTCTCATCATATCTTGGCAATAAGATAAAACTAATACTTGGAAGTTATAAACAAAATATAAGAGAAGCATATACTTGCACAAAGATGTTCATTAACAAAAGAGAGCACATAGTTTAAGCACATTTCCATCATATATCTCGTACATCTGCCCCCAAGGGCTTTGATGTCTTTAGGCCTTATGATCTACTACCAAAGAGTTTGAGATCATATTACGTGTGATCTACTACCAAAGAGTTTGAGATCTAACACATGTGATCTACTACCAAAGAGTTTGAGATCACTTCAATGCACTGTACTACCAAAGAGTTTAGTGTTATCATATGATGGATCAGATATCTTATATTTCATGTGTTCATAGCCATAAGTATGGAAAATCAAGCAGGATATCATACAAGAACAATCACTTCATCCAATACCATATGCCAAGTATTCTACTACACATATAACACAAGCATATTGTATAATAAGCCAAGTAAGAGGTAATAGCGTACCTTGATCAAGAAAAACCTAATCACATATCACTGATGTCAACTATAAGCTTGGTCAAACCTGATCAAGACAAGACCATATACTATCATCAGGTTCTTATCATCTTACATCTCATCTTAACCCTAATTGTGTTCATTAGTGTTTAGCTTATCTCTTTAGGATATGTGCATCATTACTTATATTCTTATCTTAGATTTATCTTACTGATGTCATATTCCAGATTATGGTTCATTATCTGAACATTATGTTCCATATCCTTTTTGTGCACATATTAACCCTAGGTTACATCATTAACCTAGATTAGGATTTCATAACATGTATTAAGATTCATCTTCATATAACATGGATTCTGTTCATCATTATGATCTCATAATTAAAACTGAGGTTTCATATACTGATATGAGAGTGTTCTGTAAATTTCATCATTTATTGAGCATTCATGTATTTTCTACATTTTCTTTAGGGTTATTAGCCCTAATTAGCTATATTATTCAAATTATATGCTTTCGAGCATCAACATCATGATTACTGACCTTAGATGGACTAAAAACATGATTTATGATTTATAAACAAGTCCTCATAATTTTAGGCCATCATTTACTATTTATTACAAAAGAACTAAGCATTTTACAACTTATATGATATCACTGATATTAATGTCTAGAAAGACTGATATTATTATTCCATCTTGTGTTATGCATTTTCCTGAGAATTTTGGTACCTTATTTGTATTTTTTTGATGTTCGTACTATTTTCTATGATTTAATGAAGAACTGATCAATTTGGGAATTATTACCTTTTCGGGCCAATCGGCCGCTGACACGTGGCCATCTTGGGCGCAAATCCTTTGCTTGGGTTCGGTCAGTTCTTCCTGGTTCAGCATTGAATCAGCCGGTTCTCGTTTCCTGGACCCGGTTCGGCTGTAGACCTGGTTCTTCCTTCTTCTCACGCGACCAGTCCCTAGCGGGACTCTGTTCTCGTGCGAGGCACCGCGCCGCCACTGAGCTTGGCTCCGGTGAGCAATCCGCAGAGAGAAGGTGATCCTCATCAGCTTCAAGGGTCTTGGTTAGCTTCATCCCCCTTGGGTGGACCTCCACGGCTACTCTTCTCCTCATTGTTGGACGTGGAGTTCCTTCTCCACTAGGGCGCCGCCGCCCAGTCCTTGATTGCAGCGGGTCAAAGAGGCAAGCGACCTCTTCTCATCTTCGCACCAGACCGCAGCTTCGAAAAGCTTCACAGGGTCTCTGTGAACTCGACCCTTTCCTTCGCTAGCGGTGAGCAGCTCTCCCAACAGATCTTCGCTCTCCCAGTTCATGTGCGGCTGACCTGAGTTGGTCGGTCATGGAAATGACCACTTGAGGCCAAGCGTTCAAGCACGGATGCTTCCCCAGGCCTTCTCGTTGCTCCTCCCATATTCCTCTTCCTCCAATCCACCTTCTACCTCAATATCCTCATCCCAGCCACCACCTGCTCCGTGCGGTGGAGAGAGCAGTGAAAAAGGGCGGGTCGTTCTCTTGTTCTCTCCGGCATATGCCCCAAATAAGGGGTCGGTCAGGTCGTGGTTACTAGAGGATTCCCACTCCTTAGTTAGTCCTCGCCCACATCCCACGATCCAGACGAGTGGGGGCTGGGAAAGTCGGGGCAACTATTGCTCCCTCTCCTTGCTCTAACCTCAAGGTGGGAGACAACCTGATAGCCCTCGATCTGTCATCCAAGGGTCAAGGTTACTCCTCCATTCAAGCGCATCCGCGGCTCAGCTAAAGCAGCTGTCGCTGCCACTAGATTGAAAACCTAGGGCTAGGATTCGGCCACGCATACCCAACTCAACTAAGGGGGTGTGTGACACTTATTAAAGGTCAACACTTAGGTCCACAAATCATCCACTATACACATTATTTCCCCAATTTTAAACCTCCATAACTCTCTCTAGGATACTCCACTTATCACCAAATTTTAACCATTGCTTCCTCACTACTCAAGGTGCCTTGTACTTGAATTTGGTGCCAAAATTGAATTCTTATACCATTCAATTAAATTCCTCAAAAAGGCTTAAAGTTAAGGATCTTAATCATGATATTAACATCAATCAACAAACCTACTCTGTCACGAGCTTGGAACCCTCAATCTATCTCAACCTTATGCTTTTACTTAAATTATAGGACATTTTCGGATTCCAAAAGTCCACTCCATCACATCCTACACACCTTAAAAGATATTCCGTCCTCAAAATTAAGACAGAACCCACTTTGTCACATCATATACATCTTAAAAGAACTTTTGTCCTCGAAAGTACACCATACTCATACTTCCAGGGAAAACCTTATCTTGCCTTCATCCACATGTAGGCACTATTCTATGTGTAACATATCTGCAAAGGTTACCTAGAACCATGCATCCAAAGCATTATTAGGAGGTTTCAAAAGCATCAAGGGTGAAACCTCACTCCATAAAAGGTTCAAACAAGGGTTTAGAGGCTTAGGTTATGTCATAACATGCCTCATATGTTAGCTTTGCTTCCTTATCTTTAGCCATGAATTAGGGTTCCAACATCGTATTACCATGTTCGTAAGGAATTAAATAGAGTTAACTCATCATACCAAGGTGTCATCAATATTTTATTGAGCTAATTGTCAGAATATGTTCAACATTAACATATACCTTTTAGGAGGGAGTTAACTAAAGTTAACCCACTTTATTCATCTAGATCATATCAAGGTGTTATAAACATTATGTTGTGCTAACTGTCAAACTATATATTTCATTTTTATTAAGCACTAAGTTTGACACTTCATGTAACATATTTCATTGGTATGATCTTATTTCTTTTCTCATACTAAATTGCATCATTTACTAGTGATTTCATCACAAGATTAGCCAACAATTTCACATTCTCATCATTATTCATGTACATGGTTAACCATTTATGCATTGATATCAATTAAGCCATCTTTAGGTTTTCATCATATCATGTCTATATATCACATCTCAAGATTAGGTCTCATATTACATATATTATACCGTGGTTAAACAAACTATACAAGTGGCTTGTGAAACATGTATCAAAACTTTATATAGTCCAATTGAGGTTCTCCCAACCCATATCACGAGGGTAGTGTCACACTTAGTCAATCTGAGCTAACTCAACTATATGAGTATCCCATATGCATATACTTTATCTTTCCTCTCGGTCTAGGGTTCTCAGATTACCTCATTGGCGCTAGTGATTAACTTCACAAGCTCTAGCCACATAAGCACAAACCAAACCACAACATGACATGACATTCTATTCACATGTTTCTACCCATGAAACATCTTACCCAAAACTCTCTTATATACACCACTAGATTCCTATATGGGAAACCACCAACCCGAGCGTGAGGCTTCACAAAAACTAACATAGCTACCTCCTCCAGGGTCTTGGGCTCTCTCCCTCACCCAGATGGAAGACACTTATATTCATGTTCACATATGTACACATATAATGCGCCTCTCTCTATCTCTAGGGTTTGGTCCTCCCAAGGACATCTAGGGTTCAACAAAACTATAGGAATCATGCATAAAGCAACTCAACTCAAACACTCAGGAGTATTCTAGTTTAGGACATATCATATCACATATCTCATAATTCTCATATCTTGGAGTCTAGGTTCTCTGACCTTCTCCCTGTGGGTCTCGCTCTCTCTTGAGCTAACCCTAAAACTGGTCCTAACACTAGAGGTCCTCCTTCGTAAAAGAGCTCGAGGCTCATGCTGACTCACAACCCTGTCTTAACTTAACACATCTTATCACATAAAAGCCTAGTTACTTGCATCATCAAAACTTATCTCAAATCCTCAAAACTGAACTTTAGTTCTCGAAGAAAAACATCAACCATCATAACCATCTTATGTCATCTATATAAGACTTAGACTGTATCATCAAAACTTATTTCATTTATTCCGTCTATCATATATTCCAACAAGGCTCTAGACATCTAATCTAGAACTATACTCTCTTCTAGACTGATGACATTCACTTTCACTCAGGTTGCATGATCACCTCCTACTCGTACATGTGTGGGGACACATTTTTGTAATGCATATACATAATAAAATATATATAGTTTTTCTCTGATAAAACAAGCGTCAGAGAAAACTATCAAGGTTCGATCCGATTGGAATCCAAAACCAAATCCTGAAAACGAGTGTCCCACACATAGTAGAGAGTACAGTGTCATGAAAACTAGTAAAAGGGGTGAGAACAAGGGGTAGACTAGTGTAGCTACTCTAGACAACAAGTGCCATATGTCTAGGGTTTCTCTTCCCTTGATACACGTCATTTCCAAATAGTGCAACGTCCCATACCGCTGCACTATAAGGAAAGAACGACATCTAAGGACTTGCTACTTAACAAGCACCAGTCTAGACCTAGTTCTCAGACATCTAGGTGCTAACCTAGAGGCTAGGTCAGATCTAGTCTCTAAAAGACAACTAATCTAACCCTAAAGATTATTAAGGTTCAAGGTTCTTTTGTTTTAAGTTGCATAATGAGCAAATGTCAGGTTTTGCTATTGTTCATGCTCTGATACCACCTGTGACGTCCCCGGATTTTCTAAAACTTAATCTGATGTGCGACGTCCAAATTGAAACCCTCACCTCAGTGAGAATCCCAATTTAAACATCCCACACTAGGCTAAGAAAGAGAAAATCAGAGGAAGTCAAAAGGAACATACATCAGTAGCACATGTACATGAACAATAATAAAACCATGCACATATGTTCACCATTCAACATATAATTACAACATGAATTGTTACAACATTTGATATTACATATTGAAAAACAAACTTATACATACACATGTGCTACAGCTAAACAACAAGATCTTAAGACAACAGGTCCACCTGTACATCAACTCGCCACACAACTCTCAACTATCCTGGATCTTCAAGAGCATAACCACAACCTAAACAAAAGATTACATGCGGTACACGTCAGCACAATATTTCAAGAATATTGTACTGAGTACGCCTACGTGTCTTTTTATATACCTCTCATCATATCTTGGCAATAAGATAAAACTAATACTTGGCAGTTATAAACAAAATATAAGAGAAGCATATACTTGCACAAAGATGTTCATTAACAAAAGAGAGCACATATTTTAAGCACATTTCCATCATATATCTCGTACATCTGCCCCCAAGGGCTTTGATGTCTTTAGGCCTTATGATCTACTACCAAAGAGTTTGAGATCATATTACGTGTGATCTACTACCAAAGAGTTTGAGATCTAACACATGTGATCTACTAACAAAGAGTTTGAGATCACTTCAATGCACTGTACTACCAAATACTTTAGTGCTATCATATGATGGATCAGATATCTTATATTTCATATGTTCATAGCCATAAGTATGGAAAATCAAGCAGGATATCATACAAGAACAATCACTTCATTCAATACCATATGCCAAGTATTCTACTACACATATAACACAAGCATATTGTATAATAAGCCAAGTAAGAGGTAATAGCGTACCTTGATCAAGAAAAACCTAATCACATATCACTGATGTCAACTATAAGCTTGGTCAAACCTGATCAAGACAAGACCATATACTATCATCAGGTTCTTATCATCTTACATCTCATCTTAACCCTAATTGTGTTCATTAGTGTTTAGCTTATCTCTTTAGGATATGTGCATCATTACTTATATTCTTATCTTAGATTTATCTTACTGATGTCATATTCTAGATTATGGTTCATTATCTGAACATTATGTTCCATATCCTTTTTGTGCACATATTAACCCTAGGTTACATCATTAACCTAGATTAGGATTTCATAACATGTATTAAGATTCATCTTCATATAACATGGATTTTGTTCATCGTTATGATCTCATAATTAAAACTGAGGTTTCATATACTGATATGAGAGTGTTCTGTAAATTTCATCATTTATTGAGCATTCATGTATTTTCTACATTTTCTTTAGGGTTATTAGCCCTAATTAGCTATATTATTCAAATTATATGCTTTCGAGCATCAACATCATGATTACTGACCTTAGATGGACTAAAAACATGATTTATGATTTATAAACAAGTCCTCATAATTTTAGGCCATCATTTACTATTTATTACAAAAGAACTAAGCATTTTACAAATTATATGATATAACTGATATTAATGTCTAGAAAGACTGATATTATTATTCCATCTTGTGTTATGCATTTTCCTGAGAATTTTGGTACCTTATTTGTATTTTTCTGACGTTCGTACTATTTTGTATGATTTAATGAAGAACTGATCAATTTGGGAATTATTACCTTTTCGGGCCAATCGGCCGCTGACACGTGGCCATCTTGGGCGCAAATCCTTTGCTTGGGTTCAGTCAGTTCTTCCTGGTTCAGCATTAAATCAGCCGGTTCTCATTTCCTGGACCCGGTTCGGCTGTAGACCTGGTTCTTCCTTCTTCTCACGCGACCAGTCCCTAGCGGGACTCTGTTCTCGCGCGAGGCACTGCGCCGCCGCTGAGCTTGGCTCCGGCGAGAAATCCGCAGAGAGAAGGTGATCCTCATCAGCTTCAAGGGTCTTGGTTAGCTTCATCCCCCTTGGGTGGACCTCCACGGCTACTCTGCTCCTCATCGTTGGACGTGGAGTTCCTTCTCCACTAGGGTGCCACCGCCCAGTCCTTGATTGCGGCGGGTCAAAGAGGCAAGCGGCCTCTTCTCATCTTCGCACCAGACCGAAGCTTCGAAAAGCTTCACAGGGTCTCCGTGAACTCGACCCTTGCCTTCGCTAGCGGTGAGCAACTCTCCCAACAGGTCTTCGATCTCCCAGTTCATGTGCGGCTGACCTGAGTTGGTCGGTCATGGAAATGACCACTTGAGGCCAAGTGTTCAAGCACGTATGCTTCCCCAGGCCTTCTCGTTGCTCCTCTCATATTCCTCTTCCTCCAATCCACCTTCTACCTCAATATCCTCATCCCAGCCACCACCTGCTCCGTGTGGTGGAGAGAGCAGTGAAAAAGGGCGGGTCGTTCTCTTGTTCTCTCCGGCATATGCCCCAAATAAGGGGTCGGTCATGTCGTGGTTACTAGAGGATTCCCACTCCTCAGTTAGTCCTCGCCCACATCCCACGATCCGGACGAGTGGGGGCTGGGAAAGTCGGGGCAACTGTTGCTCCCTCTCCTTGCTCTAACCGCAAGGTGGGAGACAACCCGATAGCCCTCGATCTGTCATCCAAGGGTCAAGGTTACTCCTCCATTCAAGCGCATCCGCGGCTCAGCTAAAGCAGCTGTCGCTGCCACTAGATTGAAAACCTAGGGCTAGGATTCGGCCACGCATACCCAACTCAACTAAGGGGGCGTGTGACACTTATTAAAGGTCAACACTTAGGTCCACAAATCATCCACTATACACATTATTTCCCCAATTTTAAACCTCCATAACTCTCTCTAGGATACTCCACTTATCACCAAATTTTAACCATTGCTTCCTCACTACTCAAGGTGCCTTGTACTTGAATTTGGTACCAAAATTGAATTGTTAGACCATTCAATTAAATTCCTCAAAAAGGATTAAAGTTAAGGATCTTAATCATGATATTAACATCAATCAACAAACCTACTCTGTCACGAGCTTGGAACCCTCAATCTATCTCAACCTTATGCTTTTACTTAAATTATAGGACATTTTAGGATTCCAAAAGTCCACTCCATCACAGAATTCATAGATATTTCTTGAGAAATACTTCCTGATCAAGAGCCTTACACTCCATTGTTGCCAATTTTAATTTCACATATGACTGATCTAGATGGGGAGACACCATCTTTAGAAAAAGTTCATATGCCCCCACTCTTTGATTGTATGAATGATATTCCTATTTTAATTCCTCCTAAACTCACTTGCAATTTGGGAACTTTTTGCATAGAGGAACTAGATCCACATGCTATAACAACAATGAAACCCATTAATGTAGTTGACCATAATGTTGATTGCATAATTTTTTAGGAAATAAAACATTCATGATGTTGATTCCATTGAAGTTATTCCTTTCATATCATCGCCACTTCTCCTATATGCATATATATACAATAGGTAGAAACCAGAGCCATATCCTTTGTCTGATCTTGCACAAATAGTGCTCCATGTGCTACCATACCAACACCAATTCTATGCCAATATCGCCAAATGCACATACACCGACAACACTTCCTTCACTGTTGAAGGAAGACTTGTGGATCCTACTAGAGGGATTTCTGGGTAAAAGGCAACGTCGACTAGGGACCCCCTTTGTGCTTCAACAACCACCCAATCATTGATTACATTGTGAAGTTGTTCTCTACAAGGCCCCAACCCTTCTCCACATCTCATTCGACTGGACATTCTTCAAGTTACTAGGTCCATCACGTAATCTCATGAAATTCTTCCCTCCATTCTGAAATTATATTTTGCTCTAAACAAACAAAAATTTTAAGTTCAAGGTGGAGGTGGGTGGTAGGTACCTATTTCACCCACTCTATCTTCCCCTTTTAGCATTTTAATTTATCATGATATTTAACTTAAACATTTTCAAAAATTTCCTTTCTTACTTTAGTAAAGGCCTATATCTAGTCAATAGTTTCTTTCATATGCATGTAATCAATATGTTCCCTTGGTTGAAGTAAGTTTCTTACAACAATTTCATACTACTACCTATATTAGAACTGAGACCTTAATTATCACTATTTCCTTAGAAAACTTGGCAATCCGTATTGGATAGATAGGAACCAAACACAATGTGTCTATCCAATTTATGGAATGACTTATAAAGTTTCTATATTTTTTCTTGTTATAGAATGATTTGAACTAATCTTATAGTGTTTCTAAAGCACTAAAAAAGAATGCACAAGATCAATCTCTTCTACCCTTCTTCTACCACCTTCTTAACTCTCAATTCCACAAAAAAATCAAAAGCAAAAAAAAATGCCAAACTCTAAGTTTGGAGTGACACGCCCTTCCCCCTCTACCACTTTTTCCATACCCCTCGTAAATTTAATAGGGGTGTACCACCAAAAAAAGATGCCAAAAGTTTACATAAAAATACATTCAATATAATTGCAATAAAAAATAAAAGATCTTGAGTCAAATAGAAGAAATATTGCTTCCATTAACACCTTACTTCACTCCATTTTCATACCTACGGAACCTTCCATACCCCGAATTCACCAATAAGCAAACCTTGTTCTATTGCAAACCCCCATAAGGACATGTAGGAGAACCAAAAACTAAAGGGATATATAATCTATCTCTTTGAAAGTCTTGAAATGGAAGCAAGTTGTGAAGCAAATTTGAGTGGAGAATGTGCAAACAATTGTGTTTCATGGTTCCAGGAAATCAAGTTTTCTTGGCCATCAAATGTGGTAAGGAAATAAGTAGTTCTATGCAAGTGAGGAGGATAAGATGTCTATAATAATTGGTGGGTATCTATGATCTTGTGTTCTCGAGGACGAGCAACATTCAAGTTCAATGTATTTGACAAATTGTAAAGCCTGGGCCCACTATCGAAGGATCTAGTAGAGTTTCAGGAATGATGACTGGCCCCACAGACCACCACTAGCCTTAACTGCAAACTTTGTCCACACTCATGCCAAGCTAGGATCAACTTCCCAACTGGTCACTCATCATAGTACTACTCCAAGTTGAGCATGCTTAACTATGGAGTTTTTTTTAGTGATGGGCTCCCAAAAAAGAGGTGCACCTTGTTGATATGGGTGTCCAATCATTCTTTATAAGATCTTTTTATCTAAGGCCTCAAATCCTGGGACGTTACAATCTTCCCCATTTAGACTATTGACGTCCTCGTCAAGACTCAACTATATGGCCTCATAATCACTTCCCCATTTCAGTGCAGACCTAGAATGGCCCATGGACACCCAACTCCCATCCACGGCAACCAGCACAAGGGTGACTCCATCTCGTCTCAGTGGATAACCCTTTTCAACTTGCCTGGACCACATGACTTAAGATTGGCATGCCACATGTCCATGTGGGCCCACCTACTGGAGGATAATTGGCTTTGATACCAAATGTCGCAGAACCATTCTTACCTCAATCCTAATCTCACTACCTAGACAGTAGTAAAAGGATTCAAGCACCCATCCCTAAGTGGACTGATAGGATCTCACATATTGGTATATACAATAAGAAATAATAACTCAAAAATAGGAGATTTAAATAACAAATCAACATAATTATGAGATATTGCAAATCTATCTTTGTCATCAAAGTATATGGAATGCGGAAACGATCTAGTCATTGTTCCATTTGTTTTTCCTAAAATCATGAAAATCGAGACACAAAGTCAATGCAATTGCACAATACGCTATATAAAAAAAAGTAAAATGGTTTATAGCAAAAGAGTTGCTTGACATGACTTATATTCAAAAAGTATAACAAGCGATTTTCCAAAATCTAGTATTTATTCGACAAGATGTTTATTCCAAACAATTCAATTTTTATTATGAGTTCCCATTATGTTGTAATCGAGAAGCATGCTGATATATTTTATGTGACTCTATCACCCCAATGTGACGGGGGAGATCACCAGGCTCCTTCTCTCCATATGAGGTAGGAGGCCAATGTACAAGTCCCACCTATGAATGAGGAGGCCGCTTGCACTCAATATCAACATTATCAACATCATCATCATCATCATCATCATCAATATACGGGCCATGTAGTCAAGTTTTGTCTAGATAGAGTTTGCATGATATTAGGGGTCATACATGAGTATTTTAATCCAAGATTCATCGATCATAATTGAGTTTTCAAATTAAGGTCAGATCATGGTATCGACTTTCAAAATTTTCTATTGATATTCATTTTACCCATGCATAAGCTACCTAAAATTGAGACATCATGTAGTAAATGGTCATAAGCGAAGGACCACATGAGGTGATGAGAAGACTACCTAATCTTCATCTAAATGGGTGGCTTAGGATAGTTCTTAAAGAAGAGATGAGATGCCAGAAGACTCTCTAGGGTTTCAACAGAGAACCTTTAGGTCCAGTTCTGGATCAATTAAGCCCAGGTAGAGAATTGGTCTCTACTGACTTTAGCGATATAACAAGGTGTTTCATGGGTATGCAAATAATACACTTTATGATTTTTAGAGAAATGTATTTTATATGAAGCCTCTTTAAGATGTGGATGTATTAAATATGATTTTGAACATAACAAGAAGTGTTTATAGATTCAACAAAAAAAATAGGAGTATAAATCTCTAAAAGTATAGTTCTTGCCATTTCTTATAAAGATAAATTTCTTATTTCAACTAATACCATTTTGTTGTGGTTCTTAGGGAGAAGAAACATTTTGGTCATAACTTTTAGATGAGCCAAATTCTTCAAATATGTGATTTTTTAACTCACCACCATGGTCACTTATAAAAGTTCATATTTTTGTTTGAAGTTGATTTTCTACTCTAGAGAAAAACTTGATATATATTTTAATAGTATTATCTCTGCCAAAGGAAACGAATTAATGCATATATACTATAATAATCAATAATCACAAAGCAATACTTTTTACCACCAATTTAATTGAGTCTGCATGGGACCAAATAAATCCATATGAATAAGTTCAAGTGCACGAGTAGTACTAAGAATAGATTTTGATTTGAAAGAAGTTTTTATTTATATATTGGAAGTACATGGTAAACATAGTCTAATCATGTTTTATTGATTTACTTATCACATGAGTGCTAGCATCTATCTTCTATGCGGTAAAATTTGAGTATCATCATTTGCAATAAGACATTTTCCTTGTATAGATTTAATGTAGTTAGGCCTAAGTATGTATAAATTTCCAACTCTTTTTCCTTCATACATGACATTACTAGTGTTTTCGTCAAGTAATTTGCAAAAAAATCGTATTAAATATGACATCATATCCACTATCACAACGTTGACTTACACTAAGTAGATTATGATGTAAACCATAACCTAGGAGCACAACTTTGAATATAAATATTTTGATCCTACATTACCCATTCCAATTGTGGTTCTTTTGCCATTATCACCAAAGGTCACAGATCCATTTCTTTTATTTTCAAGTTCATTGAACACATTCTTATCTCCAGTCATGTGCTTTGAGAAACCAATATAAAATACATTATCATGCAAATATATAGGAGGTGTTTTGTACCCAATTGGATTCCTTGATGGTTATAGAAAATGAATGAAAAAAAAACATTTTTGTACTTATATATCTTTATATAGTCAAGCTAAATAAGTTATTTCAAATGGAGGATAACATTTTAATTTGATAGTCTAATCAATATCAACAAATTCTAGATTTCTTATCGACTTATTTTTGGTTGATATGTAGTTAGAGTGGATCACACCTTAATTGAACTATTTGTCGATCGAGAGGCAATATATGGTAAAAATAAATGTGTTTATTCCTCAGATTAAGAAACATAGACAATATAAAATCATATCAACTTGAGAAAATGGTATAAATAAATTTTCATCTAAGTGTTGGTCATTCTGAAGTATATACCCAGAGTAATTTAAGTTTAGGGGCTTTAAGAACCCAAACCATGTCAACAGATCCCTTCTCGCCATAAGAGCATGTAAATTAGTAGTGTCTAAGGCATTAACGATAACGACATAACACATATGATATTTGATCTTTCTTTGTAATAGTTTGAGAATTAGCCTCTTTGTTCTTAGGCACATATACAATTTTATTCTCAGAAACATGTGTGGTTTTGTTACTTGGCACAAATACCAAACCTCTTTGCCCAACTTGCTCGTAAAAGTTTTCTAGAATATTTCCAAGGTTTTTTTCCTTGCATTATCATAGATATAATATCGTGTAGTTCACTATTTTCTTCAATCAATGAAGATACGTCCTTGTTTAAATAAGTAACATAAGAGAGAAATGTATCTTTTTCAACTACTAAATCATCATAGTTTGAATGACTACATAAAATAGGTTGATATTTATTCTCATTTATTTTGGCAAGTAATTCAACCTTTTTAAGAAAGAGATGACTATTGTTATTTTCTAGCACAAGAAGTTTTGTTTCATAGCCTTCAGTAGAATTTTATAATGCGCCATTTGAAAGTTTAAGGGTATCATTTTCCGTATTCAAACTATCAAGATATCCATGAAGTTCATCAGAAAATGTAGCTAGTTTATTCTTTTTGCTTTTGCATTCAATATACTTATTATGGGTTTCTTCAAGAACAGGGGAATTTATTCTTTAGGAAAATATAAAATGTCTACCTCATTTAATTCTTCCGCATCCATGGTTGTCTTATCCATGAGGCATTCTACTTCTTCATCTTCATCATCACTTTGACTTTCTCCATTTGATGCATCCCACATAGCTTTATAGGATTTGTCCTCTTTATCCCTTTTCTTATTGAATGAAGTTTTCTTGCTTTTGTGTAGCTTAGGATATTCATTCCTTATGTTTCCTTTATTTCTACATTCAAATGCATAGGAGTAGAGATAGAAGAAATACTAGAACTTTTGTTAGAATAAGATCTTTTATATTTCTTACCATTAATAATTAAGGCATCTTTATCATCATCACTTGAATCACTGCTAGGTTGAGTGGTGATTTTGGATGCAGATTTGGTGGATTCTTTGAAAGAAATGTGCTTTTTCTTGGTTTTATTTTCTTCTAATTCTATTTGTTTCTCTTCCTTGAGCTTCACTTCATGTGTCTCCAAGTTACCAATGAGTTACTCCATCAATAATGTAGATAGGTCACTGATTCTTCTATAGCACTTACCTTATATTTGAACATAGAAGGCAAGGATTGAAGTATCTTAGAGACTCATTCCTCCTCAATCATATTCTTACTATAACACTTAAACGGTTTATAAGAGCAAAAAATACAATCTACATTTCAAAAATAATCTTAGTTTTTGTCATGTGCAATAATTCAAACTTATGCTTCGACATGCTTATTTTTGTACACTTAACGTGTTTAGTACCCGCATGCATCGCATATCACAAAGATTTTTCTATAAATTTCATATACGAGCTCACATCAAGATATGAAATTAAACTCACTAGTATAGTAAGATCTATAAATAATACTAATAGCTTTTGCAGTAAGTGTTGCATTCTTTACCGTCTCCAAATTCCTCTTTTCCAACTGCTCAGTTGGAAAGATGTACAAAAGAGAAACCATCTTCCAAAACTTGAAGCTGAAACCTTTAAAGATTAGTACATCATACTCTTCCAATATATGTAGACTGCCCCTTCAAACATCAGTAGTCAACTCACATGTGATCCTTCAAGGTTGAGATGGCTGAGCACATTTTCCCCATCCTTCAAGATTGGTTAGGGCTCTTTGAAGACCTACTCTAATACCTATGATATATGGGGGGTGAATGGAGCTAAATTGATAATTTTAATCAAAATTAATAGTTAAGGAAATGATAGTCAAACAATCAACCATATGGGGCAACAATATATATTGGTTCTGTCAAAATGAACCTGTTTACTACCTAGTTGTTCCAAACTAGGATTAGCAACAATCAACTTGTATTCACCTCCCAAGGACAAATAATAAGTACAATTGTTACCCTCTTCTTTGATGGGATACCAAATAGTACCAAACCTTTACCTCTTCTTTAACAACTATGAAGAGCACCAATGAGAAGACTCATTCTTCTCTAGCAAGTCCCTGAACATCCTTCTCACGAGAAGTAGTCCAAGAACAATAAAAAAACTTTGTAAAACAAGATTGAAGAGAGAAAGAGAAATTTAAGCTCATAACATACACAAGTATCCTATATTAATGTTATGAGTTACTACCACTATAATTAGGACAAGGCATACGTGGTGGAGTAAGGCACTTGAGTGGAGCTCGAATTTGTGGCCGGTAGGACATGACAATTCTCTAGTCTAAGATCAAGTATGCAAGTAATGGAGTGCTCAAGTGTGCTTTGGGTGTCCATGGGGATATCTTATTTATAGGAAACATTTAGGAGTAGTTTGGATAGCTTTTAAAGGTGTTTATAATGTGATTAAAGTCCAACTAGCTGTCAAAATACCATAGGTCAAATTTACAACGGCTAGTAAACCACCTAAAATTTTATCTACACAACTTCCTCTATCGAACTATACTTTCATCTAACGACCTATCAATCAAATTGGAGTTCAACCAAGAGTTTCTCTTTGGAAAAATAGTGTAACGAATCTTTTTTGATCGACGTATACTTTGAATGTATGTATCTCAGTCAAGAAAGAGTTTGAGTGAGAATTTCCTCATAAATTCACTTCTACATTTTTGTAAAACACACACTAAATATATTTTCTAATAACACCTAACTATACTAAAGTCTTGATATAAGTGTGAATGGGATTTAGGATAGTTGGAGTTGAATCATAGCTTGACTATACATTGAGTACACAAGATAACATAATCCACATTTTTTAATTGAAATTTCTTCCAAACTATTTGCTAAAAATGTCTTGATACCTAAAACACTAGATAGCATGTTATATACACAAAAGAGAAATGTTTTCATCATAAAAGAGACAGTGTGTAAATATCCAAAATATCCAACATAATAAAACCCCAAATGATCATTTGGATGGGTACCCAAAACTAAACCCATCTTAAAACTAGCAACTTATCAAAAATTGAGACGAAATTCAAAATCAATGATCTACATAAGGATTCAATTACAAATGCTCGTCATAAAACATCGCATGATGTTGTATTAAACCATAATATTTCTCATTAAAATCACCTCAAGAATAGACAAGATAGAAACACAAACTAAAATATCTTCATTAACTGCAACAAATAGGCTTACAAATGATCCATATTTATAATACACAATAGTTTAAGATGTCTAATCATGTTATAACTTGTAATAGTAAGGAAAACTAAAGGAACAAAACCCATCCTATCAAAGATAAACTATCCACAAATTAGTCAGGAAATTGACAATACATGGACTACACTCAACTATGTTATATCTTGATACATCTTGAACAACACATCCTTTTTGTTGTGTTAGCATGCCTAACAAAATTATGGAAGAATCATGTGAGACTCTAAAAGAGTCCTAGTGAAAGGATTACTCCCACCAAGATAAAAACTTTTGCTAGATATATTTTAATATGGATTACAAAAATAGAGAGAACTTTATTATTCATATCAAGTTCTAATAGTCAGTACTTCATAATTTAGATTAAGCCATATTTATTATAAGAGTATAAGACATTTCATATTACAAAAACAAAATTTTCATAGTATAATCATTTTGAATGCAATAATAATAATATTACTTACAGTGGTTTAGGTGGTCCCCACAATTATTGAGAATTCATAAAGCATAAAAAAGTTGCAGATAATAAGAGCGTACTAGTAACATCCAATGTGATTTGGTAATAAAATCTTAACCATGTATACCGCACGACAAAGTTACATGTTTTATTAAGACCTATGTAGTTTGAAGTGAACCACTCAAATTACTATCTGATCGCTGTGAAATCACAATCAGCCCAATATAAAATCTTATGATTTTTAGACTCCTAAAGATCGGTTTCCCTCGGTCAATAAGAGTGACAAATCATACTGGAATGACAACTCAACTACTAGTTGGGGCACAACGATCATCCCACTAAAATTTTTGTCCATCCCAGGTACACAAGCCACACAACTAGAAACTAGGGTATACAACCCTCAAATCCCAATTATGACCGCAACCATTCTCAATCACATATAAACTGAGATACAACCGCAACTAATCTCAAACACCTTAAGTCATGATGACAGATAAAACCCTCCCCACACATGTATTTACTCAGCAATATACAACTCTGAGATCCATCTCAAAATATTACATTTCTACAAGGAAACTTATTTCACCTTCCAACAAGTTTTGACACTGAGGTAGCTATACAGTCACATGACACGACCTGATTAGGTTTACACTTGATTAATCAAACCAATTACTTATCAAACAAGTTACAAACAATACATAAAGATATAATTGTAGAAATTAATTAAGTCTAACAACTAACTATATGTAAAACATATCCACATAATCCAAACCATGCAAAACATGATCTTTGGACATAAAAATGCCCCTAGTTCACAAATTATAGGGCACCTCACAGCCCAAAATCCCATTAAGACCAAATAATAATTTGTCCTCATAAGAATCACATATCCATTTAAAGTTTTGCATGTATCTTGAAAATATAGTAACCAAATAAGATCCAAAATTTTTATATCAAAACTCCACAGGGTGCAAAAGTTGTGATCAAGTCAATATCAGAGGCCAAAGTTAAGCATTCATTAGCCATCTTGACATATATAAAGTCCATTCCAAATGAACTTCCAACAACATAAGTATTAGGAAAAGCAGTAATTTACTACGAAATGTATGTTCACTATTAAAGACATCGCATTGAAATTTTCTTTTAATAACATCTAATATAAAGGTTAAACCACATCACATATCTCCTCTAGGGCCTACCTATTGTTGTGGAGTATATCTCATCTTTTCAAGGGCAAGTGTATCAACACACATGAACACATAGAGCTTTAAATTAAGTACATCATAATATTTACCTTTATCTTATTATTCATTTATATCCAATCATGGATTAAACTATAAGAATTAGACCATACCATCATCCAAATTATGGTACCCATATCATTGCCTTAAAGATAAATGTTTTAGGGAATCAAGTCTACCTCTATTTTCATATCCAAAATACATCAGTTAAACATATTTCATGTCACACTTTTCTATGTTTTATAATTATAGGCAGACAAGATAAGAAAATATAGATATTAATATGAGAAGGTGAGACATTGCATTAGGTGGCATTTTTAATTTAGGTTGCCCTCAATTACATAAAATTCATGTTTGAATTGTAAACCCCCAAAAATTCATGTTCACTTCATGATCATGATCCATGATGAGAAATTATAATGTAGGTAGTTATTTCCACATTTATTTATAATTTAGTATAAGCATAGGAACATTTATAATTTATTAAATATCCCAAGAATACATATCCAAGTACCCATTAGGGTGCAACATATCATGATCAGGTTCAAATAACCATTTATCCCAATTCCTAGTTGAAAAAGTAATTTAACATAGATTTTCAAGAAATGAACTTGGTATAAGGGTATGTTACAATAAGGGTTATGTATATATAATCATAGCACCATCCTTCAAAGTACCATTTATTGCACAAAATGTCATTTTTGGTCACAGAGAGATTCAACAATAATTAAGCTTTATTTTTACCAGAAAAAGTATTGTTTCTTCATATTATAGTTGTGTAATACCATATGAAGTTTCAATATCAAACTAAAAAGTATGAGCATGTTATGGTCAAAACAAGATTAAGCACATACATGTCCTTTTAAAGTCAATATGAGCTACTTCTAGGTATGTGGCCTATGTTCAATATATTTCAAGCAGCATGAAAGTTGTATGAATGTGTTATACACACTATATATGATCATACATACAGAAGTATATAGGTTTCCATCATTATGATATCCCAAAAGCCACAAATGAGTCATTTTTAGGGCAAAATCAAATATTTTTAAGATTTTCAACCTTAAGGCCATAAGAAGACACATTATTAACATTATGAATCAGCATTAAAAATATAGGGGAGTAATGAGTTTTAAAGTTATCCCATAAGGACGCAACCTACTCTACATTAATCACACATTTAAGCATATAGGGCGAGATCAAGGTGTGTAAGATCAGATTTAAACATTTCTTTATTATTTTGGGTAATGAATGAATGACTCAATCAAATAGAATAAGAAACCCTCCTTAAAAATATGTATAAAGGATCATCCTCTTCTAGGATACATGTATCAGACTTCAAACATCACCATCAACCTCCCAAAGTTGCATCCAAGCTCATCTAGCTAGATCTAGTTTCACCTAGGTCAAAGAGAGAGAAAGGTGAGAATTTTCACTCTGGAAAGATAAAACCACCATTGATGACCATGGTTCTCGGACAAGAGGATGAAGAAGTGAATAAAAACAATAAAAAGACAAATGAAAGAGAGATTTTACATGATAATGCTAGAAACAAAGATATCAATCTTTGGGATGTCCTATGGAAGCTTGATCGTCAACATGCATAGTAATGCATAGACATGCAAGCACATACTAGATTCTTTCTTAAGATGATGAGCTTACATGGAAGATAAACTCGAGATGCACTCCAGAATACCACAAACTCAACACCACATTTCATGAATAGCCCTCTCAAGGCCCCAAAGAAGCTCCTTATGCAAGATCTAGGGCAAAACTTGGGAAAAAGAGGAGAAAAGAGGGCACTTTAGTTGTTTGGAGAAAGAAACACCATGAAATACATGGACCTCATCATATGGAGGAAGAAGATACAAAAAATAGTAGATAAGGTAGACAATGAAGATAATGAACATGAATGGTAGTGAAAACGAATTTGCAAGGCCAAAGATCCACTAAGGAAGTTGTACATCTCCAACATGTACAACCATTCAAGAACAAATCCATGTCCATTGAGGTTCATTGATCTTTTGTAGGTTTCTTGGCTCCTCCTCCTCTCCATAGGAGGTCTCTTGATTGTAAAATTGAAGAAGGGGTCGAGGGGTTTTAATAGATATAAGTTAAAAGGTAAACATACTATAACAACCCACAACACAAGTGAACTACTTAGACCCAAGGCAAGGAGGGTAACATGAACTTACTCAACTAGTCTCAAAAGAAATTCAAATTCATCGAATACATCACACTAATGAAAGAAAGCATCGACTTTTTTAATTTATACAAAAATCGAATTTAGTCCTTATTTGTTATGAAATTTATATTAGTCCACAATATACATGAAATTACAAGATCAAGTGAAACATTGCCAAATCGAAGTCAGATTAGAGTCATCTCTTAACCAATTATTACTCAAATAAATGTTAGCATAAAAATACACATGTGTATATATGTTTCACATACACCAGACACCTAAGTCTCCACTTTGATCACCTGACTCAATTCCTTAGTCGGCCAAACAGAAGTCCAGTACATGTAAACATGTCACATTCTTGAGTGGTGGATTAGACCAACCATCAGACAATCCTAGCCGAGAAATCCTACAAAAACTCAACCCTGGATGCAAGAAGGGAATAGGAAAGGTGACCATAGTAACTATGTCTCTCTCATGAATGCACTCTAATCATCCTATTAGAGTCATCCTCATCTGGGAGGAAGTGCAAATGACTACGTGCACACACCAAGTGACATGGAGGTTGATGAAGCCTTCATTGAGGAGACCACGGTGACTGACATTGCTACAGTCGAGCAGCTCATTCATGACATCAATGCTCACTGAGGAGTCCTTGTTTTTTATGCTACCACTTCTTCTCCTCCTCCATCATTATAATTAACACGGATAGATAATGGGCCAAAAGCATGTCCACCCACATTCCCCTCCCTCTTTTCCCATCTCTTCAAGAAAATACAAGGGCTTGGTCCTGCATAAGCATAGGAAGTTATAAAAGACCATGGAGTTCATTGGTGTGTAGCTCCCCTGACAGGTGTGCCCAGTCACACTCAAGGACCTAGGCATCTACCACCATGTACAAATTCTTCTATGACATGCATATCTTTCTTGTCCCTATATGTGTGGCCTTGCCTTCAAGGAACTCACCTTGGAGTTCCTTTATACCTTCAGCAAGCACTATAGCCATAACAACGAGTACATCTACCCCTTCTACATGTTTGGAGAGTTGAATTCCTTGGATAAAAAAACCTCACCCTAATTATTCTAGACGTAGACAAGGAGTGGCGTGCCAGGTGTGTGGAGGAAAATCACTTTTGGCTACGCAAGAAGTTTGTGGTTGACAAGTTCTATGCCAGGATCAGTGGCCTAATCCCCTCTTTCCTACATGGGACCATGCATCATTCATCCATACTCAAATGATCTTCTACATCCACCGCATCCTCTCCTACACCATAATTGGTTGGACTCATGCATGGGGCATCGCCACCTATGATGACTCGTATTACTTTTGGTGTGTGCTAAATGGTGAGCCTTACAATTAGGGCATCATGATCATCGACCACCTGCACAATCAATAGAAGAAGAACACCAGTTTCCAATTTTGTTAGGGTGGATTCGTTACCACCATATCCTTCTACCTTGGCTAAACTCACATGACGTTCATGCCAATAACAACACAGAAGCCATCCCACTTGATCAACATCAAGTACATAATGTCTTCTACATTCATCAAGATAGACAAAAAGGATGGCATCTGCCAATAGATGTTCCAAGACAACCTTGCCATGCTAGTGCTACCCACCCATTCATACTTTGTGGTTGTGAACCTCATCTACGACCTAGGGAACTTGGGTGTACACATCAAATGTTACATGAGGGAAAAATTACCCATTATGAGTGAGGTTCTTGAGATGACGTCTGGCAGATGCACCACCTCCGTCGATCGATCATGTTGGACTGGTCTACTGATTAAGAAAAATGTAGGAGACTCTAACTCTACTAGATCAGGCAATTCATTGGTGTGGTTGGCCGATCTACAATACTTGGGGAGATGTGGTTTCACACTCTAGTTGGGTGACTGCAGCATGGTTGGTTAGTTGATAAAGATGGTGAAGTAGGTCAAGCAATCAACACAGTAGGGGTTAATCAATCAACAAAGGAGAGGACCCAGAAAAAAGGGATGTGAAAGTTGTCGAGGTGACCGATCGATGTCTGGAGTGTTGTCTGATTGGTGTGTGAAATGATGGCAGAGGGCATCTCAGTCAGGCACTTTGTTGTGGTTCCATTGTTCGAATGGGGGATGATGTTGTTGTTAAGTATATTGGGTTTGAAACAAGCGAGGAGGATGCACTAAGGCTGGCAAGAGACATGTCTCATGATCATTCGATCGAAGCTACTGGAATGCCAGCTCACAAGAGAGAAGATTGAAAGTGAGAGGAAGGGTTGTAGGGTGGAGATTCTCTAGGGAGAGGGAGGATGGGGGTCGATGTTGACTCCATTTCCCATACGGATGATTAAAAAGGTAAAGGACAACTATCAGTCGATCAACATTATTTGTTGATCTGACCAGGTTCTCTGTGAGGCAGAGAAGAGTGATAGTTTGTTGAGTGACCAAATTAGTGTGGATCAATTGAATAAAGGGATAGAAAACACTAGGAAGGTTGAACATTGACCAGCTTATTTGTTGGGTCCTATTTGATCGATCAAAAGTTTCACTATGTGAGTGTCATCCCTGGTCGGTTGTCCAATCCACTCAGTTGGTTTACTGATCATAGTTTCATTGAATGGGATCAGTATTTGTTGGAAACTGGGTTCCTAATCTGGTCGGCCAATTATGGGAATAGGTCATCCAATTAGAATTACAATCAAGAACCCAGTGGATGGTGGAAATTTTGGCACACCTTTTGTTTGGCCAAGCAACAAGCCTAGTCGGCTGATCCAAAGGTGGGGGAAAGTCATTAATATATGTGGGTCGATTGACCAAGGGATCTTACTAGCCGATCAACATGTAATTGAACCTTGTGAAAAAATTAAATCTCTTGATCGACCAAACGGTTGATCTGATCACCTAGTTAGAGGGTCATTAGGGTCCCAAATAGATGGGGTTTGACCTACAAGAAATTTCAACCAAAATTTCTAATCAGCTAAGTTTTCAACTACAGAAATGAACTAAGAAAATGATGTAAGAAAATTGGGAAGAAATCTAACTAGTCCGATACAAAATTTTTAATGTAACTAGATAACCATAGGTTGCCTCCTAGAAATTGCCTTGGTTAACATTGTAGGCTTGATGCTTAGGTTCTCAAGTAACAACATAATAAGCAAGGGAGAGTGGAATCACTTTCCTTGCTTCAAAAATCTGAAGTGATGTATCCTTTAATCCGGTAACAATTTGACACATCTCCCTTGATCATGTCCCACAAACAAACACTATGTGTGGGCATATCTACTTCACAAGGTATAGCCCATGACACCATGTTTACAGCTTCCCACGAAATAACCTCAAGTTGAAATTAGAGAGCAAAACTGGGTATCTGACTTGGATGCCCTTTCTCTTCAAGTGGCTTTCAGGACACATCTTGGTCCGATCCTTGTAGACATTTGCATTCATGTAGGTAGACATGCAGAATTTATCTATATCTTACAGTTGCAGAAAGCATTTTTATCTGGCTAGAGATAAGTCAAAATTTAGACACCAAATTTCCCATCCAACCATGTGTTCCATCTCAACTGGGAGATGGGAATATTTTCTATCGATTAACTAGAATAGGGTAGTACCCATAGGTTTCTTGATGGATGTCCAACATACCCTAAGAGCATCATTGAGCTTTAGTTCCAATCTTTCCTTATTCTTACAATTTTCTTTCAAGGATGACATCGATTTCTCGGTTCAAAACTTTGACTTGGACACTGATTTGAGGATGATATGGCAAGATTATTTGATGATGAATGTCGTACTTATTTAGAAAAATTTAAAATTTCTTCTCCAAAAAATGAGATCCACCATCAGAGATGACCGTGCATGGTACCCAAAACCAAGGGGAAATGGTTTCCTTATAGAGATTCATTATGGGTTTGAAGTCACTAGAAATGACGATGATTTCCTAAACACACTTCCAAGCATAGTCTAGTACAAAAATAATAGAGGAGTATCAACAAGATGGGGGAAATGGAACCATGTATTCCACTCCCCAAATGTCAAATATCTCCAACTCATGTAAAGATGCCAAGGGCATTTAATCTCATTTTGATATGTTTCTGACCTTTGGCACTAATAACAAGAAAGGATGTATTCATATGCATCTCTGAATATTGTAATCCAATACAATCCACACTGGGGACCTTCAAGGTGGTCTTCTTTGCACTCATGTGGCCACCCAATGGACACGAGTGGCACTGCTCAATAATTGAGTTCTCTTCTTCCTCTATGACACACCTTCTAGATTGTCCCAGTAGTAGTTCTTAACGTTGTGCATGAACCTCTTCTTGGAATGACTCATATACTCAAGATGAAGGATACATACATCTAGATAGTTCACAAAATTTGCACCAAGAAGTATCAGAGGAAATCCTCATAAGTTGATCGTCAATAAGAGAATCATCAATTGGATAGTTATTATTGTCAAGAAGATGAATATGGTTGAGATGATCGATCACTACATTCTCACTTCCCTTCTTATTAAAAATTTCCAAATCAAATTCTTACAATAAAAGGACCCACTGAATCAATATGGTCATGGCATCCTTCTTCATCATCAAGTAGTGGATGACAACATGGTCATTAGACAATCACTTTAGAGCCAACAAGATAAGATCTAAATTTTTGAAGGCATACACAATGGCGAGAACCTCCTTCTTAGTCGTGGCCTAGTTTTGTTGCTTCATCAAGTATCTTTGAGGGATAATATATGATATGATCCCTCATTTCAAGTTGTTGACCATGATCTTCTACTGCTTAGTCTATAACATCACACATTATCTCAAAGAATTGAAACCATTCTGGTGCTTAGACGATGGGAGTGGTAGTCAGGTAAGCCTTTGAGTTGGAGAAACTTTCCATGCAATGGACATCAAAAGAGAAGATAACATCTTTCAAAAGATGGTTTGTCATCCACTTTGCAATTTGTGAGAAATATTTGGTGAAACTATGATAAAATCCTACATGACCCAAGAAGGAACAAACTTATTTTACATTAGACATGATGCGAGTTTGGCAATAACCTATTTTCCTTATCTACCTCAATCCCCTTGTTTCTCACCCTGTATCCAATGAAAATACCCTCCTTCACCATGAAGTGGCACTTCTCCCAATTGAAAACTAGATGTGTTTCTTTACATTTTCTAATATGAGATAAAGATGGTGTAGGCAAGAATCAAACAAGTCACTATATATAGAAAAATTGTCCATAAACACCTCCATCACAGTTTCTGTCAACCCTGCAAAAATTGTTGCCATGCAATGCTAGAAAGTAGCATGGGTGTTACACAAACCAAAAGGCATCCTCCTAAAGGATTAAATGCCAAAGGGCATAAGAATGTAGTATTCTCTTGTCCTCTGGGATTGATGGGAATCTAGTAAAAATTAGGGTAGCACTACTACAGAAATAGCATTCAGTGTCGCTTTTCTGGGCGTCGGTTATTAAGGAACACGGACGCCTTATATTAAAGGCGTCAGTTATTTAGAAGAACCGACGTCTATATTCAAAGACCAGCCAAACACGGGTACCGCTTTGTATACAGCGTCGGTTGTTTATAAAAAACCGACGCATAATGTCATCCAATTTTCGAGCGAAAAAAATAATGTCACTTTCGGCGTCGAGTCTGTAGTTAAAACACCGACACTTATGTGTGATGGAAATTTGCGCGAAAAGTGTCCTTTTCCGCGTCGGTCGTCCTTTAATCACCGACGCTGAAGGTGGTTCCCGCCAAACATTTTCACGAAAATATCGTCCAAATGGACGTCGGATGTTGCGAACGACCGACGGTAAAGATGTTTAGGCGTCGGTTTTTGTAAACAACCGACGCTATTTGGGAACTTCATAACCTTCGATCGCCCGACTCTTCCCCTTTCTTATGTTTCATTGCTACCCTATTTCCCTATTGCGGCGATTTCTCCGGCGATTTCTCTGCTGCTGGTACTAGTTTTTCTCCGGCGCTTCTCTCCGGTGCTTCTCTCCGGTGCCCCATCTCCGGCGTCCCCTCTCCGGCACCCCTCTCCGACGCGTTTCTTCTCTGGCACCCCTGCTGCCCGCCCTGCTGCTCCAACTGCCTGCGCCGCCGCCACACCTGACAACCGGCGCCACCGCAACGCCTGGTGCCCACCTGCCTGCCACGCCTGAGAACCGGCGCCGCCGTACCCCCTTCTCCTTCTCCTCCGCCTGGCCGCTGCCTGCCTGCCGCCTGCCTGCCTGCTGCGGCTGACGCTCCTGCTCGTCGGAGTCACTGCCGCTGGTTCTGGAGCTCGTCGGCCGCCACCCACGTACTCAACCATCTCGACCTCACCCTACTCTTCTTGCCCAGGTACCTGCAGACCTACCCAGGCGCGAAATTGGTTCTTTATGTGCTGACCTAATCTGCTTGCCTAATCTTCTTGCACGAAATTGGCTCCCTACTCTGCTTGCTTAATGTGCCTAATCTGCTTTAAGTGGTCCTAATATCATAACATGATAGTTTTATTATATGATTTGTGGCACTTTAGGGTGTATATACATGCAAATTATATAAGTGATAGATGTTGGATGTTTGTCAAGGTTTCTTGAAGATTGAATAAGTGATAGATGCTGGATGTTTATTTATTTCATCTATCCATGTTGCCTATAGTTTATAACATTGCATTGTGAATTATTGCACGTTTGAAACTATGAAATTCTTGATTTATTAGATGATATTCAAGAAAACCCTAGTTTGATGACCATGTTGTTAATCATGTTAATTATGATTCTTCTATATATTCTGATGTCATTATATAATTATGTGATCCCAACATATTAAATTGAATTAGAATGATTTCATGAATTATAGGGTTTATATAAGAATGACAACACATGTATTTGTTGGCCTAGAAACCCGTCCAAGATTTACTCAGTAGGAGTAAATCTTGGATAGTCCCCAGTTTGGGACTGTTCTTGAACACCTAATCTCACTTAGGATGTAAGTGTATAATGTGTATTGGGTTTTCGAGAAAATTTCGGTAGCATTTCCCCGTTTGTTCTCTAAGTACATATGTACTTAGAGAACAACGGGGAAATGCTACCGAAATTTTCTTGAAAACCAAATACACATTATACACTTACATCCTAAGTGAGATTAGGTGTTCAAGGATGGGATAGGTGGTACACATTTATTATATATAATATTGACATCAAATGTGTTTGTTGGCCTAGAAACCCGTCCAAGATTGACTAATATATACTTGTTTCCTAATATATACTTGTTTAAAAGGTTAATTGATGTTATACAACTTTTTCTGAAAATATATAACATCGTTATATGTACTTACACTTTGTTAATACTAATATTGTGCAGTCTCTGTCTTCCCATAACAATGACTATGAATTGGGCCTCTATGTCAATGTTAACGTTCCCTATTGAAGAACAATTGGACATCATCCTAGATGATCGTTCCTTAAACCAATTGGTCATACCCAAACATTGGCGTTTTCTAAAAGGAAGACACTACATGCCTGGTAAAGTGACCCTAACTTTTGGAAATTATTCACATGTAATCGAGGTTGAGTATGATTTGGCGGGAAATCTTGTATCAAAATCCGGTTGGCGTGATTGGATTGGAGAGCTGTATCTGGTCCGTTGGAATAGGCTTTTTCTCCGTCCAGTTGGCGATAATTCCATCAAAGTTTGGATAACCAACAACAACTGCGAGACCCCCGATCATCTTCTGCGGTATGAGCGCACGGCGTCGGATATCATCTATGAGGAATCTGAATCTGAGGCGTGATTGGATTGGAGAGCTTCGTGACACAGCTTCATCATCAAAAAGAAGTTATTGATGCATGCGGGACCATGTTGGTGTAGTATTTAGTTGTCTATCTATCTAGACTTGTCTGTATTAATAGTTTTTTTAATTATGCGCATGTTTAGGGGTACACCAACCCCTTTGTTTAGTTATTGTTATAACTAAAGTGTGTGTTCCCATGAATGGAACTGTAAGTTGCTACATGAATGCTTATAACTGAAGTGTGTGTTCCCATGAATGTTCCCATTTACATGATTACACTACTATTTTCTCATATTGTCTTGCCTCAAAAAAAAATTCTTTTATTGTTTAGTCTATTTTAATACGACATACTTGCTTATATCTTTCTTAATGATGAACTGTAATACGACATACTTGCTTATATACTTGTTTCCTAATATAAACTTGCTTTCCTAATATATACTTGCTTTCTCTGATCATAGAATGGATAGATCATGGATGTCCATTCGTAATCGTTGCACCCCAGAGTTTATATCTGGTCTTGATCAGTTTATTAGATTTGCCGAGGAACATAGGAAAAAACCTACAGATAGGTTCTACTGTCCATGTAGGCATTGCGGTAACAACTTGAAAGTCAACACTGGTGAGGAAATCAAAAGTCATGTCATGTGCAACGGGATTGTACAAGGCTATACAGAATGGCACTGGCATGGAGAGATTTCAAAATCGAATCCAGTAGATGTCAATAGCAGTGCTTGGGTGGAAGAAGAAATTGCCTCCGATGACGTAAATGTGAACGAACCAGTTCCAGCAGACATTGTTGATGCGATGCTGGATAGTTGTAGGGTAGAGCACACCGATCCACCTCCTATCTTTACAAACATTGTGCATGATGCTGAGATACCGTTATACACAGGCTGTGCTAAGTTTACGAAGCTTAGCGCTGTGTTGAGATTGTATAAGTTGAAAGCTAACAATAGATGGAACGACAAAAGCTTCACTGAATTGTTGACTTTGTTGAAAGAAATTCTTCCTGAAGGAAACGAGCTGCCAATCTCAACATACCAGGTAAAGAAAATGTTGTGCCCAATGGGAATGGAGGCCAAAAAGATACACGCATGCCCGAATGATTGTCTATTATTTCAAAAGGACTATGTAGATTTGAAAGATTGTCCAAAATGTGGTGCGTCACGATATAAATTGACGACTTCGGGGGAGTCCAAAACTGGTTCTCCTGCCAAGGTGTTGTGGTATCTACCTATAACATCACGGTTTCAACGCTTGTTTGCAAATCCAAAAGATTGGAAGAATTTGAGGTGGCATGCAGATGTTAAGAAAAATAATGATGGGATCCTACGACATGCGTCTAATTCCCCACAGTGGAAGAAGATTGATGTATTGTTCCCTGAATTTGGTGAAGAAGTCAGGAATCTAAGACTTGGGCTTTGTACAGACGGGATGAATCCGTACGGGACATTGAGCATCCAACATAGCACTTGGCCAGTCATGCTTGTTATATACAATCTTCCTCCCTGGCTGTGTATGAAAAATAAGTACGTTATGTTGTCATTGTTGATATCGGGCCCTAAATAGCCCGGAAATGATATCGATGTTTATCTTGAACCTTTGATTGATGACTTAAAGAAACTTTGGGCTGAAGGTGTGATGACCTATGATGCTTCAGCAAGAGATACATTTCGTTTGCATGCTATGTTGTTTTGCACTATTAATGACTTTCCGGCATATGGGAATTTGTCTGGATATAGTGTCAAAGGAGCTAAAGCATGTCCTATATGTGAAGAAAACACTGATTCAATAAGACTAAAATATGGCGGCAAGACTGTATATCTTGGTCATCGAAGGTTTCTTTCAAAATTCCATCCGTATCGTAGGAAGCGCAAAGCATTCAATGGATGGAATGATGAACGGAGTGCACCTAAACCTATACCAGGGGATGTTGTTTATGAAAGATTAAAAGACATTGTCAATGAATTTGGTAAGAAATCACAATGTAGTATGGCCACACGGAGTGACAATTCTTCATTCAAAAAGAAGTCAATATTTTGGGATCTTCCTTATTGGAGTTCTTTGTCAGTCAGGCATTGTATCGATGTAATGCACGTTGAGAAAAATGTCTGTGATAGCATCATTGGTACTCTATTAAATATACCAGGTAAGACTAAAGATGGGATAAAATCCAGACTGGACCTACGTGAAATGGGAATAAGGTCAGAATTAACAGAATTACGTGAAATGGGAATAAGGTCAGAATTACGTGAAATGGGAATAAGGTCAGAATTAACAGAATTACGTGAAATGGGTAATAAAAGAACATACTTACCTCCCGCTTGTTACACGTTGTCTAGAAAGGAGAAGAAAACTTTTTGTGAATGCTTGGTAAATGTTAAGGTGCCACATGGTTACTCATCCAACATCCGTAGATTGGTATCAATGAAAGATCTGAAGTTGATAGGTCTTAAATCTCATGATTGTCACACTCTAATGCAACAAATATTGCCCGTGGCAATTCGATCTATATTGCCGAAGCATGTAAGGTTTGCAATTACCAGACTTTGTTTCTTTTTCAACAGTCTATGCAGCAAAGTTATTGACCCTGATACTCTCGATAATTTGCAAAGAGAAGTGGTTGTTACCCTATGTCAGCTTGAGATGTATTTCCCTCCTTCGTTCTTTGATATCATGGTACATCTTGTTGTCCACTTGACTAGGAAAGTGAAAATCTTGGGACCGGTTTTCTTGCATTGGATGTATCCCTTTGAACGATACATGAGTGTTTTTAAAGGTGATGTTCGAAACCGTTATCGTCCTGAAGGGAGTATTATTGAAGGTTATGTGGTGAGAGAGGTTATGGATTTCTGCAATGACTTTCTCAGTGGTAATGACACTCCTGATAATGACAAGAATATTGAGGAGGGCAAAGGAATTTTGGGATCACGGGTGAAAGTAATCAGCCGTGAGCAGTTGGAACAAGCTCACTTGTATATTTTACATAATATGGACGAAGTGAGTGTTTATATCGAGGAACATACCAATTTCATAAAGAGACAACATCCTCGAGCAAGTTCAATGTGGCTTGCTAGAGAGCATAATAAGACTTTTACTAAGTGGTTTGAAGATAAAGTCTTACATCAACTATTTCAAACACCAAATGATATTACAGAAACTATCAAATGTCTCACCTTTAAACCAAAACTGAATGTTATGTCTTATGAAGGGTTTGACATTAATGGATTCACATATTACACAAAGCGCCAAGATGATAAGAGTGTCGTCCAAAATAGTGGGGTCACTCTTCAAGCGTCAACTATGTACTTTGCAAGTGCAAAGGATAAGAGTCCATGTGAAGCTAAAATGTCATATTACGGTGTCATTGAAGACATTTGGGAGTTTGACTACATAGATTTCAATATTCCGCTCTTTAAATGTAATTGGGTTGATAACACCAAAGGAGTTATAGTGGATGAATTGGGTTTCACTTTGGTGAACTTTGAAATGATTGGCGAGAAGGCTGAACCATTCATATTGGCATCACAGGCAAAACAAATATTCTATATCGATGATCCTGCAAATGATAAATGGTCGGTTGTTCTTCATGGTAAAAGACAGTTCATTGAAGATCCTATAGATGAAGAAGAGTACTATGATAAGTATGATGACTCCAGTCCATTCTCAGTTGGGTTGCCAACTCCACAAAATATTGAAGCTAATGATGACTTATATGTGCGCGGAGATCACAATGAAGGATTGTTAATTGATAAAAGATCACAATTTTAGAGACATGTATGTTTATACAAATGGTAAATGTTTTCCTTTTTCTAATTTATACAAATGCTAAATGTTTTCCTTTTTCTAGTTGATACAAATGCTAAATGTTTGCCTTTTTTATGACATTTTCAGATGGCTGACCATGATGAGAATGATGTTCATGATGAGCATGAAGTCCATGATGAGCATGTTGTCCATGACGAGCATGGTGAGGATACCAATGTAAGTTCTAAAAACATATCCTGTATTTCTATAAAATTCATTATCTTCTAGTTATGTCATATATCCTATATTTCTATATTGGCCTAATTCAGTGTGTTTATTTTTGTCAAATTTTAGGTTGATGATGCACATGTACCCACTGAAGCACTGGAGCAACTTGATGTGCGGAGAGGACATTCCAACTCGAGATATCGTCTACCGTTTCCTCCTCCTCCGCAGTAATATCCTCATCTCTAAACGTTTCTCGTAGGATTCTGAACCCCTCCCTTCCCTTTACTACATCGAAGCCATGCCGCAGTTGAACCCTTTCGCCGAGCCCTACCCGGCCAAGCAGGCGTCGCCTGAAGCACCACCGTCGTCGTCGTCTCCACCTCCATCGCAACTTGCTGTGCTAGTCCTGACAGTTTATCACCCCACATGCCTTCCTCCTCAGTTCCTGCCGCTAGACGACCACACAATGGATCCAAGAGGATTGCAGGCGTTCGCCAAAGACTATAGGCTGAGTTAACTCAATAGTTAACTCAGCCTATAGTCTTTGGCAAACGCCTGCATATCCTCTTGGATCCATTGTGTGGTCGTCTAGCGGCAGGAACTGGGGAGGAAGGCATGTGGGGTCATAAACTGTAAGATATAATTGGGATGTTGATAGTGATGATGAATGATACTTTGTAAATGAATGTTTCTGAATGTTAAAACATGTATTTGAATGATTCTATATGTGTGAATGTGACAATTGAATTGATGTCTGAATGTATCTACTTGTGTGAATCTTTTTATGTTAATTTTGCAGGTTTGTGGCCTGTTTGTAGGCTGATATCAATGGATGTCGTAAACCTGCAGTTCAGAAAACTGAACTGCAGGTTCTCATCCTGCTGACCAGCCACAGCAGGCCTGCAAACAGATTTATAAAAAAAAATAGATATAGGCGTCGGTTATTTACCGATAACCGTCAGCACAGACTTACAGCGTCGGTTTTTTGTTGAACACCGACGCCAAAAGTGTTCGCGCTACAGGAAATGGGAGTCATCTAGGACACTTTTCTGCGTCGGTTTTTTAGTATATAACCGACGCAGAAAGCGTCCTAGATGACGCCGTTTTCTGTGGCGCGAACCCTTTTGGAGTCGGTGTTTTATAATAAACCGACGCCTTGATGTTAAATAGGCGTCGGTTTTTTAACCGACGCTGAAGTGTCCAACCTTTTAGCGGCGCCCACATAGGCGTCGTTCAGAAACTGACGCCAAAGGGGGTTAAACAACCGACACTAAAAGGCACTTCTGTAGTAGTGTAGCCTATAGATAGCAAAACAATTGTTGATGTGCCAATCTCTCCAAGATTTGATCAAGGAAGGGAAGGGGGAAGTGGTATTTCCTTGTATCTTTGTTCAACTTCATATAGTTAATGCAAATTCTCCACCCTATGACTATGTGGGTGGGAATGAACTCATTCTTTTCATTCTTCACAATAGTAGTGCCACCCTTCTTGGGAATAACCTACATCGGGCTTCACTAAGGAGAATATAAAATGGGGCAGATGATCCCTAATGTGAGCAATTTAGTAACTTCTAAATGGACCACCTAGTTCATGTAGGGGTTCCATTTGCTCTAAGGTCTATATATGGATTGTAATCCTCCATTATGGGGATCTTGAGCATGTAGATAGCTTGATTGATCCCTATCAATTCAGTCATCTTGTATCCCAATGCTTCTTTTCTTTTATTTATCTTTATCATCAACCTAATTTCTTATTCCTAAATGAAATATGAATTGATTATCATGGGGCAAGCCTCCTACTCATCATGAAACACATAGTTTAGCCCCTCAAGTGAGGCCTTCATCTCAGGTGTCTTGGGTAGCTTTTCCTTTTCTTCAACTACTGATATCATCTTCAAATTCTCACATTCAGCATGGGTTCCTCTCACAGGTGTCCAGTAGGAATCAACATTGATTGACCGGTTCGTCATTGGAATATGAACCGTCCAGGACTGTGGGGAGTGTTTGCAATCGATGTTTAATTACTTCACTATCTTTTCTAAGCTAGGATAACTTCTCAATACAATAAATTTAGAAAAATTCTTCATGAATGCTAGGGCCCTTCATGTTTTCAAACATCCTAAACTTGAGTTTTTCTATACCCAATCTTAAAACAATGGTGCCCTCATCTACATTGATCAAATATTGGGTTGTAGTAGGAATGGGTGTCCTAAGATGAGAGGACACCAGAATTCCTCCTTAATGTCCATAATCACAAACTCACAAGGAACATAAGCATCCTTTCCAACCTTCACTAGAACATCCCCCATGATCTCCATAGCCATTGTCATAGAGGATATTACAAGCTGAATCATCTTGGTTGTCATGAGAAGCTTGGTAAATTCCAATCTTTGGCATAAATTGTACATTATAATAGAGATACTAGGAATTAAGTCTGCTAACCCCTTTCTATAGGTGTTTTCTCTAAGGTAATAGCTAATCTCAAAGGATTCAAGATCCTTTTGCTTATTGGGAATTTTATTGAGAATGATGTATGAAGTTGTCCTTTCCAACTTCACCATTTCATAATCCTCAGTGTTGCACTTCATGGTCAACAAGTATTTATATAATTTGACCACACTAGAATATGAGAAAGGGCATACAAGAAGCAGAGTACACATGAAGATTCTTCATAGCTTCCTTGAATTTCATGAATCTAGCACCCATCTTTGTTTACTTAAGATGTGCTTGGTATGGAGGCCTTGGCTTGTAAACTGGCATGTCTAGTTCAATAAAATCATCCTATGGTTTCTCAATCCCAAAAAATTTACTTGCATCATCATCAATAGTTGCCTCATTTAACTGTTCCTTCTCTACCATGAGTGTATCATCATCACTAAAATCAATAGGAACGGTGACTGATGTCACTTGAGGAGGAGGCACATACCCATTTCCTGAATGTGTAGAAATGAACTTCAACTTCTTGGGATTATTCTACTGTTGCCCTTGAAAGGTACATGTGGGAGGGCATAGAGGGGAAAAAATTTGGGCAATTGAGAGTTTATGGACTTCTTGTATGTTTTTTTATTTCTTTTGATATGTGGGAACCACCCCTGGGGAGGAGCCACATTGGTGACCCCATCCTAACAATGTAAAATCTCACCCCTCAACTACCTACACATCGGGAGTGGATAAACTCACATAGTGTCCACCATGTGTGATGGGATAAGGTATTTCTTAGACTACACAACTAGATATTTGAACTTGGGTCCCTTCTCTGGGGAGCTCGCTCCTTCACCACCGAGATACCACCTTGATAGCAATATTGCTATATTTTTGAAAGCATAATTTGTTGAGATGAGATTGAAGAATCTTTTCAATAGAAGCAAATGTATCATCATTGAAGGATGGAATAGTCATCTTCATAATTTAGAGTACTTGATTTGGATTCTAAATTTTTTGCCCCTAGTTGCACCCATGATTCTGAAAATTCCACCTATAGTTATTTTGGTTCCTAAAGTTTTGTTGTTGATTGTATTGAAACCCCAAGGGGACCCCGACCTTGGTCATTCCCTAAGGTGACCTCTTTTGTGATGCATTCTCTGCTCCTTTTGGATTACCATACTGGAAACCCAGATGGTTCTAGCTTTCTTCAAGTTGTAGTAGCCTTGGAAAATAATGATGTAGATGGAACTCAGATCTTCCATGATCCCATCTTCTTCTTGTTCTTGAACATTGTTCACCATGACATTATAGTAAACTTGACATCTGAGCATGGAGTGGTCATGACCTTTCAAGGATTCATAGAAGAGGTTTGTAAACTTGAACTACTGCTAGAATTCCTCCTCTCATATGAATGGAAGAGGACTCAAGACTATCTTATTTCAAGGCTAACATTTTAAGAAATTTTGTTATAGATTTGAATTTAGAATTTTCTTCAGCCTTGGATACCTTTAGGACACCTCTTTGACCTCTGCTATAGTGGGACCAAAACTAGTTCTCAAATCCTCTTTTGACAACCTCCCATGCACTATTAAAGTTTTGTAACATGAAATTTCCTCTAGATGAGGAATCAAGGAACTCCTTGGTGTCATCATCAACACCTCTGTAGAAAGTCTCTATTAGTTAAATTTGTGATATGTTGTAGTGTGGGAAATGACAAAGAAACTCCTTGAACCTTTCCAAAGCCTCATCCAGGAACTTGATTGGGACCATGCATAACTATGTAATGTGGCCCCTAATTTGGTAAGTGAGGAGTAGCATCTCGTACTTCTCTAGATACTTGGATCGGAGACCCTCATGTGTTATGATGTTGCCTCCTTTCATCGTTGTGTACTAGCTTATCACCTTGTCTATCAAAGAATACTTGAACATCTGAAGTTTGAGGGTGTCCTTAGATACACTAAGATTTTTGTCCAAGGCACAAAGGTCAGGGAAATGCTGTAAGTGATCTTGACAACCATCACTCCCATGTCGTCAATATTGTTGCTTTGTAAAATGGTAATACACTACATGATAACATATGAGACAATGATAATAGGAGGCAACACTAGATGATGTGTATCAATATATTTAGGTATGGAGAAATTCTTCTAACGTTCTTCTTTAAGGGTGGGGACTTCTCTAGCTATGTTATGTGTGGCTATATCTGCTCTTATTTCCTAGATGACAGCTTATTTGTGGGTTGCAAGAGCCAAATTCACCTTAAAGTTGATCTCCATCTTGTCCATCCTATTCTAGAATGCTTGGTTTATGCAGTGGAAAGTCCTTCTAGTCACTGGTTCAAACTCAAGGGGTGCAAAATCAATGCTTTGAGAGCATCCATCACATGCACCTCTAGAACCTGGAAAGACAATTGAAAATACTAAACTAAAGGAAGGAAAATTCAAGTAGATCTGATTAGATATCAATTAAAAACAATTTTCTAACTATTCAAAACAAAGGGGATCAAAGGTTATTCAATTATCCCCCCCAATAGAGCCAAATTTGGATTCAAGTTTTATTGCATAAAAAATGTTCTAAGATAGATCTGTTGGTATGTATGACCAAAGAACCAATCATGTGATGATTGTAATGGCATAAAAATTATTGGATTATTAATAAAGGCAAGCTTCCAATTTATTTTTTATATTCATTTATGAGATAATGGATAACATAATAAATGTCTAGAGAATCATATTACTCAATGACGTATGTATTCAAGTTACTAAGAGTACATATACACATTCTCATTATGTCCCTGATCATTTGTTATTGTAGAAGGCTGATAGATAATAATAACACATAAGATTAGAGTGTGAGTTGGTTGATGACTAAATCTTATTAGTCATGATATGGCAATAACAAACCAAGCACACAGATACATGTTAGGGAACAGTGTATCGGATAGACCCACTGTGAGTCTGACACATGGAAGCCATCATCATAGAAGTCATAGTCAGCTCTCACATTGATTGTGGTGGTTGTGGTTCTTAGATCTAAAATCATTTTACTCATCACATGTCATTGGGTACACTTATGACATCATCAAATGCAGTTCTGAAACATGGGTTTTTATAAAGGTGATGATTGGGTGACTTTGACACATGGGGATTGACTGTGAGGGATAAATATGGGATTTTCCCTCCTACAAGAGTATGATATCCTCGACCTCTTGATTAGCGAGACTGAGAAAAGTATGGACATACGCATGTGAGTCAACATGTGATATTGAGCTTACATATATCTCATGCAGTCTGCTCAGGTTTAAGAAATAAGATTGAATAATAATGAGGATGACTGCTCCATGCCTCTAGTTCAATATGGATGATAGTGACAAAGAAACTATACAAACACTATAACACCATACACATATTGTAGGTCAAAGTTTCTCCCCAACTTTCCATTCACTTGGGTAGCACTGATGAGCGACTAGGCACCACTCTTTGCTTGTGATGTCATAACTTGTTATGGACATTCACTGCCAATGTGATATGGGACCTATAGGGTAACACACATAGGAACTCATCTAGAAGGGGAGTTTGATCTTGAATGATAATTGAATTGATTATTAAAGTGTTTAGGTATTTCAATTCACGCAATGAATCAGCTGACTAGACTGTCAAATGACCGGTTCTACTGTTGAGACAGCCGTTTAGAGTTTCATGTTGATTGTATTTTGCATTCGGTGGAATTCAGCCTGAAACATCTTACGAGAGGCCCATCTGTCTTGGCTAGATGACCATCTCAGGTGGTGTGAAATTCCCATCTCACATGCACAAAATGGCTATCTCGGGGGTGCAATTCGATTACATCAAGGATAGGGGCAGACGTCAGGTTGAGTACTAATTGGAATTGAGTTGCTAACATATGTATAGAACTGGAAAGTGTGAAATGACTATTTCCTTTAGAGAAATAACCATCTTTCATGTGAGAAGACTATCTCTCTGTGTGAGACGATCGTTCTGGAGCATGCATGTTGCAAAATTTTTAGAATTGTTGTGAAAATTCAAGATCTATCAGTCCCTTCCACTCTTGCTTTAGTCTCGTATTGGATGGGGACTGGGAACCCTGATCCTAACCCCTCCTATATATAGAGAGGTACTTGGGGATTCCCATAACACAACTACTACACAGATAATTGAGAATCAGTTGCTCCGGAAATTGTTGTCCTCTCTGGTTGTGGTAACCACAACAGCCCAGGAAAGTCCTACTCGACTGGGGGGGATAGCCAAGGGAGAGAAATAACTAAGGATCATTATTTTGGGAGAGAAGGTTGGTGACTAGTACACCAATAGGAGGGACAACTCCTTCCTATTCATTCTAGCAGGATGACATGAGTTCTAGTTGGTCTGTGTGGACTACTCTATAGGCAGGAGTCCTTTGGCTGCTGCTAGTAGGAAAGCATCAACTCGTAGTTTGTGACGAGATCTGAGGAGCCACTGCAATAGTTGTCTGAGTCTGATGTCCATGAAGGAGTAGTCCGACAAGTCCCAGTGCAACCAGGAGCTGCACAAACACTGTAATGACCCATTTTCAAATTAGTCATCTAATTAGGATTTACTTGGATGATTCTATGCTTAGCTAAGTTGATCATTGTTTTAAGCTTTAGTAATGATGGTAGTTAAGTTTTTATGTTTTAAATATAATGATAAGGTTTAATCATACTTTGATCCACATAATTAGGGTTAACATTTAGAAACCCTAATCGGCCCAAATTAGGGTTTTGATGACATATGAATATAGAATTGGATAAGTATATTGTCTAACTAAATGATTTTTAGTATTTTATGTGTAACTATGATTTAATTTAAATTTGGATATGATTTTGATATATCAAATGTGAGCACTATTGAAAATATCAGAATTTTTGAAGAATGTTCTGACTTTTTGTCGGTCGAGTTTCAAACTCGATCGACCATATTTTCAGATTGATATAGCAGTGTGGCAATTTAATTTTATCTTTTTATTGGTAAATCCAATGATCTCAAATTTTAAATTAGTTGGGAAACTAAGTTATAGACATCATATTAAATTTTTATAAATTTTGGATGATTTTTTATCTCTACAGAGAGGGGTGTCAGTCGAATTCTGTGAAGGAATCACTCGACCAACCATGCTACAAACTAGAATATAGTAGTGTAGTATTTGATTTTTAATTATTTATTGGTAACTCCAAGTTATCTAAAATCATTATTGTTTCTTACAAACTCAATTTTAGACATTGGGTTAAAGTTTCATAATTTTTGGACGATTTTTGAGTTCTGAATAGTGTGATGACGGTCGAGTTTATAACTCAGCCGACCAACCAGTCTGAGAAAAATAAAAACATAATGTAGGGCTAATTTGCAATTATTCTAAGAACCTCAATTCATCTATATGACTAACCTAACACACAAGGAGATGTCATAACTCATTATTCTTGTCAAATAAACTAAATTCTTGAGAGAGAGGAGAGCTAGGGTTTTGAGAAGAGAAAGTGGTGGAGATGTTGACGTAGAGTTTCTCCATCCAAGATATGATGAAATCAAGTAAGTTTAGCTGCTTTGCATGAAATTTCATGGTCATTTATCTCTCACATGTCACGATTCCATCCCTTCTCTAATTTGATTCAAAATCACATCAAATCTCCCCCGTTTCTCACTCTTTCTCTTCTAATCCCCATTTCTAGGGTTTTTGAGTTGAGAGGAGAAAGAATTGGATTCATTTGCTAGAGTTTGATTGGGTTTCCAAAAATTTAGAGTTTGACCTACGAATTTAAGGTGCTTGGCACCTGAGGTGAGTTTTTTTTCCTCCTAAGCTTTGTATTCATGTTGAAAGCCTAATTCTATTCGACTAAAACAATCAGAAACCTATTTTGTATATGTATGTGATTGGATTTGATTTGGAAAAGATATTGGGGGATCCAATTCTACTGATTTTCATTATTTCTCATTTATTGGAACTTGATTAGTTCCTGATATATTGATTGAGGATCTATGGGCATTCTTATGGGTAGATGACTATGCTATTTCATGTGAATTTTGCCTAAAAATCAGCCCAATGGCCGATATGCTTGGAATTGAATTGACATGTATAAAATCATATTTGAATTGTACTAGATTGTATTATACAAGTGTATTGTTGAATGTTAATGGAATTGAATGACCACATATCCTGATTAGGATTCGTGTTGAGGAAGTGAATCAAATGAGTCAATTAATTAATGTATACTTATGATTGATGAATGAAATGTGTAAAAATGGAAACTAGGGTTTCCATGTTTGTGAATAACCCTAATGACCTTGAGTCATGATTGGATCACTGAATGATATGATTCTTATGATATGTTGAACTAAGGAATGACTTCTTGAAAACCCTAAAAGTTTATTATTAAGACAATTATGAGTGATAAAGCTAGAACTTGTATATGATGTTGTAAATGTGATCAAATGCCGAAGTTGAAAGTATTAATACTTCAATTGAATATGATGAGTCTTACTAATATCATATAGGTCTAATGCATTTGTTTTAGTATAATAAAGAATGATCATTGTTGATTATGGGAATGACATTAGAAGTCAATGATATGGTACACTTATCTAAATATAAGAAATGATATGAAGAAAAAATGTATTGATGGTGATGGTAAGTTAAAGATGAAACTAATGAAGTTATTATGATGAAGTCTTTAATCCTTTGTTTTAATTACATGTGGCTTAAGCCAAATTGAATGAAACATAATAAAACTAGACTTTTATTGATATCAATGAAAAGAGAAGTATTGTATATCAAGTGAGTTAAAAATGATTGGTTCTGATAATTTAACAAACATGACATGGTGAGGTACAAGCCAAGTAATTTTAGGGCAAATGAATAAAAGATGATCAGCCGTGTAGAACATGATTTGAATGGTTGTTATATTCCTTGTACTACTACTTGATGATTTGTTATCATTGATTATGCTTCTTGTTGAGGAAAGTAATCATGTTGATCTGGACATTTTCTATTTCATATTAAGATATGTCTTGTTGACAAGTTATAAATGATTGTATTCATATCCATTCTGAATATGAGTTGAATTGCTTGCTATTTGATAGTACTGTTTGGTAGAAATGTATTGTGTACTTCAGCTTCAAGACTGCAGGATGTGTTCCTGTTCTGGCTAGTGGAGTGTCACAAAAATAATTTTATTGTTATGTATTGATTCAAAATTCTTAGAACTTGACTTATTTCTCATGCAGTAGGGTTCTTAATCTGAACTAAGAAGTATCTACTGATTTGTTCATAGACATGCTCTGAAATATGTTTCAAAGTTATAATTGGTTTAAGTGATTACCTTATCGGTTGGATTAGATTACCATTGCAAGATAGATTTGACTTATGATAGAATTATCTGCTAGACTTTTCAATATCTACATGTTTCTATTAAGTTTATTATACTTAATCTGATGTTGATGCATGTACCTAGCTTGAGTGGGAGGCATCCACTCACTGGGGCTCCATATGAGTCTCATGAGGTTGTTTAAAATGTTTTTAGGTATAATGTTATCCAATGGAGAGGTCATGACAAAGAGGATATATAGCATAATCTAGATAGATTAGAATGTCCATGTACTCTCTCTTTCCCAGGATGGGTTGTAGACTAAGTTTGTTCATTAATGTACATGCATCTGATGTAAACTGAATAACATATGGGAACAAGATTGATTCTGGTTTTAATGGAGTTGAATAAGATTTGTGATATCTAAATGTGATGTCATTGTTGTGACATTGATTTATGAATTTGTGAAGAAATAAAAAGGAAAATTTTATCTTTGTTTTTCTTATATTGTTTAATCACCTTTGTCCAGAATTCATTGTTTTATTTCATAATCCGGGTTTAGGGTTTGGGATTATCTCTAATGGTTGGTATTTGTGTTGATCAAAAGAGTGGGTCTCAACAGACACCCTCCAAGATAGAGTGTGTATCTAAATCGACAAGGATTATCAAAGGAATTGCTCCAGGACTAGGTATATCTTTGTGAAACCATCCTTCCAATTGTATAGTTATTGACACGATCTGTGGGTTAATGGGAAATATGTCAGTAAAATTTTCGTTTCCGTTGCCTATCTAATTTTGTTTTCCCCTACAAGATCATCTTAGGTTTTAATTATTTTCACAAATAAATGACGCTAGATCACAAGTGAATGAGTCGATTTTCATATATCAATGGGTTAAACCACAGAGGCAATGTATATAAGAAATTGCCTTGAGCCAAATATGTAGAATAATGTGTAGAACCTAATTGTTGAGGGTGATTATAAAATAATGATTGAATTAAAGATTACAAAATAAGTAAATGATTGAATTAAGGTTTGAATAAAATGACTAAAGAACATTGTACAATTGGATTTCATCACCCTCACCTACATACTAATCCTAATTGTTACAACTATAATTGCAACAACTAGGAACATCTGAATTTGCTTCCTTTCCGAACACAGATTGCACAAGGATTGAATTCCTCGTGGGCTTGAGGTCTCATTACACATGGATCATGATCCAATCATCCTATAGCATTCCTTCCATGATTACATCCAAAATCCTAAGAATTCATTTAAGGTTCTAATCCTAAATTTTGTGGTCTCTATGTTTAGGATTATATCAAACATGCCAATCGAAAGATCAGCTCAACAATAATGCAATCAAATGAATAAAGAACAATTTGATAAATTGAGAACAACTAAGTTTGATAATAATCAAGACAAAGTACGGGTGACGGGGATACTCCTCATGCCCCACTGAGAAGGTCTACTTTCTCATGTACATAATAAAACCACAAATACAAGAAGAGAAGAAAGATGTCTATGACTACCAAAATCCACTCCTACATCAACTGTTATGAAGATCTCCACAAATATGATCTTTTTTCCTCCTTTCTCCCTTGGCTTCTTTCACCAAAATGTGATTTTGAACTGAGTGTGGATGCCCTTCAAAGTTAGTTCTTCCTTTCTTTTATCCAAATGGATTTTCTATTCAAGTTGAATCAGCAGTTGTGTGCTTTGCACTGATCTGCTACACTAGTTGGGTGCCCAAGAATTGAGACAGTTGATCAGCCACTAGGAGGTGCAACTGATGGGATTTTGATTAGAAGACTAGTGATGTGGGTCGACCGATCATATATTTGATGAGTGTTCTAGAGAAGGGAATGGATCGGAAAACCAATGAGATGGGTCGACCAATCATTTGAGCGCCTAAGATTCTGGTGGTTATTGACCTTGAGGGGGTCATTTCAAATTGGATGATTAGCAAGAAGGGTTCAATGATCGGGCTCCTCTTGATGGCTCTATAATGTAGGTGGATTGGCTGATCCGTATGTCATATCAGACGATCACTTTTTTAGAAGAATTTCTATTGCTATTGACTTAGGGGAGGAAATTTGGAGGTAGATTCCAGTCAGCTAATTAGTGTGTGAGATCATGCAATTAGGGTGATGCTAAGTCTCATGTGTTTATTAATATTGAGAATGAATATTTTGATTGTCTGACCAAGAGATCGGATTGCCCAATCAGCTTGATAAAATTTTGTTGAAATTCTCATTCTTGCCTTGCAATTCCAATGAACTTGAGATATGAATTTGGTGAAGGACTTTCATCATGCTATCATGTTGATTGTATTTTTTTCTACATAAGAGAAAATATCTAATCAAAATATTAATATATAAGAATAAAATAAAAACAATGAAACTAAGTAAAAAAACAAGAAAAAGCTATATGAATTGAGTAAAACTCATCTACATAATGCAACAAAATTGTGATGAATATGCCTTCATCATCTCTCATCCAAGCTATCGGGTCGACTGAATGGAGGGAGTGTGTGGACGCCATGTACATGTGGTTTGACCACCTGAAAAGTTTAGTCTATAAACTCACCTACCTTTATCCATATGAAATATGAATCCACGGTTGACCGACTAGATGTACCAATTGCCTAACTAGAGGTTCATTGTTCTTCTTCTTGCTTTGAATATCCACCAACAACCCAGAATGATTAAAGTTTGGATCATCATGAGCTTACTTATGATATTCATAATATATGAAATGTAAGTCTAATGAACACAATGTCATTTAATTATTTTGAATATGAAAAATGAAACATATCTAGATAATATCTGTGTTGCCTCCCGATAAGTTTCTTCTTCAATGTTGTTGGCCCGAAGCCTGAATTGTATCACATAGAAAGGCTCCAATTGGATCCTACGTTGCATTTGTATATTCTCCTGGTGAATTTCCTCTCATCAACTACTTTATATTTGTTTGAATTCTTGTTTCTTATATTCTACCCCATATGGTCAGAATACAAGGGGAAGAAATTTGAGTTGTGTTGAACCAGTCCCAACTGCCCAATCGAAAATTATGAATAGTTGTAAGGAATCCAAGATGCATCATTATCAGGGTATCATTGTGGAGGTGTGGAAGTAAAGTTCATTTGTGGTTGCATTATTATTTAATCATTTCAATGCCGATCGCTAGGTCCACGGGATATGGATCTAGGCATTGATATTGATAAAAATTACCTTCTTTAATCAATTGATTCTCCTTGACTGACACATGCAACTACAAATTTATAAGGTGTATGATATCCCTCATGAATTAGAACTTACTGAGAAGAAAAGATGTAATGAGTAGTAGTTATCTGTTAGTATATTGGTGCATGTAGGAAGACAACTATCTATGTAATAGATGGCTCATGGGTATTTAGGGGAAGGTATTATAGGAGTACTAAGAGGAGGAAGCATCTTCACCATGGTTGGTAATCTTTCCTTCGGCTTGAAGTAGACAGGTGCACTCTTGATTATCCTTACATTGTGATCTTCCTATGAAGGTACCTTGAACTTATTCGTTGGTCGGGTTTTTGAGGAAGAGAGTTATTGCCGCATCTAAGTAAATTGATTAATGCACTCTAGGAAATATAATACTTCTTCTTCAATATATTTCTTTGTACAACCAAGTGACTATAAATCAAAAGATTTATTTCCCACCCGTAGAGTTGAAATTCCTTCTTCAACATCGATCAAGTCTCTAGTAGTGGTGAGAAATTACCTACTAAAAACTAGGGGTAGGCCGGTAGCTGTGATCCTCCTTGATGTCCATTACTACAAAATTACATGGGATATAAACCTCCCCAACCTTCACTGAGATATCTTCTATGATATCGACTGGCTTGATTGTAGAGGTATCGACAAGTTGAATAATCATTATAGTATCTAATGAGTCAGTAAGGATGAGTCACTTGCATGCGTTAAGAGGTATGTGGAGATTCTAACTCCAAGATCATCCAGACCTTTTTTGGCATGTAGAATCAGTAATTGAGCATGAAGTCCAAAAGAGAATGGATCCTTGAATTTGTGGGACATCTTGTTCTGAATGACATCTGATGACATCCTTGCCAACTTGACCACTCGGTATTCTTTAGTCTTGTTTTTGTGATTGAGAAAGATTTTGAAGAATTTAGACCAATGAGGCATCTCAACCATGGCATCTAGTAATGGGATGTTGAAATATAACTTCTTAATAGTTTCTTAAATTTATTGAAGTTGACATACAATTGGGATTGAGTCAGTCAATTGTAAAATGGCACAAGGACATTATACATGGGAACATGTAACTCCAGTGAGTTAAGCATGGAATTTTTTGGTTGAGTTGTTTTTGTGTTTTGAGTAATAACTATACCATCCTTATCATCCTAGATAGCTATCATAGTGATAGGGGTTGTTGTTCAAGAAAGATAAAGTCAGAATGTGTTGTCATGATTTTAAGAAGTTCTATGTGCTTCTGATTATTCTCTAGATAACATACAAAAGCACATGTAGGGAGGAAGTAGAGATGTAGAAAGTTTAGTCAACTACGAATCAATGGATTTTTGATAGGCTTGCTTGTTTGAGATCATCATTTGCTAACCAGAATTCATGGATTATTGTGATTGAAGAATCTTCTCTATAGAAGAAAACGTATCTTTATGATAAAAAGGAATGCTTGCCTGTTACATCTATGGCACTTGATTTAAATTCTAGAACCACTACTCTTGAATGTAGTTGTAGTTTTGGAAGTTTCTTTGGTGATTCCCTTAGTTCCTATAATTTTGTTGATTGTTTCAAATCCCATGAGGACCACAAATTTGGTTGTTCACCTATACTCCCCTTAATTATGAATCATTTAGCACTCACTGGATGTCGTGAATAGAATTTAGATCTTCCACTTGATCATGGTTACAATGAGCATGGTGCATTGTTTTCCATGACATCATAAAGAAGCTAAAAACCTAGAGTAGAATGATCATTGCCTTTGTATGCTTCATAGAAATGATTTGCATATTTAACTTGTTGGTGGATGTGTTGTGTCTTCCCTCTTCTCTCAGAGGTGTTGAAAGATGATTATAGACTATCCTGCTTCAAAGTCAATTTCTTCAAAGTCTCGTCAATAGATCAAAGTTCATAATAGTCTTCTATCCTGACCACCTTGAGAACGTCATCGTTTCCTCTACTAGAGTGTGATTTATTTTCAAAACCCATCTTTACCACTTCCTAAGTGTTTTAAATTTTTTGGAGAATGAAGTTTCCTCCATACTAGGAATCCAAGAAGTTCTTGATGTAGACATAAAAGCCCTTCTAGAAAGATTCTATCAAGTATACTTGTGGGATTCCATGATGCAGACATTGACAAAGAAACTCCTTGGACAGTTCCCAAGCTTCAGCAAAAGACTCGCTAGGGACCATAGATAATTGTTTGATTTGACCCATACCTGATAAGTGAGAGGAGGGTAGTTCTTTTCCATAAAACATGGTTTGAAGTGCTTCTAAAGTTGTTACATTGGTGTTCTCAATAGAATTATCCCGACTCCTTGCCTTATCTATCAGAAATTACTTGAATAGTGGGAGTTTAATAGAATTTTGTGACACTCTAGCTTGCTTGTTTAAAGAACATAAATCCACAAATGTCTTGCCAATCATTTCCTTTGTTCCCAAAATGTCGTCACAACTAGATGTGTAGTTTTAATACATGAATAATTATTCCTAGGTAATCAACCCTAAATGTATCCTATTTCCAAGTTTAATACTCATCCATAAGAGGACAAATCTTATTGCATTATAGATAGAGGATTAAAAGCAAGAGACATCCTTTTAATAATTGTTGTTAAATCCAAGGAATTGAGATCAATATGTAGAAAATGGTTGGTTGATTGATTGATTAAAACTAATTGCAAATGAATAAAATGGAATAAAAGATGCTTGAATCATGAATGAAAGACATAGGGCATATTCATTTCACCACCGCCACCTACTTAATCAATTAATCATTAAAATTTTCTCAATGTTGACTTTTTTGGTTTGGACCATGTGAATTTGCATCCTTTCATAATACAAATTGCACAAGGATTGATTTCCCATGGGATCTAGGTCCCTTTATCCACAAATCATTAACTAATTGATCTACACACTCCATTCCATGATCCCATCTTGGTTTGAATACATCCAATTGACATTCTAATCCTAGATTTCATGATCTCTATGTCTGAGATCATATTAAACATGCAAATTGATTTTTCAAGTAAAAAAGATGTAAATGATTGTGAAGCAATATATGTATCCTAAAAGAGAAAATTTTGATAACAAAAAGAATGAAATATGGGTTAGGAATATTCCCCATGATCCATCTAGGTATCTAATCGCTTATGTTTATGTGAATAATACAAATACAAGGAGAAGAAGAGAGAAGAGTGTCATAGAAGACAAAGATAAATAAGTCCAATGATCTCTGGAAATATATCCTCACTTTGATAGTAGTAGGTCCAATTATCTACATGAAGAAGATGATATTACTCCTCTCTTCTCATCCTTTTGATCCAAAAATGAACTAGAAGAGAGAGTAATCGTTCTCATTGTCATTAGGTACTCTCTCTTATATAGAGGCATCTCTGGTCCCACCTAATTAGAGTTTCAATGGGCCAAAAATGCTTTTCCAAATCTTGTTGCACCATGATAGTTGATCAATTAGCGGTTGTGGTCGATCGACCCTCCTTTAAGTGGATGCACAACTTGAATTCTAGTCAAGCTACTCATTGCATGAGTCAATCAAATGGCTTCTAATTGATTGCTTTGGATGGAAGGTTGGTCGAGTGATGGGTATGTCCAATCGACAATTGGCTATTGATCAGTGCCTCTGAAGGTTCTTCAATTGGTCAACTAGCCATGGCAAAGTGGATCTATGTTGATGTTGGGATAGGCAAATGGGTTTTCCAGTTGATGGACACATGGGTCACAATGAAGTTAATGAGACTCTGTAACACTTTTTTCCGATTCTATTGAGAGGATTCACCTAGTGAGTAGTTAGTTTCACTTGATGCTTGAGGGGTTCATCTATGGCTCATCCAAACAATCACCTGGTGAGATCAATTGATGGACTAGCCACATAGATCATAATTGATGTTTTCTTTGAGCTTCCAATCAGTTTCAAACATGGAAGGTGAGATGTGGGATAGGTCAAGATAACTCCCACATACTGAATTAGTGTATTTCCCTGTAAAAGAGAGAGAACTTCTAATTCAAAACTAAATCTATGAATGAAAATAATCTAGAGTAATTCATATTAAATGGGGAATTAAGAAGTGCATAAGTTGATGAATATGACCTATAACATGCAACAAAAATGTGATGAATATGCATTCACATATACATGTATTTAAATAAAAAAAATTCATAGATTGTATATTTATATATAAATATGTATGTATGTATACATGTATACATACACACACATATATAAGGAGCATATGCCACATCCACAAGGTTGGATTTATCTATAGAGTCTTGCAATCATCATAAATGAAGATGGATACGTGCAAGCTACATGTACTGAAGCACACAATTCATACATTTCTCTCTCTCTCTCTCTCTCTCTCTCTCTCTCTCTATATATATATATATATATATATAGTCAGGCTAGAATACACTCGAGTGTATAGATCACACTAATACACTCAAGTCACTACTACATAAACAACATTCAATGTCGCTTTTCTCGGCGTCGGTTATTTAAAAAAACCGCCGCCTATAACATTACACGTCGGCTATTTAGCAAATCCGACGTCTATATTCGAAGACCAGCCAGACACGAGTACCGCTTTGTATTCAGCGTCAGCTGCATAACAAACAACTGACGCCTAACATCGCCCGCGAAATCCAATTTTTGAGTGAAAAAAATTTGGCACATACAGCGTTGGTGTTTTACCAAAAAACTGCCGCCTATATAAGATGAAAAATTGTGTGAAAAGTTCCATCTTAGGTGTCAGTTATCCGTTGATAACCGACGCCGATAATGGTTCCCGCCATACTATTTAGGGCAAAATTTTGTCTAATTGGACGTCGCTTATTTAAGTAGAACCGACGCCGAAGACGTTAGGGGTCGGTTGATTTTTATAACCGACGCCCTTTACCAACTTAATAGACTCTCGATTGGCCACTGTCCCCTTTCTTCTGTTTCATTACTAGAATTTCTCCCCGGTGCTGCTGCCGCCTGACTGCAACCCCCACCCGCCGCTGCTGCTGCTTCTGCGCCGCCGCCGCTCCCTGCTCCTTCTGCGCATCCGTCTCCGGTCTGCTTGTGCGCTGCCTGCTCCTTCTGCGCCGCCGTCTCCCTGCTCCTTCTGCGCCCTGCGGCTACCTGCCTGCCCTACGTCGGCGTTCCTGGAGCTCGCCGCGCCTGCCCTACGCCGGCGGTCCTTTTCTCGACCTCACCTCGTCGCCGACCTGTCGACCTCACCTCGCCCTGCTCGCTTGCCCAGGTACCTGCCGACCTACCCAGGCGGCACCCAGGCGCGCCTAGGCGGTCAGGCGTTCACCTAGGGTCCCAAACCCCAGGCACCCAGCCTAGTTAGGCCTCTGGGATGCCTGGGCGATGCTTGGGCTGCGCCAAGGCACAATGCTGTTGTGTATTTTTTTATATAAATTAAGTTATTTACTGATTTGTGTTTATTTATGTACTGATTTTTATTTATTTATGTATTGTTTTAGGAATTAATCGATCATCTACTTCTGCCCGCCATCTCCCTGCCTGTCGCCTGCTCACCTGCCTACTCGCCTACCCTCCGTCTCACCCAAACAGAGGTAAACCCTGTTTTATTACACTGCTTGATCTTTAATCACATAGACTTACTCAACATTGCTACTTGTATGATCCTAGTGATAAAAAGCACTCTTTCCTGGTCCCTTCAGTAACTAATGTTCCCTTGAGATGAGTGTTAATTGATCTAGTTTTCTTACTTTCCTTGTAATGCCATCTTTTATGTGCTATGACATAGTCACCTTTAGAGTATTAAAATTTAAAATGATGCAACTTGTACACTTGTTAAATTTGAATCTATAAATCCTATGAATTGATATCACCCCACAAAATCAGTAGTCACTATTATGTCTTGTACACTCTAAATCTAATACTCTTATGCTATTTTAACACCATGATGACCTAACATGAAACCATGCTCTTAATGATATGATTTACATATCTATTATTGTGTTTGTTGGCCTAGAAACCCGTCCAAGATTTACTCATTATGAGTAAATCTTGGATAGTCCCCAGTTTGGGACTGTTCTTGAACACCTAATCTCACTTAGGATGTAAGTGTATAATGTGTATTGGGTTTTGAGAAAATTTCGGCAGCATTTCCCCGTTTGTTCTCTAAGTACATATGTACTTAGAGAACAACGGTGAAATGCTGCCGAAATTTTCTTGAAAACCCAATACACATTATACACTTACTAGTGAGATTAGGTGTTCAAGGATGGGATAGGTGTTATACATTTATTATATATAAGAATGACATCACATGTGTTTGTTGGCCTAGAAACCCGTCCAAGATTTACTCATTAGGAGTAAATCTTGGATAGTCCCCGGTTTGGGACTGTTCTTGAACACCTAATCTCACTTAGGATGTAAGTGTATAATGTGTATTGGGTTTTCGAGAAAATTTCGGCAGCATTTCCCCGTTTGTTCTCTAAGTACATATGTACTTAGAGAACAAACGGGGAAATGCTGCCGAAATTTTCTCGAAAACCCAATACACATTATACACTTACTAGTGAGATTAGGTGTTCAAGGATGGGATAGGTGGTACACATTTATTATATATAAGAATGACATCACATGTGTTTGTTGTCCTAGAAACCCGTCCAAGATTTACTCATTAGGAGTAAATCTTAGATAGTCCCCAGTTTGGGACTGTTCTTGAACACCTAATCTCACTTAGGATGTAAGTGTATAATGTGTATTGGGTTTTCGAGAAAATTTCAGCAGCATTTCCCCGTTTGTTCTCTAAGTACATATGTACTTAGAGAACAACGGGGAAATGCTGCCGAAATTTTCTTGAAAACCCAATATACATTATACACTTACTAGTGAGATTAGGTGTTCAAGGATGGGATAGGTGGTACACATTTATTATATATAAGAATGACATCACATGTGTTTGTTGGCCTAGACATGTATGTTTATATTTTTTTATTGATAAAAGATCACAATTTTATTGATAAAATATCAAATGTTTGCCTTTTTCTAGTTAATACAAATGCTAAATGTTTGCCTTTTTCTAGTTAATACAAATGCTAAATGTTTGCCTTTTTAACGACATTTTCAGATGGTTGACCATGATGAGCATGATGTCCATGATGAGCATGAATTCCATGATGAGTATGTTGTCCATGACGAGCTTGGCGAGGATACCAATGTAAGTTCTAAAAATCATATCCTGTATTTCTATAAAATTCATTATCTTCTAGTTATGTCATATATCCCATATTTTTATATTGTGCTAATTAAGTGTGTTTATTTTTGTCAAATTTTAAGTTGATGATGCACATGTACCCACTGAAGCACTGGAGCAACTTCATGCGCAGCAACAAATACTTAACAAGAAAAGGGGCATCACTCTGATGAAGAAGTTAATAGCGCTGAGTGGCAGTGGATTCAAATTGGTTGTTGAGTATGATAATGGAGGAAATGCAATTGGAGTGAACCGTAATAATTTTGTAAACTATCTTGGGTGTATCACTCGAAGCCATGGTGGTGTTAAGTATGATAATTGGCATAAAGTTCCTCAGGCGAAGAAAGACTTGATATGGAAGGATTTATGTGTGAGTTATTATTATTTGCAATTCTATTTTGTAGATTACAAATTATATTATTTGCAATTCTATTTTTGGATACTAGTTAATAAGAATTCTATTTTACAAAATTTGTTTGTATTGGAGGAGAAGTTGCATCGTAAAAGCGTTATGCAACACGCTAGAAAGATGCTTAGGAACTATAGGACAAATCTGAACAGAGAATACATAAAAGATGGTGATAAGAAGAGGAAGTCAGCCCTTGAGCAGTGGAACTTCTTGGACAAAGAAGATTGGGACAATTTTGTTGCTTCAAGAAAATCTAAAGAATTCAAGGTATTAGGCATCACTCCCAATTTAATTAATATATGTTGTATTCACCTATTCAATATTAACATTTAGTGCTACTAACCAAATCATTAATGTGCATACTAACTAGGCCCTCAGTGACGCGCAAAAAGCAAGGCGTGCACTGAATGTGCATGACCACACTATGGGTCCAAAGGGCTATGCAAGTGTTCGCCAAAGACTACAGGCGGAGTCTGCGGCTACTCAGGAGTCTACTGCTACTCAGGAGTCTGCCACACCCATGCCTCGCCATGATATCTAGATAGCTGGGAGGCAAAACAAGAAGGGTGAAATAAAGAAGCCTGTAACTGCTGAGGTGGCTGCGAAAATGGTAAAATACAACTCTTAGAGCAATCGTTTGAATATTGATTATTTGTGGTGTTAACTAATCATGTGTGTTGATGGTGATTAGCGGGAGTTGCACGAGCAGAGGAAACAAGGCACATTCATCCCTTAGGGCACAAGGGATGAATTGACAGTTGCTCTGGGTAACCCAGAGCATCCTGGACGTGTTAGAGGTGCAGGCGCTGGTGTGGGCATCAAAGCATTCTTTGGGCCATCCCAGCGCAAACCCAGAGCGGGACTTTCACAAGAAGAGGTAACCTATTCTTTTTTTAGAATGTTACTGCAAAAGGGAATTCAATAATAAGAAGCTAATGTTTCTTTTATCCATGTATAGGAGAATAAGAGAGTCGAGGATATAGTTACTAAGAAGGTCAATGATATAGTTGCTGAGAAGGTCAAGGAAGAAATAGTGCGGTGGCAGGCATCTCAGGCTTCCAATCAGCCTATGGCGACCCACTCTTCTCCTGATGCACAGACTGCGAGTAATCCTGGAGACCCATCGCCTAGCACGTCTCCTGTAAGTATTGTTTATGACATTGTAGCTAGTCTTTTCAAGATGATATATTTTCAAGATGATATGTATATATGTATAACATTCTTTACGTAAATTTGTAGGCATTGAAGCCATGCCGCTTAAGAATGCAAGACTATATTGTTGCAGAGGTGCGGGCTTACCCGTCCTTTCCTGGGGCAACGTTTCATGGGACTCCAATGCTGCAGGGCTACGTTCGTGTGAGCCCGATATGTGTATTACCCGGTTGGAGGGAAGCTGCATTGCCATATGCCCACCCAGATATTGATACACTTGGTGAGGCAGAAGACGGGGTGATATTGTGGCCCAAAGCAGATGTCGCCTACACTACTGAAATTGTAAGATAAATTTACATTACTTTAGATTGTTAATGTGTATATATGAGGTCAACTGATCTGAAATTATATATAGAGGTTAAAAAGAAGACACCCGGAGCACCTAGGCCTCCACCTCCACTTCTTGCATTACCAAGTTGGGTTCCAACTGACCGAAAATACCCGTTAGGTCCTGCTTGTAGGGGAATGTCATGTTGTCTACGGGCACATAATATACATTGCCCTATAGTTGTTTCTTTAGAAGCAGATTATACAGGTCAATCATACGATAGCTCTTTATTTATACAAGATATTATTGAGCTGTTTATGAATGATTGGCTAAATACATCAATGATAGAGACATGGCTAAGGTGAGATCTTGTTTATACATCCATATACCTTGTGTAAGATCTGGTGATCTGGTTTCTTATATATTAATGCATACGTAATATATGTTTTGCAGCTACTTAGTCGAAGATCAATGCAAACAATTTGCATTTGATCATGTGGGATTTTTGATTCCATCATTGATTAGTATAGTAGCTAAAGACCCTGATAGTGTTCAACAATACTGTATAAATGCTTTTACAATTTTCAGTCAGCAAAATAAGACGATAATAATAGCTCCATTCAATGTCAAGTAAGTTTACTTTATTTATAATTTGGACTTAAGAAAATTCCATTTTTATTGTGCATTTTGAGTTATTAATTTTTAACTTTTTTACTTATAGCGCTAGACATTGGGAGTTACTAGTTATTGTCCCCGGGACGTTCACTGTTTATTATCTAGATCCTGCGGGAAGTACATTGAACACTAAAATTGGACACATATTGAGAATGTCATTATTCTGGTGAGAAATATTTCATGTTTATATTCGTTAACATATGTTATTACATTACTATTTAATTATGCAATTGACTGTGTTACATTAACATGTAGGGGTTTAGATGCATTCAAAAATGCTGGAGGAAATGTCCAAAAGAAAAAGAACCAGCCAATAATTTGGGAGAACGTAAAAGTAAGTTCCCGATTCCAATGTATATATTATTTATGTGAACTGTGCTTAGTTATATTTTTTTATATTTTGTATGTTTCAATTTATAGTGCGCTACACAAGACAACGGCTGGACATGCGCATACTATGTGATGCGATTTATGCAGATGATTATCCGACATGCCGCATTGGAGATTAATACCATACATGAGGTATTATATATAGTCTCATTAGTTAGTATGAAATATATCAATCTTATTTTTATATTATTACTTATATATATACATCATTCTCTTTGTAGGTGTTTAAAACTGATCACACTACAGGTAAACGCTTAAAAAATGTACATGCTTCATATACGATGGAAGCAATAAATGAAGTAAGAGAAGAATGGGCAAAAGCCATACAAGCAGTGGCGACTGTAAGATATAATTGGGATGCTGATAGCGATCCTGAATGATATTTTGTAAATGAATATTTCTGAATGTTTATACATGAATTTTAATGTTTCTACATGTGTGAATGTGAGAACTGAATTGATGTCTGAATGTATCTACTTGTGTGAAAAAATATTTGTTGATTTTGCAGGTTTGTGAACTGTTTGTAGGCTGATATCAATGGATGTCATAAACCTGCAGTTCAGGAAACTGAACTGCAGGTTCTCATCCTGCTGACCAGCCACAGCAGACCTGTAAACTGATAAGAAAAAAAAAATATAGGCGTCGGTTATTTATAGAACACCGACGCCTCAAGAATACAGTGTCGGTTATTGGATAAACACCGACGCCGAATGTGACAAATAACCCGACCGTGTAGGAAAGCACGGCCGTGGTGGAAAAGGCGTCGCGTATTTGTATAACACCGACGCCTATAGTACTAAATACGGGCGTGCAGCGAAGCACGGCCGTGTCGTCTGGGAGTATAGCGTCGGGTGTTCAGTTGTGAACCGACGCCGAAAGTGTCCTAGGTGGTGCCTTTTTTTGTGGCGCGAACCCTATAGACGTCGGCCAACTATATATAACCTATGCCTATATATTATATAGGCGTCAGTTATAAAACCGACGCCGAAGAGTTCGACCTATAGCGGCGCCCACATAGGCGTCGCTTGAAAACCGTCGCCAAAGGGGGTTAAACAACCGACGCCAAAGGCGTGTTCTGTAGTAGTGAGTGTGTTTCCATATCAAGACTACTTTTTACAAAATGTAAATCATTGATCTTCACTGTCATACTATAACTAGGCTACATACAAAATTTGAGCCCATTTGGATGAGTGTGAGTCACTCATCCAAGGGCAACAAAATCGTCGTGCAAAACTAACTTTAAATGCATAATTTTTGCGGTCTTTATAGCATGACCTATAAATGTCCAAATTTACTCAAATTTTGCGTAGGAGCTATTCATAAGATGTTTAAGAAAATCAATGGATTAGACTTTTGAAAAAAATATTGCATCATGAAAAACTACTTGAGTGTATTATGCTCTGAATACACTCGAGTGTATTTAGCCTGAATACACAGAGTAGAATATACTCAAGTAGTTTTTCATGATGCAATATTTTTTTCAAAAATCTAATCCGTTGATCTTCTTAAACATCTTGTGAATAGCGCATACGCAAAATTTGAGCACATTTGGACATTTATAAGTCATGTTATAATAACCGCAAAAATTATGCGTTTCAAATTAGTTTCACACGTCGATTTTGTTGCCCTTGGACGAGTGACTCACTCTCATCCAAATGGGCTCAAAATTTATATGTAGCTTGCTATAGTATGACGGTGAAGATCAATGGTTTACATTTTGTACAAAATAGTCTTGATATGCAAATACACTTGATTGTATTCGTGTGATCTGTACACTCGAGTGTATTCTAGCCTCTCTCTCTCTCTCTCTTTCTCTCTCTCTCTCTCTCTCTCTCTCTCTATATATATATATATATATATATATATATATATATATATATATATATATATCATATTTTTACTGGGAAACATATACATCTATAATACTTTAGAGGGAAAATATGGCTTTGATCATGGATGGCCCTATAAATATGTATGTAAATCACTCACATCCATCAAGGCATAGTTAGCACTGGACACCGTTGTGGATAATTATATTTCTTCGGATTGTGATGGACGTTGTAACCATGGCCCATACAGGACTCAGTGTTCATAGAAAAGCGTTGAGTGCTTGCCGAACGGGAGGAGGCTGAAATAAGAAGAAGATGAATAATTTTTCAAACAACTTGAGATAGAATACAGTGAAGAAAGGACTAGTGGCTAGATACTTCTATGAGGTGGGCAGGGGTTTGCATGAGGTGTGGCCATAATATTGTCCTCTCGAGGGATTTGTCTTCGAGTTCACGTGAGAAAACTCCCCAGCTGCTCTGCATTCATGACCTGCTTCACAGCAAGGGATGCACGTACATGAGCCTGTGTGACCTTCCACAACGACATCACCATTTGCTTCTGCTGTGATGTCTACATTCCGCTATATTCAGCTTTACTTGGGCCCCCATCCATTCATAACGAATTGTAGCTAAAAGGAATCTTTAACAATGGCGAACCGACTGTAATGCAAAGACGGATGTGGTGAGTGGACTTGCATTAATTGCTTGGAATGGATGATCACAACCTTGACATATATGTTATCTCATTATGGATAGAGTGAAGATGCCAACGCTGCATTGTATCACCCACTGGTATCCAAGCTGATCATATAATTAGAAAAATTCTACAAATAACACCCCACATACCCGGCCACCTACCCGTACATGGGGACTCACCAACTCCTGCTCCCACCAGCTGCTGCGCCAGCCCACTGTCACGCCCACTAACATCTGCTGCCGCATGCACAATTAAATGGATATCTGCAGCAGTGACTCTGCATGTTTTTACATGCAAAAAGGATGCATGAAATAATTATCTCGCCACCTACTCCATGCAACAGTCATGCAAATGGCAGATATCAATCCACTATAGCTTACAAAAAAAATCTATTGCATATTTATCCCCACTGCAGATTACGTAAGTATTGTACCTACAATAAATACATATACATTCACAAATGAATTTGAGAGGTATTGTACTTATATTTGACAAACTGGGTTGAAAATTAATAATTGGGTGCAATACTTATAGATGCATTTTATAGTTGATTATGGACCAGATGTGTACTATATTTTTGTAAAAAAATTATGTCCAGGCGAAAAATGTTGTTATTGGATTCCGTAGGTACTGTACTTATGCTTCCAGATCAGTTATACAATGCTTCCAGATCAGTTATACAATTATGCTTGATTTTGTAATTTGTTAAGTACTGTACTTATGCTTGGTTTTATAAGTTGGTAAGTACTGTACTTATGTTTGAAAAAACTGAGTTGGAAATAACAAGTAGGTACTGTACTTATTTTGCATGGATTCCGTAGGTACTGTACTTATGTCCAGATGACAAATGTTACTACTGGATTTCGTAGGTACTGTACTTATTCTTCCAGATCAATGTTGTTATTGGATTCCGTAGGTACTGTACTAATACGAGAATGCAGATGGGTGAATTAGAACGGGAGAGAATAATTACAAGAGAAAAAACGAATTAATACACTTTGCATAGACTTTGTATGGACTTTGCATTAGTATTAATACTCTAGAGAGAAGAGTGGAGAAACATACTGTTGTATGGACTTTGTATGAGTATTAATATAAAGACAACTGCAAATGTTGCAGATGTATTTTCCCAAAAAACGGGTGGGAACCCGGGTGTAAGGGGGACTGTGTGTAGCGTAACTCTATAATTAATAGAGCACACTCTTTACACCTCTTTTACAACGCCAACTTCGAAACTTGCGGTAGACATTAAATGCAGTCGTCCAACTATCAACTATGGTATCGAGAAGACACGTTAACACAGTCCAAGACAAAAATAGGTAGTGTGAGAAAAGAATACCCATCCGGGTGCTATATAAACCACCCCTACACCTACTCTCTCTAACTTTTAGTAGTGGTCTCTCCCACTCCAGACCTTCACACCGGCCTGCAGTCTCTGCTCCCCGTCCGCCGTCCTAAGTTGCATCTTGCCCAGTTCGCTGGTCGCCGAGATTGCTCCCCATCCGCCGTCGTGCCCAGCCCACGGTCATGTGGTGACCGTTGTCATGCCCAAGCCACATCTACACCCAGTCGTCCTCTCGTCCCACATTGTCGAGCCCACACAGCCGCGCCGAAGCCATGCTACGCCCCACCATTCTCATGTTCTTGCTGCCATCACAACTGCATCAAGCCGTGCTGCCGCACTCATGCCCCCGCTGTTGCATTTGCTCCCACACCGCTGCAGCACCCACATGCACTCCGCCGCACCCGTGCCTGTGTTGTCGTCGTGCTGGTGCCGATGTTGCCACCACGTCTGTAATGCCACCACGGTTGCTTTGCCACCACGCTCACAACAAGACTCTTAAACCCGCTGCACCGACCACGCCCGCGCCAACAACGATATCTTGCCAATTGGACACTATTATGAGGAGGAAGAGAAGGCACATGGGAATTAGTTGGTTGTCCAAGCCTGTAAAGTACAAATATCCTCATTGTAATGCATATCTTTTCTCACTATGATATATAAAAATTAGTAATATGTATAACAAAATTGTGGAATGTGAGCTCATATGAATTAATTCTGAAAAAATTATTTTTGTATTTATTTAGATTATGTATAAAAAGTATAAATGTAAGGAAAATAATGAATAATCACTATATCGTATTTTTGATCATAACATTTCTATGAGTGTAAGCGTTGTTTTGATTTATACTATATACAATTGTTTATATTTTTTGGTCTTACCATGAATATTAATGAGTATGGAATGTGGAATTACCATCAACATATGAACAAATATGACACATATATTTTGATCAAATATGATCACTATTACATATAATTTTTTTATATACTAAATTAAAGAATGTACAAAAAATGAATGCACAATATTTTTTAAAATGTGAAGTACTCTATTAGTTTATTTCAAGTCTGGTTGTTAATAGCTTTTGGTACTATGTTGAACTTATTTCAGTATAAGTTTTGAACCTAGACGTGAAATGTGATTACTAGATGGTTGAAAACAGAAGTTGGAGGAAAAACAAGTAAAATTTGAATGTGTTGGAAAATGAAATACAATTGGTTGGTTGGTGGTTGATTGTAGATGATTGGGCGGCAATATTGCTTTTTTACAACAACGTATTGCATGCAGCCATGCAACTACACTAGCAGACTTATCGCCTAGAAATTTATATTGCATTATACTAAGAAAGGCATGTAAGGGTGCTAATAGTGACTTTTTGGTATGGTGTCATTGTGCAAGTCGTACATAGCTCTTTTATTTTAAGTCTAGTTATTGATATATTTTGGTACTATTTTGAATAGGATTAATTAGTTAGTATTATTTTGAATACAATTATGTATTGACTTAAATTATAAAATATTATAGCATGACCCCATAAAATGATTTTTTAGTATGAAGTTGTGGTTTTGTTAATTTTTATCATTAGATAAAATGAAATGATGATTTCACATATGTACAATGAATAAAAAAATTTACATAAGCATAATAAATAACCAACTTTGTATTTAATTTCGTTAATCAAATCAACCTCAGACTGTACACATTATGCTAGTTTATATTTAGTATATTTATTAATGTCTTTTAGCACTATATTGAGTATATTTAAGTACTGATTTTGGACTTAACCATAAAATGAGTATAAATGTGTACATAGTCAGATTAGATATTATATCATATCAAAAGTGGAGAGTTAAAAAAAATGAATTTAAAATATGTTGTTTTGTGTGCAAATAGAGTGATAAATGCAAATAGTTGGGCTACCATTACTTTATTGCAAGAAGTGCTTTAATTTACAGTGGTTGCATGCATGCAAAATGTTGCATGAAGAATATAAAAGGAGTTGGTCAAAGGGATTTGCAATAATGATGCATGAGCAACATGTGCATTATTGTTTCACTTTCTAGTTGCTCATGTCGCACAGTGTGGAAACTAGCTGGACCCGCCTTCCTGAGGTTGAGGTGTGGATGTTGGTGGTGTTGGGAAATACGAGCACAAAGTATATAACAACAGAAATAAAAAAATTATCTATATATATTCCCATAACAATAAGATCATGTCAACTACTATAAAATAGGAAGGTTGGTTTAGAGATTTATACTTGTTCCTGGAGCAAGTCCAGTGATACCAACTCGCTTCAATGCAACTGTGAACAAGTTTTCCTTGGATGGTAGTTGTACAACTCATGGTCTTCACCACGAACAATGAAAAGAAACATCTTCTACAGCGACTCATGTGGTTTCACAACGGACTGCAGGCTGACTCCTACCTCTAGAGTAGTCCACACAGACCAACTAAAACTCCTATCATTGAACTAGAACATACATGAAGGAGTTGTCCCTCCTGTTGGTTTACTAGTCACCAACTTGCTCTTCCACAACTACAACTCTCAGTTGTTCTCTCCCATAGCTATCCCTCCCTTGTCGGGTAGGACTTGCTTTGCCTCTCTCAGTTGCCACAACCAGAGAGGACAACAATTGTTAGAGAAATTGTTTCTTAGTTTTATATGTTGTATTCTAGGAAGCCCCCAGTACCCCTCCTTTTATAGGCGGGGTAAGGGTCAGGGTTCCCCGTCTATACGAGATTGTACGGGAGTGGAAGGGACTGAAAGTGTAATGACCCCACCCGTCGGTAACCCTCAATTAAGGAAGACCAAGAAGCTAGAGCCGCTATCCCAAAATAGGATCAATGGTTTTGTAAATAATAATAAATAATTGATAAATTCTACCACAAACTAAGCTTAAAATAGGATAAAATTTTACTTTTCACATACCTTTTAAAAATCAGAGTTTTGAACTTTACCTAATGTAGAGTTCTATCTAAATCCTCCAATCTTTATTTAGCTTTATTCTTCAAATATCACTTTAATTGTTTGTCCACTTTCAAGTATTCCTAAAATGCCGACAAACAAGACATTGGTCAGTATAATGAATATATTGGTATGTGGTGGCAACCAAACTTTTATACTTAAATCATAACAACGTAATAACATCAAATAGTTGTTAACAATCTAAGATTACATTTTCATTATAATTTCCCAACAGCTTTTGCTCATCCTCTAGTATACCCTCTCTTAGGGTTTAGTCTTTGCAAGGAAATTTAGGATACCTTCTCCATCCTGAGCTTGGTACCTTATGGGTCACCTTTCTAGGTGTCATGTAGTCTTCCCATCTAGGGCTTGACCTCTTATGACCTTCCCTCCAGATTTGGTCCTTGTAAATCTTAAATCTTAAACCTTAAATCTAGAGATGGTATGCAGGTTCAAGCAAGTCATAAATACTTATATTGTGATAATTATAGTCACTTTATAGATTGCATGAAATAAAGTCATCCAAATATTTAAATTTCAAGCAGTCGGTAAATTCTCAGAAATCACCGTGAAACTAATGCGAGTAACCATAAAGTAACCACATACCCAATTTGGAGATCTCAAAGAATCAAGAAAACTATCCAATCCAATCAGGTAGTTCAATCAACCAAATTAAGAAAACTACACAAGAAAATATTAATCCTGAAAAGCACGTATTATCTATTCATTACATACTCTCATCATAATCCCTTTTATTGACTTGAGAATCCCTTCTAGGGTTTCTAGATTGCATTAGAATTTCCTTACAATTTCTTAGATCTATTTCTCAAACTTTACCATTTTAGGTCAATAAACCCTAAAATAGATTCTTCATCACAAAACCCTAATTATTCAAGTTGTCTATATTAAGGATTCCTTATTCTCACATTGGCTTACGATCATCATATCTCTATCTTATACATAGATTTTTGAAATAAAACCATTACAAGTCATAATCGCCTAAATTAGGGTTTCTAAGCTCATTAATGCACATCATATACATGAAACCCTAAATTGAACTGATTAAGTACAATATTATCTTTATAGATCTAAATCTTCCTTATATTAACAACAATTTAATACCAAATTAAATTATTGAAAGAACGTTACTAATTCCCATTAACATCAAAATTAGGGTTTGCCATTCATAAATTCATTAAAGGTAACAACTTTAGCTACTTTTCAAATTGCAAGTATAAAAAGGATTCAAATTTATTTTAATGGGTTCCTTCCATTCTCCCGATCAATTTTCATATATAACTTATTTTCATTAGAACATCCTAGCAATTTCTATACTTTTTGTAAGATTAATTACTAATCAACCAATTAGGGCCCGCCATGTTGGAAAAAGGAATTGTTACCTTAATGTCCACGCAGATGGGGACTGGCCAATGGCTTTCCACCACTTCAACGACCTGTCCATCAAGGTTGAGTCAGAAAATAGACTTAAAAGTCAACTTTACCCCTTCCTTTCTTTTCACAACTAGAGGACAAGGACATAATTTTCCTAGTCTTCATCTTCTACCTCTATTCCCTAGTCTTCTCGCAATGCAGACGTGCTCAGCAGTCAACTCCACTATTGACTCTAGGCATCTAGACTCCTCAGTAATTGGATAAGGCACCATCACCTCCAACTCTTGTCGCCGATGGCAAAGGCGGGGTCAATTGGATGGAGGAGGAACGACCAGGGAGGAAGGGGAGGGGGCACACCGACGGATAAAGGAGGAAAACGAGGAGGAAGGCAGAGCTAGATGTCAAATTGTTGGTAGGGACGACCACGCTAGATGTCACAGATCCTCGCGAAGGAGCCTGCAGCCTCACAGAAGAAAAGACACCCCCGTTTTATAGCCCATGGCTATGGTAGACGGCCGGTAAGAAAACTAGGATTAGGGGTTCCCTAATCACACTTCCAAAGGTACTAGAACATAGGATGAAACAGTGTGATTTCCTACTCCAAATTTAATGGAATAACTTCCAGATTCGCACATTAATCATGTGGAGAGAAAATCGTTCAAAAAGTTTCCACTCATTGTTCCCCTTTCCTGTTCCTAATCGAGGTGGGAGAAGGTACAACCACCATTGGATCTCATATCCAATGGCTGTCATGCCACTCGCTAAAACAAAAGCCAGAAAAAAAACCTTAATTGATATGGAAATAATCATGAAATTTAATGTTATCCTCTTCAGTCTAGAAAAATATACAAAATTTGCATCTCCTAATCTGCTCATCCTTTTAATCCCAAATTTTATAGGAAAGTCCATAATAACTTAAACTACTTGTGTGCCATGTTTGGGACTAAAATTCGAAATTATGAGATACTTTTTCAAGTTATCACTTAAAAAGGCATATTTTATTTGTATTTTCTCTCTCTTACTCTTTTATATCCTTTATTTGGATTCCTTTTACCATTAGAAACCATGTGTATTCGAAATCTAATCCATGATGATCAATCATATAACTTCCAAGAGAATTCCACATATTTCTCATCATTATCTTAATTTATTTTCCTTTTTATGCATTATTTGATTTCATTCAACTTTTCTTTCCTTTTATCATATTGGACTCACTAACTCATTAGGATCCATGAAATCATACATTTAAAGGAAATATTATCAAAAAATCCACTCATTACACATAAATCATATAATTTTCATAATCATACATTTTATTAGAGAAATTGCATTTCAAACCATATATGCCCAAAAAATTGGGGTTGTAACATCCTTCCCCTCTTATAGGAATTTTGCCCTCAAAATTCCACCAAACATACAAACAATTCAGGACAATACTTTTTTCATGTCCATCATCAGCTCCCATGTGGCTTCATCCTCTCCATGGTGTTTCCAAAGAACCTTTACCATCTCTATCCTTTACTCCTGAGCTCTCTCACCTTGGTATCTCATACCCTCACAGGTGACTTAGGGTAAGTCAGTCTCCCTTGGAGTTCAATAGGTTCAATGCTTAGCACATGGCTTAGGTACCTCACATAGTGCTCTAGATCAGACACATGGAACACATCATACATCATATTATCCTGTGGGGTAAGGCTAAACAAAAGCAGCTTCACCAATTCGTTCCAAAATCTCAAACGGACCCATGTATCGGGGACTCAACTTGTCTCTATTCTTAGCCATAGCTCAGAGCGGTCATATTATCAAAATCTCGTTCTCACCCATAGTGATACGCAAGTTAGTCCGCTTTACATTAGCACATGACTCCTGTCAATTATGGGCTTCCTCAGTCATTGCTCATTCAAAATGACTTTATCATCATACAAATGTGGCTTCTCTGACCTCCACAAGGTCATGTCATCGACATCACCTTAGTGAAGCGGTAACCGACATGTCCTCCCATAAATAGCTTCATACATCTCGATACTGGTTTTGGTGGTTGTCATAACAAGAAAACTCTGCTAGGGGTAGGTACTGCTCCCGTGATCCACCCCAAATGAGCACATATGCTCTCATCAGACCTTCTAAAGTTTGGATCATACTCTCATGATTTTCCATCATTTAGGGGGGTGATATGTTGTACTAAACTTCAATCTAGTATCAAGGTTTTCATATACCTACTTCCACAACATGGAAGTGAACTTAAGGTCATGCTCATGAATATTCAAACTCGAATCACTGTGTAGTCGAACTATCTCTCAAAAATATATAGCTCAACTAGATCTGTCATAGTGGAAGTTGTCTATAAAGAAACATGCTAACTTGATAAGGTGATCTACCATAACTCATATTGCATCATGACCTCTCTTGGTCTTGGGGAGACTCACTACAAGGTTCACGGTGATCTTCTCCCATTCTTCCTGTGAACTCCCAACCATCTACAGCAATCCATTGGGTTAATGGCGTTCAACCTTCACCCACTAGCATGTATGGCCACTGGCTATATGTGTAAGGACCCTGACCTGCGTTTAGGGTTTACCCTGTTTGTTTAGCTTCATCTTGATGCTTTGGTGTTTGCTAATCACCTTTAAGTGGTGATTAGGGTTTTGTTGTGCTTTGTTGGGAGTTCGAGGGGCTACTTGCAAATAACCCAAGTTTAGGGTTTTGTGTGCAAGTTGCTCATCTTGTGAGATGTTTTCCCCTCTTTGCTTCCTTTAGGGTTGAGAGGAAGGCTTTGGCTTGTTGTTTGAGCCCTTTGGGCCTGAGTTGAGCTTGTTTGGGCCTTGAGACGTGTTGTTTGATCTTGGTTGAGCCTTGTGTCAGCCATGGCTTGCTTTGTATCGTCCAAAGGTGAGTTTGTATCGTCCAAGGAAGTTTTGTGTCATCCAAACACCTTGGTGTATCGCCCAGCAGCTTGTTTGTGTCGCCCAGCAGGAGTTGTTGCTTGTGTCGCCCATGTGGCTTGACCTTGGTTGGTGACACTTGGTGCCTATCTTGGACAAGTGTCTTAGACCTTGCATGTGTTGTCTTGAACCCTAGGACAAGTGTCCCTTGGGTGGACGACACTTAGCATGGTTGTACCTTGGTTTCTCCTCCCCTTCCTTCTATATAAGTAGCTCTTCTCCTTGCCTTAGTCTCCTTTGCTCTTTTGGTCTCTCCTCCACCTTGAGTGCACGATATCCCCCTCCATCTAGCTTGTGTTGGCTGATACACTCCCTTGGAGTTGAAGTGGTGGCCGATACACCTTCCTGAAGAAACCTGGTGGACGATAGCTTGGACCTTGGAGCTATGGTGGCCGATACCCCTTGGAGCTGGAGTGCTTCTTCTTCCTTGCTTCAAGGCGGGTTGCATAATTTCTAACCCTAACTCCTTTACCTTCTGTTCTTGTTCTTGTTCATAGTGTACTAGCTTAGATTTGTACCTTGCTTGAGTTTCCTTTGGTGGCTGATATACCCTTAGGGTTTAGGGTTTCTAGTGTACCTAGCAATCTAGGGTTTGTGTTGCTTTGAGTTGGAGGTTGATGGTGACTTAGGGTTGGGCGATACCCCTTCTTTGCTTGGTGTGTTGGACGATATTCTCTTTGAGTTGGACGATATAGTACCTTGTGTAGGACGATATGGTGTGTTCTTGAGGATGGACGATACTCCCCCCTGCCTTTGTGTTGGGTGATAGGGTGAGCTAGGGTTTTGGTTGGCCGATATGGTGGTGCCCCCTGTTGGACGACATCCTCTCTTGTTCTTGAGTTGAACGATAGGATGAGAGTTCTTGGTGTTGGGCGGAATGATGGTGCTCTTGTGTGGGCGATAGATCAAGTTAGTGAGGTGTTGGCCGGTATGGGTTGAGTTGAACGACATGACCATGCTTGGCTTGCTTCTTTATGCTGACCGATAGGCAAGTATAGTGAGTTGGTCGATAAGTGTGGTTGTGTATCGGGCGATACACCTTGTTGTGTCGGACGACATGGTGAGCATGATGGGCGATATGGACCTTCTTGTGTTGAGAGACATCCTCTTCTCTATGGTGGACGATAGACCTAAGTTTCTCGGTGGTTGGTTGGTGTCGGACGATATACATGCATGGTGTGCTGGTCGACACCCATGGTGGCCGATAGCCAAGGTGGGCGATAACCTAGGTTGGGTGTGTGTGTCGGTTGATAGGCCTTGGGTGGTGGTTGCTAGTTTTGAGGGTGTGATCTCTATCTCTCTCTTTCTCTCTCTCCTGGTGGTTGAGGTGAGGTGTGAGATGGACGATAGCCCTAGCATATCGGGCGTTATGGTTGAGTTGTGACGGGCGTCACACCTTGAAGTGTGTTGGCCGGCAGGGTACAGCGCAGCGTTGCTGCAACTCTTGTGCTAGCCAAGGTTGTGGGTTGTTTAGTGAGGGTTATGTGGTTTTCTAATGACGGTCTCATATGTCATGGAAGTGAACGGTTATGCACAATGTTATTTACATAATAATAATGTTAGTAGTGCTAATGATAGCCATGATGATAATGTTGCTGAATACTAAGGTGTCAATAGTAATGCCTAACTTATAAGTGAAAGCAATAATGATGTTAAATAATATAATGTGATTAATGGTTGCCTAATGATTGGAATAATTGTGATAAGTGGTAGTTATATTAATAGGTTGCTTAATGACATAGCAATGAAGATAATAGTAGATGACGATGTTGATAATAGTAATAATGGCATCAGGAATAGTAATGATTTTGGTAACAATGGTAGTTGCATTAATGGTTACTTAATGATAGAGATAATAATGATGATAGTTGATGGTGATGATAATGACAATTGGTAGCAATAGTGTTTGCTCTGTATACTCAACATGATTTTTATTATAAATTGAATACCTTGATTGTTTGTATAATCTTGAGATAAGGGTAGGCAAGATTATGGTATGATGTGCTTAACAAGCTTGATCATCAAATAGTGTAATATTGATAAATAGATTATCTTGAATGATAGCCCATGATAGTGAGCATATTACTTATGTTGAATCTATGGTTATTATGTATCCTAACCATGCAGGTGATGTGTAGCCATGAAAGGGATGTGTGATATATGTGATGAGTAACATCACCTTGATATTTGTTCTATGAGATTATATATGTAATGTATTGGTCCCATGATGATGATGTGAGCCTTGAGAGGCAGTGGCAGTACATGATGAAGGATTGATACCCTATGGTATGTGATGATCCTTGATATGGATCTTGATGGTTGGCAAGAGGCCAAGGGGTAACATGTGATGCTGGATCCTTGTGATGGATCAGGTTGATGAGGTTTCAATAATAATATAATGTTCTTTACTTTCCGTTATATCTTGCATGTTATATAACTTGGTTGAATCCTGCAATCCATCTAAAAGATACTAAGTAATCACAATTGAAATATATCATGTAGTTGCCCTGGCCATAGATCCATCATCGTCAGGACGTGGTGATGGTGAAACAGGTTCTCCTACAAGTTAACCTGGAAGCGCATATTGTTGAATATGCATAGGTTGCTCCTAGTCTGAAAGTGAGGAGGTAAGAGTGTAAATTCGGTTACAGACTCAGATACGTATATAGAGCATGGTGAACAGGCCCATGGCTCAGGATATGTGATGAGAAAGCATGAATGCGTTCATGGCTCAGAGTACGATGATCAGGCCCGTGGCTCAATTGTACTAGTGTCGAAACCTGTACCAAGGCGGGCTAGAGTGAGGATAGCCTATGGAGCTGACCCTGTGGCTTAGACCACTACAGCATATGACTAAGGTCATGCTTGTGTTGTGCTCATGTACTGACCATGAGGTGGGAGGTTGTGGAGTCCGGCTCTTCCATTGACCTTGTATGGCACCAGTCTTGGGCTTCGCAGCCAGAGGTTGGATTTGAATGGTACGATTCAAATCCTCAGGGCATAATAAAACATAATACAGTCATTTAGTATTTACTGCATAAGATAAACACAAAACTTTGGTTGAGGCCTTATTTGTGTATTAAATTCTGGTATATCTGCAGGTACTTCTATAGTCATCAGGTTTGTGGTAATATGCCTTATCTGGATAATCAAGTTATGTGACATTGTATCTTATTCTGGTAGACATGTTCTATTGAGAGATATTTGGTTATATGCATCTTATACAGCTGGTAAGCTTGTCGGTAAGAATAGCCTTGCTATATATATAGAGACTGCTCTGGTTATATCTGTTGATAATTATCTGTTGTATAGTTATCTTGCTAAGGTTCTGTAGTTGCGGTGGGAAGTTATGTTTCCTGCTGGGACAATTGTTCAAATTGTCTCACTCTGCTGGTTTTCAGGTGGTCGAGGTAGACGTGGTCATGGTTGTGGTGTTGCGGCCGAGCAGCTTGAAGAGCAGTAGAAGGCAAGCGATGGGTATGCTGCCGTTTTGGATGTTTGGTAGTAGAGTTTAGAGTCATCCCTGTACTCTCAGGTCCTTGGCAGTGTTTTGACGATGTTTCACGATGAACGATCGATGATGTTTTGTATATCCTGCTGTTGGCTGGATGTGTGCCTTTATGTATATGAACAGGTGGTGAACCCATGTGATGGATAGACAGCTGTTTCAGTAAGCTGTGAACACGTATCAGATCTCGTGTATGTATATATGACATGTTTCTGTGTAGGATGAGGACTGGAAAGTAATAGTTCCATAGTTTATCAGTTTTCCGCAATCGGTTTTAATTAACCCGTATTTTCATAATCTGTGGTTATGGTGATTTCCGCATGTTTTCGTGTAACACCTCGTTATCTATATGATAATGAGATGTGTTGCCATAAGTTTTGGTATCAGAGCTTTAGGTTCGCTGAGTCTACAGGGATTTAGGACTAGGTTGAGTCTGTTCTTATGAGTTTTCCAGGTTTTCTTACAAATCTTCTACCCTCAGCAGAAGAAAAGTCAAGATGTCTGGAAACCATGAAGAATACGCTAGCGAGAACAGCGATGCTGGTTCAGCTGGTGGAGCTGAAGGGCAGGCGCATGAAGATCGGGTGCCTGAGGTCCCCCAACCTAACCCAGCCATTTTTGAACATCCTGCTTACCAACAGCTTATGGGGCAGTTAATGGCTACGATGAATCTCATGGTTGAGCGATTACCAGTGCCTCCTCCGCGAGCACAGGTTCCCCATAGAGAAGCATCGGGTATTGGGAAGACCTTCGAGCGGCTTCGCCGAGTTGGAGCTTCGGATTATGCTGGAACGGCTGATCCAGCGGATGCAGATCTGTGGCTGACAAGTCTTGAGAAGGCTTTCCGGATCCTTGACATCCCCAAAGCAGACAAGGTAAAGCATGTTGTCTACCTTCTGAAGGATAGTGCTGGTCACTGGTGGACCATAGAAGAAGAGAAGCGGCCTGGTGAGGTGATCTGTTGGGAAGTGTTTCGACGTGAGTTAATCACCAGATACTTTCCCAAGACGTACCTGGATGAGAAGATCAGCCAGTTTGAAAAGTTACGACAAGGAACGATGAACATCACTGAGTATGAAGCTAAGTTTATGGATCTGTTGAGGTTTTGTCCTCACATGGCGGCAACAGATGAGGAGTGGATCAGAAGTTTCGAGAAGGGTTTGAGTGCTGAGTTAACAACCCTAGTGTCTGTGTTGGAGAACCGAGAGCGGTTTGCTACGTTCGTTGAATCTGTTCAAAGGATCGAGAGGACAGTAAGGGAGAAAAGAGAGTCTGTGTCTCTTAAAAGACCTGCTCAGTTTCAGGGATGGAGGTTTGGTGGCTTTAAGAAGCCTAGGTTTTCATCTCCAGCAGTGATGAGAAGCTCTGGTGTACCGTCTCAGTGGTCTCCGAGTAAGGGGAAGGGTTATGTTTCTTCACCGTATAAGGCACACAGTTCAGCTTATGTGGCCGTGACAGGGCCAGCTAGGCCACGGTTTGAAGATAGGGCATGCTATCTCTGTGGACAGACCGGACATCTCAAGTCGCATTGCCCGAATAGAGACGTTGAAGTGACGCAGCTGCCGAGACAGAGTTTTCAGAGGTCAGAGAAACCGCAACCCAGTGGTAGCAGAGGACGTGGACGCGGTCAAGCATCTCAAGCTGGATCGTCTGCTCAAGGAATCAGAGGTCGCGGACATCAAGCAACGGCTCGATTCTACTCTATGAGTCAGCCGGAGGCGATAGTCAACCCGCGAGTGGTGACAGGTCAGATGGAATTATTTCATTCTGATATGTCTTCTTCTTGCTTTATAACTGTTCTGGTTGACCCGGGTGCTACACACTCTTTTATCACCTATAGTATGCTTGAAAACTGTCGCTTACCTGTTAGTTGTAAGAAGGATAGCTTGTTGTTAGAAACCCCTCTTGATGGTTCTTCTTTTCTTCGAGAAGAATGTCCATCTTGTGTCCTGTCTTTCTCGAGACATCGTATCCAAGTGGACCTTATACCACTTGATATGTATGGTTTCGATGTTATCCTTTGGATGGATACCTTAGAGAAGTATAAGGTTGTCTTGGATTGTGGTTCCAAGTAGGCTGTGTTTGATGTTGCTGGAGAGAAGTGGATCTTCCAGGGAGATAGGAAGATTCTTCTGACATGTTTGGTGTCAGCTATGGTGGCAGATAAGTTGTTGTGACAAGGATGTGAGGCGTTCCTAGCTCACGTGGTGGATACCGTTGTGGCTACCAAGGCAAAAGGTCCTAGTCTCGAGGAGGTGTCCGTGGTTCGAGAGTTTGCAGGCATGTTTCATGAAGAGTTTCCAGGTGTTCCTCCACCCCGAGAGATTGATTTCGAGATCAATCTGGTTCCAGGAACACAGCCAGTTGCTCAATCAGCGTATAGGATGGCTCCAGCAGAGATGGCAGAGTTGAAGAAGCAGTTGCAGGAGTTGTTAGAGAAAGGTTTTATCAGACCGAGTACGTCGCCTTGGGGTGCTCCCGTGTTGTTCGTTAAGAAGAAGGATGGTTCAATGCAGTTGTGTATAGATTATCGACAGTTGAACAAGGTCACGATCAAGAATAAGTACATGTTGCCGAGGATAGATGATTTGTTTGATCAGTTGTGTGGTGCTACAGTGTTTTCAAAGATCGATTTACGGTCTGGATATCATCAGTTGAGGATAATGGCGGATGACATACCAAAGTCAGCTTTCAGGATGAGGTATGGTCATTTCGAGTTCGTGGTTATGCCGTTCGGGTTAACCAATGCACCTGCTGCTTTCATGGATCTGATGAACCGAGTGTTCCGTCCATTCTTAGATCAGTTTGTTGTAGTCTTTATATATGACATCTTGATCTATAGTCGGGACAGGCTAGAGCATGAGCAACATCTTCGTCAAGCGTTGACTCTTCTTCGCCAACATCAGTTGTATGCCAAGTTCAGTAAGTGTGAGTTTTGGTTGGATGAAGTGACTTTCTTGGGTCATGTGATATCTGCTGAAGGAGTCAAAGTAGATCCGAAGAAGGTGGAATCAGTTGCGGATTGGGAACAGTCGAAGACGCCGACAGAAGTTCGTAGTTTCCTTGGTTTAGCAGGATACTACCGAAGGTTTATCAAGGACTTCAGTGTGATCGCGTTACCGATGACGAAGTTGACCAGGAAGGATAAACCTTTTGTTTGGGATGATCGATGTCATCGAGCTTTCCAAAGTCTGAAGGAGAAGCTGACCAGTGCTCTAGTGTTGATCTTGCCAGAGCCTAGGAAAGGCTATGTTGTTTTCTGTGATGCTTCCAAGAAAGGTTTAGGTTGCGTGTTGATGCAGGAAGATCATGTAGTGTCTTTTGCCTCGCGACAACTCAAGAAGCATGAGGAGAATTATCCGACTCATGATTTGGAGTTGGCGGCAGTGGTTCATGCGTTAAAGATTTGGAGACACTATCTGTATGGGGAAGTGTGTCAGATCTTTACGGATCATAAGAATCTGAAGTATATCTTTACGCAGCAAGAGTTGAATATGCGACAGCGACGATGGATGGAGTTGATCAATGATTCCGACTGCACTATCGAGTATCATCCTGGTAAAGCGAATGTGGTAGCTGATGCGCTTAGCAGAAAGTCTTCTTCTTCTCTTTCTTCAAAGAAGGCACAGTTGAGTTCTCTGGTATGCCATAGGCGAGATATGTTTGTTTCTCTACGACAGATGAATGTGCAGATGGAAGTTTCGTTGTTGTCTGGTCTTTTCAAACAGATGCAAGTTAAGCCTACGTTGAGACAATAGATCAAGGATGCACAGAAGACAGAAGATGCGGTACAATTGATCAGATCAGAGTTTGGCAGCAACAAGCGTGATGGGTTTCATGAGTCCAAGGATGGACTAGTTTGCTATCGTGATAGGATGGTGGTTCCCGATGTTGATAATCTGAGGGAGTTGGTGCTTGAGGAAGCACATACGTCGATGTATGCGATGCATCCAGGTGTCACCAAGATGTATCATAGTCTGAAGGACTTATATTGGTGGCCCGGTTTGAAGAGAGATGTAGCTGAGTTCGTGGCCAGGTGTGCGGTCTGTCAGCAAGTAAAGGCTGAGCATCATAAGCCGGCAGGTACGCTACAACCTTTGCCGATACCGCAGTGGAAATGGGATCATATAACCATGGATTTCGTAGTTGGTCTACCCCGAACAACTAGGAATCATGATTCCATTTGGGTGATAGTGGACAGATTGACTAAGTCTGCCCATTTCCTACCAGTGAAGACAACATATACAGCTGAGAAACTCACTCGAGTGTATGTGGATGAGATAGTACGATTGCATGGTGTGCCAGCAACGATAGTTTCTGACAGAGGTCCTCAGTTTACAAGCCGTTTTTGGGAACAGTTGCACAAAGCGTTGGGAACGCAGTTGAGGTTCAGTACAGCTTTTCACCCGCAGACAGATGGATAGTCTGAGAGGACTATTCAGATTTTGGAGGATCTTCTTCGAGCTTGTGTTTTACAGTTTCTAGGCAACTGGGATGTACATCTGAGTTTGATAGAGTTTGCCTACAACAATAGTTATCAGCGGAGCATCGACATGGCTCCCTATGAAGCTTTGTATGGAAGGAAGTGCAGATCTCCTTTGTGTTGGTATGAGTCTGGTGAGTATCATCTTTTGGGTCCTGAATTAGTACATCAAACGACAGATAAGATCAAAGTGATACAGCAATAGTTGAAAGTGGCACAGGACAGGCAGAAGTATTATGCGGACAATCACCGACGACCTTTGGAGTTCCAGGTGGGAGACAAAGTGTATCTTAAGGTCTCGTCGTGGAAAGGTGTGCTAAGGTTTGGACGTAAGGGTAAGTTAGCTCCCAGGTATATGGGACCTTACTCAGTCATAGCACGTGTTGGTAAGGTAGCATATGAGTTAGAGTTGCCTCCAGAGTTGCACAGGTTGCATCTGGAGTTTCATGTCAGTATGCTGAAGAAAAGTCATCCGGATTCAGGTACAGTGATACAGCCAGTCAAGGTTGAGCTTGATGCAGATGTGACCTACGATGAAGGTCATGTGGCGATCCTTGACAGAAGGATCAAGAAGTTGAAGAGGAAAGACCTGGTTCTTGTGAAGGTTCTTTGGCAGCATCGTGGCATTGAGGAAGCCACGTGGGAGCTTGAGGAAGAGATGAGGAGGAAGTATCCCTTGCTTTTCTCTTCGGATTTCGGTGACGAAATCCCTTAAAGGGGGTTAGCTTGTAAGGACCCTGACCTGCGTTTAGGGTTTACCCTGTTTGTTTAGCTTGATCTTGATGCTTTGTTGTTTGCTAATCACCTTTAAGTGGTGATTAGGGTTTTGTTGTGCTTTGTTGGGAGTTCGAGGGGCTACTTGCAAATAACCCAAGTTTAGGGTTTTGTGTGCAAGTTGCTCATCTTGTGAGATGTTTTCCCCTCTTTGCTTCCTTTAGGGTTGAGAGGAAGGCTTTGGCTTGTTGTTTGAGCCCTTTGGGCCTGAGTTGAGCTTGTTTGGGCCTTGAGATGTGTTGTTTGGGCTTGGTTGAGCATTGTGTCGGCCATGGCTTGCTTTGTATCGTCCAAAGGTGAGTTTGTATCGTCCAAGGAAGTTTTGTGTCATCCAAACACCTTGGTGTATCGCCCAGCAGCTTGTTTGTGTCGCCCAGCAGGAGTTGTTGCTTGTGTCGCCCATGTGGCTTGACCTTGGTTGGTGACACTTGGTGCCTATCTTGGACAAGTGTCTTAGACCTTGCATGTGTTGGCTTGAACCCTAAGACAAGAGTCCCTTGGGTGGAAGACACTTAGCATGGTTGTACCTTGGTTTCTCCTCCCCTTCCTTCTATATAAGTAGCTCTTCTCCTTGCCTTAGTCTCCTTTGCTCTTTTGGTCTCTCCTCCACCTTGAGTGCACGATATCCCCCTCCATATAGCTTGTGTTGGCTGATACACTCCCTTGGAGTTGAAGTGGTGGCCGATACACCTTCTTGGAGAAACCTGGTGGACGATAGCTTGGACCTTGGAGCTGTGGTGGCCGATACCCCTTGGAGCTAGAGTGCTTCTTCTTCCTTGCTTCAAGGCGGGTTGCATAATTTCTAACCCTAACTCCTTTACCTTCTGTTCTTGTTCTTGTTCATAGTGTAGTAGCTTAGATTTGTACCTTGCTTGAGTTTCCTTTGGTGGCCGATATACCCTTAGGGTTTAGGGTTTCTAGTGTACCTAGTGATTTAGGGTTTGTGTTGCTTTGAGTTGGAGGTTGATGGTGACTTAGGGTTGGGCGATACCCCTTCTTTGCTTGGTGTGTTGGATGATATTCTCTTTGAGTTGTACGATATAGTACCTTGTGTAGGACGATATGGTGTGTTCTTGAGGATGGATGATACTCCCCCCTGCCTTTGTGTTGGGCGATAGGGTGAGCTAGGGTTTTGGTTGGCCGATATGGTGGTGCCCCCTGTTGGACGACATCCTCTCTTGTTCTTGAGTTGAATGATAGGATGAGAGTTCTTGGTGTTGGGCAGCATGATGGTGCTCTTGTGTGGGCGATAGATCAAGTTAGTGAGGTGTTGGCCGGTATGGGTTGAGTTGAACGACATGACCATGCTTGGCTTGCTTCTTTATGCTGACCGATAGGCAAGTATGGTGAGTTGGCTGATAAGTGTGGTTGTGTATCGGGCGATACACCTTGTTGTGTCGGCTGACATGGTGAGCATGATGGGCGATATGGACCTTCTTGTGTTGAGAGACATCCTCTTCTCTATGGTGGACGATAGACCTAAGTTTCTCGGTAGTTGGTTGGTGTCGGACGATATCCATGCATGGTGTGCTGGTCGACACCCATGGTGGCCGATAGCCAAGGTGGGCGATAACCTAGGTTGGGTGTGTGTGCCGGCCGATAGGCCTTGGGTGGTGGTTTCTAGTTTTGAGGGTGTGATCTCTCTCTCTCTCTTTCTCTCTCTCCTGGTGGTTGAGGTGAGGTGTGAGCTGGACGATAGCCCTAGCATATCAGGCGTTATGGTTGAGTTGTGACGGGCGTCACACCTTGAAGTGTGTTGGCCGGCAGGGTACAGCGCAGTGTTGCTGCAACTCTTGTGCTAGCCAAGGTTGTGGGTTGTTTAGTGAGGGTTATGTGGTTTTCTAATGACGGTCTCATGTGTCATGGAAGTGAACGGTTATGCACAATGTTATTTACATAATAATAATGTTAGTAGTGCTAATGATAGCCATGATGATAATGTTGCTGAATACTAAGGTGTCAATAGTAATGCCTAACTCATAAGTGAAAGCAATAATGATGTTAAATAATATAATGTGATTAATGGTTGCCTAATGATTGGAATAATGGTGATAAGTGGCAGTTATATTAATAGGTTGCTTAATGACATAGCAATGAAGATAATAGTATATGACGATGCTGATAATAGTAATAATGGCATCAGGAATAGTAATGATTTTGGTAACAATGGTAGTTGCATTAATGGTTACTTAATGATAGAGATAATAATGATGATAGTTGATGGTGATGATAATGACAATTGGTAGCAATATTGTTTGCTCTGTATACTCAACATGATTTTTATTATAAATTGAATACCTTGATTGTTTGTATAATCTTGAGATAAGGGTAGGCAAGATTATGGTATGATGTGCTTAACAAGCTTGATCATCAAATAGTGTAATATTGATAAAAAGATTATCTTGAATGATAGCCCATGATAGTGAGCATATTCCTTATGTTGAATCTATGGTTATTATGTATCCTAACCATGCAGGTGATGTGTAGCCATGAAAGGGTTGTGTAAAGAAGTGAAAACACATCCTTACTAAAAATTTGAACAATAAAACCTCCAGTCCAAACACACTCATAAGGTATGATGGAGTGGGTGTAAAATTTTCAAATCTTTATATAATGGTATTCAAAAGACCAATGTATAGCAGCGGAAGAAAATATTTGACTATTCAATTATTAAACAAAGGGTTACAAACTTAAACTTACATCACAAGGATCCATGTAGAGGAAATCTAAACCACCTCAAGATTGTCTCCAAGCTTCATCATCTCAAGCTAAGTTTAGGTCAACACGTCTTGCCATCCATGTCCTCCACCTAGGGTTGGAAGCATACCCCAGCAAAAGAGAAACAAAAAGAGACATCAGCAAAGGCTGGTATGTGCATACTAAAAGCAATTTGAGCAATATAAGGATATAGGGACATCAAAATATACAAGGCTTCCCAAGCAAGAGATAAGTATCACCCAAAAGGGTATCAAGAGAGTAAAATCACAATAAGAAGGGATACTTGCCATAACCAACAAATAATAAGAATGTGCTATCAATATAAACATCCACTACCATGGTGGGAAAACAAAGCACATATAATCATCAACCTGCATGCATGTGAGATAAGCATAACACTAGAACAATATAAACACAATTGGCGGCCAAGCACACACTTGAACCTGATAGAGAAAGGAATACTGCCAATCTCCCAATATATATAATTTGAGCATGGATTACTGTCACACTCAATTTACAGAGGAATGGTATACTGTCACCCTCCAAATAAACAATAGGGGAATACTGCCCCAAAACCAATGTAATTTACACTACTCTAGTGTTACTGAATCACATTGCATGTAAATATAGAGGCAAGTAAATAGTTTAGTCAGAATTATCAAGGTTGCCATCACACAATGGACAACTCAAACATATAAGCAAATCCACTTCAAAGTGGTCCTATAACAATATAAGAGATCAACATGCACAAAGGCACAAGATATGATATCAAGAAATTATCCAATTCCAAAACAAGCAAGATAGTTCACACGAACCATGATATCAAGAAAATAGACATATATGTAGGCAAAAGTCAAAAGAAAGATAAGATAGGTGAATTGCTCAATGTGAAGTAATAGGGGATACAACATACATAAGAGACAAGGATTGCTCAATATAGAAATAATAGGAGATGCAATCATACATAAGTGAGATGAATAAGAAATTGCTCAATACAGAATTAATGTGGTATGCAGTCATATCTCAATATCAGAGTCAAACGTCCAAAGACATTCTAGGTCCAGGCCTAGGCCTCCAAAGAACCTATTAAGCATATATGTGAAATTAGGGTTAGATTTATATTGATTTCATAAACCCTAAAAACCACCTTATTATCATTATGTGAATTAGGTTTCCAAAACCATGCCATATTTTAGTATATGTTATTAGGAGTCCAAAACATATTTTATCATATTTTTCTGACTTACATATATTTAGTTATGATTTTTTTTACAAGTTAATTCATCATTAATTAGATCCATTAAAAACACCTGTTTAAAACATTATATTCAGGCGATAAAACCAAAACCATAAGAAAGCTTACATATTTCTGAATCCAATGACTATTTATTTGTAATTTTTGGCCAAACAAATAATTAGTTATCAATTTTACAAAACCGACCAATCAGGTAATTACTTAATGCCACATAGGCGATAAAATCCGCGAGAAACAGGATGGGCCCGCATGACTTGGCCCAATGGGTGCCAGCCAAGTCATCGGGTCAGCGGCTCGTTGACTCGATCCAAAGCAAAGGATATGAGCGCGAAATGACTAAATTGCCCCAGAAAGAAAAACAAAAAAATAAAGGAAATCGAAGGGCAGACCAGACCAATCACCAAGGTCGTCTTCTTCATTTTCATAGGATCGCGAGAACAGCAAGCTGCAACAAACCTCAACAGCAAAGAACTCAACCCGAGCTTCAAAAGCCAAAACATCTCGGCGATAACATCATCGAGTTCGCAGGAGTCAAACAGACTCAGAGACCAAGACACGAGGTGCAAGGGCTCCCAAAAGACCATGAATTTATCTTAGTTGCAGACGAACAAGAAGGAAGAGCAAAAGAGGGAAAAACAACCTGCAAGTAATGGAATCAAATTAACCATCCAGGAAGCTCCAGGTACCCATGAGGATCTCCCCTAGACCTCTTCGATCCCCAGCTAAACCAGGAGAGGTGGCCCATGGTCAGAGTTCTCCATCGAGGGTGACTGGAGTCAGGGAATAGCTCGCAGCAGAGAGAAAAGGCAGACCAATGTCGGCTTCCAATACGGTGAAGCACGACAAAGGTCATGGAGGGTTGTATGAGGGGTACGAAACTCTGTGGTGGCGAGACGAAGGAGAGGAAGGGGAAGAACGGGGGAGTGTGTGACCCCTTCACCGACCGGCAACAAGGAAGCATGAAACCTGGGGAAAGTCAGGCTCGAACGACTCGTCAGCCAGTAAGGGTCGCGAAGAAGCCGGTATTTGTAGGGGAGGAGGCAAAGAGAAAGTGAATCGCAGAAACAGAAGATCGGGAAACTATAGCTGAGAAAGCGGAAAGGAAAGTGAGGAGGAAGACGAAATCTGGTCCGTTAAAACCAAAATCAACGATTATAAATAACATGCGCATCAGATAAGTCTGTGACAACTATTTAATCCGATTAAAACTAAAGTTGGAAAGCATCATCTCCCTATTTTCTCTTTCTTGATTTGAGGGTTCAAATATTATCCAAATAAAACCAAATTTTGTACAGAGGCCAATAAAGGCATGTAGATTCCGATTTTGCACTTAGTTTTGTCTTTTGGAAACTTTTAATGTGTTAAATAAATCAAATCATAGTTTCTCTTTCCTCTTTCATTTATGGTATTAGGATTATCCAATTTTTATGAAACTTGACACAGAAGTCATAATTAATGTGTTGGATACGAATTTGCCATCAATTTTACATATTGGATATATTTGAGTATTTATTTAATATTTTGAGGATTTTACACACTTTCTCTCTCCTGATTTCACCTTTTAAGCAAACTTTCTCCAAATTGGATGAAAATTCACCCAAAGGCTATATTTATTATGTAGATCACGAATATAACATTATTTTCCTCTTTTGGAGTCAATTATTATATTTATTTATTATTTACACCTTTTAGGCAATTTCTCTCTCTTAATATTACCATATTATTTCAAGGTTGTCCAAATTAAATGAAAATTGACATGTAGGCTTATTTTGATGTGTAGATTACGAATTTGAAGTTTATTATTTATTTTGAGTCTTTATTACATGGATTATTCCATTAGTCCCATTAGAGGCTCATTAATATCATTATGCATCCAATTAAGTTATTTATCATCTTATTATCACCAATTGAATTATGTGACATATTATTTACATTAGTCATGCATTGGATTATTAGGATCATCCTAACCTCAACCTTGTTTGAAAAATCACCAAAAGGTCAAAGTTCTAGGGTAGGGTTCTAGATCTGGTATGTTACAGCACTCCACCCCTTAAAAAGGATTTCGTCCTCGAAATCTAAAGATCCAAACATCAACTATCAACTATTCTCCACCCCTTAAAGGGTTCAACTTTACAAGTCAAACTAAAAAACTTTTTAGCTACCCACATCTCTTAGTTGTGAAAGTTTTTAGAGATTAATTTATTTCTCATGTATCCAACTAAAGTCACCATCTAGGGTTGAGATTTTAGGTCCTCGTGTCTCTAACCTAACAACCCTACATGAACATCCAAAAAGTCATAGGGTAGGTCAACTACACCATTATATCAATCCTAGTTACAAACTAGGGTTAGATTCTACTCAAACTATATTTTCTCTTCATTGTGACTTAGTTCAAGAAAACATCGATAAATCCAAGAAATTTTGTACATATAGTAATATAATTGAAAATATATTTTTCTTCGAAGAATCATACGATATGAAACAATGGTGAGCTCAAAATCAAAGCGAAAACCAAGTCACAATATTTCCATATTTAGATCTCCTAACATATTCTCATCCTCAAAACCAACGTTATTGCATACAAAGATCATCATTGATAAATTCTAAGGTCAACATCTCACTTATAGCTATCTAGAAAAGTCAAGGGTTCATATGGGGAGACAAAATTGAAATAGTCGATTCCGACTACCATGGGCTCTGATACCATGCTGTAAAGAAGTGAAAACACCTCCTTAGTAAAAATTTGAACAATAAAACCTCCAGTCCAAACACACTCATAAGGTATGATGGAGTGGGTGTAAACTTTTCAAATCTGTATATAATGGTATTCAAAAGACCAATGTATAGCAGCGGAAGAAAATATTTGACTATTCAATTATTAAACAAAGGGTTACAAACTTAAACTTACATCACAAGGATCCATGTAGAGGAAATCTAAACCACCTCAAGATTGTCTCCAAGCTTCATCATCTCAAGATAAGTTTAGGTCAACACGTCTTGCCATCCATGTCCTCCACCTAGGGTTGCAAGCATACCCTAGAAAAAGAGAAACAAAAAGAGACATCAGCAAAGGCTGGTATGTGCATACTAAAAGCAATTTGAGCAATATAAGGATATGGGGACATCAAAATATACAAGGCTTCCCAAGCAAGAGATAAGTATCACCCAAAAGGGTATCAAGAGAGTAAAATAACAATAAGAAGGGATACTTGCCATAACCAACAAATAATAAGAATGTGCTATCAATATAAACATCCACTACCATGGTGGGAAAACAAAGCACATATAATCATCAACCTGCATGCATGTGAGATAAGCATTACACTAGAACAATATAAACACAATTGGTGGCCAAGCACACACTTGAACCTGATAGAGAAAGGAATACTGCCAATCTCCCAATATATATAATTTGAGCATGGATTACTGCCACACTCGATTTACAGAGGAATGGTATACTGCCACCCTCCAAATAAACAATAGGGGAATACTGCCCCAAAACCAATGTAATTTACACTACTCTAGTGTTACTGAATCACATTGCATGTACATATAGAGGCAAGTAAATAGTTTAGTCAGAATTATCAAGGTTGCCATCACACAATGGACAACTCAAACATATAAGCAAATCCACTTCAAAGTGGTCATATAACAATATAAGAGATCAACATGCACAAAGGCACAAGATATGATATCAAGAAAATATCCAAGTCCAAAACAAGCAAGATAGTTCACACGAACCATGATATCAAGAAAATAGACATATATGTAGGCAAAAGTCAAAAGAAAGATAAGATAGGTGAATTGCTCAATGTGAAGTAATAGGGGATACAACATACATAAGAGACAAGGATTGCTCAATATAGAAATAATAGGAGATGCAATCATACATAAGTGAGATGAATAAGAAATTGCTCAATATAGAATTAATGTGGGATGCAGTCATACCTCAATATCAGAGTCAAACGTTCAAAGACACTTCTAGGTCCAGGCCTAGGCCTCCAAAGAACCTATTAAGCATATATGTGAAATTAGGGTTAGATTTATATTGATTTCATAAACCCTAAAAACCACCTTATTATCATTATGTGAATTAGGTTTCCAAAACCATGCCATATTTTAGTATATGTTATTAGGAGTCCAAAACATATTTTATCATATTTTTCTGACTTACATATATTTAGTTATGATTTTTTTACAAGTTAATTCATCATTAATTAGATCCATTAAAAACACCTGTTTAAAACATTAGATTCATGCGACAAAACCAAAACCATAAGAAAGCTTACATTTTTCTGAATCCAACGACTATTTATTTGTAATTTTTGGCCAAACAGATAATTAGTTATCAATTTTACAAAACCGACCAATCAGGTAATTACTTAATGCCACATAGGCGATAAAATCCGTGAGAAACAGGATGGGCCCGCATGACTTGGCCCAATGGGTGCCAGCCAAGTCATCGGGTCAGCGACTCGTTGACTCGATCCAAAGCAAAGGATATGAGCGCGAAATGACTAAATTGCCCCAGAAAGAAAAACAAAAAAATAAAGGAAATCGAAGGGCAGACCAGACCAATCACCAAGGTCGTCTTCTTCGTTTTCACAGGATCGCGAGAACAGCAAGCTGCAACAAACCTCAACAGCAAAGAACTCAACCCGAGCTTCAAAAGCCAAAACATCTCGGCGATAACATCATCGAGTTCGCAGGAGTCAAACAGACTCAGAGACCAAGACGCGAGGTGCAAGGGCTCCCAAAAGACCATGAATTTATCTTAGTTGCAGACGAACAAGAAGGAAGAGCAAAAGAGGGAAAAACAACCTGCAAGTAATGGAATCAAATTAACCATCCAGGAAGCTCCGGGTACCCATGAGGATCTCCCCTAGACCTCTTCGATCCCCAGCTAAACCAGGAGAGGTGGCCCCTGGTCAGAGTTCTCTGTCGAGGGTGACTGGAGTCAGGGAATAGCTCGCAGCAGAGAGAAAAGGCAGACCAATGTCGGCTTCCAGTACGGTGAAGCACGACGAAGGTCATGGAGGTTTGTATGAGGGGTACGAAACTATGTGGTGGCAAGACGAAGGAGAGGAAGGGGGAGAACAGGGGAGTGTGTGACCCCTTCACCGACCGGCAACAAGGAAGCATGAAACCTGGGGAAAGTCAGGCTCGAACGACTCGTCAGCCAGTAAGGGTCGCGAAGAAGCCGGTATTTGTAGGGGAGGAGGCAAAGAGAAAGTGAATCGCAGAAACAGAAGATCGGGAAACTATAGCTGAGAAAGCAGAAAGGAAAGCGAGGAGGAAGACGAAATCTGGTCCGTTAAAACCAAAATCAACGATTATAAATAACACGTGCATCAGATAAGTCTGTGACAACTATTTAATCTGATTAAAACTAAAGTTGGAAAGCATCATCTCCCTATTTTCTCTTTCTTGATTTGAGGGTTCAAACATTATCCAAATAAAACCAAATTTTGCACAGAGGCCAATAAAGGCATGTAGATTCCGATTTTGCACTTAGTTTTGTCTTTTGGAAACTTTTAATGTGTTAAATAAATCAAATCATAGTTTCTCTTTCCTCTTTCATTTATAGTATTAGGATTATCCAATTTTTATGAAACTTGACACAGAAGTCATAATTAATGTGTTGGATACGAATTTGCCATCAATTTTACATATTGGATATATTTGAGTATTTATTTAATATTTTGAGGATTTTACACACTTTCTCTCTCCTGATTTCACCTTTTAAGCAAACTTTCTCCAAATTGGATGAAAATTCACCCAAAGGCTATATTTATTATGTAGATCACGAATATAACATTATTTTCCTCTTTTGGAGTCAATTATTATATTTATTTATTATTTACACATTTTAGGCAATTTCTCTCTCTTAATATTACCATATTATTTCAAGGTTGTCCAAATTAAATGAAAATTGACATGTAGGCTTATTTTGATGTGTAGATTACGAATTTGAAGTTTATTATTTATTTTGAGTCTTTATTACATGGATTATTCCATTAGGCCCATTAGAGGCTCATTAACATCATTATGCATCCAATTAAGTTATTTATCATCTTATTATCACCAATTGAATTATGTGGCATATTATTTACATTATTCATGCATTGGATTATTAGGATCATCCTAACCTCAACCTTGTTTGAAAAATCACCAAAAGGTCAAAGTTCTAGGGTAGGGTTCTAGATTTGGTATGTTACAGGCTGTGTGATATATGTGATGAGTACCATTACCTTGATATTTGTTCTATGAGATTATATATGTAATGTATTGGTCCCATGATGATGATGTGAGCCTTGAGAGGCAGTGGCAGTACATGATGAAGGATTGATACCCTATGGTATGTGATGATCCTTGATATGGATCTGGATGGTTGGCAAGAGGCCAAGGGGTAACATGTGATGTTGGATCGTTGTGATGGATCAGGTTGATGAGGTTTCAATAATAATATAATGTTCTTTACTTTCCGTTATATCTTGCATGTTATATAACTTGGTTGAATCCTGCAATCCATCTAAAAGATATTAAGTAATCACAATTGAAATATATCATGTAGTTACCCTGGCCATAGATCCATCATCGTCAGGACTTGGTGATGGTGAAACAGGTTCTCCTACAAGTTAACCTGGAAGTGCATATTGTTGAATATGCGTAGATTGCTCCTAGCCTGAAAGTGAGGAGGTAAGAGTGTAACTTCAGTTACAGACTCAGATACGTATATAGAGCATGGTGAATAGGCCCATGGCTCAGGATATGTGATGAGAAAGCATGAATGTGTTCATGGCTCAGAGCACGGTGATCAGGCCCGTGGCTCAATTGTACTAGCGCCGAAACCTGTAACAAGGCGGGCTAGAGTGAGGATGGCCTATGGAGCTGACCCTGTGGCTTAGACCACTACAGCATATGACTAAGGTCATGCTTGTGTTGTGCTCGTGTACTGACCACGAGGTGGGAGGTCGTGGAGTCCGGCTCTTCCATTGACCTTGTATGGCACCAGTCTTGGGCTTCGCAGCCATAGGTTGGATTTGAATGGTACGATTCAAATCCTCGGGGCATAATAAAACGTAATACAGCCGTTTAGTATTTAGTGCATAAGATAAACACGAAACTTTGGTTGAGGCCTTGTTTGTGTATTAAATTCTGGTATATCTGCAGGTACTTCTATATTCATCAGGTTTGTGGTAATATGCCTTATCTAGATAATCAGGTTATGTGACATTGTATCTTATTTTGGTAGACATGTTCTATTGAGAGATATTTGTTTATATGCATCTTGTATAGCTGGTAAGCTTGTCGGTAAGAATAGCCGTGCTATATATATAGAGACTGCTCTGGTTATATCTGTTGATAATTATCTGCTGTATAGTTATCTTGCTAAGGTTCTGTAGTTGCGGTGGGAAGTTATGTTTCCCGCTGGGATAATTGTTCAAATTGTCTCACTCCGCTGGTTTTCAGGTGGTCGAGGTAGACGTGGTCGTGGTCTTGGTGTTGCGGCCGAGCAACTTGAAGAGTAGTAGAAGGCAAGCGATGGATATGCTGCCGTTTTGGATGTTTGGTAGTAGAGTTTAGAGTCATCCATGTACTCTCAAGTCCTTGGCAGTGTTTTGACGATGTTTCACGATGAACGATCGATGATGTTTTGTATATCCTGCTGTTGGCCGGATGTGGGCCTTTATGTATATGAACAGGTGGTGAACCCATGTGATGGATAGACAGCTATTTCAGTAAGTTGTGAACACGTATCAGATCTCGTGTATGTATATATGACATGTTTCTGTGCAGGATGAGGACTGGAAAGTAATAGTTCCATAGTTTATCAGTTTTTCGCAATCGGTTTTAATTAACCCATATTTTCATAATATGTGGTTATGGTGATTTCCGCACGTTTTCGCGTAACACCTCGTTATCTGTATGATAATGGGATGTGTTGCCACTATATGCACCTCTATATTCTTCCTCATTATAGCTACCACTGCAAACCTTAACTATCTTGGTATTACCAGGGTGTGTGGTGTACTTAGAATCTTGAGCTTATTGCATGACATGATCTTCTAGGGTGAATCCTTAGAAAACCTAAAACACTCTAGTAGTGGATTTCACCACCTACTTTTCTTGAGAGGTGCATCTGAGGTTCTTATAACAATCATTTTATCTCATCAAGCTTTGGGTTGGCTAACTGGGAAACCACCAACTCGACCAACATGTCTGGTTGTATCTAGATGTTAGCCACACATCTCTAGTTTTATAATGGTCATAGGGTCCACCTAGAAACCTCTTTCAACTCTCTCCACTGGCTAGACAAGATAGGTGTACACCTGAGCTATTTTCAAGTGAGAACATCTCATTACCGCATTAGCTTCCTTATGTTCTAGGTGATGGTGAAGACATAAAACTTCATATACTCCACTCATCATCCTTGTCTCGGGTTTAGGTCTATCTAAGTCAAGAAAAATTTGAGCTCTTGCTTCCATCATCTTGGTTATCAAACTCAAATTTGTAACTCATAGATTCCAAACTACTCTAGATAGGTATGTCCTCATATTACCTTTGTTCTCCTTATGCTTTCGAATCACCTATCCAATATATTTTCCAAAGGGTGTGGTACTTCCTTCAATCCTCCATTACCATATAAAGGTTTCAACTCAAGTATTAACCTCTCATATCATTTTTATCCTTAGTATGGCATGTGTGTTGTCCTGTCTCTCACACCCATAACAAGATGAAATAAGCATTTGGTTGCAGTCCAAATACATAGTTCATCCCATTCTAAGAGTAGAGATGATGCATCACACATCACCAATACACCTTCCAGTCTAAGTTGAAACATACTTCTCATGCATCCATACCATGAGCATCTCCATTATGTGTCTACACCCATGGGAATACTTTTCCCATCACCTTTGGGTCTTGATATCTCTCTTATGTACAATCCTTAGTCATTTCCTCAAGGTCTCTAGGGTGCCAGCACTTTTGGGGTGATCTTTCCCTTATGCATCTAGGGAGTGCCTCTCACATTTACCACTTAGGTCTCATGAACTCATGAAGGTAGTCAACCTCCTAACCCATGGTCCTCGGGCAAAGGTAGTTGTTACCTCCTGACCTTATGGTCTTGTGCATCTAGGGAATAGATAACTCCTACTCCCGTCAGTCTTATCCCTCCTTGACCTTGGTATTGACTTTGGATTTTATCATAGCACATCTCAATCTTGAATCCTCGCCCAAATATCCATCATCTCTCTGGGCACTCATGGTTAAATTACATCCCTTCATAGGAATCATGGTGACCTTCCTAACTCGGTCTGGTCCGATACAAATTACCTCAATGGAAACATATCCTCATGCCCCTTAGAGATGGTCACACAAGGGTCTATAGATTCATGCTCCTATTATGTGCTCTTACACTTATCTCATCAAGATCTTATAAGTGACATACTAAGGTTACCTCAAATCTAAAGAGGAGTTGGTGCTCACCCCAACATGAAGGGTCCCTTCCCAGGATAGGAGAAAACTATCACTTGATAGTAGAAGAGGTCTCTAAACATCCTTGCATTCAAAGTCTGTGTCATCATGTATATGTATAGTTCCTATCTGGATACCCACATGGCTAGCAATAAGGCAATATATTAGACCATTCTAAGTTCCTTGGTATGCCATACGTGTTCATCATTCCTCAAGGTTGGACCAATATCATACATGCATATGTCACCAACTCGTGTGAGTGGTTCATCAAACATATATCTCGGTTCAAGTGGGGTTTTATTTTGCTTTAATAAATGGGGGTGACATGCTTACTTCCTATGAACTCAATCAACCTCGTGAGCATCATATGCGCCAGGTACTGCTACTTCCCCTCTTTGTTCTAGGAACCCCAAGTTCACCTCTTATGCATCAGCTATCTATACTGCATGCTCGACTGCTCAAACATGAACCAAAAATATACAATATATGGCATATACTTCCTACCACTCTTCCACGTGAACAATCCTAAGAGTCCTACACAAGGACAACCAACTGGGTGTGAGGCCTTACAACTTGTTACCCCACGATACCTCCTCAGGATCCATGGAACTCTCTATCCTACATCTAAAAGGTAGGCTCTCATATCATCTATACATTCATTCAGGAAGCCTCTTTCTCTTTTCTAGGGTTTGGTTCCTCCAAAGGCCCCTAAGGTACAACAACCTCTATAGGTCATGCATGAAGTAACTCCAAGAACCTACTTAGGGCCATTTATTCTAGGCCATATCATACCAAACTTCTCATGATTCCTCATGTCTCAGAGTCTAGGTCTCAAACCTTCTTCATCAGGGTCTCTCCCTCTTTCTAAAGGTAACCCTAAGATTGGTCCTACCACCTGAGGTTCTCTCTCAGAAGATGGGTCAAGCTCTTAAGGATACACATCTATCCCTACCTGGGTGAAAGGTACTATCACAACTTATGTCCGGCCAAGATCATCCCAAGCTATGCATGCATATCTCATAAACTATTAGTCATAACCTTCTGGCTTAGGTCTAAAACATGCTTCCAGCCCTACTGTTACTCACTTCTATGTAGGTGCATGCCTCTTTTCTGCTCATATATGCCTGTTAGGGTTCCTATATGGTCACCACTAACCTTCTCAAGGAGGGAGCTATCCCTCACCCTGAATAGGAACGACCCACCCAAGGTCGGGTCACCAAAAGGCACTAGGGGTCAAACAACCACACATAGTCTATGTTTCTCATGCATACTCAAAGCCTCTATGTATTGCATGTATGTCCAACCCACGTACTTGCATGCATGGAGAACTAAGGTATCCAACTCATTATGTTCTCTCTTTCTCTAACTACTGCTTAAGGTTTTGGGTTGTGCATCATCCTTAGATATTACTACATGTCTCTTCCTCTTCTTGGAGGCTTCTTCCTCTAAATCTATCCCTCTCCTCCTCATCCTACAAGATGATCTGACCTTAACGTTTTCCTAAGGGCACGACAACACAGGACAGGCAGCCTAAGCATGTAACTAACTCAATCTAAGTTTCATCATTTAGACTTATGTCCATGACATCTTTCTTACATGTTTTTTATTATTTGGTGGAGGATTACTTAATCCTTAATACTCTTAACCCTTAAACTCATGAGGAAATGAAGAGAGAGAAAACCCTAATCTCTTATAGTTTCTCTATGAAAAGGGTAGAGAAGGGATGAAAACATATGAGAGAAAAACTGGAGGTGTCTTATTTCGAGTCAAATCCTCTGATTTTGGCCAGACAGTCACACAGATTCTGGGAGTCCTCTTAGACCGACTAGCGAGGTGGAGGAAAATTTATCCAGCCCCCAAATTGTGATCCTTTTCTAGACACCTCCATCTTTGGAAAATGCTCTCATAACTACTTTGGTTTCTTAATATTTTTTAAAATTTAATCATTATTAGAGATTAAATGGAAAACCATTCTCTGATCAAATTGTAACAACCCCACCCCTCGGTAACCTCCAATTAAGGAAGACCGAGAATCTAGAGTCACTACCCAAAACAGGATCAATGGTTTTTCAAATAATCAAAAATAGTTAATAAATTCTACCACAGACTAAGCTTAAAATAGGATAAAATTTTACTTTTCACATACCTTTCAAAAATAGGAGTTTGGAACTTTACCTAATGTAGATTTCTATCTAACTAAATCCTCCAATCTTTATTTATATTTATTCTTCAAATATCACTTTAATTGTTTGTCCACTTTCAAGTATTCCTAAAACACCGACAAACAAAACATCAATTAGTATAATGAATATACTGGTATGTGGTGGCAACCAAACTTTTGCACATATATCATAACAACCTAATCACATCAAATAGTTGTTAAAAATCCAAGATTACGTTTTTGTTATAACTTCCCAACCACTTTTTACCCATCCAGTGGTATTCCCTCTCTTAGGGTTTAGTCCTTACAAGGGACTTTAGGCTACCTTCTCCATCCGGATCTTGGTACCTTATGGGTCACCTCTCTAGGTGCCATGTAGTCTTCCCATCTAGGGATTGACCACTTATGACCTTCCCTCCAAGGCTTGATCCTCATAAATCTTAAATCTTAAATCCAAAGATGGTATGCAGGTTCGAGCAAGTCATAAATACATATATTGTGGTAATCATAGCCACTTTATAGATTACATGAAATAAAGTCATCCAAACATTTAAATTTCAAGTATTCAGGTAAATACTCAAAAATCGTTGTGAAACTAATGTGAGTAACCATAAAATAGCCACATACCTGAGTTGGAGATCTTAAAGAATCAAGCAAACTATCCAATCCAATCAAGAAGTTCAATCAACCAAATCAAGCAATCCACACAAGCAAATCTGAATCCTAAAAAGCATGTATTATCTAATCGTTACATACTCATCATAATCCTTTTTATTGACTTGGGAATCCCTTCTAGGGTATCTACATTGAATTAGGGTTTCCTTAAAGTTTCTTAGATCTATTTCTCAAACTTTACCTTTTTAGGCCAACAAACCCTAAAACAGATTCTACATCATAAAACCCTAATTATTCAAGTTGTCCATATTAAGGATTCCTTATATACACTTTGGCTTAGGATCATCATATCTCTATATTATACATGGATTCTCAAAATAAAAACATTAAAAGTCATAATCGCCTAAATTAGGGTTTCTAAGCTCATTGATGCACATCATATACATGAAACCCTAAATTGAGATGATTAAGCACAAGATTATATTTTTAGATATAAATCTTCCTTTTATTAACAACATGTTAATATCATCTTAAATTATCCAAAGAACGTTACTAAATCCCATTAACATCAAAATTAGGGTTTTCCATTCATAAATTCATTAAAGGTAACAACTTTAGCTACTGTTCAAATTGCAAGTATAATCAGGCTTCAATTCTATTTTTAATGGGTTCCTTGCATTCTCCTGATTAACTTTCATATGTAACTTATTTTCATCGAAGCATCCTAGCAATTTTTGTACTTTTTGCAAGATTAATTACTAATAACCAATCGGGGCACGCCATGTCGGAAAAAGGAATTGTTACCTTAATGTCCACGTGGATGGGGACTGGCCAATGGCTTTCCACCACTTCAGCGACCCGTCCAACAAGGTTGAGTCAGAAAATAGAGTTAAAAGTCGACTTTACCCCTTCCTTTCTTTTTGCAACTTGAGGACATGGACATAATTTCCCTGGTCTTCATCTTCTACCTCCATTCCCTAGTCTTCTCCTGACGTAGACCCGCTCTGCAGTCAACTCCACCGTTGACTCTGGGCAGTTGGACTCCTAAGTAACCGAAGAAGGCACCATCACCTCCGACTCTCTCCGTTGAAGCCAAAGGTGGGGTCAATTGGCTGGAGGAGGCACGACCAGGGAGGAAGGGGAGATGGCGCACCGACCGACATAGGAGGAAAATGAGGAGGAAGGCAAATCTAGATGTTAAATTGCTGGTAGGGATGACCACGCTAGATGTCGTGGATCCTCACAAAGGAGCCTGCAGCCTTGATAATGGGAAAAAACATCCTTTTATAGCCCATGTCTATGGTAGACGACCGCTAAGAAAACTGGTATTAGGGGTTCCCTAATCACACTTCCAAATGTACTAGAACATAGGATGAAATGGTGTGATTTCCTTCTCTGAATCCAATGGAACAACTTCCAGATTCATATGTTGATCATGTGGAGAGAAAATTGATCAAAAAGTTCCACTCACTGTTCCCCTTTACTATTCCTAATCGAGGTGGGTGAAGGTACAACTACTGTTGGATCTAAGATCCAATGGCTATCATGCCACATGCTAAAACAAAAGCCAGAAAATAGCCTAAATTGATTTGGAAATAATAGTGACATTTAATGTTATCCTCTTCACTTTAGGAAAACTTACAAATTTATATCTCTTAATCCGCTCATCCTTGTAATCCCAAATTTTAAAGGAAGTCCATAATGACTTAACCTACTTATGTGCCAAGTTTGGGACTCAAATTCAAAAGTATAAGAGATTTTTGCAAGTTATCACTTAAAAAGGCATATTTTATTCATATTTTCTCTCTCTTACTCATTTATATCCTTTATTTGGATTCCTTTTACCATTAGAAACCATGTGAGTTCAAAATCTAATCCATGATGATCAATCATACAATTTTGCATCGAATTCCACATATTTCTCATCATTATCTTAATTTCTTTTCCTTCTTATGCATTATTTGATTTCATTCAACTTTTCTTTCCTTTTTATCATATTGGAATCACTAACTCATTAGGATCCACAAAATCATTCATTTAAAGGAAATATCATCAAAGAAATCCACTCATTACACATAAATAATACAGTTTCATAATCATACATTTTATTGGAGAAATTGCATTTCAATCCATATAAGCCCAAAAAAATTGGGATTGTAACAAGAAGAGCTTGAATTTTTACAACCTATGACACTCCAAATGGTCATTTCACACCCATAAGGTCATCTCACACTATGAGATGGTCGTCTGGAAGTTTCCCAATCACACACAAATTTGGCAATTTTGATTCCAATTAATATCACATATTAATTCCTTACATCCCAAGTAATGTGCAATCGAAACAAGTTCAAGAAATATCCAGATCCTTCATTCGCCCCAACCGAGGCATATCACCCATGCCAGACACATATCTCATTCACCCAGATGGTCGTCTAGTGAACCTAAGTTGAACTGGTTGGTTCAACAGATTAAACCAGTTGGTTCACTCCTTTGTTTGGGCAGAACTTTGCCAATTTGAACTTTGATCAACCTGACAACCCAAATGGTCGTATCAACACTTGAGATGCTCGTTTGGCTACCCAAACGGTCATCTCACCTAGTGAGATGGTTGGTTGATAGTGTTCTCAATAAATCAGTTGATTTGTTGCGTGAATTGAATACATAAACACTTTAGTAATCAATCCAATCATCATTTAAGATAAACTCCTCTTCTAGATGAGTTCCTTTGTGTATGACCCTATAGGTCCCATATCATGTTGGCAGTGAATGTCCATAACTAGCTTATGAAATCACAAACATATAGCAGTGCCTAGTCACACATCATTGCTACCGAAGTGAATGGAAAGTTGGAGAACAACTTCAACCTACAATATGTGTAAGGTGTTTTACTGATTTTATAATTCCTTTGTCATTGATATCCATGATGAACTTGAGGCATGGAATCTTCATCCTCTCAATGTTCAATCCATATTTCTTGAACCAAGAGTACATTGTTCGAGATAGTTTGACATCAATATCATATATTAATTCACATGTGTATGCGCATGTGTTTCTCATTTTTTCTTATCAAGTGGCTAGGATATCATACTCCATTAGGAGGGGCAAATCCCATATCTATCCCTCACAGTCTATCTCCACGTGTCAAAGTCATCCAATCATCACTTTTATAACAACCCATATTTTAGACTGTGTTTGATGATATCAAAGTGTATCCAAAGACATGTGATATGTGCATTGATTTCTGGTCTAATAATCACAATCACTACCTTCACTGTGAGAGATGACTATGACCACAAATTATGGTTTCCATTTATCACTTTTAAGGTGGGTCAATCTGATACATTGTTCCCTAATATGTATTTGTGTACTTGATTTGATATTTCCATATCATGACTAATGAGATTTTGTCATCAACCAACCCACACTCTAGCCTTATGTATTAACAGTGACTATCTACCTTCCACAGTAACAATTGACTAGGGAAAAAATTAGAATGTACATACTCATAGCATTTGTATCATCGCATCCTTCCAAGTCATGTACTTGAAGACATACGTCATTGAGTATTGTCATTCTTTAGACATTCATAATATTTCCTCATTATCTCATAACTGAGTGAAACATAATGAATTGGAAGTTTTCCTTTTTGAGTATTAATCAAATCCTTTCTAATAAATGTCATGTCAATCATCACATGATTGGCTCTATGGGCATACCTTAACAACAAACTCCCACTTGAACTTAGAGTCAATCATCCACGAATCATATTCTTAGTGATCCAAACATGCATGATGCACAAGTGCTTAATCCAATAGGTTAGCAACACTTTGTTACTAGTCAGTTTATTGTGTGTTTCTCATCTCTTCATTCTGATATGAAACTGCCATAATATGGTATCTGATATTTCTTGCCTAACAATTAGCTCCATTATTATTGCAGTATCACTAGTGAGTCATAAATGGTTGGAACATCTATAAGTTCATCATATGAACCTTTTAGATCCATATAGTATCACTCTATGTTCATAACACAACAATACTCAAATTCTATTGTAGAATAGAATTAATGGCTATTAGTTTAGAGCCCTGCATACTAACAACATTTTTTCCTTTTAAATCAAACATATTTTAATTGTGATCACTTTGTTGTTATGGAAGCTTGCATCGATGTAACCCTTTACATCTAACTCTTCCTTTTATTGCTATCCTTATTGACTAGCAATTTATCCTTAAGTACTTCACAAGTACTCATGAATGTCTTTAATGACATTCCAATAACCCTTATTGGAATTTTATTGTCATGTCCAATACATACAAGATTATATGGGGTAAGTACACTTATAGCATTCATGATAGATCCATCATATGGCATCTTATTCATGATATTTCCATTCTTCCCAAGAATCAGAATATATGGTTCATGAGAGACTAATCCAAATTCTCTCTCATTGAAACCATCATTGTTGAACTCTTTCAACATTTTTCTATTGTACTCAAACTTCCATTTTGTAACATTCAAGAACTATCTCATAGATCTTGATCCTTATCTCATAAGATGTCTCATCTAATCCTTCATTGCTGAAGGAGTATTCCATGCCAGATTTCAATATTCACAATATTGGCATGCTAATCCTCATCATATGTGAAATATTCATATATGCTCCCACTAGATCTTTTGTAATCACATATTTCATCTTATATCTTGATACAAGTCAAACTCTTTGACCATCTTGTCAAGTTTAAAAGATCCCATTTCTGAGTTGCTTGTTTCAATCCTTTATTGAACCTTGTAGTTTATAGACTTTAATTGCATTCTTGAAATTATGAAACCTTTTAGGTTGTGTCACGTACATATCCTATGATGATTCCTTTTAAGGAATCCGGCTTCCATCTTCATATTCCAAATCTTAGTCTATTTTAACTACAACAACAAGCATGAAAATTGGTAAATGAACTTTTATCATGTTCAACATTTTGAACTTGATTTATTCAACTAATTTTTCCTTTTATGTTATCCATGTAGGTCTTGACCATAAGACCCTATTGCACCCTTTAGGTATTACCCCTTTGAGTAGTGCTATCAAGGTCCTACCTTGTTTTCTTACATGGATTCCATATTACTCAGAAATAGCTTCTAGTTGACTAGTTGGCCCATCCTATATGACCAACCCATTTTAATTATTGGATTCACAATTCTCCAATCTTAGATGTGTTCTACTAGAACTATTTTTTTATGTGTTACATGATGAACCTGAGATTCCACAACATCTTGTGATTCTCTTTGTTCTCAATGTACCTCTTTGTTGATCTCGAACATTTTAAGTTCTACTTTTACTCCCACTATTTCTTTTGGAACTCAGTTACCCTATCAACAAAACATTTTTTTTATTGGATTGGGATTAATAGTAACATTCAACAATTATGGTTTATTGATAAACCTCTTCAAGAAACTACTTTCTCAATGTAGGTTTTGATCTTTAGACATATTGGGACATTCCCAATCCATATCATATATGATGTCTTATAAACCATTTAGACGTCACATTATTCAGTGATAGTTGTATATTTATGAGTATATAAGAAGATTAGATTAATTGATAAGCATATCATAACTCATCATGGTATAATTTCTTCATTCTAACACATCATCCTGTTCAGATGGATTTGACTTGTGATACATTATCACAGTCCTTTCCTTGACGGTACTCAAGGTACTGATATCGAGTATGTCAACATTTTATCTCATCAAAATTTCTTAATATTTTCATCATAGTCATACTTCATTTATAATATCCTTGAACATTTTCATGAGATTTCCATTTTACTATGTACATATCATCATTTTACCAGTAAATTAAATGAGGTATGAGTTATTATCTATAGCGGACATTCCATAAAATCTCCATGCATCACATGTATGAGGTCTGATGGAAGACTTATCTCCAATTACTTTTAGTGAAGGATGTCATGTCATATTGTGCATAAAAAGGCTTTGCATGTTTTCTTAGGTTCAATAACCAACAGAATCTAGATTAACATCAATATGCATTTCTTATATGTAAGCCCAAGATGACTATTTCTGATGATAATCTTTAGTTATCAATTATTTATTGATATATCATCCATGTCATACAAGATTATTTAAATTAAATGTTTCTATTTGTTGGCATAATGGATTGCGAGGGGCTAGCGGGGGGCGGCGGGGCTCAAGGCGAACAAAGGCTAAACCTAGAAGATGATGGAGGAGGAACACGCTCCATGACCCAAAGAAGCACTTCTACCCCTCCAGTGCAGGTGGGGACCTAGGCTGATCTTCAAAAAGTTGGGATTTCCTTAAACTACAAGGGGATGCGCGGTAGCGCAGAGTTGGAGGAGACGGCGTCGGCGATGGAAACGGACCAACAATCTAGCATCGACAAGGAAGCACAGACTGTCGACGGGAACCCGTGTTTATCGAGTGGGGCTCCAGGACCCAAAACTAAATCCTTCAAACAAGCCATCACTGGAGGAGGAGGAGGGGGTGGAGAGATGGACCCCTTCTTTATCGACGATGAACCGGAGGAGACGATCAATCCTTACGACATTGAGATTGTTTATGACAAGGGTTTCCCTGAGATCTTCGTCGCCCCTGAAGCAGAGGAGATAATGAGCAAACCCTTCAAATACGCGCTCATCGTCAAGCTCGTAGATCGGCATGTAGGATTCCTAACCATGGCAGAACGGCTGAAGCTCCTGTGGAAACCCGCCAGAAGATTCAAACTTTATGAACTTTCATAACAGTACTACATTGTGCAGTTTTACAACAGATCAAAACAAGAAAACGCCCTAACTAAGGGTCCATGGTCTCTGTTCGGTAGCTGCCTCATGGTATGGCCATGGGATAGCTATTTCGAATCATCAAAGCTCCTTCCAGATCACATCGTCACATGGATCAGAGTTATAGGCCTTCCGATTCACTATTACAATAAGGAAATGTTCTACCAAATTGGGTAGGAAGTGGGCCGACTGGTCAAAGCAGATGATCACTCAACAAACCGCACCAGGAGTAGATTTGCAAGGCTAGCTATCGAGATATCTACGTCAAAACTGATTCACCCGGCTACACTGATTAATGGTCGAGAATACAAGGTGGAGTACAAGTCCCTACCAAACATGTGTTTGAAGTGTGGAAAACTGGGTCACGAAGTAGAAATCTGCAAAGGCCCAAATGAACCACATGAAAACCCTAAAGAACCCAACAACGAAGACGAAGTGGGGGTCAGGTGGATGGAGGAGGAGGAAAAATGGCAAATCTACTATGGAAAGAATGTGCTTGCACGTCGACCACAGAAGAATAGAGATGCTCCCAAGAAAAACGTTGCTAAAGGGGCACCATAGAGTAATAAATATCAGGTCCTAGAGGAAGAAGAAGAAGAACAAGGGTCCGGCATCCCCTCTTCTGAAGATGGAAACACTGCCCAACCACGCACAAATGAAGAAAGTCAGGGACTGAAGATTTGGAGGAAGAAGCAAAGAAGGAGTGAGGATCCTGATGCTCCAATAAGAGAAAAGACTAAGACAACCCCGGCTACAACTATGACAGAAGAGAAGCCACAGAACATTCCAGTTACTACCAGCTCAACGCACACAGTAGTGATACCCATAGGTGATGAGGTGATCAGAGACAGACTTGCAGGCGACCATTCCGACATCAACATGTTGTCAAGACCAGAGGATACCATCCACTCAACTCGTGCAGACAAGAACGTACGCAACAGAAACAGTGAAGACACTTCAGAGCAATCGGAGATGTCTGGCAGGAAGGCAAAAGAGAAGAAGTCAACTGCAAGCCCATTGTACCCACCGAAGAATCATCAGTTCATTACTCGTAGCAGAACCAAAAGAGCTCAAGAAGGAGGCGAGGGGACCAGTGGTTCCCCAGGTGTATAAGACCTTTACCATCATGTGTTTAATGTTAAATACAATCGTTTGGAACTTCAGAGGTGCCGGCAAGAAGAAGGGCAGGCACTTCCTCAAACACGCAGTAATCAAGCACAAAATCAAGATTGCAGCAATCTTGGAACCTCGAATTTCTGGTGACACAGCTCTTAAAGCCATCCAGGACATTGGTTTTTCAAGCTCCCATAGAGTTGAAGCATGAGGCTTCTCCGACGGCATATGGGTTCTCTGGAATGAAGCAGATTGCGATCTTCGTATTATACAAAGTCATAAACATTATATCCATTGTTGTGTGAACAACAGTACACTCCTGACATTCATATATGTGTCACCAAGCCCGGCTGGCAGACCCGCTCTTTGGAAACATCTCATAGAACTCATCCAGGCTAAAAGCAACCTCCCTTGGATCGCCATGGGAGATTTCAACTGCATGCTCAACCCCAATGAAAAGATGGGAGGAAAGAGGTTCAACCTTAATGAGGCCACAAGGTTCAACAACGCAATCACCCAAGCTGGATTGAGCGACATTGGCAGTACGGGCTTCAAATTCACCTACAAAAAGGGTCTGCTTTATGAAAGACTAGATAGAGCTCTAGCTAATGCATCTTGGATCCAACAACATCTGTTGTCCATCTGTGAAACGTTACCCAGATTTGGCTCCGACCATAACCCTATAGCTATTCTAAATACCAAAAAGCCTAACAACATCAGAAGATTTAAGGCCAAAGCATCTTGGCAATTGAACCCAACCTTTCAGAATGTTCTCCAAAAAAATTGGGATTCAGGTCTGCCGTTTCAAATTGCACTACATCTTGCAAAGAATCCTATTCTATCCTGGGAGCTTACGACCAACCGGAACCATGGGAAGCAAAAGAACCAACTTATGTCTAAGATCGCTAAAATCCAATACAAGTTAGAACAGAACTATAATGAGGAAGATGACTACATGTGCCAAAGCTTGGAGGCAGACCTCGAGTCAGTTCTCATTAGGGAAGAGGAGGATTGGAGGCAAAGAAGTCATATAAACTGGTTGACAGAAGGAGATAAAAACTCCAAATTTTACCACGCCTATGTAAGCAACAGACAAAGAAGTAATATAATCTGTAGCCTCCAGGATGAGCAAGGGCAATGGATCTCGGAACCCAGAGAGCTTCAACATCTAGTGTCTAACCACTTCAAATGCCTCTTCACAGCTATGTCAATGCCTGCTATCTCTGCCATGGATAAGGTACCTAGCAAATTCAAACGACTCACCAACAATCAAATTCGAGCGCTGGAAGCCAGGCCTTCTGAATATGAGGTCACACCTTCTGAATATGAGCTCTGGAAAATTGTCAAAGACTCAAATCCTTTCAAAGCAGCGGGGTCGGACGGCATAGACATGCATTTCATCAAAACCAACTGGAAAATCATTAAACAGTCAACACTTAAAACAATAAGGAGCATGCTGAACGGGGAACCTATTTCTGATCTGGACGGGGACGTGAGCATTGTCCTTATACCGAAAATAAAACAACCCATAAATTGTAACCAGCTACGACCTATTTCACTTAATAATGTTTGCCTGCAGTTAGCTTCCAAAGTCATTGTGGGAAGAGTTAAGAGGCATATGTCTCACTAGATCTCAGCCAAGCAAACCAGCTTCATACCAGGACGAAGTATCTCGGACAATATCATTCTTGTCTAGGAAGTTATCCATAATCCGAGAAGAAGAACCAACACTCCATACATGGCCATAAAGGTGGACCTGTCAAAGGCTTATGACAGTATGTCCTAGGATTTCGTCAAACACACTCTGAACAGCATGTCATGGCCATCAAATATCAAAAACTACATCCTCAACTCACTTTGCGCAGGACACACTAGAGTCATTCTAAATGGAGAACCTTTCCCTGAATTCAAAACATCCAAGGGTTTGAGGAAAGGTGACCCCCTCTCCCCGTATCTCTTTGTTCTCTGTATGGAGAGGCTATCACAACTCATTCACAAACACACCGTAGAGAAATAGTGGAAACCTATCAAAATTTCACAACAAGGACTGGAAGTATCACATATCTGCTTCACTGATGACATCGTAATCTTCGCACGGGCTACTGTGGAATAGATGACCATCATTCACAACTGCTTCAAGCTCTTTCAAGAGGCATCTGGACAACAGATCTCCATAGAGAAGTCAAAAATCTTCTTTGCGTCTTCTGTCAACCGATCCACAGGAAACTACTGACCTAGGGAGGTACCTAGGAGTGCCCCTTATTCACCAAAGAATCAATAAAGACACATACTCTTACCTAGATAACAACATGGAGAGCAGGGTTAATGGTTGGGCAGCTAAAACGCTTACCCTGGCGGGCCGTATATGCCTAGTTAAAGCGGTCCTCGCTTCCCTTCCCACGTATGTTATACAGACAGCAAGGATTCTGATATCGGTATGCACAAAACTGGACAACATAATGCGTAGATTCATTTGGGGGGGAGGTCACAAACCAAACCCATCTTCTCTAGTATCATGGTACAAGATAACTAGAAACATGGACAATGGCGGTCTGGGCATCAAATCGATGGCAAATTGGAACAAAGCGTTACTGTGGAAGAATACATGGAAATATCTAAATAATCATGACGTTGCTTGGATAGTTGGGCTCAAACGGAAGTACAAGAATTCAGATAGAAGCAAAATAGGGCGATCCACCACCTTCTGGAGATTCATGGACGCTGGGATACAGTTCATTAAGTCCAACTACATCAAACAGGTTAATAACGTCCTCTCTACATCAGTGTGGGTGGATAATTGGGTACCTGGCTACAATGACCGCATCTCGATCTGTATCAAACCAGTAGAAGAAGAGATACAATATCTGCAAGTCGCAAGTCTGTGCAACCTCCAAGGGGCATGGGACACTGAGTTCCTGATGAACTACCTTCCTGCTGATTGTGTACAAAAGATAGAAAAGCTCCCAATACCAAACTATAATAAAGGTCCCGATCTATGGAGATGGGAACATGACGAGAGTGGAAGGTACACCACGAGTTCTGCTTACCGCCTCATCCATGGAGATTGCGAATTTCCTATCAATAAACTATGGGAAACTATCTGGCAACTAAAAGTACCAACCAAGGTCAGAACCTTCATGTGGCTTATTGCCCATGAGGCAATCATGACAAATTCACACAAGAAACAACATAAATTTACGGACTGCAAGAGCTGCCCTCGCTGCGGCGCTGAAGAAGAAAATACTGCACACACACTTTGGCTATGCCCAGCAGCACAAGAGGTATGGGCCAACCTTAATAATTTTGTTGTACCAGGGAATCAGCAGAATATGCAGGTGCAAATCTGGCTCCACAAGCATCTAAGTGGCAACACTGATGAAGCGTCAACATTTTTGATAGCTTGCTGGATCATATGGCGCGCCAGGAACGCATACATCTTCAACAAAGAAATCATGACCAGAGCTCAACAACTTAACCAAATTAAGTTAATTTGCCAGAACACAACTCTTGCAGCTATGAAGAAGCAAGCGACAAAAGCAAACTGCAAAGAGAACCTTCACAGGCTGCTTCCAGACCGGATAGACAATACTATTATTCTGGCAGATGCCGCAATCAAATCAAACACAATAGCGGTTGCAGCTGTTAGGATTAACAAGGAAGGTCAATGGATGGAGGGTATAGCGGACTATGTTTAGGCTAGCTCAGTTACTGAAGGAGAGATAAAAGCCATTCATCTAGCCTTGACGACCCTTACTCTAAGCAAGCATGAACCGATAACTATCATCACAGATAGTGCAAAAGCTGTTCTGGCTATTCAAGGAAACAAAGGAGACTACCCGACGTTTTGGCTGTGGCTGGAGGACATCAACAAAGTTGTAGATGATTTTGGGGATCTGAATATCATACAGTTACCAAGAGAGCACACACTGTTGGCTGATCGGCTTGCGAAATTCCACCTCAAAAACTTCACGGATGGTCGTATCTATACGACCAATCCACTCGACCCGGTGGGTCAATCCTTCCACATTCACCCATGTAATGGTAGGAGTCCTACCTCTTTTAACTTCTTGAATAACATTGTATCTGTCCAAGATGTAACCCCTGCAAGAGGTGGGCAGGTTGAATAAAAGTTACCTCTCGTCTTTCCAACAAAAAAAATTGCAGCTCTATTAACTATATTACATTCCCATTGGGATAAGATAAATTTAATTGTAGACTAAAGCTTCCGCAACACTTTCTCTTCCTTGTCCATCTTTGTCCTTTCATGAAGGCTTTTACTTCTTTTCAGATCATACACATTTGTATGTCAGATCTATGTTTGTCATCACATACCAAATGAAGAAGTAATCAAATTATCTTATAACTTTTATACCGAAAGTGGAGGCATCAATGTCTTCCTTCTTCTTCTTCTTTAATTCCTCTAACCAGAGTGGGCAATTCCTTTTCCAATGTCCAGACTGGTGACAATGGTGGAAATCTCCTCTTACTTTCTTCACTCACTTTTTACTTTGAGATCTGAAGACTTGGGCTTCTGGCTAGCTTTATAATCTTCTTATCTTTGCCTTTTCCTTTAGACTTCTCCTTTATCTTGTTGATCATCATCATAGACTTGGGCTTGTCTTTCTTCATTTGTGTCTCAATTGTTCTCAATGTGCCCAAAAACTCTGTTAATGGCTTGTTAAAGTCATTCATATTGTACTTCATGAAAAACTAACTATATTACTCTGGCAAGGACTATAAAATCATGTCAATGGCCAACTCTTGACCCAAAGGGAATCCTAGTCTAGCTAGGTTCTCCATGTACCCAATAAGCTTGAGTACATGAGGACCAATTGGATCTCCTTCTGCCATACTACATTTGAACAACGCCTTGGAGACATCATATTTCTCTTGTCTTGCCTGGTCTTGGTACATGTTCTTGAGGTTTGACCATCTCAATCACATCCATGTTCGCATGTTGCCTCTGTAGTTCATAGTTTATGGAGAATAGCATTACACACTTAACATCCATGACGTCTTTCGTATGCTTCTAGTAAGCATCCCTGCCATCCCTTGGTGCATTTTGAGTTGGTTCCTCTAGTTTTGGTGTTTCTAGGACATAGAGCTTGCGCTCTTATGTAAGAACAATTCTGAATTATTCATGGAAGTTGTTCCCAGTTAGTTTGTCCTTCTCAAGGACCGATTGCAGAGAAAAATGATTGTTGTTCGTTGCCATTTGATTCGACGAAGAGTTTGTATTTTTCAAAACTTGTTTTTGATTTTATTTTATTTGATTAAATTTGGGCGATAACAATTGGGTCTTGAATTAATTATCATTCTCACTATTTTGTTCAAATTGATAACCCTTAAGTATCAATTTGGGAAATTACAGTGAACAATTTTCTATTGAGCCAAGATATGAAATGATTCAATTATTACTCAGCTTGTGCCAACGTCCATAATCAACCATTAAGGTAGGCAATCGTGCCAATTGCATCACATGCAACTCTTGGATAGCTGAAATGTTCAACTCTTTGTCATGATCATCTGCATGTTTCTGGGCTTAGAATCTCTAAGAATCACCCGTTAAGCCTAACCCAATAACCAATATGATAATAATGTACCCCGCTTTGGCAGAACCTACATTACTACCATCACACTTCCACGAGGTAGACAACACACCATGCTTTGGCGTAACCTACGCTTGGTCAAATAAGTTTTTCATGTGTATTTCTATTGGAAAGTATCTTAGACTTAATATATTTGATTTCATGGATTTTATATATATCATATATATACATAATTGTATACAATCACCACACATATAGTACATATCATATACATGCTATATCTCACAATATAAACACGCAACATAAAACAAAATACAATGGTTATGACCATATCTTCTTGTAATTCCTTGGCGCCACAAGGAATTACTACCACTTAGGTCAATCATCACATTTCATGTATGAACATGTTGTTGGTGTAGACATGTGCTTGCCAATGTGGTAGATTGGTTCAACCCTTAAACTGGTCATCTCGCCTCTTGGCCGGTTGGTCAGTCATCACGAACGATCGTATGGTCTCTTGCCAACTGATGTTGGGACTCCTTCCAAATGGTCGGTTGGGCCCACCAGACGGCCATCTGGTTCCATTGTTCTGTCCTCCATTGTCCTCCATATGGTTGGCTCGTCTCACAAACTGGTCATCTCATACGGCGATGATCATCTTCCTTGTCATTGCAATATAAAGAAAATTATCATATTGCTATTAAACTATTACATGGTAAAGAGAAACCTCGAGTTACATTTGAGGGGAGAAAAGGTAGGAAACAATTAACTTTACATTGGGAAGAAAGAGATAGAGTACTCTACGTACACAGTCTGAGATCAATAGGAAAAACCAAACCATTCAACCACACACATATATAGGTTTAGGCCATAACCACGCTACACATACACCATCAAAACTACTTTTAAGATGATGTGTGTAAATTGCATATATATCATATCATAGATATATTAATTTGCAATTATGTGGTCTTTGATCAGATAAGCATATGAGACAGTCTAAATACTCACATCATATACAATAAATAGGTAACTAAACCATAAATCAAATCACATAGATTATCCTAAATCATAATAAATTGATGTAGCTATGATACCACTATTAAAAAATATAGGCACAAGGTATAGCAACGGAAACAAAAAAAAATATCTATCAATATTTCCATGATAGCAAGATTATGTCAACTACTATGAAATAGGAAGGATGATTTAATGAGTTATACCTGGTTCTAGAGTAAGTCCAGTGACAACAACTAACTTTAACCAACTATGAACAAATTGTCCTTAATCGGTGGTTCTACAACTCCTGGTATTCACCACAAACAACCAACAAAAATAGCTTCTACAGCAATTCATGTGGTTTTGCCAAGGACGGGAGGCTACCGTTATCCTCCTAGAAGTAGCCAAAGGAATCATGTCTCTAGAGTAGTCCACATGAAGCAACTAGAACTCCTATCGTTCAACTAGAATAGATAAGAAGGAGTTGTTCCTCCCATTGGTGTACTAGTCACCAACTTGCTCTCCCATAACAACAACTCTCAGTTATTCTCTCTCGTAGCTATCCCTCCCTTGTCAAGTAGGATTTTCTTGAGTTCTCCCAGTTACCACAACTAGAGAGGACAACAATTATCATAGGAACTGATTCTCAGTTGTTTGTATTGTGTTATGGGAAGCCCCCAATAGCCCTCCTTTTATAGGCAGGGTTAGGGTCAAGGTTCCCAGTCTGTACGATTTTGTGTGGGAGTGGAAGAGATTGGAAGATCTTGAATTTCACAACTTGTGACACTCCAAATAGTCATCTGGCACACCTAGATGGTTGTCTGGTGTGCTAGATGGTCGTCTCACACTACGAGATGGTCATCTAGTAGTTTTTCAATCACACATAAATTTGGTAATTTTGATTCCAATTAATATCACATATTAATTCCTTATACCCCCAAGTAATGTGCAATTAAAACAAGTTCAAGAAACATCCACAACCTTTGTTCATCCCAAATGAGTCGTCTCACCCATGTGAGACACCTGTCTCGCTCACCTAGACTGTCGTCTGATGAACATGAGTTGAACTGGTTAGTTCAACATATTGAATAGGTTGGTTCACTCCTCTATTTGGATAGAACTTAGCCAACTCAAACTTTGATCAGCCTGACAACCCAAACGGTCTTCTCAACACTTGAGAAGCCCATCTGGATGCCTAAATGGTTGTCTCACCTAGTGATATGGTCGTTTGGTAGTGCAATTAGCCAATCAATTAATCGGTTGCATGAATTGAATACCTAAATACTTTAGTAAATAATCCAATCATCATTCAAGATAAACTTCTCTTCTAGATAAGTTCCTTTGTGTGTGACCTTATAGGTCCCATATCACGTTGGCAGTGAATGTTGATAACTATTTTACAACATCACAATCATAGAGTGGTGCCTAATTGCACATTAGTTCTACCTAAGTGAACACAAAGTTGGAGAACAACTTCAACCTACAATATGTGTAAGGTGTTGTAGTGATTGTATAATTCCTTTGTCACTAATGTCTAGGATGAACTCAAGGCATGGAATCGTCATCCTCTCAATGTTCAATCCATGTTTCTTGAAATAAGAGAAGATTTTCTGAGATAGTGTGACCTCAACATCATATATTGATTCACATGTGCATGCACATGCATTTCTCAGACTCGCTTATCAAGTGGCCAGGATATCATACTCTAGTAGGAGGGGCAAATCACATATCTATCACTCACAGTCTATCCTCATGTGTCAAAGTCACTTAATCATCACCTTTATCACAACCCATGTTTCAGGACTGCATTTGATGATGTTAAAGCATACCCACGACATGTGACGAGTGTAGTGATTTTAGGTCTAAGAATCACAATCACCACATTCACTATGAGATATGACTATGACCACCAATTATGGTTTCCATGTGTCACTCTCAAGGTGGGTCTGTCCGAAACACTATTTCCTAAAATGTATTTGTGTGCTCGATTTGATATTGTCATATCATGACTAATGAGACTATATCATCAACCAACCCACACTCTAGTCTTTTGTGTTACTGGTATCTATCTACCTTCCACAGTAACAGCCGACTAGGGACAAAATAAGAATATATATACTTTTAAGATTTGTATGATCTCATCCTTCCAAGTCACGTACTCGAAGACATATATCACTGAGTATTGTCATTCTTTAGACATTCATAAAATTTCCTCATTATCTCATAACTGAGTGAAACAGAATGAATTGGAAGCTTACCTTTATGAGTATTAATCAAATCCTTTCCGGTATATGTCATGTTAATATTATATGATTGACTCTATGGACATACCTTATCAATAGGTGAAACATATGTGTTGTAAATAATTTCTCCATAATTAAAAGACGAGACTTAAGCATTGTTCGAGAAGGAGAAAGACAATGGGAATCATGTGCGGATTTTCTACAATGAGAAATGATGAGGCCCCTACTTATTTCTGCATGCCACGTGTTGACAATCCCCACTGACCACGATATTTAGAATTTTCCAGTGGAAGGTGGTAGGTATAAACAATACGGGCCCAGTATCAACGCACAACGTCAATATGAGGAAAGTAGAGTGATGCCTCACGTCCGCACTTAGTCTCCAAATATACAGTCCGCAATATATCATCCCATATATATATATATATATATATATATATATATATATATATATATATATATATATATATATATATATATATAAATTTATCTTTATATGTATATTTATAAGTGTAACATATATATATATATATATGTGTGTGTGTGTGTGTGTGCGCGCGTGCGTGTATGGGTCTATGTGTATGGGTATGGGTATGTGTATGTGTATGTGTATGTGTATGTGTATGTGTATGTGTATGTGTATGTGTATGTGTATGTGTATGTGTATGTGTATGTGTATGCATGTGTGTATGTACATGTGTATGTGTATGCATGTATGTATGTGCATGTGTATGTGTATGCATGTGTGTATGTGCATGTGTATATATATTTGTATGTGTGTATATGTATATATATATATATATGTATATGTATATGTATATGTATATGTATATGGATATGTATATATAAGGCTTATCTTAAATACCCACATAGGTAATTAAGATTTTACTACCCTACAGTCCCAAAAGTAACTATTTGGTCAAAAAAGTAACAAATCTAGACAAAAGAAAGTAACTATATTGTCAAAAAAGTAATTGTATGACAAAAAAGTAGAATTTTTACTGTGTATTCTTCTCATTTTTATTATTTCTGTAGAATAGTAAGTTTTTTACAGCATAATTACTTTTATATCGATATAGTTATTTTTTTGACTGAATAGTTACTTCCCGACCTGCACAGGTAGAAAAATATTAGTTACCCGAGTGGATAACAAATAAATCCTCATATATAAATATATATACATATATTATACATATATATATGTGTATATATATTTGTATATGTATGTATACGTTGCAGTCCTAAAAAAAACTATTTGGTCGAAAAAGTAACAAATTTAGACAAAAGAAAGTAACTATAATGTCAAAAAAGTAATTATATAATGAAAATGTAGAATTTTTACTGTGTATTTCTTCTCATTTTTATTATTTCAGTAGAATAGTAAGTTTTTTACAGCATAATTACTTTTATATCGACATAGTTCTTTTTCTGACTGAATAGTTACTTCCCGACCTGCATGGGTAGAAAAACATTAGTTACTTGAGCGGACAACAAATAAATCCTCATATATAAATATATATACATATTATATATATATATATATATATTTGTGTGTGTATGTATTTGTATATGTATGTATACGTCTATGCCAAGAAAGAGTTAGAGTATGACACACTCAAGAAAGGTTAAGTTTTACACATAAGTTATGTTTGCAATAATGTTGTTTGGTCTCAGAAAAACATATTCGAACTCATATAAATAGTGTTTAGGTGACGAAAAAAATCATGAACTCATTTTTATTATTATTTTTTTGTTTTCATGGCCTATGAGTATCCAAAATATGCACCAACATGGTATATAGACTAGTAAAATTATATTTAGGAAAATATCGGGATCATAGTTACAAATATGTGTTAGGTAAATGAAATTGAGTGTACTCTTTCAAAATGTATCTCTGGGTAAGTTTGTGGGGGAATGATCTAGTGGGATACGAGCCTTGATGAAAGTGTTGGAGGCATTTGAGTACATATTTCGTGTTATCTATTTTTTAAAGATCCAGCCATATGGATAAGAAGAATATTATTTTCTTACCTTTGAACAAAATTGAGCAATAAATCCACATGTATATTATGCACAATAACGGAATAGCTTTATTGTACTGCACTAATTTTTAGGCCAACTATTAGATTTGTTGGGATAATACACTAAAACTAAGTGCAAATGAAAGGTATTGACAAATATCAAGGCAATATCTTTATAAAGTCACGAGTTATAATTGGAATGTCAAACATTTTCAAATGGCAAACACTGACGAGTTAAAGACACAAGTTGAACATGCAAATGATGACATCATTGTGTTCCTATTTATAATATAAAAAAAAGTGGTGGACGACAGGAATAACATGGCTGATTGTAATAACTTTTATGTTGGGATGGATAAAGTAGCTCTCTTTCCATTCATATATTTCGTCTCAATCTTTCCAGGTCACAATTTCACAGTGTAAAAACAATTTCTCTTTTAGTTATTAAAAAAACTCATCGCCCTCCCTCATTATAACTTGTTTCTCATTAAAACCACTACTCTGTGTGTGTGTGTTGTTGTGTGTCAAGTATGTCTGAGATGCTTAATCAAGTGTTGTAGTAGATCAATATAGAATGAGATAAATTTAAAATTACATAAGACACTTTAGGAGGTACTGTACAAATGACTTTATTCCCTATTTTTATTAAGACAATTAAATAAATGTCATCTTTAGATGTTTTGTCATGTCATTTCCGTGTACAACACTTGAATATATATAAAAAATTGTGTATTAGATGTTATTTCTCAAGAATAATCTTTGACTACGTGATGTTATTTTCAAATGCCGGACTTTGAATTTTTCTATATAATAATGAAAACACATTTATCTCATGGAACGTTGAATTTTAAATTATGAAACATTATCTTTCACAAAACTGAATGTATATTAGTTAGTTGGAAGGAATTGTCATCCATCTATATTTAACAAACATGTTCCTTTAGATATCACTTATATTATTATTCATTGTACCATTTTATTGGAATGCCTTTCCGTGTTTTTTGTATTTCTAGATAAATGTTTGCTTTTAATAATAGTGGGTAAGGTTGAAATATAGAGGATTTAGTCGACACTACTGTGGTGTCTTGAGATATTTTCAAACACAAACTTTGAAATGATATGAACAAGAAAGATATAAAGTACTATTTTTTCCAAAGAGATATAAGATGATATTAGAAAACTAACCACATGTTACTTTTCCATAGTCAAGTTCATGTATAAGATAGGGATGGTTGAAATGCCCACATCCTACACCTATATGAGGAGAGGGCGTCCATAATTATTTTTTGTACCACATTAGTGGTGAGCTAATTCGTTGGAAAATTGTGGTCCCTTTCCCTCACTACCTCACTAAAACAATTAGGAATCACCATATACATATCAAGTGTGCGAATTCTCAACTCCAATTTGTAAAATGATATAAAATGGATACTCTACTTTATTAATTTTGATATCTCCCTTAAGATGTTAAGGATGTGCTTAACCTCATAACCATAAATCAGTGCAAAGCTAACCATGTCAAACCAAATTTGATAACCATGCGAACTGCTTCCACAGGATGTGGCATCTAGAGAGGAAGATGTCCTGCCGCCAATCTTTTCATGAAGAGTAACATAACGTACTGTCTTATATAGCTTTTTGGTCTTTGCTAATGGCCCTACAGAAACTTATATCTTAAATTTACAATCAGTTCAAGTCGACATATGCATTAAATAAAGGGTTATGCTATACAAAAAAAAAAATTTGAAAGCACTGCCCCTTCATTACTTAAAAGACACAGTCTGGTACATCTGAGAAAACAGTCGGGAAATTATCTAGAAAGACCTGACTAATATTACTTCTACAAGCAAGTTTGGCCGCTGTATGAGCTGCTTGATTTGCTTCTCTACGAACATGAAGGAAAGAAAATGGACGAAAATTAAAACTGTAGGATAATATATCTTGAACTATAGAGGTTAGGTAGTCTTGTCTTGTATCGGGTTCCTTCAGGGCTGAGATTATCTCTAGAGAATCTGATTCCAGTATGATCTGTTGTGCGAGCAGGTCCTTGCCAGTCTTCGCGGGTAGGCGAGCAGCCTCTGCTTCTGCTATGATCGTCTTCCAGCTTCTGGTTTGGGAGCAGGTCGCAATGGCTATATGCTTCCCTCTCCAGTCCTGTATTGTGACTCCCAGGCCTACTTTACACCCTGATACAGCTGCGTTGCAATTTACCTTCAGCCCCTGTTTGGTTCGGGACCGCGATTATGTTATCTGGACTGGATTAGTCGGGATTAGTCAGTAGATCTGGATTGGAGTAGTTTGGATCCAGTCTGATTCTGTTTGATAACCTAGTCTGGTCAGAATTGGGTTAAGATTCTGTCTGATTCTGTTTGGCTACCAGTCAGGATCCAATCTGATTCTGTTTGGCAACGTAGTCAGGATTTGGCTGTCATGTCATATTCTTGTACAATTTGCCATGTTCTACATAATAGTTTTAGAGATAATAACCGCAGTATTGTGTTGACTGTGCAATACAAGATTAAAATTTACAATAAATATTTGATTTTATAGATGATTGTTTCTGTTTGTTGTTTTTCTTTTATGAATATGAGTTGAGTATTATTACTTTTATATGTATATTTAAAGTAAATATTACTTTAACCACTACTGTGTGAATGCATGGCACATGTCTTGTTGTATGTATGTATACTTGTGTATTTTTATATAAATAGGTAAGTAACAAAATAATTGACGCAGACAACTTAAATTTGTTGTACTACACAATATTCTATTAGAAAATATAGCATAAATTGCACACAAGTGTCATCACAAGTTGAAATATAAAAAGGACAAATGATGTTAGGTACTAATATGCATTCGTTGTAGTCATTTTCTGCATTATTATTGACTCCAACAACATTAAGTTGTTTGTCTGTTTCTCTGATTATTAGTTGTTGTGTATGGTTGAGAGCTTCCCACTTGAGCAAGTTGTTGTATTACTAGTGTGTAAGTACGGGGACTTGTCCAGAATGTGCGCGGAACTGCATCCACAATTTTAGCACTTTCCACCTTACCTTAAAGGCAGCCATATTTATGTCAGTCCTCCCAGTTAATATATGAAATTTTGTAAGGATATCACGTCAACCTTAACGAACATGAGGACTACGCAAGCGCCGCAAGTAATACTGACGACCCAACATTGTGTCGAGTGCGGTATCTGACTCGTCATCCCATTGAAAATAATTCATTGTGTGCAAGAGATTCTGTAGCATAGATTAATAACTATCAAGCCAATGTATTCAATGACAAAATAGGTGACATAAGTGGAGCCAATGTATAGAAATAGTTTTAAAATAATATAGATACTTGATACATGCGCAACAAAGGATAAAATAAAATGTAATAAGATGTAAGATATAAGAAACTTTGTTCAACCAACGGTATTAACATAAACCAAACATATCATATTCACATTCTAATTGAAATAGATATAAAAATAATTACTCCGCAGAAATATAAAAGTCATTGTTCCAAAAAAATTGAGATGTCATAGCTTATATTACAACTTAAATAATGAAAAAATATTATATTATGTCTAAATACTAGCCAAATATGGCATGGTCCAACCGAGAGGAGACAAAAAAAGAACGATGTGCCCTGCAGTTGCCTAGATCAAGAAACCCACAAGCAGTCTAAGATGGCGACCAACCATTGTGCTGCCCATTCTTCGGTGTGGAGGCATGTTTTTATATCCCAGGTAGGACCATCCCAATTGGCCCAGCTTAGGGCCTCATCGTACTCGTCCCATGACACGGGACACTCTTCGTGCAATGATGCATTGTTCTTTTCATTTTTCGGCCAATCAAACAACAGCGAAAGATGACAAACTAGGTAAGTGACACCGTCGTTGCTTTGTTCTAGGCTAGCACTTAGGGAATGAGATTGGGAAGGCTTGCAACATCTACTTGCACATGAGTTTTTCATTCTCATATATCTCTATCCTTGCAAATGACATCAACATTTTTTGAACTTTGAACGGGACTTTGAAATTGACTTTGACATCTAAACATAATGAACAAGTACAAGTTCTAGAAAATTATGATAAAAACAAAGTAAGGATGACAATAAGTTACACAAATTAGGAAAACAATTAAGATAAATTGAAATAAATAGTTAGTGTATTTGACATAAACTTCAACATGTAATGGTTCATAATCATTATAAAAATAAAAATTATCGAACAAATATAAATAAGTACTCGTTTGACCAAATATTGATAGTAATAAACTAACGATCACAATAATTTACAATTAGTGTTCATAATCATCGGATCAAGTATGTTTTTAAATGTATACAAAATAAAAAAATTGAGCGTCCCTAAGGTGGTGAATAATTTCTTGCAACTTCATCTATTGCCTTCACCACCTAATCCTGCAGTTGCGTTATTTTTGTTTTCAACATTATTTAGGTATTCTGCAACTCCTGGGGGTAAGTGTGTCGAGTCGTCACAAAATTGTGTGGAATGACGTGTTGCATGACCAATGGCTGAGGAGGTACAAAAGCTCCCAAAAATGAAATGATATTCTCTAATGAACTCTCTCCTGAGGTATTGCTGTTGAATTTGCACCTTGTTGAGAGATACAGAAGGCACCCCCATTATCTTTTGAAAGTCACACCACGCCTCCCTCCAAGCATGTGTAGTATATACTCCATTCACACATCTCTCTAGGTCATATTGGTGTCTCATAAAACCTTTGAGGACCCTATCATGATCTGTACACCATATGACATACGGCGTCGTGCCTTGGCCAGCCATAATTACAAATTCTATATGTAATATATTGCAATGGTAAGGGTTCATTTCACATTAGTGCAGACATAATAAAATAATTCAAATATAAAGATTTATGTGTATATATCTGGTGAAGTTGTGACACATCGTTTGAATAAAACGTTATTAACTAAGCGGAAGCAATCACTAAGTAGTGGATTACCAAAAATTACTAAAAGTTAAAACCATTTTATAAAGAGATCAACACATAGGAAAACTCTTTCATAAAGAACTAGAGTAACTTAATTACATACTGGTTCACAAGTACATATTATGTATCATCTTTTTCTGAGGATTACATGCATCAACTGATCTGTTAAACTAAATACAGGCAGTATGAAATCTCGAGGCACTAAGCCAAAATCTCGAAAGCATTAACTACTACTCCGAGGACCTGAGAGTACAGAGACGAAACATATGACTCTATGTACTTCTATACAAGACATATCAGCCAGTGTTTCCACCTAAGAATTCACCATTGTTCCTAGTACTGATGTTGTTGTTGTCCACCTATTGAAGGATTCCTGCCTCCTCGTCCATGTCCACCTAAAAATGTGGTTCCCACGGGGGTGAGACAATTGTAAAATTTCCCTAGCAAGAGATATAACTCTCCGCCAGAAACATTATTATTACAGTTTATTAAGATAAAATTGAATAGAGGAATCATAATTTCTTAATAGTAGTTAATTCATTGTTTAACAGATTAGAACATTAATCTGGTCTGAAGTCTTCCAACTATAACCTGATAGAGCAGCATATCACTTATCCAATAAGGAATGTGTAGAACATGTATAATATTTATCCGCTACACTAAGCAGGATAGTATCAACTAATGTTTCTCATATTTCAACTTTATGCAAATACACTACACAACTGATTATATTTTACACATCATGTCTCAGGCTGCAATTAACTTGCCAAAGTAAATTGACATCTTCATTATAGAGTTACAGCCACAACACATACTCTCTTCAGGCTCAGAACACACAACTAATGCCTGGGATTATTTTGTGGAGTCATGGCCTATAGCCATACTCTTCTAACAAAGTATTGGGATCTTAATCCCTCATCTCATCAAACACATTTCCATTTCTTAACAAGTTCATCATCATGATTATAGAATATGGGTATTTAAACCCTTAATTTATCATAGAATACTCGTTACCACATAATAGGTAACTTAATACCTTCATGTCATTTGACCAAGGTAAGCATGATTCTTACTACACAAGCATTCCACATAGCACACAGAGCTTAATTCATCTCTTCTTGCCTCTTAGTAGACAACAAGGCATATTATGTCTTATGAAGCCCATAAACAATTTCAATAATTAAAACATCATATGGCACACAGAGCTCATTAATTTCCTCTCACTAAGCAACCAAACATGTAAAGGCTTATAAGGCCTATAAAACATTTTCAATATAAGAGCATCATAGCTCATACCTGGCTATGCTTATCGTCTCAACATACCTACATGATTAGTTCTCATGATAACAGTTATAATGCTTTCATATTAGCACCATACAACACAAAGTAATACCTCTATTCCCATTTTAGGGTTAGGATTTCCCCTTACATATTATCACCCTTTATTAGGGTTTTCCACAAATAATCATTTAGGTTCTTAAGATCATGTTATTAATGATCAAACCTTAACTCATTGCTCCACACAGCTAGGAGCCAACATTGATAACATAAGTATTCAATCATACTTATTTATTCTCATCATTCATCATTAAATGAATAATCACACAAAGTATGAGTTTCTCTCTCATCATTACCGGAATATTATTACATCATAGTATATTGGTTTGGATTAACCTTTTCATAGGGCATGATAGCCTACACTTATCAAGGTGCATTACATCTCAATGAAACAACTATCATGACACACTTCATGTGTCACTCATCCAAATATATTGGATTTAAAACACATCAAGGTATATCAATATTGAGGTGCTGGATGTGATATCTATCATACTTTGATGTATCACTTCCCTCATCACCTTTATCTTACTTGAGTTCATCCACTTAGCTTGTATCAGGGTATTTCCCATCATAATACCTTATACACCAGTTCATCACATTTATCATGTAATGTGTTGGTCACAAGTCACTGTATTTAGAAAATAGAACCATTGCTAATGATAAGGACTCATCTTTGAGTTAGGAACTATTGATATAAGGATATCCACTATAAACCTCTTTAGATGTTACACTTGTCAATATATTAATCACTATTCCATTATTAGGAATAGGATTTTCCATGTTTATAAATTAAGGTTCACATAACATCTCCCATAAATATGGATTTCACATAACATTACTCCACTTTAGAGTTTCATGTATCATCCTCATATATCAGGGTTTCACATAGCATTACCTAAAATTAGGTTTCACTTGACATCACCCTAAATTAGGGTTTCTTATGTCACACCCTTAATTAGGGATTCATCAACATTCTCAATAAAGATTTCATGATCTCTTTACAAAGGATCATACCCTGATTACTTATTATGTTCATGTTGAAAGTGTTGAGGTTTAACCATTACATGATTGTTCACTCATGTAGGGATTCCTCTTCTCTCATCCTCTCTAGGATGTCAATTACTTTAATCTTAATTAGCTTAGGTCCAAACAACTTTAATGAAGGGTTTTCATAACGTATCAAATCATTGCTTTCATATGTATCAAGAATTAACCACTCAACAAGGTACTAATTACCCTAGTACCTCAAAGGTACAACCATTGTAATCACCTTTGATTTACATCATTAATAATCAATTAGTTAATTGACCTTTAGTCACCTTAGGTGTTCAAATGGTTTGACCAATTGAACCTTAATTATTCTTGGTCACTTAAACCCCAAACGGTCTTAGTCACTCAGACATTGAATGGTTTGAAATCATTTAAGCAAAACCATAATGAAACCGTATGGAGATTTCTTACTTGAAACCACTTGGGTCTCCAAATGGTTTGAGATTGTTTGGTCTCAAACGGTCTTGAGACCGTTTGGACCCAAACGGTCTTGAGATTGTTTGGACTCACATGGTCTTAAGACCATTTGGTCTAAACCCTCTCAAAACCGAATGGACCAACAAGGTCTTTCAACACTTATCAATTCAGGGTTTCAATCATTAAAGCCTCTATCAATTGAACTATTGATTTGTTCTTCAATTGAATCATTAAATCACCCTTGAATTGTACCTTCAATTAGGGTTTTGAACCCAATTGAACTAAGGTTTATAATCAAGAAACCATCAATTAGGGTATTGAAATCGAAGAACCATCAATGATTGACATTGTGGAACTAATTCAATTGAAATCATTGGATCATCATCAAACTATGACATGACCTGACCTCAAATGGTCTTGAGATCGTTTGGATGACCTCCAAATGGTCTTGAGACCGTTTGACTCATCCCATCATTAAAATTTATAAAATTCACTTAGAGTTTGCATCATTGAATCGATCATCAATTGAGCTAGTGATTATACTTCAATTTAATATTACTAGATCTTCAATCATCCAATCATACACCCCCATATACCTCTAAACGGTCTTGCCCAAACAGTCTCGAGACCGTTTGGGCTTAGTCAACCCAAAAATTGATTCAATTACTTAGGGTTCCACACTCAACCCGATTAGGGTTTGCATTTAAGGAATCATTCACAAATTGAAACCTTCAAGATCAAACCAATTGAAACCATTGGATCATTATCCAAGTACAACAGCATATTTCCTCAAACGGTCAACCATTTCAAATGGTCAACCACTCCAAACGGTTTGGAACCCAA